>CAWUFW010000698.1:2503779-3775059 GCA_963921515.1 Calotriton arnoldi
ATACCCCCAACAAATTATTCACCATGTAACAGAAACGCATAGTGGTGTGATACAGGATGTGAAAAGTGTCGATTCTGATGTTGTAATTATGCCAAAATGTGACATCTATATTGGATGCAAGCCTGTCTCTGTTCCAGCAGACTCACGTTCTCCATATACATTGATAAGTGATAAAATCTGGGATTGCACATTTGGTAATGATAATATTACTCTGTTGCCTCCTGACATCAATCCTGTAGGTTATGGGGGACAGAGTATTTATTTGATTGGTTATTCTGTTCAGACTATCACGTTCAAGGGAAGAGAAACTGTGGGGAAAGTTTACATTGCTAAAAGAGGCGATAATCTCCTAGGATGGCGTCACCAGAGAGACCTTGGGATCATTTTAAATCCAAACGCACATGAACAAGTAATGTTAGTCACGCAGCAGGGTGAAGACATGAACATTATTTAAAGTTATCCTGCAGTTTTTAGTGACAAGCTTGGTTTACTCAATGGGTTCAAGCATAAGATAATTCTGAAAACGAAAGCACAAACCGTGGTTCACAAAGTTAGGAAGATACCTAATCTCATGATGGGCAAGTTACAAGAGGAGCTCAATAGACTACTAGATATGGGAATTATAGAGGAAATAGAGTCCTCTGAATGGTTGGCTCCGATTGGTTTGGCGCCCAAGGATAATGGTAACAAGATCAGGATGTGTGTGGACTTGAGGAGTCTAAATAATTGCATTTGGTTTGACAGACAACCCCTGCCTAATATAAATGAAGCCCTTGCGAAACTGAGTGGTGCCTGTGTTTTCAGCGTGATGGATTTGTCATCGGCTTACCATCAAATCGTGTTGCATGAAGAATCAAGGGCTTTGACCTCTTTCGTTACTCCTCTAGGAGCATTCAGGTTTATCAGGATGCCATTTGGGTTGGCGTCTTCTGCTGCCTGCTTCCAGAGGTTAATGAAGGAAGTTTTAGCGGGGATAGACTCAGTCCTTTTCTTCCAAGATGACATACTAGTCTTTGGAAAAGACAAAGTTAGTCATGATGTGGTGCTGAACAAGGTTCTGTCAAGACTACAAGAGCGGGGGCTAACCCTAAAAAGAGAAAATGTAAATTCAGGGTTGGATCTGTATCCTATCTCGGCCATTCTATTTCCAGCAATGGTATCAGCCAAAATCAACAAGGATCAAGTTAAATCGTTTCATGGTCTATCAGAGTACTATTCAAAGTTTATTCAGAATTTTGCAAGCGTTGTGCAGCCATTGAGACTGTTACTTAAAAAAGGTGCAGATTTTGTTTGGTCCGAGGATTGTATTAATGCTTTCAATAAGGTTAAGAAGGGAATTTCATGTATGCCAACCTTAGGGCACTTTGATGTGACAAAAAAACTATTTTAACTACGGATGCAAGAGGGCGAGGACTGGGTGCTGTACTTTCCCAAATAATTGATGGCAACGAGAGAGTAATTGGTTTTGCGTCACGCTCGCTCAGGGGAGCAGAGGAACGTTACTCCGTGATCGAGCGTGATGCGCTAGCATGCATGTGGGGCATCAATCACTTCAGATTCTATCTTTGGGGTCTGCCCTTTCTGGTGAGGACTGACCACAAACCTCTGGTTCATATGTTTGCATGCAGAAATGTTGAGAACACCACACCCAGAATAAAGAGATGGCTTGAGGGATTGTGGGAGTACAATTTTATTGTGGAATACTTACCTGGTTTGAAAAATGTTCCTGTTGACTTTTTGTCCAGAATGCCGCATGACAAGTTGGGTCCAGATGGTGCTGAACCTTCTGTGTCATGGGTCAAGGAACCAGCTCTCAACAAATCTGGATGGGAGACTGGTGTTGCCAATGATGACTCGAGAAAGATTGTAATGGACTTTGCGGTCAGTGGGTGGCCTTTATTCACAAATGTTCCTCAGTGTGCAAAAGGATTTTGGAATGTACGTGATGAATTATGCATTGTAGCAGAGAATCTCTATAGGGGTGAGAGATTAGTTCCCCTTATTTGTGTACGTGAGAAAATTATCAATCTGGCACATGAAGGCCATCTTGGATGAAGTTTTACTAAGTCCAGAGTGAGAGAATCCTATTGGCGGCCTGAAGTGGATCGACAGGTAGAGGATGCAATTAAGGATTGCATTCTTTGTGCAAATAATGACGAATCCAAGAAAGTTAGAGTGTCGCCGCTTTCCCCTGTTGAGTTACCTGAACAACCATGGACCACGTTAGCTATGGACATTGTGGGGCCTTTTTATGTATTAGCACCCAATAAGGGATTTGTTGTTGTTCTGGTTGATTACACTTTTACATGGGTGTCTGCTTGCTGCATAGGTTCTGTGGTCACCAGGAACATCATTGAAATTCTCAGAGATGTATTTGTTTGTGAAGGCATACCTGATGTTATGGTTACTGACAATGGTGTCCAATTTACCTCTCAAGAGATGGAAGAGTTCCTAAAAGATCTCTCCATTACTCACCATCGCACAGCTCTCTATGCACCGCAAGCCAACGGACTTGTCAAGAGCATGAATAGGCTCGTAAGGGCAAGTGCTCAGACATCTGTTGAAACAAACATGTCTTTGAAAAGCATTTTGCGTGGGCACACAGGAATGCGCCCAACAGTATCACAGGTGTAACACCTTTTAAGAAACTCAGAGGTAGAGTGGCCGAATCTAAGCTCACCTCCTTGTGGTTATGTCGTAAGAAGAAAGTGAATGATGGTGGGTTCAATTTGAGAGTGAAGAGATATCAGGAAATGTACAGACAAAGGTAGGATGACAAAAGAGGGGCGAAAAAAGGTGATTGGAAAGTTGGTGATATGGTGTTTGTTAAGAAAGCTGTATGGTCTCCGAAAGGAGAAACGAAATTATTAGGTCCAAAACAGATTGTCAAGGTCATGAAGAATGTAGTGATGTTAAATGGTGGAGATGTTTGGAGCATGTCTCGCCTTTCTAAATGTAGAGGAGTGGTGGATTCTAGTAGTGAGGAGACAGTACACGATGAAGTTCAAAGTGAACAAATGTGTTGGGGAAAAGGAAAGAGGAGATCACCTTTGTATCTTCATGATTATATTTTAGAGTGATGGTTTCTCCTTATTTCCTTTTCTCTTGATTTCCTTACACCCTTATGCTGTTATGCTTCAACTTCTTTTCCTTTTTTCTCCTTGTTTTTCCTTTCAATCTCTTTCCTTATTATTGTATGTGAAGGGAAGATGTGTTGTATCTTGCCTTTTAACGGTGATGCACCTGAGAGAATGATAGGTGCATCACCAAAACACTGTATGGTCACTGTGCAAAAAGACTGTGGAGAACTCGGTCAGCTGTTGGTGGTGTCCTCCAGTGGGTGTAAATAAAGACTCACATTAAAGAAGAAATATGGTGTCACTTTCGTTTTATTACTTTGTATTTGTAAATATTCTTATGAGTGTAAAACCACTATTGCACACTTAAATAAAGCTATTTGTGCATGTAAGCTGAGCACACACATGCAAATAGCTGTGTGATTGGGCCCAGTGACCAAGACTCTTTAAAGCATTCATTCACTCTTCTTTGGTAGCAAGGCTTAGCTCTAGGGTTAACTTCACTGAAGGCACTGGTGAATGCAGAAAACACACTATATCATGACAACAAACTACTTGAGGTCTCCAAAAAGGTCACAATCCAGATAATATAGATCTGATATCACTAAACGTTTGCTGGGGAAAACTGAAAACAATATGACTGTAACAAATTAAACAATGTAATCATACATTAATTCCAAATGCAAAACATAAACGTATCCGTGCCAGGATATAATCACTGAAGCTGTTTGTTCAGTGGCAGATGATGAATTTACAAACTGTTGTTTTTCACCTTCTAGTACAATAAGAGAGAAGGTCTAGCAAGAAAGAACAGCCTCTTAACTCTCTTTCCTCATGACCCTCTTTGGGGGATTTGATTGAATGTCTCTTTCAACAATTGGCTAAGTGAGATCCTCTGTGACCTGAAGGGGTCCATCAAGTATCCATGTCCTTGGTATAGAACATAAGATGCAGTTGCAGCAAAATGTGTTTTTAGAATAAATCAATGTGACCAGACTTTTTTACTAGCGTCACTTGGGGTAGAGGTCTTTTGACCCATCTGTGTAAAGGTCAGCTATTTTGTGTATGCCCATAAACTTGCACTGACATTGTATGAGTGCCAAGTGCATATACATGTGCAGTGTGTGTGACACATCCATGGTGTTAGGTTGTGTGAATTAGTGACTAATGGAAGCCAGTGTAATCCATTCCCTTTTGGATGCCCGAGGGCTAGTCTAGCACAAGATGGAGGTTGAGAAATCTACTCCCAGATAGTGGAAGTATAATGCCTGCATTCTTTTTGCTGGAAGGAGAAGATCCAGACATTGAAGTGAGAAGGAGGAATCATGGCAAACCTCAGCAATTCCATGAGGCCTTTCGTTATCAAGGAGCTGCTGATTAATCTTCTGGAGCACTGCATTTTGGTGGATTGTAGATGTGACTGCCGGCTCTGTTTTGAGAGGGAAGACATTTTCAGATGAGGCCTGCCTTCTTCTCTGCCCCTAATGACTCATACAGGTGGGCCAATGACAGCCATGTGCAGAATAATCACCCCTTTTTGTGCCTCTGTTGTGGCTGCTTCAGGTTGTAGATAGCCCCAGTGCTACCTGCTGTGAGAAGCATCACTCTACTTAACGGCTGTGTTTGGAGATCAGCCTGAGGAGCACTTCAAGGAAGAACCACCCCCAAAACAGTTCTGAAAATTGTGACAGTTGATCCACATCCCTTTTCTAGAAGTAGTGTGTGAATGTGGGACCCAAACCACCCCACTTTGTTCCAGTTTCGAGTCCTTTATGACCAAGGAAGAGAGTGCTCCTAGAGTACTCAAAAAGCAGCTGTGCAACCAGCGCTGGTGTCTGCCTGTCTGTCTAAGATCACCTAAATTCTGCTCTTCCTACTGGAGGAGGTGTGGTTCTGCCTTGAAGCCCCTACAAGCCTCCTATCTGCTGAGAAAGGGAACGATTCTGTGTCCTCCTTCAAGAGAAGAGACTGTCCAGGGGAGAGAGGCCCAGCCTGTCCCCATTGCTTTATTTCATGTCCAGTGGCAGCTCACTGAATGAAAGCAAACTATGGAAGACGTATGTGTCCTGTGGCCTCCTCCAGTCTCTTATCCTGGTTCCTACCAGGAACTGCAAGGCTGGACTCATTTTCTGATCAATTGGGGCTGAAACTGCATGATTGTCATAGGCCCACATGACGGTGGAACTGCATGACTGCCGGAGGCATGGATGATGGCTGCAACTAAATATTGGCTCTGTGCCAGGATGAGGACTGCAACTGCTTGATTTCTATACGCCCCACCAGTGCTGCACCTACCTCTATTCCAATCATCCTAGGCCCAGGCAGGGCCACATCACTGCAGCATCTGAAGATTGCCATGGTCAGGCTTGCCCCTGCACCAGACCAGGCAGCAGCTCCACAGATTGAAGCTGGGTGGGTGTGCTGATGAACGTATCCTGCGGGTGCGCCGTGCGCTGTGCTTGGAGGAACCTGTCTTGCCGCACGTGGGATGCACAAAGGACTCTGTGTCCCATCATCAACTACGCTGGAAGGCGCCCTCATGCAACCGGGGGAAGGAGGCAGACACCCCCCCTTGCCAGCACTCTTAGCGTGTTGCAGGATCCCGTTGCCAGGGCCAAGGGTGGGCCCATCTGCGCCCGTTCACGGCCGGACGAGGCTGGGCTGGGCCCACTCTCTTTAAGGCTCACTACAGTGGACTCTGTGGATCCTGTGAAGTGCTTCCTTGAGGCTAAGGTGATACTGTCTTGCTTTATTACAGTCATGGGGAAGGGTAAAGTAGCCGGGGGTGCCTCTATTACATGCCCCACAGTGACAATCAACAGTATGTTTGAAAGGGCAGTCGGGCTCATTGCTAATGAAATTGAGCTAACAGAGCGTAGACTGTCTTTGGACTATGGTACATCGTTAGTCAAACCCTCAGACTGCGTACTCCCAAATAACAGCAGCGATGCACATAGGTCCCCTGAGGTTGGGGCAGGCCCGCTACAAGTGCATGTTTGCCCTAGCAATTGTGATGATACTACTGACATCGTAGAAGATGATTCTGAGATGGGTATTTTTCCAACCTCTCAGTCTGCCCCAAGCTTAGCGGTTAAGAGGAAAAGGCAATTAGGTGGAGGGTGTAGCTGTAAAGCAGAAACAACCCCCCTCATAACAAAGTAGTAAAGGCTAGCTCCACTCCTGGATTCAGCCTCAACCGCAATCCCAGTCATCTGAGACTCAGACGTATGATTCTCTGTTGCAGGACTCTCTGCCATATGCTAGTATATGTGAGAAATTTAGTGGTATTTTAGAGGGGAAACTAAAACCGTTATCTGACCATTTGGACCGAATAGAGAATCTTCTGTCCAATGTATTTAACCAACCAACTACGGAGTGTACGGGGAACAATGGAAACAGGCTATGTGTAAGGGATCAAATAACCCCATGTTACTCTTTGGGTGGTAACTTGTAGGCCGTGGGTAATAGCCCCCCTGTGAACCCTGTGGGTAATTGTGAACCTTCATCTAATATGAACATCAGACTCGTGGGCACTTTAAGGTCAACGGAAACAAACACTATCCGCCAATAGATGTCCGCTTGTCCATGTCCGACAAAGACCAATTCATCTACTAAAGCAGCTCAGGGGCCCAACTGTGCTCCTAGTTTGGATATCTTGAGCCTGCCCCCAGCAGCCTGTCCTTACGTTCCAATTTTAGCAGGGGTTCCTCCCTTTGGATCTGGCCAACAGTAGTCATGGGATCAGCTCCGGAATAAGGATCCTCATTAGTTCAGTAAATATAAACATTTTAATGCATGGGCCTTAGTGCCATTATAATGTGAGGAGAGTGGGCTGGCTTGGCCAATCGAGAAAAAATATTGAGGGAGGCTGCATTGTAATAATCTTTCGGAGGCCTGTTTGTGTAAGGAACATACTGAAAGCAAAAGAATACAACTGCTCAACTGAAACAAAGGTTGTAGCTTTGCCCCTTGGGGATTTTTATAAGCCAATCACCCCATCCACATGTGCCTGTGTTGACCCCAATCAGGTGCCCTATTTTCCTTGCACAAATATGTTTTCCCCACTTTGCGACATTGAGGATGTAGTATGACTACATGGAGGATTATTAGTGCCACAGGAATTGATCACCCATAATGACATGTCCTTAACACATTCTACTACTGCTAATCCTGTGACCTTTCTTGCAGAGTGGGGGGCTAAGCCACAGAGAATACTTAGTTAGAATGTGGTGGGCCTCCGGTCAAAGATTGCCATACCCAAATGGCTTAATTTTAGTAAGGGCTATGACATTATCATGTTTCAAGAAACCTGAGACACATTACCTTCAATAGTTGATGGCTATCAGTGCTATAGTGTCCCTGCTATTCCTTCCCACCATGGGCGTGCATCTTTAGGGTTAGCTTTAGGGGGTAAACATTGCCATCAGGGGTTATGTTAAGTCTGTGGGGACCTGGCATAGTAGTTTCCAAATTACAGTGGTAAAGAATTGAGTCGGTATTTTGTGAACTTTTATAGCAATGACTTTACCAACATTCCAAATACAAAGTTCCCAACATTTTTAATTATATCACCAAGCTGGTAGATGGCATAGCGATGACAGGCTATCCAGCATATCTGTGCTTGGCTGATGACTTTAATGTGAGACTCCCTCCCAAACCTAGTGTATTGAATGTTGTGATGTGCCCGCTGGCCAATACTGATCTAAGCAAGAAGTGAGGCGTTGACTTCCTTTCTTGCCCCCCTTGACTTAGTAAATGCATTGGAAATTGTGGGTTCAAATGGCTCTTAAGTGCCCACTTTTAGAGATAGAGGTAGTTCCTCAATAACAGACTAAATTTTTATCACTCGAAATCTGGAGGACATACTCTTGTACGGCAGAGTTGTTCCCTCTAATTACAGTGGGCATAACCCTATCAAGATCACACTCTTACTGTGCCCAAAAGAATGATTTAAGATAGACAAAGGGGCTAGCAGCCTGCAACCATCTACGGATAATTTAAGGTTGGTGTGGAGAATACGTGAACAGACTCAATTTTTCAATGCAATAATTATGGAGAACTTAAGGTTGGTGGCACTGTGCCTAGAAGAGGAGGATGTTGATTATCAGGTGGTGGAGGCCTTTACTTGCCTTTGTTCTAGTATTAGAAAAGCTCTCTTAAAGCCCCTACACCCCATAGTGAATTCGCCTAGATGGTTTAACCACAAATGTTTAGTGACAAACCGTGCATTTTGACTAGCCTTGGTTACCAAACCCAGGGATTCTCTATCAGTGGCCCTCCTGCACAAGCAATATAAAAAGGTTACATATAAATGGTGGCAGGAGGTAATTTTGTTGCAGTGGGACTCACTAGTGCAGGCATCCCATTTGTAAAACAGTAAATCCTTTTGGGCTGTTGTGTCGGAGCTGAACCGTAAAAAACAGCCCGTGCGTTCCATCACATACCATATTGTTAGTACGACCTGGGAGGAGTGCTTTGGTAAAATATAAATGCTGCCCCATTGTCTGAAGATATCTTTGTGATAGATAACTGCCAACTATTATGCTTTCAGATGTCTCTCATGAAGTAGAGGATGCCATTAACCAAAGTGTCGGTGGTAAGGCACCGGGCCCGGATGGTGTCCCAACCAGTTTAATAATTGGTTATTTTTTGGGCACCTCTTCTTACTAATGTTTGCAATAATCTTGCCCACTCCACGATACCCGTTACCTGGGGTACATCTATCACAATACCCATATAGAAACAAGCATTGGCATAGCCAATAGGTCTCGCCTTTGGGACCTTATAAGTGTTTAGCCATGCAACAGTTGATGCTGTTGTACCAATGATATTGTGCTGCATAACTAAATACTTATAAGGTCCCAAAGGTGAGACCTATTGGCTACGCCAATGCTTGTTTTATAAAATTTTGCTGAAACAGTGTTTTGCAGATAGGCAATATGCAAATGTGGGCCACTTTTTTTTATCGTGCCCGGGCCGATTTTTAATCCCAATCCAACCCTGATGGGAAAGTGACCTTAAATATTTTTTGTGTAGTCCTTTTGTGACCAAAACATAGTCCTATGTCTATGTCTACGGCCGTCCTGGTTCTTCATTCTGGTCACCCTAAGTAGGAGGAAGCCCGTGTGCAAGGCTGTTCCCTCCGTTTGACTTCTCGGCGTCTCCTGTTACCCGGTGCTTCGCCGCCATGCACTGCACGTCCTTCTGTATTCCGCATCCCAGCGTGTCTCTACAGCACCTGTGTGATCTTATGCCGCCTGCAGCTCAGGTGAGGCTGGGTCGTAGCGGGAGTCAGAAGTGACGGTGAGACGCCTTTGCACCAGTGGTAACCAGCGTCTCCCCACAGCATCAGTCCTGCAGCCCCCAGAACCGGGAGGTATATCATACTTAATAATGAATACAGGTAATTATGGGAACAATAACAGCATATTTTAGTCTCCTGTGTGCATAAGAAAGTTTTGTCACCACTCAAGCAAAGAAAAAAAAGCGTTTATATTAGCCATAACCAGCGCCGTTGCTGATTAACTCAAGGTTGACTCACAATTGGAGTTTAGAGTCGTTTCAGCCGCTTCCGTTCCGGATTGCTCTCGATAGCGGCTAATTGGAGCCACTGACGTCCGAATATGGGTTCCACAGAGTTCAGCAAAGCCGCGCTATACACACTCTGGCTGATACTGTCTTAAACAAGCGCGCGCACCTCGCGCTCGAAGTAAAAAAAACAAGCATTAAAAAGTGTTTCATGTACTAGGCAGAGAGATGTAAACAACCCTCTGTCCTTCACCGGCAGCCAGTGGAGAGAGGTTAGGGCACGAGAGACACAAGTGAGAGCGCATGCAATGTGTGCGCTGTTGCAGGCGAGATCTAACAATGAGTCGCTAATCAGTATACGTAAATTAAAAAGTAAACTATTAAGCAGTGAGTTCCATATGCATAAATAAATGTGACCCGTGATGCTGTGAGTCCCAAACGCCTAAAAGCTTCAAGCCCTATATGAATAAAAAGTGACCCGCTCAGAAGCCAGTTTAGCGGGTTTTCCCTGTGCGGGACTCAGTGTGTCTCTTTGCTATGGGTCTGGGCTCGGGTCTCTGTCTGGGGGGAAGCTGTGGGGGCCGAGACATAGGAGGAGCTGCATTGTGTGCGCCGAGGATATAGCCGCTGCCCAAAGCGACAGGAAGTCTTCTAGCACAAGCCAAGTGCCAACATTTAAGAAGAGGAAAGTGGGAGACATAAAAAATAAACTAGTGGGCATTGGTGTTAAGTGACAGTATGGCCTATAAATGCCTTATCATCGCATGTAAAACAACAATAAGTTTCCGGCTCTCCTACTAAGCTATATGTGTTAGCTTTAGAGCAGAGTGGACATATGTGGTGGTTGGATCTAGTAAGTGCCAAAGATTGCATTCAATATGCTGTAACGCAAGAGTAGAGGCTTAAAAAGGGTTGCTGTATTCTCATCTATTTACAGTAAACGCTAAAAATGTCAGGAAATTATTTAGGAGCCCGCGGGAGCAGGAGAGGTTCTTGGGGTACGAATCCCTGCTCCGAATCTAGGCCTCTTTCAGCCAAGAAGAGCAGGTGAAATCGAAGGATGTTAGGTGGAATAGTTTCAACTCAGGCTGCCAAGCTTGATTTCTCTTCCATTTCCATCCTCTTTCTTGAGGTGTATTAGTGCAGCAGTAAGCAGCATCCCTGCCTGTAAAAAAGTTGCATAGCTACTGGTCATGTCACCAACTCCGATTTTTCCACATTTGGCATCAATGTGCCTGTTTGCCTGCATCTCTTCCTTGTGCACTTTGCCGTATGACTTACACCGGGCCTGTTCTGATTACCCGACCCCTTTTATGTATGTGCATGCAGGCAGCTCCCAGCTTCTCCAGGGCCTCAGTCAGTGCTGTGTGGCTGCCTTTAGGTTATAGTCAGGGCCACTGGAATTATGCGATTGTGCAGCCGTGGTGATTTTTGCATAACAATAGATTGGACGCAATTGCCACATAATCCATCATCTTCCGCATAATCTGCAGATTTTAACAAAAAAAATGTGGTCCCTGGTTCAAAGAGTTCAAAAGTTACTAAAAATGCAGAGACCAGTGTTGCCACACAGTGGAAGGCCTTTTGCACAGCTGGACTGGTCACGTTTCTGTTGCTTATTGCTATATTTGAGTGTTAAACTAGTACTAATGCGGTGTAACCTGTGCCCAGACAGTATTTCCAAGTTTAAAAATGACGAAATAATGAAGTCATACTTTCACAAAATGTGCCACATTATGCCGCATAATTTGCCTTTTCTTGCCGCATAATTTTCTCAGCCCTGCCGCATAATTTGGCCCTCTCCTGCCGCATAATTCCAGTAGCCTTGGCTATAGTCAGAATTTGTGGGCCTTTCTCTCACATCTCCTCTTCCATCAGCCCCTGGGTGCTGGACCACAAGACAGGAGCGCCTCACTGGTCACCTCAACGCTTCTCACAAAGGATCACAACAAATACAGCACTCTCTGAAGCCACATATAGTGCACGACTCCACTATTATTGTGCTTCGACGCCCCACAGAGGGGTATGAAGCGCTTTATAAAAGCTACAGTAGTACAGTACAATGTGAAGCAAGGCCCTGACGTTTTTTAAGAACCAAGGCAGCTGCTGTTGGATGTGAGTGCTGCGGTATTTAATAACCACGAAGGCTGTCTAGTTTTGATTACACTCCATCCCTCTTCCTTCCACCGCTCTACGCCTTCTATCTCACTCTCTCAGGTAATTCCGTCTCTGTTTTTCCTACTATTCGTTGTTTTCAACGCTTCTCTCCGTACATATTTTGCCATTGCTGCCTTTCTTTCGCTTCGCCTGGGTTAAAGTCTGACGATGAAAAGTCCCGGCCCCAAATACGAGTGCCGGTGTCTAGTCCAACACCAGCAACAACCAACACAAATTAAACACACCCTCCACGATACAAACTTCACTTCTTACGTGGCGAGATCTGCGCGGGAAAAATCCAGCCCTGTGGAAAATGTTCGCACAGGTAATACTGATTTGGGTGCAAAGTCGTTAGCGCCAAAACTGGCTTTACGTTGAGCATCAGACTGAGGGCTAAACTGAGATGTTAGAGATGAATTGTGTGGCCCCACTGAGAGATGCATTACTTCTAGGCGCTTGTGTCAATAAAGTGCACGCAAAAAATAGCAGTTTAACACCAGTCCCCCAAAGCAGTACCAACGTCCATAGCCTTCTGTAAATGCCCCTCTAATCTCATCAGCAGTACTGTTTTTCCAGATTTCAGTAAGCATGTCTACCATGGTAACATACCCCCGAGACAAGAAAAGCGACATTAGGAATTCATTAATTAATGTACTGTGGACTTTTAATACGATGACTGAAGATTAAGCCCCTTATGTATGAATACTTTTCCCATAGACACAAAATGGGTAAAGTCCTTTAATACATGAGGCCTCTAAATCTCTGGAGACGTCAATTAAAACAGCAGGTGCCCCAACATTGTTAAGGAGCCTTCGGAGCAGCGAAGAGGACTGTGGGATATGTAGTCCTGATTAGCAATTGGAAAACGTTACTCGGACGTTGTATTCTTTTGAGTTGATAAAAGTTGAAACAGTCAATTTAAAGTCGAGTTCATTGAACTAGACATAGAAGGTCCTTTGATTCAGTTGGCGCGTGACTCGATGCGACAGCCATGTGGGGTTGACAAGGGGCCAGCGACGGAAACAAAAGCGCTCACTGAGATAAACAGCAGAACAAGAGGCCAGTGACAGAAAGAGCAAAGCAAGGGGCCAGTGTCAGAGACATCAGGGAAAGGGGCCAGTGTCCGAACCATGAGGGCAGTGTCCGAGACATAAGGGAAAGAGGGCAGTGTCAGAGGCAGCAAGGCAAGGGGCCAGTGACTGAGGGAGAAAGGCTGGGGCAGTAACCAAAACAGAAAGGCAAAGGGTTAATGTGAGAATTAGTGGCACAAGGGACAGTGACAGAAACAGAAACGAAATATCAAAGGGCAGTGACAGAGAGCAAAGCAAGGGGCTAGTGTCAAAGACAGTCTGGCAAGGGGCCGGTCACTGAGAGAGCAAAGCAAGGGGGCAGTTCTCCGAGACGGCCGGGCAAGGGGCCAGTGACAGAGAGAGCCAAGCAAGGGGCCAGTGTCAGAGACAGCAGGGCAAGGGGGCAGCGTCAGAGGGCAGTGTCAGAGACAGCTGGGCAAGGGTCCAGTGACAGAGGGAGAAAAGCTAGGGGTCAGTGACTAAAACAGCAGACCAACGGGTTAATATGAAAACCAGCGGTAGAAGGGGCAGTGACAGAAACAGAAACGAAAGGTCAAAGGGCAGTGAGAGGCAGCTGGGCAAGAGACAGTGAAAGAGACAAGCGAGCAAGGTGCAGTGACAGAGACAACAGGGCATGCATCAAGAGACGCCAAGGGGCGGTGATAAAGACAGCAGGGGCAGGCAATGGGCTGGAAACACAGACAACATGGCGAGGGGCTAAGACAGAAATAACAGGGCAAACGGCTGGAGTGAGCAGGGCAAGCCGTGAGCAAGTGACACGAACAGGGTATGAGGTCAGAGACAGCAAGGTAAAGGAACACAGGAAGAGACAGGAGCTGCGCCTTCTCCTCCAGGCCCCGGGCGGGTGCAGTGCTCCCCGCCTCCTCCTCTCCTCTGCGGCTCCGTGCTCTGCCCGCCCGCGCTCAGACCCCCTGCCCGCTGCCACCCGGGCGCCCTCCGCTCCCGGCCAACGCCGCCGCCATCCCCAGTGGCCAGGAACCGCCGAATGAGTAGATGCGGCCAGGCAGCCAGAGCGGAGCCTGCCAGCCAGAGCGAGGGTCAGGCGGGCGGCCGAGTGCCCCCTGGCTGCGCCTGGCGGCAGGGACTGCAGCAGAGCAGAGGACACACTGCTACTGCTGCTGTGGCTGCTGCGACTACTGCTGGGTAACCCTGGGGGAACTCAGCGCACATGGGCTATTAATAGCACTCGGGGGTTGGCAGACCTGGCAAACACCCCTCTTGGGGCCGCACATCCCCACTACCTAGTGAAAACGCCTATTTTCGGACAAAAGTGTACATGTGCTCGCCTTTGTTCTGCTTTTCTCTGCAAATCTGGGAGTGTACTTTAGTGGCATTTTACTACCGGTGATCGTGCGTACTACACAGTCCCTCTGCAGCGCCCCAGCGAGAGTGCACCCTAGAATCAAAGCACAGGCAGATCTTTGGTGATGCACGTTTTTACAGATGAAAATCTACTTCTTGATGAGCTGTGATTAGGACCAAAAGCCTAGAAAAACAAGCGCGCGCCTCGCGCAAGTAGGGAGGGGGGTGGGAGGGGGAGTGCGGCCGAGAGCAGGCAGCGTTTCCCTTGCGGGAGCGAGCGGCGCCAGGAGAGATAATTGATAACACATGGCGAAAAAGCTCGCTCCCGCAAGGGAATCGCCAGACGTGCACGCGTTGCCATTGGAAGCAATGCAACGCGTGCACGTTTTTGCCCGCAAAGCTGTGCCGATGACTAAAGGTCTTTTTCCTAGTAGCGCATGCGCGCTGCGTAGGCGAGACCTAAAAAGGGCTTTGCTCACTCCCAGGATGTTACAGGCCTATTTTGTTAATTAGCGCTACGGCCAAAATCCTCGGGAGAGTAATCTACAATAGAATCAAAGAATGGACCTGGGCTAAGTCAGTTCTATACCCATCAACATTGGTTTAGGAATAAAATGGGGACGGTTGAGCAGTGCTTAAATCTAAATGTTGTTTTCGGCAAACTCCTCTCTATCTTGCATTCATGGACTTATCATCAGCATTTGATTGTGTAAATCGGTCCAAACTATGGCATATGCCCCTTGCATGTGGTCTGGACATAACATTAGGTCACTTTTTTGTATATTTGCACAAGGATATGAAGGCAAGGGTTTGTATCAGCACACAGAGAGAGGTCTCTGGAGACATAGATATTCACCACGGAGTTAGACAGGGGTGTGTGCTGGCTCCTCTTTTATTCATTTTATATATCAATGAGCTTCACTCCTTTTTAATGTGCATTACCCCTAATGCACCAAAAATTAGAGACATGCTGTTACCTACACTTCTTTATGCGGACATACCATTCCCACTTAGGGCGGCAAAAGCAAAAAGAGCAGATGATGGACGGAATGCTGAACAAATCAAACTTCCACCCCCAGTCACAGATTTGGGCTTAATCCATCGTTTTTCTGCTCACCATACATTGATTTGCATATGGCTGGGTCCAAACTGGGGTGGCATGTTGATCAAAAAAACGATGGATTAAACCCAGATCTGTTCAGCATTCCGTCCATCATCTGTTTGTTTTGCAATCAGTGGGAGAACAGTCCGGGGACCAGCTCTGGGTGGACTCCACCAGGTGGATGCAGAGGTCTTGTGATGTTCCCTCAGCACGTGCTGGAGCAGCAGTATCCACAATCCCCCATAGTCGCACACTTCACAACCAAAGAGAAAGCCAAAAACCTAAATAGTAAGTGGCGGTCCGCCACCATTTTAGGCGCCATATAGAGCGGCAAGCAACTTCAGACACTCCCTGCAGTAACACTAGAGGTGCCAGAGGGCCACCAGTTCTCAATGCGGGCCCCCAGTATTCCACCAGTCATGGCAGAATCACCCCAGGGGCACACGATGCAGGGGGCACTCACAGTAGCAGCCGGTCACGAAGCCCAGAGCGGAAAGGCGGGGCCAACACACCGGAGGCAATCGGTAGCGCCCTTCAGTGCCGAAGCGCTGCAGTTTAAGTGATTTTCAATAACTACGAGGGGGTTTCACACAGCCCCCTGCAGATATGAGAGCAGCAGTCCCTCTCGTTCCCAAAAATTGCATCCGCTGCAGCCAGGGAGGCAAGCAAGAGAAAGCGGTCTCAAGTGCAGCCAGCCACCATGTTGGGAGACTCGGGATGCAGCCAATGTCGGCGGTCTCTGTTCAGCAGAACAGGCTGCATTCCAGGAAATTACTAGGCACCAGGGGGTCCCCGGCAGTAACAGGGGGTCGAGGGCCCCTGGAGGTCAGCAGCCTTGCCAGGCTGTGGTCTGATATAGTGCTGCACAACAGGGCTATAGGAGAGCAGATCTCGTGACGGGACCAGCAAGCCGCACACGCTAGAGTGGAATAGTGGGGGTGATGACTATGAGCTCCTACAGCTGGCCCAGGTTGTCTTGCCATACTGCAGTCAAGGATTCAGCCACAAGGCTGAATCTGGTCAGGTGGAACCAATGAGAATGAGAAATCCTTCCTGGTGCTCTCTCGTCACTGCATACTCTCCAGAGAGTCTCGCTGGTCGAGGTGTCCAACTTTGCCTTTAGATTCTGCAGGTTTCTTTATTAGTTTACAGATAGCTTCCAGTTAGTTTCCTGATAGGAGGTGGCTCGATGGAAGAGCTTTGTGAGGGATTTACGCCAATGGTGATCCCTAGCCCAGGAGCCTCTGGAGGAAGCTCCTTCAAGGTCGGCCATCTTGGTTTATCATCTTGATTTGTGTTTAGTAGGCGTTCAGCTCGGAAGCAAAATGTTGGAAGGAAAATGTATAAAAGGGAACTTGTCAGTGCAGCCAAAATGAAAGATGCTAGACTCTTCTGGCATCAGCTTGTCAAAGGGGTACCTTTTGTTGTAAATGAGGATGACTTTCACATTGGACCCTATAGGTGGGAACAGCACTTTACCAGTATGTACTTCATTGAAGAGATAGTTGAAGGTGATAGTACTGTGAAGGTAAGGATGCCTGATATAATACTGAGGATACCTGCCCTATTGTTACATTCACTATGGTAGAAACACTAGCAGCTATTATATCAATGAAAAATGGCAAAGCACCGGGCCTAGACAGGATACCAGGGGATTTGTATTGTTCGGAACCAGCAATGTGGGGATACTTACAAAATGTAATATCAAATGCAATATCTAAGGGGACAGAGATACCTGAGACCTGGAGGGGAGCAGAAATAATCCCAATCTTTAAAAAAGGGGATAAGAGCGACCCTGCTAATTATCAGCCCAAAAGCCTGATTGATAATGCCCCAAAAAGTTTTTTACAAACAACTGTTGGAAAAATTCAATGTTGGATGGATGATAAACAAATATTGTCCAACTTACAAGCTGGATTTCGGGCATCCACGAGCACAATGGACCAAGTACACCGGTTCCTATTGATATTATAGAAAATCGCTGTCATCAACAATAGACACCTGTAGGGGGCTTTCGTGGATCTAAAGTCAGCTTTTGACGTGATCCCCAGAAGGAAGCTATGGTCCACATTGAAGGAGATGGGGATGCCACCAGATAATTTTCCTTACTAATAAACTTACATAAAAGTAACTATGTCTGATTAAGATGGGCTAAGGAGGGCAAACTAACAGATCGTATAGCCATAGTGAGGGGGGTGAGGCAGGGGTATGCCTTGGCCCCAACCCTGTTCAAGTGAGCAAATTCCGGCCCTCTAATTCGCCGATGATACTCTGCTAATCTCTAAAACACCTATGGGATTGCAGAATATCTCAGAGGCATGTTCCAGGTGTGGCTTGGAGATTAATGTTATCAAAACCAAGTTTATGATGTTTCGGCCGCATAAGACCTTTAGGGGGGAAGGACGATTAGGATCTGCCAAACTGGAACAGGCCAAGGAATTTGATTAGTTAGGCATAACATTGTCAAGTAACTTATCGTGGGTCCCCCAAATTCTGAAAAGTTAAATGTCCCTACCTCATGATGGGTCTGCAACCAGGAGAAAATTAAATAAGCCTAACTTCCGTTCTATATACCCGACTTTTGAAAGTTATTGTGCCAAGGGATTAGGCGCAGCCTTGTATGGGGCCGAATCATGGGGTCATGACAAAACCAGGGCCCTCGAGCTAACAGAGAATAGATGTATGCAATCAATATTGGCTTTGCCCACCAGTGCCCCACTTACCCCAATGCACCTTAATCTAGGGCTGATAAATATTGTAAACACTGCAACACTGAAACCTCTGTTATATTGGTTAAAGCTTTGGTTGAGTAAGTCACAGATAGCAGTGAAACAGGCTGTGGCAAAAGTTAAACAGATGGACAAACAATTGGTAATACCTTAGTTTAAACACATCAAAACCTGGTTGTATGACCTAGACATCTCCTCATCCTCTGCGAGAAGGGCCAGATAGTCTCCATCATCCTCCAATTCAATAGACTTCTCTGGTACTTCCTCCTCCTCCTCCTCCTCTTGAGCAGTACTGGCAGCTGAAATTGCTGCTTTCAAGAGTAGTGGGTCCTCCTCTTCAATTGCCCGTCGCCCACCACTGGTGGAAGGTCCATTGTCCTCATCATCCTCATCACCTGGAAGACAGAGGTTGCAACAGGATAAGCAATTGACCTAGTATATCATGTGGTGCAACAAAAGGGTTGATTCTACTGTACTTTGCATCAACAGATGATGCACATGTGACCTGGTTTGGGCACATCTACATTTGACAGCTCACACCATAACACTGAGGTGTTGAATGGAGATGTACAATGCACAAGCAAACTCACCAGCTCCAGCCATAGCTCTGTGCTGCTTTGCGATCCCCCCTGATGTCAAATGCTGAACCTGGCTCCTCCTAGGTGTGCTGAAGATTGGGGCCTGGCACCGATGGAGTGAGCAGCAAGGCTCGTGAGCTCCGGTCGGCCGGCCGCCATCGACTGACATCCTGAAGCCCTAAATGGGGCAGGAAGCCCTGCAGCATACCCCCGTAGCCGTGAGAAGGGTGAGCGGTGCCCCTGAGGTGGGGTGAGCCTGCCCTGCAGCCCGTGTACACGGAAATCGAGAACTGGGAGCGCGCCCGAGCCACCAGACAAGATGGTGGCGCCCAGCACATAGTGAGGTGACCGGGACAAGCATCAGCCCTCTAAGTGGCCTTGACGGAGAGGGCCTGGTGTGCCTCCCCCTCGTCTCCTGCGCCGTGCCGAGTGATCAGCCTGGAGAACCCCTGGGGGCTGAGAGCGGAGGGGCCGGACGCAGCGGATGCGGCTGGGGGCAGCGGTAAAATGGCGGCGTCCGCTGCGTACAGCGGCTGCTAGAAACAGTGCGACCCTGACCGGGGACTAGAGCGCGTTCCCCCCCCCCCTGTGCATGACGGAGTACCAGGCACGACGGCCCCTTGAGGTACGCATTGTGAGAAGTGCAGTGGGCAGGAGTTTGGGGCTCCGGGGCCCCATGTGGCAGACCCGGGGGCTCAGTTGGACTGATGCTGGGGCGGCAGAGACGCCTGAATGCCCCCTGGGGAACTGAGACGTGCGAGTGCAACCGGAAAAGCGTGAGAGTTGTGCTGGATTGCCTGCACGCGCCTGCTTGAGGCGAGGAGAGGCCTGGAATACCTTCCCCTTGCTCCCCTGCATAAGCCCCGAGTGCAGGGCCCGGAGGCCCCTGGCGGCGCACTCGGGGGAGTGAGGCAGCAGGAAGATTGAGATCCCGTGAGGCCACGCGCGCCAAGCCTGGCGGTTGGATGGGGCAGCCGTGGGAGAAGCAGAGACCATAGAGGGCCCCCAGCTGACTGCTGCCAAGGCCCGGTGGAGAGCAAAGGCCACCGTAAGGCTATAGCAAAGTTTATAGCAGCATTGGAGCGGCCAGCAGTGACAGCGGCCAGCAGAGACGGAGTCAGACATTGAGAGGGCGGGAGGTGGAGAGGGCCCCCGCCCCGCCCCTCGAGCTGAAGAGGCCTGAACTGCTGCTGAGATTGGAAAGCGGACCCTAGAGCTACCGCCATCGGGGCCTAATCCATAGAGCGACTGGGTGATCCCCCCAACACGCATAGCCCAGGGAAGCGACTCGGGAGAATGCGGATTTGCTAACCTGCGGACGAGGCATCTGCGTCCAGCTGCAGCAGAGGAGGGGTGGCGCACTGGACCAGAGAGCAGAGAGATATTGAGTCCCCAGGCAGGCCTAGAGAGAGGTGAAATCGGACCCGCATTGCGCACGTGGGTGCGCTGGGGGGACGGCGGGAAAACAGCGGGCAGCTAACACGGAGACGGACGGGCCCCTCCTGAGTCTGTGTAGACGGAAGCACTGGACTGAAGAACGCTTGCCAGAACAGACGACCTCATGGACGGCGGGAGCCGCCTACAGAGTCCCATGAGTACGCACAGCACCAGGAGCATCATAGAGCGAGACGACGCCATGGGGAAGTCCCTCAAAAGAAAGACAGGGACGAGACCCTGGCAAGTAAATCCTCAGATGAGAAAGAGAGGGCCTCGACGCAGAAAGAGCACCCTGGAGACCCCACACTGCAGGACATATTGCAGGCTATTACCTCCTCCAGTGAACGCCTGGAGGGTAAAATTGACTCACTGAGCCTTGACATGGGATTGCTTAGGGAAGACCACAAAAAGCTGGCGGACCAGGTCAAGACAAATGAGGGCGAACTAGCTGAGGCGTTGCCGGCTCTAGCAATTATGAAGCAACGAGTGACAGCGCTGGAAACTAAAGTGCGCGTCCTGGAGGACAGGGCCGAAGACGCCGAAAACAGGTCACGCAGAAGCAACCTGAGAATCGTAGGCCTGCCTGAGAAAATTGAAGACCGCAGCATGACGGACCACCTGGAAAAGTGGCTCCGAGAAGCAGTAGCGCCGGATGGCTTATCGAATTTCTTTGCCCTAGAAAGGGCGCACTGCATCCCTGCAAAGCCGCCTCCACCGGGAGCGCCGCCGCGGGTGGTGATAGCGAAGCTCCTTCACTACAAGGACAGAGATCATATCCATACCCAGGCGCGCCTCAAAGGAGACATACAAGTAAATAACTCCATAGTGCGCATCTTCCCGGACTTCTCCCGAGAAGTGCAAAGGCGGAGGAGTTCCTACCGGGACGTGAAGCAGAGGTTGCGGCAACTGAACTACAAATACGTGACGCAGTATCCGGCCACGCTGCGAGTCACCTCGGACAAGGGTACGGAGTTCTTCAGAACCCCCCAGAAGGCGTCGGACTGGCTGGACCGGCATGGAGGGGCGGAATTACCAAAGGACCCAGAGAAGAGAAGACGGCGAGAAAACCGCTCCAGGGGCTGGCGGACCGGGACAGAGACCTTGGCACCTACGCAGGAGGAGGCGCAACTTGAACGGTAAAGCGCGATGCAAGTTGTAGCATTGATCAGCGGCATAGCGAGGAGCCAGGCGCCCCCTGAAGGCAGTGAGGCTGCAGCAGAATCCGGTTCCGAACATGGGTCCAGCGACTCTGAGGCGCAGAGTGTGATACTCCCGGACGTCACCCCGCAGACGGCGGATGACATTGTCTAGTGGATAAAGATGGTGGACTGCGGTGGCCAGATCTGGAATGCTGCGGGGCGCTCTTGCCTCTGCAATAAGGTACAGGGATTGATTAAGGGGACTGCTGCGGGGAGGACCTCTGGCATTACAGAGAGGAATGGCGGCCGCAGAGACTGGGAGAGCAACGAGCGAGTGGCCTTCCCCTGTGCTTGACTGATTGAACTGCAAGCAGTCACTTGTGGACATTTCAAACTACTTTGGATGGGGGTTTTTTTCCTGCTTGTCCTGGGGAGTGGGAGTTGGGGAAAATGTTTAATGTTGATTTGGGGGGGACACCTTGAGTAGCAGCACACAAGACATCACACGGGTTCGAGTGGGGGGCACGCACAGGGGGCACAACACTGCCAGAGAGGCGAACAGGGCACAGTAATACCCGATAATGGCTGACAAACAGCAATACAAATGTATGACCTGGAATATTAGGGGCATGCATACAATGTCAATACGCCACAAGGTCCTCTCATACATTAGGAGGCGGGGAGCCCAGATAGCTCTTCTGCAAGAAACGCACCTAACGCAAAAGGAAGGGCAGGCACTACAAAGACGGTGGAGGGGGCAGCTCTTTTACACCACTTATTGGGCCTATGCGCGGGGGAGTCCCATTGCAACTGATGAGTTCCATGATAGATTCGGAGGGCTGATATGTAGCCATAAAGGGGCGACTAGAGGGTCGAGAGATCAATATAATCAGTATCTACGCCCCTAATGTAGAGCAGCCAGCCTTCTTCGCGATGGTGAGTCACCGATTAGCGCAATACTTCACGGGTGCTGTTATAGTGGGAGGCGACTTTAACAGTGTAGATGACACTCTTTTGGACAGATCCCACCCCCCATTACGTAACTCTCAAGCAGCGCGCCTCTCATGCATTCACCACGTGGAGACAGAGCTGGGGCCTGATCGACGCGTGGCGAACCCTATACCCGCAGGGAAGGGACTACTCCTACTTCTCAGTGGTCCATGAGGCGCATGCGCGACTAGATGCCTTTTTATGCTCAGTAGATGCGCAGCATTATGTTACTGCAGCGGAATACCTTGCGCGAACAATCTCGGACCATAATCCACTAGTTCTGTCACTGAAGTGGGCGCACCCGGCAACAGCGATTCCTACATGGAGACTTTGCCAGGACACCCTGGAAGACCAGGTCTTTCGGGAAGAAATGAGGGGCGAAATAGTGCACTATTTCGAAACTAATGCGGGAACGGCTGCGTTGCTGAACACGGAGTGGGACGCTTTCAAAGTGGTCCTGAGGGGCCAATGCATTACACGTACCACAGGTGTCAGGCGCGTCATCATGAAAGTGGTGGAGCAGGCAGAGGCGGCCCTCAGAGCCTTAGAATGCAGATGGCCAGACCACCCAGAGCTCCAACAGGCTCTTTTAGACGCCAAGGAGGAAGTGGCGAAGCAGACGGAGAGGCTTAGAAGCTTTGATTACATGAAATACTTAGAGCGTACTCATGCTGAGAGAGACAAGTCAGGGTTGCTTCTGGCATGGCTGACGAACCCGGAGAATAGGGGTCTCCCCCTGGTGGAGATAGAGGATGAGTGGGGGAATAGACACCACACACAAGAAAAGATCAATGAAGTCTTTGCCCGCTACTATGCCAAACTTTACAGGAAGACGCGAGCGGGCAAACCCACAGACGTACAGGAATACCTGGCTGACCTGCGACTGACGAGCTTGAGCCCAGAAGAGGCGGAGGAACTGGGAGCAGACATCACACAGCGGGAGGTGCGGGTTGCTATTAAGGGTATGGCACGAAACAAGACCCTGGGCAGAGACGGTCTACTGGCCGAATTGTATGCGCTATACGCGGAGGAATTGACCCCCCGTCTGGTTACAATGTACCAAGAGGCCCGAGAACTCGGAGAGTTGCCCGAAAGTGCCAGGGAAGCCCTTATTGTCCCAGTACCCAAGCCAGGGAAGGAACCGCATGATTACATGGCATACAGGCCGCTATCCATGTTAAACATGGGGGCATATTCTCAAGAACGTGTGATAAGCACCGCAAGTTTAGCTTAACGCAACTTTGCATATCGCAGTCTAATGCGGGAAAAAAACGCCGTGTTAACGTAGTATTCCCAACCTGGCGGCACCATGCGATAGTCCCACAATAATACATCAAATGACCGCATTAAAATTAACGCGACGCAGCTAAAATGCGAAACACGAACGCGAATAAAGTTGCGATGAGGCCAACCGCGATACAAAAATCAGCGATAACCAGCGACAGGCCTGCACTACCCACGCGTCATGCGGGAAAATGCACCATAAAAGCTGAACAAGAAAAACACACCATAAACAAAATAAACTGCGTAGCAACATGGATGCACCCGGAACGAGTGCCCAGGTCAACGCGAACCCCACAAGCCCCACAGACCACCAGCAAGGAACCTCGGGGTCGGGGAAGGCCAAGGAGAAGAGGAAGAGGAAGACGGGGTACAGTCTGCATGACAACCGGATCGTCGTCACAGAGGTGACAGAGCACTAACAACAACTGTCCATCACCTCCACCGTGTCATTGGCAACACAGACGGAAAAATGGCATTCCATCGTGAATGCAGCCGTTGTGTTGAGGAGGCCAATATGCGCTGGTACAATGTGAAAAGCCAAACCAAGCAGAAACCAGCTGCCAACAGGAAGGCAGCAACGGCAAATGGAGGTGGGAGTCCTGCGCCACAGGAGGAGCTGGAGCAAATGGTGGCCACAGTCATCAGTGTGGAGACGGTGCAAGGAATCGGGAGTCCGGACACTGCTCGACATGACCTGACACAACATCAACAGGGTGAGTAACGAACAGGGACTGTGGGGACGGGCACAATGGCACACATGCACAACGACGTGTAGCACACCGCACACCCACAATGACCCTGGGTCATGTCCCTGATCCCCGTGGCACACTGCAGCACACATACAAACATCAAGTAGGCTCCCGTCCACCATGTGCCCAAAGGGGTCCCACCCCACACATCACCAATTACACAACACACACATGCACCCGTGCGAAACACAGCAAAGATGCGTATGTGAGAGCCACACTGACAATGCAAGTGACACCACATGACGAGCAGCATGGCTGGAGTACAATCACATGACATTGTGCATGCCACGAGACTGAGGTGGCTGAGTGTGGACAACATCCGGAAAGGAGCAGGTCACACTCTGACACATCCACGTGCACAAACAACCACTGACGTCAATAATACATCTGCAGACAAACAATGCACAAGAGTACAAAAACCGTCCAAGAGCACAAATGACCCAAGTCGCCAACATCACAGCACCTTAAAAGCACAAAAGCCAAAGGCACACCGCCTCCAAGGGATAAGGGGCAGCAAAATCACAGCTGCAGGTGCGACTCTCACACAATGCAGCACACACACATAGCAATGACACCACATCCGCATGGACGACAATGTGGTACACAGTGCAACACTTACACTGCAGAACAGAGGACACAACTGGGTCCGCCTGTGCGTAGAAAATGGCCAATCACATCTGACATAGCAGGAAACTGTGAGATGCAAATGTACGTGTACAACCTCACCTACGTCATGTAGTCCAAATGTCCACTGTCCCGCATCAAATAGTCCGCCCCTCCCAAACAGTCACAATGTACATTGTCATGCAGTCTGTATGTAAACTTGAACAATGCGGCAACATACATGCCAACACAATGTCAACAAGCATCTCCCCTTCACACTGCAGAGGGACAAACAACACCTCCAGCAGAGCAGACCAGACAACTCTACAGTGATGCTGAAGAGGACCTCCACACTTCCGACACCGACGCCCTACAACAGTCCATGGACATCTTAGGCAATCGACCTCCAGGAGCAGGGCAGCACCGCTGCATCGAGGATACCCCACCCCCTGCACAGACAACACAGCTGGATACACCCACCACCCCAGCTGGCTCCCAGCAGCCCACCGAAGCACACATCGCATTCCAAGGCCAGGTGTCAGACTGCCAGAAGGGGGTGGCCGAACATGTGCGGGTGGGGTACTACCTCATGGAAGCCGAACTAGATCACATACGTGGGTGTCTAAGTCCCATCAGGGACCACCTACACTCCCCAACGGAGACCCACACTGCGACAGAGACACATGCCTTTGCACATTTCCAGTACTGAACCACACCCAGAGCCACGGGATAAGCATCCACACCCCCACGCTGGAATGTTGAAGGTGAATGTAGCGGAGGTTTGCGGGGGCAGTGGAAGGTGTCCTCGAGGGCAGAAGCCGGCCGGAAGCGGCAAATGGAGGAATGGAATGCTACAGCCTCGTTTTTGCCACAAAGTCAGTATCACCGACATGATGATGAAGACAACCCCCAGTCCATAGACTCAGTCGCCACCAAAGTCCAACCAGAAAGTGTCCATGGATGTCGGGGAACAGACTTAGTGGCACCGGAGCTGAAAGGGGATGCAGTCTGCGATGAGGCCAGTACAATGATATCAAGTCTGCCATTAATGAATCATGACTGAATTCCCAATGTGTGACCTACTCGACCGCAGGGTAGGCCGAAGGGGTAGTCATCAAGGGCCCACAGACACGTGTGGTTGAGATGCCATGCACATACTTTGTGTCACCACATCGAAGGGAGTATAGTGATTTGAACTCTGCATTGATATGTGTACTCGGCCATTGTATAATCAAGACTCAGTTCCAAATGTGTGACCTACTTGACCGCAGTGTAGGCCCGAGGCAGCGGTCATCAGGGGCCCACAGCCACGTGTCGTTGGCCCGCGATGCACAGGGTTAGTGACACCAGAGCAGTTGTCGGCAATGTCCGATCACCTCCGTAACGATGATCCTTTTCTCCTCCGGACTGAACCGCGTCTTCCTCTTACTCGTCTCCTTGCGTACAATGATATGAACTCCGCCATGCAGAAATCAAGACTCAGTTCCACATGTGTGACCTACTCGACCGCAGTGTAGGCCGAAGGCAGTAGTCAGCAAGGGACCACAGAGTTGGTGGCACCACATCGAAGGGAGTACAGTGATATAAACTCAGCCATGAAGTGTGTACTCTGCCATTGCATAATCAAGACTCAGTTCCAAATGTGTGACCTACTTGACCGTAGTGTAGGCCGGAGGCAGCGGTGGAGTACGTCAACGAGAAAGGAGTAAAGCGGGCCTGTGTCGCGGAGGCCGTGATGGTCTCATGAGGCTGCCAAGGTCGCGGGCTTCGGGCTTGGAGCGTGCGCCGGCACATGGTGGGCCCTCTTTGACACACGCCGGTGTCGGCAGGTGAGCAGTGAGGCCTGGCTGCGCAGGGGTGGGCATGATGGGTTCGGGGACCAACGGCCCGGGGTGCAGCAGGCGCACAGGATCGCAGGCAACACCGCTCACGGTGACGGCATCGGCCTCATGGCGGGGTGGGAGGCGCCGCCCTGGCAGACACGTTGGGCATTGCGGAAGAGAACCACGCCCAGAGATACGTGCTTTTTATTCACACCCCTACCCTGGCCTGGCGTACGCCGGGCCAGCCCACTCCGCATATGCTTACAGGGGGGGATGTCACAAGCTACATTTCCGCGATCTTCCCCACTGGCTGGGGTGACTTGGTTGCGTCCACTGTCCTCTACACTCCAAACACCAGCAGTGCATGTAGACATGGATATGTCTGTGGTCTGCATACTGCAGTCTGTCCAGCACATCTCCGCCACACTTGGCATTGTGTACATTCTCATTCATGGGTCACTTGCCTCTTTCGCACATGCCTGGTTCCCACCTCTCCCCACATTCCGCTATTGTGTGGCTGAGGTGCCATGCCGTTGATGGCTCATGTACATGGGTAACCAAGGTTGCCACAGTAAGTTGTGCTGTCATGTCTGGTGGTTGGGCATGTTGTTTGGCATGTTGTATGTGATTTTGTGACATGTGCAGTGCCAGAGTTGTAGGTTGCATGATTGTGGAGTTGATGTGTGTGGTGTGTTCATTTGGTACTTGCAAACGAGCAGTGCATTCCCATAGGTGCCATCCTGGAAGCGCTGGTTGATGTTGGACTGTCGGAAGATGAAGGAATCATGCACACTGCCTGGGTAGTTGGCTACGACATTGGTGAAGAGTCCCCTGTGGTCCACTATTGCCTGCACATTGATGGAATGCGTGTGCTTCCTGTTGCGGTAATTGTGTGCAGTGTCGGCAGGGGGCACAAGTAGGACATGTGTGCAGTCGATTGCCCCCAACACGTGCAGGAATCCAGCTATGGCGTATAGTCCTTGCTTGGTCTCCAGCTGTTCCTGCGCATTGTGGGGGACATATAGGTACTGGGGTACCTAGCTGATGATGGCATCCAGGACAGGTGTGAGGAACTTGGATGGGGCTGGCTGTGAGACTCCTCCGACTCTGGCAGTTGTTGGTTGGGAGGTACCAGAGGCCAACAGGTGCAGCACAGCCAGCAGCTTTGTCTGCGGAGGGATGTTGGTTGTCCGCTGTGTTGGTACCGTCAGCCTGTGGGCAATGATGTTCAGGATGCAGAGGATGGTTGTCCTTTTGAGCCTGTAGTGGGCATTGACATTGTCTGGTGTTAGGTCTGTGAGGCTGGTGCATTTCCTGAAGGTCCGCTCTCTTTGTCTGCGCTGCCTCTGTGGTGGTCCGGGGAGGGGGGGCAGGGGGGATCCGGGGGGGTGGCGGTCCTGGGGGTGGTGGCGGTGGGTGTTGTTGCCCTCTCGGGGCTCCGGGATGCATGGTGAGTGGCTCCATGGCATCTGTTGTTCTTCATGTGTGGCTCTGGGCTGGGCTCCCTTTGATGGTGCAGCTTGTCGTCCGACTTTACACCAGGTCAGAGCAGGTGTTAATTTCCTGCTGCTAAGGCGCCTTATCGCCTGTTTTGTGGTCTTATCGCCGATGTGGCTGGTCGTTGAGAATGTTGGGGTGTGGTGTTGTCGCGGATTTTTGCTCGGGAACGCCTACTCTGCATCTCATTAGCAATAGTTGCCGGGGTCATCTGTGGCGATGTTTTTTGCGGATGCTTTTGCACGTAAACTGGTGGTATCGGCTGTTGGCACCAGCTTGTGAATGGGGCGATAAATTTATCGCGACTTTGGCTGCGATAAAGTGCCGATAACTCGGCGATAGCTCTTTGAGATTATGCCCCATGGATTATAAAATCCTGAGTAAAATTCTTGCAACGCGCTTGCTCCCCCACATGCCCAGCCTGGTCCACGCGGACCAGGCAGGGTTTATCCCGGGGCGGAATACGGCCATAAATATTAGACGACCAATGGCTGTGATGGGTTCTGAGGGGTATGACAAGCGAGAGGCGGCAGTGTTTGCGGTGGATATAGAGAAGGTCTTTGACAGCCTGGAGTGGTCGTACCTCTACGAAGTCCTGGCCAAGATGGGCCTGGGGGAGGGATTTTTGACATGGGTACGGCTGTTGTACGCATCTCCTACGGCCCGTGTGCGCACTGGGAGGAATATTTCGTCCAGACAGATGGTGGAGATAGGTACGAGGCAGGGGTGTCCCCTCTCCCCGCTCCTGTTTGCACTTGCTATGGAGCCGCTGGCGGACAGGGCCAGGATTACGCGGGTCTGGTGACAGGAGCGGTGCAACATTCCATAGCATTGTATGCTGACGATCTCTTGCTATTCTTGCGTAACATGACGGACGAGCTGCTAGGCGCACGTGACATGTTGGCCCGATTTGGCACCTTCTGGCCTTAAAGTCAATTGGCAAAAATCCAGCCTATACCCAATGGCGCCGGATACCCCCCCGCTCGCTGCTTGATCTGGAACACTTGAAGTGGGAGCCTAACTGCCTACAATACCTCGGGGTTAAAATATATCATGGAGCGGCGGAATTACTGGAAGCTAATGTGGGTAAAGCGATACGGTCGGCGAAAGTAGCGATGGCCTTTTGGGGAACACTGCCGCTATCGGTAGCTGGAAGAGTCGCCGTCCTGAAAATGGTAACGTTGCCGCGCCTTCTATACTACTTTGGGACTCTCCCGGTGTGGATTCCGCGAGCAGTGTTCAAAGAGCTGGACTCAATGGTCACGTCATTCCTTTGGGGTGCAGGGCGTAGGAGAGTGGCGTTGGCCACACTGCAACGCCCCACAGCGGAGGGTGGGTTAGCGGTGCCTGATTTTGAGAGTCACTACTTAGCTGCACAACTATATTGGCTGATCCAATGGTTGACAGCGGATCGTAACCCCAAAGGGAACAATGCCTGGCTGCACCAGACACTGCAACTCTGGCGAAAATCCTACTGCGAGTGCGTCGGAATACATCTGAGGACACAACCGAAACTAGGGTGGTAGTGCGCTGCTGGGCTAGATACTTGGGGAAAGCCCCCCTACTCCCCTGATATACCTATCACAATGCTGCGCCATCTTCCGCAGGGTGAGCACTGGGCAGGGCTGGAGGACTGGGTTGAGGCAGGACTCAGAGAGATGGGGGGCCTGTACCACGATTCCACACTACTCCCATTTGAGGAATTGCAAATTGCGTACGATTTGCCCGGGGATCACTTCCTGAAACATGGGGCCCTTACGCGAAGGATTAGAAAGCACTGGAATGTTGGGGGTGCCGAACCACGGGCGCTGGCGGGATGTAGGTATGTCACGCTGTCAGCAGAAAGAATCAAGACGGTGTCTTGCCTATATAAGGCAATACGGGGGGATTTACAAAAGCCGTTAGAGCGCTTGCGATCACAATGGGAAGAAGATTTGGGTAAACAGATACCAGAGGGAGAGGGGGATAAAATCCTGGAGCGCACCCCGAAAGCATCTACAAATGCGAGATTTAAGCTGATCAACTATTATGTGCTGCATAGAGCGTATTTAATGCCGGCCCGAATTAGGCGAAATTTTGGCGCGGAAACGGCAGTATGCCCGAGATGCGGGGAAAAGGAGGCGCACATACTCCATATGTTTTGGAACTGCCCCATATTGCAAGCCTTTTGGGAGGCGATAAGACAGGTGGTAGGCAACCTTATTGAAAAAGAGCTCCCACAGGCCCCAGAGCACTTCCTATTTGGGTGGATCCCCACACGGCCAAAAATAAAGTAACGGGCAAGTTTCAGGACCTTGCCTATGTCCTAGCCAAGAGGGAGATAGCCAGGAATTGGAAGGCACCGGGTGGGCCGCGTATCACCACATGGAAAAAAGAGCTTGAGAGGTGGGCAGGAGCGGAAGGCAGATTGTTACTCCGGGAGGCCTGCCGGGGAATAGGTACACTAGAGAAGGCCAGAGCATGGGAAAGCCTAGTGTGTGAGTTGGTGGCGAACGGGCAGGACAGCAATAGTAGGGCGAGCACTCCGAGGGTGGCAGAGCCAGAGCAAGAGGATAGGCAGGAGGGACATGCAGCCTAACGACATTTGAAGATATAGCACTCCAACGCATGGAACCGGGGAGATTGACACACGGGAACCCGGCCACTCGTAGAAATACTTACCTGTTTACAAACGCGCAACTCAAGGGGGGATGGTTTTGTTTCAGAGGGAATGTTGAAGAAAATGTGCCTGTGAATGTAAATGGCATGTCATGTGCACTAGGTGCTAGATACGAACCTGACAATGTGCATGTACATTGATGTTGTCTAAAAGCCAATAAAATATGGTTAAAAAACAAAATAGGTGTAGCTGAAGATGTGGTCCGTGATCCAGCATCTTGGGAGGGAAGTGACACCATACTTAATGATCTGTATGACTAATATGCTAACAGGCACACGTGACACTCACATAACTGAAATAGTATGCATGTATCTTTTTACACACCAACTACAGATGCTATGCAGAAGGGGATTTGCATCTTCGGAATGATTTTGGAATCCATAATAGGGAAACACTTTATGGCACGCTTACCTGATGGACAGATGCGAGTGGAATTCACTGCTGAAGCCAGGATGTCTTGCATACCCCGGGATGGTGTTGTCTGCAGCACTGATGGTATCCTGCCAGCAGCTGCTATGAGACATACAGGTCCATATTCAAGTACACAGGATGATAGCAATGAGTTAACAGGCATATGTCCTTGTCATAGACCACTGATATGCTGTTTCTGGCCAGTGTGCCACATATTTACCTCCTGAACTTTACATGTGGGCCCCTGCTCACCAGCAGCAGTTGCCAGCTGTTACCTCCACACAGCACTGACATCAACAAGATAACACATTAACAGACAAACGTGTATGAGAAGGTAACTGATATTTGAAGGAAGGGGATAATTATGCTACACGTCTCCACCTACCTTTGGTTACACCTTCATTGTTAGGCGCATCATGCCTCATGAGTATGATGTCTGTTGACAAATCTAAAGGAGTGTACATCATCATGCAGACCAGTTTCACATTTGCACATCAGATCATATCATTGCATTTGAGAGTTAATATGTGAGATGTCCAATAGGTACATTTTGTGGCACATATGTGGTTCCCTCCCCATGAAGTCACAACGCCCATTTAGGACTGGTAGATCACACATTTGTTATGTTCAACCTTTGTGTGACCTCTGTTCCCATTATACATGTACAACATCATGGTAGAACTTAGCTGTCAATGGATGATGTCTTGTACAGCACACATCCTAACCTCATATATTATCCTGTCACTTATATATGGGAATACGGTAGGAGAGGAGGCAAGCTGAAATCAACATTTGACTAGGATCACATATTGTGTTAAAGTGAAGAAGCTTGGATGGTTGCCGCCTACACTGAATTTACATTGTGCAGTTCAGCCACCAGATATATATATTTCACTTCCTCTACATCAACCTTAGCAGCCCAGACACCCCTCCCAAAACAACACAACCTAACTAGCATCAGTGGAACCCTCATCCACATCAATTTCCATACATTTTGTGCCCTGTGATTTTCCTTGAGAGTTTTCATATCATTAACTTGCAAACCAGTTGTGGCTACTCCACTTCATATGACACAATATAGTCTATTATGTACATACTGCACTCACTTGCCATACATTTAGTGTCATCCTCTCACTAGCCACCATGGTGTGATATGGTATGCTGTAAAATGCCATATGTGGGCATATTGAAGTGAGGGACAACAGTGATGCTGAACACATGCAACATACTGCGGACATCAAATCCACATTTTATGAGCATGAGCATTCAGGTACATCATTCTTGGGTTTACTTACCAGGGTCCCGCATCTGCCAGTGTGTGGTTCCTGACCAGATGTCACAGCCAACCTTGTAGCAGATGTCACTATGGGGACTGGAATCCTGGACCACATCATTGGGCGTACAAAGATATGTGTGTTTGCCAGATAACATTCCAGTTGCCACATATGATGCACTCGATTTCAGAGTTCAGTTCACATTTCTGGCACTGTTACTTGTAATATGTCCATGTGCTGTCTGCTAACAATGTAGGCTTTTGGACCCTTTCCTGACCAGTTTTACTTACCAGTTTGTGATGGTGGTATGGATTGCTGTGGATGATGTTGTTTCCTCCCAGCAGATGCAGGGACCTCTGCTGCAGTGGATTACTGTACTCTGGCTGAATGTGTCAACAGAGGAGAACAGAGAAAAGTCAGCAAACCAAAATGTACATGTGCAACTTGTCAGAAATGGCCACACTGCATCTACATGCTAACAGTAATGCTAACTGCAGCTGCGGCCGGTGCAGGTAGGAGCAGTGGGGTGGTGGGAGGGCATGGCGGGACGGGGTGGATTAGACAGACGACGGAATAGGGAAAATAAAATTAGGAACAAAAGAAAATCTCTCACCTTGTGCTCGGCGATGCAGCGATTATTCTTTTTATTTTATGTTCCCTATTCTGTTGTCTGTCGATACACCCCCCCCCCCACCCCCACAGCTCTTACCTGCCCCAGCCGTGGCTGGCTAAGGGGAAGGGGCACTTTTTCTATTGCTATTTACCAGTGTCCGGTATATACGTCAGCAGTGCTGGGTCCATGTTTTTGATAGTGGGAATTAGATTTGCCATTTTCATCTCAAAGTATTCTGGGACTTGTGGTGCAACATACAGAAGTAGACACCTCAGGCTCTGACTCACTATGCTTTCTATACATACTTGGGACAACTTCCATAGTCACAATTGTGGTGCAACGCAGACAGACATTTCATATCTATGTTCTTGTCATCACATTTACATGGTTCCACACTGTGGACATCACTCGCAGGCAGCCCATGGAGCATGTGGGGGTGTATGTCCGGATTTTACACCAGGGAGAACTCTGGCCACCTCAATCCTGGCGTACTTCTCCTTCAACTTCACCCACCTCTTCTCGCCCTGCCACTTCTTCTTTATGTCATTGACAGTGCGGACATCCTCCCCCAATGCTGTGACTGCAGTGGCTAAATGCTGCCATAGGGCTGCCTCCTGTGTGCCACTGGTGCTGTAAGGGGTAAAACCATGGAACCATTTGTGGTGCCTCACAATAAACTCCAAGATCATGGTGGTCTCATCCTCAGTATAATTTGTCTTCCTTCACTGGTGTAGCATTTTCTGAAGTAAGGCACAGAGCAGGCAAGCAAGAACTCTATGTGGCCAAACCTAGGCCTTGTTTGTGTGCTGCTTTTATGTGGTTTGTAGTGCAGGTCTTGCATGTGGTGTCAAGTTACTGCAGGTGTAGGTGATTAGACTTCATCCGGCCGAAGCGGGAGCGGGGAGATGGTACGCACTTACACAGGTGTTTAGCATTGAAGACAATGACCATTCGGCCCAGGTGTGGAGATTCAAGCCCGAGTGCGGAGATTCCGCCCCGTGTGCGGACGTAAAGATACGACTCGTAAATGACTTCTGTGAATACCAGAAGTCGTAAATGACTTATGTGAGTACCGAAAGTCATATTGTTAGACTTTTGGCTCAGATTACTTTTGTGAATCAGCCCCAATTATTTAAATCATAGAGTTGATGATTTATACACCTGATCTATAAATTTCATTGGCATATTATTGCACTATTGTCCTTGAGACTATCACAGTTTCAAGCAGATTAAATGGTACATGTTATTTTGCGCTCTTGACAATCCCTGGTAGAATGCCATTTCTTAAATACAAGTTTTTTTGGGGGGAATGCACAGATGTCCAGAGACATATGATTTGCAATCAGTATATAGGAATAGTTTGCATAAATCTTGTTACAAGTATCTCCAAGCAAAGTATGGATATTGCCATGTTTACGGAGGAGATGCTTTATAAATCTTGTCCGATAACATCGCTGGCCTTATTATTGCACCGTTGTCCCAGACACTATCACAGTCTCAAACAGCTTCTTAAATCAATCTTATTTGACCTACTAAAAATCTATGGGAGCTGTTTTTTCTTGAACACACAGATGTGGTGCAGAGTGTGCAAATGGCATATAATGTAAATTAAATTGTATAAAAACAACTTGCTTAAATCTAGATACAAAAGAAACCCATCCGGGTATATAAATAAGTGGTAATATCATGCAGATGGGGCTTTGTAAGCCGGATCTAAAAATTATGTTAGCATTATTATTGCACTGTCTTCCCTAACGCTAACACAGTACCTGACAGCCGCCACAGTTGAACTTAATTTTGCCTTGTTGAACATAGGTCGCAAATGCTTTTTTCTGAAATGCAACAGTTTTGAGCACATAAGTAAAACATACAGAAGGGATTCAGTTGCATGCCCACAAAGTCAACAAGCAGTTTTATCTTTTAAAACTAGGTTCCAGTTCCCCGCAAAATCATAAATCGGGATATAAAACAACCTGAATCTTAAAAATGTCATTTTAACATACCCAGGCAAATCTGACCCTAGATATTCTTGAATCTGCAAGGAATAGGTATCAAACACTAAGGGGCATATTATCAAGAAACGGCGTTAAAATTATCGCTGCTTTAGCGGCAGAAAACTGCCGCTAAAGCGGCGATAATGGGCTTGATAATATGCCCTTGAGAATTCCAATAGAAGCCCATGTTCTGGTGTCAACATGGGCTTCTATTGGAATTCTCAAGGGCATATTATCAAGCCCATTATCGCCGCTTTAGCGGCAGTTTTCTGCCGCTAAAGCGGCGATAATTGTAACGCCGTTCTTGATAATATGCCCCTAAATCCATACAGTTGTATTGTTTGGCCTGTGTCAGTTCAGAGTCTCTCTGTTTCAGAGTAAAAGTTCAACGGAGTAGGTTTTTCCGGGCTGGTCGATTCATCTGCACCAGTGTCTGTAGATCGTAAGTTACTAAGTTTGCAGGTAAGATTTGCAACTCTAAGTCATTGTATTTAGTTTTGCTTACTTCCTGATAAATTAAGCATTTTAGTGATGTTGGATTTGCTTTTGCACAGTCACAGAAGTAATTCATGGTGTTTCTGTAGTGGAATGATATAAGAGATTTTTGACTTAATTCTAGCCTTATGACACAGTGGGGGGTAGCTGTACGGAGATGAAGCAGATTGAGCACACGCTGCATAAACATTTTAGCAAGGCTGGATATGGTCTTGTGGTTCAGCGCGAGAGATGCATATAGCAAGTTTGGAATCAGTTTCATATTTAACGCTTTCAGTGATGGCCTGATTGCGTTCCTGCTGAACAGATTTGCAAATTTTAAAACCGATTTTGTGATCATTGTTGACTTAAGCTTTCTGGTGCCTAGGTGGCTGGACCATGATATCTTGTTCTCAAATATTACCCCGAGATAATCATATTGTTTGACTATTTCGATTGTAGCATCTCCTAGGACCCACCCCATCAATTTAGTTTTCTTTCCAAAGGTGATGATCTTCGTTTTGGAAAAATTAGCAAATAATCCATTCTCCAGGTTAAATTTGTGCAAGTGGTTTGATTGATGTTGTAGGCCTTTTGGTGTTTGTGACAGAATCACCAAGTCATCAGCGTAGGCCAAATATGTTATTTTTGTACCTTCCAGCTTAGGAAGAATGCCCTTATCTGACTCTAATGACTCCTTTAAATGGATGATGTACAAGGAAAATAATAAGGGGGCCAAAATACAACCTTGTTTGAGGTCATTCTCGGTGCGGAATTTAGAAGTCAGGGTATTGTCGGAAGATAGCTTTACCTGTATTGGTACGCAGTTTGATGATAAAATGCGGGAGATCAGGATCAATTTTCCACTTTATAAGTTTGGCCCATAAGCTTTGCCGTTTCACTTTGTCGAAAGCGGTGGAATTGTCCATGAAACTAGCATATAACGTTGATTTCTTTGTAAATAATTTTTTTGCATGTAGAGGTAGTGTTGTGATGTTGTCAACAGGTGAACAACCTGTGCAGAACCCAGTTTGTGTTAATAGTATTTTTTTTCTGCCCAATTCTTTAGTTTGTTTAGTAGGTGCTTGGCAAATAGCTTCCCTTCAAAATCTAGGAGCGCTATTAATCTGAAGCTGGTTAGATCTTGCTTTGGGCCCCTTTTGTAGATTGGATACTCTATTGCATCTTTCCAAGAGGATGGAATTTCCCCGGACTTGATTACATAAGAGAATAACTGTTCCAAAAGTGTACTCCAGAAGGCGGCATCTAACTTGACCAGATGCCATTTGGCCTGGCTGCTTTGGACGAGTGTGAACTTCTTTTGGTTTTGATATTTCCTCCTTAGTAATATCAGGATATGTTGCAAAATTTCTTAGAGGTTCATATGAGCAAATGATAACTGATTTATTGAGGGATTTTATATGAGTTTCCCACTTATTGTTTGAGATAAACAGGACATCGGGCCACTGACACCAGCCTTAGCCATGACCGACCAGAGTCCAGAAGGCTCTTTCATTTCAAGATGAGATGGCGTGCAACAATGTCGCCAAGGCATTTTCTTGGCTGTCCCGCTTAATCTGTGTATTTATGTATTTTTTTTCTTAAATGGAACCTTCAGATTTTTGATTCTTGCATCACGATCATTAGAAGCAGGTAGTTTTAAAGTGTCTCAATGCCTTGCGATAGACTCTTAGGGGCAGATTTACAAGGAACTGTCGCATCTGCATAGATGCGTCAGTTTCTTGCATCCTTACGCCACCACGGATGCGCTGTATTTACAATATAGGGCTCCATGGCGCAAGGATTAACAGATGTGCCAGAAATTCTGACGCATCTGTTGGCGCAAAAGTGACGCAGTGCTGGAGTTGCTCATGAAAGTGACGCAACTCCAGCAATGCGCCACAATAGATGGGTGAGTCCCATTCAGAAAGCCAGGCGTCATTCCTTACACCTGGTCTGAGCAGGCGTAGGGATTTTGACACAGTGAAGGCGTAGAGTGACGCAGTGAAATCTTGTAGATTTCACTGCGTCAGTTCTACATGGCTTTTTGCGTGGGAACGCCCACCCTGCATACATTATACCTGACACAGGTATAATGTGACGCAGGGCTTTACAACGTGACGCATCTCCCTAGATGCGTCACGTTGTAAATGGGCCGCAACATTTACGCCGCAGCTGCGTCACAAAAGTGACGCAACGACGGCGCAATAGTCACGCAAGGGGCTTGTAAATCTGCCCCTTAGTTGCTTGCCGCTGGATGAATAAGAAGTATTTTGCGTACATTTTGTAACTTTGTCATCAAAACAGACAGTATGTAACACAATGTAATTTCTCATCTATTGAGAATGTATGTTCTACTTGTAATTTCAACTGGAAGAGCCTGCTTCTCTCTCATACTCTTCTAACAGCCCCAGTACACTGACTTTACTGTTTTATTAGACAACAGTAAGATATTTCAAAAGACACTGCTTGCTTTTCTAATAGCTTCTGGAAAAGCTACAGATGGAATTGTACATTTTAGTATCAGTTCCTGCTGTGTATCGAATGTGGTGCAGCTGTCCTGCTGCTATCATCTGATCTATAAATGCAAGTGTTTTGTGTCATGCGGCTTTTTACACAGTCAGCAGGCCCTTGTGTATTAATGCGCACAAGATAAGTCAGAAAAACCACACAGTCTAACCGTCAGGAAAATATACACCTAACTTTAAACCACTTTTAAAAGATTGGCATCTGCTTGCTAGTGTCAGTGCCGCTTAGAGAAGGGGCTAAATAGTGCAGCAGGTTCAGTGAAAGAAAGACCTAGAGAAGCGAGCAGACTCTGCACCCAATTATGGCTGTAATTTGTTCAACCAAGCAGCAGGAGTATTTCCTTGGCTCGTGTAGGTTGCGCTGCACCTTTGCTGTGACCTGGTGATACTGTTTAATTCCATACATTAAACAGTAATGTATAGTTGGGGAGAGGATGTGGTCTGACGGCTAGACTGCCGACTTTGGAGCTGGCAAACCAAGCTTCGGGGTCGACTCCACATCCTGTGATTCTGGGCAAATCACTTAGGGGCTTATTTACAAGCCCCTTCTGCCACTTTTGCGTCATTTTCCCCATGTTAAAAATGACGCAAAAGTGGCGCAAGGGGCTTGTAAATCAGCCCCTTAATCTCCCCGTGCCTACCAAAAATATGAATGTGTCCTTGTGTAACGTAACTGGTGCTCATGTAAAGCGCTCCAATACCTTCGGGTCGAGTTTGCGCTATATAAATCTGCAAAAAAGAAAATACTTGGGGGCAGATTTACAAGAAAGTGACGCATCTGTATAGATGCGTCACTTTCCCTGCACCACCCTTAGAAACCCTTGCGCCACCATAGATGCGCCGTATTTACAATACGGTGCACTATGGCGCATTGACAGATGCGTCAGAAATTCTGACGCATCTGTTGGCGGAAAAGTCACGCATTGCTGGAGTCGTGTCGCAAGCACGACGCAACTCCAGCAATGCATGTTGAGGCCTATTCCCACTACACTGCGTCACTACTTATGCCTGCTTCAAGCAGGCGTAATGTTTTGACGCAGTGGCGTCCTAAAAGTGGCGCAGTGAAATCTTGTAGATTTCACTGCGTCACTTTTATGAGGCCTTTCTGCGTGGGAACGCCCACCCTGCATACATTATACCTGACGCAGGTATAATGTGACGCAGGGCTTTACAACGTGATGCATCTCCCTAGATGCGTCACGTTGTAAATAGGCCGCCTTTTTTGCGCCGCCGTTGCGTCAAACAAAAGTGACGCAAAGGCGGCGCAAGAAGGCGCAAGGGGCTTGTAAATCTGCCCCATGGAGTGCAGGCCTTGTTTACAATGAAGGGAGTTATTTATGTAAGATGCCGAGAGGTCTGGCAAATGTACACAGACAGGGCAGCTTGGTCTGTGGGATGGATGCTTGTTGCTTAAAAAAACAGCCCTTTGAAGGTTATGAGTTCGAATCCAGGAAGGTCTGGCAGCCCGCCAGGTCAGTGATGGTTCTAAGTAGGGGTCAAATCCCTTAAGCAATACCGTGTTTTCTTGTTTAACTAATGCAATATGAAAGCACAACCAACTAAACCAATGAAGAAGCTTGCCTGATTAAGATAATAGGAAATTAGGAATGGGATAGCCTCCATTGATTAATAACCGGTAGAACTAATAGACTTATTTCTCTTTGTGGAACAATAAAAAGGCCCATCATTTTTTAGGAAGAGAACCCCCTAATCTGGTGAAGAGAATTAAACGATAATGTTTAGGCCTAGAACCTCTCAATGCAATTGGAAAATGAAAATAGATCAGCTTACTGGTATTGTCCTGAAGAAGAATCAGTAGGAAGGCCGAATGGCACTGAGGCATTTTTTAACACAATTCCATAACCTTGTTTACTATTAGTGTGAAATAAAACATAATGCATTAAGGACAGTAGAGGGTAGCGTAGTGTATGTTTACATAAAGGCTACAAGTGAGTATGTGTGTAAGATGGTTGAATTAAGAATGTTTAGTCCATGTGGTAACTGACTTTTTTCAGAATATTACTCTATTACAGGGAATATTTTGTGAATTAAAAATATTTTTTTTTATCTTTTTACGTAGTCAGGTTTTGGTGTCAGTTGATAGTAAGAATCAAAAAAAGAGGGCCATGAAAGAGGGGGATTGTAAAATTAACAATTCATTTGAGTGACAGCTAGATAATGTATTGGGATTAGAATGACTTTGTTCTTGGGTCCATTTTTGATGGGTCTGATAGTGAAAGAATGTTGACCTTGTGATGGAATACTAATATATATTGTTCACCCCTTTAAATATGGTGACTCACATTGTATGTAACGTCTTCACCTAGACCTGTATCTGTAGCCAACAACATATTTCATGCTGGGACCTATTGGGGTAAACCAGTAATGGAATGTTTGGACATAGAAGTGAGAACTGCTAGTAGCCACAAACAAGGACTAGCTCAAGACGTAACAGGTGACATGAGTCACAGTCTAAGAGACAGACATGTAACACAGATTGAGACTGGCGACAGTGATGATTCTGCTGTGAAAGAGCTGACACTTGGATCAACTGAAGAAAGATCCAACAGAACAGCTCTACACTGAACCTCGGATACTGATCAATAGCTGGGTGAAACCCAGGCAGATGCAGCCCACTAAGGGTCGGGAGATAAAAAGAGAGGAAAAGAAAGCAAGATAGCAGGGCCCAGATTTACTAAAAGGTCACGCAATGCAGTAAGACAACTTGCTGCACTGCGTGACAGGGAGAGACCAGGAACGTGCCATATCTATTACAATATGATGCATTCCTGCTCTCTCCCTATGCTAGCGCACTATTGCTGCCTAGCGCCAATGCAGGCACCCTTGTGCCATGTTGCAAGAGTGCCCGCGTTACATTCAGGATTGTTTTTGTGCACGAAAGGACACCTTCCTACACAAAAACAATCCTCAGAGGCATTTCCTACTTTCTACATGTGCTACAGAATACAGCACAAGTGGAAAAAGGAAATAATGAGGAGAAATAAACATATTTCTCCTCTTTTTGCCTCTGTTGGGAAGGCACACCATTTTGATGTACTCCCAGGTTTACTAGTCTTAGTAAATCTGGGAATGCACCAAAATCCATGGGTGGGTGCATGGAAACACCCACGTTTCACCTATGGACTGCCTTCGCAAGGCAGAGTAACGCAAGGCAGCGACTTGGACTGCCTTGCATTATTCCAGATTTACTAATCCATGCTAGGGGGCTCTGCATGCCTTAGTAAATCTGACTTAAGGGCTTGAATTGCCCTTGCTTCATGCAACTTGCATGACTTAAGAGCAAACCAAGCCCTTGATAAATCTGGGCCCAGGAGACTGACAGTGTTGGAGTACACAGATGCACTCAGCACCTTCTAAATGATCTCACTTTTTCAACAATGGCGCAGGGGGTTCCTCCATTGGAGCAGAGGATTTGTCGCCCCACTTAAGTGCCCCCCAAAGCCCCAGAGATGAAAAATAAAATGGTAATTCATTACCATTTTATTTTCTTCATCCTGTCCTGAACCGAGCGTTAGGACAGGGTGGGGCCTGCTGAGTGACAGCAGAGAGGAGTGGTGTGCAGAAGGCTGCCTTTGCGCTGTTTAAAGTGCGCATGTCTCTTTGACCGGCTGTCTTGAGACGGCCAGCCACACATGCACACTTTAAACCTCTCAACCCAGCTGTCTTAAGACAGCTAGTTTGAGAGCAAGTGCAGGCATCCAGTTCCCTCTGGAGCGCCGGGAAAAGCCGCTCCCACCAATCAGGGCACCGCTCACCTGCTGGTTAACAGCACGTGAGCATGCCAGTATTGGTCGAGGGAATTTGTTGGGGCCTGCACTGCAGTCCCAGCAGAAGAGGTCAGAGTGGGGAGGACGTCGCCGGACACGATCTGTTAAGTTTTTTTCTTTTTTCTTTATTTTTTTATTTTGTTTGCCTGCCCCCCTACCCTCAGTAGATGCCAGCCGCCACTGCAATAGAGCAGGCTTGTGCTGCTGAAGATGCACTCAAGCAAGTAAACTACTGCAAATACAAATAGTGATCTGCAGTCACACTAACACAACAGTCTTCAACCAATCACTGGTAGACACGTGTGACTGGAATCAACACGCGTACACACTTAGCACAATAAGCCTCACCTCTAGTTTAAGAAACACCTTGATAAACCATTGCAGCTTTTAGCATAATGAAAAGAATGGGGCCTCTGGAAGGATGCTTGTTAGAAAATCATTAATCCTTATAACTCAATTGATGGGGTACACTGGTACCTCGTTAAAGCCATTAACGGTGCAGGCTATTAAGCATTTTAAAATGTACCTTAATTATCCATTCTAAGATAAAGTAGAAACTCCTCTGCTTCCTTCGAGTCAATAACATTGTTCGAACATGTTATGAGGGACATTAAGGGAAATATTCATTCAGCAAGCCTTCGAAAAAGCTTATTTCGATTAAAAGGTCAGAAAATAAAATCATATCAGGTATATAACAGTGTAATACTAGTACCTGCAAATATAAACCTTAACTATAAGAAGGGCATCATTAAAATATATAAAACATTTCAAAAAGTGAAAAATCGATTTTTATGAAGAAGCCAAAAAGTGTCAAAAATATCTAGACTACTTTCCAGAGGAAAGAAACCTAAATTACCACGGAACTAGCTTGAATTGTTTCTGAAAATGCTGAGTACTCACTACAGATCTAAAGGTTCAAGAAAGATGGCCAGAGTTCCTATTTATTTTAACCACTCTTCCTGAAGCGTTCTTGGCCCTGCTTATTCAAGTGCTCAGCACTATTCTCAAGCAAGAAAGAGTCTGCTTTGACTGGCTGTGAATCAGAGAATCATTCTTAAAATTGTGCTTAATTTGTGCCGGTGCTTGTAGGTGTTGGACACCAGTAATCATTTTTGGGGACTAAAATATAGTATTCATCATTAGACTTGGACCCAGAGCAAGAGAAAGAAAGACAGAAAATGAGAATGCAGGTATGACATGAGCTGCTGACATGAGCTGGCAAGAATGAGATCAAAGAGTCAGGAAGCTGAGAGTGGCGGAAAAAAGAGACATGAAGTAGAGTGAAGACATTCGTATTCGCCAATCCCAGCATCCAGCAGCTCCAGCGGTGGGTTCATAAGAAATAAATTGGACAACTGCACTTTTTTTTTTACAAAGTAAGCACAGCTTTAATTATGTATGTAGGGTGCAGGAAGGCTTTTTACAGTCATGTCAATTTAGACCCGGCTATCTTCATGAGCTCCGATGTTCCTGTTTGATGCAGTCGTTCAGAAAAAAGGACCCATGATAAAATGTGTGTTCAGGATGCAGGTCGTTTAACCTGTTGGGACCCAGACTCTGGAATCATCTTACACTTTAGATCAGCAATTTTGACAGTCATGTTTCGTTCAGCATGGCCCTGAAAACTGTATTATTCTGTCATTAGGTACGGAACCTCTGTTTTAGTGAGGCCCAATATGACGTTTATTTTTGTCCTAGGAGCGTCAAGATAACACTTGGGGCTTATGTTGCACACTAGAAGAAACTAAAAGAAATCAAACCTGACACGAGTAAGGATATCAGGGTGCAAAGGGCTTGATTTAATAATGCATGCTGAATCAAGTCAACAAAGTCGCCTCCACTTGCTTCCACACCGTCAAATTACCCAGGAAAAACATCAAATGGCCTCCTTTGGACATCCACATATCCCTCATGCAAACCTCATCAACAGCAGATTCGACTACGGCAATGCTCTCTACATTGGGATCACTGCCCAACCTACCAAAAGGCTCCAAGTTATACAGAACGCAGTTGTAAGACTCACACTCAAATTCCCACACCACATGCACATATCCAAACACCTCAAAGACCTGCACTAGCTCCAGATCCACAAGCATGCCCTTTCACTATTCAAACAAACCTAGACTCCTACAAAGCACTACAAAACCAAGGCCCAGCATAACTTAACAACCGCATCCTCTTCCACACCGCAACGAGACACCTCAGCTCGTCCAGCCTCCTCCTCGCCCACATCAAACACGTCTACCGGGCCAGAGCCGGAAGTCGAGTTTTCTCCTACCTTGCTCCCAAAGCCTGGAACAAACTACTCTACCACATCAGAGCTGCCAGCTCCGTCCTTAAATTCTAGAATAAACTAAAGACCTGGCTCTTTCAATAGCCCCCAGAATGGCCATTTCCCGCCCCCATTCACAGGCACCAGGAAACACTCGTGGGTGATATGTGTGCCCTACAATTAGAAATAACAAACCGAATTCAATTTTGCAAAATGAAACGTGCACTTGGAAATCGATTTGCTCCTATAAAATATTACACTACTATGGTGTAATAATACTTAATAATGAACTTGCTTTTAATGGGGCGGATTCTGAGCATTCAGTGGCAGAGATGCCCTGGGAGGTTTTTGCACAACCACGATATTGTGTTTGTGTTTATTTCCAACCTCTCTCTTAGCCCATTTCCACCCCAATAAATGGAGATTTACTCTTGCAGGGCCAAGAGTAAATCTATTCCCTTGGCGGGAATGAGCAGGAAACACTCCCAGAATAGGTGAAGGTGTAAGGAAAGAATATTTTCTACAAGGAATAATAGTTTTCCAGCGATGAACAAAAAGAAAATGCACTTTTGGTAACCATATACACATATGTAATTGTGAACTGTGTGTAAATAAGCTTGGGAACACTTCCTATAAAGATGCAGTAGTCGGTCCACAGACAGAATATCGAGTTTTTAATTTCGACCTACCATAATATCGAGTTTTAAATATCGTAGGTCAAGAATATCCGCTGCAAGAATATCGTGGTACAGAATATCGACAGTAAGGTAAGAAATATTGTTTTATTTAATATCGAAGACAGTAATATCATTTGTAAAAATATCGTTGTTAATAATATCGATGTTTATATTAGAGTTCTGTATTTTAGTATGTGTGTTAAAAGTATGTGATGTAATTTTTGGTATAAGTGTAGTTTTTTTTTTAATGTATGTGTTAAATTTTTAGCAGTAAATACTTTTATGTAAATTAATGTTTGCGTATTTTAGTTCTGTAGCGGGTTGTGGGTTTATAGGGGAATAGGGTGGGAAGTAATTTAATTATAAAAAAGTAATTATTAATTTGTATTCATTATTATTTATAATTAATTTATTATTGATTAATTATTAATTGGTTATTAATTAAGATTCATTAATTAATAGATAATTATATACATTGTGTTATTTTTTTAGGAGCGGGTTGTGGGTTTATAGGGGAATAGGGTGGGAAGTAATTTAATTATAAAAAGTAATTATTTTTATTCATTTATAAGTATTTATAATTAATTTATTATTAATTAATTAAAAAACTGGTTATTAATTTTTATTAATTGATAATTATATTAATTGTGTTTTTTTAGGAGCGGGTTGTGGGTTTATAGGGGAATAGGGTGGGAAATAATTTAATTATAATAAAGTAATTATTAATATTTATTTATTAGTATTTATAATTAATTTATTATTAATTAATTGGTTATTTAATTTTAATAATTATTTAATTGATAAGTATGTTAATTTTAACCCTCTGCTATCCAACACTTTCCTTACTATTGCACTCTCTGGAGTCGGAATAGTCATTTTTACCCCTACGCTATCCAACACTTTCCCTACTGTTGCACTATTTGGAGTGGGAATAGTAATTTTTACCCCTCCGCTATCCAACACTTCCCTACTGTTGCACTCACTGGAGTGGGAATAGTAATTTTTACCCCTACGCTATCCAACACTTTCACTAGTGTTGCACTCTGTGGATTGGGAATAGTAATTTTTACCCCTAAGCTAACCAACTCTTTCCCTACTCTTGCACTCTCTGGAGTGGGAATAGTCATTTGTACATCTCCGCTATCCAATACTTTCCCTACTGTTGCATTCACTGGAGTGGGAATTGTAATTTTTAACCCTCCGCTATCCAAAACTTTCCCTACTGTTGCACTCACTGGAGTGGGAATAGTAATTTTTACCCCTACGCTATCCAACACTTTCCCTACTGTTGCACTCTCTGGAGTGGGAATAGTAATTTTTACCCCTACGCTATCCAACACTTTCCCTACTGTTGCACTCACTGGAGTGGGAATAGTAATTTTTACCCCTTCTCTATCCAACACTTTCCTAACTGTTGCACTGTCTGGAGTGGGAATAGTAATTTTTACTCCTCCGCTATCCAACACTTTCCCTACTGTTGCAATCACTGGAGTGGGAATAGTAATTTTTACCCCTACGCTAGCCAACATTTTCCCTACTGTTGCACTCTGTGGAGTGGGAATAGTAATTTTTACCCCTACGCTATCCAACACTTTCCCTACTCTTGCACTCTCTGGAGTGGGAATAGTAATTTGTACATCTCCGCTATCCAATACTTTCCCTACTGTTGCACTCACTGGAGTGGGAATAGTATTTTGTAGTAACCATGCACACAGGATGTGTTAGAAGCTGGTAGTTTATTGGCTACATGGACAGCAGAGCCAGGAAGACCAACTCTGCCAACAGCTCTCAGAGGAATCAATCAGTACATTCTGTTGCCAAGACACATACATTCTAAAGGCAAATACATCATAAGGCATGTTAAAGGATCAATGCATGAGATGCATCACAACATATCTTCTCCTCCTCCAAACGAGAACAAAACAACAAAAAGAAACTAAAACAAAGAAATTTACAACTTGTATCTAGAAGGTCTAACAATGTTTCTAGAGCTTCTCCTGTAACGTGTTTGATCGGAACCAAAGGGAACATCTTCCGCTGAACCTGATGTGGCATTTTTACCTGAACCTTCACCACCCTATTAAGGTTCCACCAATGACCACCATCAACTTTTACAGCATTTCCAAAAATCTTTCTAACTTTGACTGGTTCACTGAATTTGCTGTTCCCTTTCTTAGAATGCACAGCAGTTTTAATCTTGATCATGTCTCCCACGTTAAGTGGAACAAGTTTAGCACCCTTCCGTGAATCAAAATATTGCTTCTGTTTTGCTTGAGTAATCAACATGTTTTCACTCGCAAAGGACATTAGCTGGGCAACATCAGATTCAGACCTGACCCACTTGCTCATCCAGGCTGGTCTAAAACTGGTGTTGGGCTTACGTCCCCGCAAAAGCTCAAAGGGCGAAATCTTCGTAGAAGAGTGTGGCGTAGTTCTATAAAACCACACCATTGTGTTCAGAGCCTTGTGAATGTCATGACCACCTGCTCTAGCCCACTTAGTACACTCCCCCATCACCCGATTCATCCGCTCCACTAAACCATTAGTTTGTGGGTGGTAAAGGGAGCTCTTGTGGTGTTTGACTCCTGACTCAACAAGAAAAGCTTCAAATTCCGTGCTGACAAACTGTTTTCCATTGTCCGAAACGATAGTCTCAGGAACACCCTCTCTCAACCACACCTCTTTGAGAAACTCCACAACGGTTTTTTTGTTAGCCTCCCTCACTATTTTCACCTCTGGCCATCTAGATGTATAATCCATGAGGACCAGGATGAAACGAGAACCCCCAGGAAGGATTTCATAGGGCCCCATGACATCGATACCCAGTTTCATCCAGGGACCTTTGGGATACTCAATAGGGATCAAAGGAGGAACAGAAACTTTCAAACTTTTGTCAGCCGCACCACAAACACAACAATTAGCAACCACCAGATCAATCTCGGCGTCCATACTTGACCACCAATATGTGTCCCGGATGCGTCGTTTGGTGAGAGTAGAGCCGAGATGGCCTTCATGAGCCCTATCAATGATAGTTTTACGGAAGACATCAGGAGGCACAAACTTGTCCCCCCTCAGCAACAAACCATCGTCTATGGATAGCTCATCCTCAACCTTCCAGAAAGGCTGGAGAGTTGCTGGAAGAGCTTTTTCTCTCGGCCACCCATTTCTCACAAAAGTAAAAACTTCACGAATCACACAGTCAGATTCCAATGCCTGGACCCAATCAGTCTCCGAACCCAGATCAAGGTCAGTAAGGTCTAACACAGCAACTAGACAGTCATCACAGTCCTCATTGGTAAAGTCCTCTAGATTGACTTCATCATGTTCGCTCACCTTGACAGGAAAACGGGAAAGGAAATCTGCCCGTCCATTTTTCCCACCAGAAATGTGTTCCACTCTGAACTGGTACTGCAAAAGTTTCGTCACCATACGCATAATTCTCGGGGAACAGCACTTACTCACACTCCCCCCCAAAATGTTTACAAGTGGCTTATGATCCGTTAAGAGTAAAAACCACTTCCCCCAGATGTAAGGTCGAAACTTTTCTATCGCCCAGGAACAGGCCAGCAACTCCTTCTCAATGACCGAGTACTGGAGCTCAGGAGTTCTTAACACTCTGGATGCGAAACATACAGTATTTTCACAATTCTTGTCCCATTGGGTTAAGGTGGCACCAATACCTGCCTAACTCGCGTCCACTGTGACACAACAAGACAAACTAGGGTCAAAAGGTTTCAAAATGGGTCCATCTTTCAAGGCCGACTTAACCAACCTAAAAGCAACAACACACTCTTCTCCCCATTCAAACTTGACTCCCTTCTTGAGTAGATTACTTATGGGACATGCCATGGACGCAAAGTTGGGAATGAACTGTGAGTAGTACTCACATAATCCCAAAAGCGACTTGACCCCTGCTTTGTCCACTGGCTCGGGGGCATCCAAAATGGCTTGAAGTAAGCCTGGACGAGGACTGACTCCATCATGAGATATAACATGCCCCAAGTATTCAACTTTTGAACACAGAAATTTGCATTTCTCTTCCTTTAACACCACACCACGTTCTTTGAACAGTGTTAATACTTTCTCTAGGACATTATCATGAGATGCAATATTTCCAAAAATGAGTACATCGTCTTGAAACACCAGGACGCCATCAACACCCTTGAGTATGTTGCTCATTATCCTCTGGAAAACAGATGCGGCTGAGGCAAGACCAAATGGCATGCGACAGTAGCGAAAAGTTCCCAGAGGCGACACAAATGCAGTCAGATGACGTGATTCTGGGTCCAATTCCACCTGATGGTATGCAGAAGCTAGATCTAGTTTGGTGAAATAACGTGCTCCCTTGGTGAAAGAAAATAAGTCGTTAATTTTTGGTAAGGGGTGAGAATCTACCCATATTTCCTTATTTAGTGATCTCAAGTCCACACAGACCCAAAGATCACCTCCCCTTTTCCTTGCCACCACCAAGGGAGAGAGCCACAATGAGGAGTCAGTTGGTTCGATGATCCCTTTATCACATAACCCCTTTAATTCCTTTTCTAGGTCTTCCCTCACACTAAACGGTACCCCTCTAAGTTTGTGCTTAATGGGAATCGCTCCATTTTTAACAATGATTTTATGTTTAAAGCCTTTGATTTTTCCCAGGTTTTTACTAAAGACATCAGGAAATCTGTTTTTCCAAGTGATGCTAGCATCTTCGCAGTTGACTACTAATACCTGTTCCTTGGTTCCAGGTTTCAATATCATCCCAAAAAGCCCCTGATGAAACCAACCCAATATGTTGAGGCCTTTCACCGCAACATATATTTTTCCTTTTATCCTCCTGCCTTTAAATACCAACTCTTCTTCAAAGAATCCCACTAAATCTATCTTCCGTCCCTCATACGAAACGGGAGAGCGGTCAGGAGGGGAAAGAGCTTGAGAACCATTCCACGTCTCATTAAACAATTCTTGAGTAATCATGGTGATTTTTGCCCCTGAGTCTACTAACAACTTCACCTTGTGACTCCCAACATCGATGTCCACAATGGGATCAATGCATGACGAAGGGTCACCCACCACAACACCTTGATCATAATGACCTTCAGAAGTGTTGACATTAACAGGATAACTGACAACAGAAATAACTTCAGGATCTGATTCACAGTCAGATTCAACAGTGCAGACTGTTGATTTCCTTGAATTCCTATTTTTTTTTAAACAGACCTTGGCAAAATGCCCCATCTTTTTGCAATAATTGCACATAACATTGCTTGCAGGACATCGTGAACCCTTGCTATGTGGAGGATTACCACACTTGATGCACCTATTATTACCATATCCATTTGAAAAGCTCCCTATATCAGGTTTGGTTTAGTGAGTTGACTGGATGATGGCATTGTTTTGCCCTGTGGCCTCACAAGATTATTGGTGTTAATAACATTAACACCATCTGTGGGTTTGTCCTCTAGTTCCTTGAGCGAAACAATGGATATCTCAATGCTTTTGGCTATCTTAATAACCTCGTCAAGAGACGGATTACCCAAGCTCAGTAATTTCTGACGTATGCTTTTGTCTTTACAATGACAAGTAAATTGGTCTCTGATGAGATGCTCGGTAAAATTTTCAAACTTGCAATCGGCAGCTAATCTTCGCAAAACAGAGATGTATGCATCCACATCTTCTCCTTCGGTTTGCTTCCTCTTGAAAAATGTATGCCTTAAGACCATAAGATTCGGTTGTCTGTCGAACCTAGTTCTCAGCTTGATGATAGTTTCTTCATACTCGTCGATTCCGTTGAGTTCTTCTTGCGAAAGCGGTGGCAAATGTTTAAATATGGATCTTACCTCAAATCCTAGTGAGTGTAAAAGAAGACATTTCTTCCTTTCTGCACCAAAACGCAAAGCACCTATGGCACCCAAGTACATTTGAAACGCATCGTACCAGACTTCCCACCGAACTGGGGGATCACCAGGAGAGTCAAGAAATGAAGGTGGTGGGTTAACGGATTGCATACTGCACAATTCAGTCAGAGATGGTATGTGAGGGAAAGAAATGGTGCAGAGGGTACAAACAAAGCTAAAATGGAATTAAAAGGAAAAAGTAACTAACAGAATGCGACCTAAAATTTACACTATTACTGAGACAGCAGTGACAATTGTATGCAGATAGTACACAACTTAGTATGATAGTGAACACTGGTGAATAAATGAACTCAGTGTCTCACAGCATAAGTGCAGCACAAATGAGCAAATGATAGCAGGAGAATAGCAACAATATACACTGAGTGTATGTGGTGTGCGTGTCACCTACCAAGAAGCAACACATACTATCCGTAAAAGGAAAACGCTTGAGGTGGTGTGCGTGTCACCGATGATGAAGAAACACTTGTTGTCAAGGCAATAAATGCTTAAACAGGTGTGCGTGTCACCGCCGATGAATTGACACGCGTTGTGAAGTTGTCAAGGCAATAAATGCATAAACAGGTGTGCGTGTCACCGCCGATGAATTGATACGCGTTGTGAAGGTAATCAACGCTTGAAATGGTGTGCGTGTCACCGCCGATGAAAGGACACGCGTTGAGATGAAAGCCTGACTTCACCAAAATGGCCACAGCGTTGCGCGTTGTCGTGGAAACCCAATGCTTTTGGGCCGACTTAACCAAAATGGCAACTGCGTTATGTGCACAAAGAAAAAAAAAGGTTCCCAATGTCCTAAGATGGCCGCCTTGACGCAGCGTGATGTGACAAGATGATGTCATGGCCTGAAGACGTGAAGGATCTCGAGAATGGACGGAGGAAAGGCAGGCTCGCGAAGGCTGGAACAAGGTAGGCGCTAACTGGGTTAGGGTTTAAATGCGCGAGGAGAGATGGCGGTTGCTTGACACCAAAAATACACAGTTTCTCTGTCGCGCCGGAAACAATGTCCAAGGTAACCCAAAACAGCCCAAAAGGGAATTTTCCAGCATGGAGTGCACAGCAAGTGGCAGTTGCTAGCGCTACAACAATAAACACTTTCTGTGGAGCGCAAGCAGTCATTGAGCAGACACAAAATACCTTGTATTAGAAGTCCAGATAGTTGTTGCTCAGCAGTTGTGTAGAACAAGTTGAGGCAGGAAACAGGAGTCAGTTCAGATATCTTGAAGACAGGTGCCGAGTAAGTTCAGATATCATGAAGACTGCGTGGGTTCCTCCATGTAGCCAAGGATCGTCGCCATAATTTTGTACTAACCATGCACACAGGATGTGTTAGAAGCTGGTAGTTTATTGGCTACATGGACAGCAGAGCCAGGAAGACCAGCTCTGCCAACAGCTCTCAGAGGAATCAATCAGTACATTCTGTTGCCAAGACACATACATTCTAAAGGCAAATACATCATAAGGCATGTTAAAGGATCAATGCATGAGATGCATCACAACATATTTGTACCCCTCCGCTATCCAAAACTTTCCCTACTGTTGTACTCACTGGAGTGGGAATAGTAATTTTTACCCCTACGCTATCCAACACTTTCCCTACTGTTGCACTGTCTGGAGTGGGAATAGTAATTTTTACCCCTACGCTATCCAAGACTTTCCCTACTGTTGCACTCACTGGAGTGGGAATAGTAATTTTTACCCCTTCGCTATCCAACACTTTCCCTATTGTTGCACTCTCTGGAGTGGGAATAGTAATTTTTACCCTTACACTATCCAACACTTTCCCTACTTTTGCACTGTCTGGAGTGGGAATAGTAATTTTATCACCTCCGCTATCCAATATTTTCTCTACTGTTTTAGTTAATGTAGTGTAAAATGTATTTTAAAAAGATTAAAAATATTGTAATATTTTAATTTGTTATATATATTTTTATTTATATTATTGGTGTATGTGTATATGTATTTCTTATTTTTAATGTTTTTTAACAATTTATAAGTTATTAAAATAATTATGTATAAATATTATTAAGTAAGTATATATATTATATTTTATACATATATATGTTTAATTTATTTTTACATTATATGTATTACTTATAATTTTAAACATTTTTTAATAATTTTAACTGTTTTTTAAATTATATGTATTATTTACTTTATTTTACATTATTTTTTATACATTAAAAAAAAAAACAATATTTTTAACAACAATATTTTTAAGAACGATATTTTTTTATCGATATTTTTGTACTTACCATTATGTAGCTAGGACTTCAATATTCTGGACATCGATATTCTTGTGTCGATATTGTTGTAGCTCAATATTCTGACTGTCGATATTCTGTCAGTGATCCGCAGTAGTCACACTTTTCCAGTGAAATGGCTGAAATTCTTTCACAATTCTAAATTATTCATTATTTACACCCAAAACTAAAGTCAAAACCTATTGGCGTAAATGTATAATTTCTTTTGTCATCTGGATCCTGAAAAATACATTTTGTAATTTCCTATACCGTCTGTTGGCCATAGTCTGCTGATTGGCTTTAAAAAGACATTTCTTTCACTTTTTAATCTCAATTATTTATTTGTTAGTGGTGTTTCTTCGCCTATGGCTCAGGGCAGAGCAAGTCCAAAGAATCAATGAGTATATATTAAGAGGAAAATCAAAGACCTTTTTTGTGTCCCCAAGGAAGCACCTAAAATTTGGTCCAGAAGAATCGAAGGTCGAGTGCCACATAGCAGGGCTGCCTGCTCTTGATTACACCTCATGCTTTCTCTGGTTTTGCTCTGGATCAAAGTCTACTGAGAGAAAATAAGTGCCAAACCACAAAAAATGAGTGCTGGTGGGCTCTGCCTGCAAGCACCGGCTCAAACTAAGCCCTGCCCTTAGGAAAGCAAGAGGTTTCAAGCATTTCTAGTGTATGTTTGGAGATATAGTTGTGCACCCCACAGTAAATAATCAGCCCTTTATCTTTGCACAGCTGAAATAATGGTTAGTTGATATTTGATGCAGTATGCCTTTCAGATGCCTGTTTCGATGTCAAAGGTTCTGCTTTATACAGATATCACCTCACAACCAGGGCTTTCTGAATGATCAGCAACACTTTAAATTAGCAATCTTCCCTTTTCAAAGTAAATTACCTTACTTGCCGACTGAGTGGAGTGGCATGAAGTGGCATACAGTAGAGTGGCGTAGAGTGGAGTGGCGTAGAGTAGAGTGGAGTGGTGTAGAGTGGAGTAGAGTAGAGTGGCAAAGATTAGAGTGGTGCAGAGGATTATAGAGAGTGGAGTGGTGAAGAGTAGAGTGGCATAGAGTAGAGTTGCGCAGAGTGGCGTAGAATGAAGTGGTGTAGAGTGGTATGGCGTAGAGTGGAGTGGCATAGAGTATAGTGTTGTAGAGTAAAGTGGCGTGAAGTGGAGTGGCGTAGAGTAGAATGGAGTGGGGTAGAGTTGAGTGGTGTAAAGTTAAGTGGCTTAGAGTAGAGTGGCAGAGAGTAGAGTGGTGTAGAGTAGAGTGGTGTACAGTAAATGTAAATGTAAATGTCCAGTATTTGTAAAGTGCACAGCTACCTCCGGAGAGATGTCCCGGCGCTGGGGGCCATCGGGAAGATTAAGCAAGCTATTGCCCAGAGTCACATGGTGCTGGGCTGATCTGCCGCCGGGGATCGAACCCTGAGCCCCAGGATCCGGAGTCAGTCGCCCTGGCCGCTGCGCCACACCTCTCTAGAGTGGAGTTGAGTGCAGTGGCATAGAGTGGAGAGGAGTGGTGTAGAGTGAAGCGGCATTGAGTAGAGTGACGTCGAGTAGAGGGGAGTGGCACGCAGTGAAGTGGTATAAGATGGAGTGGCATAGGATGGAGTGGCATAGAGTGGTGTAGAGAAGAGTGGAGTTGAGTGGCATAGAGTGTAGTGGTGTAGAGTGGTGTGGAGTGGATTGGAGTGGAGTGGCATGAAGAGTAGAAGCATAGAATAGAGTGGCATAGAGTAGTACAGTTGTGGGCGTAAGTAACTGAAGCATCAATAGAGATGGGAGATAGGAGAAAAGCAGCATAAATAGGGAAGCTCTATGACTGTATTAAAAGTAGAAAAGCACATTGCACGTCCTGGAATAATACTGAAATGCTTATAACATGAAGAGAAAGTGCACTGCAAAAAGACGAAGACGAACAAAGACAAAAAATAACTCATTTACTTGGTCCATGTTAAAGGGAGGAGCTAACACAAGAAAGGAAGGGAAGCCTACAAGAGCTAAGCAATTGAAAGATTGAGTCACAAAAAAAACCAACTATTGGAGTGTTGTGGACGGGTTGTAAGCACTCTGAATTTTAAAAAAAAAATCTCGTAGCACAGCGCATGCACTGTGTAGGCGAGACCTGAAAATGGACCTTCTGTAGAATTGTGTCAGAGACAGTAGACTAATGCAATAACCCCACTTACAAGATACTTTAATTAGTGCTATCTTCCAGAGAAAATTGCTATTGTGACACAGTCGGATGGGCAGTAGCAGCCTGAGAATTTTTCCTGACCTCGAGATAATGAATGGAACCCTGATTCCTAAAGATGTAAGTAGAAGTCCACAGGAATGTAGGTATGCATGGAAATGAAAATAAGATATGTTATGTGAACAGATATTTGTAATGTGCTTTAAAGTAGTATGGCCTCGCCGTACATGACTAGCTTATTTTATGCTATCTCCTAAATGATTTCTCACCCCATCATTGGAGGTATGGCATCATCTCTTGTTCTACTCATGGGGGCTCTTGAATCACATGCGTTGGTGCATAAAAAACATACAGCTGTTTTTCAAAACATTGTTGAGTAGTTTGGTCGTGGGATTGAGGGTGGGGTGTGCTTCGATTCGGAGGGTCTGGTATTACATTGTGCTAGACCTGGCATCCTTGGCGTGGTTTCCCCCTAAACTTCTTGCCTTCAGACCTTCTGTTTTTGCTGACTTCGTTTTTGCTAGCCTTAGGACTCTGTGCACTTTACACTGTTAACCAGTGTTAAAGTGTTTGTGCTCTCTGCAAAAAACATGGTAACATTGGCTTATACCCAATTGGAATTTTTCACTTACTTATAAGACCCTAGTAAAGTGCACTACATGTGCCCAGGGCCTGTAAATTAATGCTACTAGCGGGCCTGCAGCACTGATTGTACCACCCACTTAACTTAAGTAGTCCTTTATACATGTCTCAGGCCTGCCATTACAGAGCCTGTGCCAGCGGTAGTAACCTGCCATGTCAACCTGGCAAAATAAACCTTTTGGCAGGCCCAACCTTCCTTTTTAACACATATAAGTCACGCCTAAGGAAGGCCCTGGACACCCCAACGCCCTGGACACCCCTAAGGGCAGAGTGCAGCGTATTTAAAAAGTTGGACATGTACTTTCAAGTTTTGCATATCCTGGTAGTGAAAAACTCTTAAATTCAGTTTCACAACTGCAAGGCTTATCTTTCGCCTCATTACATTTTATAAGGTTAATTTCCAAATGGGAAGAGATCACCGGTTCATGTTTGGTGTCTCTGGAATCCCAATTTAAAATCCTTACTTATGGTGACGCCAGATTTTAAATTACAATTCTGAAAATGCCACACAAAGGGCTGTATACCTCCTATAGTTAGTCTGGAGCCAGGGCCAGGAAAGAAGGGCATCTGTGCACTTCAAAGGCATGACTCTAGAAGTTTCTTCCACTTCAAAGGCACAACTGTGTAGGAAGAAGGACTGCTGTGTTGCTGAAGGACTACCACTCTGCTGGACTGCACTCTGCTGGACTCCTGCTTTCCTGAGCTTACCTGCTGCCCTCTTGCCTGGGTGAGAAGGACTGGACCTGCGTCACTTGAACCCAGATTGACTCCATGGGCTATTTGGCTGGCCTCCTGATCTGAGGCCTCAGGTAAATAAAAAGCTTGCAACAACATTGCATCTGCGCCTGGACACTGCCATCTGTGAGTCTACTTGCCAAGTGGTGCCACCCCAGTACTTGACCCTTGGAAGTGGGCTTAAGGTGCATTGTACCATGAAAAAGGGGGCCAGAGGAGATTTAGAGACCAGCAAAGTTTATCTCCCCTATTCATAGATCAAAAACACAAAACAGGAACCTTTGAGTCTATAGGTATGGTCAGTAAGTTGTACCCGTAACGACAAAGGAGCGTCCCTTTTATAGAACGGTTTCACTCACCCACCCGAGGGTGGCATGCTTCATCATTGGGGAAACCTCCTTGTTTCATGATCCCTAGTCACGATACGGGCTACAACCCCCTCTCTGAGAGGGAGGAGCTCAGCGTTGTTTTCAATCTAAGGGCTTTATTCTAAATACCCAAATGAGGAGCCAAGTATGTTGAGGGCAGCAGGACAAGGTATCAAAGAGTGATCTAAAACTAACTCCAGGGTTCGCAAAAAAATACTTTAATCAGGCTATTCTGTGCTAGGATTAAAAACAGCGTGGAACTGCAGGGGAAATTAGACCCGCTTGTGCGTCACAATAGGTCGACATGTTTCAGCCTATGGCCCGAATGGTGTCTTGGCTTTCTTCATTACCAAAATAGTGCTTCTTCTAGTGGTGCTCAACAAAAAATGGTTTTGTAAGATAAACACAAAGTGACAGGTATTATATAAACCCTTCCAGGATTCACTGGCGGTACGTGCCGAATACATATTCAAAATAGATTTTCGTTTATAATTTGAAAAACAGAAAAACATACATGTAGTTGCGGGTACAGTTCTAGAGTGCATTGTGTCAAACATGTAGACAAAGATATCTAGCTTGGTCGTAGGTGTGTTAATGATAACATTAAACATAAAAACATTTTGAGATATAAATTCTCAAAAACCAGGCTTACCCGTTGTGGTCAGGTGTCACACCTCTACCGACCCAGGCATGGAGCGCATGGAAGGGAGGGGTCTCAACCTACGCAAAAGTCATAGCAATGGAAAGGGGGAGGAAACAGAGAAGAAGAATCCTTAAAAACGTTAGATGAGGAGAAACAGTAATGTACAAGGGTATTGTGCAACGTATTGACCTTTATTATGCATAAAATGTAACCCTGGGCTGTGAACTCTGCTACGCTCGCGGAGTTTGCAGAGTTTTCCGCACTTCCGAAAAACTCCGCTCCGCATAGCGGAGCACAGTTTTTTTCCTTGCTCGGGGTCATGAACGTCAAGTTGGCGAGTGCGAGCGAGGGAAATCCACCTCCCGGCGAGATTTTTCCTCGTTCGTGATCGTCAACGTCAAGTTGGCGAGCGTGGAAAATCAACCTCCCAGTGAGATTTATCAACACGGGCGGTCGGATTTCTCATTGCGAGTGGTCGAATGTGCTCATGACAGCTCGGGTTGAGAAACCGTCCGTTCACGTTGAGAAAGCTGCCGCTCGAGTTAAAAATCTACTCGGGCGGCAGAAATGAAGATGCGCCCGCTTGCGCTGTGCATGGTGCCGTTCGTGATGATTGCACAGTGCGGACAAACACCCGGCGCTGAAAATCACCATGAACAGCATATATCTAACGCACTCCGCCACTTGCGGAGCTCGGCGTAGCGCGGCAGAGTTTTTTTTGCACTTCGCGGAGTTCCGCATAGCGAAACTCCGCAAACTCCACCTAGGCTTAATAAAATGAGAGCACCATTTAACGCACAGCATGAGAGTGTCAGTGAGGGGATAATTAAGCTGGGACGGCTTACACGCCCCCTCAGGAATCAATTAGCATGTCATCCATTATCATGCATCACTGAGCTGTTCATATAAGGGGAGCCACCGGGCCACATATGGGGCTTGCTGGTGCTATGAAGGGTATTTGCGGGAGTGTTTAGTTGGGAAATGGTCCTAGAAGTTATAGTGCAGCAGTGGTGCATACCTCAAGTGTGTAATTGGTAAATGCTGTTGGGGGTGCAGCAGCAGTGTGTGCCTCAAACTAAATGTTTGTGGCACAGTATGCGTACAGCGGATGGCTTCCCAAATTAAAAAGCTGCGCCCTTCACAAGAACATTAGACACATTCGGAGCAGTGCATGCTTCAAACTTAATATTTGCAGCATAGTATGATTCCAGCGGAAGGTTTTCTGATTTAAAACGAGGCCCTCTTCATGAAATTGTTGCACACATACAAAAAGCAAAGGAAATCAGTTGCTCCCACAAAGCTGTCTCACTGTTAGTTGTGTGTACAACAGATCGCTTCCCAATCCAAAGATGCCGCCCTCTTCGTGAAATCTTTACACTCATTGAGAGAACAAAGTACATCAGTTACCCCCACAAAACCGTCTAAATACTAGTTGTGGCGGAACATGCTAAGCCCTATGCATACGGGTCTTCCTGAACCCTACAAACTTGTGTAGCTCCAATAACGAAGCATTCCTTAGGGAGTTGCGGAGGAGACTCACCTCAGTTCTGAAGCGCCGGCACCAAGCTCACCACGCACTGGACGGGAGACATTGAGTGTGGCTGAGACGGCGCTTTTGTAGGCGTTGACGGAAATGACAAAATCGACAGCAATTCTGTCGAGAGGGGCTGCTGGGAAATGTAGTGTGACTATGGACCCTAGCTTTTAAAATTCTAACTTGAATGTATTTGTGAGATATCAGGACCACATCAGAGGGGACCATGAGCCTAATAATTATGTTTGACTCCAGTGTTGTTTAGTTAGTCAGTTTGCCGGTACTGCCCCTTTGAAGAGCTTACTTGCAATAAAAAGGAGGGCGCACAAAGCAGTGTGTCATTTGTTTATGAAAGAACTATTAGTCTATTATGGGTGCACAGGCACTCAAGAGTGCGCATCGTTTAGATGTAGTTGATTCTCATATTGTGTTTAGACTATTAGGAGACTTACTGTGACACATTTGCACTAATTGTAGATGGCTAACTCCCAGCTAGTTCATAATATGACATGGGGGGGTTGTTTAATCTGAGTGACCCTGCTTAAGGTGTATTAATCAGCTATTAAATTACCATGATGGTGGTTTTATGAGATTGAGGACCACGGAACATCATCGTTTAGTCCTTTCTTGTCACTCTGCAACTTAAACACCCATCTCCCTTCTCTGCTGAGAAGTCCAGTGATGTTGGTACCTGTGGGTGAGAAGTTGGGTTTGTCTAGCACCGTCCACTTTAGGTCCTCTGGTAGGTGTCCTTTCTCGAGAAAGTGATTGGTCAATTTGGAGGATTGTTTCTTGCATCTAATAGTGCTTTTGTGTTCCATGATTTGGGTCTTTATTTTGCGCGGGGTCATGGCCACATATTTGAGTCTGCAGGGTCAGGAGATGAGATATACGAGTTTGTCACTATTGCAGTTTGTGTGCTGTTTTAGTTGCCAGGGTCTCCCTGTCCCAATGTCAGTCTCTGATGTAATCATAGTTTGTGCGCAAACACCACATGATCCACATGGGAAATGTCCGTTGATGGGTGGTAGCCCCCAGATCGTATCTTGCATATATATGTTCATCTTTCTGGGTCTGGTATGCTCCACTTTGTCTTTCAAGCTCCTGCGGCGTCTTTCGCCTTTGTTAAGTATATGCCAGTTTTTGCAGACAGATTTTTTTATCTGATTGGATAGTGAACAGAAAGTATTCACACACACTAACCCGTCAGAGGCATCTTTTGGTGGCTGGACCTCGAGCAGCGCGTCTCGGTTATTGTTCCGAGCTCTCTTTACTGATGTCTTTTCAAGTGCTTGTGGGTAGTGTTTGTCAAGTAATTGGGTGGAAAGCACTTTGGCATGTTCCTTGTATTTGGGGATGCTGGAGCAATTACGACGAAGTCCTAAAAATTATCCAAAAGGTAAATTGTCCCGCAGTGTTCTGGGATGATGGCTTGTGTTGGGTAACAATGCATTCCGGGCCATGGGTTTCCTGTAAAGTTCGGTCTCCAAAGTATCTGCTGATGGATAAATCCGGAGGTCCAAAAAGGGTAGGCTCCCAATGCTGAATTCACAAGTGAATTTCAGATATTGATCCAGAGTATTTAACCATTGATGAAATGAGGTAATGGAAGAGAATTTATCACGCCAGATAACAAAAATGTCACCTACGTACCACTTCCACAATAGGATCTGTGGGCGGTAAGGATTTCCAGGTACCAAGACTAATCCTGTTTCAAATGTGTGCATGTACTATTTCACCAGACTGGGGGTGAAGGTACTGTCCATGTAAGTCCCTGACGTTTGGAGGTACAGGCATTCCTCAAAGCGAAAGACATTTTATTTAATTGTTTGGTTGATGCACTCCATTATAAATGAAAGAGGAGTGATGGCATCCAAATTACTCTCCAATAGTAGAGTCTCAACCGTTGTGAGAGTTTGATCCTGTGGGATGTACGTGTACCAAGATTCAACATCAGAGGATACCAAAAGGTCAGTCTCTGAGGAGAAGGTAACATCACTCGTGTGTCGAAGGACATCCTTTCTGTCTTGCAAGTAGATAGGCATTGCTTCGTAGGTGGTTATCCATCCATTATCCTTGCCTTCTTCTACCATAGACTAAATGGTGATGGTCAGTCGCTTTGTTGGATCCTTCTTCAACAGGCGGAAGGCACTTCTCATCTCAAGTTGTGTCAGGCATTCTGTTCTGTAGGTTATGGTATTCGGGATGACAGTAGCTTCCCCTTTGTCAGCCGGCTTGATCGTAATGGATTCATCTGTGCTCAGGAGATGTAGGGCGGAGATGCTTCCAGGGTTACACTGTTACCAAAGAGCTAGTACTGTGATTTAATCTGGGCTACTACATACATTTACAAAGCATCAAAAGAGCACAGATATAATTTGGGATTCGTTTTCCCACTCTAAGAAGCCCCTAGGCACAACAACGCTTTTGATCTGATCAGACCATAGAAGGGGCCCTTGTGTGTTTTTTTCAGATAAGGAGCCGGCTGGCCCGCTTTAAAGCTACTCCATTGATTGGAATATGATGGTACTCATGTTGCTCTCATCTGTCTTGTTGAGGACCCTACTTTAAGGTTTAATTAGCCTTTCCACTATCCTGGGGTTGAAACGTCCACAATCCGACTCCTATTGACCTGTACTGAAATCGTTTTCACACAAAGATAACATGGAATTGTTACACTGTATCTTCAAACTGTGGATGGTAAATATGTAAAGCATTTGTGATTCAGACAGGTTTCAGACTATTCGGTTGTAAATATTGGTACTATATTCCTTTAACTCACTCCTCACTTATTCACAGGCACTTCTTCAAGCACTCTCTATCCGCCTATCTTGGAGCAACTGTTTTATTCAAAATAATATATGTATGTTGTTTAAATTCATTACAATTTTAGAATTTATTTCGATTGAATGTGTGTTATTTCAGGTGTTGGTGCCCCTCGAATTTCGTACTGGGGTTTTTTGACTACCTAGATTGGAGTCCTACCTGATTTTTTACTGTCTAATATAAATATTTTCGGTTGCACCCATTTCTGTTTTGTATCACACTATAACTTCTAGCACCATTTCCCAACTAAATACCTCCGCAAATCCCCTTCATAGCACCAGCAAGCCTTAAACGTGACCTGGTGGCTCCCCTTATATAAACAGCTGGGTACTGCACGACATTGGATGACATGCTAATTGAGTCCTTAGGGGAGTGTAAGTCATTTCAGCTTAATTATCCCCTCCCTGACACTCCCATGGTGTGCGTTAGATGGTGCTCTCATTTTATGCATATTAAAGGGCAATAAGCCGCACAATACTCTTTACATTACTGTTTCTCCTCATCTAACGTTTTTAAGGATTCATCTTCTCTGTTTCCTCCCCGTTTCCATTGCTATGACATTTGTGTAGGTTGAGACCCCTCCCTTCCTTGCGCTCCATTCCTAGGTCGGTTGAGGTGTGACACCTGACAACAGCAGGTAAGCCTTGGTTTTGAGAATTTATATCTCAAAATGTTTTTATATATAATGGTATCATTAACACACCTACGACCATGCTAGATAACTGTGTCTACATGTTTGACACAATGCACTCTAGTCTTGTACCCGCAACTACATTCATGTTATTTTGTTTTTGAATTTATATATGAAAATCTTTTTTAATATGTCTTCCGCAGGTATCGCCAGTGAAACCTTCACCTTCTTATGTCCCTTGGGATCACTGGATGGTTTTGTAACTTTGTGTTTCTCTTACAAACCTCTTTTTAGCACCACAAGCAGCAGCACTATTTTGGTCCTGAAGAAAGCCAAGACACCGTACGGTTAATAGGCTGAAACATGTCGACCTATTGTGATACACAGGGCGAGGAAGCAAAAGACACACAATTGATGGACGGAATGCAGAACAAATCAAAACATTCACCCCCAGTCAAGAGATCTGGGTTAAATCCATCATTCTTTTGCTCACCATGCCACCCCAGTTTAGACCCGGCCATATGCAAATCAGTCTTGACCCTGTGCCTCATGGGAACAGTCCAGCCCGAACTGCCAAGTCAGGTCCTCCCTGGACCGGAAACAAGCATCCTAGGACCGGTTTCGGGGTTTCACCCCTCTTCTGCCAAGATAGCTTTATTCCAGTGACACAGTGAGCCCGGGACCCACGTCTGGGCATACCCGGCGCACTTAGGGCGAGGAAGCAAAAGACACACAATTGATGGACGGAATGCAGAACAAATCAAAACATTCACCCCCAGTCAAGAGATCTGGGTTAAATCCATCACTCTTTTGCTCACCAAGCCACCCCAGTTTAGACCCGGCCATATGCAAATCAGTCTTGACCCTGTGCCTCATGGGAACAGTCCAGCCCGAACTGCTTGTTTCCAGGGAGGACCTGGCCTGGCAGTTCGGGCTGGACTGTTCCCATTGGGCGCAGGGTCAAGACTGATTTGCATATGGCTGGGTCCAAACTGGAATGGTATGGTGAGCAAAAAAACGATGGATTTAGGCCCAGATCTCTGTACTGGGGTGAATGTATGACATTGTTCTGCATTCTGTCCATCAATTGTTCTTTTTGCTATTGTGATACACAAGCGGGTCGCCTGATTAAAGAATTTTTTGGGGAACCCTGGAGTTAGTTTTAGATCACTCTTTGTTACCTTGTCCTGCTGCCCTCAACATCCTTGTCTCCTCATTTGGGTATTTAGAATATACCTCTTAGATTGGAAATATCCCTGAGAGGGGGTTGTAGCTCGTATCGTGACTAGGCATCACGATACGAGGATGTTCCCCAATGATTAAGCATGCCACCCTCGGGTGGGCAAGGGAAACTGTCCTATAAAAGGGACGCTCCTTTGTCGTTATGCGTACAACTTACTGACCAACCCTATATACCCAAAGGTTCCTCTTTTGTGCTTAAGGTGCTTTGCCAGCCTCTGTTGATACAGTGGAACTGGTGCATCTCCTCTGCTGCATGGCGCAACCCCGAGTCGAACCAAAGCATCGCCGCTACTGCGTGAATAGGACCCATTGCAAAGACTAGCATCTCCACTACGGCCCACATAGCCTTCGGAACAGACTTTGCTCGATGCATCCTCAGCACAGGCCTCCACATCTCTCATCAACGGCAGCCTCGATGACCATGCTGAACTCTGTATCGCAGCCTCACAGCTCCTTGGAACAGGCACATCGCCCTGACTGCGCGATGCCAACGGGATTCTTAACACCGACGCAACAGGACCTTGCACCGCAGCCTCGACGCATCTTGGATCCGGTGCATTGCTTCAGCTGCATGACGCATCTTCAACGCGTACCAACACACCGCAAACCAGGATTAAAGGTACTCTGTTCAATGGGCCTAAAAGGGTCCCTGTAGCCAGCCTGTGCTCCATCGTGGTTGGCTTTAACTTGTGACTTTATCCTTGTCTGACATGACCAGATATCTACAGTTGGCACTTTTGCTCTAAAAACTTTAAAATTCAATATCTCTGGTTCTACTAATTGGATTTTTGTCATTTTTGTCTTGTTTTATTTATTATATTCAGCTCTATTCTTTAACCTGGTGTGGGATCTTTTTGTGTAGTGTTTCGACTGTTTTGCTGTTTGAAGTTTTGCACAAATACTTTACACATTGCCTCTAGGTTAAGCCTGACTGCTATGTGCCAAGTTACCAGGGGGTGAGCACACATTAATTTGGGGTTTGCTTGAGCCTCACCCTGACTTGGATTGTGGTTGCTGCTTACAACCAGTAACCCAATTTCTAACACATTGGTTCAACTATTAGTAACCTAATCTATCGAATGGTGCAGAAGCTTATCTTGGATTTGTCCTCTGTAACGTCAGAGGACTTGTAAATTAATACCACTGGTCAGTCGAGGAGTCACTAATGAATGTGCTACATACCGGAATGTAAAAGGTATTGAAACTTTTCAAATGTTAGCGCCATGCAGCTCAATGTGCACATAGTTGGCACTCTCCTCATTATGCCGATTTAGCATGCTCTCAGACCTTCAAGTATAACACTATTATCAGTGGCGACTCCTCAGGCCGGCCAAACCGTCATGTGTACTGAAGCTCTCTCCAACCCAGCTACATTGCTGTGTTTGAGATGGCAAAGCACAGGCTCCCAGTCTCCCTGGGAGCGCAAATCCTCGGCGCTCAAGCCAATACTGAAGCTGCTCTCATGAATGAGAGCAGCTTCAGGATTGGCCGCAGGGGAGGCTGGGAGCCTATACCATCAGTGGAGCCACCAGAGGAGCAGTAGACCAGCGATGTGGCGGGCTGTGCAGACGGCAGGTAAGTTCTTTTTTTCCCCCTTTTTTTGTTGTTGTTGTCCCCTCACCCCCGCGCCACCCCTCTTTTCTGATACCGGCCGCTACTGACTATTATGAGCTCTTGCTAGCAACTACTGAGGGAGGGCTGGCTTTTCTTTGCTCACAGGTTATTTTTGCATCAGGATTTCTGTTTGTGACTGAGGCCCGGGATGACAAACTATAATAAATTTCTCCATACTTTCCGGGTATGTGTAAAAGATTTCTATTTGAGTTTATTTCAATCTGCAGCACCTTTCAAAGGAATGCATTTTCCTAAATATGGTTGCAGGAAGTGAAAGAGTGTAAACATATAACACACTAGGGTACGCTTATCACTCCTTCCTTTATTACAATATTTAAAATATATGGTAGGCACTTTTAATTTCAGCCACAGTATATGCTCATTTGAAAACTGGGTCTTCTGAGATGTGTCTTCACTTCAGGTGATCGTGAACTGATACATAAAAGCAGCATCTTGAATTCCGTTATGTTTTTGGAAGAAAATAGACACTTCTGTGAAATAGTCATGGGTTAAAGTGCACACCATAAGCCTGACTGCTAGAGGTAGAAATCACTACCGGGCCAGTTTCGTCATCAATATTTCTTACTTGATAAAAAACAATCAAAGTAATAGGTCTTAGCAGTGAAACTGATTGGAATTGCCAGTGCATTTTTGTGTTCGATAGCCATCCTGGATGTGTGTGCATCTGCAATGGCCATACTTGATTAGATCAGTTTTAAACATGGAGGCGTTCAAAGATTGCCGACATAAATGCACCATATCAACTGCAACCATCTTTGAATGCATTTGCATTATTTTAACACATCCACTCAATGATGGACAGATCCAGAGCGGCCATCTTAGAATGCATTTGTAATATTATAACAATCCCATTCAAAGAGGGTCATGGAGGATCCACGTGCATCTGTGGCAAGAATCTCTGAATGGGTCTGATAAAATAATACCAATCCATTCCTTGATGCCCACTGTGGTTATGTGTGCATGTATGCCCATCTGCTACCAGCAGAAGCTAAAGGAAGCAGCAGAGATCTATGGCTAGACAGGCATCCGATGCAAAATGTGTTTAAAAAAAACACACACAGTACACACAGTGCTTTAAAATAGGCATCTAGCAAACTTTGAAGCAGATTTACTATGATTTTGCATCGGGTTGCATCACTAGTGGGGCACGGCCCGATGCAAAATCATCCATGCAACGCCACTTTGAGTGGCTGTATGCGTTTTATTAAATACAAAGTAACTCTACTCAGCACTGTTACTTTGCATTGGGAAGGCGTTCCATGGGGGGAGCATGAGCGTTGCCAAGCATCCATTCATGGATTTTGATACAGTCCCATATTTACTAATGGTAATAAACATGGGAATGCATCAAAACGCTAGGCTTTCCTTTGTGAGGTGTAGCGACGAGAAATATATTTCTTTCTCCCATTACTACCTCTTTCTATCAGGGCTGGACTGGCCGTACCCGGTGTCGGGCGTTTCCCCGGGAGGCTGGAAGGGTGGGTGCTGGTTTTGTTGCTGAGGGCCGGTTTTGCATCTCTGCTGCAAAATCGGTCTCCAGTAATAAAAGCAGCAAACAAGCGTTTCCAGTCTCCAGGGCCAGGCAGTGCTTCCCCAGGAGCTTGCCCAAGAAAATTGTCAGGGCTGCTTTAGGGTCCCAGTCCGGCCCTGCTTTCTATGTTTTCAGCATTCTGCAGCACACATAGAAAAGAAAAATGCCTTTAGGATTGTGTATTTGCAGGAAAGTGTGCCTTCCTGCACATACAAAAACAATCCTGCTCATAACGCATTATGGTGCAAGGCTGCCTGCATTGGTGCTTGGCAGCACATAGTGTACCAATGCTAGGATATGGCACATTTCTGCTGTTTCCTTTTCACACAACTCAGGGCTGGAGTGGGAAACCAAATCAGCCATTGCAAAAACATTCCTAGCCTACCATAGTACTCAACATCACGCCGGTCTATAAGAAAATGATGTGCCATATGCAAAATATCAGATGCACTGCGGTCAAATGCATTGTGCCACAGATGAAACAGAGCCCATCTGACACCCTGTGCCTCAGTGGAAAGAACAGGGATCCTCAGTGCTGAGTGAGTAGCCGTTAAGAGTGCACTGGTGGACATGCATTCTTAAGGCAGACAAGTGATTGCAGATTTAGACAGCACAGTTATTAGGAGCGGCTTGCATCACTCCTGCGCTGCAGAGCAAGAACATCCAGGCAGGAGAGCAGCATATTCTATCCTAATGAGCAACCCACCATATTGCGATTGGCAAGAGAAATACTACATAGAACAAGCATTGGCAAAACCAATACCTCTCGCCTACTCAAGAGCTATTGAATTTGGCAATGCATTTTAGCCATATTGTACAGCAGCATGGCTGATGTCTTTTAGCCATGTTGTACAACAGTGTGGCAGTGCAGCATGGCTAACAGTAAAGTTTGAAAAAAAGCGAATTGACGCACCCGCGTCATAGTGCTTTTTTGCCTTCCGGTGGGTGGGATGGACCAGATGGGCAACTGAAGGGATGATGTTAGGTAGGGAACGGGCAGGATGGACAACAGGACGAAGGGTGACAGGAAGGAACCAGGATGGTAAAAAAGCGCTATGGCGAAGCCATGATTAGCCAAAATTCCAGGAGACAGTGTTATGAATCTTCTATATACCCATATAGTGCATATGTCTGCCTTGCACCAAGATATATTATCCCGTCCCACGGAATTCCTTTCACCTAATGTCCTCAATGGAGTTGCTGAACCATAAATCACGGGTACTGATTAGGAACTCCTTTTTATTATAAAGCACAAATCTTCCAAGCATCGTGATAATCACTCCTCTGCTCCCTGTCACTTGAACCCCTCGAGAGGATTATGAGATTACTACGCAGAGTCGCCGTTTACGCATCCTTTATTCCTAGGCCTGGGCGGAAAACTACGCTATGCTCGCGTAGTTTGCGCAACTACGCGCTACGCGAATTGCACGTAGCACAGTGCAAAAACGCGTAGCGGGCATTTTTTGCTTGCTCGCGGTCCTCAACGTCAAGTTGGCGACCGCGAGCGAGCAAAATCACATCCCGGCGAGACTTTTTCCTCGTTCGCGATCAGCAACATCAAGTTGCCGATCGCGAGCGTGGAAAATAAACCTCCCGGCGAGATTCTCAACGCGGGGAGGTCATTTTTCTCATTGCGAGTGGTCGCGTATGCTCGCGACCGCTCGCGATGAGAAACTACCAGTCCGCGTTGAGAAAACTGCTGCTCGAGTACAAATCTACTCGAGCGGCAGAAAACGACCGCTTGCACTGTGTAAGATGTCGTTTGCAATGATTGCACAGTGCGGACAAGCATCCGGCACTGTGCAATCATTGCGAACAGCATTTCCTACCGCACTACGCAGTTCGTGTAGTGCTACGCGTAGCTCGCGAAGTGCACTTCGCGTAGCTACGCGTAGCGCTACTACGCGAACTACGCCCAGGGTTATTTACCTAGTGCACACACCTGTGCATCATAGTACACCTTCCTCCACAGCTTTCAGTCACAAGCCCGCAGTGACATTATCAGGCCATAATGCACGTTCAGAGGTTGTGAATCACACGCATGGTGCACATATCCTTGCGTACTCCGTATGAACTCATCGGTTGAATTATTGGTCTATAATACAAGTTCGCAGGTTTAAGCCATGCATTGCACAAGCATCTCCTGTGTCTACCTGTCTCTACTTCCGATCATGTGACCTCCTAGGTGGAATTATTGGACCGTAGTGCACGTTCGCTGGGTTGAATCACATGTAGCTCACGCCCAATGCTTCCTATATCACCGGAATCCCTCGGTGGAATTATTGGACCATAATGCACGCTCACAGGTTTTAATGCATCTAGCACATGCATCTTCCTTGCATACCCTCGTGCCTGCTATTACGCGCACTCCTCACTGGCATTATTGGACCATAATGTACCTTCACTTGTTGTCAGCCCCATATAGCTCACGCATCTAGCGTGCACACCCCCTGTGCTTCTATACCTTGAACATCTCAATGAGATGTATTTGGCCGTAATGCACGTACAGTGGCTGTGAACGCTCGTTGGCTGGCTGTGAATCATACACAGCTCGCTCATCTTTCGTGCATACCTCCTGTGCTTCCAAACACGCGCAGCCCTCGATAGAGTTATTGGACCGTAATGCACGTTCACAGGTTGTGACTCACATACACCTCACGCATCTCGCTATCACGTGACCTCCTGGGTGGAATTATTAGACCGTAGCGCGCGTTCGCCGGCTGTGAATCATTATAGCTCACGCATGTCTCGCGCATACCCATGTGCTTCAAATCACGTGAACTTCTCGATGGAACTATCGGACGATAATGCACGTCCCCTGATTCTGAATCAAATATACCCTGTGCTCCCTATTCATGTCACGTGCACTTATCGGACGATAATGCACGTTCACTGGTTGTGAATCATACATTGCTCACGCATCTCTCGTGCACACCCCCGTGCTTCCCATCGCGTGAACTCCTCGGTGGAATTATTGGACCGTAAAGCACGTTCGCATGTTATAAATGATTTACTCAGCTCGCAGCTTCCCTTCCTGTGCTTCACCTGGCTTACCAACGCGGACCGAGCCTCCCCTTCCCCACAGCGCGTGCCCACAGCGCGTGGGTCTGCGGAGCCACGCTCGGGCTGCCGCAGGCAGAGCGCCCATCCCGCCCTCCCCTGGGGGCAGGCGAAGCATGCAAACATAGTCATATTAAGCCCGCACTAATCAGCACTTGTTATTCTTAACGTCTGTTTTCATTTTTCACGACAGATAATAGCATATCTGACTTATTAAAAGCCTCTACATTTAATAAGCTCAGTATGCAAATGGTATACCCTTTAATAGCAATCAATGAGTTCAGGGTAATGCACAAAATTAATACCATCTGCTAAAGCTATTATGGATTTATTAAATACAGCAGCAAATTGGTGTCTGCACAGCAGGGACAGCCCAAGGCTCCCCCCTACTGGAGAAAGATGGTAGTGCCACAAACAAGGACGTTTGTCTGATGGGCAGATGTACCCTAGATTTCCCAAACCAGGGTTGTTTGCATGGTCAGGGCAGCGCCTAAGTCTTCCTCAACTCAGTTCATGTAGGATCTTAACAGCAGCTCTTCCTGCCAGCATATATTATAAGTATTTGTAAGACACACTTCTGTCCCTATAGCACGCTCAGATCACTGTCTTAACCTTGGCATCTTCTGCTTGCAAAGGCTGGGGCATATTTACAAGCCCCTTGCGCCACTTTTGCGCCGCCGTTGCGTCACGCATGTGACGCAGCGGCGACGCAAACCATGCGCCGCGTTGCGCTATATTTACAACGTGACGCATCTAGGGAGATGCGTCACGTAGTAAACCCCTGCGCCACATGAAACCTGCGTCAGGTTTCATGTGGGCGTACCGGCGCAGGGGGGGGCGTTCCGGCGCAGGAACGCCTCGGCAAAGTGACGTAGTGAAATCTACAAGATTTCACGCAGTCACTTTTCCGACGCTGGTGCGTCAAATCCTTACGCCTGCTTAAAGCAGGCGTAAGGATTGACGCACCATGTTAGGGATAGGGAAGGTTGGAACAGTGCTGGAGTTGCGTCGCGCTTGCGACACAACTTCAGCACTGCGCCAACCTTCCGCCGGCAGATGCGTCACGCATCTGCTTATCCTTGTGCCACGATGCGCCGCATTGTAAATGCGGCGCATCGGACGTGGCGCAAGGGTAAACTTGCGTGACGCATTTTCCCTGGCGCATCCCTGCTCATATGCAGGGATGCGCCAGGGAACGTAAATATGCCCCTCAGTTTTTATATCTAGTGAAACTGACAGCATGTGACATCATTCTTGATTGTTATAACGCCATCCCCATCTAAAATGGGTTTATGGAAGCCTCTTGTGTGCAGCCACCTGTTTCTCGACCAAAGCTTATCTCCCCCTCACGACTTCAGAAGTTATAGTGGAAGATTGCACAAGCTTTCAAAAAGTAGTAAAAAGTACAATACTTGATGACGTCACAGACAGTTATATCCCCTTATCTTTGACACAATGACATCGTAAGATGGAGCATCCGTGAAAGGTTAACAAATTCTTAAAATGCAGACGCAGTGATTAAAATAAAACTGTCTCTCTCCACCGGTAACTACATGCAGCCTGCCAAACCCTGCTAAGTATAACCGACCTTTCAGCGTAGCACTTTCATGAGCCCAGGTTCCAACCCTGCTTAGCTTCTATGAGGAGTAGCCTGCTGTGAGTAAGAACTCAAATTGACCTCTTCATGTGTGCATGTCACTCGAGATGCGTGAGACCTCAACAGAAGGGAGCACAAACTGCATTTTTGCAGTTTTAATGCTTTTGAGGCAAGTGAATTCAGAGGTGTATGCCCTTTTATTTTAAAACCAACCATTGATCATAAGCAAAGAGAACACAATGACAAAATGGAGTTCCCCTCATTTTCTTAGGGTGATGGCCGGTGCAAATGAGGAAATCCTTTTGCTTGTGTGCATGCTTTTTTTTTTTTTTTAAAACATAGACATATGAAAAAAAACTCTTTTGGCTTCATTAAATGTGTTCCTGGATCACCTCATGTCTCTTTCTTCCACCAATTGTGCATTTATCTCACTCTCTCAGATTATTTTTTATTGCTACTTTCTCTCTCTTTTCAGTGCTTTTCGTTCTTTCTCTTCCTCTTCCTTACTCCCTTTTCTGCCTTTCTTTCCCTTTGCTCTGTGTGGAAGTTGGATGATGAAAAATAAGCTCCAGTCCCTGAAGATCCCAAATGAGTACCGGTGCATACAACCTGCAACCCCCAGAGAGAGACAGACACGCGTGCATACACACACACACACACACCACGCTCTCTCTTTCTCTTTCTCTCTCTCCCTCTCTCTCTCTTTTTTACTTGCAAACTGGAGTTATAATAGTAATTCACCGCCACGAATATTTTGGGGTATTTCTATGCCTCTCCTAGTCTCAGGGGAATCATAGAAATACCAGTACTTCTGGGAGGCACAGCCAGATGGGTACCTTAACAGTTAAAACCAGTCGCATCTTCAGGATCTTTTGGAACCCATGCAAAATATATTTTATGCCCCCTTAAACAAACTTTTTATTGGGGGTGGGTGGAACTCGTGTAGTTTCACTCCATGGAATTCCGCAGAGCTACATAAAACTCCATGGGGCATATTCACAAGGACTTATCGCGAGTTATCGCCAGCTTAACGCATCAAAAGTGGAGATAGATTTAACGCCCCATTCACAAGCGGGTGCAAACTGCAGACATCGCCAGTATTCCTGCGATAACTGCCCCAAAATTTATCTCCACGGGTGACACCACCAACTAACCCTAATGAGATGCAGAGTAGGCGTTCCAGTGCAAAAACTCACGAAAACACCACAACACCACTTTCACAACGAACTGCCAGATCTGCGATGCAAACCAAAAACAGGCGATAAGCCGCAGTAGCAGCAGGGAATTAACACCTGCCTTTTGCTGGTGTTAAGCAGGACGACTACCTGCAGCATGAAAGGGAGCCCAGCCAAGAGCCACATCTGAAGACCCACAGATGCCATGGAGCCAATGATCATGCAGCTCGGAGACCCATGAGGGCCACAACACCCACCGCCACCACCCCCAGGCCCGCCACCACCCCCAGGACCCGCCCCGCCCGGACCACCACAGAGGCAGCGTACACAAAGACAGCAGACCCACAGTAAACGCATAAGCCGCACAGACCTAACGCCAGAGGAGGACATTGCCCACTACAGGCCCAAAAGGACAACCATCCCCCACATCCTGACCCACAGCGCCCACCTGCTGATGGCACCAACACAGCGGACAACCAACATCCCTCCGCAGACAAAGCTGCCGGCTGTGCTGCACATGTTGGCATCTGGTACCTTCCAACCCACAACTGCCAGAGTTGGAGGAGTCTCACAGCCAGCCCTATCCAAGTTCATCACATCACACCTGTCCTGGATGCCATCATCAGCCTGGTACCCCAGCACCTCCACTTCACCCACACTGCGCAGGAGCAGCTGAAGACCAAGCAAGGCTTCTACGCCATAGCTGGATTCCCTCACGTGCTGGGGGCAATCTACCCTGCACACATGTACCCCTCGTGCCCCCTGCCGACACTGCACACAACTACCGCAACAGAAAGCACAAGCATTCCATCAATGTGCAGGCAATAGTGGACCACCGGGGACTCCTCAACAATGTTGTGGCCAACTCCCCAGGCAGTGTGCATGATTCATACATCTCCCGACAGTCCATCATCAACCAGCACTCCCAGGATGGCACCTATGGAAATGCATTGCTCGTTGGTAAGTACCAAATGAACACACCACACACCTCCACTCCACAGTCATGCAACTCACGACACTGGCAATGGGCACGCAGCAAAACTACATGCAACATGCCACACAACATGCCAACCGACCAGACACAACAACACGACTCCATTGGGAACCTGGGCTTGCCATGCACACAACCCAGCCACGGCATGGCACCACAGCCACACAATAGCAGAATGTGAGGAGAGGCTTGGAGCAGGCATGTGCGAGAGCGGAAAGTGACTAATGAATGAGAACCTACCCAATGGCAGGTGTGGCATGGATGTGCCGGACAGACTTCAGTGTGCAAACCACGGAAATGGCCACGTGGACATTAACTGCTGCTGCATGGAGTGTAGTGGCCAGTGGATGCTACCATGTCCCCACAGGCTATGGGGCAGAACGCGGAAATGTCGCTCGTTACGTCCCCCCCTGTATGCGCGGGCGGAGTGGGTTGGCCCTGCGTACGCCAGGCCTGCGTAGGGGTGTGAATGAAAAGCCCGTCGCACTGGGTGTGGTTCTCATTCGGAATGGCCAACGTGTCTGCCAGGGCTTCGCCACTCAGCCCGCCATGAGGCCGGTGCTGTGCGCGGCGGGGCCTGCGTCCCTGTGCGCCTGCTGCACCCCAGGCCGCTGGTCCCCAGACCCGTCATGCCTGCCCCAGCGCACCAAGGAGGCTCCGCTCACCTGCCGACACCGGCGTGTGTCAAAGAGGGCCCACCACGTGCCGGTGCAAGCTCCAAGCCCCAGACCCGTGACCTTTGCAGCCTCCGCAGACCATTGCTGGCCTCCACAACGCTGGCCCACAGTACTCCTTTTTCATTGATATACTCCCCCGGCGTACTCTTCGGCCCAGTTGTTGGCACATGTTGTACTGAGTCGTGAGTTTTGAATGGCAGTGACCCCAAGTCTGTGGCAGCGTCCACATCACTATACTCCTTCCGATCAGTGAAGCCAAAGTCTGCATCGCAAGCCGGCGACACGTAGTGCCACTAACCCTGTTCAACGCAAGCCGGCGACACGTGGTGCCACTAACCCTGTTCAACGCAAGCCGGCGACACGTGGTGCCACTAACCCTGTTCAACGACAGCCGGCGACACTTGGATGAGGGCTCAGGCCTACACTGCGGTCCAGTAGGTTCCACATGTGGAACTGTGTCCTGAGTTTAGAATGGCAGTGACCAAATGTTAATTGCCGCGTATATATCACTGAACTCCCTTCGATCAGTGTCCCAAACTCTGCATCGCAAGCACACGACACTTGTCTGTGGGCCCGTGCTGACCGCTGCCCCCGGCCTACACTGAGGTCCAGTAGGTCCCACATCCAGCACTTTGTCATGATTCATGAATGGCAGAGTCCATACCAGTGAACGCACGGAGAGGAGTAAGAGGAAGATGCGGTTCAGTCTGGATGAAAGCCGGATCCTCGTCACGGAGGTGACCGAACAGTAGCAACAACTGACCTGGTGCCACTAACTCTGTGCGCAATGAGTCATGGGCACTTTCTGGTTGGACTTTGGTGGCGTCTGAGTCCATGGCCTGGGGGTTGTCTGCATCATCATCTGGCTGGGACGGACTTGGTGTTCGACATGTGTCTGTTCCATTCATCTCCACCATGGTGACTGTTTCTGCGTGGTTCTGCCCTCTGCATCATGCCCTAGGGGTACACCTTCCACTGTCCACCGAGACACTCTGCGACAACCCCCTTTGTCATATACGAGAACCTGCTCTGCTCTCGTGACCCTGCCCCAGTGCACCGCAAGTCAGCAGCCCATGGTGGTAGGCCCGTGCAGGACGCTGTGCATCCGGGGCCACTAACTCTGTGCAGCTCAAGTCATGGAGCCTTTATGGTTGAATGGTTGTGTCCATAACGATGTACACTGTCGTTTTTTGACTGCACCAGGCACTCCATGACGGCTGGTGTACACACACCCCACACACATCCAACACAGGTGTCACTCGACATGTGAGCCTGCTAATAAACGTGGCCGGGCGCACGTGCCCGTAGCCATTCACACCATCTAAGCAAGTGTGTCCGTGTGGTCATTATGTCAGCATGATGGGCCCAAGCCCTGCAACATCACAGTGTGCTGTCTTCAGCGGACGATACCATGTCACCTCAGCAGTGGCCAAGACCTTGGACATGTAGCTTCGCCCGCCCCCCCCCTGCATGCACAAGCGGTGTGTGCTGGTCCGGCATACGTCAGGTCAGCACCGGGGTGTGCTGATTCGGCAGGGGGATCAGGGCGTGGCTCTGGTCTGGCCTTGAGCAGGAAGTGCGGTAAGCGTGTCTCTGTGTTGGAGTGTTGTCGCCACCAGGGCCACAGTAGTCGATGTTGCAATGTAGCATGCACCCGGAGGGTGGGCCCGCACGTATGGGGAAATGTAGGAGCGCAAGACCGCTCGGGGTCTTGGCTCATGCATGCCAAGTGTTATGTGTATCAGTCCTGCGGCTGCATAAGTCAGATGCCTAGCCTCAATCGCAGCGCGATCACAGCCAGCCATGGACTGTACACCTGTGTCCGCCCTGTCCGGACCATTGGCCTACACTCACGTGGCCGCACACCCTCAACGGCCAGCTTCACGGTGTTGTTGGCATGCCGCTGGACATGCGCAGACAGGCATGACAATGGTGTGCCGTAGGAGTGCACGTGATACAACTGCTTAGCGCACACAAGTGTGGGGGCTCATGGGAGGGAGGAGCAGCTGTGAGGCAACGTAACACACAGTGAGGCCGCTCATGTGCCACGTGCTCGGCATATCATCCATGATTCCCTGGGTCGCAGACATCCACCCCACCCACGACAGGCCTCTGTACATCTCCTGTATGCAAGCAGATGGTAAAGTTACTGTAGGGATGAAAGGTCCTTTGTCTGAACTATCAGGCGGTAGCACATCTGCAGCTCCGAGCTGTGACTTCCATGTGCCCAGCACCCCCTGACAGATACAATAGCATTTGCTGGCGACTCCCACACTACGCACTGCCCGACGTGAGACCAACGTGTACACATCCCACACACAGAAGTCCTTGGTCTTAGTTAGCGTGCGTGAAATGGCCTTCACACGTACTCCCACCCCACCCCAGGCCTGCACCCGTTGCACACAGACACTGCTCATTGATCCGAGCTGTGCCATTTCATCCACTGGACTGGCGCGGGTCAGCACAGTGCTGCTTCAAGCAGAGCCACTGACGCAATGGCAGACCATCCCGGACACATGCACAACTCTAGTCACCTGGACCGGTACTGTGCACGTCTGCTGCATGTACTGGGGGCACTGCCATTGGCAGTGCGGCGGATCAGTTACCGGCTAAGCTTCCGCCTTGCCAACGTCACCTGCGTTCAGCCTGTGTTGCATTGTCGCTCGTGCATATTCGAGTGGACCATGGATGTCTGCCTCTCCAACGTAACGGTAGCTGACCTGGATTCCGACGTGTGTGTGCGCCCCCTGTTGGCCCACGACCAGGAGTGTCACCGTGATGCCCGTTTATGGCATGCCTGGATGATTGGCATGCATGCTGGCAACTGGACCTGGGAGATTGCACGAGTCGTCGTGTGCAGTGACCACATTGAGCCGCTCCCCTATTGGGCTTTAGTGCCAATTGGGGCCAGGGGTTGGAGTCAGCACATCTGTCCGGGACAGCTGATGGGTTACGTCACCGACATGTTAGATGTAGTGGACAACGAGCTCATGTTGTAAATGTTGGCCTACGCTGCTGCACTCGCGTTCATTGACGAGTGACAACGTACCTGCAGCCACAACTGAATGTGACCCATTGCACGTGTCCCGGCGCCTGGTTGCATGTTGGGGATCTGGTCACATGTCCCAAGACGACAGTGGACATGGCTGCATTGGCCTGGACTCCGGATACATGCGCGGACAACCAACGCGTGTTGGCACTGACTTGTGTGGGTGATGGACTCCCCCGGGGTGGACATGGGCGCTTTCCAACGTTCCTCATTCAGACATGCTGCTGCATTGGTCTGCATGTTGTGGCACTTCTCTTGGCCATACTGACACGCAATTGTTGATGAAGTTTCCGCACATTCACTTGTCTCCAACTGTGATGAGTGTTGATATGTATGCAAATGTGTGTGTAATGGCCTATCTGGGTCCCTGCCATACATGCATTGCTACCCCATCAGGGCTGTGGGTTGGTACTTGTGCATTATCATGTCCCTGTTTCGTGCTTTGCTAGATGCGTATGGCCATTTACCGGCCACAAGCGGGTGCACTTGTGTCCTGTGTTCGGTTGTGCAAATGTTGCTGTTTGTACCACATTGTGTTCGATGTTGGGGTGCTCTGCTTCCTATGTGTGTGTGCTGCATTGTGTGTGAGATGGCCCTTCAGCTCTGATTTGGCTCACCCTTCTCCCTTTCAGGCAGTGTGGTTTTCACTTCTGTGCTTGTTCAGTGGTGTGATATTGCCGACTTGTGTGACTTGTGCTCTTGGTTGGTGTTGTTACTCTTGGGCATGGTTTGTCTGCAGTTGTGCTGTGCTTAATTGTGCATGTGTGCCATTGTGCCCATCTCCCCCGTCCCCCAGTCCCTGGTCGTTCCTCTCCCGGTTGCTGTTGTGTCTGTTGATTTTGAGCAGTTTCCGGTCCCCGACTCCTGCCACCATCTCCAGACTGATGTGGTGGACACCATTTCCTCCATGTCATCCAGCTCCTGGTGTGGCGCTGGACTCCCACCTCCGGTGTGCATTGCTGCCTTCTGGTTGTTGGCGTGTTTCTGCTTGTTTTTGCGTTTCGCATCATTCCAGCTGTTCTGGTTTACTTCCATTGTCCTCCTCTGCTCTCCGGCTGCATTCACCTTGTCCACGATGGACTGCCATGTACAATGTTTTGTTGCCAATGGGGCTTGTGGGGTTGTGTACTAGCTCCGGATGCCTCCATTGTGCTTCGCTGTTGTTTTCTGTTTGGTTTGTCTTCCTTTTTCCTGCTTTTGTTGTGCTTATTCCCGCCTGCCGTGTGTGTGTCGCGGGCCTGGCGCTGCTTATCGCTGCTTTCCTCATCGCGAATGGGCTCATCGCACGTTTTTTTGTGTTGGGGCTTGTGTTTTTATCTCCGTCGCGGTGGTTGTATCGCGGACATTGGCCGTGTTTTCGGCAAACTATTGCATGGTACCGCCGTGTTGTGAATTCCACGTTAACACAGGGTTATTTTCCCGCGATAGACTGCGATGTGTAAAGTTGCGTTAACATTTTTGGGAGATGTTTAGCGCACGTTCTTGTGAATATACCCCTATGAGTTTTCACTGAGTTCTACCAACAGGCAGAAAATATTCAACTCACACCTCAATTTAGTGTTGGTAGAATGAGCAGTGCTGAAAATCAGTGCAAACGGCACGATGTGTTGTGCAAGAGAGCGTGGCCATTAGAGTTGATTTAGCTGCCGCTTGAGTAGAAAATCTACTCGAGGGGTAGCAAACCTACTCAAGCGACAGTTCTATGACCGCGACAGCTAGTGATCGCCCGCGACCATCTGCATTAGAAAATCACGCTGGGGGACGCTAAATCTCGCACGCACTCACCAGCTCGCATTTTGTGGAGCCTCGGAGGAGGAAAATTCCACCATGCGGCGATTGGAGGAATTTGGCCCAAACTCCACATGCAAGAGTAATTTTTTTTTTTTTTTTTAGCAACTTGTAAAGCGCGCAAATACCCTTAGGTGTCTCGGCGCTGCGGACTAGGCAGAGGGAAGGCCAGGCGCGGGTGGTTATTGGTTGAAAAGCCAGGTCTTTAATTGTTTCCGGAATGTAAGCAGGGTGGGACTGGTCTTGATGTGGAGGGGGAGCGTGTTCCATAGTTTGGAGGTGGCGACCGTGAATCTTCTGTCACCCCAAGAAGCTTTCAAGTAACAGGGAGTGATCAAAATTCCGCCAATTCTACAGGCGGAACAAAACATTCCACCCACCCCTACTTTTTATTTGTTCCCAATTTTCAACTAATTTACCTGGGTATGCAAAACAGCCAAAAGCTCAAGCTGCCATGTGTCATCCAGCAAAACGGTACCAATAGAAAACTTAAACAAGCACTGATGAAGCCATTTCTTTTGCGCCTGGCTCAATTTTTTTTTATCTTACGCCAATAACATTTTACCTGGAAATAAGTCATAACATCTAGTTCCTCCCATTGTAGGAAAGACTATTGGCCTTATTACAAGTTTGGTGGTCTTCGGCTGGGACCGCCACCGCCACAGACCAAGGAAGACCGCCAAGTCTGTGGTGCACCCGCCTGCCGGATTATGAGTTTAATCCAGGGTGGGTGGGCGTTGCTGCGGCGGTCTAATAGCGGCGGTATGTTAGGCTCATAAGAGAGCCTAACAAGCATACCGCTGCCGTGAGGGCCCCCTTACCTGCATTTCTGCCACCCTGTTCATGACGGGGTCCCCGGGTTGGAAAATTGGGGCAGTTTTAAACTTCTAAAGACATGCTGTATAAGCGTTTTGCAAGGTATGGAAGACTGCATGGATCTGATCCTACTGCAAGCAATTTTGTTTAAATATCCAGGAATTCAACAACAAAAACAGGCCTACCAGACCATAAAACAGGTCCACATCCAGCCAAAAAAACAGCCCACACACTGACCTGTCAGACCAGCCTATTGGGCACTGCCTGATTGGCGTATAGGCCAGTCCAACCTTGGCCACCAGTTTGCTTAGGACTCCATTACCCACACACCCCCAATGACCAGGAGGCAGGGGAAGAGCTGCTACAGAGCTTAAAGCACGATTTCCAATGCCACAACATGGGATGTCAGACTGCTTGGGGCTCCGTTGCCCACACTCCCCTGACCAGGAGGCAGGGGAGGAGTTGCTACAGTTCTTAATGTGCGCTTTCCACTTCTGCATTGTGGGATACACACGAGACGCGCCAGGGCTGGGCCCGAGCGATGACCGGGCTAAGAGCAGGCCCATCTGCACCCATCAGAGCCCAATAGAGGCCGGGCTGGGCCACCCACCTTGGTTTTTCTCTACAACCAGACCCTTACCTCCAAGTCTTGTGCACTTCTACCAATGAAATAACTGTGATTTCAGGCATCTGCATTTAAATATGGTGGATGAAATCAAATAATCTAGGGGGCGGGGTGGAACTAAAGGCAAAATCAGTATCATCAATAGCAAACTATTTAACTAGTGTGATAGGAGAAATTAATAGTGAGCTTGGTATCAATGGGTACTGACTTGAGGCTCAGCGTTGATCCTCTATTTCGTGTAAGGAGGGCAATGGCCGACCTCACAAGAATCTATCAGAGTCTATGCCTGGCACCAAGACCATATAAACTGCACCCAACAATCCTTGCTACTTTAACGCTCCTTGTCTTTTGTTTTGGAGGGTCCTTCACAGCTGGATAACTCCCCACCTGCTAAAAAAGAAAGAAGATTGAAATTCATTCCACCTACAACACTACTCGAAGCGTGGACACTAAGAAGCATGCTAAGTAGGTGGAGGCAATAAAAGAGGCAGAGCCAGCCCCCCCTAGAGTTATGTTATGGTCATCTAAATCTCCTGAAGTGGAAAAATTTGCCACAGACCCTATGCGGTAATTTAAATAGTGGCCTCATTATCTTAGAACAAAAAAATAAAACCCTTTGTGACATGGTGATGGATTAATTAAGTTGCTTGGAACAAAGTTTACTTACCAGTTATGCTTAACAAGGGGAGGTGGCTGGGGGCTCTCACTCTGTTAGCAAGAACCTCCAGATAAAGCTGATATGGCAATACGGTGTCAGTGTACTAATCCTGGTAAAAATAGAAAAGTTAACGATAACCCGGGTAGGGTAATCTATAATGGGAACACTGGTGCTACTGGAATGATTGCCTCTCAATTGATCTCTATGAGGCAGGATACTGTTGCACCTCCAGCTTCCAGTAAGCCTTTAAGATTCTCTCCCAGTATGGCTCCCCGTCAAGACCATTTACATTTACCAACAGCTTCCACACCAAATATGATTATTTTTGAGAATGTTCCTCCCCTTCATCAAACCCAAAGAGAAAATTGGAGGGATCTAATTAATAAAGTAGTGCACTTGCTGTCAACACATCTAGATAGCAGGTAACATTTCTTTAAGACAATTACAATTTGTAGGAGAGTGGCCTGGGTGGGTTTGCGGCCTAAGAATTGTTTAGGCAACTGAGTGGTAATAAATTTCAAGAATCCTGCAGTCGTCAGCGATATTCTCCACAAATGTAATCAAGCCCGGGAGCGAAAAACGACCACAAGAGACCTAGGCCCAGATGTACGAAGCCATTTACCATTTCTTCACGGTTCGAATCGCTATTTTGGCCTGTTAAGAAACGTTACATGGCATTTTCAGATGTACTGAGGTCCAAAATCGGTCGCAATTTCCGATTTCTACTCTGTAGAAATCGCAAATTGTGACCGCAATTTAGGAATCGCAAATAGGGATTACCTATTTGCGATTCCTAAAGCACATGTACAAAGAATTTCCTAAATGTGAATCGGGCATTTAGGCAATGCAATTGCCATCAAATGCAAATTGATGGCAACCATGTGCAAAATTAAAAAATGCATTAAAAATAAATTTTTGTATTGTGACATGAAGCACACATATGCTCCTAGGGCATATGTGCACTTGCATGTGCACTAGGACATTTGGGGTGACTCCTGGAGGGCCTTAAGCCCAGAGGCACCCTTGGGTTTGCATTTCTTAAATTGTGATTTCCTATTAGGAAAATCGCAATTAATGAAGTGCAAACCATTTCCTATTTTGCCCATAGGCCGGAATGCAATGGCATTTCCTATTTGCGATTCCCTACTAGCGATTCCTACTTTGTAAGAATCAGTTTTAGGGAATCGCAAATTTAGTAGGTATCCTTCTGCATTCTTAAACAACAATTCCTCTGAGTCGCTATTTAAGAAATGCAAACGGGATGCTTTGAACATCTGGGCCCTACTGTTGGGTTTCTTCTACAGGCCCTCCGATTGTATAACACCTGTGATGAGAGTCATTGAGGGGGATGTTGGTATGGACACAAAAACTCAGGCGCTGATGAAGTCTAGTATGGAAACCAGGCATTCATTTTCCCATCTTGAAGCGACAGAAAAAATTGATATTGTGTCAGATTGATATCTCCCCCTAGAAAAGATGAGAGAATCTCTTTGTACGATGATTCTACTTCTGCAACCACTCTACCAACAACTAATTGTGGGATCTCGCCGATGTCAGAAACTAGTTTAGAGGACAAGTGAATTAATATCGTCTCTTGGAATATTGCAGGTATCGCGACGAAATTAGATAACCCCGAATGAATTAATTTTATTGGCCAGTTTGACATAATTTGCTGTCAGGAAACTTGGACAGCCAATCCTTTCTTTCAAGATGGGTATTGCTCATTCTTTAGGTCAGCAGAATGGTCTCAATCAGGGAGATCCAAGGGGTGTTTATTTATTTTAATATCTGTTGTTAGTCCAATCAGCAACATGCAAATTATTGCCTCCACTCCTTAATATCAGTTGATGAATTTATGGTTTGCTGACTGAAGAAATATCATTTTGATTAATTTGTATTATAATAAATTTGAATTTACAGCAGACCCAATGAACAATAAATGAATTAGAGTATGAATTAGAGAGGTCCATCACAAGTAGCAAGGATGTGGCAAGTGTCATATGGGTGGGTGATTTAAATTCTCCCTTATGTAAACATTCCTCTTCTGAAATCTGTGGCGAGACAGATTTTAATGATAACACTCTAATCCACCTCCCTCATCACTGGTACAGGAAAGACCTTAATCATGGGCTGATTAAGTGTAATCTCATAATCGCTTAAGAATTCTGCCCATGAAAGGCTAAAGGGCTGCCTTCCTTTATCAGAGGAGGTTCTAGCAGTACTATTGATCATATACTATTGTTTCATGAAATCAGACCCCTGGATAAGGAATTTTAACATTACGCTGAATTATTGTAGTGACCAAAACCCACTTACCGTTGAGTTTAAGATCAGCTTGGATTAACCCATTATGGAATCTAACAGAACTGCTTTATCTTAGGTAAAAAACATAGGTGTGATAGCCAAATGGAATAAATTAGATCCTACGCAGGTATTACAAGGGTTAATGAGGATGAATGCAAGGTCTTCTCAAACTTGCTTAGATTTTGAGGCAGGGGAAGCAGTAATTATTTCTTCATATTCGTCAGCTTGTGATTCGTTAAAAACCCCAATGACTAGGGACATAACTATTAGAGGTGTAAAACCGTACAGATAGTTTGATGGGGCTTGTTAGGTGGCCCATAGAAAGCGGATTGAGGCGTTAAAAAAGAAACCACAAAGTCCAGACGAAGTTCAGGAGTGTAGGATGGAATACAATGCTATAGTATCTCGTACAAAGTGTGAAATTGGAAAAGACACCTGGGATGAGCCTGTTGACAGCATACCTGATGGAATCTAATGTAATTTGAAACCAGTGCATACACCAACCAAGTACCAAAAGAGAGGGAAAAGGTACTCACATGGGTCACACCTTCTTTCGAGATAAACTTGTCCTCCTTTGGATGCCATAGGTGTGGAGCACCTCCGTATCCAGGGCTTGTTTTGGCCTTTCGTCAGTGACAAAAGGAGGAACACCACAGCATCTTCCAGCTGACACTGATGGAGCGGTGAGGCTCAATATGTGCAGCCCAGATTTCACATTCTAGTCGGATATTCCTTCCGACAATACCGTGCGGTGAACGTGCATATACTGAGGGTGGCCTATTATTGGGGTGCACCCACCGTGGCTTTTGCTGCAGTCCTTTCCATCAAAATCATTGACTTACCTAGTTGACATCCTCACCTTGGGGGTCAGCATAGAAACAGTTGTTGCACTCACTGCGAATTTTGCCATTTTATATGTAAATTCCCTTGTGGTTCCCTGAATTAATTACTCATACGTATGTCTCCTACCCTGGTTCCCACCAGGGGTGCCCCATGTGAGTACCCTTTCCCTCTCTTGTGGCACTTCGTTGATGAGCACACTGGTTTCAAATTCCATTAGATTCCATCAGGTACATTTTCATTTGATTTTTGTGTACTTTGTATAAGTGTAATGTCTTTCATTGTTCGTTTTCGTTCCATTGTTCTTGTGGGACACCATGCACATCACATACTTGTATTTGAGAAAAAATAATAATTTTCAACATAAACAGTTTATGACTAATTCTTCTCTAGTGCACCCTTGAACAGTATAATTGTATTCTGCCATTGAGCTTGTTTTACATTTATTGTCCGTATACATTCCTAATAAGAACTGTTGTTCTCTTGATATAACTTTTTAAAAGTGGCATTTTCAGACTTGCAACTTAAAATCCACCTTTACCATAAGGTATGATTTAAAAAAGTGAGTCCAGAGACATCAAACTCAAAATATCTATCTTTTCCCAATTGAAAATTACACTTATAAAATGTAATAAGGTAATCCCAATGTTAATCTATGGGAGATATAGGCCTCGCAGTAGTGAAAAACAAATGTTATAGTTTTTACTACCAGGACGTGTACAACTTAAAAGTGCATGTCCTACTTTTTAAATACACTGCACCCTGCCCATAGGGCTGTCTAGGTCCTACCTTAGGGGCGACTTATGTGTGCTAAAATGGGAATTGTGGGCCTGGCAAGAGGGTTAACTTGCCAGGTCGACATGCCAGTTTAAAACTACACACTTACAGGCCCTGTAATGGCAGGCCTGAGACATGTTTAAAGGGCTACTGAAGTGGTTGGCACAATCAGTGCTGCACGCACACTAGTAGGATTTAATTTACAGACCCTGGGCACATGCAGTACACTTTACTAGGGACTTATAAGTAAATTAAATATGCCAATTGTGGATGAGCCAATGGTACCATGTTTTAGGCAAAGAAAACATGCACTTTAGCACTGGAAGCAGTGGTACAGTGCCCAAAATCTTAAAGCCAGCAAAAATGAAGTCAGTAAAACAGGAGGTCAGAAGGCAAAAAGTCAGGGGAAACTACGCCAAGGATACCTGGCCTAAGAATGGATTAGAGACAGAAAAGAACAGAGGTATTGAGAATGGCATAGTGACAAATGTAAAGTATAGGAACAAGTGGGGTAGAGATAAAGATGAAGTAGAGAGAGGTGAGATAGAAAGATGCAAATTGAGAAAGATGAGGTAGCAAGAAAGAAAGATGTAAAGAGGAAGGGGTAGGTAGAACAGGAAAGGTGAAAGATAGGTAAGGTTTTAGAGTGAGGTAGAGAGGTAGAGCTTGCAAAACATTGAAAAATGACTGACTCCTGAATGGGGTACTAAGCTATTTGCAAAATGGAAGTGGTGCCTTCTTTCTCAGTCATGAATGTGAAAAATAAGATTGTTGGCTAGTAGGCAGTGGTCCATGGGACCACTCCTAACACTAAAAATTCTAAAAAAAATGTGATATTTAATTATCTTATTTAGTTTTCAGATTACTCACCTGTGACATCATTGGCTATATAATGACACCCATAGCATACTGAACCCATAATAGGTTTTTTGGTGCTACTATGTAACTTCTTGGCAGGTTGTGGCTCTGCAAAAAGATGGTTCTCCTGGGCTTAATGTGGGCATTCTAGCCAATATTGTGGCCCATGTATGAGGCATTCCCCCTTCAGCATTTTGCAAATACTCCAGAAAGTATGAGGGACCTGGCAAAAGGTGCCACTTCTTTTGCATGCTTTAAAAGCTTGTAATAGTTTTGTCATGAGATGGCGCTCATGGAAATATTATGTTTGTACTGAGCATTATGATGCCTGTGAAGAAAGGAGGCCCTTTTTGCCTTATTATGAGTATTTTAGGAATTATGAGTGCCTTGACAAATGATGGCTTTTTATTATATATTAGAGACAATGTAGATTATCTACAGCCATGGTGGCTGATAATCTAGATTTTATTAAAGACACAGAGGCTAATATTATGCAGTAAATCCCATTTTTGCCACCACTCAGCAGCATTCTTGAAGCTTTTAGAATTTCACCGATTTTTTTATTCAGTTTCTTCCATCATTTCTCTTCAACCAATACTTGTCCTCTTGTCACATGAGAGGCGCTTACGTTTTCACTGTGTCCTTAATGCAACAGAAATGCCGATCCAGGCGTTATTCAGGAGCACGGAGTGTACATAAGTATTCTTCCACTGTTGAACAGGTGGTTATAAGCAGAGATGGGAGTGAGTGGAGGATTTGGATTATGGCGAACATGGTGGGAAGGCGATCACCAGAATAGAAGTTGAAGGTATGGAGCAATGCTGATTACATTTTGATGCGGGGAAACAGTCAGATTGAAAGTGGTTTCTGACATAGGCTGTGTATATGTTCATGGGCATTGACCAGTGGGGGTTTAGAAGGTGGTAGTGAGATATGTGAGGCAAGTTTAGGAAGTCAAGTAGTGGTTGGCCTGGGTATCCACTTAGCAGTAGCATTATGGCTACACTTTTAGCGGGAAGACGTTGATTAAGGGGTGAGCTGGAATTCAATGTATGGATTTTCAACAATACGTGCAATATTTAAACATGTTAAAATTGATTAAATACATAGGCTAATATCAATGTTTTAAATTTGTAGAGAACTCCTGATGAAGGGCCATGAAAGGCCCGAAATTCATTGGGTGATTAAGTTCAACAGTGGAAGAATACTTATATACACTCCGTGCTCCAGAATAACGCCTGGATCGGCATTTCTGTTGCATTAAGGACACAGTGAAAACATAAGCGCCTCTCATGTGACAAGAGGACAAGTATTGGTTGAAGAGAAATGATGGAAGAAACTGAATAAAAAATCGGTGAAATTGATTAATTTTGTGGCACTTTTTTGATGCATGAAGGATCGAGCTGTGTGTCCGGCACAGGGGTGTTACTTCGCCCCATTTTTGATGTGTTCAACTAGCACGTGGCTCAGGGCAGACCACGTTCTGGGCTTGCACGTGAACTGAATACATAAAGACATACAATTGATGAAAAAAATTAAAGAAACAGGTGTGCACTCTGTCGCCCCCTCGTTTTTTGCAGAGATAATATTAACCCTTCATCTCTTTAATAAAATCCAGATTTTCAGCCCAATATGGCTGTGGAAAATCTACATTTTATGTCAAGAGTCGGAGGCCAATATTATGCAAGATTAAAGCTTATCAGCCAGACATCTAGCTGCACTCTCAATCGACTTAAAGTAAAAATGTCTGAACATAGAATCAGAAGACCAATTTGCATGAAGTAAAATGTCCTGCAAACTTCCACCCACCATACAAGCCTTTGAAGCAGCTGCACCTCTCACCGAGTGCACACTAAACAACATCACATCCACACCACATCTTTGCAACATCTCTTTCACCCATATAGCCAGAGTTGGCGAGGAAACAGCCTTATGTGGGTGTCTCAAAGAAACAAACAACTGTTCCACAGCAGACAGTCTCAACAAAAGTGTCCTGGGCTCATATTCCTTTACACACCGCACCACACTTAACTTTTGCCTTTCATCAAAATATGGATAAAAAATTGATGAATAATTTCTTTTAGTTCTCTGCCTCAAATGGAAACATATATCTTCTGGGGTAAAAGATCTCAAAGATACCTCCAAAGTGCGCACATCAGGAACCCTAGGAAAAGACACCAAGCACAACAGCATCGTCAACTTCAAAGACAAATGCCTCAGATTCAAATCAAAATTATCACTCCATGATTCTAAAAAATGCAAAACCCTAGAAACATCCCAACGGGCTGTATATCTGTATATCTAGTACCTGGAGGTTTAGCAATCCTTATGCTCCTCTACAATCTTTTCACCATAACATCCTGTCCTACAGAAAAACCATTCACCAAAACATGCCCTGCTGCAATAGCAGATCTGTATATGTTCACAGTCCTATAAGTCAGACCATTAGCAAATAATTCTGTCAAAAAAATTAATTACTTTTACTACATCAGCTGAAACGGGATCAAGTTCCCTTTCCACACACCAGCTGAACCATTTACCCCAAGCCAATCTATTTGCCTTTCTTGTCCCTGGTGCCCATGACTCATCAATGAGTGTAGAAGCCTCTGGTGAAGGTCATGGCTTCTTCAATACTTTCCGGAAAGTCTCCATGCCACCAACTGAAGCTGACCTGTACCTACTATACTGTGTACTTCTCCCTGTGGACATCGTAAAATCTCTGGAAACACCGGTAACAACACCGAAAAGTCTACACTCATCTCCAACATGATTGGATACCACGCCTTAGAGCTCCAAAAAGGAGTGACCACCACCACTGTCTCCTTCTATCTGTAAATCATCCCTGTTACTCTTCCAAGCATCAGTTTGATCTGAAAAACATCTGATTGTAAAAGAACCTGCTAATAACTCCAAAAATTTATATGCAAATTATTTTCCTGCTCCATTCAACGACCACCAGTTCTTAACAATCCACAACTTGCAACCCATCCTTCCAAGTTTGCAACAGACTCCACAACCAAATCCGGATTCTCTCCAAAAATTGCACGCCCATTCCAAGCTTCCATATTCCTAAACCACCAAGTCAACTCCTGCCTTGCTTCCTGTGAAAGACAAACTTTCTCTGAGTACTTCAATACATCCCTTAAGTGTATTGTTTTCATTCTCTGTATGACCCGATAAAGCAAGGGCCCAGGGATAATTGCCTGAATAGTAGAAGATAAAAAGCTTACAATACGAGCTAACATTCTCAGAGAAACACTGTTCAAATTTAGCGTATTTTTTTTATCTCTTTCCACATCCTCTTCAGCTTCTCTTTTGGTAATCTCAACACGCCTGGTAGAACTGGCATGAATGACGTTTGGGAACATGAAGACTGTGCAGCTCGCGCACAGGTAGGCCTAACTTTTGCAAAAACATTTCCTACATCGGTAAAAATGAATTTCTCAACCTCTGGAACTCTCATCGACAACAACCGCTGCAATATGATAAGCTTTCAGTCCCAAAAACTGCCACAGAAGTTTGGTGGGCTTAAATATATAAAATCAGACATGAAGCTGAAGCCGTCCTACATAAACGAATAACTTTTTAAATGAAAGAAAATACAGTTAAGCCTACCACTCATACAGGCAAGCCACAAATACACAAAAAGTAATTAAGCTATTCATGCAAGCACAAATGAGCAGACAGCAGATATGAACTTATCTGAGTGAGCAGCAGCAATAAAAGAAGGAAGAGAACTGCTTACTAGGGGTTTTTATTATGTTTGGAATGTTTTAAGATTCTAAGTTCTGAAAGCTTCAAAGATGCTGCTGAGTGGTAGTAATAAAGGGATTTACTGCATAATATTGGCCTCCAGGTCTTGACATAAAATCCTGGAATTATGGTCTACATGGTGTCCGTGTATTATTATATGATAAAAACCATGGCGACTCCAGCTTATGGTGTCCTTTTTAACATATTTTGGATATCATGGCCATTTTGATGAGGCTGGTATAACGGGCCTTTCTGCAATTTTTCAGGGATTTTAGACATTATTTTCACCATCCTTAGTTTATTGAGGGTGGAGGAATAGAGCTTTGACCTGGGAAAATAGTGTATTATTTTTTACTTGGCCATTGCTATGATGTGAGAATCCAAAATGGAATTTCACTCATACTAATGATCCATGGAAACTGGTATCTGTGCTGCAATATTCTATGGCCACATTATCGGATATATTCAGCTGCATGGGGACAGATAGGGTAAGATACTCTGGTTAGGTTGTGTGCAACAGGTGTAACATGCTTGTACTTGTGGTGGCTAAATGAGGAAGACTTTTGTCTGACTGAGTATCTTATCTGCAAAGAGGTAATTGCAGTGATATTGTGATGTAACTTATATCTTGAAATATTTGATCACAGTTAAGAATATTGGGCCTGATTACAATGCCGGTCGGACTTTCATCCGACCGGCACCGTGGCGGAAGCAGGACCACTCGACTAGAAGTCGGCGGTCATGCTGCCAGCATTATGATGCGACCGCCTTCACGGCGGTCGCAATGTGTATACTTTGCATTGTGGCGTGTGCTGCGCGATGCAGCACACGCGGCAGTACAAAATATACACATTTTAAACATCCCTGGACCATGTGGCAGGCACCATGTGGTGCCTGCCACATGGTGCAGGGATGTTTAGGGGGACACCATAGGTGCCCCGCAGGGCCCATAGTGGAGGGCCAGGGGGGAAAGGGGACCTACAAGGGTTAACCGCCATGAAATGGCCAGCTGAAAGGGACATCCTAATCCCTACGCCGGTGCCTGAGCAGGCACCGCCCCATTGTAGGAAATAGGAGTCCGACCACCGCACTGACAGGATCTTTGATTCTGTTGGACGCAGCAGTCTTTCCCCGCCAGCCGCGATCCGACCGCCTGCATCATAATGCGGCAGTCGGATCCAATGGGATGGATGGCGGTGGGACTGCCACCAATGGCCTGATGGTGGCGGTCCCACCGCCATCGTAATCAGGCCCATTGTTTTTTATATTTTTTTGTTAATGTTTTACATTATATCAACCTTATAAATATCATAGCAAGTTCAGTTATGCTATGTTTATTACAGTGCTTAATTTGTAAAATATGAAGTGCAGGTGCTCAAATGTTTGTCGAGGCCACGCCTACTTTTCTCTGGCTCCACCCACTTCCTCCACAGGCTCCACCCACTTACACTATTAGCTCCGAGTCCTCGCCCATCTCTTGCTCCGTCATCTCTCTCTCGGTATCTGACCTCGTCCTCACCCCTCTTTACCTCTGTCTATCTCTGCTTCCTTCCTACCCTTCCTCCCTACCCTCTTCTAAGTTATTCTTCACCTCACCTCCCTCTTGCTGCCATACTTCTGTACATCCAACATGTCAGCTGACTCACCCAGCCGCACCGCAAGTTTCTGCACATTAATAATGAACTCAACAAAGTGTGTGAATCGGATCTACAGAGTCTAAATATTTGATAGAATCGAGCATGGCTTGTATTTGAGAAGTATTAAAATTATCAAGCCATAGTGTAGAGAAAAAATTAAAAAGATTAAAAGTTTATTTTCCTCAGGGGAATCTCCTTTCCACATAGCTTCGTTGAAACACTTGCAGCTCACAGGTTAGTGACTTCTGCAAATGAAATAATTTTAGGTAATTGTCTGCCTAATATACATTCTCTCCCGGTAACTGTGTCACATTTTTACATTGATTACCTGGCTTGAATGCCACTGTGTTCGCATCACAGGTCATGCGTTTCTTTAGATTTGAGCTGCCACTATGCAGATCTAAGTAACTGCTGCAGTAGAAGTAGTGGTGCAACACAAAAAGTTGGGGTTTCCATCAAGATTTACCAAGTAGCCTCTAAAATTTAAATTCTGTTATTAGCCACCTCTCAGACATACCAACGCCGCGGGCTCAGAGGGGGCTCAGAGGGGGCTCCGGGATGGATGGCACTCGCCCTGAACACCAGGTGCTGAAGTGGCGTGGATTGTCCTAGCTCTATACATAAATATCATGGTTGACAGTTAAAACTCTACACCTAATTTTTGTGGTATGTAGCAACGGTCTATGATTTATATCAGAGCTGTCTGAAGTACAAGGATGACCAATTGACTCTACAGCGCCTGTTTATCCACACACAGCACTAGACAGGGTTGATCAGCGTCACCCTCCATTTCAAAATCATATATCAGGTCTATAATATGGCCAGCCTGTATAGAGATGTAGGCTGTATAATGACACAGCTATCTCACAGGACTCAAGTTGCACCTCAATGATAAGCCCCAACAAGGCTTAAAACCGCCCAGGCCAGGTTCTATTTTGGACCATTAACACATTGGTATGACACCTTTAACCATTATTATTTTCCTTAACAGGGTGATGCAGAACTCAGATACATAACTGTTGTGGCCATCCACAGCAGAGCCAGTCCTTGCGCCAGTACAAGCAGTCAATAAGAAGCCAATACGAAATAGACGATTTGCAACACATATGAAGTTAATTTTTTCGTAGCGTTCATTGCCACTTCAGCTATTTTTTGTTCCCATGTTTCCCTTCTTCAGTATTCACTGCAGACCTTCCTTCATGATAGTGTGCACCTCGATCTGTCCTATTAACTCTTAGGTCGTTCAGTGCCTTGGTCCAGAGTTCTAAACATAAAACTTCTTACTCCGAATGATAAAGGGTCTACTAAAAGATATGCATCATTAAAAACAGTCCAAATAAGATTTCATTTTATCAAGCATTATTTAAACTTGGGTGCCCTTGGCATATCGATGTCCTGTGAAAGAAGCCTTTGTCACCCAATGTGAGGATTTTTAGATAAATAACACTTTCCCCCCTCTCTGCTGGGCTTACTTGAATGATGCTACAAATACATTTCTGAAATGGCCTCATTTATAAAAAAGGCCTCAATTAAAAACAAATCAATGCCATTAAGGGCATTGTACTTGCACGCAGTGCTTGGCGCCAGGGGCGGCGAGGCAAACGAGGGAGAGCAAAGTGGAGCACGGAATGTGGGGGGAGGAAAGCAAACAGGTGAGAAAGAGAGAAATATTGAACTGGGAGGGGGTGAGAGGCATACAGGCGAGAGAGCAATGCGGGCTGTAAGGCATGATTGCTCAGGGCAGGCCTTCGCCTTGAACTCGTCACTCCGTGGTTCACTTTACAGTTCACTTCACTTCGTTCATATACTTATGAACTGAAGTGAACTGTAAAGTGAACCACGGAGTGACGATCCAAGCCAGGTCACCTGTTTGCCCTCGTGTGCCCCCCATGTTGCTTCTATGCCCACCACCTGCTTTCCCCCCAAAACAACCTGTCACCGTGTGCACTGCTAGTACAATGCCACTGACTGCTCTGGCTAGGAGAAGGCTGGAACTTAAGAAGCGCAGGGGCCGGGCAGGGCCTTAACCCCGGCCCTATCATGATAAATGGTCTAGAAGAGGACTACAAGCTCTTTTTCTTTCTTTACTGGTTTAGCGCAGTTTTAAGTACATTATTGAACCCTCGCCGGACTAGGCTGTGGTTCACTACACTGGGGTAATTTAACCCTGTGCTGACGTCGACACAGGCTGCTCTCAACCACCCTGAGTTAATTCAGTTAAATGAATCGATTTGTCTGTGCTGTGCTGCACACCAGTACTGCTGCGCACACACACACTTTACTCTGAGTCACTCTGCCACACTTGTCAGCGGCTAAGGTCAGCAGCGCCTGTTCTACTGCACATAGATATACCAGAGGCCGGGGCCCTGTGTAATCATCGATTCTTCATCTGGAGCGGCAGCCGGAGCTACCACGGTGACCGTGACCATCACGTCACACGACACACCACCCACCACGGCCACGCTCAAGAAAAAAAAAAAGCAGCGTTGGTTGCTACACTTACGGTTAGGTGGTGGTGGGTAGTGGCTGTCTGCCTTTATTAATTTTAATTGATAACTGCGATGGGCCTGCTGCCTGGCCTGCACTGATTCGACGTCGTCACTCTTCAGGCTAACCACCAGTTACTGCTTGCTAATGTCTCGTGGCAAGGTGCGGGTGTGCCGGGGCGTGGCATTTAAAAAAAAATCTACGCACACTGCCTGCCGCACAGCCCTACCCCCGCCGAACCAAATCAAGCCCAAATTGAGCCCAATCAGTGTCCCGACCACAAGGCAACAGTGCAACACTGAACTAATGGCTGCTGGCTGCCGCCTAAGGCAAATTCGCAATGCGCATCGTCACCAGTCAGTAATAGTTGAATGTTGTGAATGAATCATATTGGATTTGGAAACGGAAGAATAAATAAATTATGGTTCGAGTCGTACGGTCTGATGAATCATATAATAGCATTATAATGCCGATCAATGTGAATATTTTTAATGGCTCTCACAGCCACTGCCACAACACACTGACTTCACCGCAGTACTGCTTCACGGGGACTCGGCCTCGGGAGACGAACGAACACCGCCAGTGCCAACACAACACTGTTTGCGCCGAGTGAGTCAGTGAGGTAATTTTATATACTTCCTACGAGCGCCACAATGCCATATGACGTCCAGAGTTGCAGCGTGGGGTAGACCCGGCCCTGATCAATAAGTGCCGTTGCTAAGCACCCGAAAGCACCGGCACAAATTAAGCACTGGTTTATTATTATTAAGTAATTCAATGTATACTTTTTAGATTTAATATTTTATTGTTGTTGGACTTGGCCCTTTTTGCAGGGTCATCCCTGAACTTTTTGCCTTCCTCCTAGCCTTTTTTCTGACATGGTGTTGGTGGTTTTAGGACCCTGGGCACTTTAGCACTGCTGTTCAGTGTAAAGTGCGTGTGCTCTCTGTGTTAAATATGGTAAAGATTGGTCTACACCTGTTTGGCATATATAATTGACCTGTCAGTCCCTTGTAAAGTGGTATCTCATATACCCAGGGCTGGTAAATTAAATGCTACTGGTGGGCTTGCAGTGCTGATTGCGCCACCCACCAAAGTAGCCTTCCAAACCAGTCCCAGGCCTCTGCCATTGCAGGGCCTGTGCGCGCATTGTTACTGCCGCTGTGGCGTGGCACCTAAAGTGTGTGCCATGTCTGTGACCCCCCTTTTACTGCATGTCAGTCACCCCTAAGGTAGGCCCTAGCTAGCCCTATGGGCAGGGTGCATTGTAGGTAAAAGGTAGGACATGTACCTTAAGTGTGTGACATGTCCTGGTAGTGACAAACAGCCATTTTGGTTTCTCACTGCTGTGAGGCTGGCCTCCCATAGGAATGCATTGGGGATTCCCTGATAAGTATTTCAGTAGTAATTCCTGATATGAGAGGAGCAGCGTGGTCAAGTTTGGTATGGTTGGAATGGTAATAATAAATGCTACACAATGGTGTGCGCAGATTTATTATCACTATTTTAGAAATGCCACTTCTAGAAGTTGGCATTTCTGTGTGTATCTGTCTGCCTGCCTGATGTGGATTGCATGTCTGGCTTTGGAGTGACAGGGGCTGGTGAGGTGTGTGTGGCTCCAGGAGGGGCAGGGTGAGTCAGCGCTAGGCTGAATAGGGCATCTGCATTTGGAGTAGTGGGTGGAGTAGTCCCCTGACCCTGAATAGGTCTGTGCCTGCCTAGGTGAATGCTGGCTCCGCCCCCCTGTGGTGTGTCTGATGGCAGAGCCCCCATCTCACAAAGGAGGGGGTGAGCACTGTACACAAAGTGCTTCTACACCCCCCAGAACCAGTTGGGACTGGTTCCCCCAAGCCCTGTGCCAGGGCAGACAAAGGAAAACTGGGTATAAATATTGGGGCTGTGATCCCATGAAAATGTTGTGCTTTGTGCTTCCGTGTGCTGAGGGGACCTACTGCTGCTGGGCTTCAGGAGGAACCGCCACAAGGGACTGCCTCCCTGCTGGAGGGCCCTGTGAGCTGGCCTGCCTGGGCCCAGCCTTGTGCCCCTAGAACTTTGCTTGCTGGAGCTGTGGCTCTTAGCGCCTCGTGAGCGCTATCTTTTTATTGCCAGCTAAAGAGGAGCGCTGGTGCCTTGCAGCGTGTTGCTGCAGTGTCTACAGAGGGAATCCCAGCGTAGGGATTCCCCCCGTGCTGCTGGTGGAGGAGCTGGAGCCCACCCCGCATTGCCGTGGTCCAGAGGTGCAGAGGGGACCTGCCCCGTCTTGTGGGTATTTTTGGCGACAGAGCGGGAGCCCACCCCTCCCTGCCGGTACCTGGTGAAGCGGGAGCCCACCCCGCATTTCGGTGCGCTTTTGCAGGAGCCTACCCCGCATTTGATGTCTATTTTTCGGCGGGAGCCCACCCCGCACTTTGACCCGCAGAGAAGAAGCCGCCGCTCCGAGAGCGACCCGAAAGCCAGGCAGCCGTGCCTGGTTATGGGCGGGGTGAAGCTAACGCGGCCGCCTATTGCAACGCGGCTACAGAGGAAGAGGCAGCGCGACGCACGCAGGGCTCCCGTGTTGGTGAGGAGAGCCCCGCGTGCAGCCTAGATCGTCCGGAGCCTCGCGGGCTCCGGCAGAGAGACCGAAGAAGTCAGCAGTGGTCCCGGGGCAGGAGGATCTCCCGAGGCACATTGCTGGTGCCTTTCCCCTGCTGCAGTGAGACCGCCGGTGTCCCCGAAGGAGTTCCGGTGAGTGGGGCTGAGTCTGGAGGATCGTTGGTGCCCCGTGAAGGCACCTGGAGGAGCCCAGTAAAGTGCTGTTCTTCCCAGCTGCAACGTTTGGGCCATTTGATATTTAGGAGTCCCGGAGAGGGGCTGCCCCAGAGCACAGTGGTGCCCGGGCTAAGTTGGCACAGCTGACCCGCCGGTTGAGGGTAGCAGAAATGGGGGCATTCCTTTTTTAGGTCAGTTGGCACTGTTAGTGCTGGGCGCTACGAGTGCTGATCGGGGGCATTTTCATTTGTGTTTTCATGAGGAAGGAGTGAGATACACTCCTCTGCCCCAGCGCACTGCGCACTTGGCTTTTGCTGCTTTTGCAGCCCTAGGGCTACTTGAAAGGCCCTACCTTACGCCCTGACATTCTGGACATAAGGCATTTTGAGCCCCAGTGAAAGGCCAGTGGGATCTGTTGTAGGTTTGTAGGGCGCAAGGCCCTAATGTGATTTATGTGATGCCTATGACATAAGGTTATTATGCTGCTAATTAGGCCTGATCTAATCTGATTTATGCATCATGTGTTTATGTTGCTAAGGTGATATAATGCTGAGTACAGTATTTTACCAGTAGTAACTGGTTGTGTTTTCTGAGGTCATTATTGTACCAGTAGTAACTGGTTGTGTTTTATTTCTACTACTTGTGCTTTCTAAAGGTCCTGACAGTGGCCCGATTGGCCCTGTCCTGTGTATATAGTCCCCTGTGAATATTGCCTAGTGCCAGTTGGCACAGTGTATATTGTGTGATTATGTTTCTAATGTGTTTTGGATAATACAAAGGCTATTTTTTTATATATAACCTTGTGTGGAGTTTCTTTTGTGGTGTGCCTAGTGTGTTGCTGCTATGTGTGTGTGTTGCGCAAACGCTTTACACATTGCCTCTGGGATAAGCCTGACTTCTCGTGCCAAGCTACCAAGGGGGTGAGCAGGGGTTATCTTCAGCGTGTAACTCCCTTGCCCTGACTAGAGTGGTGGTTTCTGCCTGGCTTAGGCGCAAGCCCTAGCCAACCAGAAATCCCATTTCTAACAATTGTGTACATTATTCTGTTGGCAAATTATTTTAGGAGTGGGTTCTAGGGTTAATAGTGCAATTAGATGGGAAGTGTTGTTAAAAGTCTTTGTATTTTTTAAAACGTATGAAAAAAATATGTTAAAATATGATGCATTCTATTTAATCTTTAAAGTATATATCAATCAGAAATTATTTACAATATTTGTGACACATGTTAAATATGTTTTGCATTTTTAAAGTGCTCTAAATCTTTAGTCTTTTTCTTCTTAAGTTTATAGTTATTTATTGTTTTTTAAATTTTGGAAGAAATAATGTAATTTTTTAAAAAGGTTAAAAATTTGTTTAATAGTACATTTTAATTTTGTGCATATTTTTGGGTTGTGTTTAAATGTTTTACAATTTTAGTTTTAAATTATTATTGTATTAACATTGTTTGTGCTGTGGTTTTGTTTCATTATCTCTTATTTATTGATTACATTTTTATATTTGATTTGGAAAGGATCTGTTTTCATGAAATTCTTATTATTTTTGTGGGTTTTTATGTTATGTGTTTTGTACATTCATAAATTTAATAAACTGGGTACGTTTTGAGCAGAAATAGTACATCTGAATTTCCCCCATATCAATGATTTTCCACAATATTGTTAAGGTTTGACTGGGAATAATATATTCAAATCCCCCAAAGTTCAACACTTTCCCCAATGTGGTATATTTTTGGGTTTGAGATTGGGAATAATGAATCTAGCCCCACCGAAGTACAAAACTGTCCCCAATGAGGTTAATTTTGGAGTGGGAATAGAAAATCTAAACACATCAAAGGCCAACACTTTCCCAAATGTGGTAATGTTTGGAATGGGAATATTAAATCTACATCCTGAAAAAGTCCAACACTTTCTCCAATGTGGCAACATTTGGAGTGGGAATATAATTCTAACCACCCACCAAAGCCCAACAGTTTCCCCAATGTGATTAAATCTGGTGTGGCAACAGTAAATAAAACAGAAAGTCCAACATTTGGAGTGGGAATTTTTAAGATCACAGAACACAGTCTTGATTGAAGAGGATTTATTGTAGATGAGTACAACGACCCCCAGAGACCAACCTCTCAGCTCCTCAGCCAAGCTTCACTGCTGGACTCCACAATCCAGATTCCAGCAGTAGAACCTTGTTGCTAAGAGATGAAAGAGAAGCACTGAGACCACAGATTAAATGAAAACAGAACACATCTCCTCTTCTTAATTGAAAATAAAATGAACATTGACAAAAAAAAAAAATACTAACAGAATGCAACAGTAATGCAATACATGATTGCATAAGAATTACCAGTTAATTGCAAACATAACTCTCCAGTTTCTTTGGTCTAAATTTCAAACGTTCACTGGGAACTCTTCTACAAACTTCACCTGAATTGTTGATAAATTCAGAATTTTTATTCATCCAAAATTTCACTTCAGCGTCATTACATTTGACAGCTCTATGCACATTCCACCACTTACCATCAGACAATTTAAGCAAATTACCTTCAACCTTTACCACCTCCTTAGGTTCAGATAACTTGGAAGCACCCTTCTTTACAATATTAGCAGAACACAATCTTACAAAATCACCTTCTTCAAAAACCCTGCACCACTTTCCTATCTTATCATTATGCCTTTTTTGGTAGGTATCTTGGTATTTTACCACCTTGGTGCGTAGATCTTCATCATTGATATTTCTCTTACCACTCCTGGCCATCCATGCCGGTACAGCCACAGTGCAAGGAACTCTGGGGCATATTATCAAGAAACGGCGTTAAAATTATCGCCGCTTTAGCGACAGAAAACTGCCGCTAAAGCGGCGATAATGGGCTTGATAATATGCCCTTGAGAATTCCAATAGAAGCCCATGTTCTGGTGTCAACATGGGCTTCTATTGGAATTCTCCAGGGCATATTATCAAGCCCACGCTAAAGCGGCGATAATTTTAACGCTGTGCTTGATAATATGCCCCAACACCTTTAAGTTAACAAAAGGAGTTTCCCCTGTTACTGAATGTGGAGTTGTCCGGTAATTCCACAACATTTTCTTAACTTGTGTCCTCCAAAACCCATTCATAGATACAGTCAATTGAATGTTTTCACCCAAAACCCGGTTAAAGCGTTCCACTAAACCATTTCCCCTGGGATGATAAACAGGAGTTCTCAAATGTTTGATGCCCCACTTCTTGAGAAAATCACTGAATTCTTCTGAAACAAATTGGGGACCATTATCTGTGAGAATTTCGGGAGGGCAAACCTCCCTCCGAAAAATTTCCTCACAAAATGCAATGACATTGCTGGATTTGACTTCGCTGACAAACGCCACCTCCGGGCACTTTGAATAATAATCCATCATAACTATTGCATACTTCTCAGACACTCCTAAACCATCAAATGGTCCACATATATCAATGGCAAGCTTTTCCCACGCTTTTTCTGGTAGCCTTGTAGGGGTTATGGGTGATTCTCTCAATATATGAGATTTATCGCTACACGTGCAGGATACACATTCCCTCACAAATTTTTCTATGTCTCTATCCATGCCCGGCCACCAAAAATCCATTCATGCTTTTCTTTTAACAGCAGACATCCCACCATGGCCCTCATGTAATAAATCCATCAACCTGATCCTCAAGGGTTCAGGCACAACCAACTTGTCACACCTCCTTACAACACCATTCACAACAGATAACTCCTCCCACACATCTTTATACATCAAGACATCATTGTCCAATTTCCATCCAAATGCCGTGGGCAAAGTTTTGATCACCTTCACTAAAACGGCATCAGCAGAAATAGCTTCCTTCCACTCATTCTCACTGATGGCCTGACATACGTCTACAATGTTTGCCACCATCCATTCGTCTTCATCTTTATAATCCTCTCTATCGCCCTCTACAGGTAAGCGTGACAAGCAGTCTGCATTCACGTTCTTCACTCCGGGGACATATTTCAAGTCAAACGAAAATTCTTGTAAACGATATAGCCATTTTGCAATGCGTGGAGTAGCCCTACTAGCTCCTGCTGTGGTAAATATATCTTACAAAGGTCTGTGATCCGTGTAAAGTTCAAACCTTGTGCCCCAAACATAAACACGAAAATGTTGTACACCCCACCAACAAGCTCGAGTTTCCTTTTCTATGGTGGAATATGACATCTCCACACCCTTAAGGGTACGTGATGCAAAAGCCACCACCCTTTCCTTGCCTTCACTCCTTTGCATGAGTACAGCTCTCAGGCCATAACCACTGGCATCAGTTACAATTATGGTTTTGTCTTGGGGGTTATATGGCCTTAAAGCAGTAGCGCTAGCCACAGCTTTCTTCACTGCCTCGAATGCTGACTGGCACTCATCTGTCCATTGAAATCCCATCCCCTTTTTCATGAGTTTGCACAAAGGATGTACCAATTCAGAAGAATGATATACAAATTTGGCATAATACTCGGCTAAACCGGAGGTGACGTTTGTCAGCGAAGTCAAATCCAGCAATGTCATTGCATTTTGTGAGGAAATTTTTCGGAGGGAAGGAAGCTATTTCTGCCGATGCCGTTTTAGTGGGAGTACCTTCACGAGATGGCGGTGAGCGGGTGGGCTGGAACTCACACGATCCTCCACACGCTTGTTGAATGACGTTGCGGGAACTGGCACGCGTTCGTTCTCGCTCACAACTTCGTTGCCAGGTTGCAAGCAAAACGACAAGTGGAAATTTACTTTCGAAAAGCAACCGCTCTAGAAAATCGTCGTGCACGATGCTCACTCACCAAATAATAGTCTAAAATTCCTTCTTTCAGGACAAGGGTCTCTCCTCCGGATGAGACGTAGTAATAAGGTCACGGTGGTCAAGACTGGGGGTCAATAGTTACCAATCCAAGTAGGATGAAATCGAACAGCGTAAATTTCATTTCGAAATTAAATCCTTCTTCAGATTTGAGATTTGTCCCCTCAGAAGGCACATCCCATCCTCGTCGCCAATTTTAAGATCACAGAACACATTCTTGATTGAAGAGGATTTATTGTAGATGAGTACAACGACCCCCAGAGACCAACCTCTCAGCTCCTCAGCCAAGCTTCACTGCTGGACTTCACAATCCAGATTCCAGCAGTAGAACCTTGTTGCTAAGAGATGAAAGAGAAGTACTGAGTCCACAGATTAAATGAAAACATAACAGGAATATTATATCTACCCCCGACAAAGTATAACAATTTCCACAATGTGGTTAAACTTGGAGTGGGACCAGTATATCCAACACCGAATCAAAGTCCAACACTGTACACAATGTGTTTAAGCTTGAAGTGAGTATAGTATATCTAACTCCCTCCCACCAAGGTCCAGCACTTTCTCCCAATGTGGTTAAGTCTGAAGTGGGAATAGTAAATCTAATTCCTCTAAAGTCCAACACTTTCCCCAATTTGGTTGAGTTTGGCGTTGGAATAATAAACCTAACCCTCCCAAAGCCCAACACTTTTTTTTAATGTTGTTAAGTTTGGTATGGGTATAGTAAATCTACCCCCACCACCACACACAAATATCCAACAGTTTAATGTGGCTAAATATTAAGTGGTAATAATAAAAGCAACTTACATTGCTTTTTTTTTGTTAAGTTGGTTAGCGTTAAGTTAAATGTATTTAAATTGTATTTAGTATAAATACAAAGGGGCCTATTATGATGTTGGTGGGACTGACACCGACGTGCTGTCGGTGTCGGTCCCACCAACATCTATATCCGCGGTCAGACTGCCGCATTACAATGCGGTTGGTCGGACCGCATTTCCCCAGAAACCAACCGACAGCTTCCGACGGGCTCAAGGAGCCCATCAGGTGGTCAGTCGGATCGTATTCCACACAATGGGGGCGGTGCCTTCTAAGGCACCGCCATGGGGATTGCGATTTACCTTTCCGCCAACCATTTCATGCTGGTTCTTCTGATGTGAAAAGGCTGGCGGAAAGGCTTTATTGGGGCCCCAAGCAGGGCCCCTGTCCCCCATGGCCCTCCGCTATGGGCCCTAGGGGGGCACCTATGGTGCCCCCTAAACATCCCTGCAGGGATGTTTTAAAACATCCCTTTTGACATTGGGGCTTGTGCTGCTGCCCTTTTCCAGGCCACAGTACAAACCTCAATGAAAAGAGGCATGTTTGCGTCCACCTCCATGGCAATTGGATCCAAATTTGGCAGTCGGGACCGCCGATTACCTGTGGACCGATCCATTTACTGCAACGATGCCAGTCAGACACTCGTCCGACCGGCATAGTAATCGGACCCAAAGTTAATGTACCACTTTTTAAAAATGTTTTACTTTTTTTTAGCAATCATTAAAAAACATATTATTATTACAATAGTTATTGAAAAAATGTTTTCTTTTTCAGCACACTTTTGTTACAGTTCATATCCATAAATCAAACATATTTGTATGCATGCATATTTTTGTTACGTTTTTTGTACAAATGTACTTACATATGGTTGTTCACATTTTGTAACACAAAGGGGCATATTCTCAAGGAGCTAACGCCGAGTTATCGGCACTTTACCGCAGCCAAAGTCGCGATAAATCTATCGCCCCATTCACAAGCTGGTGCCAACAGCCAATAACACCAGTTTACCTGCGAAAGCATCCGCAAAAAACATCGCCACAGATGACCCCGGCAACTATCGCTAATGAGTTGCAGAGTAGGCGTTCCCGAGCAAAAATCCGCGACAACACCACTTCGCAACATTCTCAACGACCAGCCCGATCAGCGATAAGACCACTAAACAGGCGATAAGGCGCGTTAGCAGCAGGAAACTAACACCTGCTCTGACCTGGTGCAAAGTCGGACGACAACCTGCACAAGAAAAGGGAGCCCAGCCCACAGCCACACCTGAAGAACAACAGATGCCATGGAGCTACTCCTCATGCAGCTCGGAGCCCCGAGAGGGCCACAACACCCACCCCTACCACCTCCAGGACCGCCACCCCCCCTGGACCTCCCCCGCCCCCCCCCGGACCACCACAGAGGCAGCGCAGACAAAGACAGCGGACCTTCCGGAAACGCACCAGCCTCACAGACCTAACACCAGAGAATGTCATTGCCCACTACAGACTCAAAAGATCAACCATCCTCCGCATCCTGAACATCATTGCCCACAGGCTGATGGTACCAACACAGCGGACAACCAACATCCCACCCCAGACAAAGCTGCTGGCCGTGCTGCACCTGTTGGCCTCTGGGACATTCCAATCAACAACCGCCCGAGTCGGAGGAGTCTCACAGCCAGCCCTATCCAAGTTCCTCAAACCTGTCCTGGATGCCATCACCAGCGTGGTACCCCAGTACCTATACTTCCCCCACACTGCGCAGGAACAGCTGGAGACCAAGCAAGGCTTCTACGCCATAGCTGGCTTCCCGCACGTGTTGGGGGCAATTGACTGCACACATGTCCTACTTGTGCCCCCTGCCGACACTGCACATAATTACCGCAACAGAAAGCACACGCATTCCATCAATGTGCAGGCAATAGTCGACCACCGGGGACTCTTCACCAACGTCGTCGCCAACTACCCAGGCAGTGTGCATGATTCATACATCTTCCGACAGTCCATCATCAACCGGCGCTTCCAGGTTGGCACCTATGGGAATGCAGTGCTCGTTGGTAAGTATCAAAAGAACACACCACACACCTCAACTCCACAAACATGCAACTCACAACTCTGGCAATGCTCACGTCACATACTCACATGCAACATGCCCACACACCACACACGACAGCACAACGTACTGCGGCAAGCTGGGCTGGCCATGTACATGAGCCATCAACGGCCTGGCACCTGAGCCACACAATGGCAGTATGTGAGGAGAGGTGGGAACCATGCATGTGCGAAGGAGGCAAGTGATCCATGAATGCGAATGCACACAATGCCAAGTGTGGCGTGGAAGTGCTGGACAGACTGCAGTATGCAGACCACAGACATATCCATGTCGACATATACTGCTGGTGGTGGTAGTGTTGTGGACAGTGGACGCAACCATGTGACCCCAGTAAGTGGAGAAGATCTCGGAAATGTAGCTTGTCATGTCCCCCCTGTATGCGTGTGCGGAGTGGGCTTTCCCGGCGTACGCCAGGCAAGCGTAGGGGTGTGAATAAAAAGAACGTTGACCTGGGCATGGTCCTCTTCCGAAATGGCCAACATGGCTGCCAGGGCAGGGCCCCTCACCCCGCCACGAGGCCAACGCCGTGTGCGGCGGAGCCTGCGATCCTGTGCGCCTGCCGCAGCCCGGGCCGCTGGTCCCCGAACCAGTCCTGTCCACCCCTGCACATCCAGACCTCACTGCTCACCTGCTGACACCGGCGTGTCTCCAAGAGGGCCCACCACGTGCCGGTGCCAACTCCGAGCCAGAGGCCCGCGATCTTGGCAGCCTCCTCAGACCATCACGGCCACCGCGGGCAAGGCACGCAGTACTCCTGCCCCGGTGACGTCCCCCACCGGCATACGCAGCGGTCAAGTAGGTAACACATTTGGGACTGAGGCTTGATTTGTCCATTGCAGAGTACACATCAATGTACAGGGCGCATCGCAAACTGCATCCCCTTCCAGCTCTGGTGCCGCTGACTCCGTGCCACGGGAGTCATGGACACTCTCTGGTTGGACTCTGCTGGCGTCTGAGTCCATGGCCTGGGGGTCGTCTTCGTCATCATGTAGCTGACACTGACATTGTGGGAGTAATGAGACTGTAGCATTCAACTCCCCCATATTTCCTGTTACTGCTTGCTTCTGCCCTCTGCATCATGCCCTGGATGTACACCCTCCACTGTCCCCCGTAACACTCGGCGCCATCCCCCTTGGACTTCAACGGTGACCCGCTCAGCTCTCGTGGCCATGCCTCAGTGCATCGCAAGTCACCGTCCCGTGGCGGTGTGCCTGTGCCGCCCGCTGAGCACCCTGGGCCACCGATTCTGTGCAGCTAAAGTCATGGACCCTTGCTGTTTGTACTTTGGACTTCTAATTGTCTGATCACTGTTGTTGTTGTTGCCAGCACCAGCCAACCCTTGAGGGGTGACTCACACTACCCAACACCCATACGGCACACTCGTCACTGGACGTGTGACCCTGGCACTGTAAGATGCAGGGCGCACGTGCCCGTAGCCAGTTCCACATGTTGTCTCAGGGTGTACGTGTGGTCGTTCTGCATGCATGTGGGCCCCGAGCCATACCACATTACATTGTGCTGTGTACAGCATGCGCAACCTTGCCACCTCAGGCAGTGGGGTGGACCTGGGACATGTAGCTGTGTGGTACCCCCCTGCGTGCATGATGGGGTGGTCCGGCGTACGGCAGTACGGCGTAGGGGTGTGTTAATTCCACACGTGGCTCTGGGCGTGGTTAAGTTCAGGCCTTGCCATGGGGGGGACTAATGCGTGTCTCAGGTGTTGTGTCGGCGCCACCCGTCACGCAATGTACAATGTTGCTATGTAGCATGCCCCCGGAGTACGGGCTGGGCAGAGGGGTAAATGAGGGTGCGCAAGCCCGCTTGGGGTCAGGGATCAGACATGCCAACTGTTGTGTGTGTGGCTATTTCCGCAGCATCAGCCAAAGGTCTACCCTCAACCGCATGGCGAGTTCAGCCAGGCATGGTCTCTACATCTGTGTCTGCCCTGCCCGTACCATGGGCCGACACACACGTGTCCGTCCACCTTCAACGCACAACATCACATTGTCGTTGTCAGGCTTGTGGAAATGCGCAGACAGGCATGACAATGGTGTGCCATAGGAGGGCAAGTGGTGCAACCGCGCTGCGCACACTAGTGAATGTTCTCGTGGGGAGGGTGGAGCAGCTGTGAGGCTACGTCATACACATTGATGCCGCTCATTTGCAACAAGCAGTACATGTCATGCAGTAATCACAGAGTCACACATATCACGCACCAATAGACCAGTGAGCATGCCAACACATCATGCAGAACCAACTCCTGACTCATGTCTCTCTGCACTGTCACAGGTGACCAAGGGTATGCACTCTGTGCTTGGATGATGACACCCCTCCGAGCCCCGAACACCCAGGCCCAGAGGCAGTACAATGCGGGCCACAGACGCACCAGGGGCATCGTGGAACGCACATTTGGCGTGTTGAAGTCACATTTCAGGTGCCTGGACGTCACGGGTGGGAGGCTCCTGTACAGCCCAGACATCGTGTGCAAGATGATCATTGCATGTTGTGTGTTGCACAACATATGTGTACGCAGCAGGGCCCCATGGATACCAGTGCCAGATGCACCTGACGATGGTGATGAGGATGAGGCAGATGGACCACACCCCACTGCAGCCGCAGCAGAGATAGCCCGTAGGGACACCATCATTGGCAATTTCTTCACATGAGCACGTCACATTGTGACTGTCCATGGCAATCATGGGACAGTACTAATTGACCAAAGGCACGGCACGTGCAAATAAATGCATTCTGAGTACACATTCCCTGGGTGCATGTCACTCATCTGTTCTGGGACATCACTCAGAGAAGTGTGTGTGCGACATGTGTTGCTGCAAGTTTTATGATTTGTTCATGGATGGTGGGTGTGTCACCTCTGTGCAGGGTGGCTGTTTGGGTGTCACATATTCGGACTGCCAGTTCTGTGTGTCGCAGTTAGTGGGGAGTCCCACTCCTAGGCGTTTCACGTGTGTCCAGTATCATTCCATTTTGGCTGCCATTTGTGTCCTACAGGTGACAACAGTGCTCCTCTTGGGGTCAGATATGTGCCACCATGATGCAGGGATGCCCCCTGCGACTCAGGTCCCACGACATGGGTGACATGTACGTAGGCGGGAGTCACTGCCCCTACCTTCGTCCACGCTTTCATGGTGGATTGGTCATGGTCATGACCCGTCTGTGTGCAGGAGAGGTTGCTTGTGCCTCTGCAATGTGGAGGGGGGATGCGGATTCAATGTGTGTTCCATGCATGTTTGGGCATTGGCGTAGTTCACATGCAGGCTGCATGTCAATGTACGTTGTGACTGTGAGGAGGTGCCTGTTTGATGCGGGCCATTGGTCATTTGTTCTACGTCACGGATGTGGGGTTGTGCTCGTACATTGTCATCTCACCTTTTTTTTGCTCTGCTTTTATGGTGCATTTTCCCGCATGACGCGTGGGATTTGCAGGCCTATCGCTGGTTATCGCAGATTTTTGTATCGCTACTGGCGTCATCGCTACTATTTTCGCGTTGGGGTTTCACGTTTTTCCAGCATCGCGTTGGTTTGAACGCGTTCATTTGACGCGTTATCGTGTGACTATCGCATGGTACCACCGTGTTGGGAATAGCACATTAACACGGCGTTGTTTTCCCGCGATGGACTGCGATGTGCAGAGTTGCGTTAAGCTATACTTGCGGTGGTTATCACACGTTCTTGAGAATATGCCCCAAAGTTTTTACATTTTCATTTTATATTCTGAATTTGTAATTTTTTTTATATATTTGAAATGTCCTAAATGCATTCTTTTCCTTTTATTTTTATATATATCTTTGAGGCAGTTCTTAAACAATATTTATACATATTTTCAATTTTTAAACATTTTGTAATTTTATTTTGTCAGAAAATATATTCAATATTTGAATGTATTCATTGCCATTATTCCACCATCTTTTTACTGTTTGCTTATCGTTCCCTCGATGCTTGCTACTCAACAGGTTAGTGGCTTCTCATTGCTATTTTTCAGTAAAACTAACGTTAATTTTAAACTATTTTCTAAAGTTAGCATGCCTGAGGGAGTTGGACTATTGTTGGTATTTGTATGTTAAAGTGATTTTTAGGTTGTAGTGAGTGTGGGTATTGTCGTAGTTGTTTGATGTGCGTGCAGTAGGCCTGATTCTGTTTTATTGTATATGGATATCCCTTGAAAGAAAGTATGTTTTATTTGTAATTTCATAGTCAACTTTGCAGACCAGAGCACCACATACTACCTTGAGGAGCACCACACACCATTGTGGAGACTAAAGAACTACGATGCAGATGCAGACAATAGCACAAATATTGAGAGAATAACATGTGATGACTGCCAGAGAGAGCACAAATGCAGAGATTACAGAAATATGCACCTTGACGAACAGCATCATATACCAGCAGCATAGAATAGCAACACACCTCAATGTGCAGACCAGAAAACCACAAACTACTAAGCAAAGAACTGCACCTCACTGTGCAGATCACCACCTACTACTAGCATTCCACACTACTGTCTAGAGCATAACCAACTCTTGTGAAGAGAACATCTGAAACCGCTGTGCCAAGGACAGCAAAACAGGCCATAGCAATATTGTAAATAACACCAAAACACTCTACAGAGCACCACATAGACCTATGAAAAGTATACTGTCACAGTACAGTCTAAATCACAACATTCCACCATGCGGATCAGCTAGAATCATAAATAGGGCTGTTCAAAGATGAAACTCAATTGTTCACAACTCTGCTTAGTTTTTTAAAACATAACCAGTTTTGCAGTGTGTGAAGCTGATGCAGCTTCAAAAAAGGATTATAAATAGACAGTGGCAAAATGTCCCACTTACTGTTTAGCTACCCACTGCAGCTCGCCACACTAACCTTTTCCTTGTTCTGGTGTATTATGTTTTCTTGCTCCCACTAAGAACCAGCAACAGAACTGAGTGGTAGCAAGGAAAACTGGGTAGTTCTTTCCCTGCCATCTAATGTCTAGCACTTCTCGGACAGGACATCTGGGTGCATGAATCAACAGTTAACTTTGTCTCATTGCAGGCACAAGGACTTGGGTGGTGCAGGGGGTAAATGCTATGATGTCTGGCTCTGCCAACTTTAGTACCTTATCCTACTGTTTCTCCATATTCTTTGTTAAGGCTCTCTTGAAAACTTTGTATGGCAAGGAGCAGGGGCTGGCTGGACCTCATCTTGCCTAACCCCATCTAATCTATATTTTAAGGTCCTCAAACGAAAGCAAAATAGCATATATGGCCATTCGTTTGGAAAGCCGGCTTCTGGGCGGAATAATTTGGTATCACTTGGGTGAGAATAGGTTTGTGGGCCTGAGCTGGTGGTTTAGCCAAACATTTCTTCAGCTGTGTGGGGCCTGGAATGTCGGAGCTTGGTGAGGCACCTGAACTGAGACTAATGTCTGTGGTTAAGGATCAGGTGGTCAGAGGCAGCGACGGAAAAAAGCTGATTACACCGCCCACTGTATAGCATGCCCTCCATTTGCAACAAAGCATAATCTTAACCAGCCTAAAACAAACAAGGAACTCCTTCCATCTTCCACAATGAATGCAAAATCATTCTATTCCCAGAACCACTCACAGCTCGGTAAAGTTCTGAGATGCTGGGTGGTTATACTCCATCACATCACCCATGTATTATTCTCATTGGTAGAGAACACACAGTGCAATCAGTTCCAACAGAAAGCAGGGCTTGTTTGAGTGCACTGGGCTGTGAGCTGTGACCATCCACTTACTAGAGGTTCTGTGGAACTTCTATTTTCTCTCTTTCATGGCACCCAATTCTAGTAATAATTAAACAATTCTGATTAGTCTCTTGAGGGGTCATTTAGAGTCTGGATAGCTATGGGCATGGCAAAGGCTCACCTCCTCTGGCACAGAAGAGCCCACCTGGTATTTCTAATGTCCTACTGTTTCTAAAGTTCAGCGGTGATAGGGCAAGGAGTTTTTGCCAAGTGTGGCATGCCTTTCTTTCAATTACAAAAGCAATAGAATGCAATACAGGCCACCAAGTCATGGTGGTTGATTCAGCATTTTTTTTGTTTTAAAATCCAAGATTTTAAAGAGAACCCCTGATACATGATCCAGCCCAAAAAGCGAACACCAAGAAGACATTTTTTTCCAGTGCTTAGCATAAGCTTGAAGAGTGGAGTCTTTTTTAAGGCCTGAATAGTTTCTGCAACAGCATTAGAACATCTTTGAAAACCTTCCTTCTCAATCTTCATACCATCAGATTCAGCTGTCAAATCAGTATAAGAGATAGAATTGGAAATTAAAGAGGACTCAGATCGTAAGGAAAAGTCAACGGAGGAAGAATGGCCAACTCCATCAACAGCGGAAACCAAATCCAATGTGGCCAGAATGTTCGTAGTTCATTGTGTCTGAGGACCAGTATTGCAGAACATGTTGAACCAAGGGTTTTCAAATTGAAGGATGACCATGGGATTACTGCCATGCAAGAAGCCATCAAACCCTACACTCTCAACCATTCTCTGGCTGAGGCTAATGTCTTCTGACACGGATGGAAAAGGACCGACTGAAGGGAGCTTTTCCTGTCCTGAGGGAGAAACACCATTGCCAGATCTGTGTAGAACACAGCAACTATAAACAGCTTCTAGTGGGTTGGTGTCAGGAGTGATTTCTCCTCATTCAACACAAATCTCAAGGACAGCAGGGTTGCATGTATCTCCATTACGTTGTGGTGAGCCTTGGAGAGAGAAGATGCCACAATTAGCCAATCATCAAGATACAGATAGATATGCATACCCTGTAAATGAAAATGGGCTGCATTTGGAGCCAGTACCTTCGTGAAGACTCTCGGTGAAGATGACGGACCAAAAGGAAGAACCCTGAATTGATAATCGTTGTTATTCACCAAAAAACGAAAAAACTGTTGACATTCAAAATGCACAGGGAAGTGAAAATGAGCGCCCTGTAAATCCAGGGTCATTAAATAATCTCCTTTTGAAATCAAGGACGTTACTTGTGTTGCCATCTTGAAGGAGATTTTGAGAATGTATCTGTTGAGATTCTTCAGATCCTAACTAGTCAGAACTTGCAGCCTGGTTTTGGCACTAGCAACAGTACCGAATAGAAACCTAGCGGTTGTTCTGCAGGAGGCACTGGCATGATGGCCTGTTTCTGAAGGAGGGATGAACTCCATCTAACAGAGCTGTTCTTTTCACCACATCCTTTGGTATTAGGGTTCTCCTGAAATGTGGCAGGGGAGACCGAGAAAGAAATTGTGGGGCATATTATCAAGAACGGCGTTAAAAATTATCGCCGCTTTAGCGGCAGAAAACTGCTGCTAAAGCGGTGATAATGGGCTTGATAATATGCCCTTGAGAATTCCAATAGAAGTCCATGTTCTGGTGTGAACATGGGCTCCTATTGGAATTCTCCAGGGCATATTATCAAACACATTATCGCCGCTTTAGCTGCAGTTTTCTGCCGCTAAAGCGGCGATAATTTTATCGCCGTTCTTGATAATATGCCCCTCAATTCTTTATCCTTGTTGAACAATGTCTAGAACCCATTTGTACATGAGGTATAGCTGCCATAGTGCCAAAACGTGGCTGAGTCTTCCACCCACTGTAATTGATTGGTTGTCATTTATTTTGTTCAGTTTTTTGTGACTGCAGCAACTGAGATTTTCCAGCTGCCGCAGCTCCCCACCCTCAAGCCCTACCCCAAAAGGGCTGTTTTGTAGATAATGTCTGTGCATAACGCTTCTGAATGAAGGACTTCTCAACAATGAAATGACGAAAAGGTTGCAAGACCTTTTTCTCCTCTGCTGTTTTTTAAATAAATCATCCAATTGCAGGGAAAATAATTTCTCCCCCTTGAGAAGCAAATGAAGAATTAATGATTTTTGGGCATGCTCCAATTTCCATGATTTTAGCCACAATTGCAGATGACTTGCAATCGAAGCTACAGCAGCCATAGATAGAAACTGTGCCAATATCTTCATATTGGCCAAAATGTCAGTTGGGTTTTATTGTTCTTGAAGGCAATCATATAACAGATGAAAGTCTTTGAGCCTTGTCTGAGTCGAATATGCAGCATTTGTTGCTATTGGAAGGGCAAAATTGGAAGCTGCATATGAACTTTTTAGTGAAGATTCCACCTTTTTATCCACAGGATCAGACAATGACGCCTCCTCAGAAGCCAATGAAGAAGGGGTTTGCCATACTTGCTAAAACAGTATTGACTTTTGGAAATTGAGGAAACTTTTCTTCAAATAAACGTAATGGTTATCTCTTTGCCAGGAAGCGTAGAAAGCTCATTTCATTGATCTCTTTCCATTCCTTCACAAGGATTCAATAACATCATGGATTAGCAGGTCATCCATTTATGGACATTAGATTGCGTGAGAAACTCCATATTCTGCCCCTCCTTATGTTTGAACCCCAGCATAGTCCTGGTATGCTTCAGCATATTCTAGAAGGCAATGCCTTGCACATATCTTCTCCTCTGAGAGGAGTCAGGATCCTCCTCATCATCTTGCAAAATGTTGCTCATTTTGCTGGGGGCTGCACTAAAGTTGAGGCCACAGCCTCATCAAGAAAAGCCTGTAGCTCATTCTTGAAACGGAGATAATGCTGTCCTCATCTACCATGGCCGCTGCTGATGTGCCTGACTGCTCCTCCATTGTCTCAGAACAGTTGTGCTCAGCAACAATTTTCTGCTTACATTGGAAACCTAGCAACTCGTTCTCATCTCACGAGAGCAAAATACTCTGTGCATGCCTACTACCCTGCGTGTGCCCCAGAGGACACTGTGAGGTAGCAAGACAGAATTCAGTTTGAATCCGCTCCTCAGCAAAGCAGTACATGCCTGTCAGTCCCCCACCCAAGATGGAGCACCTGAGCGGGGCTGCATTTAATGCTGAAGCACCCACCGACGACCGCTAAAGCAGACCACCGCAAGTAAGTCATGCTGAAGCATTAAAAGTAAATTACTTACATTTTTCTCAGCAAAACTTACTGCTACTTGCACACCACACCTGATGATTGCTGCATTCAGTACACAGCGATTTTTCTAACTAGATAGCATCGTCCCGACAGAAGGAAAAACAGGAAGTGCGGGAGGAGGGAGAGTTCTTAAGTATGGTGTCACACATCGGTGTAGACATTAAAAAAGGATTAGGCAGTGTTCTGTAAGAGGCAGAAAAATCTAATCCCATAATTACTATAATGAGGAGGACTGCATGGGCGTAATATCATGTCTACATTTTCAGCTAGCATCAAAAACATTAGGAAACGTAAAACAGTAATATAGTAATCAAGGCATGTGTCGGTAGGCATGAAAACTCAGCACTCTTTCGCATATGTGATGTTATCTTTATGGTTTTATTTCATTGTTTATTGTTACCGGATGTTTAATATGCTTTCAGTTCTCTAGTTTCTGTCTTCTCATGAGGCCTTCTTTTGTCTTCTCCCAGGTTGGACCAGAATTCCAACATCAACGCCCTGCTTTAGCCGTGCTCCTCTGCCAGCGTGGCTGGTTGTAGCGTCCTGTCTGTGGTTTCTCCGTTCGGCGGCACTGTTCCCACTCTCCTCCGTGTCGTCCAGCACCAAGAGTGGTGTATCAGGCTCTCCTCTGCTCCTCAACACGTCACGTGTTTCTGCTCTAGCTACAATGCCCGCTTCAGTGTTCCCTTTCCTACTGCAGAGGTTCATGCTGGGTGAAGTCTCCTCCTCCTTACTTTCCAAAAACAGAGCCTGTCTTCACTTTCCCTTATGTTCTCCATGGTTGCCTGTCATTGTCTCTCATTGGCTTCCACTTCCTGCTGATGTATTACCTATAAAATGAAAACATCTTCTTTTCATTGCTTTTCGGGTGCACAGTGAGCAGTGGACCAGTAGCGGAGTCCAGGTAAGTCGTTCTCCTCTTCCCCTCACACCCCTCAACCTGACACATGCTCCTCCCCGGATTTTCCTAATCGGTAAAAGGGGAAACCGGGAAAGTAAATCAGAATTACTCTCGTCCTTCCCTTTCCTGTGTCTGATCTCAAACTGAAAGGTTTGAAGGGAAAGAAGAAACTATCTTAGTCCCCGGGGATTATTTCCTTTGTTTGTGCTCATCCAGGTTAGAGGAGCATGGTCGGTACATAAAATAAAGGGATGGCATTCTAGGTAATACCGTAGCTTCTCTATGGCCCATTTTATAGTAAGACATTTTTTTCTCTATAACAGGATAATCCCATTTCCAGGGAAACAACTTGCCACTGATGAACAGCACTGGATACTCTTCCCCCCTCGTCATTACACTGGGACAGAACTGCACCTATTCCCACCTCTGATGCATCTATTTGTAGTATAAAGGATTTCTCAAAGTTAGGGGACCTCAATACTGGGCTTGTGCTTAATGCCTGTTTTAACTGGTGGAAGACCTCCAGAACATTGGTAGATCGATCCTTCAATTCCTGGTTTTGGAGTTTTTTTTGAGGAGGTCAGTTAAGGAACTTGCCATGTCTGAATAATGGCGTATGAACCTGTGATAATACCCTAGGAATCGAAGAAAGGCACTTACTTCTCTCTTATTTTTAGGGAAGGAAGTTTCAGTACTAGCCCGGAACTCTGTTTGTGGTGCAATACACACGTTTCCCAGGACATAGCCTAGGTATCTCTAACATTGCTATATGCGACTTGAGATTTCTTAGCATTAATGTGAAGGTTGCCATGTTTTAATTCTCCTAATACAGCCTGGAAGTGTGTAAGATGGTCTTCCAAAGTTTTACTAAAGATGACTGTCACCAAAGTAGGAAGAGGAATACTCTTGGTGGTTTTTTAGGAGGACATTCATTAGCCTCTGAAAAGTTGAGTGCCCCATGTAACCCAAGGGTAGGATGGTAAACTGGAATATAACATAGGGGGTTGAAAAGGCTTTTTTCTCATGATCTTTTGGTTTGAGAGGTACCTGCCAATAACCTTTTGTGAGGTCGATGGTAGTAAAAAACTAAGCCTCCCCTAATCTTTCTATCAACTCATCAATGCGGGGTAATGGATACCCGTCAAACTGAGAGATATTATTTACTGCTCTGAAATCTATACAGAAGCGTATGCTTTCGTCCGGTTTGGGAACTAGTACAATGGGTGAATACCAGTTTCAATTGGATGGCTCAATTACTCCCATCTTTAGCATTTGTTCTATCTCAGATTGTATGGCCTGTCTTCAGGCGACTGGAATCCGGTATGGTTTTTGTTTCACTACCACCTATCTTTAGTTGGAATAGAATGCACCATCAGGTGGGTTTTACTGGGTAAGTCTGAGAATATCAGAGAGAAGGTCTCCAGGGTTTGTTGGAGTTTGGTCTTCTGAGAGACAGAACGGGCCTCACCTAGGGACAGTTCTCTCAAGATGCTGAAAGGGAGCAGACCTGCGGGAACAGTGGCACGGACTCCTTGTGGAATTGGTCATAGCCATTTCTTTAACTGATTAACGTGATATATCTGTTCTTTGCGATGAGATATCTTTCATTTATATGTGACTTTCCCAATTCTTTGAATAATTTTAAAAGGTCCTTGCCACTCAACCTTGATTTTCTTTTCCAAATTGGGCAGGTGCACCAATACCCAATCACCCAATCACCCACTCGATATTCTCTCTACTTATTACCCTTCTGTTGTTTTTGGCTCTTATCTGAATGAGTGTGGGCCAAAATTCTTAGTTTTCCTATTCGGGTTCAGAACTGACAGGCAAAATCTAGCAGACTACCTGCTTCTTCCTCGCCATCCTTTTCCCACGCTTCTTTCGTGATCTTGAGCAAGGCATGTGGTTTTCTCCCAAAAAGCAATTCAAATGAGAAGAAATCCCAGGCAGCTTTTAACTTGTCCCCTCAGCACAAATTAAGCCAGGAGTATCAGCAGATCTCAATTCCTTCCTTCACCTGTTAACATTTTCCTTAATGTAAGTTTAAGGGTACCATTGTATCTTTTAACCAGACCATGGGTCTGGGGATGGTATACGGAGGTCTTAATGTGTTTGATGTCTAACTGTTTGCAAATTTGTTTAATTAATTGTTACATAAAAAGGAGTACCTTGATCTGTTAGGCTTTTCTTAGGAAACCCCATCCTCAAAAAGATTTCAATTAGATGTTGAGCTATTACCTTAGTAGTGGTAGTTCTCAAGGGGACGGCCTAGGGGTATCGTGTGGTGTAATCCACCATCACTCAGACGTATTGATACCCCCTTGAAGGCTTGGGTAGGGATCCAATAATGTCCATCCCTACTCTTCCGAAAGGCTTCCCTATTATAGGCATAGGTTGCAAAGGAACTTTGGGAGGATGATAGGGATTTTCATGCTGGCAGATTTCACATTCTTGGCAGTATTTCTTTATTTTTGTCATTATTCCAGGCCAACAAAAATGTTGTAATATGGCACGTGCGGTATTCTCACAGCCTGTATGTCCTGTAAGAAGATGAGAATGGGCAAAAAGCAGTATTTGTTGTCTAAATTCTTGAGGTAGCAGCAACTGGGGAGCTTAATTGATTCCACCTATTCGCTATAAAAGCCCCTTTTTTATCACAAACCAAGGATGGGTGGAATGTGTTCAACCTTCAGTTTGTTTGACACTTTGCCAGGCATGTTGTAACGAGGAATCATTCATTTGGTTAACCATAAAATTCTGATCCAAGGCTCACAGTTTGGGGGTTAATAAGGCATTCTCGGGTTCCTGAGATGCCTCCTTATCAGTTATTCTGTTCTCTTTGTTCGGGTATCTCTCTTAATTTATGCCTATGGAAGCTAGTAGCATAGCTAGGAATTGGGAATTATCGATCCCTAGGATTATGTCTTCCAGGAGCTTCCTAAGTACTCCCACTTCTACCTTGGTTTCCTTTCCCCCAACATTATTTACAGTAACCTGAGTAAGCAGATATGTTTTTGTACCCCCATGGACACACCTAATCCCCACATTTCTGTTCGGGATAATCTCAAAAGGTAGTACAAAGTCGCCTCTGATTACTGATTGCCCTCACACCCTGAGTCTAAAAAGGCAGTTTCCCATCTCTGATTCATTTGCAGACTTGCATAGTAACTTGGTCCCATCTCCTGTGTAACAAATATAGAATGTGTAACATAGGTCACCTCCATAGGTTCTTCTCCGGGTTTCTTATGTACAGAACCTTGCTTGATATATGTCCCCACTCTCCACATTCAAAGCACTGTGGTCCATTGTTGGGTGGAACATCCATCTTTATGGGTTGGGTTTTTGATATATTGGTTAAACTTTTGTGATTTTTCTTATCATTCTGACTAGGAAAAGGAAATTGTGCATTTTTGGGGCCCTTTTTCAGTCTCCTCGGTCTGGAATCTCAGCTGTGCACTTGAAAAGGTAGTTGCCATCTTAGCTGCCTGTTCTAAGGTTATTTTGGAATGTTGACGGAGCCACTTCTGAGAATTAACAGGGAGAGCTTCTAAATATTTTTCCAAATATATCTTATTCATAATCTTTTCCCTACTGGATTCTTGGGATTTAAGCCATTTGTCTGCTGCACCTTTTAATGTAAAGAACAGAGTCTTTGGAGTGTCACCATGTGCATCCCTTTCTTTCCGAAACCGTATCCTATAGGTTTCTTCGTCCACTCCTAACCTGTCAAAAATTACTTTCCTAATTTTGGCATACAGTGTATCTCCCCTAATGTTGGCAGTTTGATATGCGACTTGAGCCTCACCAGTTAATAAAGGAGCTAAATAGAAGGGCAATCTCTCTATTGGTCAAGCACTCACACGTGCTGTTCTCTCTCAATTTAATAGGAAAAAGTCAGGATCCTCTCCAGGAAGGAGCTTATGTTAAGATATGGTAGGTCCAAGTAGCATAGAGCCTCTACCCTAGGCTATTCCTGACGTTAACTGTAGTTGATTCTCAGAAACTTTACTTAAATGTTCAGCTTGGGTTTTTAATTAATCAATAAAAACCTCATGATCTGATTCCGCCATGGACATGTGACGTTCGAAAGTCCATTCTAGTTTTTGCTGTACCTCGATGAGCTGTTGAATAAGATTTTTCATCTTGTGTCAGATGATTAGATTGGCCGCATTCTCCACCATGTGTTGCTTGGCATGAAAACTCATCACTCTTTTGGTTTGCGTGATGGTATATTTATAGTTTTATTTCATTGTTTATTGATACAGGATTTTTAATATGCTTTCAATTCTCTATTTTCCGACTTCCCATGGGGGCGTCTTTTGTCTTCTCCCAGTTTGGGCCGGAATTCCACCTGCGGACACCATGCATTAGCAACGCTCCTCCGGGAGTGTGGCAGGTTGTAGCGTCCTGTCGTTGGTTTCCCTGGTAGGTGGCATTGTTTTCCTTCACCTTGTCATCCAGGGCCAAGGGTGGTGTATCGGGCTCTCCTCTGCTCCTCAACACATCCAGCATTTCTTCTCTGGCTACCATATCCGCTTCAGTGTTCTTTCTCCCACCACAAAGGTTCACGCTGGGTGAAGTTTCCTCCCCCTTCCTCTCCAAAAAACGGAGTCTGTCTTTGCTTTCCCTTATGGTCTCCTCTGTTGCCTGTCATTGTCTATCATTGGTTTCTACTTCCTGCTGATTACTTCCTGTAAAATGAAAACGTCTTCTTTTCTTTCCTTTTCAGGCACGCTGTGTGCAGTCGACCAGTGGTGGAGTCCAGGTAAGTCATTCTCTTGTTCCTCACATCCCTCAACCTGACAGCCTGCCTGTTATTAATGTAGAAAATACAGTAATTTGCAACAAGAAAAAAACAAAAAAACAGCATAAAACAAGGAATAACAGGGCTGAAGCAAAAAGCTGCAGATAAAAAGGAACCCGTTCTTGAAATTAGGCATAGCGAGGGAAATTAAAGACAAGCAAATGAAAACGAAATTATCAGATTTTTCCCATCCTTGACCAAGCGATGGTGGATCAATAAATTGGACACACTAATTGCGAAATTAATGTAGTCAGGGGAAACCACATTTCACCAAGGGGAAACTGCTGCAAACTGGGGCAACTATTGCAAAAAAGAATAAACCCTGCTTGGCATGGGTTAAGCAACAACAGATACTTATTTGTGCTTTTTTATATGGAAATGTAAATGAAAGCCTTGGAGGGTAGTTAGAAGCTGGGAGGTGGGTCAAGTTGTGACAAGTGTGAGTGTAATAATGCAAGGATAGTGAATGAAAGGGAAATGAAAATAATACAGGTGTATAAATCATTCTCATGGAGAAAAACGTAAACAAACTTTTTCAATTTCTTTTTAGCTGATTGAACTTCCAAGGAAAGCCTTGTGTGAACCCTGCTGCTTGAGAGGAGGCGGAGGGAGTGCCGAGGAAGAACAAGCTGTTTTTCTCCCTGTCTTTAAGGTATAAGACAGCCCCTGTTCCCACTGTATTCCCTATACTGGGTAAGGGGAGTGGAGAGTGCTAATGCCATATGTGTTCAAGTTCTACAACACTGCCCAGCTTCTACAAATATGCATTAATGTACGTTTGTCCTACATCTGCAATGCTGCAGTAATGTAGATAGTTATCTAATTTTCACAAAGTGCAGCAGCACTTACATGTCCACAGCTTCAGCAACGCTGCAGCTGTACATGGTTTAATCAGCTTTTTATGTTTCTTCTTCTTAAACAGAGGAGTTTACTGTTGCAGAAGAGAGACTCTAGGTTCCCCTCTAGAAGGGGGCTGGCACACTAGCGTTGGATACTGAGACAAATATGTTAAATAAATATACTATGGATTGCACATACGGCTCTACAAAAGGTACAATAATTCAGTTTCACATTTTATTGACATATCCCATTGTGACTTTCAGAGATACAGAGCATGTTTATTTGTTGGCTGTTGTCAATTTTCATTTCCCCCTTACATTTTCTTTATTATTCTCATTTCCTCCCCCTTCATGATAACCTCATTACCCAGAGAGCTGCCCATCGGGGCAACGGTACATAGTACCGGTCTGTTGGGGAATAACTAAATCTGGTGAGCAGGACTTGACAAACATCAAAGCTACTTCATCCCAGATGAGAACAATTTAAGATCTCAAGAAGGGCATCGCAATTAATCATATTGAAGTCTTGCTGAAAATTAATAAAGACATTCTTCGGAAGAAAAGGGCAAAGGATCTGGAAGCGAAGGAGGAGGCAAGAAAATGAGTGGGGGTCCTACATATCAACCAAGCTGTAAACATGTTGGTTAGGCGGTAATTCGAACCTAGGCTCCGGAAATCACTTGTATCTGCATAGTGCTGATAACGGAATGGCCCACTCTGAAAGTATGTGTATTCTATGCTAGTATCCAGCATGCAGGAACCAGATTATGCATTCCTTTTTACTTTCATCTTGTATGACTAGGATATGACATTCAGCCTACTTGTCTGGAATTGCCCTTGGTAATTGTGAAAGGGGCTTGGGGGAAATAGAGTTAAAATTTGGTGCAGTGAACTTTCACCCTGAAAGTTTACAGATGAATGACTTTGTTAGCCAAATTAAGGTATAGATTCCTTGCTATAAACATATGATTGCCTTTTATATTCCACTTCTCTAACATTGTACGAGTAGTCTTAAAAACAAACTAGGTAAGTGAGTTTGTGAATGGACACAAGTCTTAAGCAGCATATGTCATACAGACTCCTACTTTTGTTTTTTTGTATCTCATACGGTGAACAAAAGATTGAAGAATCTGCAACAAGCACAAGAGTAAAAGACGAGGCCTTTGCCCCATTTTCAACAGATGGTGGAAATCATGGGGCATATTTACTAACATTTTACGCAGTGCAGGACAGCAAGCAAAGTTGCTGTGTTGCGTGAAAGACAGACTGTAGAAATGAGCCATATCTACTAGGATATGGTGCATTCCCGTAGTCTCCTAGAGCTGGTGCACTGTGTGTTGCCTAGCACCAAGGCAAGCACCATGCACCATGTGTTACTGGCAGGATTGTATTTGTGGAGGAAGGGATACCTCTCTGTCAAAACAATCCTTAGAAGCAATTTCCTCTTTCAGTATGTGTTGTAGAATGCATCATATATGAGGAGTGGATGTAAGTAGGAGAAACAAAGATATTTCCTCTTGTTATGCTTGCTTCTTGGAGACGTAGCTTTTTGGTGCAATCCCAGATTTACTCACTCTAGTAAATCTAGGATTGTGTCAAAATCCATCAGTGGAAAAATGGGAATTCCCATGCTCCATCCAGGGAACAACTCCTCGGTGAAAAGTACCTCAAGGTGGCACCATGTGCTGCCTTTTATTAATTTGTATTACTAAACCACACAAAGCTGCTCCCAGAACTGGTTTCAAGTAACCACAGAGGAGGGGCTGCTACTTACTCTGGCCACACCTCTGGGTAGCCACCCAAGCTATGCACAACAGAGGAAGTCTCTCTCCATCTTAGCTTAAGTAAGTGAGGGGGGCTGCTGCAAAAGGGGGTGGGCTTAACACTGGGCATGTTCACCCTATTGGTTAGGATGGGACCAAGAGTCACCCCCAAACAGAAGCTAGTGCCAGGCATAAATGTGACACCCCTGCGCACCGTCTTCAGAACACTACTGGACAAGTAGAAGACAGAAGAAAGACTATACCTGCTGTTGAAGCCTGTGAGGAGACTTGAAAGGCTGGACCTGCTCCCACTTGTACCCAGGGTGGGGATTTGGACTCCAAGGGTCAGTTGGTTCACCACCTTTTTTAAGCTGCAGGGGCACAACAGCTGCAAGAAGTCTCTTTTCCTGAAGAGTCCAGCTGACTAGTTCCAACTGGACCTGCCCTAGACTCTACTGGAGGCTTCTTCTGGAGTGAGTCTCGATGCCTAGTACTGTTCCTTTGGTGTCTAACTGGACTTGTTCTATCACCTCTGAATATCTTCAACTTATAAAACATTTGGACTTCAAGACCTCTGGAGGACCGGGACAAACCTGCCAAGCCAATCAGCACAATGGGTGACTTTGCCATGCTGAAGAAAAAGGTTTCCCCAACTCTGAGTTTCTCCACAACAGCAAATCTGTCTTAGTGGGACCTTAGCGGGAAGATATTTGGCCTCGGGAGCCCTTGTCAGATGCAGACTTGCCCTGCTGGAGGATTCTGAGCTCCGAAACAGAGACCAAGGGGGACAAATCTTGACCTGGTGAAGGTGCCAAAAGTATCTGGATGGTGAGAGGTCTTTCCTGGGCACGAAATTCGAATTTTTACACTCGGAGCTTTTCGCAACCGCTATACCAGGACCTCATCAACATCTAACATCTGGAGACCACCTCGGCCACAGCCTGCTACCTTGCCTCACAGAAGGGTCTTGACTTCTATTTTTGAGACTAGTGGCCTGATTCAGATCTTGTCAGATGGGTTACTTCGTCACAACAGTGACAGAGTAACTCGTCTGCCAAGATCTAAATCAGGCTCAAAGTCCCAGGGTGGATATTGATTGAACCTGGTTGGTTAATCTGACCTGCGCTCCAATGCAGCCGGCCTGAAATGGCACCTAGGTTCTGATCTACCATGACCATTGACAACCATTGGCACTTTGCACTTTTTGGCAATATTTATCTTCTAAATCTTGTTCCCTTTATTGGATTTTTGTCATTTTTGTGTCATTTTGTTCATTACATTTTACTCCATCTTTCTAAATTGATATGGAATTTTTATTGTATTGTGTTTTTGACTTTTTAGCTGTTTTGGTACTCCTAAATTCCTTACACCCTTTCTCTAAATTACGCTCATCTGCTTTGTGGCATAGATACCAGGTCTATAGCTCAGGTTTAAATTAATGTAACCTTTAACTGATGCTAAAATGCTAGTGCCTTTCTGACTTGTAGTTGACCTCGATCCACCCTATTGGAAATGGCCCTTTCTAGGGTGCTTTCCCTCAACTTTTTGCTTTTGTTCCTCCCAATTTTCCGCTGGTCTGGATGCTAGCCTTAGGACGCGACCGCGTTTGGCACTGCCGTGCAGTGTCAAAGTGCTGTGCTCATCATATACAGACTGTGGAGGGGTGTATATATGATGGGCTGATTCGAGTTAGCTGTAAGTCCCTTCTCATGGGGTAAGGACTGCACAAGGGGTATGCATGTGAAATGGGCCTCCTTAGGCCTGCCGCACTGTTTATGCCATCCACGGAGGGAGCTCATCAATTATGCCACAGGTTTGCCATGGTAGGAACTGTGTGCACAGGTTATTGTTACTCGGTTTGGTGTTAGAGAGCTACGTGCCAAGGTTCTGCATGTCTCCTGCTTAATGGAGTTCTCCCTGTTGACAGGGTGCTGTGGTGGGAAGAGGTCGGGCATGTGCGTGTGTGCGTTACATGCAAGGGTAGTGAATGGCACTGGGTAGTGTGTTCAGTTCGACAAGGCCTGCTGCTCACATTGGATTAGCTTTGGGGGCATAGGGAAAGGCTGTCGTATTTCCTATGGGCAGAACAGTAACAGTATATTATTTGGTATTAATGAGTTCGTAATGGTGAATCCTCTCTGGTAGTGGAAGTGGGTTCGACATTACGGTAAGGGAAATGTCACTTTGCAAAAGTGAGCATTTCAATGTGCGTGGCTCTGTGTGCCTGGCGGCCTGCCTCCTAATTCACAACTGGGTGCTAGGGGGGCAGCCACATCTGTGCATTCCTAAGAGAGGGCCATAAACTAGGCGTTCACAGGAAACTGAGGACTTCTGACTCTGAAGGGCCTTTCTGGGATGGTTACGTGGGGTTGTAATTGGCACCTGCATTCCAAGGGGCAGGATCTTGGCCCCACTAAAGACTGTGATCAAACTACCCAGGGTACGATGGCAACAGGACAATCTTTAGAGAGGGCTTGTGCATTTCAAAGGTGGCGTTTTGAACTGATCATATCTTCAAATGCCATGGTGGGTATAACTTCTTGGGATTTGGCCTCAAAAAGTAGAGACACTTTTGGATTTGGAACCTTACTACGTTGGTTTCACACTGGGACATTGACACGAGGAATCATTAGGGAAAGGGACTACAACTGGACTATCTGCAGACTTATGGTGGCTTGGAGATTGTCATGCTCCAGGAAGGGGACTATGACTTGGTGGATTTTGACTGGACGTTGCTGGCCTGCAGCCAGTGCCATCTGTCGTGGCCTGGGTCTCCAGGTACTCCAAAGGCTGGTGAGCTAGCCTCCTGTCCATGAGATCCCAGTGACCCAATGATCTCACTGTCTCCACAAGATCGTAAGGTCCGTACTGGGGGGGATATGTCCAATAATGTGGCGGAGCGTGTCGTTAGCCTCCTGGGCTTAACGACACGCTCCGCCACTTCGGAAGCGCAAGGCTCCACCATATTTACAAGAATGTGGTGCAGCCTTGCATTTCCCCCTGCGATGGTGCTAAGTTTAACAATTTAGCGCCAACGCAGGCACCCTTGCACCAGAGTGCAAGGGTGTCTGTGTGCAGGGGAGGATTGGTTATGTGTAGGAAGGTGTCCCTTCCTGCACATAAACAATCCTAAAATGCCATTTTGTAACTTTCATGTGGGCTGCTTCATGCAGCCCACATGAAAGTTACAAAATGGCATTTTTTAAAGGTTTGTTTATGTACAGGAAGGGACACCTTCCTGTACATAAACAAACCATGGCATTTGCTTTTTCCATGTGTGCTGCACAAGGCAGCACACATGGAAAAAGCAAAAATGAGGAGAAATAATGCATCTCTCCTCGTTTCGCCAACTTAAGACCAGGATTTTACTGGTCTTAATTTTGGCGCTGTCTCCTATGTACGCCACCCTTGTACATAGGGGGCAGCGTCAAATACAATGGGTGTTGCGGTGAAATGCCCACCACAACACCCACTGCATGCCCCTTTCACGCTAACCATAGAGTGAAAGGGTGCCTTATGTGGCTTAACGCTGCCTTGTACATAAGGCAAGGCCCCTATCGCCACAGGAACGTCACAAAAAGTGACTTTCCCGTGGCGATAGGGGCTTGTACATATCCCCTGGGTGTGGTGGAGACAGGTGGAAGTGATCGAGGATGGGACAAGGACTGTCCTGACGTACACCATTATCTCACTGTGCAAGAGGAGTGGGCGTGCAAATATCAGCAGCCATCTGAGGTGCAGGGACGTGAGGAGTTCGAGAAGTGCAGGTGAAGCTTGCAGAGTCTGAGGGACCTGTGCTTGCAACCAGGGGACCTATGCTCGCTTGCACTCCAGAGCGTGTGGTGTCTGAGGGGTGTTGTGGGAACCTGAGCCGGGAGCTGAGACTGCCTTTGGCATCCAGATCAGGAGGACGACAGTACCTGTCATTGTGGCCTCTCTCCGAGGTCGTTGGATCCCTCTTCCTGGACCTAGGGTGTTTTGTTTTGAAAAACATCAAGATGAGACTCGAGGGGTCGTGTGTGCCTTGTGGGCATCTACAGCTGACTGCCGGGGGTCTACGGCAGGTCACACCTTCTCTTGAGGGGAAAACATTTACCCAGACAGGGAGCGTGCCATCTTCCTGGGTCACAAGCTTTTGTCTACGGAGGGGATAGCGATCCTGCACTCGTGCAGATGCTGTCGGGCACCTGGAGGTTAAATCCGGATGGACAAAACTAAGGGGCCTATTATGATGGCGGGCAGATCGCCACCGCCCGGCTGGCGGTGGCGATCCGCCCGCCATCATACCACAATTCACCCGCGCCATATTACTATGGCGGGGGTACCGCGGCGGAGGGAAAGACCGTCCGCCGCTTTTCTACCGGTCGGCAATCGTCACGATTGCCGGCTGGGCGGTAAAGGCCCACAATATGGTGGCGGTGCCTCGCAGGCACCGCCATCCATATCATGATGTGTGCGGTGAGTATGCCTTTCCATGGCGGAGACTCCGCCATGGAAAGGCATATGGTAGATCACATTGGGGGCCCGTTGCGGGCCCGGGGGGGGGGTGGGTGGCTGCACTTGGGGGGTACCTATGGTACCCCCCTTCATTGCCACGCACAAGGTGGCAGGCACCACGCGGTGCCGGTCACGTTGTGCATGGCAATGCACAACATGCCACTTTAACATTGCGGCAGGTGCTGTTTACAGCACCGCACGCCGCAATGTTAGAGTCCAGAATGCGCCCGCCAGTGTGGCGGGCACATCCTAATTGGCCTTGCGGGACCGCCGCACCTCTGGCGGTCGGTCCCGTAATAGGCCCCTAAGTAACTGTTTCTTTCCGTGTTTAGGTGGTTTTGACTGACTAGTCAACAGGGCGCCAGCAGAGGCAACATGTATCGCTGGCTGGTGGAGTTGAGAGACTGAGGGGCCGGGTCACAAGGCATAGTCAGAGTCTGGAGACTGTTTGACGATTCTGCAATGTGAAAGTCTGACAATTACATATAACTGTAAAGTGTATATCCAATGTGTGTTTGGTTTTGATTTCAATAGAAAAGTTTGACATTTGCGTATAACTGTAGAGTGTATATACAATGTGGGGTTCACTGACACAACACCGATGTAAAAAATATTGATGTTAAAAATATCGAATAAAAAATATGGACAACAAAAATATCGACTCCTATACTTAAACAGGTAAGTACAAAAATAGCGACTCAAAAATATCGATGTAAAAAATATAGATGTATAAAATATCGACTTTTATATTAATATAAAATAAAATATATATTAAATACATTAAATATTAAATATAATATTAACAAAATAAAATAAATGTAATATACATTTTAATAAAATATAACAAATAAACTGAAGAAAAAAATAAACACACAAATATAATTTATACAGATATATTTACTTTAAAACAATTAATAAACTATTATTTTTAATTTGTTACAAGTTTAAAATAATATAAAAAATAAAAATATATATTAATGATTTAAAATATAAAAAAACAAAAATCTATAATAAATTAAATCATTAAACTATTTAAAAAATATTTAAACTTAAATTTCACAATACAATCAGTGCAACAGTAGAGAAAGTGTTGGATAGCAAAGGGGTAAAAAATAACTATTCCCACTCCAGTGAGTGCAAAAGTAGGATAAGTGTTGGATAGTGGAGGAATTAAATTTACTATTCCAACTCCAGTGAGTGCAACAGTAGGGAAAGTGTTGGATAGCTGAGGGGTAAAAATTACTATTCCCACTCCAGTGAGTGCAACAGTAGGGAAAGTGCTGGATAGCGGAGGGGTAAAATTTACTATTCCCACTCCAGTGAGTGCAACAGTAGGGAAAGTGCTGGATAGCGGAGGGTTAAAAATAACTATTCCAACTCCTGTGACTGTGAGTGCAACAGTAGGGAAAGTGTTGGATAGCGGAGGGGTAAAATTTACTATTCCCACTCCAGTGAGAGCAACAGTAGGGAAAGTGTTGGATAGCAGAGGGGCAAAAATTACCATTCTCACTGCAAAGAGTGCAACAGTAGGGAAAGTGTTGGATAGCGGAGGGGTACATTTTTTTTCCCACTCCAGTGAGTGCAACAGTAGGGAAAGTGTTGGATAGCGGAGGGGTAAAAATTACTATTCCAACTCCAGTGAGTGCAACAGTAGGGAAAATGCTGGATAGCGGAGGGGTAAAAATTACTATTCCCACTCCAGTGAGTACAACAGTAGGGAAAGTGCTGAATAGCGGAGGGGTAAAAATTACCATTTCCACTCCAGTGAATGCAACAGTAGGGAAAGTGCTGGATAGCGGAGAGGTAAAAATTACCATTCCCACTTCAGTGAGTGCAAGATTAGGGAAAGTGTTGGATAGCGGAGAAACAAAAATTACAATTCACACTCAAACAGTTAAAAAAATATTAAAAATGTAAACAAATCATACAAATAAACAATATTTAAAAAATCAAAAATCAAATATATTAAACATATAATAAGAACACATATTATAATAATAATTACATACAACAAAAACCTACAAATATTATATAAAATAAAATAATAAATACATTTATAAAAAATAATTATTTTAACCTAGAAAATATTTACAAACAAAAAATGTAATTAAAACATAAATGTATTTATTTTATTTCCTACCCTATAACACCAGAGCAATAACAAAACACTTCAACATTTTTAATTAAATGTATTTCCATCATTAACATAATTAATAATCAATTAAGAAAATATTACTAATTAAAAAAACGAATAAACATTAATTGACTACACACGCTTTAACACTATATCCACAACACACACCTAAATTAAACTATAAAGTAATAAAACACAATTAAAACGTATTTTTAAATTAAAAATTATTACTATTAACAACTAATAATTAAATAATTAAAAGGTATTTAATACCCACCCTTTAGCTCTTTAAAAGTAAAAACCACACACAAAAAAAATAAAAAATGACACAAAATAAATATCAAATAATTAACATTAATTAACAACTATATAATAATTAATTAAACACAAATTACTTCCCACCCTTTACTCCTATAAACACCACAACACACACCTAAAATTAATTACACAATTACCATAATTAATTACCAATTATTTAATTAAAGTTAATTGACAACCAATTATTAATTCATCAATTAAAATAAATTACTTCCCACCCTTCCCACCCTTTACACCTATAAACACCACAACAAACACCTAAAATTAATTACACAATTACCAATTAATTAACAAAAATTAATTAACAACCAATTATTAATTCATCAATTAAAAATAAATTGCTTCCCACCCTTTACTCCTATAAACACCACCACACACACCTAAAATTAATTACACAATTACCATAATTAATTACCAATTAATTAATTAAAATGAATTAACAAGCAATTATTAATTAACGAATAATAAATTACTTTACACATTTAACACTATAACATCTCAATTAAACAAATATTAATAAATAAAAAATAATCAATAAATTTAATATAATTAAATTACTTCCCACCCTATTCCCCTATAAACCTACAACACAACCCGCTACAGAACTAAAAACGCAAAATTCAAATAAAAAATAAATAAATAACTACTAAAAATGTAACACATATTAAAAATAGAAACAATTCTTATACAAAAAAACATAGATCACATACATATAAAATATATACTAGAATACATAACATTACATAAACCGATATTTTTAACAACTATATTTTTGCAAACGATATTAAACACTATGGGGGTGATTAGGATGGTGGGCGGACTTTAGTCCGCCCGCCACCCTAGCGGTGGTGGGACCGGCCGCCAGACATGCGGCGGTCCCGCACCGCTGATTAGGATGCGAACGCCACCCTGGCGGTCGCATTCCGCAATTTTGACATTGCGGCGGGTGCTGCTGTAAGCAGCACCCGCCGCAATGCCAAATAACCATGTTGTGCATTGCCATGCACAACGTGGCAGGCACCGTGCGGTGCCTGCCACCCTGTGCATGGCAATGTAGGGGGGTACCGTAGGTACCCCCCAAGTGCAGTCCCCCACCCCCCCCCCACCACCCGAGGGCCCGCAACAGGCCCCCAAAGCAATTCCCCGCCAGCCTTTCCATGACGGCCTCACCGCCATGGAAAGGCCTTAACAACCATTCATCCTAATATGGATGGCGGTGCCTGCTAGGCACCGCCACCATATTAGGCCCCAGCTCCGCCCGGTCGGCAATCGAAACGATTGCCGACCGGCGGGAAAGTGGCGGACACACTTTGCGTCCGCCGCGGTACCCCCGCCATTATAATATGGCGGGGGGTAAATCGGGTGGAGATGGCGGGCGGATCGCCACCGCCTGGCTGGCGATGGCGATCCGCCCGCCATCCTAATCACCCCCTTAGATATTTTTCAAATCGATATTACTTACCTTAAGACGATATTCTTGACCAGGATGTTCTTGCTGTCGATGACCCACGATATTAATGACTCAATATTTGTGCAACTCGATATCTTTTACTCGATATTCTGTCTCTGCACCCAATGTGTATCTCAATTCGATTTCAGTGTGTGTGTAATATAAAGACAAGTGTTTTTTTATACATCCAGTGTGGAGTCTAATTGTTGCGAATGCAGGTTGTAACAAGAGGAAGGGGGGTGTTGTGCCAATACTTTACACCAGAGGCCTAAGGATAAGCCTGACTGCTCAGTGCCAAGCTACCAGAAGGTGAGCACAGGTTATTGGACAAGGGTATAGTACTCATCCTATTTGGAACAGTGGATTCTGACTAGCTTTGATGCGTCTCAGCCAGCCCAAAACCACTGGGTCTAACACACCCCAACTAATAAACCACTTTTTAACAACGAGTCATTAGACCTATGCATCCTAGCATTTAATTAGATTATGTATATAATAGTCTGCCCTAGGTGGGGAGGTTGAGAAAGGTAGTTGTAAAGAATACACAGTCCTAAATCTTGCATGGTGCTTCCTAATAATGTCTTCTGTTGTACTAGTGGCCTTTCCACTCACCTTGACTTAAGGCACGCTGATGCACAGTAACCAGTGAAAATGAACGTTGGACCTTGTTTGTCTGTATCTTTGTAGAAAAAATAGTTATTTCTATATACTTCATGTAATTCAATTTAAGAATTTGTAAATATATTTGTTGTTGCTCATTTTTAAAGCTCTGTGGCCTTTGGCTATTGTGGAATAGCATTCAGCTAAACAGACAATTGTGAATGAAGAATGAAGGGAGAGATTGCAAGCAGTCCACTCATGCTTTGTTTCCATTTAGGTGGAACTCTATCAGCAAACCATGCCATTGCACAGACTTAGGCATAGCAGGATGCCTTTTGTGCATTTCGCTAGTTAAGATTTTATGTTTTTCCTTTGGGGCGTGACAGTAGGCGGTTGTTTGGCATGGACCAGCCTAAGAAAAAAGACGGCAAGACCATTCTTGATCAACAAGTTACCAATTGCTGCACACCTCCCTGCCCCTATACCATTTTCTACAAAAGAGGAGCAATTCACTCTTCCATTACAATATGTTGTTCAACAGTTAACTGCTACTTTCATTGGTTATGCTAGCCAAAATAAGAGGATGCCATATACTGGGGGCACTAAGCAGTGTCTTGAAACAATAATATTCATGACCTGCAATATCTAAAAATGTAACACTACTAAAGACAGACTAACTGTGTTTTCCAGAAAGAACAAATCATCTAGTGGACCAGAAATGACTCCACGAATGTCCTAGAAACATATATATATCTGTAGAGATGTTTGTGCGTTAATTCTTTTCTGCATTATTAACAACATGCAGACTGTGGTTTTGCACTTGATTACACATGTACACACTGATATAATACTGTTGTCTTTACAACAAATTTCCTGTGATGTGTAGAACTGCGTTTTCCTGATCCTTGTTAACTAGACCTCAATTTGGCAGAATTAATATTCATGTAGTGGGATAATCCTTCAGTGTTAAGGCAATATGATGTGTAATAAAACTGTGCTCTCATTGATTGAGAATGTAACACTTTTGATCATACCAAGCATGATTCTGCAGTTTTAGTATTTTCATATGCAAAAATAATGCATAAAAACCCTGGATTTTGGGAGCGAGGCAGAGCTTTCCTGACTGCTGCTTCGGATGCTTAGGGGCCGATTCCGATTTCGGACGGAAGGGCTCCGAACGATGGTCGGAGCCCTTCCGCCCGAATCGGAACGTGCCGGCCGGATTCCTTTCCGACCGAGCCATTCCGATGGGCTCGGTCGGAAAGGAATCCGACTCGGATTTCCGGATGGCTTCCGACGGATTCGGAGAGCCCGTCCGCCGTCCGGAAACCCTTCAGTACTCCCCCGGCTGCCTCTTTATACTGAGGGAGTACGATGGCAGATGTTCACTGCCTTCTCGTGCCGGTCTTTCCGGCATGTAAAGGCAGTCGGAAACTGTCTTTGGGTGCCCCCAGTAGGGCTCCCATGGGTGCGAGGCCGCCGAATGGCGGCCTTGGGGCACCTATGGTGCCCCTCTGTGGATCCCTGCACCCGGTGGCAGGCACCTTGGGGTGCCGGCCACAGGGTGCAGGGATGAACTGCACCCCTGCTTTTCACAATGCAAGCATGCATTCCGCTCGGAATGCATGCTCCCATTGTGTAGTATACGAGTGCGACCGAACAGGGTTCGGGCGCATCGTACTTGCAGGGCCGTAACCGACGACAGCAGGTCGGTCGGTTACGGCTCCTGACCGATGTCGGACGGACCTGAGTCCGTCCGACATCGGAATCGGCCCCTTACTGTTTCTCTTTTTGACTTTGCTGCCCACTTGAGGCTTAGAATATTTTTGATTTTGCACTTCTCTGTAATATTCTCTTTGGCATTTGAAGAATGGTCTGGCTGCCTGTAAGGACTTGGCCCTAGGAGATATTAAAGTTTTTCACCAGGTAGGGTGAGGCACTGACCATACCTGCTTTCTCCGTGATGCAACGGTTCTTGACAATCATGTTGACTTGGAGGGGTCGGTTTGTGGAAGAAATTCTAATTATGTGTTTTCCATAACTTGATGAGGTGTGCAGGGAGGCGGAGGGCAATGTTTAACGAGATTAGGTGACATCATTAGACTCTGATGGGCTGGATATTGACACAGTAAAGGTGAGCTTGGACTAGAGCTTGAACAATGAGTATGTAGCTCACTTTATCGCCTGAATCTACACAGGAGTAATAGATGTATCAATCATACCAGGCATGCAGTGCCTAATATGTAAAAGAATAATTTGCAGAACCAAAGTTTTCACTCAGAAGCTCGCAGATGGCGATATGGAATGTTGGCTCACCAAATACCAAGACTGCATAATCTTGATTCCACCTCGTGCCTCTTTAATCCACCACCAGAAACTTCCTGTCCCTTTATCTCGCTCTTGTGTAGATTTCTTTGATGCATGCTTTCTCCCATTGTCATGTTATTTCATCTTTGTCTTCCTCCTTTTCCCCTCTTGTAATTTTTTCCTTGCTCTTGCTCTGGGTTAAAGTCTGATGAGGAATAATAAGTGTTTGTTTCTCAAAAATGAGGGCTGGTGGGCCCCATTTGCAACCACTGGCTCAAATTAAGCAGTGCAGGTATGCTAGAAGCCTTTTTGATATTGGAAACCAACACGTTTGGTGGGTTTCACTTAGGTTTCTGAGCTAAGAAGGAGCTCATAATTAGGAAGACAGGTATTCTACGCAATGTGAAAACAACCACATTTGGCATTACCTAGCAATGGTGCTAGATCAGCTGCATTAAGGTCTGTGAAGGTTCTGAATCCACCTGTATTTTCTGGCATTATGTTTTTCAAATGAGTGGTCAAAGTCTGTTGACATGCTGCATTACTCTAAATGAGAATGTAATCAAAGAAAGGGCTTAAGTATAAGTTTGTGATTAAGGCCTCAATTGAATTTTGGTGGCTTAAGTTAGGAGTAATGAGGAGCCAAACGGAGCAACATCGAATTTTTGACATATAAATTGTGAATGATAGATGATGATAAACCTGGTAACTACTTTTTTAATGTAAGTAGTTAAAAGAGAAAAAAATAAAATGTCTTTGGCTACTCGACATACACCCATGATAAAGGGCTGCATAAAATGGCATTTACAAATTTATGGGGACTGTTCACAAAGGCAAACTTACACATGAGCAAATCTACATGTGTAAGTTTACTCTTACATTTTTGCATAACTTTGCTACTTTGTGAATGTCTCCAAAGCGGGTGGAGTCAAATTTACGAGTGTGAATTCTAACTGCCAAAAAGGAGCAGTAGTAAGCCCAATCCCACACTTGGCCAGTCACTCTTACTGCAACACGCTCTCATGGAAAATAATGGAGGTATGGGTTAAAAATAAAACCCCATAAGAAATAATGTTAACTTTAATTTAAATTTAAGGAAAAAGTAATGAAATATATTTTAAAGAACATTCTTAAAAGAAAACATTTTTTCATTTCATTTTAAATTATTTTATTAACTTTTTTATTTAAACATTAATGTAACATTAATTCAGATACATCACTTTTAATAATTATTAATATATAATGAGGAATGTCTTTTTTTGTTATATGTGGGATTTTGTTTGTTAAGGAATTGTGTAAAATATTCTGTTACTTTCAATTAATATTTACATTCAATAAATATTTAATTTCAAATTAAGTCAATGGGGTGGTAGCTGTTTTATTTTGTTCTACAGTTAAAATAAATATAGAACTATAATTGACTTTAATACTTAATATAAAATAAATCTTATTCTTTTCAAGTTTAATAAACTTGCATACTTTTCCCTATACTTTACCAATGGGAAAGTTTATTATACTTGAAATAAATGAGTACAAAGTTTATTATGTTAAATATCAATATAAATTAATTTGCTGAAATTTAAATAAAAAATGACACCTTAAGTTAATGAAATATATATTTATATATTTTAATATGGAATCATAATGATTACAAGTGATGCATAGAAATAAGTAGAAGTAATTCAATTACATTTCAATAACAATAAATGTTAAATTAATTATTCAATTTAAAAATATTATTAAATATATTTTAAAATTAAATATTAACTGTTTTAGTTTTAGGTTTAAAAAAAAAAATTACATTTATTTATATTTTCATATGATTTCATTTAATTTAACATTGTTTCTAATGGGCTTTTATTTTAAGTCCCTACGTCTATAGATTTCTATGGGAGGATGTTCAAGTGCTAGTGGTTGGCCATGTATGGACTGGACTTACTCCAGGTCTAAGCTGGGTTTATTTACTACATTTTGTTTGTCCTGTCTGGCCATAGTAACTTTAGAAGTGCAGCGTGTGAATAGAAATGGGCTTACTCTTTTGTGAATGAGAGCACATTTCTCCACGAGTCCTTCCGTATCCCCTCCTTACTCCTCCCTAAACCCCATGTATTTTGTAGTAAGTATGCCTCATTTTTCAACCACTCTCCCAGTTCCCACCCACATTTACTACTAAGGGGCTTATTAAGATGTTGGTCAGTAAGTCTCTGACAGCTTGTCGGAGGCTTTCCGACCGACAACCCTGGTTTGACTTCCAACCGCCGTATTACAATTACGGTGGCCGGAATTTAAACCGGCCGGTCAATCCGGCTGGCTTCCGACGGGCTCCTCGAGCCAGTCAGAAGGGCCGCATAATCCTGTGAGGAAGGCGCTTCCGGATTATAATGGCATTTTCCGAGAGCAAATCCATGTTTACGGCCGCAACATAAGCTCCCATAGAGAAATGTGCGGTTGCATTGTAATTGCGATGTCGGGACTGCTGACTGGAGGTTGGCCTGTCCAGAGCGACATCGTAATCATGCCCTAAGTATTAAACGTGCCAGGATCTCCCTATTGAAAATATAGGCCAGATTGAGGTGCAGATATATACTGGTAGGATTGTGAGTAGCATTTTGTTGTACAATAGTAGTACTATTGTAGTACTAATAAATATACTACAAACTTCAGTTTGTTAGGCTCCCTACAAGTGTAAATCTCCACCTCTCCTATCTTTTCTATGGGAAGATCCCATAGAAACACATGAAAGTATACGTTCTAGTAATAAATGTGGCAGGGACATGGGAAATGGCTGAAAAATGGGTAAGGCTTGCTACTAAACGAGAGGGAATTAGAGAGGAGTAAGGAGGGGTTATGTGAGGATTCGGAGGGGTTTAGGGATAGGCGTGTAGCCACTTACAAATGAGAAACCCTGTTACTATTAACAAACTACGGGGCATATTCACAAGAACGTGTGATAACCACTGCAAGTTTAGCTTAACGTAACTTTTCACATCGCAGTCCATCGCGGGAAAACAACGCCGTGCTAACGTAGCATTCTCAACCTGGAGTCACCATGCGATAGTCCCACGATAACGCGTCAAATGACCGCGTTAAAAATAACGCGATGCCGAAAAAATGCGAAACACAAACGCGAATAAAGTTGCGATGAGGCCAACCACGAAAAAAAAAACAGCGATAGGCCTGCAATTCCCACGCGTCTGGCGGGAAAATGCACCATAAAAGCTGAACAAGAAAAACACACCATAAGCAAATCAAACTGCGCAGCAACATGGATGCACCCGGAACGAGTGCCCAGGTCAACGCGAACCCCACAAGCCCCACAGACCACCAGCAATGAACCTCGGGGTCGGGGAAGGCCAAGGAGAAGAGGAAGAGGAAGACTGGGTACAGTCCGCAGGAAAACCCGATCGTCGTCACGGAGGTGACAGAGCACCAACAACTGTCCGTCACCACCACCGTGTCATTGGCAATACAGACGAAAAAATGGCATACCATCGTGAATGCAGTCGGAGTGCCGAGGAGGCCAAGATGCGCTGGCACGATGTGAAAAGCCAAACCAAGCAGAAACCCGCTGCCAACAGGAAGGCAGCAACGCCGAATGGAGGTGGGAGTCCTGCGCCACAGGAGGAGCTGGAGCAAATGGCGGCCACAGTCATCAGTGTGGAGATGGTGCAAGGAGTCGGGAGTCCGGACACTGCTCGACATGACCTGACACAACAGCAACAGGGTGAGTAACGAACAGGGACTGTGGGGACGGGGGGACGGGCACAATGGCACACATGCACAACGATGTGTAGCACACCCACAATAACCCTGGGTCATGTCCCTGATCCCCGTGACACACTGCAGCACGCATACAGTGGAGAGGTGTGGTGCAGCGGCCAGGGCAGCTGACTTCGGAGCACAGGGTTCACGGTTCGATCCCCGGCTCCGGCGGCAGCTCAGCTCAGCACCATGTGACTCTGGGCAATAACTCACTTAATTTCCACTCCGGCCCCCAGCGCCTTGAGACCCGTAAGGGTGAGTAGCTGCGCTATATAAAAACGGACTTATACAAACATCAAGTAGGCCCCCGTTCGAGGGGCGCTAGGTGTCGCGGCGACCGAGATGGCCGCACACCAGTGAGGCTCTTGCCAGCCGGGCGAACAAAACCAATATCACCCTCATCCTGCATCACCAAACTTGCTAATCTTACCCTCAAATCGGCATCCTGAGATCTTGCGGACTAGAAACAGCGAAGTCCCGAGTTGTGGGGATGCCGGAAGACTGAGGAGCGGCATCCCTTAGCGAGGTGGGAGCCAGGTCGCGGAGAGCCCGGAGCGCTCGCGGGGCGCCATTTACAAATCTGGCCCGCTGCTGGTCCCGGCGGTCTGGGCCGCGACTCTGTTGGCTGTGCGTAAGGCGGAGGGACTGATGCCCGCCAGAGGCTGCGCCGGACGTCCGCCATCCAGGCTGAGGTGAGGAGGCTGCGGGCTGTGCTCCTAGGCGGGGAGCGGGAGCGCGGTGATAGACGCGGCAGACTGCAACCGCCATCACGACAGCGGCGGCGGCAAAGAAACATCAGGCCATGCGACACTAAGTAAGCGAGCACTACTGCTTACATAGCCCCGATCCTGAGGTGCAACGTGGGGGCTTCCGGATACTGTCTGCACTTCCAGTGCGGTGCTTTGCGGGAGCCTGAGTTCAGCCCCGGGTGATTGACTCAGCTCCGGAGCTGCCGCGGCTGCCCGGCCTGCCCCTCCCCCGGTCCTGGGTCCTGGATCGGCGCCATCTTTACCTCGGAGCTGCAGCTCCTCCTGGACGTGGCGGGCGGAAGCCCTGCGGCCTCCCATATGCCTGCATAGACCAGAAAGTGGGCGCACTGGAGCTGGGGACTCCAGCCGTAAGTTGGTGAGGCCCACAGGGATTCGGCTGGACCCCTGCCGCGAACTCGTGCCTTGAGGGCTGGCTGACCACCGTGGCCACATTACCCCTGGATTGGGGACGACAGGTGACTGTGCAGGAGGCTGCTGGTGCACCCCTTGGCTTGAGGGTGCTGATTACGCTGAAGTTGCTGAGACCTGGGGAGGTCGAGACTGCCCGAACGCACTCCGCCCATCCTGTGTTCCTACGGCCTGGTTGTGGGAGGCCCCGGCGTTGATCTTCGGCTGCGCACACGGGGCGGCAGAGGGTGAGGTACATCTCCTGTGCCCGGATCTCCCTGCGGGCGGACCTCTTGACCTGCTCACCTGATTGCTCCTGGGGCCTGCCACACAGAGCTCCTTCATACTGGGCTACCCACCCCATGCATTCCGCAACGAGTGCAGACGGGCTATCCTCCGGACTACACCTGTGCCGCGAGCTCGCGGTGAACTCACAGAGATGGGCAAGGCGGACGGGAAACAAACTAAGATACCCTTTGAAGCCCGTAAGACATCTAGATCTCAATCCTGCGATCAATCGGCAGCTGATCAAGACGGGGGTAAGACGTTGACCTCAAGGCGCTACTCCTTACGATGCAGCATAGCCTCACCTCCATTGATGCCAAGATCAACGCAATGAATTCACGCTTGGATTCAGTGGTCCACAAACTTGAACAGCATGGGCACCGCCTTGACGAAGCCGAAAACAGAATCTCGGAGCTGGAGGATGGCGCCACGAGCAGTAGACAACACTCTTCACAAATGGACAGGCTTCTAAAAATCATTGCTGCGAAGAACGAAGACCTGGAGGCTCGTTCTCGGAGGAATAACGTCCGCATCATTGGCCTGGCGGAGTCAACGATCAGTGGCCGCATGGAGGACTTCATCGAAACCCTCATCACTAACCTGTTTGGTACTGAGGCGTTCTCTGCTCAACTTGTAGTGGAGCGAGCGCATAGGTCTTTGACTACCCACCCAGCACCTGGGATGCCCCCACGTCCAGTCATAGTTCGCTTCCTTAATTATCGAGACCGAGACACTTTGTTACGCTTGGCACAAGAGCGGCAGAAAGTTGAATATGAGAACATGGTCCTGTCATTCTACCCAGATTTCACCCAAAATGTACAAGACGCCAGGAGGAAATTCACGGCAGTTAAAAAAAAAGCTACAAGCCCAGAGCATACCATATGCTATGCTGTACCCGGCGAGACTGCGCATCTCACACCTAGGAAAACAACACGTGTTCCAAAGCCCTCAGCAGATTGAAGACTATCTCAAACATAATCGAGGGAGGTCACCGGCTGAGTCGTCCGCCGGTGCGGGCTCAAGATTGCCGTCGCCACTGCGGGTACCAGACTGAACCTCGATGTCCCGGAGATGCGAACATCCAAACTGGTCTGATGGTCTCCTCCTCGTACTCTCCTCAAGACTCCCTTCACTCCTACGTTATCATGGTGATTCCTGCAACATCATCGTCCGGCACTTTGCCCTCCTCCCGTCACTGGTTATACCTTGCGGCTGCAGGGTGACAGACGGGTGGAACATCGGGAGGGCAATGGCGGGTTGTGGGCCCCTAGCATTACCCACAAGGGAGTACCCCCTGTACCACAACCTGGTTTGGTTTTTTGTTGTTTTTTGTTTTTTTTCTTTTTCCAGCAGTAATTGGGTGGGTCTGTATGCCCGACAAGTTGGGGAAGTCGGTGTGGGCGGAGGGTGGTTTTTTAGTCCCGTTATCACATGTATACCTCTTTGGGAACACGCCATGTATTTGGAATATCAGATTGGTCCTATACATCTAATGTATTTTGTTAGCTTCTTAGTTCCCTGCTAATCACACTCAGCACAACATAAACTGCATCACTTGGAACATCCGGGGGCTCAATAACCCCCGGAAAAAGAGACAGGTTCTGGGTTATTTGGAGAGGCACAATGTTAGTTTAGCCCTACTGCAGGAGACTCACTTAGACCCGTTGGTGCCCTCTACCTTTGCTAGTAGATGGGCCTCCGCACGTTGTTTCTCCTCCTATTCCACTTACTCCAGAGGGGTGGCAATATTGATTAAACGGGGTGTCCCCTTTTCTCTAGGAGGTACAGTTACTGATAAGCAGGGCCGCTACTGCCTCATGTGGGGGCGATTGGTCTCTCAAGACGTAACCATAGTAAATAGCTATGGACCCAATGTCGATGACCCAACCTATTTCACCACATTATGGGGGGACATCATGGCTATAGGGTCCACATACCTGCTTTGGGGGGGCGATTTTAATACCGTTGTGAACCCTGAGATCTCACCCTATGGCCTCTCACTACTCCCACATGCAGAAGCAGATTGCATCAATTGTCTCGGACAATTGTCTCCTAGATGCTTGGAGGCATACACATCCTACGAATAGCACACACTACTCAGCAGTACACTCCTCGTGGTCTCGTCTGGACTACTGGTTCTTGTCAGTCGGTATGGCCCACTGGATAGAATCCACCACTCACCTAGCGAGAACATTCTCGGACCACTCTCCGGTTCAGCTGGTGCTCAAACCCCCGCTGGCCCAATCCCCCTACTTAGGCTGGCGCCTCAACCCCTTACACTTGCTAGACACAGTGTTCAAAACAGAACTCGAGCAGGAAATCCAGGATTTCTTTGCACGTAATGTTGACTCAGTCCCTAGCCTTACCACTGTCTGGGAGGCTTTTAAAGTCACAATTAGGGGCTTCTGCATCGCCAAGGGGGGAGGTGTACTAAAAGACATTCGCCGTTCCCTGACTAGATTGGAGCAAGATATTAAACAGCTTGAGTTGTCGCTGGGGAGAGAGGAGGAGACGCAGCTACTAAAGCACAACTCCGTGACAAAATGACGGAATATGTAGAAACGGCCGAGCGGGAATGCAAATTCCGGGGCAAATATCACGTCGCTCGCAGGTACGGTGAAGGGGATCGTCCTGGAAAGGTACTGGCAGGCCTGGTGCGACAGCCCAGGTTCTCAAACTATGTGCCGGAAATACTCGACACAGAGGGCAAGACGCACAGGAACCTTCCGGAGCAATTACGCACATTCACGCAATATTATAAATCGCTCTACACAACCCACAGGGAGCAACCGCTTGACCTCCCCGCATATTTCGAAGATACTGCATTAGCGTGGCTGGGAGACACCCAACGTGAGTTTTTGAGCGCCGAACTGGAACTAGATGAGATCACGACTGCCATAATGCAGATGAGGTCGGGGCGCACTCCCGGATCGGACGGGATCCCCATAGAATTTTATAAAACCTACTTGACGCAACTAGCCCCCATACTTAAGGCGGTTTTTTATGAGGCTAGGGAGGAGGGGCGACTCCCGCCAACTATGAGAGAGGCCTTGATTACCTCACTACTGAAACCGGATAAATCCCCTAACCAATGTGAATCTTATCGGCCTTTATCCCTTATCAATAGCGACACCAAAATTCTGGCCAAGGTTCTCTCTAACAGGTTAAACCTCCTCATGGAACGGCTCGTCCTCCCCGACCAATCGGGGTTCATTCCCCACCGCGCGACATCCCACAATCTCCATACTTTACTTGCGGTGCTACAGGATATTGACCCCGATAGCAGCGCTGCTGCAATTTTCCTTGACGCCACGAAGGCGTTCGACTCTGTGGAGTGTGACTATCTCCTTGGTACTCTACGGTATATGGGAATGCCACCGCCCTTCCTCGGGTGGATAGAGCTATTGTATCAAATGCCAACGGCTGCTGTCCTTCTAAATGGAGCGAGTTCAGCTAGCTTCCCTATCACTAGAGGCACACGGCAGGGGTGTCCCCTCGCCCCAATACTTTTCGCGTTGCCTATAGAACCCTTGGCCGCTAAAATCCACCAACACCATAAAGCGCGCGCCCTGATTTACCCCTCAAGACAACTAATTATATCGCTCTACGCGGATGATGTCACTCTTTACATAGCTAACCCCCAGGTAAACCTCAATCCCGTCTTGCGTGAAGTGGTTAAGTTTGGGGCCATATTGGGCATTAACGTCAATTGGTCCAAATCGGCGGTGTTCCCCCTCACAAATGGGACAGCCCAGTTTCCCATGGACTATCCCTTGACATGGAAGGCGGAGGAACTAAAATACCTTGGCATACACGTCACTAGACGTAAGGAGGAACTCCTGAGGGCGAATTATGGTATCACGCTGGGGAAAATTACTGACACTGTTACTAAGTGGTTGTCCCTTCCCCTCTCCATGGCAGGAAAGATATCCCTAGTTAAAATGATATTGCTGCCAAAGCTACTCTACTTATTCACCAATATACCATACCACCCTGGGGCGCAATTTTTCGCCGCTCTTAAGACGCAAATAGTACGACTGGTGTGGGGAGGCAAGCAAGCCCGACTCAGTCTAAGCACTCTAGTTCTCCCATTCTCACAGGGCGGGTTCGAAATACCGGATTTTGAATTATATTACCATAGTGCCCAGGCTCACTTCGCCGTCTACTGGCTACACCCACCCCCATTCATGCCCCACTTAGCGGTGGAGGAGGGATACATGGCTCCTGTTCCCCTGTCTGGGTTTCTGTACACATCAGAGACGACACGCGACCGTGGACCCACCACAGTAACCAGCACAATTAAGTCCTGGAGAAGGATAGCGGACAGATTAGCTGTGCCGATGCTGTACTCCCCTAAGATGCCTCTACTACGCCATCCCAACCTACAGGTAACAACCGAGCGACAGTGCAAACAAATTCTGGAAACTTTACACTACACCACCTGGGGAGATTTGTTCATGGAAGGTACCTTCTGTACCAGGGAGCAATTCTTTGGGGCGCGCATACCTACCTCCATGGAACTGTTTATGTATATTAGACTACGGCAGAGTGTGAGAGCTGCCATTTCGGCCTTCCCTACGGAGCCGCCTCTGCTCCCCCTCTCCATGCTCTTCTACAAGATGAGCCCCCAGGTCATGTCACATCTTATCTATACCGCCAGGCCCAGTCGGTACCAGGGCCCCAGACCCTGAGGGCGCGGCGGGAGTGGGACCGCGATCTGGGTCGGCAGCTGACAGATAATCAATGGGAATTTAGTTGCAAGCAAACTCAAGCCATAACTGCCAGCTGCCGCTTGCGGATCATACACTACAAGTTTCTACATAGGGTATATTACACCCCAGCCAAACTATATAAATTCAAGCTACGGGCGGACGACAGATGTGCTAGATGTCGGAGCGAAGGGGCGGATTTTCTGCACCTTGCTTGGCTATGCCCATCACTACAGCAGTACTGGGAGCAAGTGTTTAATGGAATGTCTGACATGATACACACACCACCGCAGGCCTCGCCAGAGATGGCTCTTCTGGGCTGCGTGCAGGACTTGGCTCCAGCGCACAAAAAGTTTGCAGCCCTGGGGTTCTTAATCGCAAAACGTAGGGTGGCATGTCGCTGGGGTAGAGGGCGTGCCCCCAAATTTAAGGAGTGGATACAAGACCTCACTACATGGCAGGAGCAATCGCTCAGGTATGCTGAATTGCTTCCCCCTACCTCTGCTCCTAAGAATATATGGAGCCCCCTAATCACGTACTTACTAACTGTTGAGACGACCACACCTGCTAATGACGAGGCCTCAGGGGGTGCGGATGCTTCAGTGACTACTTCTCCCACCTCCACGCATCTTAGGCAGTAGCCAGATTATACGGTTCACCACCAAGCGTGGCGGATAGAATCGTGGCGGGGGGTGGACATTGAGGGCGGTAGGCTGGGTGGTCCCCTAGAGGCATAACTATGTAGTGGTACAGAATCCCTCACAGCCTCTCCATCTCCCTTGACAAGGACTAGGATGATGCTAATGCCTACAGTATGTGATGCTAATATCAACATGTTAAAGCTAGCAATGTTTCCCTCTCTTCCCCTCCCTTCTTCTTTTGTAATGATAATGGGGCAGCGGGTGGGGTATGTTTTCTTGGTCGGACTGTCCTTCGAAACACAAATGGATCGCTTGTAACATACCATTGCTGCAATGTTCGACTGCATTGTTAAAATTCAATAAACAAAGTTAAAAAAAAAAAAGAAAAAAGTAGGCCCCCGTTCACAATGTGCCCAAAGGGGCCCCACCCCACACATCACCAATTACACAACACACACATGCACCCGTGCGAAACACAACAAAGATGCGTATGTGAGAGCCACACTGACAATGCAAGTGACACCACATGACCAGCAGCATGGCTGGAGTACAATCACCATGACACTGTGCACGCCACGAGACTGAGGTGGCTGAGTGTGGACCACATCCGGAAAGGAGCAGGTCACACTCTGACGCATCCACCTGCACAAACAACCACTGACGTCAACAACACATCTGTAGACAAACAATGCACAAGAGTACAAAAACCGTCCAAGAGCACAAATGACCCAAGTCGCCAACATCACAGCACCTCAAAAGCACAAAAGCCAAAGGCACACCGCCTCCAAGGGATAAGGGGCAGCAAAATCACAGCTGCAGGTGCGACTCCCACACAAAGCAGCACACACACATAGCAATTACAGCACACCCACATGGACGACAATGTGGTACACAGTCCAACACCTACACTGCAGAACAGAGGACACAACTGGGTCCGCCTGTGCGTAGAAAATGGCCAATCACATCTGACATAGCAGGAAACTGTGAGATGCAAATGTACGTGTACAACCTCACCTACTCTTGTAGTCAAAATGTCCACTGTCCCGCATCAAATAGTCCGCCGCTCCCAAACAGTCACAATGTACATTGTCATGAAGTCTGAATGTAAACTGGAACAATGCGGCAACATACATGCCAACACAATGTCAACAAGCATCTCCCCTTCACATTGCAGAGGGACAAACAACACCTCCAGCAGAGCAGACCAGACAACTCTACAGTGATGCTGAAGAGGACCACCACACTTCCGACACCTACGCCCCACAACAGTCCATGGACATCTTAGGCAATCGACCTCCAGGAGCAGGGCAGCACCGCTGCATCGAGGATACCCCACCCCCTGCACAGACAACACAGCTGGAAGCACCCACCACCCCGGCTGGCTCCCAGCAGCCCACCGAAGCACACATCGCATTCCAAGGCCAGGTGTCAGACTGCCAGAAGGGGGTGGCCGAGCATGTGCGGGTGGGGTACTACCTCATGGAAGCCGAACCAGATCACATACGTGGGTGTCTAAGTCCCATCAGGGCCCACCTACACTCCCCAACGGAGACCCACACTGCGACAGAGACACATGCCTTTGCACATCTCCAGTACTGAACCACACCCAGAGCCACGGGATGATCATCCACACCCCCACGCTGGACTGGCGTACACCGGCCCAGTTCACTCCTCTTACGTATTGAGTGGGGGACGACAAAGCTACATGTGCAATGTCCCACCCGCTGCCTGCGGTGACATGGTTGCGTCCACTGTCCACTACACTCCAAACACCAGCAGTGCATGTAGACATGGCTATGTCTGTGGTCTGCATACTGCAGTCTGTCCAGCACAACTCCGCCACACTTGGCATTGTGTACATACTCATTCATGGGTCACTTGCCTCCTTCGCACATGCCTGGTTCCCACCTCTCCCCACATTCCGGTATTGTGTAGCTGAGGTGCCATGCCGTTGATGGCTCATGTACATGGCTAACCAAGGTTGCCACAGTAAGTTGTGCTGTCGTGTCTGGTGGGGGGGCATGTTGTTTGGCATGTTGTATGTGATTTTGTGACAAGTGCAGTGCCAGAGTTGTGAGTTGCATGATTGTGGGGTTGAGGTGTGTGGTGTGTTCATTTGGTACTTGCCAACAAGCAGTGCATTCCCATGGGTGCCATCCTGGAAGCGCTGGTTGATGTTGGACTGTCGGAAGATGGAGGGATCATGCACATTGCCTGGGTAGTTGGCTATGACATTGGTGAGGAGTCCCCTGTGGTCCACTATTGCCTGCACGTTGATGGGATGCGTGTGCTTTCTGTTGCGGTAATTGTGTGCGGTGTTGGCAGGGGGCACAAGTCGGACAAGTGTGCAGTCGATTGCCCCCGACACGTGCGGGGATCCAGCTATGGCGTATGGTCCTTGCTTGGTCTCCAGCTGTTCCTGCGCATTGTGGGGGACGTATGGGTGCTGGGGTCCCTAGCTGGTGAGGGCATCCAGGACAGGCGTGAGGCACTTGGATGAGGCTGGCTGTGAGACTCCTCCGACTCGGGCGGTTGTTGTTTGGGAGGATACCAGGGGCCAACAGGTGCAGCACAGCCAGCAGCTTTGTCTGGGGAGGGATGTTGGTTGTCCGCTGTGTTGGTACCGTCAGCCTGTGGGCAATGATGTTCAGGATGCGGAGGATGGTTGTCCTTTTGGGCCTGTAGTGGGCAGTGGCATTGTCTGGTGTTAGGTCTGTGGGGCTGGTGCATTTCTTGAAGGGCCGCTGTCTTTGTCTGCGCTGCCTCTGTGGTGGTCAGAGGGGTGCGGGGGGTCCGTTGGGGGGATGGCGGTCCTGGGGGTGGTGGCGGTGGGTGTTGTTGCCCTCTCGGGGCTCCGGGGTGCATGGTGAGTGGCTCCATGGCATCTGTTGTTCTTCAGGTGTGGCTGTGAGCTGGGCTCCCTTTTCTTGTGCAGATTGACGTCCGACTTTGCACCAGGTCAGAGCAGGTGTTAATTTCCTGCTGGTAACGAGCCGTATCGCCTGTTTTGTATTCCTATCGCCGATGTGGCTGGTCGTTGAGAATGTTGCGTTGTGGTGTTGTCGCGGCTTTTTGCTTGGGAACGCCTACTCTGCATCTCATTAGCGTTAGTTGCCGGGGTCATCTGTGGCGATGTTTTTTGCGACTGCTTTCGCGGGAAAAGTGGTGGTATGGGCTGTTAGCACCAGCTTGTGAATGGGGCGATAAATTTAGCGCGACTTTGGATGCGTTAAAGTGCCGATAACTCGGCGATAGCTCCTTGAGAATATGCCCCTACTTCTTAAGTTACTTAAGCCGAAAAAAAACTGAAAATGTTGTAAATTAGTACAACTCAGAGCTGAAGTAAGTCCAGCACGACACATGGCCAGCCACTTCTACTGCAACACCTTCCCATAGAAATCCATGGAGTCAGGAACTTAAAACAAATGCCCATAGGAAATAAAGTTAAATTAAATTAATTAATTTAAAATATACATAATTGTAATTTACTCTTTTAAAAAGATACAAATATAGTACAGAATATTTTATAAAATGTATTGATAACCTTTTTAAAATTTTAAATTTATGTAACAATAGATTGTATTAAATACATTTGAATTACTTTCAGTTAATTCTATACATCATTTTTATTATTTATTAAGGCACAATATTTTTTTACCTTAGTTGGGAACTTATTTTTTAAGTTAAGCTTAAGCAAAATATTTTTTAATGAATTTAATAAATTTACACTAGGTAAATACTTATTTCAAAATTAAGTTGGTTTGTCTTTAGTTCAACATTAAAAATAAATATCTAAAATTAATTTACAGTAATCTTAACTTTAAAATATTTTTACAAACTTTTTTCAAGATGAATAGGCTTTTATACTTTCCCCTATATTTTACCATAGAGGTTCACAGTTGGTGTGGCGAGCTACATATGGTAAAGTACAGGAAAAGGTTCTTTATAGTTTACCACACAGAGATCTCCGCAGTTGGGGCAGAGATCTCCAGTGGTAAAGTATAAGGAAAAGTAAAAAAGTTTATTAAAGTTGGAACAAGTTGGTAAAAATATTTTAATGGTAACTTTTAAAGTAAATTAATTATATATATTTCCTATATATATATATTATAAATATGGAAATAAAGAACAAAATGCTGACACACTAAAAACTACATTTTAAAATAAATCTTTAATCAATTTAAACATATTACATTTCATTAAGATAATTTTTCTCTGGTTTGAATAAAAAATAACTTCTCAAATAAAATAAAAAATTACATTCTTAATTATGCATGGATAAATATTAAGGGGCCTATTATGATGTCATCCGTCTCGGAAACGGGACTGACCGACCTCTGGTCGGCGGTCCCGACTGCCTCATTATGATGCGACCGCACAGGTGCGGTCGCATTCTGACAATCCGGCAATAAACCGGCCATAGTACATGCTCCCATAGGGAAATGGGAGGTGGTGTTAATCCCTGCACCCTGTGGCAGGCACCTCAAGGGATTAAAAGGGGGCATCATAGGTGCCCCCTCAGCCACCAACCGGAGGCCGCAAAGGAAAGGGGGCCGTGCTAGGGGCCCCCAAACAGGGTTTCCATGTTGGAAAGGCTGGCATGGAAACCCTGCCGGAAACCATGCATCGTAATCCGTACGGCATAAGCCACCGTCCATTTGGATTACGGGGCAGTTCCAACTGCCCAAGGGGCTCAGGAGCTTGTCGGAAGCCAGCTGGAATTCCGACGGGCTGAATCAAAATCAGCCGGTCGGAACTGAAACCAACAACCTGAGGTCGGAGGCCTTACAACCAACATCGTAATAGGCCCCTTAATGTGCTGTAAAGCATTAATTAAAAGTAATTTAACTGTATTTTTAAAAAATAATGTTACATAAATTTTAAAATGCAAAATTATTAAAATATTTTATAATTAAATAAAATATGTACTATTTTTATATATTTTTCAATTAAAATATAATTATTTATACTTTGTACTATTTTGAATAATTTAATTTATATATTATCATTATTTCTTTTTTTTAATAGTAGCTTTACACTTGTAAGTTAGGCTCCACTCCCTTTTACAACGGGTGGAGATATGTAACTCCACACTTCTGAGTCATTTCACACTCTGGGGGATATTCTCAAGAACGTGCGATAAACATCGCCAAAATAGGTTAACGCAAGTTTTTATATCGCCGTCTATCGCGGGAAAATAACTCCGTGTTAACGTCATATTTTCAACACGGCGGTAACATGCGATAGTCTCCCGATAACACGTCAAATGTCCGCGATAACATTACCGGGACGGCGATGAAAACCCGAACGCGAAAAAAGTTGCGATGGGCCCAACCGCGATAAGACAATCAGCGAAAAGAAGCGCCAGGCCTGCAAATCACACACGTCAGGCGGGAAAAATCACTACAAAAGCAGGAAAAAAAATAAATAAAACTACAGCGAAGCACAATGGAGGCAGCCGGAGCAGGTACAGAGGACGGCCAGAACCCCACAAGCCCCCCGGAGGAGCAGCCTGGGACCTCGGGGACAGGGAAGGGCAAGGACAAGAAGAAGAGGACGACGCGGTTCAGTCCGCAGGAAAACAGGATCCTGATCACGGAGGTGATAGAACACCATCAACAACTGTTCGTCACCTCCACTGTGTCATTGGCAACAAAAAATGCAAAATGGCAGTCCATCGTGGACAAGGTGAATGCAGTCGGAGTGCTGAGGAGGACAATGGAAGAGCTCAAGAGGCGCTGGAATGATGTGAAGCGCAAGACCAAGCAGAAACTCGCCAACAACCAGAAGGGAGCAATGCAGACTGGAGGTGGGAGTCCAGAGCAACAGGAGGAGCTGGATGAGATGGAGGAAATGGTGTCCACAGTCATCAGTGGGAAGACGGTGGCAGGAGTTGGTGGACAAGACACTGCTCAACATGACCTCACACAACAGCAACAGGGTGAGTAACCACCAGGGACTGGGGGGACGGGGGGGGGTGGGCCAAATGGCATCCATGCACAATCAAACGGAGCACAGTGCACACCCACAATGACTCTGGATCATGTCCCTGATCCCCTTGGCACACTGCAGCACACATAGAAACAGCACGTAGGCCCCCGTCGACTATGTGCCCAGAGGAGACCCGCCCACACATCACTTATCTCACAACCAACCTATGCACATGTGCTGAACCCAGCAAACCTGCGGATCCGTGAGCCACACTGACAATGCAAGTGACACTGCATGACGATTAGCATGGCTGCAGTCCGATCATCATGACATGGTGCACGCCACCACACTGAGGTGGCTGAGTGTGGACCACATCCGTAAAGGAGCAGGTCACACTCTGACACATCCACCTGCACAAACAACCCCTGACGTCAACAACACATCTGCGGACAAACCATGCCCCAGAGTCCCAACTCCCACCAAGACCCAAATTCACCCAAGTCTGCAACATCTCAGTACTGTATGGGCACAGAATTCAAAGGCACACCGCCTCAAAGGGACAAGGGGCAGCAAAATCAGAGCTGCAGGGGCGACTCTCCCAAAATGCAGCACACACACATGACATTCACGCCGACGATACCCAGCTGGTATTTCCTTTTAAAGATTTGTTGAGTGCCTCTTTGAGAATTTTAAGAGTTGCTTAAAAGATATAGCTCAATGGATGAATAACAACAAACTCAAGCTGAATGCCGACAAAACGGAGGTGCTGTTTTTCGTTAATAGTCAACCCCCCGCCGCAGACCTTTGGTGGCCGGAGGAAATGGGCTGCCCTCCCACCCCCGCAGGCTGCGCAAAAAACCTGGGAGTAAAATGGCAGGCGGACTTATCATTCTCAGCCCAAATTCAGCAGGTGACAGGTGCATGTTTTGGCAGCTTGAGAAATCTGCGTAAAGTTATACACCTTCTGCCAGAAAACTGTCGTCGGTTTGTGGTTCATGCCACAGTAACCTCTCGCCTGGACTACGCGAATGGCCTGTATTTGGGCCTTCCAGCATACCAGATAAAGAAATTGCAGATGGTCCAGAATGCGGCTGCGAGATTGATCAAACGTGTCCCATTTAAGCAGCATATCTCTCCGCATCTCAAGGAATTGCACTGGTTGCCGGTCATCTACAGAATAAAATTCAAGGCCTTAACCTTAGCCTTTCGGGCATTCCACGGATCTTGCCCCAGCTATCTGAAGCAGAGGCTAGGTGCGTACAAGCAGTCTCGATTACTCAGGTCTAGCTCTCAGAACCTACTATGCACCCTCGCAAGGAAGGCACGGCTAGCGGGCAGATCCTTTACGCTCAGGGCTGCCATGCTTTCGAACGCCCTGCCCAACGCCCTGCGCCAAATCACCTCAGAAACCCAATTTAGGAAAGCAACCAAAACCTGGCTTTTCAGTCAGGACTAATCCCCTGGACTCTCTGTATAACGCATGCTTTCTTGCACGCCACCTGTTGCTACAGCGCCGGGACACCTCTTAGGAGGTAGCTGTTCGCGCTCTACAAATGACAGTATTATTATTCAGAGCACATCAGCATTGACAACAATGTGGTACAAACTGCAACACGTTTACAACAGGACAGAGGACACAACAGGTGCCGCTTGTGTGTAGAAACTGGCCAATCACATTTGGCATAGCAGAGAAATGTGAGATGTCAATGTACAAGTACAAACACATATCTGTGATGTTGACGAAATGTCCACTGTCCCGCATCAAATAGGCAGCTCCTCCTAAACAGTCACAATGTACATTGTCATGCAGTCTGCATGTGAACTTGTACAATGCGACAACATACATGTGAACACAATGTAATACTGCATCTCCCCTTCACATTGCAGAGGGAGCATCAACACCTCCTGCAGAGCAGCCCCTACAACTCTTCACTGATGACGATGAGGACATCCCCAACATCGACACCGAAGCCCTCCAAACCCTCATTGACAGCTTCGGCACCCCACCTCCAGGAGCAGGGCAGCCCAGCTGCATCGAGGAGACCCCACCCCCTGCACAGACCACACAGCAGGAAGCACCTACCACCCTGGCTATCTCCCAGGACCCCCACGAACAACACATGGCCTTCCAACGCTGTGTGTTAGAGGTCCAGGAGAAGATGGCTGATCAGGTGCGGGTGGGGTTCGACCTCATGGCAGCCAAACTTGATGCCATACATGGGTGTCTGATTCCCATCAGGGACCACTTACAGTCCCTAACGGACACCCACAGTCCGCTCCATGCTCTCCAACGATCCATGGCTGACATCGCTGGAGTCATGATACTGAGACAAGTACAACTGTCCAGTCAGAGTGGCTCCAGCGATGTCAGCCAGGAGTTGGGACAGATGCTGGGGCTCATGGAGAACATGGAGCGGATGACGGCGGAAAGAATGGCTGCCACGGCTGCACACCAGCGAGATGTGGCTGGGACCTTCCATGCCCTGCAGCACATCGTCATGGCATTGCTGCCTCAAGGCCTTGCGCAGATGAATGCTGCTGCTGCTTCTACATCCACATCTCCGCCCCCTGATGTGTCAGTGCCTCACAGTGTGGCAGGCAATCCACCTCCGGCCCCCAATGTGTCAGTGGCACACAGTGCGGCCGACATTCCACCACCACCCACGTGTGAGGCACATGTGACATCAGAGGACGAAGATGCGGGTGAATCAATCTTACTGGTAAGGAGGAGGCAGTCGCATTCATCTCCGCCATATGGCCTGTTTCTGCTTGGTTCTGCCCTTTGCATCATCACCTTCCACTGTCCCCCGATACACTCTACGACACTCACCTTGGACCTCGACATGGACTGCCATTTTCTGTTTGGTTACCAATGACACAGCGATCAGACTGCGGACTGAACTCTTCCTCTTCCGATGTACTTGTCATTCCCTGAAGGACTCTGGCTGGCCCTCCACGGGCCAATAATGTGAAGTGGGGTTTGCATGGCCCTGTACTGCTCCAGCTGCAACACTCCACTGGATGTGAATTAAACATTCAGAATCGCACAGATGTTTCATGTCTTTTATCATTCAAGTATGAGAGTATGGATGAATGTAGGGTCAGTGATTCCCCCTTACGTCCATTTTGCTCATGTCGTGGGACTTGAGTCACAGGGTGCAACATTGCCGATTGCGGTCCGGGTGGCGTAGACACTACAACAGAGACACAAGCATCAGCTACTTCCTTGTCCAGCCCAGAACTGAAGCACGCCCAGAGCCCCGGGCTCATTGTTCCCACCCCTACGCTGGCCTGCCATACGCCAGGCCAGTCCACTCCGCTTACGCTCAGAGGGGGGGACGACAAAGCTACATGTCCCAGGTCTTCCCTGTAGTGATCTGCTGATCACTGGTCTAGTTGTCAGCATGCCACAGCCACTCCCTGAGGGATGGTTAATACCCACACCACACCCATCCAGCACAGGCGTCACAGGACATGTGACCCTGCCAATAAAAGGGGCCTAGCACATCACATTTCCCACTGCCGGAGATGACATGATGGCGTCCGCACCACGAGACTCGATCATAAAGGGTCCATGACTTGTGGCGCACTGGGTTAGTGGCACCCGATGCACTGCGGCCGGCACAGGCCTACCGCCATGGGACGATGACTTGTGGCGCACTGGGTTAGTGGCACCCGATGCACTGCTGCCGGCACGGGCCTACCGCCATGGGACGATGACTTGTGGCGCACAGGGTTAGTGTTACCCGATGCACTGCGGCCGGCACGGGCCTACCGCCACGGGACGATGACTTGTGGCGCACAGGGTTAGTGGCACCCGCTGCACTGCGGCTGGCAGGGGCCTACCGCCACGTGACGATGACTTGCGTTGCACAGGGTTAGTGGCACCCGCTGCACTACGGCTGGCAGGGGCCTACCGCCACATGACGATGACTTACGTTGCACAGGGTTAGTGGCACCTGAAGAGCTGAGCGGGTGTGCAGCCTGCGATGATGCGTAGGCCTTGATGAGCCGTCCTGCTAATCGTGGTTCGATTTGAATTGTGAGTCCTGCTGGACCGTAGTGCACGTGGAAGGCAGCAGTCAGCACACACGACTCTGCGGTGCTGCAGGGTGCGCTGGGGGCCTGTGGCGCGGAATCCAGCGATCGGCTGAGGAGGATGCACCGGCACGTGGTGGGCCCTCTTGGATACACGCCGGTGGCGGCAGGTGAGCCTTGAGGCCTGGGTGCGCAGGGGCGGCCAGTCATCGCTGGGCCGAGGACCGGTCTGGGGACCAGGGCTGGGATGCAGCAGGCGCACAGGATCGCGCAGGCACCACCGGTCACGGCGGCGGACTCGTGGCTGGGTGGGGGCGCCGCCCTTGCTGACACGACCCTGCATGCGATGACATGATGTGCGTGGGTTGGTTTGGGACGTAGCCACCTCGTCTCCAGTGTGAATGTGCCCGTTGAAGGTGGTCGGCCATGTGTGTGTAGGCCTATGGACAGGTTGTGGCGGAGACTGAGACACACGCAGTAGTCACTTTGGTGGTGGATTTGTGACTTGTGCATTCCCACAGTTGTGAGTTGGGGGATTGTGGAGTTGAGGTGTGTGGTGTGTTCAGTTGGTACTTGCCGATGGGCAGTGCATTTCCATGGGGGCCATCCTCAAAGCGCTGGTTGGTGGCGGACATGTGGGAATCATGCACACTGCCTGGGGAGTTTGCGACGACATTGGTGGACAGGCCACGGTAGTCCACTTTTGTATGCACAGTGATGGCATGCGTGTGGTTGCTGTTGCGGTGATTGTGTGCAGTGTCGGTAGTGGGCACAAGTCGTACACGTGTGCTGTGAATTGCCCCCAACACGTGCGTGACGCCAGCTATGGCGTAGTTCCCTTGCGTGGTCTCAAGATATTCCTGCGCAGTGTGGGGGGAGTGAGGGGCAGGGGTATCGAGCTGACACACACCGTGATGCTTTCAGGTATGATGAGTGCTGCATGATGTGACCGTAACAGCAGTTCGTGTGGTCGTTACCTTCCTCTTCATTCCTACGACGGTTACGGCCACACAAACTTCTGTTACGGTCTTCTCATGCATGGTTTATCATGCCTGTGAGCATTCCGGTTTGTCCAAGTACAGTACACTGTACCAGATTAGGCATGTGACTATATGGAAGTTTGACCATTGTCACCATTTCTCCCACAGGTTTCAGAGGACACGTTGCCCTGTTGAAGTTCCCCGTTGGGCATGGAATGCGTTGGCTGAGCTTTTCGTTTTGTTTGTTTGTGTATTTGTAATAAAGTTCTGTTTTTACACTACTGTTGACTACTGGACTTCATGACCTGGCGCACCCACATTTCGGTTACTACGATCTTGGGTCTGGGTCACGGAGGCGTCTAACACGGCTGGCGTTGGGGTTGGTTGCGCAGGTACACTACGAATTGGAACTATCGTGTGGTGCGGATACAGGGGCCCGCCGTTGCTTTTGTGGACATGCATCCATGACATGTGTGAGGGAGTTTGATGGGGCTGGCTGTGAGACTCCTCCGACTCTGGCAGTTGTTGGTTGGAAGGTACCAGGGGCCAACAGGTGCAGCACAGCCAGCAGCTTTGTCTGCGGGGGGATGTAGGTTGTCCACTGTGTTGGTACTGTCAGCCTGTGGGCAATGTGGGTCAGGATGCAGAGGATGGTTGTCCTTTTGAGCCTGTGTTGGCCAATGGCTTCCTCTGGCGTTGAGTCTCTGGGGCTGGTGCGTTTTAGGGTCGTCCGCTGTCCTGCACTGCCTAGGTGGTAATCCGGGGGGTGGTCTGGGGGGGGGAGGGGCCTGGGAGTGGTGGCGGTGGGTGTTGTGGCCCTCTTGGTTCTCCGAGCTGCATGATCAGTAGCTCCATGGCATCTGTTGGTCTTCAGATGTGGCTCTGGGCTGGGCTCCCTTTCATACTGCAGGTAGTCGTCCTGCTTAACACCAGCAAAAGGCAGGTGTTAAATCCCTGCTGCTAACGCGCCTTATCGCCTGTTCTTGGTTCGCATCGCAGATCTGACTGGTCGTTGAGAATCTCGCGAAGTGGTGTTTTCGTGTGTTTTTGCACGGGAACGCCTACTCTGCATATCATTAGCGTTAGTTGTCGCACTCATCCGTGGCGATGTTTTTTGCGGTTGCTATCGCAGGAAAACTGGCGATGTCGGCAGTTTGCACCAGCTTGTGAATGGGGCGATGAATCTATCGCCACTTTTGCGGCGCTAAAGTGCCGCTAAATCGGCGATGGCTCCTTGAGAATATGCCCCTCTGATTTTGTGACTAGTCAAAAGTAGTAAAGTTACTCAAAAGTCTAAGGTTAAAGTTACGCATGAAATTACTCACAAGTGTAACTTACCTTTGTATTTACTGAAGATATAGGAATAATTAGAGAGAAAAATACCAGGAGGTCTTTTCCCTTTCAACGTTGCTTGTGTTCCTTCTAAACTGTCTTCATCAATCTTAGTTTGGGATCAAGTTAAAGTAGCCACCTTAAAGATTTGTACTGCTATTTTTAAAGCCAAATCTGCTGCACACTTCCTTTTAGTGTGAATTCCTTTTACGGACCGTGATGTGCTGTACATGGACCAAAGGAAGCTTATTTTGTGGAACAGCTACCTTCTCCAAAGCTATTGATTTCCCTTTCAAATCTCTGAATCCATTTAAGCACCGGTAAATCTACACTATGGGACCGATTCCAATGTCGTTCGGAAAGCAATCCAACTGAATCGGTTCTGGAATGCTTTTCAAACGACTCGGATCAGGGGAGTCCGACCGAGCGACTTGGATGCATCCGGATGCGTCGGTCGGTCTCCCATTGACTTCTATGGGAGCCTGTGTTCCGAACGAGAACACTGGCTCTCATTGAAGAAAGGGGTGGCTGAGGAAAATCGTGCACCCTGTGGCGGGCACCCCATGGTGCCTGCCATACTGTGCATGGTTGGAAAGGGGGGTCCATTGGGTACCCCCATGGGCTTGATTCGGAGGGCCCCGGGTGAAGGGGGGCCTACTATGGGCCCCTAAAGACCAATTACAGAAGCCAATTCGTTCCAGAGAAACCAAATCGGAACAGCTGTCAGAATCGGTCATCGTATTTACTCGCTCGGAAAACCGAGTCCATAGAGCTGTACGAATTGGCTCCGAAAGACGCAACCTGTCCGAATGCCTTTCGGAACTGATTCGGACAGTCCAAACGGTTTCCAGGCATCAGAATCGGTTGTTGGGAAGTGTGTACGATTCGGTCAGAAACAAGGGTTCTGGGTCGGATTGGGCAAACCCGATTCCGATTTGGAGCCCTTCCGAACGACATCGGAATCGGCCCCTATATCTTTGAACATAGAATGCTGAATCCTACATTGTAAGTGTAGGCACAGATGGATCAGCATTCTGTAGGGCAAGAAACAGGGTATGTATGTTTGAGAGCTGTGCACTGGAATCATCCAAACATTTAGTGCGTGCATAGAGGCTTGAAGTTCTCGTCCTCATAAATTCCCTGTACTGCAGCACAAGTTTGTTTACTGCTAACCACAGATTGTGCACAGCTGTATCTGCAAAATACACTCTTGTTCTAAGGTAGGGGCAGAAAATTAGGAGTTTGTGGAATATTTTGAGTGCATTCCAAAAATTCTTGCATGCAGAGTATATGGTCATATTCAAAACGTACGTCAGTAGCATTTTAAGAAGCAGCCCACTGCACTCAACACAGGTGTAGAGCGCGATCATTAGGAAAAGTAGCTTTTGTTGCTGCTTGCTTGTTTAGGTATGGGAGAAAATATGATGATTTGCTTTGCCTGCACCAAACAACGCTATTTCAGTATAGCTGTATGTAGAGAGTGTCTCGGCAGAGGAATACAGATGTGATCTTTATGCTATGGGAGTTATCTGTGCTTCATTGTATACTGCGTATGTTTCGACTGAAGTGCTGGGAACAACTCTAATCACTAGGTTTATTTTATTTTTACATGTCTGTAAATATTTAGGGCCTGATTTAGATATTGGCAGTCTTACTGCCATCCTGCCGTGGTGGTGGTCTCAAGTACTCCATTGAGTTGATGGCGGTCCGTCTGTCGTATTTAGATGTTTCCGGCAATGGGCAGAAGACCGCAGTGGTCTTTGCTTCTGGCTGACAGTACTCCATTGCTGTCACCCTGGCGGGATTGCGCCGAGCTGAATTAGATTCAGACACCCTTGCGTCATGTTGCAAGGGTGCCTGCATTGCGGGGAGGATTGTTTTTGTGCAGGCAGGAACACCTTCCTGCCCAAAAGCAATCATTGATGGCATTTTCCTCTTTCTATGCGTGCTACAGAAAGCGGAAAAAAGGAAAAAAAACTAAGAGAAATAAAATTATTTCTCCTCGTTGCGCCACTCCTACGAGGCGTAGGATTCTGGCACATTCTCAGCTTTACAAAATGTTGTAAATATGGGAATGTGTCAGGTTCCATGGATGTTGCGCGGGAACACCCATGGAATGCCCCTTTCACACAGAGTAATGCGTGAAAGGGGCACATATCTACAAGGCCATGAGAAGTCACGCAGGGTGACTTTATGTGGGCTTGTAAATATGAGCAAGCCCATTGCGCTGCTGGTGCATCAAAAGAAGTGACGCACCGGCGGCTCAATGGGCTTGTAAATGAGGCCCTCTGTTGGTAAGTGGTCTGATGCCCTTTTACCTATGTTCGGTGAAGCCCTGCTCTTTGAAGTATAATAATAAATGAGAATTACAATTATCAGTTTTCCTGAAAGCTTTTTCACACTGTGATAACTAACTATTTTAGAACAGAAGGCAATGCGAATTAAATACTGTGAATATATTTTAGCAGACTTGATTATCATGCTGCAAAGAAAAGTGACATTAAACTACCATGCATTCTATATTTGTCTTTCATACATAAATGATTAACAGATGTCACCTAAAAAGGTGCTACCTAGAAAAGAAAAAACATGATAATTGTAACACCATATGTCTGGTTCTCCTCTTATTGGATTTTTATTGTTTTGGTGTAATTTTGCTCATTAGATTTTTTTCTATTTTTAAAAACTGGTTGTGGGAAAAAAATAGTTTTGACCGTTTAACAATTTTGTTGCTGCTACATACTTTGCACATTATTCTAATTTAAGCATGTCTACTCTGTGCCATAATCACTGAACATGTCATGACAGATGAGTATGTCTCGGGTGCAATATATATATATATATATATATATATATATATATATATATATATATATATAGTGAATTTTTGGCTTTTTTAATTTAAAAATGGTATGTTTTAACTGACAATTTCACTTAACTCTAACATCACTATAAATTTCGTGTTTTAAGTGAATTCTTAAGATTTTTTAAACATAAAGTAAGAAATTATTACCAGACCTAACTATAAGGTCAATTTAAGCTTAGGTTTTTTTCTGTGAATTTCTTGGTTTTTTAAACAATTTAAAGTAAGCTATTACTGCCATACCTAACTGTATGTACTAGGGTCTTGGCTACATAAAGAAGTTTGAATTTGTGAAGAGACTGGCCTCCCCACAGAGGCCATAGTACAGGGCAAAGGCTGTACATAGTAGTTAGTGTTTGGTGAGCTACTGGCATCTCTGTGAAGACCCCTCTACAGGGTGAAGGCTGTACATAGTGGAATTTGGAGGTTTTGGGTGCGGGAGCAGATTGAGAGCGATCTGGATGTCTTTGATGATTTGCGATGTTTTCTCTGCGAAAAAAGGATTAAAAGGTTTCACAGTCAGGGGGTGCTATATTGTTGGTGGAAGCAAGGTCACTCCTACAAAAAGATTGGTGTCTGATAATTTCGAACAGTTTCTTGGGCCTATTAGAGGCAGTGTATAGTTGGTTTTGAGTGAAGACTGTTTGGAGTTCCTAATGTCCCTGTTGTAGGCACTGCACCTTTGATGCAGGAGTATGACGTTGGCCAAGGAGGGGGTGTGTCTCCATGCCCTTTCAGCAAGTCTAAGGTGTTGCCGTTCTTATGTTTATGTATTTGTAGAGCGCATGGCTGCCCGAAGGCTTCCCAGCGCTAGGAGTCAGAGAAGGCAGTCAGGGTGCATAGGATGTTAAGGGAAGAGCCAAGTTTTGAGTCTTTTCCTGAATGCCAATTCATCAGTCAGCATACGCAGTTCCCTAGGCAGGGAGTTCCTTAGGCTAGGAGCCAGATGCGAGAAGCATCTGCCTCCCCACCTGGATCTCTTTATCCTAGTTTGTTTCATGAGTAGATCTGCAGAGGATCTTTGGGGTCTGCCTGGGATGTAGTGTGTGACAAGCTTTTTGATTAAGGCCGGACCTTTGTCATTCATAGCTCTATGGGCAATACATAGTGACTTGAACTTGATCCTGGCCTGGATAGGGAGCCAGTGTAGTGTCTTCAAGGCTGCCTTGGCTGACTGTTGTCTGGGAATGCGCAGCAGTATCCTAGCTGCGGCATTCTGCACCACTTGCAGTCTGTTTATAACGTATTTGGGGATCGCCAAGATACAGGGAGTTACCATAATCCAGCTGTGACACCGCAAGGGCCTGGACCACGGTTCTGCGAGTGTGTTCAGGAATGAGAGGGAGGATCTTCCGGAGCATGCGCAGTAATCCAAAGCACGCGCCTGATAGTTTTCTGGCTTGAGTCTCCATGGACAGACTTTCGTCTAGCCAAATTCCCAGATTTTTAACCGCGTTCTTTGGGACAGGGGGTTCTCCCAGTTCTGGAGGCCAGCTAATAATGTTTCTTGGGACCGCCTTATTACCCAGGAACATAAGCTCTGTTTTTCCTCCATTTAGCTTTAGGCTGCCATTATTCATCCATTCTGCAACTTGTACCATGCATGGTGCCAAGTTGTTGTGCGTGGATTGGGGGCCCTCTGTCACTGATAGTATCAACTGGGTATCGTCCGCGTATGACACTATAGATAGTCCAAATTCTTGCACTATCTTTGACAGTGGTTGCATATACAGTTTAAATAGTGTTGGGCTTAATGTAGATCCCTGTGGGACTCCGCACAAGATTTGTAGGGTGTCAGATAGGTGCTCACCCTCCAATAGTTGGAAGGATCTATCTTCTAGAAATGAGGTAATCCACTTTAGTGCAGAGCCTGTAATACCCGCTTCCTTTAACCTGCGGCTCATGGTCTTATGATCCACCGTATCAAAAGCGGCGCTAAGATCCAAGAGCAGGATAGCTGCTGTACACCCCTGGTCTAGGATTCCCTTTAGTTCCTCTGTGACCACCAGCAGGGCTGACTCTGTGCTGTGTTGGGGTCGGAAACCCATTTGAGTGGTATGCAGTATCCGATTCTCCTCTAGATATTGAGACAGGGTCTTATTGATGTGTTTTTCAGTTATTTTGCCTAACAGTGGTAAAAGTGAGATTGGTTGATAATTCCCTGGCTCTGACGGGTCTAAATGGGGCTTCTTCAGCAGAGGCCGGATTATGGCATGTTTCCAGGTTTTGGGAATAATCCCTTGTGTAAGAGAGAGTGATATGAATGCTGCAGTTGTGGACCTAGTTTTTTTACCTCCCTGCAACAGGATATCTGGTGGAATCGGGTCTTGTGGAGAACCGGATTTAATCTTTTGCAGGATAGAGGTCATATCTTCTTCACTTAGGTCTGCGAAGTGGTCTAATCTTACCCCTGTTTTAATTCTCAAGTTGTCATTGTTACTTGAGTGGGCATCAACGTAGTTTGAACTACTATTTCCTTGCAAGGAGTTATATATTATTTCCACCTTATTTTTGAAAAAGTTCGCCATCTGATTACATCTCTCTTTGGATGAGGCGTGATTGTTTGTTTCCTGATCAGTGGAAGTTAGGGAGAGCACTACCTTGAATAGTTCTCTTGGGGAGTTACATGCTGAATTAATTTTTCCTTCGAAATAATTGGCTTGGGCTTGGAGCATCTCATTATGATACCGTCTAATAGCCAGCTTGTATTGGCTCTTGATGGCGGGATCATAGTTTTTCCTCCATTGTCTTTCTAGTTTTTTACAGGATTTTTTCATCATGATTAGGTTTGCGTTAAACCAAGCTGCTTTTTTCCTAGGTGGTTGCTTACTTAGTCTGGTTTTCTGAGGGTACTGAGCTGCAACTTTGTTAATCCAGTCTGCCCACCTCTTATCTGCCTCTTCTATGTTGTCTGCCATGCATGGGGCCTGAGCTTCTAGTTCATTCACCATGCTGTCCTGTAAAGTTCTTGGCCATTTATTCCTAGTCCTGGTGAGTTTATTACATGTGGGTAGGGCCTGGGGGTTAACTAATGTAAAGGGTATAAAGTGGTGATCAGTCCAGGGGACTGGCACGGGAGTCCCTACCGCTAGATTGGGTTCATTGGAGAAGATGGCATCTAATATGTGCCCTTTTTCATGCGTGCCTGCGTGCCTGCGCTTACCATTTGTTTAAGTTGCATGGCTTCCATATCTTGAATTAGTCTGTTCGAGGTGTCAAGTTTATCTAAGTGAAAGTAAAAGTCCCCAAGTAGGGTGGTGGATCCCTTACTGGCCACCATTGTTGCTACTGTACCAGGAAACTCCTCTAGAAAGGTGTTAGTGGAACCAGGGGGTCTGTAGATTAGTGTGCCTGAGAAGGTAGCGTTGGGGGAGAGTTTAATACTAAATTGTGATGTATCACAGTTAGTGATAGTCATGGGTGTTGTCATGCATCCATATTCATTTTTGTATAGGATAGCCACCCCCCCTCCTGTTTTTTCCCTCCTGTCTTGTCTTCTGATTGAGAAACCTGGAGGAAGTACTTGGACTACGTCCGGAGTGGAACATTCTTTCAGCCATGTCTCTGTCAGAAATAGGATGTCCAGTTCCTCATTCTCAATAAGCAGCCTGATTTCTGTACTGTGAGCTGGTAAGGATCTGCTGTTAATAAGTCCCATTTTCCACTGGGCCTTCCTAGCGGTCCTATCTATTTGTTGGTGCTTGTCAATGTTCCCTGTGCTAACCTTGGTCAAGCAATTAGGACAGGTGATTTCCTTACCTATCAGGCTTGCTGGCGGGAAGATGTGATCGCACTGGGAGGCCCCTATATGCCTCAGTGCTAGTAGCTCTTTCGCAGAGTACTTGATGGTTTTATGATTTTCTGTAGCGGAACAGGCAGGGTCCCTGGCCCTTGGCCGTGTCCGGACGCAGACGGGCTTGCCTTAGGCACGCCTTCGGCTCGTCCGCGCTGCGGGTGCCATAAGTAGGCATTTCCTCAACAATAACTAGAAAGCTGACCTGGCCCTCTCTCCACACGAGGGTGGGCCCTTCCTAATGTGTTCCTTTCTCCCGTCCCGCCTGGCCAGCCGATTCAGCAGCTCGGCGCGAGTGCAGGACTATCCCCGAGAACACAGTGAGTTTTAAAATCGCCCCAGATTCAATTTCACAGTGAGTTTTAAAATCGCCCCAGATTCAATTTCACAGTAAAATCAAGTGGTAAAATCAATTTTACATTAAAACAAAGTTAAAAAATAGTGCAAATCAGTGCAAAAGCTCTATCGGTACTTGTCTCATACCGTGTTGTTGACCCTCTGTCAGTTACTCCTTAGCGCGTCCGTGCTGCGGGCGCCATAAGTAGACGTTTCCTCAACAATAACTAGACCGCTGACCTGGCACTCTCTCCACACGAGGGCGGGTCCTTCCTAATGTGTTACTTTCTCCCGTCCCGCCTGGCCAGCCAATTCAGCAGCTCGGCGCGAGTGCAGGACTATCCCCGAGAACACAGTGAGTTTTAAAATCGCCCCAGATTCAATTTCACAGTGAGTTTTAAAATCGCCCCAATTTCAATTTCACAGTAAAATCAAGTGGTAAAATCAATTTTACATTAAAGCCAAGTTAAAAAATAGTGCAAATCAGTGCAAGATTTGCATTAAGGTTACTGTTGAGCCATGGGTTGGATCATTTTGATGGGATTCTTTTTAATTGCTTAGGTGCTATGGTGTCCATGATTTTGGATATGGAATTAAAATAGTGATCCGTGAGGTCCTGGGTATTGGTCATGGTGAGAGGCAGGAGCATGGTCTTGTTAATGATAGTTGCCATAGTGTGTGAGTTAATGTTTCGGGTGTCATGGATCCAGTGTTTGGCTTTCTTTGGTTGGCCTTTGAAGGTGATTGCCTCTATATTTAGGGAGAAGGTGACACAGTAGGGTCGGTCCGGTCATATGGGAGAATAGAATCAACTTGTACGGTGTTCTCTTTAGCATTGGTTAGGTCATGGGCGGCACCTTTCTTATGTGTCTGGCTATTGCAGGCTGGCACGAGGTTGAGGTCATAAAGGAAGGTTTTGAAGCAGTTCACGAGTGGGTCAGTGAGATTGTTCCAGTGAATGTTGAAGTCACCCAGGAAGACCTAGTTGGAATGATCGTCAATGTTGTAGGAGATAATCTCCATGACCCATTCAGTGAATGCACGATTACTGCCGGGGGGGAGGGGGGGTGATAGAACGTGTGGAGGGAGCACTTTAAGTTACTAGTAGTGTAGATGTCGATCAAGAGGCATTTACAGGTGGGCAGAAATGTGGCGTGTTTCTGTTTCACAAAGAGTGAGGCTCTATATAAATAGGCTAGGTCACCCCCCATGCGTCCTGGGCGGTCTAGTCTAATAATGCCATAACTAGGGGGGACCAGGGTATCCAAGATGGGCCCAGAGGAATTGTTTAACCAGGATTCCTTGAGCATGAGAATGTCCAGTTTTCAGGTCGAGGATAAGAGCAGCTGTGTCGGCCGCGTGTTTCATGGCTGGGCAGCAGTTTAGTAGTGTGCATTTCAGGAATGTATTAGAGGTGGTCCTAACAGGGGGCGTATGAGAGAGGGGAACTTGAGTGAGGTTCAATTTGCTCTCAGACCTAGTATTGGGGTAGGAAGACTTGAAGGGGTGGGAGATAAAAGTCTTGATTTTGGTGACGGGTTGGGTGAGAGCAGCCGGGGTAGGGTTATAGGAGTTTAGGAGGTCAAGGAGGTCATTGTTAGATAGCTGTCTGACTAGTCTATTGGGATGGGAGGAGTGATTATGGATGGGTGCGGTCATGTAGAGAGGCAGGATGCTCCCTGTGTAGGCAGGGATACGGAACAAGTAGTGGCTGGAAATTCTGGGGGCGTCATTAGATAAGTGTTGAGCAAAGTGTGGGGACCACCTGTGTTCGTGTTTGGAGGTGATGCGTAATAGTTGGAGAATGTCTGCACGGATCTGATACAGGTCCGAGTTTATAGAGTCAAGCATTATGTCATGGGACAGGTTTCTGAGGAGTCCCAGGTTGGGGAAAGCATTGGAGTGTGGGGGGGGTGACCAAGCGATGGGGGAGCTGGCGTTGGTAATGTTCACCAATTGAGCCTTGGAAGTGGGTGGTTGAGTTGAGGCGGTGTCATGGTGGAGCCAATTAATGGGAGTGTGGATGTGGGGGGCACTGAGGGAGTGGGAAGTGGTGGTGTCCGACTGGTGTCAATTGAGGGGGTGGTTGGTGTTGGAGGGAGTTGTCAGTGGAGGGTGGTGAAAAGGGCAGCGATTGAACCCGTGGATGGTTGGGTGACCACCCCGTGTGACGGGTGGGAATGGTGGACCGTCAGGGTAAAAGGGGAGAGGGGGTTAACAAGGGGAGGGGAGGGGGAGAGGCGAGGGAGTAGGAAGGGGAGTGGCTGTGACTAGTTTGTTTTTGAGGTAGAAGAAGAGGCTGCGGAAGAGTTCCAGGTTGTGATCAAAAGACTGAATGAGAACGGTGCCGTTGTTGTAGGTGGAAATTATGGCATTGCCGTGGTAAAGCGAGGAGGGCATGATAGTGAGTTTGTGGCCATGTGGGATTTTCTTGGTTATGGTGATGTTGAGTGAGGAAGAGAGAACATTCCTCCATTTGGCAGGCTAGTTGGTGGAGAAAATGTGGTCGTTCATTAAGTTACTCTTGCTGTGGCAAAAGTAGGGGTCGGTGAAAAGGGTTTCTTTCTTGAGGTTAAGGATTTTATGTTTGAGATTTCTCTTGACGTGTCTGGATATGTTGGGGGTAGTTTATTACAAACTAGTCATTTCTGGAGGGCGATATCAAGGCGTTCAACATTCTGGAGATGACAGTCTATCAGATCAGAGAGAGATAGGATATCTTATGGAATAAATGAGCATAACAACAAACATGCCCACCATCCGGACAGAGTGAGAGAGGATACAGAATTGGATAAATGGGGCAGACAACATACATGTCAATAGATCAGAGAGAGACAGAATACATTAAGATGTAAATGGGGTAATAGTGTACAGACAAGACTGGGAAGAGTGTCCAATGATACACTGCTAAAGAACCCAGGTTGCAGTCAAGAACTTTCTGGAGTCATAGACGTTCATAGGACGGGGGATGTAACTGTCAAACTGGTAGTGCGGAACTTCGTGGGGTGAGTGAGATGCCACTAGAGATGAAAGAGGGTATAAGAGGGGCCCTCAGGTGATGCATGCAGTTATGGGAAAAATGGGGGTGGGTGGGGGTGAGCAGGGCTCAATAGTGACTTGGTGAGGGACCGGCTTTTCCGTGAAGACCTCTCATAGTAGAGTTCAATGAGGGAGTGACCTCGCCGCAAAGACCTCTCTTTGTAGGTGAAGACTGTGGGTATCAATCAATCAATCAGGTGTTTGTTAAGCGCGACTACTCACCCGTAAGGGTCTCAAGGCGCTGGGGGGGTGCAGGTTCCAGTCCATCAAGGAGGGGGACTGTCGAAGAGCCAGGTCTTGAGGCTTCTCGTGAAGATGGGGAGTGATGTTGTCTGTCTGAGGTGGAGCGGTAGGGCGTTCCAGGCTCTGGCCACGAGGATGGAGAAGGAGCGGCCTCCCGATCTGGTCTTTCTGGTGCGGGGATCATGGCGTAGGAGAGCTGGGCTGATCGTAGGGTTCTTTGGGGTGCGTGGAATTTGAGTCGGCTGTTCAGGTATGCTGGTCCGGTGTCGTGGAGGGCCTTGTGTGCATGGGTGAGAATCTTGAGGGTGATTCTAGTCTCGATGGGGAGCCAGTGGAGTGTGCATAGGTGCTGGGAGATATGGCAGTGTCTTGGCAGGTTGAGGACCTGTCTTGCGGCGGCGTTCTGGATGTTTTGTAGCTTGCGGGTGAGGTTTTTGTTTATTCCGGCGTAGAGTACGTTGCCGTAGTCGAGTCTGCTGGTGACAAGGGCTTTCTGTGCTTGAGGGGGATCCATTTGAAGGTCTTACGTAGGAGGCGGAGGGTGTGGAAGCAGGAGGATGCGACGGAGTTGATCTGGCGGTCCATTTTGAGCTCGGAGTCCAAGATGATTCCAAGGTTGCGTGCGTGGTCCGTGGGGGTGGGTGGTCTTCCAAGGGCGGGGGGCCACCAGGTGTCGTTCCAGGCGTCGGGGTTTGGGCCCATGATGAGTACTTCTGTTTTGTCGGTATTGAGTTGTAGGCAGCTGCTTTTCATCCATTTGGCGACAGCTTCCATGCCTTCTTGGAAGTTGTGTTTGGCTGTGTTGGGTTCGTTGGATAGGGAGAGGATGAGTTGGGTGTCGTCTGCGTATGAAACAATGTTGAGTCCGTGGGTTCTAACGATGGGGGCGAGAGGAGCCATGTAGACGTTGAAGAGCATGGGGCTGAGGGAGGATCCCTGGGGAACTCCGCAGGTGGTTGGTGTAGTGTCAGAGAGGAAAGGGGGGAGTCTGACCCGCTGCATTCTGCCGGAGAGGAAGGAGTGGATCCAGTCGAGGGCCTTGTCCCGGATCCCTGCGTCGTGGAGTCTGTGTATTAGGGTGCAGTGAGAGACTGTGTCAAAGGCCACTGAGAGGTCGAGGAGGATGAGGGCTACTGTTTCTCCTTTGTCCAGTAGGGAGCGGATGTCGTCTGTTGCGGCGAAGAGGGAGGTTTCTGTGCTGTGGTTTTTTCTGAGGGTTTGGTAGGGTTTGGTAAGGAGTAGCTTCTCCGCAAATATCTTTGTAGAGCACAAGACTGTGCATAGTAAGGTTTGGTGAGGGAGTGGCCACTTCGTGAAGACCTCTGTGCACAAGCAGGGGTAGCGTTTGTTTTCAAATTTCAGCCTGGGGGACTCCAGCAGGACCATAATGACAATTTATTTTTCAAATTTCAGCTTGAGGGGGTCCCTCAACAAGGGCTAGGTCAGGATATCCCTACCCTGTCCCCTTATGTCCTTTCTTTCAATCCTCAAGTTCTCTAATCGTGGCAGCAACATTTTTCTCTATTGCAACCAGTCAATCACATCAATTGGTCTGGTAGGACTCCCTTGGGAGTCCCTCAGGGCCAGTCAATCAGATCACTCTTTTTGCAAGTGCGGTCCCGAGGGAGTCTCGTGGAAACAGTTATTTATACATTTTGAACCTTAATTTCTCCCTAACAGTTGGACAGGATTACATAAAGTCACAAAAACACACTTTTGGGATAAAGATCTGGTGTAATTCTGTTCAACCGCTTTGGCTTTATTGTTCTCTAAATTGTCCTATGGAAATTGCATGCGGAAAAAAGTTTTTGCCACCTCCTCCCCCCACCTTTTTCTTGGGACCCGCTTGACGGATCACACTGAAACTCTTCAGGAAGAGCTGAGGGGAATGATATCTATATATTTTTTTTACGTTTCATGAAAATTTGTCAAACAGCACCCAAGCTACTATCAAAACAACCATCACTCTCCCAATAAAAAGTCTGATCACCAGATGACAGGCTGGTGTTCATCACATTTTGGGGGCAGTAGTGAGTAGATCCACATGCAACCCCCAGTCCCCACACACACTTATACACAGATATGAACATATGGCTCTAACATGCACATAGGCAGAAATGTCCATAAACACATACATATCCATGTCTTTACAGACACAGCACACACTACAGCACCCTGTAATCCTGCTAAGTAAGTGACCTACCAAGTCAAGGTCATTTCCTCCTCCTGATCTATAACTGGACGAGACCAGAAGGACTGGATTAAGCATGGGGACCATGCCATCTACTCATTGTCTTCAGTGCTCATGCATTGCAGTGTGACAAACAGCACACAGCTCAAAGCTAGAAACACATGGGTGCTCACCATGTAGCTTCTGTTAAGCCCCATAAAAAATGTCTCTGGGCTGAAGGAACCACATTGGTGGAGCGAGCATAGGGCTGTGAAAGTATCAAGATTGACTGGGGCTTGAGGGTATACAGAGCTCTGATATGCAGCCCACAATAGCGATCTGATGGCTTCCTGCCTGACAAAGCCTAAACAGCATGTGTGATATGGTGCTTGGTCAGCCATACATGCACTGTTTACTTTGAAGCAAACCTACAAGCCTCACAATGCTAAATGCTGTAGGCTCATAAACCAGTAGCAGTTGATGTTATTACATGTCATAGTGCCATTGGCTGACTTATGAAATGCAAAATAAAATAAAGTTCCTGACTTTCTGGTTTTTTCCAGTAGGCAACCAGGGGGTTGAACAGTCCAGGTGGGAGAGGGAATACAGGAAATATCTAACATTAATTGTCTATGAAAAAATAAACCAATATGCTAAAAAGAAATTATTTACATGAGCAGTACCAGCAGCAGGGCTAAATGTGCCTGAAGAAACACTGAGAAAGGAAAAACAATGTGAGCCGGTGACACTTTCTAAATCCATCCTCTGTTTAGAGACTGGTGTGATAGGTGCAGCGCCTGCAACACCATTGGGCAGGTGGTGCTCCTCAGAGGTCTCACACAGAACCCAAGGACAGCAAGGTTACTCATGAGGGCTTACTTGCAGCCCAAGGGGTATTGTGGACAATGGCAGCTGTGATGGACAGCCAGGAGGCAGTATGAACACCTTAGAGTTCTGACAGAGAGGGTAGGGGTATCAATGGGTACCACAGAGCTCTGAAACAGCAGAGCCCAGAGATAACACGTCTCGAAGCAGTGCAGTCAAGAGCATGAGAATTTCACACCTCTGATACAAACCGAATCTGAGTGCAGAATGTGGAGTCTAGGAGCACTGTGGGCTGCTTAGACAGCTGGCATAGAGCTCAAGGGCACAGTGGCACATCGTTGCAGTGATATAGAGGCCACGGGCTTAATAGTTCAGAGTCTCAAACCTGGAAAGTCAGGCAATCGTATTAGCGTTTGGCACCCCTGAACTGTCACTGTTTCATCCCGCACTTGAGGCTTTAACATCCCAGACAAAGCGTCTGAGCAGGTAAATCTGGGATTAGCCGCGCAGGAAGCTTAAACCCTCAATTAAACCATGTCAGCTTTAATCAGGGCCAAAGATTCTCTTCTACTTTCATACAGGGGCTGACTTCCGAGTAATCCTGCCGCGTGCTAAGCACTTAGGTGAGCCGGGAGAGCCGCTGCATCCTGTGGTGCCCCCTGGGGCACCAGCAACAGCCCAAAAGTGTATTTCAGCACGCCCAAGTGCTGGCAACCGCATTCTAAAGTAATACTGTAAGCTCCTGTCTTCAAGTCTGACAGGACGTGTTGTTTATGTGCCCTCTCCCGCCGTAATTCTTCTTATGCCAGGCACCGACGAGAACCTGCAGCAAGCTACATATTTATGAACGCAGCTTCCTTCTTCCTTCTTTTGTTCGAGGCAGTCACGTGACCAAGTCGTTATGCAATCACTTACCGCTGTGCGGAAGTGATATTTTTCTCCAATATTATTTAGTTCAAGTACCACAAAATGAGATTTTCACTGCGCAGACTAGATTAGTGACCTTCACACAACAACAAAACAATGTGACAATAAAATGACCACCGAAAGCTACAGTACAGCAACAGGGAAAGCCTGAAGTCACAGGTGCCTGGAGTTACCCACTAGATCAGTGTTTTTTAAGCTTTTGACTTCTGTGTCCCCCCCCCCCAACCCCCCCCAACACTGAACCATTATTGGAATCCTGGAACCCCCACTGAATGATTATTGGAATGAGGGAACACCAGCCTCAGCAAATGTGATTATTTGAACTGCAAGACAATACAAAAAAATCACAGAAATTACCATTCATCAAATAAATATACATATCTCCTCTTTCCTGCATAACCGAACACAAAGAATCAAAGTCAACCAATCTTTGGCGGCCAGCACTTCAGTCTCTATTGGGTTGCCTCAAGGTTCTGCACTTTCGCCCACGCTCTTCAACCTAAGCATGGAACCTCTAACTGCCATTCTAAATGACTCAAACATTCAGTACCACATGTACGCCGATGACACTCAACTGTATTTGAAGATCTCCTCTCCAGATGACATTAAAACTCTTAACGGAGCGCTTCAAAAAACTCAACAATGGCTAACACATAACCACCTATTACTTAACTCTCTCAAAACTGAATTTCTCCTGATTTCCCAACGCAACCACGAGGCCCCCACGCAAAACTGGATCAAAAAATCTCTGCACTCAACTGCACCCCGCATTTGGTGGACTCCGCCTGCTCTTTAGGGGTCACCCTAGACAAATTTCTAAACATGCAAGGGCACATCAGTGCAACCATTAAGAGTGCCAACCATCAGCTCAACACTCTTAGGAAAATCAAACCGTTCCTTCCTCCAGAAGACATTCAATCAGCAGTCCAATCCTTAGTTATATCACGAGTAGAATATGGCTTGGTGACCCTAGCTGGTCTTCCTAAATCTAGGTTAGCGCCGCTAAGAGCTACTCTGAACGCCTCTGCCAGACTAATCACAGGTTCAAGAAAGCATGATCATATCACACCTGACCTAATCCAGCTTAACTGGCTCCCCATTGAAGCTAGGATCCGCTTCAAGATAGCCTGCCTGACACATAAAGCTATACATTTCAATAGCCCCGTTTACCTGGCAAAAAACTTGAGTTCTCCGGATCCAGAAGAAACCTAAGAAGCTCCAATACCCTACTACTGAAACCACCGAAATTCAATAAAAAAAGAACTTACATTCGTACTTTCTCAGGACTGGCTCCAAGAATTTGGAATGCCCTACCAACAGAGATCAAAGCCAATCCTTCGACTGCCTCATTCAAAAAACAGGTCAAATGGCTACTATTGGAAGAACTGCATCAACAATAGCCTCCATGTCATTTGCTAGTCAATTACCTGCATTCTCGACAAGCATTTTTACTTTGTTGTGTTGAAATTTATGCTTGACAATTTACTTTCACTTTATGTTTGTAACTCGTGCTTGACAATTATTCTCACTTGGGGTTTAAAACGTATCTCAGCTGTCTTTAAAGTAAGGCGATGATGAATCTGCTCGGCCTCATCTGGGTGGGCTGTTTATTGTTTGTTCATTTTCTACCTACTCTTCCCCTAGCGTCCTCATTTATTTTATGCCTCAGGTTCCTCTCATGTTGCCTTATGGGGTGTGCTTGGGTGTTTTATTGTATGCTTAACAATTTACTTTCACTTTATGTTTGAAACTTGAGCTTGACAATCATTTCTACTGGGGGTTTAAACTTATTTCGTTTGTCTTTGAAGTAAGTCTATGATGAAACTGCTTGGCCTCATCTAGGTGGGCTGTTATCTGTTTGTTCCCTTGCTACCTACTCTTCCCCTAGCACCCTCATTTACTTTTTGCTTCCGGTTCCTCTCATATTTCCTTTTTGTAAGTGTACTTATATTGTCTCTGTACGTATACGTCAGCTTTCCTCTTTGTACAGCGCTCTGATACCCGGTTGGGTCTTGTTCGCGCTTTATAAAACTTTTCAAATAAAAAATGAAATATTTTATTTAGGTCACAAATAACTATAAAGCAAAATCAAAATTTAATGGGAAGGGTGGAGTCTTTCGAAGACAAGCACCACCATTCCTACGATGGACACGGAAGAAATCTGTAGTGGATGATCATTGGTATATAGTCATAAGTAAGTGGAAGAGCACTGGAATACGTGTATTTCAATCAATCACCCAGGTTTCTTGTAAATCGCGACTACTCACCCATTAGGTTCTCAATGAGCTGAGGAGGAAGATTCTGCGGTTTAGTCGAAGAGACAAGTCTTGAGGTCCTTACTGAATTGAGGCAGTGACGGTGATTGCCTGAGATGCAGAGCCAGTGGAGGTCTCTCAGGTGACTGGTGATGTGGCTGCAGCGAGGAATGTTCAAGATGAGTCTGGCGCAGGCGTTCTGGATGTTCTGCAGTTTCTATAAGAGTTTTTGGGTGGTGCCGGTGTAGAGTGCGTTGCCGTAATCGAGTTTGCTGCTGACGAGCACATGGGTGACCATTTTCCTGGACTCAGTGGGGACCCACTTGAATATCTTCTGAAGCTGGCGGAGCGTGTGAAAGCAGGTGGACGAGACAGAGTTGATTTGGCGGTTCAATGAGAGCGAGGAGTCTAGGATGATGCTGAGGTTTTGTGCATGGTCCAAGGGTGTGGGGGGGGGGGTCCGAGTACTGCGGACCACCAGCAGTCATCGCAGGCAGAGTGGGTGGAGCCCAGGGTGAGGACTTCAGTCTTGTCCGAGTTGAGCTTGAGGCAGCTGTCCTTCATCCAGGTGGCAACTGCCTTCATCCCGTTGTGGAAGTTGCTCTTGGCGGCTGTGAGTATGTCTGTGAGGGAGAGAATCAGCTGGGTGTCGTCGGCGTAGGAGACGATTTTGAGTCCGTGGCTTCTGACAATGGCTGTAAGCGGGGCCATGCAGATGTTGAAGAGAGTAGGGCTCAGGGAGGATCCCTGCAGCACTCTGCAGCTGATCTCTGTGGGTCTTGAGAAGAACGGTGGAAGTCTGAATCTCTGTGTTGAGCCGGTGAGGAAGGAGCGGATCCATTTTAGGGCTTTGTCGCGGATGCTGGCGTTGTGGATTATTGAGCAGAGGGTGTGGTAGGAGACAGTGTCGAAGGCGGCTGAGAGGTCCAGCAGGATGAGGGCTGCAGTTTCACCTCGGTCGAGGAGGGTGCGAATGTCGTCTGTAGCGGCGAGGAGAGCAGTCTTGTTGCTGTGGTTGCTTCTGAAGCCCGATTGAGACAGGTCCAGGATGTGGTTTGTTTCGATGAACTCTGAGAGTTGGCCGATGATGGCCTTCTCAATGACATTGGCCTGGGAAGGGAAGCAGAGAGATGGGTCTGTAGTTCTTGAGGTCTGTCGGGTCGGCATGAGGGTTTCTTCAGCAGGGAGTTGATTTCTGTTTGTTTTCAGTCTTCAGGGAAGGTGGCTGACGAGATGGGGAAGTTGATAGTGCGGCTGAGTTTGGAGGCAATGGAGGTGCCGTCTCTGTTGAAGATGTGGTGAGGGCAGGGATCTGAGGGGGCTCCTGAGTGAATGCTCTTCATGATCCTGAGGGTGTCGTCAGTGGTGAGGGTGGTCCAGTTGGACAGGGTCTGCTGGGGTCTGGAGCATTTGGGTGCAGTGGTAGCAGGTGGGGTGGGTGGGTCTTGGGTTGTGAATCTGTCATAGAGCTCCTTGATCTTGCGGTGGAAGAAGGTGGTGAGATTGTCACAGAGATCCTGAGAGAGGGGAATGTCTGCTGTCTCCGTGCTGGGTTGGCGAATTCTTTGACCACAGTGAAGAGTTCTTTGATGTTGTGGGCGTTGGAATTGATGCATTCCTGAATGGCTGTTTTCTTTGTTGTTCTGATGAGGTGGTGGTGTGTGGTGATGGCGGTTTTGAAGGCTGCGTGGTCTACCAAGATCTTACTGCTCTTCCATCTAGTCTCGAGCCATCTGCAGGTGCGCCTAGTCTGTTGGAGGGCAGGAGAGAACCAGCTGTCTTTCTTGGAGGGCTGCTTGCGTGAGAGTTTCCTGAGCGGGGCCCGTGTGCTGGAGCAGTTGGAGATCCAAAGGTGGGTGATGCCTCTTCCCGGCCAATTGGCGTGGTCCTTGTGGATGATTTTATAGCCGTCGGGGATGGCAGTTGCAATGTCCAGGGCTGAGTTGGGGTTCTTCCATGTTTCTGTGAAGAAGGTGACGTTGGGGAGGTGGATTCGAGCAGGTCCCAGATCTCTACTGAGTGTCTTTTGAGGGAGTGGGTTTTGAGTAGGATGCAGCTGAGGTGGTTGGGTTCGGATCTTGAGAGTTGTGCGATCGGTGGGTGGTCTGGTGTGCAGAGGCAGGAGAAGGCGCAGTTGCGGCAGGTGAACGGGTCTTGGGTAACCTTCGGTGGTGCGAGGTGGCAGGCGGTGGAACATCTGGGGTTGAATGCGTGTAGGGTGCTGGCGTTGTAGCAGTGGGGGCCGCAGGAAACAGGGTATGTGGCGCTGTCCGTGGATGGGCGCAGACAGGCTTGGCTTTGGCACACCGCCAGCGTGGCCACACAGCGGCCGCCATTAAGTAGTGTTTGGGAGATGGGAGGGCTGGTCAGCTGGGAGACAAGAAGGTGGGAAAAGGCTCTAGAAGGAGACGGGCTGCGGGGAACAAATAGCGGAGAGGGTAGGAAGGGAGTAAAAAGCGAACCAGAGTAAAAGTAAAGGACAGAGCAGAATTGAAAATGGACAGGAAAAAGAGCCAGAAAAAAGACAGAAAATGCAATAAATTAAAACGAAATAGAAAAGGAACAAAAGCAGACAGAAACAAGAGCTTACCACTAGGCCCCCAGGGACGAGGTGCAGGCGGGAGCCTGCGGGTGGCGGAGGGCCTTGAACTCCAAACTAAGGGCACAGGAGAGCAGACCACTACTAGGTGGAGCTGCGCGGCTGGGAGAGCAATGCATGATGACAAGGTCAGTGATGTCACTCCCTCCCCATCCAGCGGACGCCATTTAGTAGTGTTGGGGAGGCAGGGGGGCTGGTCAGCTGGGAAGCGGGAGGTGGGAAATGGCGCTGGAAGTGTGCGGGGCCACAGGGAACGAGCAGCAGCAAGGACGGGAAGGGAGCAAAAAGCGAAACAGAGTAAAAGTAAAGGACAGAGCTGAATTGAAACTGGACAGGAAAAAGAGCCAGAAAAAAGACAGAAAATTTCAATAAATGAAAACTAAATAGAAAAGAAACAGCAGGGTCAAACAAGAGCTCACCACTGGGCTATCAGGGATGAGCTGCAGATAGGAGCCTGCGGGTGGAGGGCCTCGAACTCTGAACCTAGGGCACAGGAGGTCAGATTACTACTAGGTGAAGCTATGCGGCAAGGGAGCAACGCACGCTGACAAGGTCAGTGAGGTCGCTCCCTCACCGTGCAGCAGCTGCCATTAAGTAGTGTTTAGGAGGCCCGAGGGCTGGCCAGCTGGGAGGCGGAAGGCGAGAAACAGTGCTGGAAGGGGGCGGGTCGTGGGGAACGAGCAGCGGCGGGAAGGAAGCGAAAAGCGAACCAGAGTAAAAGTAAAGGACATAGCAGAATTGAAAGTGGACAGGAAAAAGAGGCAGAAAAAAGACAGAAAAAGTCAATAAAATAAAAGAAACAACAGCAGACAGAAACAAGAGCTCACCACTGGGCCACCAGCGATGAGGCGCAGTCGGGAGCCTGTGGGTGGAGGAGGGCTTTTTACTTCAGACCTAGGGCACAGGAGGGAAGACCACTACTAGGTAGAGCTGCGCGGTGGGGTGAGCAACGCAAGCTGACAAGGTCAGTGAGGTCACATTTCTGTAGCAATGAGTCCTGGCACATCTGTATATGCATCTAAAACAATGGTATTGTGATGTTTAATGTAACCCGGGGCGGGTAACTTCGCTCCGCCAGCGGAGTTTCCGGAGTTTTGCCTACTCCACGTTCCTTTGCGAACGCGGAGTTTAGGCAAAACTCCGACTCCGTGGCGGAGCAGAGTTAGCCGGCCCCTCCACCCTCCCAAAGTAATTATAATGTAAAAAAAAGGCACTTACCTGCCGTGGCTGCCTCCTCCTCGCCATGGCCGCTCTCCTTCCTCGTCCTCGCAGTCCTTCTTCTTTGATAACCCGTACATTGTACATCTTGCGCGTGCTCTAATTTTTGCTATTATATATATGTGTCTGTGTGTGTCTATCTATCTATCTATCTATCTAGCTATATCACCCTGTGGCAGTCACCACTGGGTAGTTATAGTTAGGTCAACTCTTCCATAGGATAAGCGTTTTTTGTGTTGCTAATAACTTTGGCATCATTTGACAAATCTCCAATAAACTTAGCAAAAAGGTGCTACGTTTTGACTAGTTTGTGCATAGAAAGTTTTGGGGTGATCCGTCAAGTGGGGGCCAAGAAAAAGGGGGGTCCCAAATCACAAAATTACCATGCATTTTCCATGGACTTATTTAGACATGGCTAAAGCAAAAACTGCTGAACGGAATTACACCAAATTTGGCAGGAAGCTTGATCTTGATCTTGATCTGCAGATTGAGCTTTTAGTGATTTGGTGTAAATCCTTTCAGTCGTTTTTGAGAAATCAAGGTTCAAATATAATTGTATATCTGGACAGTTGGGTCTGCGAGAGGCTCAAGAGACTCTCGCGGGGCGTCACTTTAAAAATAGAGCATTCTGATTGGCCCAGGGAGCGTTATTTCCCTTCGACCATCTCGCTCCTGGGGGAGTCACACTTCTGCAGGAGAGAGTACTCTCATTAGCTTCCAGCAACATCAGAAAAATGTTGCTGGCAGCCGTTAGAGGACTTGGGGATTTATTCCCCTATCCTAAAGCAAAAAATGAAAAGTAATATAAAGAGGCAGGGTAGGGATACCCTGACTCTCTAGGCCCCATGAGGGGGAGACCAACAGACTCCCTCCCCCCGGCCAAAATAAAAAAAATAACAAAAATAAAATAAAAATTGCTGCGATCCCAAAAAATGAAAGTCAGACGGGCCACAATTACTAAGTTTAGGGCCCTTGTGCCCACCCCGGGGTCGTATTCAATAAGGTGATGGGGGCTGCATGGCCCTCCTCCCTCAAGCCATTAAAGGCCCATGGAGCCCACCCCCGGGACCTGAACTGGCATACAAGTGGAGGGGGATCATGCAGCTCCTCTCCGCATGCCTTCCTAGACCCTGGGGACTCCATCCCCAGGGCCGATTTCAATAATGAAGGGGAGAAGAGCCCCGGCCCGAGCCATGACAGGCCTCGTGGAGCCCACTCCCAGGGCCGAAATTAATGATCATGGGGAGTGGGGCCATGCAGCCTCCCTCCCCAACGTATCAGAGGCCCCGTGGAGCCCACCTCTGGGGCCAAAATGTCTAAAAATAGGGATAGGGCCAAGCGTCCCCTCCTCCCCAAACCACGACACGCCCTGGGGAGCCCACCCCCGGGGGCAGACATTTTTCAAATTGGGGAGAGGGGCTGCGCGGCCTTCCTCTCCCTGAGCCTCTAAAGCCCCAGGGAGCCCACCCCCGGGGCCAGCTCACTTGTTATGTTCCAGAGAGCCCACCCGTGGGACATTGCAGTTTCCCTGTCCACATCGTTGCGGACAGGGAAACCTGTGTTTGCTCCCACTTGGATGGAGCATTTTTGAATCACATGCCAAGCAGGAGCCTACACAAACTCTGATCCCAGCCAATGGGGTTTTTGATCTGTTTTTGTTGTTCATGTTGTGGCCAGCCAATCAAGCTGGATCCCCCCTACATGTCAGTGAGGTCAGGGTGTGCTTCTCTTGCCCCTTATTTGTTTAATTAATTTTCAGGACATAGAGTTCATGTCCCTTTGACCTGTAAAGGCTGCCACAACATATTGTTCATGTTGTAGTCAAGCACTTCCTGTGCAATTCTTTACATACCTTTCCTTTTTTTCTTCACCTTTTATTATATATTAGACACTGGATTTATCTTTTCATGGTCAAGAAAGTCACCAATGATGAGAAACGTGAGCAAACTGGTGAGTACCTACCAGCAGCTACCTTGGTGATGCTTACGTGAGGTACTTTCTGACCTTTCACAAACTTTTTCTTTCTTTTGTACACACTACTAAATGGGGCTACAAATGGGGTGGACTGATAAATAATACAAAAAAATTATGTACATTGAGGATGGGACGCGACCGGCATTTGTTAAAAGCCAGCGTTAGGGCGGAGATAATAGTATCCTGCCTCCAGGATCCAAGAAAGTTGTTGTATGTCCAAAACAGTCAGGTCTATTCAGTATATTGCTTGCTTTTGAGTGGAGGGCGACCTGATTGTAATATTCCCTCTTATGCTCCTTATTGTGGATCATGTTGTGGTCAGCCAATCAGTATTGACTAGTCCCATTTAAATTGTCCAATCAGAGACTATCATTCTGGACACCAATGGTTTAGATATTCCTAACTTTTTAACTCCTTCGTGCCCAACCTGAGCCACTCATTAAAAGCTAATTGCACAAAAACAGTTGAATGAATTTACAGAAAATAACAAGTCAGGCTTTCTGAGTAAAATTCTAACTTTTTTACAAATTTGGTGAAATTCTATTCTGCCATTTTTTTCTATATCAGGGAGCAACATTTCTTATGGGAAAAACATGGGAAATCACACTTTTGGGACCCCCATTTTTTATTTTTCTTGATCAGTCAAGCTGCTGCTTGACTGATCAATGTAAAAGTTTCCATGAAGAACGACGCCAAAGGTATTAGCGAAACAAAAAGCACTCTTAAGCTTATAATATGTTGATGCATTGCTTCTAAGGCTAATAAAATACATGCTTTCAAATTGGATGCAGTTAGAAATGTAGCTTGTTCGATTCGAATTTTAATCTATGTATTGTCCCCTGATGTAAAGAGCTATAAACCTGCTCTGGTGATTGATTTAGTCAAAGTGCTAGCATGTGGATTAAAAGGGCTTAAACAAAATACTGGCACACCCTATGTAAGTGAACTAGAAGGTGATGTGAAACTTCAAAGTACACCTGCAGAGTATGTTCTGAAAGAAAGGGTAATCCATTCAATTATTTTAACTCCACAGCCGATATCCGTGAGCTGTTCTAGGAGATTTCTGTGGCATTTATTTTGCCATGTGTTGCCGGTTGGCGCCACCAGCACTTGATTCAGGAAACGGGGACTCTTTGTCACCTTCTGCACTGTATTGGTTCCATCATGCAAGCAACAGAAGGTCATGAGACCTGCTGTTATTTCTAAAAAGGTCATAGAAACAGAAGATGGTAGTGATTGTTCACCATACAGTATATTCAACACTCTTCTTCTATTGCATAAGAACATAGTGGAAATAAAAGTAGGACAATTTTCACACTTTTTGTTAGTGTGCATGATGAGCCAGCAGGCTGGCAGTTATTAGCAAACGTCAAGAACTTCAGCAGGTAGCAGTGCTGCAGCTGCTGAGGTAGGTAAGGCTAGGCTCCCTAATTTTGGGAACCTTCACTTACGTTTTGCAATTTAATCATGGAGATTCTGTGATGCTTTTGCATCAAGAAGCTTGTTATCTGCAAGGTGACACTGTAACTGCTGAGCTACTGGACAGTCTAGAATTTTGTCCATGGCGGTGGACTAAGTGTTTCTAAATCACAATTGAAAGTCTCCCAGTGCTGCTCTGTCAGATGATCCAGGCATTAGCAGGATCCAGACAGTTTAAAGATGGCCTGTGTTGACTTTGTGTGTGCCCTTGTGCCTGTTGCCTCATCTTTGCTTCTCTTGCGCGTCAGAAATCCCTCTGCCCAGTTCAGTACTAAAATCTGCCAGCACCCGTGAGAGTGGAGTCACTGACCCAGAGAGGGTAGGAGCCCCAGGTCACAAGTTGCTTGACAGATAAGAGCAACCCTATTACCACAATATCCTTACAACTGATCCATGAATGTTCTGACCATTGTGTAGCTTTACAAATAACTTGACTGGCACCTGTGTTGACCAGTCACTGTATTAAACGTCTGTAATAAATGGGAGTATTAGTTGAAGGAGGGTGTGAACCCACCTCAAATAATAATCACAATCCTTGTCGGTGAACTGTTAGTCACTACATAAATCTATGCTTAACCCTCCGGTAGCTAAGTAGAAAGCAGGAAGGCTTAACTTAGAGGCAATATGTCAATTATTTATGCAGTACTCAAACAGTAATAAAGTGAAAACAAATCACAGGAAAAATCCCAATTCAATTTAGAAAAATAGAGAATATTTTAATAAATAAAGCTACACCCAAACTACAAAAATCCAATAAGTAAAACCGGGGATATGAATTTTAAAACATTCAATAAAAAAATAGGACGAAAAAGCTTCACATCACTGTTATGTGGTCATGCTAGACCGAGCCAAAGCTAAAAGTTAAAGCCAAATGCGATGGAGCGCAGGACAAATCCGGGGACGAGTTTCCTCCTGGTGGAGAGTTTACCTTCAGACTTAGAAACTTTCTGGAAAAAAAGTGGTTGTCTATTAATCTTCGGCAGGGCAAGCTGCAAGCTGGATCTGGACTGGAGCTCCACGATGTCGAGTTGCTGAAGAGTGGAGTCCCAGTGCGGGCCTCGTTGATAAAGGCGGGAAAGTTTTGAGCGGATAAAGGCTGAAGTTTGTGCATAGGAAGGCCTCGATGTTGAAGGGTTGCTTCTTAGCGTCGGTCCCAATTGCAGCCTCCTCCTTTTATAGTTAGAAAATTTCAGGAAGTCAGATCCCCCTCAGCGGAGCAAATCAGCAAGCTGAGGCTGGCTGGTGATGTAGGAGAGTAGGATCTGCTTCTTATAGTTACCCCCACTTTTTGATGTCTCTCTGTTTTTGGCCTAATCTGACTGGGATCCTGCTATTTAGGACCCCAGTCTATCTGCTTTCTCCTGTAAATTGCAATACATGTACTTTAGGTACACTCCAGTTTGGATACTGGGGTACCCTTATAAGTCCCTAGTATGTGGTACACCATGTACCCAGGGCATAGGTACCCCAGAGGCCTCCCATGGGCTGAAGCATGTATTATGCCACCCCTGAGAGGCCATTCAAATTGAGACGACAAGCCTGCTACAGCAGACTGTGTAAGCTGGTGCTTGCACCACTTACTTAAGATATAGGTTCACTATATCTTTCTAAATCACTACACCTACAAACCTATCAGTCACCCCTATGGCAGGCCTTATCAATCCTGAAGGCAGGGTGCTGGGTTTTATGTGAGAGGGTGCCACTGCATGAGTAGGGCCCCTCTGCAGCCTTCGGAGACCATTCTCCGAGGTTGTCTGTGATGCAGCCAACCATATATGTTTAAGTGTATTATAGCCTCGCGGTAAATGCTAACTTTAAAACGGCTGCTTGAAACATGTTGTGTTTGGTGTCAAACACCTTAGAATCATACCTCCACACCAGTAACTGGTGTGGGAGGTATGATTCCACCCTTGTAGAACCACTACTATGGGTCACCGGTCTACCCGGTACCAGCTTTCTCGACCTGGGCAGCACAAAATGGATGCTGCCAGCCACAGACACGAGTCTGCCCTCCTGCTGCTGAGCCAAGCTCGAGCAGAGGAAGGCCTGACAATAGGTTTCCTGTCACAGAGAGGTGTGACCACCTCCCAGACAGGGTTTAGTGTATTGGGGCTGGGTGGGTGCACTCTTAGAGTGCCAGAAAGTCTGCACTGGGGGCACATTTGGTGTCCCCATGCATAGTCCAGCTCAAACCAGTTCTGGGAGCCATTGGCTCCTGCTCTGGCACGAAACTGGACAAAGGACATGGGTGTAGCCACCCCTCTATCCTGCCCCTCCCCTAGGAGGGTCCCCAGAGTCAGTCCAACCCCTTCCCTGGGTATAAAGTGGGAAACCTGATCACAGGACTTTAGATTATACCTGGACAAGACTCTGCAAAGAAACCAAGTACTTCGACGGTCTACACTTCTCAGGACGAAAGAAGAAACTCCCCTGCAGCAGCAGGCACCTAAGCGCATCTGACCGGCTTGCATCTCCAGTGCTCCTGCGGACTCCGAAGATTTCTGCAACACAGGAGGTGGGTTCCCAAAGGTCCCCGAGGTAGATCTGACCTCTCAGCGATTCTGAGACCAGTATCCCTCGTGGGGGCCGTGCCACCTGTACCCCTGTGCACGTCGTCCATTTGCAAGTGCATATGCTTGTTGGTGATCCATGAGCTTGTGCATTGGACTACGTGTAGTCCTGACTCCGAGCGCCATTTGCACTGAAGATATCCGGCCTCCACTCCACGAGTGTCCTTTGGGCTGGTGCTTTGTAAATTTGCTCGAGGTCTCCTCGCAATCTCTGGTCCGTTGGCCTGTGGGTCCTGGCGAGGGTCATCTCATTTGTTCTTGGGCTTCCCTGGTTGCTCCAGATGTGCCCTGACTCTCCATTGCTTGGAGAGTCCCCTGGACCTTGCTGGTCCACACCATAACCTGTTTCCTCTGCCTGCGTGGGTTGCCGCTGCCAATGCTTGTTGGTGCTCCAGCCGGACACTGACCCCTCAGCTCTTGACATCCTTCATGGGACAGCTCACCTCCGGACCCTGGTCATCGTCGACATCTCCTGGTCCCCGTGGCTGCAGAGACAAACATCCTTTCTCTTCACCTGAAGCACCCGACATCGGTGGGCATTTGACTACCGAGCCCCTGGTCACCTGAAGTGACCCAGACTCTGTCCCCTCTGCTTTCAGGTTCTTCTCACCTCGGATCCAGGCTTGGATTCCACCGGACACTCTTCACCTCCCTGGCAGTAGTACTTTCTTGCAGCTCTCCATTGAAAACGACGGAGGTTTCCTACACCACTTGACCCTTATGCACCCGGCTCCTGTGGGATAGGTAACACGGGTACCTCGGTACTCACAAGGGTGCTGGCCTTAGAACCTCTTATGTTCCAAAGGGTTTGCTTGAAGTTCTCCTAGAAGTGTCCTTAAACTGTAATTTTCCAACCGCGACTTTCCCATAGAGTTGCACGGAGCACGCGGTCGTGTTTCCTCACTGCACCCGTCCTCCGTGGGTGCCCTGTGTCACTACCTTAGGTGGTTCCTTGGGGTCCCAGCGATTCTACATGCTCTAGGCACTGTGTCTATTGAAGTCACTGTTGTTATACCATTTTTTGTAGTATATGATTCGGTCTCCCCCTGGAGCCCGTTGTACATTTTGCTACTTATGTATGTTCTATTGATTAAGTATTGTGTGTTTTGTGTTCTAATCTCGTGTAGAGGTTAGTAGAGAGTGTTTTAGTAATAAATACATATTTTTACATAACACTTGTGTGGTTCTCCTTTCATTTAGTCATTCAGGAGGTGATATTCTGGTAAAACAAGCTGGTTTACATTCCTTCAAGATTAAGCCTAAAGGCTGCTCTCCACAGCTACCACTAGGATAGCTTTCTAAAGGTTATCTTTGACCTCAGACATCATAAGGGTCGTTTGGACTGGTGCAAGGTGCCCACTTTAATTAGTGGACAGCATATACCAGGCCAACTTCTCACAGGTGATTCAACATTAACGGCTGCATCTTCAATGGCAATCCTGGACTCCATTAGTTCTCCAGGCAGAAAGTTGGCAAAAAATTTCAAAGTCCCAGTTTTTGCAGTGTGGGCAGGAGGAGTACACTCTAACATCAGTCAAGGGTCCAGGGCCTGGGGGACACAACTTGGGGGTTAGGACTCACTCCAACAAAGGCCAGAAGCACAGACCAGGACAGTTCAAGTTGGTACTGGTCTTCCTGTGGCTCAAACAGGAGGTCAGCTAACTTACCTTTGGAGTCACTTTTCAGGTCCTGGGTTCAAGGTTAGCATGTCCAATCTTCCTTCAGGTTCTTCAGACATCAGAGCAGTCCTTCTGATTCTTCACAGGTCCAGGAGTGTTCTGGCGAGAAGTATGTGGGGTCCATGTTTATGCCCATTGCCAGCCTGTGGGTGGAGGGCAAACGTTTGTCCACCCCCTAAACTAGCTCTGGTCAGTTCCTTTACCCCCACTGGGTTTGGTGGCATCCTGACTAGAAAGACAAAGGGGAAGCAGACCTAGGTGTGAGCCTCATCTGCCATTCGGTCAAGAATGGAGTCCCCTTCCCCACTCCAAGGGCCCTTTGTCCACTGTCTGGGAGCAATATACATCTCACCACAGGACAGCCATCAGGAGTCAGGTGTCAGCTGGATACTGGTAAGAACGCCTTTTGGTTTTAGGCAGAAAAATTACACCTTTCTAAAAGTTTGATTTCCAAAATAGTCATATAAAACCCGAATTGACCATTAAACTTGATTATTAACTACTATTATCCTTTAACCATTTTCTTGCTACCCCCAAACTGAATTTAGCACTTATTACAGGTAATAGTGTGTACCAGTGTTAACCTATGGGAGAGCCAGCCTTGCCACATTGAAAACCGACTTTGTAGGTCTTTCACTGCCAAAACACGTAAAACATAAATTGTACATGTTCTACTTTTTAAATACCATGCACCTTACCCTATGGGCATTTAGAGCCTACCTCCAGGGTGACTTGTAAGTATTAAAAAGTAAGGTGTAGGACTAGCAAAAGGCTTGTTTTGCTCTGCTGAAACAGCAGATTTAGAACTGCAAACCCAGCCTTCAGTGACAGGTTCGGAGAAATGTTTTATAGTGCTACTTTAGTAAGTCGCACAATGAGTGCTGCAGCTCACTAGTAGCATTTAATTTATTGGCCTCGGATGTGTATAGTACCACATACTAGGGTATTATAGATAAATTAAATTTGATAAATAGGTATATGCCAATTTTACCATGATTAAAGGGGAACGTACCAGCACTTTACCCTGGTTAGCAGTAGTGAAGTGCACAGAGTCCAATGGCGAACAAAAATGGGTCCTGCAAAAAGGCAACAAAAGCCTTGCTGTGACCCTCCAGGAAAGGGAAATTTCCAAAAGTGGCAATGTCATGAAGACATACATCCAAGGAGTTGGCTTGGGGTGTCTCTGCCCATTCTCAGGACACATGGAAAAAGGTAATCTGCCAATTTAGACCGACATTGGTTTCCGCGTTGTATCCACGCTCATAAAAAAAAGCTTTAATGATTAAGAACGCCAAGCAGAAATTCAAAATGAATGAACACGTCTGTTAAACAGGTGTCCAATGCCTCACACATAAACAAGCACGGTGCCCAAGTGCCTGAAGTTTTATGGCCCACACGAACAACTACACATAAAGAAAGAGCAAAAACGAAAGCACAATGGACATTAAAAATGAAAGCACGTTCCTGTCGCTGCCTCTCATTGGCACCTCCATAAATCCAAAAGCACAGAGCAAAAGGCATCACATTAAAATCATAAAATCAGAGCGGGGACAAAGAGGAAGCTAGGAGCAGTGATGGCTGCGTGAAATTTAGAGTAGAGACAGCAGGCTTAGGTTTGGAATGAGAATATCTGAAAATATGACTAGGGCAGGTTTAGAGCACGGAGAGAATGGGCGACCATCTATAGCGCCCTTTGTAGGAAGGCGTTATCAGTGCTGAAGGTGCAAACAAAAAGTGCAGGGCTCAAGGTTTCCTTCACAGCCCACCTCAGGCGTTGCCGAATTGCAGGGCTGTTGAATACCAAGGCTCCTTAGTTTTTCTTTGATCTTGTTCCTCTTTCTACAATTCACTCTACAATGCATCTCACTTTATCTAGCTCTTCCTGCGTCTTTTCCATCTCTTCTTTCTCCATTTATCAATGTTTTACCTATCTTTATCTTCCTCCATTTTAGGTCTTACCACCAGATAGCATTTGCTGTCTGGCAAGACTTTATGTCACCATGACACAAACCACACTTCACACAACAATACACACCATGCATTGAATATTCAGAAAGGGGGCTTGGTCTAGGCGCAATAAGTTTAAATTATGTCGGCGTAATGCGCGTAATTTCCAGAATTTTTCTTTACGCTTGTTACGAGAAATTCTTCGAATTTTGTCATTATTCCAAGCCGCAAAACTACACCATCATTCACTGCAAAATGATAGCGCAGGAGTGCAGAATAACATGAACAACCAGAATATAAGAGGCTGTTGTTCTCGCCTGTGTTTGAGAGAAATATATCCTTGTGTCAAAAAATGACACAAGGACACAATTGTGCACTAAAATATAGGTCTTGATGATGGACTTGTATTTTGTGTAATTACTCACAATTTGCGCACCCCTACGTTGGATCATCACTCTTCAGTGATTGGTTTGTTCGGATGAGTTCTCTTCGTGCATTGGTGTGATGGGCAGCCAGTCACAATTTGGAGTAGCACTTGCATATCTCAGATTTTTATATGTAAAAGTATTTCTTAGCACAGTCGTGTGTACAAAGGCACACATAAAGAACTGTATTATTTGTTGTGCTCCATTTGTGGGATTTTTGACAGCATGTTGATACATTCTGCCCCTGTCATACCTGCCACCACGCAGTAAGTGCAGCCGGGAAAGTGTTCTGCTCAAGAGCAGTGTGAGGTGCTCTTCTGTGCCGAGCATGATCCCAGCTTTACTCCCTCACAGAGAGATCATCTGAGCACTAACACCTGAGTCATATTCCGGCAGTGCTTAATTTGTAAAACAATAAGTTCCAGGGCCCTTGTTAGGTGCCCTTTACAGCTTGTGTTGTGTTTACTATTGTTCTTGGTCTCGCGACCTGCCTCGCGCTGTCCCTTTGCCGCGCGCCCTTGCCCAGAGTTCTATGATGTTCCCTCGTTCGATTGTGGAACCTTGGGCAAGGGTGGCGGTTGGAGGACAGTTGGAGGATATCTGTCGCTCTTACTGGACGCCACTTGGTGTCAGGGTTTTATGTTTAATAAAGACTACTTAACTTACTCCTACCTTACTGCCTGGTCTTTACAAATTTGGCGACGAGTGCCCTGACACCACGACGGACCTGCGTGTGTGTTTCATGCACACCTCTGTCTGCTTCCTGATCTGCATCTTCGTTGTCGCAGTTCTTCTGGCGTCGTCCACTCCTGTTCCACAGCTGCTGTGCCTGCGTCCTGTTGTTCCGGATCGCGTGATGGACAGTGGTGCCCTCCACTTCACGGTGAGATCTGCGCTGGTCGTAGCTACTTTGCTTGCTTTGCGCAATCTCGCACCGGCCTGTGGGGAGCCTTTGCTTTCGGCGCTCTTTTTGCTTGTGGCGCATCTGCACCTTGTGTGATCCTCTGCGCATTGGAGGCCATCCTTCCGCCTATGCTGCTTCCTAGTGTTTGGGCTGCGCGCACAAGTGTTGCTCGTGGGTCGTTGCCACTGAGCTTTGTGGAGCGTCTGTGTGAAGTTAACGCGACACTTGCGCTTCTCCTCAGACTGCATTGTGAGGCCCCCTGCGCACTTCATTACGTCACTGGAACGCAGGGTGCGGCCATTTTGAATTGGGCTACTCATTCCACATGCAGCGGCCATTTTAATGAATTTCAACAGTGACGCGCACACTTTCTTCACGCAACACAGTGCATTTCTGTTACAGCGGCGATCTTGGAAACTAACCTACAGTGATGCGCACACTTCATTCTGCATTATAGTGCGTTTCAACTACAACAGCGATTTTAAGCGTTATTCTACAGTGATGCACACACTTTCTCACAAGTTACATCGTATACCCCCCATTCCACATAACTAGACTACGTCCTGGATACTTCAGTGATGCACACACTACTTCGTGCATCTTTCAGTATCTAATTCTAACATAAAGTCGTACTTTTATTTGTCTCTGTTCACCTGTTCCTGTTCCTTCTCCACTTTTCACCTTTCCTATACCTGGTTACTTCTTCCACATATTGCAACTCCTCCTATACTCTTCCGGTGTTATTCTTCTTTCCTCCTTTCACTTTTTTTTTTCTTCTCGCCCTTCCCGTTCTCTCCATGGCGTCAGGCAACGTTTGGAACCTCTCACCTCCTCAACCTTTTATCCCTGCGCCTGGTGATTCATCCCTCAAATGGGAAGACTGGCGCGAATACTTTGAAAATTACATCTCCACTTTTGATGAGGAGGGTGAAGTGCTAAATTCTGAAAGAAAAAAGAAAATCCTACTACACTGTTTAGGTGCAAAGACTATGAAAATTTACAACCGCATAAATAAAAAACCCAGACCTGCAAGTCAAGACGACGTTTATGCAAATGCTCTAGAAGATCTGACTAATTATTTTAAACCCACCGTCTGTGTATCAGTCCATAGGTACAAATTCTTCCATCGCAAACAGAGTTCGGAAGAGTCCATTGAAGATTTTTTCTCTGCACTTAAGAACTTAGCATTATCCTGTAGATTTGGTGAATTGCATGACGAATTTATTCGCGACCAGATAGTTATGCGAGCCTCCAATCGTGAAATCCAAGAAAGGTTGTGGGCTAAGGGCGAGGCTCCTCTCCAAGAAGTCATTGACATTGTCAAGAGGGCAGAACTTACCGGTAGATGTGCCAAGGCTGTCCTTTCGGATGACAAGCATAAACCAGATGGAGAAGAACAACCTATTGTAGCTAGGGTAAAAGGCTTTAAACACACAGCGCAGAAATCCATTCATGACCCTAGCCAAAGGAAAGATTCATCCTCCAGAGCCATGTTGACTGGAAACAGGAAATGCTTTAGATGCGGAAGCAGATTTCACTTAGCTAACGACAAAGCATGCCCGGCCCTCAAGCAGAAGTGCACTAAATGCAGAGTTGTTGGCCATTTTGTTACACAGTGTCAGAGCAAACAAAGAAGGAACTCTAATGTAAAAATGGTTGTACCTGAGGAATACAATGAATTGGATTCGTCCGAAGATGAGGACATGAATCTCTTTGTACTACTTGTTAATGACGATGTCCTTAATGTAAAAGGCAAGAGTAAAAAACCTATATGTGAACTAAATATTGGTGGGGTGGACATTTCTATCGTAGCAGATTCAGGGTCACCCTACACCATTATAAACAAGAGTGTCTGGGAAGAAAAGTTCGTACCGGTGTTGGGCCGTAATCTCACTAGTCCCGACATCTCCCCCAAAACATTTACTGGGGAACCTATTGATGTCTTGGGATACAGGGAACTACCATTCCTGTTCAAAGACCGAGACACTGTAAGCAAGTTGTACGTATCTGCCATCGGTCCTTCAGTACTAGGGTGGATGGACCAGGGGAAACTTGGAATAATCCTGGATCCTAACAGCCTATACTTTCATTGCAATCCGAGAATGAGTATAAGAAAGTCATCAAAAAAAAATTCCCCGTCTATTTTCTGAAAAAATGGGGAAATTGAAGGGATTCCATCATAAAATTGAGCTATAAAAAAATGCGGTTCCTTGCGTACACAAATCCAGAAATATCCCTTTCTCCATCAGAGAAGAGGTCAAATCTGAACTCATTATACTACAAAAGTCTAGTATCTTTGAACCTGTGGAGTCAGCGGAATGGGTCGCACCCTTGGTTTGCGCCCAAAAATCCAACTGCAAACTCCGTTTGTGTGTGGACCTCCGCGACCTCAACAAAAACATTCTTATTGACCAGTACCCCTTGCCAAGAATCAGCGAGATGTTGTCTCATACAAATGGCAATAAATGGTTTTCAACTGTTGACCTGACCGCAGCATACCATCAGATTGCACTACACCCAGACAGTAAAAGCCTCACTACTTTTGTAACACCCTTCGGGTGTTTTAGATTTAAAAGGGTTCCATTTGGACTGGCCTCTGCTGCGGCCATGTTTCAAAGACTTATGCACATTCTATTTAAAGATGAACCCAACCTTTTGATCTTTCAAGACGACATTATGGTCATGGGAGTCAACAGGGCGGAGCATGATGCTAATCTAAAAAGGGTGCTACAGACTTTGGAGAATTATGGTCTCACCGCGGACATTCACAAATGCAAATTCGCTGAGACCAGTGTCACCTACTTGGGACATGAGATTTGTGGGGAAGGCATCAAGCCCAAAAAAGAGTTGTTATCAGCTATAAGAGAGGCTCCCTCCCCCAAGAACAGAGATGAAGTGAAGGCTTTTTTGGGATTATCGGAATTTTATGCAAAATTTGTGCAAGACTTCTCCTCAAAAACCTTCTCACTTAGACAACTTGTTAAACAAGGGTGCAAATTCGTGTGGTCTGATGATTGTGAAAAAGCATTTACAAACATAAAAAACTACATTTGCAATGCCCCACCTTTGCAAGGATTTAACCCCTCCTTACACAGTATAGTCACTACGGATGCCAGTGGTAGGGGTTTAGGTGCGGTTTTGAGCCAAATTGTCGAGTTAGGCAATGAACAGACTATCGCATTTGCCTCACGCTCCATCACACCTACAGAGGAGAGATACTCCGTCATAGAGCGTGAGGCTTTGGCATGTGCATGGGGTTTAGAGCACTTTAGACAGTACATATGGGGATTTCACATTACCCTAAGAAGTGATCACAAACCCCTGGTCAAAGTCCTGACCACTAAAGGTTTACAAAGCGCCTCTCCCCGCCTTGCACGCATATCAGTCAAGATGATGGACTACAATTACAATGTACAATATGTTCCTGGGTTCAAGAATGTTGCTGCAGACTGTTTAAGTCGCTTACCCTTACCTTGTATTAGTGATTCCACTGTAGACATCGACTCCTTCTGTGTAGCTAATATACTTGATGAGGTACCTTGATTTCCACAACATGATTGTTTGTCGGCCCAAGGAACTGATACCATTTTGTGCCAGGTAGAGAAGTACATCACGGAGGGGTGGCCTATTAAAAGAGACTTACCCCACCATTTACGCACATTCTGGGAATTAAGACACAAATTATCGTCTGAAGGCGGTCTTATCCTAAGAAATGGCAAAGTTATACCCCCTACATCACTTAGAAGCAAACTACTTGACATTTGCCACGAGGGGCATCTTGGTATTGGAAAAACAAAAAGTAGAGTTAAAAATTAATACTGGTGGCCAGGATTGGACTTGGAAATAGAGAGGAGAGTGAGAAACTGCCCCGCTTGTGAGAACTCAGACAAGTCCCAACGCACTCTCAGGCCACCACTTCAACCCCTTTCCAATCCTTGTATGCCATGGACCAGATTAGGAATGGACATTTGTGGTCCAATTTGGGAAAAGGGTGAACAAGTTTTCCTTATTGTTCTTGTGGACCATTTCTCCAAATGGCCCGAAGTAGAAATCGTACACAGTGCTGATGCCAAAGCTGTCATCAAGTTCTTAAAAAACTTGTTCTTGAGAGAAGGGCTACCCAAATGTGTTGTAACCGACAACGGTCCCCAATTTATTTCTGACATTTTAAAAAAATTTGTCAACGACAATGGCATTTCTCACAAAACCACTTCTCTGTACCACCCAGCGGGTAATGGTGCAGTAGAGAGGTTTAATCGCGTTGTGAAAGGAATTGTACAATTAGCCAATCACAACGACCTTTCATGGAGGAAGGAATTAACACACAACTTATGGGCTTTCCGTGTCACACCCTGTGAGTCCACCGGTTCAAGCCCATTTGTGTTATTGAGAGGCAGAACACCTATCACCAAAGACACTGTTGGGTGGTTAACTCCTAAGAAAGTGGACTGGTCCATGGAAGCAGTGAATAGCAGAATTTCACGCACTCAAAGAACTAGTAAGGATTATTACGACTCCAAACACGCCTGCAAACTTGGCAACATTCACGTAGGTGAGTGGGTCAGAGTTAAAAGTAGTGGCTTTGTTAAGAAAGGACACAGCCGTTATTCTCAACCCCTTATGGTAAAGAAAATCTTCTGTATTTCTGCACTCTTAAGTGATGGAAAGGTATGGCACTTTTCATCCTTATCATTGTGCAGAGGGGATGGGACCACTGCTCCGCAACACCCCAGTCAAGAGCGTAGGAGTACCCACGTCTCCTCTAGATACGATTGGATCTTTGATGATGACACCGGTCCGGGTTTTAACCCTGGGGGGTGTGAGGTTAGAGTGAGGGCTCCCTTGAGCGATCTGGGTGAGGGCATTAGTGAAAGCTCCAACCTTGCATAGAGTGACACCAGACTCGGTGACCCCACGTGTGATGACCTCACTATCGATACTCCCGTTGAGGAAACCCTCGTTAGCACTCCACGTGACTCCATCACTTACAGTGCTAATGACACACCTCAGGCTGAAACTTCAGACATTACACAAGGTTGTTCACATTCCCCTGGTTTACGGGTTGGCGGGACCATGGTCAAGGAACCGGTTACTAGCGGACACGGCAGAGAAATAATTCCACCAAAAAAGTTACAAGATTTTGTTTGTGATTGAATTTCCTCCCTTGTACCTCCATTCTCTTCCCCCCCTCCCCCTCCTTTTTGCGTCTTTGCATTTTCTGTAAATGAGGAGATGTGTTGTGTTTACTATTGTTCTTGGTCTCGCGACCTGCCTCGCGCTGTCCCTTTGCCGCGCGGCCTTGCCCAGAGTTCTATGACGTTCTCTCGTTCGATTGTGGAACCTTGGGCAAGGGTGGCGGTTGGAGGACAGTTGAGGATATCTGTCGTTCTTACTGGACGCCACTTGGTGTCAGGGTTTTATGCTTAATAAAGACTACTTAACTTACTCCTACCTTACTGCCTGGTCTTTACAGCTTGCACCACCCATTGACTCTGCTAGCGCCGCCAATGACAGTACCAACACAACTACTGACCGTCACACTCATACAAGCATGACGATACAGACTAGTTCAGGTCCCCAAAGTTTAAAGAATGGCATGGGAGGCAGGTATTAGTCATTTACATTTAGGATGAATTAATAAACAGCTGTTGTGTGCTCAACACTAAATTAGACATCCAGCACCACCGTGTGGCAGACTATTATAAGTGCCGGTGCTGTCAATTAAGTGCGTGCAGAGCCCCGGAAACTACCGGCTCAAATTAAGCACTTCATTCCCGTCTTCTCCATCCTGGGCGCTGAAGGCTGCCTGATCTAGAGTGAGGCAGGGAGCCCGGAGTAGAAGGTGATGGCATTGGCCAAGGGAGGGATGAGAGCAATGTGGCATGCTCCCCCCTCTGACACAAAATTGACAGCCGAATGATATGCCCAATCCAAGAGAGTAGGAGCTGGGTGCTGGGCAAGTGCTTAATGCTGTGCTGATGGTTGTGGTGGGCACCATGGCATTTTTGTCTGTCACATTTACGCAACATGCTTCTTAGAGTCCTGAGGTTCAAGAGGAGCTTTAAAAGGTGTAACCACACTTACTGGGGTCAATTGGGATTAAAATTGTGTAATGGAAGGTAATATAACTTTTATTTGAAATACTCTCTATCAGAAGATCAAAAACTGTATTTGGATCTGAGGTGGGTAATTAAGCCCCTACATGATTATAAAATCCAACGTTTCGGCATTGAAAACAAATACCTACTACATAAGGTCTGGGGCATTCTTCAGGACTTGGAAGGCCTTTATATTTTGTAAAATTATAGCCCCTATGACTGTCACTGTATAGAAAGCAACATAACAGGTTTTTTATTTCCTCTAATGTAATGGCCTGGAGTAACTGTACTATATACTCCGTAGGTACAGAGAAGAGGCGCTTACCTCGGCTACACCTACTTGCTGTTCGGTGATTACAAGTCGCCTAATAACCAAAGCCTTCTCCATCTCCAATAACACAGTTTCAAAATACAGAATAGCTACTTTAGCCTAACATCCGAATTAGATTCAATAATATCTGATTCTTCATTTAACTAGAGTGCTGTATGTATGTTGACGTGATCCACAGGGGTGGGGGTCACACCATATTGTTGTCTCCTTATCTATTAAGCAGGAATTCCCCTCTCTCCCACTCTTTGTTTGAATGTGGTTAATCGGATTATGTGAGTTGAATAGTGGCCTTCCTGATGTGATGGGACGGTCGTTGAAGGCAGCAAGGTATTTTGGACAATGTATTTGGCTTCGTTCACTGCAAACAATTACCTTGACTTAAAGCTCAGAAGAAAGTTAAGTATCTATGTAAGTATGTATGTTTGAATTGTATATAGTGAAAACGTAACTATAACACAATGGAGCACTGGACAGGAAAGAAGTTTTACACACGTGTGTGGAATGGTGAGGGCGTGTGTTGCGGACAGCGGGGGAGGGGGGGTTGGTGATTACACAGAGGCAATATTTAGAGGGGAAATGACAGTTGGGACTGTATTAGAGATGGGGTTGCCGAAGGAGGAGGGAGGGGAAGCATGAAGTAATTAGAGGGGCGGGCAGAAGTGGTCGAGAAATTAGCAGAAAACAAAAGGAGCAGGATGGGGGATAGGCTGTGCAGGGAGGGAGACCTCATGGCTGTGAGACATGGAACGAGTGAGTCAGAAACTGTTGACCTAGTATTGAGAGCGAGTTTGTTTTGCTGCAATTAGTGGCGAAGGTTATGAGGTCAGGCTTCCTGGATCATTGAGCCACGGAGGGCCCCTGGGGAACCAGAAAAGGGGACAGAACGAAGGCCCATATATTTTTTATTATCAGTGGCCAGTGATTGTTGAAATGTAATCAGGGCCAGACTGGGGTTCTAAAAGTAGCCCAGGCCAAAATGTTTGTCCCATCCATCCATCCATCCATCCTCCCTCTCGCCTTCTCTCCTAGTCTCTCTCTCTGGTCGCTTTCTCTTTACCGTTTTCCTCCCTCCCTTTCACCTGCCCTCCCTTTCTCTCTCTCTTGAACCCCTTTCAATAACCCCAGACAGCTGGAAGCACCAGGAGCGGCCCTGAACTTACAAAACCAGCCGCCAAGTGTTCCAGCCCATCGGGGAAATGCCCAGTGGAATAAGAGGCCTGTCCGGCCCTGTAGCTAAGTACTATGCTGATCTTTGCTGACCTCCACAGGTCCATCCGCAGTGGGTTAGCCCCTCCCTGTGCTCACAGGAGTGTAACATGTTTCTAAGGGAGGCTACTGCGCTGAAGCTGTGCACCGCTGCAGCACCACAGGAAAGGGCCAGGCCACGCGCGTTCCTAGCCAGACGCGCCCACGGAGTCAATCAACCTTTGCTGATGGATAACGCAAGTGATATCGAATGCGGATCAGTGCAATATTGATGCATTATCTTTTCATTACTGGGTAAGCATTGCATCCCTGACAGCTATTTACAACATACCAAAGGAAGTGATTTACACTGCAATATATTTAAACTAATGCATAATAAATAAGAGAACAAGTAGCCTTCAGCACACAATACAGTGACTCCAGCCCAGAAGTGGTTTCTTCCTCTATGATAGTTTTTTTTTCCCATACTATAATCACATTGTAGATTATTTAATCAATCTGCACTTTAAGCCTGAATGGGAATTTGGTTGACAGGCTAGATTGATAGTACAGCAATGTACAGCTCATGTATAGAATAGGATCTTGCATGCCCCTCTGGATTCCATACAGTATGGAATGAAATATGTTATCACATGTAATGTATTGGTATGCTTTGGCCGTAAAACATTTTGATAGCCTGAAAAGCCAAGGATGTGATTCTTCTTATTTCTCTCGCCAAGGCATAAAAGATTTGAAGAAAAAAATGGCCCAAACTGTCGAATATGCATAATGAGACATGAAATGATAAGGAGATGGGATATTTTACTGGAAAAAATGTCTGAGATTAAATTAAGATAATAAATATTGGAGTACTCTGAGAATTCTGGTTCTCGTTTCTGCTTCATCATATGGCCTGTGCCTCTAATAGTGCTCAGTGTATTTTCATATGGCTAATTTGTACAACTAATTGGGAATTTTGGATGGATGGTGTGGTGTGCGAGGATCACAGAGTAGCGGATGATGTACGAGGTTCGTGAATGGGCCAGAGAAGATGAACATGGGGGTAAAACAAGAAGCTGAATGACAGACAGTGGCAGATAAGGTGTAGGCAGACTGCTTATTTCCCTCTCTAATATAGAATTACATATTTTACATGGACCCCCCCACCCACCCCTGAATGAGGCAGGGAACCCTGGGTTAAGGGGAGCTGGATATGACTGTGGATATCCCATTCTACCACACTTTAAATTACCCATTGATTATCCTTTCAGCAAGCATCTTTTGTGTAGCACCATTGGAATCCTGAATCGGTGGTGGGATTTGCAGGTTTCTGGACGAACAGGCGATCTTACTGACCTTGTTATTAAATTGCTTCCCTGACTGCACAGCTCCACCTGGTAGCTGTTGTCCCCTAACCCTTCCAGGTCCTGAATTTAAGGCCCTGATCCCTGGTGGGCCAGTGGGGAGCATCTCTGCTCTGCTGCTGCTCTCTGCCCTCTGTTTATCTGCTTCTGCCTTTTACTCTTCTGCTCTTTTTTTCTCCTTTCTCTTTTTTACCTAACTTTTATCTATCTATTGCTTTTTCACTTTCTCTTATTTCTCCACTTTTTTCGCCTTTTTCCCTTTTTGTGCCCTTGCTGCTGCTCGTTCCCCGCGGCCCTGACCCCCTTCAGCACTGTTTTACCGCTTCCCTCCTTCCAGCTGTCCAGCCCTCCCCAACACTACTTAAGGACAGCCACTGCACGGTGAAGGAACAATCTTACTGACCTTGTCAGTAAATTGCTTCCCTCGCCGCACAGCTCCACCTGTTAGCTGTTGTCCCTTGACCCTTCCAGGTCCTGAGTTCGAGGCCCGGATCCCTGGTGGTCCAGTGGGGATCATGTCTGCACTGCTGCTGCTCTCTGCCCTCTGTTTTTCTGCTACTTCCTTTTTCTCCTCTGCCCTTTTTTCTCCTTTTTCTTATTCACCTGCGTCTTTTATTTATCTACTGCTTTTCTTGCTTTTCTTATTGCTTTTTCACTTTCTCTTCTTTTTGCCCCCTTTTTCCCTTTCCGTGCCCTTGCTGCTGCTCGTTCCCTGTGGCCCCGCCTCCAACCAGCGCCGTTTTTCCACGTCCCACCTTCCAGCTGTCCAGCCCTCTCCAACACTACTTAATGGCGGCCGCTGTGTGGCCCAGCCACTGGCACGTCATAGGCACACCAAAGACAAGACCATCTGCGCCAGTCCACACCTGGACTGAGCCCAGTGCCACAGACCCCGGTCTTCCGGCCATCACCCGCTACAACTCCAGCACCCTCCACACCTTCAACACCGGACATTTCACTGCCTGCCACCTCACGTCGCCGAAGAACACCCAAGGCCTGTTTACCTGCCGCAACTGCAACTGCACCTTCGCCTGCCTCCGCACACCAGACCCACCAACAGCACTACCCTCAAGAACTGGACCCAACCATCTCAGATGCATCCTACTCAACATCCGCTCCCTCAAAAGACACGCCATAGAGATCTGGGGTCTGCTCGACTCCATCTCCCCCGAAGTTGCCTTCTTTACGTAAACCTTGATGAACCCCACCTCAGCCTGAACATTGCAACCGCCATCCCCGACAGCTACAAAATCATCCACAAAGACTGCGTCAACCGACCAGGAGGAGGCATCAACATCATACACAAAAACACCCTCTGCCTCACAACCAGCTCCGATGACCACTCACCCGACATGAAGCACCTCCCCTTCCAGATCCAGGACAACCCGTACAACACCCTCCATGGCACCCTCGTCTACAGACCTCCTGGACCCCGCCCCCTTAAGCAAAGCCATAGCGGACTTTAACGTTCACCATGCTCTTGCCTCAATGGACTACATCCTCCTCCGTGACCTCAATTTCCACCTGGACGACCTCGATGACCTCAAAACCTCATCCCTACTGGACAACCTTGCCACCATCGTACTACAGACCTCCTGGACCCCGCCCCCTTAAGCAAAGCCATAGCGGACTTTAACGTTTACCATGCTCTTGCCTCCATGGACTACATCCTCCTCAGTGACCTCAATTTCCACCTGGACGACCTCGATGACCTCAAAACCTCATCCCTACTGGACAACCTTGCCACCATTGTACTCAAACAACTGGTCACAATGCCAACTCACTCAGCAGGACACACGCTTGACCCCATCTTCTCCACAAGCAACATCATGACTGTCAGCCACACCTCTGAGCCACACTGGACCGACCACCACTTCTCCTTCACCAAACCCACTGTTTGCCACCACACCCACCGCGATCCTCGCAGAAGCTGGAACAAGGTCACCAAAGACCAGCTCATCACCTCCCGCCAGAAAAACCCCACCACCCACATCCAAGGATGCCAATACCGCAGCACACAAGTTTCACCGTTGGATCTCCGACTGCACCAACACACTGGCTCCCCTAAAGAAACCCTCAGGCAAGCAGCCCTCCCAGAAAGCCAGCTGGTTCTCCCCCGCCCTCCAAGAGTCCAGGCGCACCTGCAGATGGCTCGAGAAAATATGGAGGAGCAGCAAGATCGTGGCAGACCACGCAGCCTTTAAAACCACAGTCACCACACACACCACCTCATCAGAACAGCAAAGAAAGCAGTCATCCAGGAATGCATCAACGCCAATGCACACAACAGCAAAGAACTCTTCGCCATGGTCAAAGAATTTGTCAAACCCGGCACAGAGACAGCAGACATTTGCCCCTCTCAAGACCTCAGTGACAATCTCGCCACATTCTTTCACCACAAGATCAAAGAGATCTATGACAGTTGGGCAACACAAGAACCACCCACCCCACCCACATCTACCACACCCAAATGCTCCAGACTCCAGCAGACCTTGCCCAACTGGATGACCCTCACCCCGACGACACCCTTAGGATCATGAAGAGCATCCACTCCGGAGCCCCCTCGGATCCCTGCACTCACCACATCTTCAACAGAGCCGGCACCCCCATCGCACCTGAACTCTGACTCACCATCAACTGCTCCATCAAGTCCGATACCTTCCCAGAAGACGGAAAGCATGCAGAGATCAACTCCCTGCTGAAGAAACCATCTGCCAACTCGACGTACCTCAAGAATTATAGACCCATCTCTCTGCTCCCCTTCCCAGCCAAAGTCATCGATAAAGCTATCAACGCCCAACTCTCTGAGTTCATCGAAACAAACCACATCCTGGACCTCTCCCAATCGGGCTTCAGAAGCAAACACAGTACCGAGACCACTCTTGTCGCCGCTACAGACATCAGCACCCTCCTCGACTGAGGCAAAACTGCTGCCCTTATCCTCCTGGACTTCTCAGCTGCCTTCTACGCTGTCTCCCACCACACCCTCTTCGTACAACTCCACCATGCCAGCATCCTCGACAAAGCCATAGAATGGATTGGTCCGTCCTCACCTGCCGAATACAGAGTCAGACTACACCGTTCAACTCAGAACCCACAGAGATCAGTTGCGGAATGCCCCAGGGATCCTCCCTGAGCCCCACCCTCTTCAACATCTATGTGGCCTCGCTTGCAGCTATCGTCAGATGCCAAGGACTCAACACCGACACCCAGCAGATTCTCTCCCTCACAGACAAACCCACAGCTGTCAAGAGCAACTTTCACAATGGGGTGAAGGCAGTCACCACCTGGATGAAGGAAAGCTGCCTCAAGCTTAACTCACACAAGACCTAAGTCCTCATCCTGGGCTCCACTCCCTCTGCCTGGGATGACTCTTGGTGCCCGCAGCGCTCAGAACACCCCACACTCACAGACCACGCATGAAACTTCGGCATCATCCTGGACTCCTCGCTTTCAATGAACCACCAAATCAACGTCGTTTCATCCTCCTGCTTCCACACACTCCACCTGCTTCATCAGATCTTCAAGTGGATCCCCACCGAGTCCAGGAAAACAGTCACCCATGCGTTTGTCAGCAGCAGACTCGACTACGGCAATGTACTCTACGCCAGCACCACCCAGAAAAGCCAAAAGAAACTGCAGAACATCCAGAACACCTCCACCAGACTCATCCTGAACATACTACGCCACAGCCACATCACTAGCCACCTGAGAGACCTGCACTGGCTACCTATCAACAAAAGAATTACCTCACGCAAGCCTACCAAGCCCTCCACATCGCTGGACCTGCATACCTCAACCACCACCTCTTTCTACACTCCAACCAGACATCTCCGCTCCACTCAACTGGCCACCATCCCATGGATCTGCAAGACCACGGCTAGAGGAAAATCTTTCTCCTACCTCACTGCGAAGACCAGGAACTCCCTGCCTCTGCACCTCCGGCAATCAGGCTGCCACAATTCAAGAAGGACCTCAAGACTTGGCTCTTCGACTGAACCGCAGATTCACCACCCCACTCAGCACCTTGAGACCTTCACGGGTGAGTAGACGCACTTTATAAGAGCCCTGATTGATTGATAGGGGCAGAAAACAGTCTTTCCCTTGATGTTTTTTTATAAGGATAGCTTGTGCCCAATGAGGAACACAGGCCTTGAGTCATGTGAAAAAAATAATGCAATGAGGGGAGCTTGTGTGGTGTTAGGTGCACAGGGAGAGTGTGATTTACTAACAAAGATAATGTTAATTCAGAGAGATGGATTAGCTGATGAAAAATGAGTCAGCAGCAGGACTAAACGAAATTGTGTAATGTTTTCTTGTTGAGTTGAACAAAATTCCATGCTTTTGTAGTGAAATGTACTTTGCTGGTATGTTTCATCATTTTTCCTACCAGAAGATACATCTCACACGAAAATGTTTCTCAACTTACCGGAAGCACACAGGCTCGAGTCTAGGCAAGACATGTTCCACTCAAACCATCTCGGGAGGCTTTCTAATGCGAGCTATAAGCTCAGGTAAAACAAATTGTAGGGGGCTGAGGGGGATGTCGTCCTCAGAAAGTACACACAGCTTCTTTGCAGTACTGCGTTTTAATTCATCTTAAAATAAATATATATGGGTCTTTTAGGGATCTCCTCATAGAAATATTGACAGAAAATAACATTCAAAGGTGCATATTATTTGATATTCAGAACATTGCCAGCGAGCAGGTTAAACCATTGCAAGAGAGATTTAGTGCACGTTTTATCACCTTTGTCTCTTGCCTTCTTTTTCTCACAATAAAATTCAGAGGGTCTGTTGTGCAAGATAAACAATTCTGTCTGTATCTAGCCAGTAACAGGGCAAAGATAATTCTCTTCAAATAGAAGAAAGGTGGTAAAGTCCATGTGAATTACACATGAAGATCCCAAGAAAACTATAAAGTTCCAGTGGTTATGGTCCATGACACAACCACAGCATATTTCTCTGAGCAGTTTACCTTACAGGACATTCACACATATCTCACAATAATTGGGCCATTTGCACATCAACATGGCCGCAGTCCAGTAGCAGACAATCAGTCTGGGCATTGGGGGATCCACACTCCCCATTTTTTAAGCGCATGATAAGTATCTGTCAGACTAAGGGGCATATTAGGCACCTGGGCACCTAGCTTGCCACTTGCCTGTGGCCTCCAGTTCCTGCTTGTTCCATACTGATCCAGTGACACCGCAGCTTCCCAGGTTTTCTCACTTTGGTTTTCCTGACCGGGTTTTCCCACTCACCATTCTTCCTGGCAACAGAAGCCCTGCCCACCCCAGGACCTTCTTAATGCAGGCCGCAGAGCAACCTGTAGGTGCACCAAAGGCAATCCAGCCTGCACCTGTCCGTGCCTGGACCATGCCAACCACAACAACCCCTGGCTCTCCTGCCCCCGAAGATACACCATTACCGAGCTCTACACCCTTGACCCTGCCAGCTGCAACAAACACTGCCACTGCACCGTCCAACGTTCCATGGTAGGACACTTCACCTGCACCCACTGCCACTTCACCTTTCACTGCACACACACCAGCCCACCGACCAGCCCCACCCCGACCACACCACAGACACCACCTGAGCAAAAACACCAACTAGCATGATCCCTTCTCAACACACACTCACTATGCAAGCATTCCACTTAATTATGGGACCTCATCACCACCCTTGCACCTGACATAGTCTTCCTCACGGAGACCTGGTTCAACCCCACATCCACCGCAGACTTTGCTACAGCGATCCCCAACAAATATAAAATCACTTACCAGGACCTCACCAACAAGCCGGGAGCAGGAACAGCCATACCCCACGAAGAGACCATACAGTGTACCACCACCACCGACAACACCACCACCCCTATGGAACATCTTAACTTCAAGCTCCACATGGATGACAAGACAGCTATCAGAGGCACCCTCACATACCCACCCCAGGCCCGCGTGCCAGCTTCTGCAACATCATAGCAGACTTCATTCCACCCCTAGCCTTAGACTCCAAGGACTACATCTTCCTCTGCAACCTAAATTTCTACATTGATAACCCCCAATGACAAAAACATTGCACACCTCCTCGACAGTATGAGCAGCCTTGGATTGACCCAGGTTGTCCACAACCCTACACATACTGCATGACACACGCTGCAGCCAATTTTCACCTCCAGCAACCGCGTCAAATACTGACATGTCACATAATTCACATGGATCGATCACTCAATCGTCCAATACAGCATCTCTAGCCCCACACCACCATCCCCAGGATGACTAATGCCCCCCCACCGGAGGTGTTGAATAAGATCTCAGAGACCAGCTGGGCGAATGCTCTCAACACCTCCAACCCTGCTACCACCACCAGCCTCGAACAGGGAGTGAAAAACTTAAACGACGGGATCACCAATTGCGCAGACAGCATTGTCCCAATCAAAAGCAACATCCCGAGAAAATCCTCAAAAAAGGCTAGCTGGTACACCCAACAACTCAGAACAGCAAAACGAGACAGCAAACTGTTGAAGAGGAGATGGTGCACCAGCAAGGACACCTGCACAGGGCAGCCTTCAAGACTTCCCTCAACCTCTACCACTGCCTGCTGAGGGAAACAAAGAAGACAGCCCTTGCTGAACGTATCAAAACCAGCGCCAACAACAACAAGGAACTTTTCAACATCGTTAAGGAATTCTTTAACCTGGCTGCCAGCAAAAACAACATCACACCCTCACAGGAGCTGTGCGACAACCTCGCCCACTTCTTCCACGACAAGATTGCAACCATATACAGAAACTTCAAACCCACACCTACGGAGTTCCTCAACAGATACGCCACCACTGTAACTGACACGAACCACACACTGACCACCTGTAACATCCTCTCCACCCAGGACACCACCTTCACCATGAAATCCATCCACTCGGGAGCTCCCACAGACCCATGTCCGCACCACATCTTCAACCTCGAAAACCAAAGGTTTAGCCAGGAACTCACCACCCTACTAAACACCTCTATCATCACCACAACATTTGCTGATGCCTGGAAACATGCAGAAGCCGGAACACTACTCAAAAAACCCTCCACCGACCTGAGCAAACTCAAAAACTAATGGCCAATCTCCCTGATCGCATTCCCAGTAAAGGTACTGGAAAAGATCATCAACAATCAACTCATGACAAACCTAGAGAAGAACCAGCTACTCAATGCATCCCAATCTGGCTTCCGCAGTAATCACAGCACTGAAGCTACCCTGATCATAGTCACCAATCCAAACTTTCCTAGACCGAGGAGAAACAGCAGCTTTGATCCTCCTTGACCTCTTGACAGCCTTCAATACCATATCCCACCATACACTGATCAAAAGACTCCACCATATCGGCATCCAAGGGGGCACGCTGAGATGGATCACCTCCTTCCTCACCGGAAGAACCCAGAGGATCTACCTCCCATCTTTCACCTCTGAACCCAAGGAGATCACCTGTGGTGTCCCCCAGGGCTCACCCCTCAGCCCTATGCTCTTCAACACATATATGACACGCTTGCCCACATTATCAGATCCCATGTTCTCAACATAATTTCCTACGCAGACGACGCCCAACTCATCCTCTCATTTACCAATGACCACACCACCAAAAGAACCAACTTCCACAGATGCATGGCAAATGTCGCTGACTGAGTGAAGAACACCTGCCTTCAGCTGAACACAGACAAGATGGAAGTACTGATCTTTGGCAACAGCAGCAACACATGGAACGACTCCTGGTGGCCATCAGACCTAGGACCCGCACCCACTCCCTCCAGCCATGCCAGAAACCTCGGAATTATCATTGAACACAAGCTCACCATGAAATCACAGATCGATTTCATCTCCTCAGCCTGCTTCCTCACTCTGCGAATTCTACGTAAGATATTCAAGTGGCAACCCCTACGCACGAGATACACCATGACACAAGCCCTCATCACCAGCCAACTGAACTACAGCATTGCCCTCTACATAGGAATCGCTGCACACCTCCTACAGAGACTTCAGACCATATAGAATGCAGCAGCAAGACTCATCCTCGGCCTTCCCCGACATACCCACATCACACGCCACCTTAGGCAACTCCACTGGCTCCCCACAGAACAGATGCCAATTTAAGCTGCTGACCAACGCACACAAGGCTCTACACAACTAAGGATCCACCTACATTAACCACCGCCTGAACTTCCACCAGCTGCCGAGAAGACTATGCCCTGCCTCCCTTTCACTTGCCCATACTCCCCGCATCTACTGGAGCAAAATTGCAGGACGCTCCTTCTCCCATATCGCAGCAAAGACCTGGAACAGCCTCCCCACACTCCTTCGGACCATCACCTCACTTCTGAAATTCTGAATGGCTCTTGAGACCTGGCTGTACTAATAAGCCTCTGGGACCTGCAAGCGCCTGGATATGCTATCAAGGGATTAGCTGTGCTTTATAAATCTAGATTGATTGATTTATGAGCCCCGTTGCGTCGCTCTTACACCACACAATGTGGTGCAAAAGCGATGCAACTCCAAAATGAGATTTATGAAGCCACACAAGGCCACTTTGCGTGGTCCTGAGTAGCTTCATAAATCTTGAATAAAGCAACGAAGCGCAAATGCTGCATTGCCTTACGCTGCACCAGGAAGGCATTCCATGGGCATTGTGTGTGTGTTCCCACGCAATGCCCATGGTTTTTGACGCATTCCCAGATTTACCAGAGCTGGTAAATCTGGGAATGCGCTAAAAAGATAACCTCCTCAGGTGAGGCGTAACGAGGAGAAATATCTTGATTTCTCCTTGTTTTTTCCTCTTTCTATGTGTGCTGCAGCAGCACACACAGAAAGAGTCCCTCTGATCTCACCCACACAGAAAATGTCTCCCTGTAATTGGTTGATGCTAGGCAAGGCTAGCCAATGAGACGAAGCAGCAGGTTCTTCTGATTCTTGCTGCCCAAAATCTCTTGCTCCCTCCTGGGCCATAGTGCTTCTGCCCCCCATCATGCGCTGGTGCTGCCTTCTGTGCACAGTCCTAATGATAAGGTCTGAAAGGTAAGTGGTTTGTTGAATGTGTTGGTGTGTGTATGTGTGCATGTATGAAGACATTTGAGAGTATATTCCCATGTAAGATTGTGACTGGGTAGGTTGCAACTATGTGAATGTGCGTGCTTTAGATAAATGGGTGTGAGTATGTGCGATTGTGTGTTCTTGTGAATGGGTGGTTGTGAGTGTGTGTGTTTGCATGCGAGTGTATGATTGGGTTGCAATAATCTCTAACACCCCACAACTTAAAAAGATAGCCAGGCGCTGCCACATCCAGTGGGAATGGAACAGTAACACAGAACTACAAGAAAAACTGAATCCAGAAACACACACACACACACACACACAGAATCACTGTGCATCTAAACAAATAATATAAAAAAATATGCAATGCCACAAACTGAACTCTCCACAAAATGTTACCCGATATCCTCTATGTATAGACATCCTCAGACACAGAAAAGTCACCAAACACAGCATCACCCGGAAACTGCATCCCAGATCTCAATCAGAAAAAAAAAGATTTAGTTAATGAAATGCATATTTCAACAGAATTATCAATTACTGAAAAAAAATATACAAAATTCACTTAGTGCTTCAGCTCAGACATAGAAGGCACAGAGAGGCATATGGTGCTGAAGCCAATATGAGATACATACATGAAAAAGTTTGAGACAAACCAAGAAATGGCTCACAAAAGAAACATCTGCCTTTAACAACCACACACTCGTGCTATTGCAATGGAACCCATAAAACCTGTTCTATGGATCATAAAAACAATTTGTTCTATTGCTATGGTCATCTACATTTCCGTTGCTACACTGATCCCTGAAATGAAATGAAACACAGATGCAAACAATCATAACCATAAATCTTGACTCCCTCCTGACAAGACCCGTGTTCAGCAGACACAAGGGGCACAGCCTTTGCGCACATTAGGCGCTACATCTATACACAACCCCAAAATCTCCACTAGATGTCCTTCATTTATTGCTAGACCTGCACACCTAATCAGAAGGAAATGCCCCACATAAACACGGAATATGCCTGCAGCATTTTCAAAACCGCCACTAGATAAATAGTCTTACTTACTGCATCTTACAGCCTCAGCTGCACCACCCAAAACTGCAACTTGAAGCAATTAAGTAATGCAGGACAGATACCAGCAGGGCAAGATAGTCCTGCATTCAACCACGCAGACACCCTTTGCAACTGATAGAAAGAAAGAAAAGAGAAATAAAAAATGCCTAGAGAAGATATAGATCCACAGAAGTGATTTCAAAATGTAAATTATCCTGTGATATACCAGGACTCATGGGTTGGCCACCCATTACATCATTTATTTTCATATTGTGCCATTTTAGAGAGGGACAACCCACAGGCACATTAAGCATGGTCCCTCCACTAAAGATGCAGATAAACTCCAAATGAAACATAAACACCTCCAAGCGATGTTCATCCTCAGTGATCCTCATTAGAGAAGGGCAGTTTGGGGTCCCATAACACAATAAAGTACTGATACTGGATCAATGTCTGGTCATGCCCATGTCACCTTGAGTGTCATCTGCTAGTGCCTAACAGAGAAGAACAAAAAATATGACAGACTGTCACTTTTGGAGAGGGTCCAAGATTCAAAGTACATATGGATGGCATCATCCTGTAATGTCAGAGCTACCAAACAAAAAATTACAGACTGGAATGCAGCTCATTGTCAATACCATTGGCCGAAATTAATTCAACGACTCCAATAAGTACTTTTCAGGTATCGCTTAGAGCTACTTTAGCTGTCTGTTGGCAAGTTCTGTTGTTGCCAAGACATAACATGCTTAGAATATATTTTGGTGTTACAGCAAACAAATGATGAACGGAATGCTGACAATGCAAACATTCTCCCCCAGTCAAAAGATCTGGGTTAAATCCATCGTTCTTTTGCCCACTACGCCACCCCAGTTTGGACCCAGCCATATGCAAATCAGTCTTGACCCTGTGCCCCATGGGAACAGTCCAGACCGAACTGCCAGGCCAGGTCCTCCCTGGACCGGAAGCAAGCATCCTGGGACCGGTTTCAGGGTATGTCACCCTTCTTCAGCCAGGCTAGCTTGAATCCAGTGGCGCAGTGAGCAAGGGACCCACGTCTGGGCATACCCATCCCACTTAGGGCGAAAAGTGTTACAGCAAACAAATGATGGACGGAATGCTGACAATGCAAACATTCTCCCCCAGTCAAAAGATCTGGGTTAAATCCATCGTTCTTTTGCCCACTACGCCACCCCAGTTTGGACCCAGCCATATGCAAATCAGTCTTGACCCTGTGCCCCATGGGAACAGTCCAGACCGAACTGCCAGGTCCTCCCTGGACCGGAAACAAGCATCCTGGGACCGGTTTCAGGGTATGTCACCCTTCTTTAGCCAGGCTAGCTTGAATCCAGTGGTGCAGTGAGCAAGGGACCCACGTCTGGGCATACCCATCCCACTTAGGGCGAAAAGTGTAACAGCAAACAAATGATGGACGGAATGCTGACAATGCAAACATTCTCCCCCAGTCAAAAGATCTGGGTTAAATCCATCGTTCTTTTGCCCACTACGCCACCTCAGTTTGGACCCAGCCATATGCAAATCAGTCTTGACCCTGTGCCCCATGGGAACAGTCCAGACCGAACTGCCAGGCCAGGTCCTCCCTGGACCGGAAACAAGCATCCTGGGACCGGTTTCAGGGTATTCCACCCTTCTTCAGCCAGGCTAGCTTGAATCCAGTGGCGCAGTGAGCAAGGGACCCACGTCTGGGCATACCCATCCCACTTGGATTCAAGATAGCCTGGCTGATGACGGCTGTAAGCCAGAAACCGGTCCCAGGATGCTTGTTTCTGGTCCAGGGAAGACATGGCTTGGCAGTTCGGGCTGGACTGTTCCCATGAGGCACAGGGTCAGACTGATTTGCATATGGCCATGTCTGAACTGGGGTGGCGGAGTGAGCTAAAGAATGATGATGGATTAAACCCAGATCAGTTGACTGGGGGTGAGTGCTTGCAATGTTCAACACTCCGTCCATCATCCCCTTTGGTTTTGCTATGTTCGCCCTAAGTTGGCAGGGTATGCCCAGACGTGGGTCCCTTGCTCACTTTGCCACTGGATTCAAGATAGCCTGGCTGATGACGGCTGTAAGCCAGAAACCGGTCCCAGGATGCTTGTTTCCGGTCCAGGGAAGACATGGCTTGGCAGTTCGGGCTGGACTGTTCCCATGAGGCACAGGGTCAGACTGATTTGCATATGGCCATGTCTGAACTGGGGTGGCGGAGTGAGCTAAAGAATGATGATGGATTAAACCCAGATCAGTTGACTGGGGGTGAGTGCTAGCAATGTTCAACACTCCGTCCATCATCCCCTTTGGTTTTGCTATGTTCGGCCTAAGTTGTTAGGGTATGCCCAGACGTGGGTCCCTTGCTCACTTTGCCACTGGATTCAAGATAGCCTGGCTGATGACGGCTGTAAGCCAGAAACCGGTCCCAGGATGCTTGTTTCCGGTCCAGGGAAGACATGGCTTGGCAGTTTGGGCTGGACTGTTCCCATGAGGCACAGGGTCAGACTGATTTGCATATGGCCATGTCTGAACTGGGGTGGCGGAGTGAGCTAAAGAATGATGATGGATTAAACCCAGATCAGTTGACTGGGGGTGAGTGCTTGCAATGTTCAACACTCCGTCCATCATCCCCTTTGGTTTTGCTATGTTCGGCCTAAGTTGTTAGGGTATGCCCAGACGTGGGTCCCTTGCTCACTTTGCCACTGGATTCAAGATAGCCTGGCTGATGACAGCTGTAAGCCAGAAACCGGTCCCAGGATGCTTGTTTCTGGTCCAGGGAAGACATGGCTTGGCAGTTCGGGCTGGACTGTTCTCATGAGGCACAGGGTCAGACTGATTTGCATATGGCCATGTCTGAACTGGGGTGGCGGAGTGAGCTAAAGAATGATGATGGATTAAACCCAGATCAGTTGACTGGGGGTGAGTGCTTGCAATGTTCAACACTCCGTCCATCATCCCCTTTGGTTTTGCTATGTTCGCCCTAAGTTGGCAGGGTATGCCCAGACGTGGGTCCCTTGCTCACTTTGCCACTGGATTCAAGATAGCCTGGCTGATGACGGCTGTAAGCCAGAAACCGTTCCCAGGATGCTTGTTTCCGGTCCAGGGAAGACATGGCTTGGCAGTTCGGGCTGGACTGTTCCCATGAGGCACAGGGTCAGACTGATTTGCATATGGCCATGTCTGAACTGGGGTGGCGGAGTGAGCTAAAGAATGATGATGGATTAAACCCAGATCAGTTGACTGGGGGTGAGTGCTTGCAATGTTCAACACTCCGTCCATCATCCCCTTTGGTTTTGCTATGTTCGGCCTAAGTTGGCAGGGTATGCCCAGACGTGGGTCCCTTGCTCACTTTGCCACTGGATTCAAGATAGCCTGGCTGATGATGGCTGTAAGCCAGAAACCGGTCCCAGGATGCTTGTTTCCGGTCCAGGGAAGACATGGCTTGGCAGTTCGGGCTGGACTGTTCCCATGAGGCACAGGGTCTGACTGATTTGCATATGGCCATGTCTGAACTGGGGTGGCGGAGTGAGCTAAAGAATGATGATGGATTAAACCCAGATCAGTTGACTGGGGGTGAGTGCTTGCAATGTTCAACACTCCGTCCATCATCCCCTTTGGTTTTGCTATGTTCGCCCTAAGTTGGCAGGGTATGCCCAGACGTGGGTCCCTTGCTCACTTTGCCACTGGATTCAAGATAGCCTGGCTGATGACGGCTGTAAGCCAGAAACCGTTCCCAGGATACTTGTTTCCGGTCCAGGGAAGACATGGCTTGGCAGTTCGGGCTGGACTGTTCCCATGAGGCACAGGGTCAGACTGATTTGCATATGGCCATGTCTGAACTGGGGTGGCGGAGTGAGCTAAAGAATGATGATGGATTAAACCCAGATCAGTTGACTCGGGGTGAGTGCTTGCAATGTTCAACACTCCGTCCATCATCCCCTTTGGTTTTGCTAGAATATATTTTGGGGCAGCCCCTTGCTCGTGATTGGATGGCGTTATTGTCTATCTTAGTGGTCTGCTCCCGAGTCAATGGCTTTCATCCCTATTCTTGTATTTATCTCATCCTGGAGCCAACAGTCACAACAGTATCCTTCCACTGCATACTTGTGGGACTCTTCTTTTATCCTTAAACACACTCTATGGAAGAATATATGTTTCCTTGCTCTCTTCCCATTTTTCGCTCTTTTCCTTTTATATTTTTGTGTTTCCCTGCTCTCCTTTCGCCCCTATGCTTTATGCCTCGCTCTAAACCCACTCTGCTATATATTTGCAAAAAAAGTTTTATGAGGGCCCCTCAGCTGCAAAGTGCTGTCAGACTGTTTGCTTCAAGCTTTGTGTGTACTTCTTATTGAACTCCATCACTTGCTGGGTCGATTCCGTTATTTTTTGGTTTTTACGTGTGATTCTTTTTGTCTTTTCTTTTCATTTTAATTTATAGTTCTAACAATGACACCCACCATTTTAGAATGGTAAAATAAAAATGTCACCATGAGTCACAATGAATGTGCATGCATGCTTCAGAACACATGTATGTGTAGGCTTCATGACACACAAAGTATTAGAGACGTATACAAAAGTGTCGCAATGCATGTGTGCCTTGGCAATAATTTTAGGAAGGGTTTCCTTCAAGATTGCGAACCATATATGTAGATGCATCTTGACCTTAGCACAGACGTGTGGTTGGCAAGAAGCATAGGCAAAGCCAACAATTTGTCCATTTACTGTCTACATCTATTGGCTGTGCACATGCTTGGTTCAACACTTCATGGGAGTGCCTTTGTTTCCTTGCTCTCCCTTCCCTTGTGTTGTCCTTTCATTTTCTCATACCCCCACTCCACAATGCACCCAATCCGTTTCCCTGTGTTAAATGTATTGTTTTATTTATTATTTTACAAGAGTCCTGCAGCTGCACAGTATTGCTGTGTTGCTCGCTTCATTATTTGCTCTTCACACACGTTTGTTTTCAAATTCTTTCCACTAAATATACCATTCTAACATGACCATCTATCATGTTAGATGGGTACATAAACAAGCATTTGCAATGCAATAGGTCTCGCATTTGCGAGAGTTTGAGCTAATGGCATTGTAAATGACAATGCCTTTTTATTTATGTGTTGGTTTTTAAAACCAATAATTAAAAAAGGCATTGTCATTTACAATGCCAATACGTTAAACTCTCGCAAATGCGAGACCTATTGCATTGCAAATGCTTGTTTCTATTTGGGACCACTAAGCTTTTTCTCACAGATCTGAATAGGAAAGCTATTATGAATGAATGAATGAGGGAACATTTATAAAGCGCATGGCTACCCGGAGGCATCCCAGCGCTATGACACCGTATGAAACTGTAATAATGAAGAGATCATGGAAAGAGGAAAGTTTTCAGCAATTTTCTGAACTTGAGGTAATCAGGTTCAGAGCGTATGTGGAGGTGAAGACTGTTCCAAAGTATGGATGCATTGTACGTAAACAGTCGGCCTCCACTACGTGATCGTTTAATCTTAGGGACTAGGATTAAACTTTGTTCTTGGATCTAAGGGCCCTGTTAGGCGCATAAGGTTGGATCCAGGGACGGATCAAAGACGAGCCCTTGCCAGAGAGTGACTTGTGGGTGATGCATAATGCCTTAAATTGGATTCTTTCCTGAACAGGAAGCCAATACAAGGTAGCGAGAGCGGGTTTTGCGGAGGAGCGTCTGGGGATATTCATCAACATGCGAGCTGCACAGTTTTGTACTGTTTGGAGAGTTTTGATGGTGCCCTGAGGGGCTCCCAGGTACATGACATTAGAATAGTCCAATCGTGATAAATGAGAGCTTGGACTAGCACCCGTCTAGCAATAAAAGGTAACAGGGGAAGTATCCTTCTAATCATTCTTAAAAGGCTGTAACAGCTAGTTGCCACTATGCGTGATTGTGCCTTAAAATCGAGGTTGCAATCAAGCCAGACCCCGAGACTTTTGAATTTTTTTCTAGGGGTGGGGGGGGGGACCTAAAACACTAGGCCAGAGGTGGTCTATGTTTAGGGGAGCAGACTTCCCCAACAGCAGGAGTTCAGTCTTTGATCCGTTGAGTTTCAGGAATGAGTTATTCATCCAGTAAAAGGCTTTCTCCAGGCAGGTAACTAAATCGGGGTCATGTTGATTGTTTTGTTTCATGGAGATGACTAACTGAGTGTCGTCCGCATATGTGACGATATGTACCCCAAATGGGCGTACTGTTTCAGCTAGCGATCTCATGTAAACATTAAACATAGTGGGGCTGAGGGAGGATCCCTGAGGGACCCCACATTTCAAAGGGATTTGTTTTGAAGAATATTCATCTTCGAAAACTGTAAAAACCCTGTTTTGAAGGAAAGACTGTAACCATTTTAGGGCTAATCCAGTCACTCCGGCCTCTCTGAGTCTTCGTATCATTAGACGGTGATTTACAGTGTCGAAGGCTGCGCTGAGGTCCAATAAAATAAGGGCAGCGCAGCCTCCATTATCAAGGGTCGTCCTTGTTTCCTCTACTACGGCCAGAAGAGCAGTTTCTGTGCTCTGTTGGGGTCTGAATCCTGTCTGTGTAGGATGGAGACAATCGTTGTTTTCTAAGAAGGCCGATAGAATGGAGTTAATGTGTTTCTCGGCTAGCTTACTTATTCCCGGCAGTAAGAAAATAGGTCGATAATTGCCCCAGTTTTCTGGGTCTAGGCTAGGTTTCTTTAGGAGTGCCTTGACCCTTGCATGTTTCCATTGAGATGGCACAATACCTGTCTTAAGTGAGGTGTTTATCACCTCCAATATAACTGGTGACACAACCTCTGAGATTTGATGAAGAATGGTAGGAGGGGCAGGATCTAGGGGAGAGCCAGATTTGAGCTCTCTCAGAAGCCCTTGAAGAGTGGCAAGATCAAGGGGCGGAAATTCCTCGAGCAAGATCGAAGTTTCAGGGGTAGGTGTAGCAGTCGATAGGGAAACCTGTGAATCTATATTTTGAGGAAATGATTTATAAATGGTTAATATTTTTTCTGAAAAATATTCAGCGATTTGATCGCACCGCAGTTGAACGTTTATTTAAGACTTTATAAGATGTCGGGGGTGTGAGAAGGGATTTGACTATTTTAAATATCTCACGAGAGGAATTTACAGCTAACATTTTGTCTTGGTAGTAGAGGGCCTGAGCATTTTTTATTTCATCTTTATAAATTTTAATAGCTTCTCGATATTTAGTTTTGCTAGAAGCAGAGAAATCCTTCCTCCAACGTCTTTCATGTTTTTTACATATCTGCTTTAGTTGATGTAGTTTTTGGGAATACCAAGGGTTTTTTTTGACTCCCACCCTTTCTGAGATTTGTTTCCTTGGAAGAACACAATTAAGTGCTGACTCAATCCAGTTGTTAAAATTATCATTAGTGACAGTGGGGTTTGAGTGGGATGGAGGAGAAGTAACGTTTAAGTTACCTATCAGGGCATCTAGGGGGAGTGTCGACCACTTACGAGCAAATTTCATAGCTCTAGCAGTCGGTGTAATGGCATCCGGTAGCGCCCATGCGAAGGGAAGTAAGAAGTGGTCTGACCATGGGATAGGAACAGCTTTATCTACAGATAGGTTGTTTATATTTGAAAATATAGGGTCAAGCAAGTGACCTCTAGTATGGGTAGGACCGTCCACTTTTAAAGTAAGTTGGAACATTGCCAGTTCATTGGCAAGTTCTAATGACGACGCAGATTGAGCATCATCAAAATACAAATTGAAGTCCCCTAGAATTGTCAGAATGTCTGCCTTAATTAGGGCAGAAGGTCTTAGGTGCTTGTCTACAAAAGCCAGTAGTTGGAAGGGGGAGATGCAAAGCTCATTTAAGTATACCGTAAGCAACAGGTCTATTGCAGTCAAAAGTGGTACCTAAAAAACATGAAAGCTATAAAGAAGTAATTTGGAGATGAGAAATTGAATGTTACAAAGCAGAAATGTGAGGAAGGGAGCGGGGGATTATAAGTAAAGGCGAGATAGGGTCGAAATTAACAAAGAAGGAATTTTGTGGAGATAGAAATGGGCGCTGTGGAGACGCAGCGAGGAGTGGGAGCTTCACCAGCAAAGCCACGGGCAGAGAAGTGAAAACGATGAAGAATTTAAATAAAAGCTATTGAGGGAAAGACGGACAATTCAAGTTAAGCAAAAACATCCATGGGGGTGGGGGTGGGGAGCGGTAGCCTCTCCATCTCAGGTCTCTGAGTTCACAGCGACACCTTCTGATTTTCCTACCCCAGACCAAGGAAAATAATAAAATAAACCGAGGGCGGTCTCCCTGAAGCGGGCGCCGCACTTGGTATTAAATTTTAAAAATAAATAAATAAACTGAGCGCATTGTCCCTGAAGCGGGAGCCGCGCTCCGTATTAAAGTTTGAAATAAAAAAAGAAACCACAAAACGAAATGCAAATTAGGTTAGGAAGCGGCCGCCATTACCGAAGCTGGCACCCTGTGCATGCTGTGTCCCTTAATGAAGTAAATAGTTCTCGGAACTGGTAATGAAAGCTCCCGAGTTAGGACACAGTAAAAGATCGAGTCCTCATGGGCGGCACCAAATGGAGACAGGGCGGTAACAAGGAGGGACTAACAAGCCTCATAATGAATCGGAAGCCAGCATTTACCAAGGACAATGACACCAGCCAATGAAAAGTGTGGACGGTGAGTGGGCGAGGCTTACACAGCATACTCAACTACTGCATGCCTCGCAGAGCAAGCAGCGCATGCAAGCTGCTGCTTGGCTCGACCTAAAAATGGGTGCCTATATCACAATGTATGCTCATGAATGTGCCAAGACGCGTGCAGCCGCTACAACACATTAGTGCGCATTGCCAGTCATTTTGAAATGGATGTTCTTAAATGAAACACCCATCAAAAAATGTCAGCCATGCATGGCATGTGCACGTGTACAACTGAAAATAATGTTCTGGAGAACACAATATCGTTCCATTTTAGACCTAAAATCTATTGGCTTAGCCAGTGCTTGTTGTTTTTCTCAGTGATTCACCGGAAACAGACTGGATAATCTCAGAAAAGGATTCCCTAATTTTTCCGCAAAATGTCTTAAGTTACACAAGCCTCTGTGGAGGCTCATCAAAGCTGAAACATGTCTGAGGTTGCTTGTGTTCACATAGCAGAGACCACATGGTCTAGCCGTTCGGGCTGGACTGTCTGGAGTGCGCTCTAGATTCATTTGCATATGGTTGCACGTAGTGGTACAGTGAGTAAAGATTAATGTATAGCGATGTGGTTCAGAGTAAGTACCAATAGTAGAGACTAATTCAAGCATTTTTAGGGTCACCCCTTTCACCATTATTTCACCACAAATGCCAGATGACATGACGGAATGGAAAGTTATTGATTTCCACAATTTTATTTATTTATTAACTGTATTTGTAGAGCGCAACACTTATCCCCTTGGGGATGTGACAGCGCTGGAAACTTCCTATCCTATCCATGAAGAGAATCATACTGCGAGCCAAAGTCAGAAAAATGCTATCAGTCTGAAAACAGCCATGGGGCATATTATCAAGAACGCGTTAAAATTATCGCCGGTTTAGCGGCAGAAAACTGCCGCTAAAGCGGCGATAATGGGCTTGATAATATGCCCTGGAGAATTCCAATAGAAGCCCATGTTCACACCAGAACATGGACTTCTATTGGAATTCTCAAGGGCATATTATCAAGCCCATTATCGCCGCTTTAGCGGCAGTTTTCTGCCGCTAAACCGGCGATAATTTTTAACGCCGTTCTTGATAATATGCCCCCATGTTTTTAGTTTCTTCCTACACCAGGGGTAATTATCAATGAGACAGATGCTCAGGGGTAAGGAATTCCACTGGACTTCCACCAAATAGGAAAACAATTGGCCGCCTGAACTAACTTTCCGTACTCGCTTTGTTCTTGCCACGGCTACATTCCGGGATCTTCAATCACGGGTGAGTTTGTAAAACTCCAACCTCCTCTGCAGAATCTCTGGCCCCCTCTTGCACAGGGCTTTATGGGCATGACATAAGAGTTTAAAGCTTGCTCTTTTTCACGTAGGAAGCCAATGGAGCGCCATCAAGCAAGCCGGTGCTGAGCCAAATCTGTCCATATTACAGATTAACCTAGCCGTGGCATTTTGGGTTACCTGGAGTCTCCAAAACAGATACTCAGCCATGCCAACAGATAGCGCATTGCCATAGTCAAGTCTGCGGGTCACCAGGGCCAATGATGATGGAACCAATTTTAGGGATTCCTCAGGTTGATATATACCAATAATGGAAACAGGGGCTTTAGTGTATTCATCTCTCCAGTGGTTAATTTGTGAGAAATAAATGCCAGGGCCCTTGTCAGGAGGCCAATGTAGCTTGCAGCCCCCATTGCCCCTGCTAGCGCTGCCAAAGACAGTACCAACACAACTGCTAACCATCACATTCCTCCAGATGTGACAATTCAGACTATGCCAATACCCCAAAGGTATAAGAATGGCTTGGGAGGCAGGTGTTAGTCATTTTTAACATATATTGAATTAACAAACAACTGTTGTTGTGCTCGTCTCTAAATTAGAAAAACAGTGCCACCATAAGGCAGACTATCATAAGCGCTGGTATTGACAATTAAGTGCTGGTGCTGAGCACCGGAAACCACTGGCTCAAATTAAGCACCGGAACTCTCCACAAAATGAAAAGGCTAATTTTCCGGCAAATTATGTGGTATAATGCAGCACATTTTTCTATAGTACTACTTCATTAATTTGTCATTTTTACAATTGTTAACACTATCTGGACTTGGTTGCACCTCATTATTTCCCATTTGACACCCAAATATAGCAATATGCAACAAAAAGGTGACCAGTCAACTTTTGCAAGGGGCCTTCCACTGCACAGGATCATATGTCTCTGTTTTTTCAGTAACCGTTGAACCATTTGAGCTAGAAACAATATTTTTGTTAAAATCTGCAGATTATGCAGCAGATAATGGATTATATGTTGCATAATTCCATTGGCCCTGACTAAGCCTAATATTGACACTGCACTTACCAGTTGCAACATTTAGTCATATATATATATATATATATATATATATATATATATATATATATATATATATATATATATCATGAATGATGTCATTTGAGATACTATCACTGATGTCATAAATGATGCCATAGAACATGACATGAGTGATGTGACTATAACTGGTGAATTTCTGTGGATATTTGAGTTCAAACGTTATGTTGGCACTGACATATTCCCCTAACTATAACATCACCTTAACCTTTGTTTTTTCAGTGAAATTCCACGCTTTATTTTTAAACAAAATCAGATCCTATTATCACACCTAAATATAATGGCACTTTAACCTTTGTTTTTTTCAGTGACTTTTGAAGATTTTCTCTTAATGTAAAATAAGATACAATTTCAATTTCTTACTATAACATCACTTTAATCATTGTCTGTGTTTTGTGAATTTCTAGGGTTTCTTTTACCATAATGTATGATTTTATCACCATAGGTAAAGCCAAACCCTGTGCGGGGTTTGGTAGCAGCGCATGGCCTGCTGCAGTCAAGCCCTGCAGTCAGCCCCTTGCAATCAAGCACCCCAATGTTCCGCATGCCCTTTGGCTGTGTGCGGCGTGGAGTTGGCCACAGGCCTATGGCCAGGCCCGGCGCCTAACTCCCCGCAAGCAGCCAACCCCCCCCCCGGTGAGGGTTTACACAGCCCCTTCTCCAAGCCACTATTGGTCCCTGGGACCCCGGGGCTCTTTGTTTTTAGCAAGGGGAGGAAGTGTGTGCAGCCCCCCTCCCAAAGCAACTATTGGCCACGGATCACAACCCTAGGCCAAGACAATTTGTTATTAGCGTTGGGGGACACGGTGCCCCCTTCCCTGAGCCTTCAGAGGTCCCGGGGACCCCATCCCCTGGGGCTAAATACATTTACAATAAGGGAAGGGGGCACATGGCCCCCTTACCCAAGCCCAAATGGACCAGAGGACCCCATCCCCATGGGCCATATTTAAACATATGGAAGGAGGGCCCTTGCGGCCCTTCCTGAGCCTCTAGAGGCATTGAGGACCCCATACCCGGGTGATATTTTAATTCCAAGGGAGGGAGCACATGCCCCACTTCATCGAGCCTTAAGAGGCTTTGGGAACAGCACATCTGGGGCCAAATACCTTACCATTTGGGGAGCGGGCACATGGTCCCCCTCCCTACGCCTGAATGGGCCTCTATGACCTCATTCCCTGTGGCCATACTTAATTAAAAGTAAGGATGTGTGTGGCCCCCTTTCCCCAAGCCTTAAAAGGCCCTGGGGTCCCCATACCCCAGGGCTGATTACCATAAATAGGCGGAGGGGGGCCACATGGCCTCCCTCTCCAAGCCTTTTTTGGCCCCAGAGCCCCCATCCCCACGGACCCCATCCCCCGGGGCCAAATGTCAAAACAAATGGAGGGGGCTGCGCAGCCTTCCCCCGAGCTTAATAGGCCCTGGGAACCCCATCCCCTGGGGTTGAATTCTTAAGGAGAGTGGGTGTGCTGCCCCCCTTCCTGAACCTTATCATTCCCCAGGGACTCTATCCTCCATGGCCAAAAACAATAAAAAAGGGGAGGTAAACCGCACTGCCTACCTCCCCGAGCCTTATCGGGCCTCAGGAACTCCATCCCCGGGGCCAAATTGCATAAAAAAGGGGAGTGGGCCAAGCTTCCTACCTTCTTGAGCCTTATCAGGACCTAGGAACCCCATCCCTAGGGCCAAATTTCATAAAAAAGGAAAGGGGGGCATGTGACCCCCTCTCTGAGCATTATGAGCCCCAGGGAACCCCATCTCCTGGGGCCAAAGCCAATAAAATTAGTAGGGGGCCTTGCACCCCCCTTCCTTGAGTCTTCATAGGACCCGGGACCCCATCCCCGGGGCTGTGTGTTATTTTAATGGGGAGGGGGCAATGTGGCCCCTCTCCCTCAGCCTTATTAGGCCCCAAGAACCACATCCCTGGGGCTGCATGTTATTATAAAGGGGAGGGGGGCTTCATAGGCTCGAGAGGTGGGCTACTTGGCACCCTTCCCCTTTTTGAAGAAAGCGGCTCAGGGGAATGGACCTATCAAGGCTTGGGGAGGGGGCCACATGGCACCCTTGTCCTTTTTTAATATCTCGGCCCCGGGATATTAGGCTCCGGAGATAGGGTCTCCGGAGCCTAACAAGTCTTGAGGAGGGTGGCCGCGTGACCTTTTGCCCTTAACTAATATACTGGGCCCTGGGGGATGGGGTCCCTGGGGCCCAAAATGGGCTCGAAGATGGTGGCCCTACTCATGCCCTCCTCCAAATATATATTTAATAAAATAATGGCAGCTGCCATGGTGGGAGTCCAGTGGGATCGCAGAAAAAGCACCTATGTTTTTATTATTTTGGCTCCAGACGGGGTCCCTGTGGGTCCCACCCCCACAGGGTCTAGGGGGGCAGGGTATCCCTACCATGCTCCTTTATGTTATTTTTATTTTAAGCTTCAGGACTGGGAACTAAGTCCCCGAGTCTTGGAATGGCTGCCAGCAACATTTTTCTCATGTTGCTGGCAGCGAATCAGAGCGCTCGCTCCTGCAGGAGTGATTAGGTCCAGGGAAAAAAAATTCCCTGGGCCAATCAGAACACTCCATTTTTAAAAAATTGGGTTTGAGGGACTCTCACGAGAGTCCCTCTAACCAAACTGTCCAGATAAACAAATATTTTTAAACCTTAATATCTCCAAAACTACCAAATGGATTTACACCAAATCACAAATATCTAGTTCCCTGCCAAATTTGGTGTAATTCTGTTCAGTAGTTTTTGCAGTCGCATTGTCTAAAAAAAGTCTATGGAAAATGCATATGGATTTTGCATTTTGGGACCCCTTCTTTTTCTCATCCCCCACTCCACGGATCACCCTGAGATTTTCCATGCACAAACTATGAAAAAAAGAGCACTTTTTGGACTGTTTCGTTAAGATTCATCAAATGGCGCCAAAGAACTACCCAGCGTGGCGACTGCCATTGGTATATATATATATATGGGATCAAGACCGCGCTATAGCGGTCGAAACGTGTCATTAAAGGCACTTGCCTGAATTATTGGACTGTTGGGTGAAATCTTTCCTGAATAAAAAGCACTTGGGGGCCGATTCACAGAACTAATCTGAGACAAAATCCTAAACTTACTACTTCTGGTATTCACAGAAGGCACTTACGATTTTTGGTATTCACAGAAATCACTTACGACTCCTAACTTTACGTCCGCAGTCGGGCCAGAATCTCCGCACCCGGAGCGTACTCTCCTCACCCGGAGAGTACTCTCCGGCTAGGGCCGTACTCTCCGGCTCGAGCCGTAATCTCCGGCTTGGGCAGGATAAAGTGTAATCAATGGCTGGAATGCGATTTTTACAAAAAGGAACATTAGGAATGTGTGATAAATGGTAGAGGAGGTCATGAAAAATAGTCTGGGCAGGGAAAAGGGTATGGCCAGACACTACATCATAACCCAGAAAACTTTGCTACTTTCTATCATGGTACATGCAGTGCACAATTTGCGCTCCTCTTAATTTGCGCTCCTCTCAGTGTTGACTGCGGTGTCAACACTACAGTCAACACTAAGGGGAGCACCCTTAGTGTTGACTGTGGTGTTGACACTACAGTCAACACTGAGGGGAGAGCAAATTGTACCATGATAGAAAGGAGCAAACTTTTCTGGGTTATGATGGTTATGATGGGTTTCCTTATTCTTTATTAAATCACCAGTCCTTTCTGGAGGATAGATCTTTTGAAGTCTACGAGGATGATATCACCTCAGAATGGATGCCGCTTAGATGTGGGGTTCCTCAGGGCTCCTCCCTAAGCTTCACACTATTTAATATCTACATGAGGTCTCTGGCGGAGGTGGTTCTACCTTTCGGAATTCAGATTGTCACATATGCCGATGACACCCAACTGGTTGTCTCTTTCAATCAGCCGCATAGTACTGGACATGGTTTAACAAGGTGCCTTGAGAAGGTTTCACTATGGATGGAATGTTCGTATTTGAAACATAACGGAGCAAAGACGGAGCTGATGTTCCTCGGCAATTCATCCTCCCTCAATATAGGACCATCCTGGCCCAGCTGCCTGGGTCCAGCCCCCTCTCCCAAAGACCAGATTAAGAGCCTGGGCGTCTGGCTTGATCGGAACCTTGATTTCAAGGTATAAGCACGGAAGGTTGCAGCCAGTTGCTATGGGATCCTAAGAATGATAAGGAAAATCCTCCCTTTGCTACCTTTTGCAGCCAGAAGATTGCTGGTGCAAGCATTGATTCTCTCCCGGCTTGACTATGCCAATGCCCTCTACTTAGGAGCTCCATGCTGTACCACAAAAAGTTACAGATTGTGCAAAACTGCACAGCACGCCTGTTATTGAACATCCCCAATCGTTTATCAGCTAAGTCTGCCCTTGCGGTTCTCCACTGGCTTCCTATCGACAATAGGATCCAATTCAAGGCATTATGCATGGCTCACAAAGCACTATCAGGGAAGGGATCCTCCTTCATCCGATCTACTATTCTGCCCTATCGTGCTAACAGGGCCTTAAGGTCGGACAACAAACATCTGATAGTAGTACCAAAAATAAAAAGATCGAGGAGTGAAGGATGCCTTTTTTCATATAATTTTGCCAAGCTGTGGAATCGCCTTCCCCTTCCAATCCGGCTTGAACCAAATTATTTGAACTTTCGAAAACAAATTAAAACTTTTCTCTTTCCCTAAATACTGCTCGGAGCCTTTGATCGCATTGCCGCAGCACTGGGATGCCCTCGGGTAACCATGCGCTCTATAAATGTTGCTTCAATTCAATTCCGTGTAGTTCCAAGAGGTAACAATTATTTAAAGTGCAAAAATCAGCAAATAAATAAATCTCCCAGGCCGACACGTTTCGGCTCCCGCCTTCTACTGGGACTAAAGTTACACACATATATATATGTGACCTGGACGAAGGCCTCTGGCCGAAACGCGTAGGTCATTTGTTTGTCTCCATCGGCACTAACTCTGCATTTTGCACGCTTAAAAAAGGGAGAAAAATGGAAATAAAATAAAAAAGATCCTTTGAAACTACTACCTGTCATGGATTCGCTGATCTGAGTGCTGCTTTTCTGTGTCCCTCGATGATGCCGGTGAGACGTGAGGGAGGGGAGTCACGGAATACCTTTTTCCAATATATCTATATATATATATATAGATCTATATATATATATATAGATATATATTCATATATTCACCACCAAATATCCAGCAAAGGACATAAGAGCACTCCTCGGGTTTCAGACACCATTTATTGCATCCAACAGTCGTGTTTAGGTGATTAGTGCCTTTCTCAATGTTGATTCAATAAAGGTTTACTCAATTTCACATCCATTTCCTTTAAGCTCAGTGTTTTGCTTTTATTGGATGATTCATCTGAGGCATTGACGAAGGACTGCAGTATTGCCATGAATCGGATGCTGTCACCGGCGCCATCTCAGTGTCTATTAACCACCATATTACAACATAGCAATATGCATATACATACATTATCTACTGGCGGTCGCCAGTAGATAGTTATAGTTAGGACCTATTTTCCATAGGAAATCTGCAACATTCTATTTGAAATAACTCTTGCGTCGGTTGACGAATCTTCGCGAAATTTTCAAACTTTATGGCCCGCTCTGGTCCGCTCCTACCCTGAAAGGTTCGGGGTGATTCGTCAAGCGGGGGCCGAGAAAAAAGGGGGGTCCCAAAACGTGTTTTCCCCAATCATTTTCCCATAGGAAACTTTAGCCACGGCTACAGCCTGAACTGCTGAACGGAATTACACAAAATTTGGCAAAGAGTAGTTCTTGCTTCAGAAAGAACCCTTTTGTTAAATGGTGTAAATCCGTTCAGTAGTTGCGGAGAAATTAAAAAATAAGAGTCAAAAAATCAATTTCCCATAGGAAACTTTATGCAAGGCTACAGCCCGAACTGCTGAACGGAATTACACCAAATTTGGCAAAGAGGTAGTTCTTGGTTCAGAAAGAACCCTTTTTGTTAAATGGTGTAAATCCGTTCAGTAGTTGCTGAGAAAATCAAAAGTAAAAACACATATATATCTGGGCGGAGCCTAACCAGACATGTCATCGTGAGATCTGATTGGCTGTCAGCACTTCATCCTGGAATTGCTGGCAGCCATCTTGGGACCAATATAAATGATAGTACCCCATTGAAATGCATTGTAGTGAATCGAAGATTTTGAGGGTTACCAAAAGGAGAACTATAAAGGGTGATAACAGACTTTAGTTACATTAGAATTCATTTGTTGATGGTACCATACTAATTTCAGGAATTGTGGTGTGTTCTAAGGTGATTTTACCCTGTGAAAAACCTTCTGCTGGGATATCATGAATCATGTTTGAGAGAAAACTATTTTCACATGCTTGTCCCATACAGTTTTGGAAGGTGCTCCAGAAGCTAAAATGAGAGCATATTTTCTGTAAATTTACATTATCTTTCTCAGTCATGTGAGAATGAAGTCTGACATTCTCAGTAAAACATGTACATCCAACAATGGCAGAGACTGTCAGTTGATTCCTTTGTGTTCTACTGCAGCTTCCCAGAGTGTTCTAAAGAACAACTAGAGTGCTAACAGCCTTACTTATGACAAAAGTATGGCACACCTGAAGCCATCTTGATTGGAATAAACTGGTAACACTTAAAACATTTAATTTAAAAAGGAACAAAATGATGGGGTTCATTTTGTCATAGAAATTATGGTTAGTGCTGTAGAAAGAAAAATTAGGACATGTTTCAAGTGTGATCTCAAATATCTTCCTGTTATATTTCAACAGGAGCAGCCTGTCAGTTGATGCCTTTGTGTTCTACTGCAGCTTCCCAGAGTGTTCTAAAGAACAACTAGAGCGCTAACAGTCTTACTTATGACAAAAGTATGGCACACCTGAAGCCATCTTGATTGGAATAAACTGGTAACACTTAAAACATTTAATTTAAAAAGGAACAAAATGAGGGGGTTCATTTTGCCATAGAAATTATGGTTAGTGCTGTAGAAAGAAAAATTAGGACATGTTTTAAGTGAGATCTCAAATATCTTCCTGTTATATTTCAACAGGAGCAGCCTGTCAGTTGATGCCTTTGTGTTCTACTGCAGCTTCCCAGAGTGTTCTAAAGAACAACTAGAGTGCTAACAGCCTTACTTATGACAAAAGTATGGCACACCTGAAGCCATCTTGATTGGAATAAACTGGTAACACTTAAAACATTTAATTTAAAAAGGAACAAAATGAGGGGGTTCATTTTGCCATAGAAATTATGGTTAGTGCTGCAAAAAGAAAATTTAGGGCATGTTTTAAGTGAGATCTCAAATCCTCTTCTATTTCATTAGAAAATTCTGACATGCAGACTGAAACAATCACTTTCAATACCAGCAGTAGACTTCCAGTTAACTCCTTGGTGAGCAGTAGCTTTACTACAGTGATCTAATGAACAACTAGAGTGCTAACATTCTGAATTTATGGCAAATGTGTGACACATCTGAATGCCTTCTTGATGGAATCAAAGTAAAAACTGAAAGCATTTCCTACTGAGGAGACTGTAGTAAATGAGGAAATTAGGAAACTTCATAACAAATAAGTCTCCCAAGATGGCCACCAGAGAAAAAAAGAGCCCAAATGTAGCACAAATATCACCCAGAGGTAGCCCACGTATAGCCCAATGACAGAAGTGTGCAAAACACTTTTTATGTTTTGTTTTTTTGCAGTTATATATAGTGCAAACTGGTCAGGTATTGGAGTGCTTTACATGAGCATTGGTTACATCACACAAGGACAAATTCATGTTGGTTGACCCCTACACTACCCAAACACCACTGCACTACCCTAAACCCTAAAACACTACCCCTAGCACGACCCCCTTCACTACCCAAACACAACTGCACTACCCTAAACTCAAAAACACTACCCCCAGCACGACCCCTACACTACCCAAACACCACTGCACTACCCTAAACCCTAAATCTACCCCCTACACTACACAAATACCACTGCACTACCCTAAACCCTAAAACACTAGAACCCAGCACGACCCCCTACAGTACACAAACACCACTGCACTACCCTAAACCCTAAAACACTACCCCCTACACTACACAAACACCATTGCACTACCCTAAACCCTAAAACACTACCCCCAGCACGACCCCCTACACTACTGCACTACCCTAAACCCTAAAACACTACCCCCAGCATGACCCCCTACACTACCCAAACACCACTGCACTACCCTAAACCCTAAAACACTACCCCCAGCACAACCCCTACACCACCCAAACACCACTGCACTACCCTAAACCCTAGAAAAGAAACCCCCACCCCATGCCCAATCCCCCTTACCTCTCACTCCTCGTGGTTCCTCTCTCCTCGTGGTTCCTGCTTCACGTTGTCTCTGAGGGGCGGTGCACGTCGTTGTGAGGAAACGGAACAGCCTCTGTTTCCTTACAACGACATGGATCGTCTACATGTTTTAGAACGCATGGTCATTTACCATACATACCTTTACAACAAAATTCGTTGTAAAGGCATGCGTGGTAAATGACCATGCGTTCTAAAAATGCGTAGTAATGACTTCGTGATGTGCAACGCATGCGTGGTAATGCATGCGTTGTAATGGTATCGCAAAGTAAAAAAGTTGTTGTAACGGCTGTTTACCGATCGAAGCTGGCCCCTGTTCTTCAGTGAGACGTTTATTTGATTAATTAGGAGGAAGGAATGTGTTTTTTTTAACCGAAAAGTGCATTCCCGGCTGTTGTATTGTGAAAGTGTCCGCGTGGCCTGGTTTCACTTCCGGTGAGACAGTGGAAGAGTCTGTTTGGATCTAAAGGAGTTCTGTTGTTGGACGGGCCGGCGCGACATGTCATCAGAAAACATAGCTAATGGAAAGCGTCCTCCCTGAAGTGTGGAGCAGTGCCATGAGAGGTCAACGAGTGTGCGTCCCACCGCAGTATGACCGTACCGCGTGACCCATGTGCCACCTCCAGGGTATGGGAGGCAGAAGCGGCATTGCAGGTCCTCTTGAAGACCGTTGTAGCACTAATTCTACATTTTGGTACTAGGGCATTTTAACTTCGTTGTTCCTGCCAGATACAAAGAGAAGATCCTGTGTTATTCAGTGCCCTCGTTACCTTTTTTGTGGGTTGTGGTGCTTGTCACTTCACTGCCTCGCCGGTGCACACGACTGGGCACCCCACCTCGTGTGCCATCTGCAGGGCCTCTGCCCTCGGATCACTGGTTTCGGTTTCTGGAGTGGCAACATAAACAGTTGCTCCCAAAGGACTAGCCTGAACACTTAGGTGAATATCCCCTGCACCAGCATTCCACGGAAATTCTCTCCTAGCTCTCCCACGTCAACGAGGACGTCATAATAGCACGGCTCCGCTCGCGACACCGTATGACGTCATCGGAGCCATAAGAGAACCTCGTCGGCGTGCTGACATCAGTTCCACCCATTTTTTCCGTGCCACCGAGGCAAACAGGGGACCGAGACATTTTCACATGTATACATAGTATAATAAATATATATATATTCACTGAAAAAACCATAGGTTTCAGGCACGTTATAGTTAGAAATTAGCATTTAAAAAACCTTAGAAATTCACTGAAAAAACCATAGGTTTCAGGCACGTTATAGTTAGAAATTAGCATTTAAAAACCTTAGAAATTCACTGAAAAAACCATAGGTTTCAGGGGCGTTATAGTTAGTTGGACATTTCACTCGTACAAAACCATAGAAATTCCCCCGTTATAGTTAGTTCAGCTAACTATAACTCACGCGCCCGTAATGCACTGCTGATGACGTCACATATTACATCACTCATGACATGGTCAGTGACATCACTCATGACATCACTCATGACATCTCAAATGACATCACTGATGACATCACTGATGACATCATCCATTGAATGTGTGTTTTTCTGAAAATTAAATATGTTTTATATATGTATATCTCAAGGTCGATGGAAGAATAAATGGGTATATAAGTGTCTAAATGGATGATTTTGTTTTGTAAAATTGATTGTATAACTGACTAAGTGTATCTTAGTGAATACATGGGTTAGTGAGTAATGTTTAAATATGAAAATATCTGTATCAGTCTCTCACTTTGTGTATAAGTGGCTGCATGGGTTGGTGAGTAGCTACATGAGTGTCTATATGGGTTATTAGTTGGTTTTTTGAGTATCAGTATGAGTGTCTGAGTGTCTGTATGGTTCGGTGGGGGGTATTACTTAGTGCATAGATGCATGAATGAGTGACTCACTGTTTGTATGTGTTGAAGACAGCATGGATGCAGGACTGTATAGGTGGATGAGTATGTGTATGGGTGTGTTAGTGAGTGGATGACTGTCTCAATAGTGTCTTTATGAGTAACTACATATGTTTTAAACTAGTATATGTGAGTATTGGTGTATATAAGTGAGTATATGTGAGAGTGAGAGATTGGAAGAGTTCCTGTACAAATAAGTAGGTGTTTCTATAAGTGATTGTTTAAGAGAGTAAGTATGTGTAAGTTTCTGTAGAAGTAAGTGTGGTAGTGTGTGTATAACTGTATATGCAAGTAAATGGATGTTTGATACTTTGTGACTATGTGTGTGAGTAACTCTATGGATGAGTGGCGGTGTGTAACAGGATGTATAGGTGTATGAGTACATATAATGAGTGAGTACATGTATGAGTGACTGTATAGGGACTGTTGGTGAATGAGTGGATGTGTGTGTAGATCTTGGAATTACTGAATAGGTGTGTTGTAACTGGTATTGGTATGTCCATTGTTTTGAAAATGTTAGTTTGTATTTTTGAGTGTGTGTATCAAAGGTTATATTAGGGTGAGAGGAGGTCTGCCACTCTATCACAAGGATGATGTCATCAGTGATGTCATCAGTGATGTCACTGACCATGTCATGATTGATGTAATATGTGACATCATCAGCAGTGCATTAGCGAGTGCGACGAGTTATAGTTAGCTGAACTAACTATAACGGGGAATTTCTATGGTTTTGTACGAGTAAAATGTCCAACTAACTATAACGCCCCTGAAACCTATGGTTTTTTCAGTGAATATATATATATATACATATATATATATATATATATACATACACACACATATATATATCTATCTATATATCCAGACATATATATCTATATACATACATATATAACCCATTGGCGATGGTAGATGGAGCAGTTGCTTTATATATATATATATCTATATATCTATCTATATATATATTTATGTATATATATATATATTGTATATATATATTGTATATAGGTATATATATCTACACGTACTTTCATTACGCACCTCATTAAATCCCATTGTGCTGCTTTAGTGAGGCCAGGCAGCACAACAGAAGCATATTTGAACAAGTAAAGAGAGGGATGGGGTCAATGTGAGCCTTCATTGCACCTTGATAAATGTGCGTGCTCACCCAAACCTCTCTCAAAATCGGCATATGTATTTATTCTTTCAGAAAGTGTTGGGACGCCATGACTGTCCTTGAAAATCCAAGACTGCCAATGCTAATCTGGGATGTCTGGTCACCCTTGCTGGAGAATGTAACTCTGATTTTTAGATGGAATTGCCAGCAGCACTGGCACATTCTCTTCAGCTTGAAGATGTATCCTCTGTCCATGTGGATTGCCTTCTATGACCTGCTCCATCGGACTCTATGATGCTGCCAGACAATGAGTTGGGCTCACGCTACTCCTAATTTAATTCAGCAGCTCAAAGGATGCTGGGCATGCTGGCCACGGAGAGTTGGGATAGCCTTGACATGAAATCCACTGTGCCCTGCCCACATACATTTGCCCTCCTGTCACGTCTGCTTATTAGCATTGCTTATGAACATGGTAGACTATTGTCTACCTCAGTAACTCAGATTCCCTTTTAAATTCCAGACTTTCATTATTTTCCATCAGCAATGAACCACAAGCATTGAGGTAAATACTCTGATTACTCTGGGCACAGGCCATATTCACATGAGGTCAATGCCCATCTGAAGCTATTCATTAAATATAATGCCAGCTATGTCCTTCGTTTTTCTCTTTTAAACGTAATGTATCCACCTCTGAAAGGTCAGCAGTCAAGCTGAGGATTATTGCAGCCATAAAGTTGCCTGAGTAATGGAGGAGACCGAGTGCTTTGGAATGAGATAACTTTTGAGATAGATTTAGAACCTGAATAGGTGTTTGAGTGAGAAAGATGAGAGAGACCATTTAAGTTTGGTAGTAGTGCAGGTATTGGCATATAATCTCTCTGCCAATTATTCATAGTGGTATCCAAACACCAAAAGAGAGATCTTTCTGCCATATGAAGGAATCAAACCAGGGAGTACTCTCTAACAATTTACATTTAACATGCAGATAAATTCATGAGATGTCCCTATCCATTAATCAACTCCAAAGAGCTACCAAAACATCCTTTCTGCCACAATCAACTGTTAAGAGCATTAGGTACTGGCTCACGAGCTACACCCTGAAACTGTTAGAACATTCAGGGGCCGATTCCGATTCGGGCCGGAAATCTCTCCGACCGAGCCGGACCCGGAGAGATTTCCGACCGAATCGGACCCGTGCAGCACGACCGAACGAGTATGATGCGTCCGTATGCTATCGTACTCGAGTCGGTCGGACTCCCATTGAAGTCAATGGGAGCCGGTCGTACAACGCGTACGCGAGCTCCCATTGCCTCAATGGGTGCGAGAGCAAACAAGGGCGCCCCTACAGCGGGTACGCGGCGAAGCGACTCGCGCCGTACACGCACAGGTAGGGGGACCCATGGGTCCCCCTGTGTGCGACTCACGCGGCTCACGCGTACAGGGGGTCCGACACGGACCCCCGAAGTACGGCTCCGACTGCTCTTTCGAGCCGGACGGCGCGTGCCGGTCGGACTGCTCGCGGCGCGCATCGTACTTACCCGGCCGGGGAACGTCTCCATTGTGCGGTGCGAGTCGTGTCCGAGCGAGTCGGTCGGTGCGGTTAGACCCGGGAACGAGTCGGTCGGAGCGGTTGGGACGCCCGAACGAGTCGGTCGGCGAATTCGCATCGTACTCGCTCGTCCGGACGTGCATACGAATCGGTCGGGAAATAGGGCTACCGGCCGAGATCGGTATCGGCCCCTCAGTTGTGTGAGCTCTGTGCAGACTACTAACACCCACCTCAATCCAACAACAGTTAGAAGCAGGTAGTCCCACTTACCTTCTGCACTCTGAGAATTCAAGGAGTTTTTCTGAGGTCACTTTACCGGCAGGGCCGGGCTGGCCGTAGCGGGCACTGGGCATGTCCCCGGTGGGCCAGAGGGGTTGGGGGCAGTTTTGTGCCCACCGGGGCCGCTTTTGTCACTGGGGTCTGCAATATCGCCCCCCTGTAAGAAAAGCGGGGGCGGTACTTCTCGCTATCACCGCCAACCCCCGCTCCAAGGGCCAGTTGAGCATCAACATGCCAGGGCTGGTTGCTGTTCGTAGTCCCACCCTGATTGCCATCCTGTTCACTTCGCCAACCCATGAACAACCTGCATGTGAAAAAGCTTTGCCACCACTTCTCATGAACCCTGCTCTTAGTATTTCCATCAGCAGAGCAAAGGCCTAAGACATACCACAGGTTAGATGCTACAGGCCCCAGATGAATTAATGATCTGGCTCTGCTAATGTGGTCTGTGTCCCGAGTTAAAGGAAAGTTAGGTCAGGATAAAGAACATTCCAGGTAAAGGCAGTTCAATTGTGGAATATACTTCCATCTCCCCTGAGAGCTAGTTCTAGTCTTCTTGGTTTCAGAAAGAGCCTGAAAGCCTGGCTCTTTACGACAAAATAGTTGGGCCAGTACTGGGCTTACTCTGATGAATCTGAAGCCATAGAGTTTTTTTGTAGGGCTAAAAACCGACAAGGGTTTATAGTGTACAGTATACCTGCCAGGTGAACGTTGCGCTTTAACAAATCTCTGTTGCATTACATTACAGTTAACAATACTCTTGCCATGTGCATCTGCTGCATCCCATCATGCCACATCACATTTATTTCCTGCACATGCCCACATTGCAACCCATGCACTAGAGTAGCACACTTAGCCACCCAAATAATCTCTTCAGCATCCCATGCATCACTACCCAACACATCGACTGACACATGCTCATCACTGCACCAGCAGGCACTCTTTCACACAGCTGACATAGCTGACCTTATTAACTCCATTAACCTTAGTACTTTATTATTTTCTGGATCCCAGCTTTCACCTACCACCACAGAGATGAAAATGTTATGCTGACCCATTAAGTATAAAGCACACTGAATAGAAAGTGACCAGATGGGACATTTCAGTCTTGCATCGAACATCATGGCCCAGTTCACTCAGGAAGCATTTGATGTCCAGCACCGTTAATATCAATTACCTGCAATCCCCTTCTCCAGACCATCACACAGACTATCATGTTTCACCTCGTCTATCAGCTACCAGGACTGAACTCGCCATTCACTCTCGTAATGCCAGTGTCTATCACCTGTGCAAACTACATTTTGCCACGTAATATTTCTACAAAGATCTTGAGAAAAGTCTCCCTTGACCTGCCTGCCACTGTTGACATGACATAGCTTCTCACTCACTGTGCAAACCCCACTGCTCACCTTTGAAGAATGCCAATGCCCACCTTCACTGCACTTCAAGTGGACCACCTGTGCCATCATCACCAATGAAATGGCATACACCTCCCTACCACTGCCCATCATGGCCAGCATAAAACATTAAATAAATTGATCAGATATTTAAGGAAATTCAGAAAAGCTAACATCCACAAAGACATTATGTCAAAACCCAAATTTATGACGCCAACTATATGCTCCAAACTACAGCAGACATCCCTTTCCTGATACAACATTGCTCCAAGAAAACCACAATACAATGGCCATAGTAAACTGGGGTCCACTAACATTGAAAATGCCTTCAGTCATCAGATGTAGAAGGAGAGACACAGCTGCAAGACAACCTCACCATCCTGAAACAACCCTAAGGCCATCTACTACAAGAGGGTTCATCAGTGAAGTATCCAACAAAAGCAGGGCACTCTTTATGCAAACCCACAACAGTCTACACACTCACCCACTCCAGAGAGAACTGCTCAGCCATCAACAGTATCTTCATGAATGAGGTAGGCAAGATCCAAAAGCATATCCACAGTCACCCGTCATAGAGATTCCTATTAACTGAGCTATATTCAACACCCATTCGGTAGGAGATGTGGCAAATCCTATTTCAGTCTCTATCACCCTGCAAAGACAGTGTCACCTCATCATTATACACCAAAGTACTGACATTGATAGTAAATATCATCAACCCATCTCTGCAAAATACCTTCCTTGATACCCTTGTGAATAAACAAGTCTTGCCACTCCTTAAAAAGCCCAAACCACACAAACACACAAGAATCAATCCAGGCTCCACTGCAGTCAGAAGGCAATACCAGGTCCAGGAATGGCTCAAAAAAAGAATATGGGTGACTTTACATAGTAACTCACTGACAGTGCCATGCTTCTGAGCTTCCCCACTGGTATGAACCTCACAAGATGAACATTGCACACCAGACCAAGGCAGCCTGGCATCAACTTACCTGTGCAACATGTGGAGTAGATTTAATTTTAGGCATCAACTCCAGAACTGTCATCCAAAGATACTCTTTTTGACATCCCAGAGGTCTATCAAACATCCCTAAAATCAATATTTGTGGCGTTTCTTACATTATTAAAGGTCTTCTCAGGTTCAACAGGATTAACTCCAAAATGGAGAAATACCCATTGGTTTTATCTGTCAGCTCTAAATATCTTACAATTCTGCTGTATCAACTAAAGAGCAGTAAATGATTCCACCGCACCATACCTGTCAAACATTATTCATCAAACTAGCGTGCACTTTCAGTCTAAACACAGTCCTTAAACAAGAACACCTCCACACGTGTTAATGTGATTCAAATTCAAATCTTTATTTTTCTTATTTATTCAAGCTAAATTTGACATCCATAGCGAACATGTTTTGTCCCAATCTGAACTTCCTCAAGGCAATATAAACATAGTCCCTTTAACATGTAGAACAATGTAGCAATCAGTGTAGTTTGTTTCATCCGTACATTGTTTCAAATGAACCAGACAAGACAGTAGTTCAACCTCATATGTATAACTATTGGTATTTTGATACAGATGTTTTCATCGCAGCATGATAGACATGATACTGTAGTGTTTTGTGAGCATGCATAACAGGACACTTGTGGTCCTTGATGGACTATGTAGGAGAATGACTTAATCGCTTGAGGGTGTCTGGGTGTGGTTAATAAAGTTTATGATGCAGTGCGGGCAGTTTACAGTTGCACTCTGAAGACTAAAGACATGCAGCACAGACCTCCGTGTATGGCGTGGTGATTTACATGCTACCAGGCTGTGGATGCCGCTATGACTGGCGAGGAGATGGGTGATGCATAATTCGAAAACCAAAGAGTGCCCTCCCTGAGAGTTTGCCGAGGTAAAGCAAACTGCTCTTGTGTGCCACGTGCACCTCAGTCGAAGTGAAGCAGTCTACTGTTGGCGTATGTGGAGTCAATGCGCCACTCCAACCAGTGCCAAGTTTTTGAAGAAGGTGAAGACCCTGGGGAGAAGCTTATTCACAGTCGGCCAGGAACCTGCTGGTAAGGCCAAAAGAAGAGGTTGTTATGTACCCCAAACTAGACCTAAGTAGCAAACGACCTTTCGCCTAACTTTGTCCTGAATAAATGTCCATCGGTTTCCTTGAAACTAGCCTCATTTATTATGCTTGAGGATTCTTAGAAAGGTCCCCTGCACAGGACGTACATAATAGGATTAACATATTCTATATAAAAGTCATGGTCGTCTTCATCTTAGGGTGAAAGAATTACTTTGCACAATTGCCGGTATTGATTTAGGCACATTTCCATAATCGTACTCACAACATATCGATTGTGGTAGGAACCCCGAGGCTATCTTTATGGTATAAAAGAACCATACCTTCCCAAGATAGACAGAGGAGAAGCTTCCACGCTGAAACAAGACAGTGAGGTCCCGGCCTGCAGAACCTACAACATGTAGCAGTCTGACATCCCTTGCGGGGTATCCAACTCGAGACCAAAATGGGGTCCTTCGTTCTCTCACATCAGGTAATGGGGTTGGCTCTTTGCTAGGGAATTCTTGGCTCTACATCCACATACATGCTAGGTACACTTAGGTAGGGTCAGCATCGTAGGAGTACGCTTGATTACTGTCATGTATATATGCCTGCATATATTCACTGTTTTAGCACCATGGTAGAATTCTACCTTTTATTCACTCTGTTGGTGCTTGTAATCTTATACATTTGCTTCTGTCTAATGATTGTCGCAGCAAACATGCTTTATACTAGAATGACGCTGGTTCAATAAATGCTTTTTGAAAACGTCCCCATCGTTTATTCTGTGTAACCTCTCTGAGACTAAGTGAGTACGATTGACTGAGCGAAAAGTACTGTACTGTTTCCACGATCCCTGAAGGATCTAGGGTTGTCATCTTCGATAGTTGCCAGAAACTATTTGCTCCTTGGTAAGGCTAGGGGGCTTATGGTGGCACTGTGAGCTAGCTGGTCTGAAGGCTAACATATCCTTTGGGGGTGTCTGGAATCAGTCTGGACACCAATCCCTTAGTTTAAGTTGTCTAAACGCGCATATCCTAAGTATTTTTAGGAACTACACAACAAGGTACTGCGCCACAACATACCACAGAGCCATCATACGTGCAGAACGGTAATGTTAAAAGCAGCGACAATCTGGTACAGAGAAGCTCTGAAGACAGTGATAGCCACCTGCAAAAGTGCTTCAAAAGCAGAAGTATCCTGGGGAAAGGAGCCACTGAAGGCAGTGACAACCAGGTGTACAGAATATCATTGTACTCACCGATAAGAACGAAGAAGGAGTCATCTGACCTCGAGTCGAGCCCCGGTGGGAGACCAGTGTGTGCAAAGTGGCAAGTAGCATCCATGATGATCCAAGTGAAAGCATGGGGATTGCAACTACGGAGCCGCTGGTACCTGAAGCGGTGAACACCAAAGTCGCCGGTTGTGCTCAGCACAACTCAAAAGGTCTTCAAGAAGTTAAAGGGTTACAATGGCCACAGAAAAGAGTGCTAAATATGGCTCTGCTGCCTTCCTGAAACCGCTGCTTCCATTCGATACTGCCAAAGAACAGAATATTGGTCGACTGCCTGGATTAAAACATTCAATGACTTCATCAACGCGCTAGAAGAAGCAGATGACAAAAACATAATAAAATAATTGCAGGTGACGGGGTGAAAGAAGTGATAAAGAAATTACAACAAGCTGATGAAATATCTTACTGTCAGATTAAGGAGGCATTAGAAACCAAGTTCAATCCAATGCTGATTGTCGACTATGAAAGATACATCTTCAAACATGCAAGCTGGGGAAACGATGGATGAGTTTGCTGAAAGACTTGAGACACTCATCAAGCATTGCAAGTTCATCGAATTCAATGATGAAAAAGCCATATATCTTAGAGTCATTGATGGTTGCCTTTATGTCTCATTGATGACATGCTAAGAGAGACGCTCAGTCTAGAGAGAGTGCTCATGGCTGCGTGAGCCGAGGAATGAGCAGTTTTACAAGCTGCTGATGTGGAAGCTGGAATAACCCAGAGTGAATCAGCATTGAACATGAAAAGTAAGCAGAAACGCAAAGTGGTGGGCAATAAAGTGATGTCTCCAAAGAAACCAAACTGTGTTTCCGATGTGGATTCTCCTTCTCACATGAAGGCAAATTGTCATGTGGTCACATTTAGGCCAGAGTACGTACACCACCATTTTAAAGTTGCCTTCTTTTCTTAAACGCTGACATTTGACATGCAATTGATTGCGTGCTGTGCAGGATGAAATTCTCTGAAATGGCTTTGCTTACATTTACACTTCTTCATGGGCATATTATCGAGTGCCTTGAACATTCTGTACAAGGGCTAAGTTCACTACACAAATTGCTGTTATTTGTTATTGTCCGATCAGCGACACAGCTATCACAAAAGAATCAACAATAGCGGCCTGACTGTGGCTTCGGCATGATTGCATGAGTAAAGTTTATTATATAAACAAGATCACTCCTTCGTTAAGACAGAGGAGGATTTTGCTGACTCTGCTGAGGTTGCCCCATACCGGACTTCCAGCCCAGCTGATTCCGATTTACCTCCTGCAAGGAATGATGCCCAGCTCTCCACCAAGACGGGACGAGAGAGTTAGATGCCCCTACAGGGATTCTGGCAGATTCACCAACCCTACACACACTAGGATAGCTAGCGTCAGGTAGGAGCACAAAATATAACAGTACTCATATGCGAGCATATTGAAGGCTGTGCGATGATGTCAACCACTAAACAACGTGCACATTTAGGTTTGGCTGCATGCAAAGAAGAGCCTAAGTCCAAGAGAGATCGCCATGGTAAAAAACAAAACTCATTTGGACATTGCCCTAAGATCACATTGAGTGGAATGGTTGCTCCATTCCTTTTATCATCAACAGTGGTGCATCCATAAACATCATGCTGGCTGAAAAATACAATGAACTATCTCCGGTACCCCGTCTCACACCTTCAAAGACAAAGGTATACAAGTGGGCTGCCTCCACATCACTGCAAAGTCAAGGATCATTTGAAGCAACCTTGCGACACAAGAAGAGGAAAGTACAAGCACCAATTCATTTTCTTCAAGGTTCTTCTTCAAGTGCGTGTTTACTCAGTTTCAGTACTGCTGCTGACATGGGACTGATCTCCATTAATTATAACTTGAATGCTCATGCTAAAAAAGTGAGTCAATTTCCGTCCTTGTTTCATGGACTAGGAAAACTTAAGGCAATGAAAGTGCAACTTAACATTAATGGGGACATTCGGCCTGTAGCTCAACAACATTGTCAAATTGCTTTTCATTTACAGGAAGCTGTTGAGTAAGAACTAGAAACAAGGTTTAAGCATGCCATGGGTTTTTGCCCATAGTGGTAGTACCAAAAAAGGACAGTGGAGGTGCAGTGCTCATTTGTGTTGATATGCGCCAAGCTAACAAGTCAATTGAGAGAGAACAACATCCAGGTCCCCACATTGCAGGCATGATTACACAGCTGAATGGTGCCAAAGTCTTTTCCCACCTTGATCTGAACAAGGGGTATTATCAACTCGAACTAGGAGAAAACTGCAGGTGCATTACCGCCTTTTCGACCCATGTTGGTTTGTTCAGATATAAAAGACTAAGGGGCCGATTCCGATCTCGGCCGGTAGGGCTCCAAATCGGATTCGGCTTTACCGGATCCGATTCGAAGGCCTCTTTTCCGACCGGTTCGTGCATGCGTCCGGGCGAGCGAGTACGATGCGAGCGTACGCGAAATCGCCGACCGACTCGTTCGCGGGTCCGAACCGCTCCGACCGACTCGCACGGACACGATTCGCACCGTGCAATGGAGACGTTCCCCGACCGAGCCAGTACGATGCGCGCCTCGAGCAGTCCGACCGACTCGCACCGTCCGGCTCCAAAGAGCAGTCGGAGCTGGACTTCGGGAGTCCGTGTCGGACCCCCCTTCACGCGTAGCCGCGCGAGTCGCACACAGGGGGGACCCATGGATCCCCCTACACGTGCGTGTACGGCGTGACCCGCATCGACGCGAACCCGCTGTAGGGGGCGCCCTTGTTCGCGTCGTACCCATTGAGTCAATGGGAGCCCGTGTACGCGTTGTACGACCGGCTCCCATTGACTTCAATGGGAGTCCGGCCGAATCGAGTCCGATAGCATACGTACGCATCGTACTCGTTCGGTCGGGCTGCTAGAGTCCGATTCGGTTGGAAATCCCTCCGGGTCCGGCTCGGTCGGAGAGATTTCCTGCCCGAATCGGAATCGGCCCCTTAGTTTTGGGGTTTCATCTGCTGCAAAACTCTTTCAGGATGTAATTTGCCGCATAATACAGCTGGTCACACATATTTTTAATTACAGTGATGGTATACTGGTATTCAGAGCCACCCAAAAGGAACATGGCAAAGCCCTTACACAAGTATGCTGTTTACTTGCTGACGCAGGTGTCACTTTGAATGCAGAAAAGTGTGAGTTAAACATATTTTCTCTGAAGGGGGGATGACACCAGATCCAGCTAAAGTGCAAGCATTACCATCCACTTTTCCCCCACAGGATGTGATCATGCTGTGATCGTTCCTTGGCATGGCTTGTTAATGTTCCAGGTACATTCATGACTTTGCTACAGTCAGTGCCTTATTGAGAGATTTAACAAAACTGAACACTCTGTTCAAGTAGTCACATGAATGTGATCAAAGCTTTAAGAAAATCAAACATGCAATTGAGAATGCTACTGAAATGGCCTATTTTGATCCAAAAGTACATACTGAGATTGTGGTAGATGCAAGCCCAGTGGGTCTGGGTGCGATCCTTGCCCAGCACAATGGACACGATAATGCTCAGAGACACATTGTGGCTTATGCAATCAGGAGTCTGTTGCAGACCGAACAGGCTTATTCACAACCTGAGAAAGAAAGACTAGCTGTAGCCTGGGCTTGTGAACACTTCATGTGCTTCGATACTGGAAGCACTTCACCCTTGTCACTGACCACCAGGCGTTGCTCTCCATTTTCAGAAATCCAAAAACCAAGATGCCCTCTCGCATCAAGAGGTGGGGGCTGTGGGTGCAAGAGTATGATTACACTATTGTGCATAGGCCAGGGAAAGATCAAAATCCCACTGACTATTATTCACGAGTGCCATTGCAGTCTCACAGTACAACGTCTAAAGCAGGTGAGGCATATGTTAACTTCATAGTCAAGTCAAGCATGTCTGCAGCTATATCTGTGGAACAAATTCTTGCTGCTATGAGCACTGATCGAGATATGCTTGCCCTAAAAAATATTATTGCACAGCAATCCTGGGGGAAACATACTCGACCTCTTACGGATGACTTTGAATATCAAAAGTTCAAAAATGTGTGAGAAGAACTGTCTGTTACTGAAGAAGGCATTGTATTACGAGGTTCGAGAATTGTCATTTCCAAGAGTCTGAGACAACAATTCATTGAACTAGCACATGAGGGGCTTCGTGGCATTGTCACCACGAACAGAGCTCTCCAAGGCTGAAAGAGTTGAAAGAGAATTAAAGGCCTGTCATGTGTGTAAATGCTTGTCTCCCAAAACAATGCAGCATCTACTAGCAATGTCTGATCTTCCTAAGCAAGTGTGGAAGAGGATTGCAGTTGATTTCTTTGGACCCCTCAACAACGGACATCATCTCATTGTAGTCATTGATGAGTACACACGGTTTCCCCTTGTGGAAGACCTGTCATCCACCACGCATGATAGAGAGATTGGGACATTAAATGATATTTTTGCAACCTGGGGTGTTCCCTCAATTCTTAAGTCTGACAACGGAAACCTTTTGATAGCCGAGAGTTTAAAGACTTTTTCAAGAATATGAATGTCAAACATCGGAAAACTACACCTCTGTGTCCCTATGCAAATTATGCTGTCAAACGATTTATGGGCACCATAAACACAGTAGTCCAGTCCACTGCCCTGAAAGAAAGTGACCTTAAATCAGCTGTATGCTCAGCCCTTCATGCTTTCAGCTCAACTCTCCATTCCATGACAGGTGAAAGTCCTGCCAACTTAATGTTTGGGAGAGCCTTGGGAACAAAATTGCGACAATGGAAAACTAATATGTCAACAGATGCTGGCAAGTTCCATGCAAAAGGCTATTTTCACAAGTCCAGAATGAAGTACTATGCTGATAAAAGCAGATGTGCTCGCGACACGGTTTCCAAGGAAGGAGACCGGGTCCTGGTCAAACAAAAACAGAAACACAAGTCTGATGCTCCTTTTGATGCTGACCCAGTGAGGATTGTAAAAACATGAATTGGGGATGAAGAAACCATAAAAACAAGATGACACCCTCTATCCAAGCCAACCGGGGTGAAGTTATGACAAAACCATATAACAGAGGAACCGGCAGACTATATAACATGAACCTTCATAAAAGTAGAAGGACCTTTGACTCTTCCCCAATAACACATGGTATGGCAAGTGACTCCAGTTTTCTTTTGTGTAATTATTTAGCAGAATCGGGTGCTGTCAGTGTCTCCATGTCGTCTCCACATCATGCAATAGGGGCTTCTACCAGATGGTGGCAGTACCGGAGTTTCTCGGATGTACTATGTAGTTTTGCAGTGCTACGGAAAGTGACTGATTAGTACCAGATTTTAGGCCTTCTGCTGCCATTCTCTAAAGACCAACAATCTGCTAGTTGTCCCGCTGTGTGGCTTTGAAAAATAATTCAAGGCGCGACTCTTCATGCAACACCCAACTACCATACAGTTCTGGCTAAGCAGTCCTACCCTAAACTACAAATCTCTGCTAAAAGTAGGGAGGCCTCTTGGATTTGTGATTAGAAGACAGGCATAGTAGTTGGGAAGATGAGTGGTGAAGGAATATGTATTTATGGATAGCTGTTTGGATAAGAAGAGGAAGGTAGCTCAATAGTTAAGATACGATATAAGGAAGAGAAGGAACACTGGAGACAGTTAAGTAATAGAGAGGAGGAAGTGTGGGATGTCAGATTATCTAATCCATTCACAAATTGCTGGAAGTGTATAGGTGTAGCAGAGTATTGCTTACATACTGTTTAGAAGTGCATGCAAAATTAAGAAAATATCTGATCATATTCAGTATTTTATGGTGGATATCAATTTATTATTAATATATGTGTTGCATATTTCCAAGTTCAACTTAATTGTTATCGGTGTTATCAGTTACCAGTGAAGAGCCTGGACATACTGTCGTACATATTCAATGTCGAGGAGGTTTCTGTCGCTTCTTCTACATCTTGGGTGGGGTGCAACATTTTGTCAGCTGATGAGTGGCTTTACTCTATGTTTAGCGTGGATGAAAGGCTCGAAAGTTAGCACAGTTGTCTAACGTGGCTGCTGTGTGATTCAGTATTAACCTGAAAGTCACAGATATTGGAGGCGGGATTACTCAAGTTAATATATAAAACACAGTAAAAATGTCCAGTATCCGGTTAAAACAAGACATGTACTAAAAACCACATTAATTCATAGATATAAATAAAATGGTCCACCAAACCGGATCACTGACAACACTAATATCGACCTACAGAAAATCGGGACATAAATATCGTTTTCAAAAATATCGACCTCCTATCTTCATAATGGTAAGTACAAAAATATCGGAAAAAAAATATTGTTGTTAAAAATATCGAAGTACAAAATATCGGTTTTTTATATGTATTATAATTAATGTAAAATAAATTAAATAATGCATTTTACTTAACAAAAATATTTAGATTTATTTGTAAATTTTAACAATTATAAGTAATAAATGTAATTTAAAAATAAATTAAACATACATATATAAAATGTAATATATATATTTACTTAAAAATAATTAATACATAATAATTTTAATTAATTATAAAATGTTAGAAATATATTAAAAAATAAAGATAAATATATATACATACACCTGTAACATAAAAATTAAAATAAAATTATAATATAAATTAAAATATTAAAATATGTAATATTTTTTAAACTTACAGTTTAAACTACATTTAGTGCAACAGTAGGGAAAGTGTTGGATAGCGGAGAGTAAAAAATTACTATTCCCAATCCAGCGAGTGCAACAGTAGGGAAATTGTTGGATAGCGGAGGGGAATAATTTACTATTCCCACTCCAGCGATTGCAACAGTAGGGAAAGTGTTGGATAGCGGAGGGGAATAATTTACTATTCCCACTCTAAAGAGTGCAACAGTAGGGAAAGTGTTGGATAGCGGAGGCTAAAAAATTATTATTCCCACTCCAGCGAGTGCAACAGTAGGGAAAGTGTTGGATAGCTGAGGGGAATAATTTACTATTCCCACTCCAGCGAGTGCAACAGTAGGGAAAGTGTTGGATAGCGGAGGGGAATAATTTACTATTCCCACTCCAATGAGTGCAACAGTAGGGAAAGTGTTGGATAGCGGAGGGTAAAAAAATTGCTATTCCCACTCCAGCGAGTGCAACAGTAGGGAAAGTGTTGGATAGCGGAGGGGAATAATTTACTATTACCACTCCAGCGAGTGCAACAGTAGGGAAAGTGTTGGATAGTGAAGGGGAATAATTTACTATTCCCACTCCAATGAGTGCAACAATAGGGAAAGTGTTGGATAGCGGAGGGGAAAAAATTACTATTCCCACTCCAGCAAGTTCAACAGTAGGGAAAGTGTTGGATAGCGGAGGGATACAAATTACTATTCCCACTCCAGCAAGTGCAACAGTAGGGAAAGTGTTGGATAGCATAGGGGTAAAAATTTCTATTCCCACTCCAGTGAGTGCAACAGTAGGGAAAGTGTTGGATAGCGGAGGGAAATAATTTACTATTCCCATTCCAGCAAGTGCAGCAGTAGGGAAAGTGTTGGATAGCGGAGTGATAAAAATTACTATTCCCACTCCAGCGACTGCAACAGTAGGGAAAGTGTTGGATAGCGGAGGGGTAAAAATTACTATTCCCACTCCAGCGAGTGCAACAGTAGGGAAAGTGTTGGATAGTGGAGGGGAATAATTTACTATTCCCACTCCAATGAGTGCAACAGTAGGGAAAGTGTTGGATAGCGGAGGGGAATAATTTACTATTCCCACTCCAATGAGTGAACAGTAGGGAAAGTGTTGGATAGCGGAGGGGTAAAAATTACTATTCCCACAGAACAAAATTCTAATTTAAAAACAAACAACATATCAATTACAATACAAAATATAATTAAAAAACCAAAAACAAAACATATATAAAAATATAAAAATTAACAAAACATATAAAATTATTTTAATGTAGCAAAAATCAAAAATTGACATAAAAGTATATATTTTTAAATTTAACATTTTGTACTAGAAATTAATCTTAATCAAAAAATTTAAATTACATAAATGTAATATTTATTTTCCTACCCTATAACTCCACACAATTTACAACGCACATCAAAATTAAACAAAAAAGTGTACCTCTATAATTAACACAATTAATTATCAATTAAACAAATATTAATAATTATAAAACACATTTAAAAACGTAAAAATTTATGTACAAACCAAACATTACAGCTATTGAACCTAAATCCCCAAACAAAAATAAAACTAAACAATTACCAAAAATATTTATCAATTAATAAATGAATATTAATGATCAAGTAATGATTAATTAATTTAAACTAAATTACTTTCCACCCTCTACCCCAATAAACACCAAAACACACACCTAAAAATATTTACACGCTTTCCATAAGTAATTTTACATTAATAAATTAATATCAATTAACAACAAATCATTAATTAATTTTAAAAAAATTACTTCCCACCATTTACCGCTATAAACCCCACAACTCACACATCAAAATTATTACACAATTGGCATATTTACATTTTAATTAATTAATTAGCATTAATTAACAAATAATTAATTAATTATAAATAATTTACCTCCCACCATATTCCCTATAAATGAATGAAATGAAAAAGAAATTTATAGAGCGCAAAACTTTCACCCGAAGGCGTCAAGGCGCTAAATTCGTCATTCATAAGTCAGAGGACGGTCCAGATAGTCATCAAAGATTAAACAGCCAGGTCTTTAACGCTTTTCTAAAAGCCAGCAGATTAGTTTCTTGCTTCAGCCCAAGTGGTAGAGAGTTCCACAGTTTCGTTGTGCCGACCACAAAGCTCCTTCCTCCCCAGGAGCATTTTTTAAACCTGGGAACAACCAGGTTGTGGGCCTGAGATGAACGAAGATGGCGAACCGGAATATAAGGTTTTAGATTCTGTTTAAAGAAGCTGGGCCCTATGTCATGCCTGGCCTTAAAGGCAATGCAAAGAGCCTTAAACTCAATTCGTCTCTTCACCGGTAACCAATGCAATCCTTTCAGTGCCTGTGCTACATGTTTATGTCTTGGAATATTCAGCAAAAGACGTGCCGCTGCATTTTGCACAATCTGCAGTTTGGAAAGACACTTCTTACGCAGATTAATAAAGAGCCCATTACAGTAATCAGCTCTGGAAAGAACCAGCGCTGAAACCACCAATTTCCGCAGCTCAAACGGAATAAATGGAAGAATTCTTCTCAAAAGTTTTAATGTGTAGAAGGAATGGGATGTAACCTGGTTAACGTGGCTTTCAAAGGAAAGCATAGAGTCAAACGTAACTCCCAGGTTTTTCACCTTATTCGTGGGGGTAGGTAATGGACCCATTTCCACCGGCCATAGAGCAGGGGACCAAAAATTAGTTTGGCCGCCAAAAAGTAGGACCTCGGTCTTACTAGAATTTAATTTCAAACAATTGGAGGCCATCCATTCACCTATTTGATGAAGACAAGTGTGAAACTGTGCAGCTGTATCTTCAGGCGAGCCTGTCACTGAAACTACAATCTGTGTATCATCGGCGTATGATACTGCCGAGAAGCCCAGGGACTTAATTAATCTGGCCAAAGGTGCAACATAAATATTAAAAAGTGTAGGGCTCAATGAAGAGCCCTGTGGCACTCCACAGGGTAACGTAAAATTCGGTGACTTAAAATTATCCAAGGCCACAAATTGCTCCCGGCCTGACAAATAAGATTCAAGTAATGCATAGGCTTTTCCTATGATACCAATCTCCCTCAAGATTTCCAACAGTTTTTGGTGGTTCACAGTGTTGAACGCGGCAGAGAGGTCAAGCAGCACAAGTGCTGCATTGCCTCCTGCATCGACTGTCTGCCTGATCAGCTCAGAGGCTGTAATTAGAGCTAATTCGGTGCTATGATCCTTCTTGAAACCATACTGAGTGGCATCCAAAAAGCATGCCTCTCTATATGTTCAGAAATAGCACCATTCATGGCTTTTTCTACCATCTTTGCCGGCAAGGGGAGTCTGGAAATTGGACGATAGTTACTGGGGTCTGCCCCATCAAGATTAGGTTTCTTCAAGAGGGGGAGAACCAACGCCAATTTCCAACTGATAGGGAATATACCAGAGGTAAACATTTTATTAAAAACAAAAGACAAATGCATTGAAAGTAATTCTGGTACAAGATGGAAAATCTTTGGGGGCAAGGGTCCAATGGGGACCCGGATTTAGTGGACCGCAAAGATTGACAGTCTCTTCCATCGTCAAAGACGGGAAAACAGACAGTTCAGGGGAGTCCAAGGAGTCAGGGGAGATTATGGAAACTTCAGTCAATGCCCTAAATGCAGAACAGGGTGCAGCCCCTTGATCCTTAGCACTTGAGAAGCCACTATAAACCGCTTTGACTTTATCCTGAAAGGATTTAGCCAGTAAGTTACAGAACGTCTGATCTTTAGGTAATTCAATTACCTCTGAACATTTGGCCAACTTTTTCACTGTTGAAAACAGTTCCTTTGAAGAGTTTTTTGCAGTAAGTATGACTGTGGTAAAAAAACAGGTTTTCTCCTGATACACCTGCTTTTTAAAATCAAGGATAGCTTGTTTATAAGCTATTTTATCATTTAAGTCATATGAAGCTCTCCACTTTCTTTCCAGACGGCGACATTTTTGCTTCAGCATCCTGAGCTGTTCAGTATACCAGGGTTCAGAAGGTCTTGATCTATGACTAAGGAGAGATTTGACTGGTAATAACAGATCTAAGGACGTCCTAAGGCATTCCTCAAAGGCAGCAGCTGCTGCATTAGGGTCCTCTGTCAAATTCAGAGGATTCTGAGAAAGAAAATCTTTAAAAGTATCAGTTGCCAACTTGTTCCAGGGCCGAACTTTTTTCAATTGTTTATTACTCAGTTTCTCTGTCTGTGGGTTTAGAAGGGGAAATGTAAACATAACAGCCTTGTGGTCTGACCAGACTAATGGCAGTGAAGGTAGGCAAAGTAAGTGCCTATTACTGGTAAACAATCCATCAAGCAAATGGCCTCCAGAATGCGTACTGCCGGTCACCAGCTGAGTGAGGCCAAGGCTGTTAGCAATATCAATAAGTTGTACTGCATCTTTATCTGAGGGATCCTCTAGGTGAAGATTGAAGTCGCCCAGAAATGTAAAATCTGGTGACTGGGAAATTACATCCAGAGAGCTGCCAATATCCCTCAAAAAGTCCACCCGGGACCCAGGGGGTCGATAACATAACACCCCATTAAAAGTGTAATGACTATCAATTAAAATTTTAAACAATAGGGATTCCAAATTTGGTCCATTATTTTGATGAATAAAAGTCCCTTTCCAAGTGTTCCAAATACAATGGCCAGCCCCCCTCTTTTACCTAATCGATCCTGTCTAAAGAGAGTAAAACCAGAAGGGACCGCCATAGCCAGATCTGGGTCCGAGTGAGCCTCTCCCCATGTCTCTGTAATAAAAGCTACATCAACATTATGTGCCTCAACAAACAAGGCAAACTCAGAAGCGTGTTTACACCACCAATTTCGTAAAACATGACACAATTAACATAATTGATTAACAATTAATTAATTAATAATAACAATTAACAAGCAAAATATAAATACATATTAATAAATTAATTCACACAATTAACACTATAAAATAAAAGTAATTAAATATTATATTAAAAATATTAATACATGTATTAAAATTAAATTACTTCCCACCCTACTCCCCTATCAACCCACAACCCGCTCCTAAAAAAATTACACAATTAACATAATTACCAATTAATTAATAATTAACAACCAATTAATAAATAATTAATAATAAATTAATTCCCACAATTAACAATATAAAATATAAAATAAATAAATATTAAATAATAAAAAATATTAATAAATTAATTATAATTAAATTACTTCCCACCCTATTCCCCTATAAACCCACAACCCGCTCCTAAAAAAATGACACAATTAACATATTTACCAATTAATTAATCAATAAAAATTAACAGCCAATTATTAATTAATTAATTATAAATTAATTCCCAAAATTAACACCATAAAATCAAAAATAAAGAAATACTAATAAATAAAAATTAATATTCAATTTATTATAATTAAATTACTTCCCACCCTGTTCCCCTATAAACCCACTACCCGCTACAGAACTAAAACGCAACATTTTATTAAAATAAAATTAACTTCTAAAAATTTAAAGCATATTAAAAAAAAATGCAATACTTAGACAAACAAATAGAGCACATACATTTAAAATACATACTAAAATACATAACACTAACTAAAAAAACAATATTTTTTACAACTATGGGGCCGATTCCGATTTGGGCCGGAAAACGTACCGACCGACTCGGTACGGGAATTTAGTCCGACCGACACGTACCGGCGCTGCCCGATCCGCCTAGTACGATGCAATGCATGTGAATCACGACCGACTCGTACGGAACACAAGCCGAACGACCGAACCGCACGGAAACCAGCTATCCGGCCGGAAAACCACGCGAATCGAACCGACCGACACGCACCAGGAATGAACCCGACAGAAACGTACCCGCTAACTCCGACCCGCGCAGTACGATGCAATGCGTGTAAAACCATACTGAGTCGCACGGAGCCCAAGCCGTACGACCGACACGCATACAAAACCGAGCCGAAGCAACCCAATACTCCGCGACCGACGCATATGCCGCACATAAAACACAGCAGAACACAGCTTGAAAGACTCGGAGAAGCTCGCACGAGCCAACTGCAGCGTCCTACTCGGTCAGAAGAACGTCTCCTACATGCCCCAAAACTACAAAGGAAAAAATACAAAAAAAAGGGCCAAACAAGCAATGACAAAGTCAATAAATACTGGGGGAAATGGAACAAAGACACACCCACAACTCCACCCATATAAAGGCCACAATTCCCTACCATGATCCTTTGCAAATTCAACTGACCTGCCAGCACAGAACACCATCAGACAGCAACCACAGACACACCCACAACTCATCCATCACACAAGCCACACACCATTAGCACCTCCCTAATAGCACCCTCACATACACCCAGCAAAACTGACACTCACCTACCCTCACTTGCACACTCACACACACCAATCCCCACCACCACCCATCACCATGCCCCCAAAGAAGAATCCAAAGTTCCTAGACAGTGAATTGGAAGTGCTGGTAGATGAAATCCTCAGGGTAGAGCCACACTTGTTTGGTACACTGGGCCAACAGACCCCCATGTCGCAGAAAACCAAGATGTGGGAGAGGATCGTCGACAGGGTGAACGAACAATCACCATGTTTGCGCACAAAGGAAGACATCCAGAACAGGTGGTATGATGTGCGCAGGAGGGTCAAGGCCCTACTCAAGAAGGATTACACCTTGAGCCATCGCACCGGCAGTGGCTCTCCTGCCAAACCAGTATACCTCAGGCCCTGGGAGGAGAAGGTGCGGGCCATCCTACCACCAGAGAGCGTACATGGACTATCAAACATCCCAGAGCCTGGTGAGTACCCAACCAATATACCCAATATCGTGTGACAATACACACACATCACTGTCAAGGGGATAGTCAAACCATGCACCGTTAGCAAAGCCACAGTAACCAAAACATAATCATCCCAAGATGTGTATGTTAGTTAGACAAACACAATACCTGCCATCCCATAGTGATATGTAACTGTGTCATGACATGTACAAACCCAACAGCAAATAGAGCAAGGCAGCGGCACAAATCTAACCAACAAACACTGTCAGACATTTTGCCACCACTAGAACACCACCTCACAGGGAAGCTCACTGAAAAGAAGGAATTCTGTGTATGCTGGTGAAGTCAGTGTAGCCAATAGCATAATGGGAGTTGTAGTCACAGATATCGCTCACCCTCACAATTGGCCCATCAACACCACTCTGAACCATGCTCACATCACAGGGAGTGGAAAAGAACTGACAAGATGGCTGACACTGGGTACTGCTGTGGGGAGCACAAGGCCCTGCTGGGAACTGTGCACCAACCAACAGCAGGACACCACTGACTGACATCCTGAAAGACAACTTGCACTCCCTGCAATGGAAGCACGCTCCATGGTGGGATATCTGGCTGGGTGGGAAGGAGGACTGACAGCACTGACCATGGTCACCAGCAGCTGTTCTCAACACACACCCTTAACACAAACTCCACACAACTCACCTGGGAGAATGCATTGCCTCACACTCTAATTAAATATCCCACAAAGAACCACCACCCTGGGTTATGCTGTGTGAAGCACAGGGACACTTCTGGGACTTGTAGCCAAACTAACGCTGTCAGCCATCCTGTCAGCAGAGGCACACTACCCCACAGGGAAGCAGAGTCAAAAGGAAGGAAGTATGGGCATGCTGGGAAGGGGGTGTAGGCAATAGCATGATGGGAGTGGTAGTCACAGCTCAACATCCCCCACCCACATGGCCCGGCAAGCTCACACTGAAGCATGCACACCTCACAGGAGTGAAAAGCCACTTCAAAGATGTCTGACACTGGTGCTTTGTTGTGGGGAGCACAAGGCCCTGCTGGGAACTGGGCACCAACAAACAACAGGACACCACTGACAGCCATCTTGCCATTGCTGTCACACTCACACACAGTGAAGTCGACTCAAAAGGAAGGAAGTATGGGCATGCTGGGAAGGGGGGGTGTAGGCAATAGCATGATGGGAGTGGTAGTCACAGCTCAACATCCCCCACCCACAGGGCCCGGCAAGCTCACACTGAAGCATGCACACCTCACAGGGAGTGAAAAGCCACTTCAAAGATGTCTGACACTGGTGCTCTTTTGTGGGGAGCACAAGGCCCTGCTGGGAACTGGGCACCAACAAACAACAGGACACCACTGACAGCCATCTTGCCATTGCTGTCACACTCAAACACAGTGAAGTCGACTCAAAAGGAAGGAAGTATGGGCATGCTGGGAAGGGGGTGTAGGCAATAACATGATGGGAGTGGTAGTCACAGCTCAACATCCCCCACCCACATGGCCCAGCAAGCTCACACTGAAGCATGCACACCTCACAGGGAGTGAAAAGCCACTTCAAAGATGTCTGACACTGGTGCTCTGTTGTGGGGAGCACAAGGCCCTGCTGGGAACTGGGCACCAACAAACAACAGGACACCACTGACAGCCATCTTGCCATTGCTGTCACACTCACACACAGTGAAGTCGACTCAAAAGGAAGGAAGTATGGGCATGCTGGGAAGGGGGGTGTAGGCAATAGCATGATGGGAGTGGTAGTCACAGCTCAACATCCCCCACCCACATGGTCCGGCAAACTCACACTGAAGCATGCACACCTCACAGGGAGTGAAAAGCCACTTCAAAGATGTCTGACAATGGTGCTCTGTTGTGGGGAGCACAAGGCCCTGCTGGGAACTGGGCACCAACCAACAGCAGGACACCACTGACTGACATCCTGAGAGTCAACCTGCACCCACTGCAAGGGTGGCATGTTTCATGGTGGGATAACTGGGCTGGAGGGAGAAGGAGGTCTGGATGTCAACCAAATACCACCAATGCTGGCCATGCACACACCTCAACATTCACATTGAAATGCTTCATGTTGGCAGGACAATGTGCTACACCAATATCAACCTCTGACTGTGACAACTTAGGACAATGCAATGTACAGGCCCGCTTCCAGAGGTACAGTCACAACTGTCAGGTGTTTGAACCATTGATGCCTGTAGAAACATAACATACATTGTGTGTCTCTTCCAAAAACAGGTGATGATGGGGACACAGCAGTAGACGAGGAGGAGTCCCTGTCCCAGGCTCCGGGGGACCCTGAGCTCTCTGGTGTGGAACAGCCTCTGCCCTCCTCGGATGGCGAAGACCTACCTGGCCCCTCCGGTGTGAATCATCATGCAGCACCAGCAGGACCACCATCTGCACCCCCTGCACCCACTCCTCCAACAACTGCCAACAGACAGACCACCCCCGCCGACACGGACAGACCAAGGACCACCAATGACAACAGCACAGGGACCCCGGCCCACCGTGAAGCAACGGACAACAACCCCAGTACCAACCCCCAAGAGGGCCTAGGGTCACCTGTGCGTGCCACCGCAGGTCCCGCACGTGTGGCCAGGGGTGGTGGGAGGGGTGGTAGGCAGAGGTCGCTGTTTGCAGAGGGGTCTGGACTGCATGATGACCCACAACTGGTACGCATTGCTGATGCGTACCAGAATAGCACCGGAGAGGTCAGCCAGGTAGTGGGGATCCTCAAGGACATTCAACAGCAGCAGGCTGCCCATCATGCCCGCTTGGACTCCCACATGTCCCGTGTGGAGACACACATGTCTCGCATGGAGTCCAAGTGGGACACATTGGAAGAACTGACAGCGGTGCAGAGGGACATATTGACATGCCTCCGCCAGATTAGCACCAACATGGCCACACCTCCCTGTGTGCCCACAACATCTGGTGCCACAACAACTGCAACTGCCACAGGGAGGGAGGATGACTCTGGTGGAGAGTCCTCTGCACCGCAGCGGCCTGCACGTGAGGGTCCCCCCAGAAAGAAGAGGGGCCGTCCGAGAAAGGACAACTGAGAGGCCGATGTACATCCCCCAGGAACCCAACACCTGTTCTGGAAATTCTCCTTTGTGTGCAAACTGTTCACCCTGTCAAATGCAACACAACTCTCCAACATGACATGGGGAGTTTAAGTTGGACTAATGCATCAGATGACTGTGGACTTTACTCAGGACATTTCTGCTACCAACACTTCCAACTCATCTGGTAACTTTGGATTCCAATCCCAATGTACAGCACCCACCATCCTGTGCACTATCCTCACACATGTATGTAAATAAACTCACTAATACACCATACTTGCCTCTGTTGTGATTCCAACGTTGTTTTTGTCATGGAGATGATGATCTGCTAAATGACACTGTGCATGCTAACTGCTACAGCAAGTTCAACACCGTCATGTGAGTCATGGAGACGTGACACATATGAGGGAGACACACCACTAGGGCAACACAACACATACACACCAGGGCCATCTGACTCATCGCCTACACTGATGTTGCCAGGAAATACAGTGGAATGCAAATACACCACACCTATTCACAGTCTGTGTTAACTAGCCCACAGGTGCAGTAAGCAAATGTCAGTCAGATGTGTGACCACAGACAACGCACATCCCAAAGTGAAGCACAGGTTCATTACACATTTGCAACATGTTGTTTCCACTACAGATGCAAGGTAATCCCACGTGGCAGTGGCCACACAGTCAACAATTGTAGAAGAAATAAAGTCCAGGGGTGTGGGGCACATCACCTGTAGGGAAATGACTGCTTCCACCCTGGAAGTTGAATCATGGTGTCAGGGGATCCGATTTGACCAAACAACTCTGAAAGCACCCTGTGAAGGACAGACATGACACACAGTCAAAAGCACTGAAGAACAGGACAGAACTGCAATACTCATGCCCAATACATGTCACAAGATCCCTACACAAAACCAAGTTAGCATGTCAACACTGTTGGGGAGTACAGACTACCTGTAAGGACACATTGCTGCACGCATCCAGTCAAGTAGCACATGGCCACACTCAAACAGCAACAGAGCACCACCAACACATATCATGCAAACTCAAATCATTGACATGACATCTCTGGATACTCACATTCAGCTGAAGAAGTTGGTGATGAGCTGTGTGCGGACATCACCATCATCATCATCATCATCACTGGCATCGTGGCCCAGGCCAGGATCCTCCACAGGTGGCGGATGTTGGTCATCGTCATCCAGGATGAGAGGCAACTCCTTCCGCACTGCCAGGTTGTGTAGCATGCAGCAGACGATGACAATCTTGCACACCTTTGCTGGGGCATATGGGAGGGCCCCTCCTGTCTTGTCTAGGCAGCGAAAGCGGCTCTTCAGGAGACCAAATGTCCGCTCGATCACTCTCCTGGTCCGACCATGTGCCTCATTGTTGCGCATCTGGGCTGGTGTCACAGGGTTCCTGAGGGGTGTCAGCAACCACGGCATGTTGGGGTATCCGGAGTCACCTACATACAGACAATTGCACATTAGCTGAGTTGGGTAAAGAGGGTGGAATACAACATTGCAGAACACACACAATGGTAAAAAGTCACTACAAACCGACAAGCCAGGCACGCTGGTTCTGCATCTGTGACATCATCCTCGGGATGCGACTACTCCTCATCACGTAGGCATCGTGTGCAGAACCGGGGAAACGTGCACACACATGTGAGATGGTCATATCTGCAAGACATACCACCAGAGCATTGATAGAATGGTAATGTTTCCTGTTCGTGTATGCCTGCTCATGTGCCTGTGGTGGTACCAATGCCACATGTGTCCCATCAATGGAGCCAATGACATGTGGCATCCTCCCCAGGGCATAGAAGTCACTCTTGACGTCAGTGAGTTGTTGACGTTTAGGGAAATAGATGTACTGGTTCAGGTATCTCAACATTGCCTCCAAAACATCACGTAGCACACGGCTGAACATGGTCTGTGACATCCCACCAGCAGACGCCACAGTGTGTTGAAAGGTACCGGTGGCAAAGAAGTGTAGGGCTGCCATCACCTTCACCTTGGGGGTCAGCGCTGTAGGGTATGTCCGGCCAGGTTGCAAATGTGGGGCCAACCGCACCGTCAATTCCTCAATCAGCGGCCTGTTGAAGCGGTACCGTCGGATGCAGTCACGTTCCACCATGGTTGCAAGGTCAGGGAATGGTCTATGGACAGCTGGTGCCCTGCAGTGCATAGGTGAACAAAGAAAGATTGTCAGTCACCCCACATATGTGGCATTGACCATACTCAATATCACATGATACATCATTACAAGACACAAGTACTTGATGTGTGTGCCGTTCTGTATGGAGATATATGGCACCTACATGGCCAACATCTAACATCACAGTTCAACATGTGTTGACAACAAGTTCCAGGTCGTGCTATGGGAAATCATTAGGCTGTGTCACAGTACCCATGTACTGCTGTCACGTTCCAAACACACACCACAGTGACAAGTGAGGACAGATGTGCCACAGGCATCACAGCTCATTGACAGGTAGATTCCCAGGGACCCTGTATTGCCACATGGACAGTGGCATGACATGGCGTATCATGTACACGTCAGCAAAACAACCATGACTCCCACAGGTAGTGGCCCCTGTTGCCTCTGCAGGACAGACATGGACATCTGTGACACACAAACGCACAACATCAAAGTCGATGCACAAACAACGTGGATGTGGAGACTGTCTCCCATTGTGCACATTGAATCAGAGACATCTGAAACACAACATGCACACAGACTGTGGAAGGCCATCACTATTGTGGCAATTGGTCACCCTGTGACGTACATACCTTCCCACATGGGACTCAGGGTGTATGTGACATGACATACACAACCTGGAAATGTGACCATGCCACATGCCCTGAACTGAACAGTTGCACATCACAGTGGTCATGTGCACAACACACAAAGGATTCTGTCCCCATGAACACGTGCACAGCCTGGGAGTGGCTGCCCCCAAGTGCCACCAAAAAAACCACATGTTGACCCCCATACACACACAGGTAATGCAGCCTTACATGCCTTAGGGTACAGTGTGGACAGGCTGTGGTGTTGTAGGTGTGGCCCCTGAGTCCCTGGCAAGTAATTGTGGCTGGCATACGTCCACCAGTGACAACCATGGTGACATATGCGAGTGATTTGTACAGGGACACGTTGTACAGCAATGGACCGATCGGTGCACACGCATTGGCCATTGCATATGATGTGGACGGAAATACGCGTTGTACAGCAATGGACTGATCGGTGCACACGCATTGGCCATTGCATATGATGTGGACGGAAATACGCGTTGTACAGCAATGGACCGATCGGTGCGCACGCATTGGCCATTGCATATGATGTGGACGGAAATACGCGTTGTACAGCAATGGACCGATCGGTGCGCACGCATTGGCCATTGCATATGATGTGGACGGAAATACGCGTTGTACAGCAATGGACCGATCGGTGCGCACGCATTGGCCATTGCATATGATGTGGACGGATGTGTGTTGTCATCCGACATACGCGTTGTATAGCAATGGACCGATCGGTGCGCACGCATTGGCCATTGCATATGATGTGGACGGAAATACGCGTTGTACAGCAATGGACCGATCGGTGCGCACGCATTGGCCATTGCATATGATGTGGACGGAAATACTGCGTTGTACAGCAATGGACCGATCGGTGCGCACGCATTGGCCATTGCATATGATGTGGACGGAAATACGCGTTGTACAGCAATGGACCGATCGGTGCGCACGCATTGGCCATTGCATATGATGTGGACGGATGCGTGTTGTCATCCGACATACGCGTTGTACAGCAATGGACCGATTGGTGCGCACGCATTGGCCATTGCATATGATGTGGACGGAAATACGCGTTGTACAGCAATGGACCGATCGGTGCGCACGCATTGGCCATTGCATATGATGTGGACGGAAATACGCGTTGTACAGCAAAGGACCGATCGGTGCGCACGCTTTGGCCATTGCATATGATGTGGACGGAAATACGTGTTGTACAGCAATGGACCGATCGGTGCGCACGCATTGGCCATTGCATATGATGTGGACGGATGCGTGTTGTCATCCGACATACGCGTTGTACAGCAATGGACCGATCGGTGCGCACGCATTGGCCATTGCATATGATGTGGACGGAAATACTCGTTGTACAGCAATCAACCGATCGGTGCGCACGCATTGGCCATTGCATATGATGTGGACGGAAATACGCGTTGTACAGCAATGGACCGATCGGTGCGCACGCATTGGCCATTGCATATGATGTGGACGGATGCGTGTTGTCATCCGACATACGCGTTGTACAGCAATGGACCGATCGGTGCGCACGCATTGGCCATTGCATATGATGTGGACGGAATACGCTGTTGTACAGCAATGGACCGATCGGTGCGCACGCATTGGCCATTGCATATGATGTGGACGGAAATACGCGTTGTACAGCAATGGACCGATCGGTGCGCACGCATTGGCCATTGCATATGATGTGGACGGAAATACGCGTTGTACAGCAATGGACCGATCGGTGCGCACGCATTGGCCATTGCATATGATGTGGATGGAAATACGCGCTGTACAGCAATGGACCGATCGGTGCGCACGCATTGGCCATTGCATTTGATGTGGACGGAAATACGCGTTGTAGAGCAATGGACCGATCGGTGCACACGCATTGGCCATTGCATATGATGTGGACGGAAATACGCGTTGTACAGCAATGGACCGATCGGTGCGCACGCATTGGCCATTGCATTTGATGTGGACGGAAATACGCGTTGTACAGCAATGGACCGATCGGTGCGCACGCATTGGCCATTGCATATGATGTGGACGGATGCGTGTTGTTTTTCGAAATACGCGTTGTACAGCAATGGTCTGATCGGTGCGCACGCATTGGCTATGGCCTGACATGGTAACGGACGCGTTTTTGAAGCTTTAACGAGTCTGCTGCAGTGAATTCAGTTGGCCACCGACAACAATGTTGCAAATTCATGGGTGTCATGAAGTTGAACTTTTGAAGGATGCTGTGGGCGTGTATAAGTGGTGCAATTCCATGGATTGGCCAGATTCAGAAGATGCAAACGACTTGGACCTATCACTTTGGACACATGGGACAGTATCTGCCTCTGCAGCAAACATATAATGCTGGCTGTTCCCCTGAGAGCTCACTTGCCTGCACTACATGCTCCAGGACGACATCTGCCACCACCACTGCTGCTGTCTCTGCATCCTCTGGCTACTGCAATGGCACGTACTGTGGAGAGAGCCCCAGCCTTCAGCACTGAGGAGAACCAGGCCCTGCTGGACAGCCTCCTTCCACAGTACAGCAAGCTGTATGGGAAACCAGGGAGCAGGTGAGTGTGCTGTCCACTGCCTTACTAATTGTGCATGTTGTCTGACTAGCAAGACTTACAGTGTGCACACCACTGGCTAGCATGCTCACTGAGTAGTTGTCACCCCCCAAAGTGTGTAGTTACATGCACTGAACAGGTATAGTGCAGTAACAGTGCATTCCAACAAGGTTTGACTTCCCGGGCAATGATACCATTTGGTAACTGCTGGCAAACTGTTCATAGCCATAGTTGCACTGCCTGTGTACATCATATGGCCCTGTGATCGGGACATGTATATCCAACTGTGTGATGCACGGAAATGTTGCATGTGTAGTAATGGCCTTTTCACTTTGTCATCCTCACAGGTTGATGCCCACCAGAAGCAGGAAATCTGGCTGACCATCGCCCGGGCAGTAAGATCCATGGGGGTCTACAAGCGCCAGATCCGCAACTGCCAGAAGAGGTGGCAGGACCTTCGGGGCTGGACCCGGAGGATCGCAAGGGTCCAGCTGAAGCTGTCGCTCCTCGCAGGAGGGGCGGACACCGGACCCTGACCCCCACATGCTCAGGATTCTGGCGGTGGTCTTCCCGGACCTGGATGGGCAGCTGAAGGCCAGACAGCAGAAAGGAGGGGGTGAGTCCATGACTGCACTGTGAACTTTGTCTGACATGCTATGTGCCCTCCTCTGGCCTGGTTAAACTTCCACAGTACATCAGCCTTGTGGTCCAGGACCCATGTCCCTCAATTGTGACATGCCCACTCCTCATCGGATACCCAGGTGTGGCCCTTACAGTCAGGAAATTGTGTCACTTGGGTACTGTCTCCTTGCATTTTGCTTAGCTCAAGGTGGGGGACAGCATTTGTTCCCGTAACTTTGTGGTGGGCTTCATGGGTGGGTCAATTGCTTACACAATGCCTGAGTTCTGACATGTAATCTGCGTGTAACTTTGATATGTGGTCCAATTGCTGATCTGACTCACCACATGTGCCTGGGGTATTTGGCACACACCCATGCTGCGGGTGGGAACAATGTTTGGGCCTCAGGAGTATGTATATCAAGTGTGTCACACATGCTTAGCCACCTGCCTACTGTCCAGGGCTCATCCCTCTTTCACGTGGAGCAGGACAGTCATGCCTACTCCAGGGCATACAATACACTCTGTACTCCCACTCCCATGTATCAGCTGACACGTTGTGCTCAGTGAAATGTTCCCTCAGGTGTCTGCCTCTGTGCCATTGTGCTGTGGCTTCGTTGTCAGGACTACTGGGGTGTTTATCGGTTAGGGCTCAGCATGCCATCTGAGATGTGACCATAGGAGACGATACTTGTGTGACATATAGGTGTTTGATCACTTGACTGTGCAGACTGGTGTATGCGACTGTGAAGTTCAGGCAGCTGTTTTTCATTCACAGCAGACTGTGAGGTGCTCAGGTTCAGAGAGTTGTGTTTCATGTCTCCCATATGTCCAATTGGTATGACGTGGACAAATAAGAGTTCAGATGATGTGGTTTGTGGGGGATGCACATGTGCACTTGTCAGCCGCAGAACTTGCATTCCCCATGACCTAGGATTGTGACACAGTGCAGACTGTTGTTGGCTGGCTGCCCTGCCCATGTGACTGGAGACAGTGATGTATGAATTTGCAGGCATGCCTGTGCCATGGCATTAAAATTCCTAAGAGTGATCCTGCAGGGGAGTGACATGTGCTACATGCACCCCATTGTGGCATTGACTATCAGGACATGGGTGCATCATGGTGTCTGGTGCTGGTATGCAAAAGACACACAATTGATGGACGGAATGCAGAACAAATCAAAACATTCACCCCCAGTCAAGAGATCTGGGTTAAATCCATCATTCTTTTGCTCACCATGCCACCCCAGTTTAGACCTGGCCATATGCAAATCAGTCTTGACCCTGTGCCTCATGGGAACAGTCCAGCCCGAACTGCTAAGCCAGGTCCTCCCTGGACCGGAAACAAGCATCCTAGGACCGGTTTCGGGGTTTCACCCCTCTTCAGCCAGGATAGCTTGATTCCAGTGGCACAGTGAGCCCAGGACCCACGTCTGGGCATACCTGGCGCACTTAGGGCAAGAAAGCAAAAGGCACACAATTGTTGGACGGAATGCAGAACAAATCAAAACATTCACCCCCAGTCAAGAGATCTGGGTTAAATCCATCATTCTTTTGCTCACCATGCCACCCCAGTTTAGACCTGGCCATATACAAATCAGTCTTGACCCTGTGCCTCATGGGAACAGTCCAGCCCGAACTGCTAAGCCAGGTCCTCCCTGGACTGGAAACAAGCATCCTAGGACCGGTTTCGGGGTTTCACCCTCTTCAGCCAGCATAGCTTGATTCCAGTGGCACAGTGAGCCCAGGACCCACGCCTGGGCATACCTGGCGCACTTAGGGCGAGAAAGCAAAAGACACACAATTGATGGACGGAATGCAGAACAAATCAAAACATTCACCCCCAGTCAAGAGATCTGGGTTAAATCCATCATTCTTTTGCTCACCATGCCACCCCAGTTTAGACCTGGCCATATGCAAATCAGTCTTGACCCTGTGCCTCATGGGAACAGTCCAGCCCGAACTGCTAAGCCAGGTCCTCCTGGACCGGAAACAAGCATCCTAGGACCGGTTTCGGGGTTTCACCCCTCTTCAGCCAGGATAGCTTGATTCCAGTGGCACAGTGAGCCCAGGACCCACGCCTGGGCATACATGGCGCACTTAGGGCGAGGAAGCAAAAGACACACAATTGATGGACGGAATGCAGAACAAATCAAAACATTCACCCCAGTCAAGAGATCTGGGTTAAATCCATCATTCTTTTGCTCACCATGCCACCCCAGTTTAGACCTGGCCATATGCAAATCAGTCTTGACCCTGTGCCTCATGGGAACAGTCCAGCCCGAACTGCTAAGCCAGGTCCTCCCTGGACCGGAAACAAGCATCCTAGGACCGGTTTCGAGGTTTCACCCCTCTTCAGCCAGGATAGCTTGATTCCAGTGGCACAGTGAGCCCAGGACCCACGTCTGGGCATACCTGGCGCACTTAGGGCGAGAAAGCAAAAGACACACAATTGATGGACGGAATGCAGAACAAATCAAAACATTCACCCCCAGTCAAGAGATCTGGGTTAAATCCATCATTCTTTTGCTCACCATGCCACCCCAGTTTAGACCTGGCCATATGCAAATCAGTCTTGACCCTGTGCCTCATGGGAACAGTCCAGCCCGAACTGCTAAGCCAGGTCATTCCTGGACCGGAAACAAGCATCCTAGGACCGGTTTCGGGGTTTCACCCCTCTTCAGCCAGACGTGGGTCCCGTGCTTTCCATGCCACTGGAATCAAGCTATCCTGGCTGAAGAGGGGTGAAACCCCGAAACCGGTCCTAGGATGCTTGTTTCCAGTCCAGGGAGGACCTGGCTTGGCAGTTCGGGCTGGACTGTTCCCATGAGGCACAGGGTCAAGACTGATTTGCATATGGCTGGGTTCAAACTGGAATGGCATGGTGAGCAAAAACGATGGATTTAGGCCCAGATCTCTGTACTGGGGTGAATGTATGACATTGTTCTGCATTCTGTCCATCAACTGTTGTTTTTGCATTTGTCACCCCGAGTGGGACGGGTATGCCCAGACGTGGGTCCCGTGCTCTCCATGCCACTGGAATCAAGCTATCCTGGCTGAAGAGGGGTGAAACCCCGAAACCGGTCCTAGGATGCTTGTTTCCAGTCCAGGGAGGACCTGGCTTGGCAGTTCGGGCTGGACTGTTCCCATGAGGCACAGGGTCAAGACTGATTTGCATATGGCTGGGTTCAAACTGGAATGGCATGGTGAGCAAAAACGATGGATTTAGGCCCAGATCTCTGTACTGGGGTGAATGTATGACATTGGTCTGCATTCTGTCCATCAACTGTTGTTTTTGCATTTGTCACCCCGAGTGGGACGGGTATGCCCAGACGTGGGTCCCGTGCTCTCCATGCCACTGGAATCAAGCTATCCTGGCTGAAGAGGGTGAAACCCCGAAACCGGTCCTAGGAGGCTTGTTTCCAGTCCAGGGAGGACCTGGCTTGGCAGTTCGGGCTGGACTGTTCCCATGAGGCACAGGGTCAAGACTGATTTGCATATGGCTGGGTTCAAACTGGAATGGCATGGTGAGCAAAAAACGATGGATTTAGGCCCAGATCTCTGTACTGGGGTGAATGTATGACATTGTTCTGCATTCTGTCCATCAACTGTTGTTTTTGCATTTGTCACCCCGAGTGGGACGGGTATGCCCAGACGTGGGTCCCGTGCTTTCCATGCCACTGGAATCAAGCTATCCTGGCTGAAGAGGGTGAAACCCCGAAACCGGTCCTAGGATGCTTGTTTCCAGTCCAGGGAGGACCTGGCTTGGCAGTTCGGGCTGGACTGTTCCCATGAGGCACAGGGTCAAGACTGATTTGCATATGGCTGGGTTCAAACTGGAATGGCATGGTGAGCAAAAAAACGATGGATTTAGGCCCAGATCTCTGTACTGGGGTGAATGTATGACATTGTTCTGCATTCTGTCCATCAACTGTTGTTTTTGGTGCTGGTATGCATCACGTGCATTTCAAATTAGACTCTGGCCATCCCTTTATCCGGACACCTGTACTGACTCAGTGGCAAGAGATGTGATGTGTGCATGTTCACATACTTCACCGTGTTCTCTGCAATGTCCAACAACTGTGTAGGTGGTGCATGTGTCCACACTGGGGTATTACCATCCGACAGGCACCAGACAGATGGATGCAAGGCCAGGAGGGATGTGAGTGCCATGGTTGACCATCAGACTGACAATTGGCTTCTCCTAATCTGTGTGAGCACTTTTGGCAATGTTCAACTAAGGATGCCAGGGCTTGCTCTGTAATGTGCTGTACTTACTGTGGTGTGTGCGGTCAGTGCAGGTGACTGATGTTTGTCTGTTTCCCTAATTGTTTGCAGATACATCCACGGCCACAGGAGGGGACAGCTCCACGGACCAGGAGGAGCTGCAGAGCCAGACTGGGTCAGCAGCCGATGAGTGGTCGGAGGGACCCAGTGGCACGGAGGGCGAGGGGAGCCACACCGAGGAGTCCTCAGCACCATCCACCTCAGCTGACGACCACAGCAGCTCGGAGGATGACTCCCTTGTGGAGGCGGGTGTCAGCAGCCACCACACCCCAGCTAGTATGGCTGGCCCGCCACCACCACCGCCCTCCCATCGGCTCCCATTCCAGAGGTCCGTGGAGGCTCCCGTGTTCGGGAGCGTGTCTCCTTCGTGCCAGGGACCGCACCCCTGCCCCTGTGTCCCCTGCTGCCCTGAGTGAGGAGTCTGTGTACTTACTCGCCAGCTCCATGTAGGGCAGACATCACTGCTGAGTGTCCTCCATGCACACACCACTCTGTTGACACAGCTGGTGTCGTTCATGGAGGGCATCTCATCGGGCATGTATGCCCTACAGAGGAGCAATAAGTCCATGGCCTCCTCCCTGATGGCAGCAGTGTCCCTCCTCCAACAGTCCCTCACCCCTCCTACCTCTGCCCCATCCACACTTCCTGGCACCCTACCTGTCCCAAGCACATGCACACCTGCACAATCACCCAAACACACAGACACGAGCAGCACAGAAACACCCAAAACAAAGTCACAACGTGCACGCAAGCATCCTCAGGGTACTGATACCACACCCACAGGGGATGGGGAACAGACACACACACAGGCATCCACAGTCACTCCGCAGTCCTCCGATACCTCTCCCTCCAAGACCCCTTCCCTTGCCTCACCTGCAACCCCACCTACAAAGCAGCTCTTCCTCTGTGACCTCGGCTTCTTCCCCTCCGATCCAGCTGATCCAGCATACAGGGGGGAAGAGGAAGTCCACCCACACAGAGGGGAGTGCCCCTCACCCCTGGACACCCTCCCCCAGGCACAGACAAACTGAGGCCCCCACCCGCAAGTCCCCCCGGACCCGGAAGAGCAAGACCCCGCCACCGCCCTGCAGCTCAACCACACAGTCTCCTTCCTCCATCCCTCAGGCCCCCACAACACAGGTTCCCCCACCACACCCTGCCACAGGTTCCCCCACCCACAGATACACCATCCCCAAAATGATCCGGCCTTCTCCACCTACCACTTGCTCTTCCAGCCCCACAACCCCGCTGCGCATGTTTGTGCCACTGGTGTGGAGACCGTGTCCTCCCCCTCTGTCCTGCCCACCTTACCTGAACCCCATTCTACTCCCCTGGAGATAGGCACTGCAGTGGAGTCCACTACCACCCCGTCTGACTTGGGCACTGCAGTGGGGAACCTGTCCACTCCATCTGGCCAGCCCACTGCAGTCGTGCCGGCACCCACACCATCTGACTCATGCCCCCCAGTTGTGCCGGCACACACCATGTCAGACACCTCCACTGCAGTTGTCAGTGACTATCCAGCACCCACCACCCCTTCCCTGCCTCCTTCTGGTGAGCCCTGATCCTGTCCCTGCAGTGCCTGGCCTGCCCCCCGTATGCCCCTCCGAGGGGAATGTCCCTGGTCCGTAGCAGTGCAGGCAAGCAAAGGGTGACATCTGCCACTGTCACCCTGTTCGGACTTTACTGATGGACTGGCCATTGGCCTTTGTGTTTTTCAGGACTTTCAATTTTACACCCACATATGCTGAATAAAGCTACTTTCTGTTCTCTAGTGGTTTTGCTTCAGATGTACATGATGTTGATGATGCTAACCATGCCCTTGCTGCAGTGATGGTGATTTTTGATATCAGGAAAATGAAGTGTTACTGTCCATGTGGTCCAGGGGGAATGTGTCCTATCCTGGTGTGTATCCATGTCATCCTTTGCATCAATATGAGGGTGTCATGTTTTCAATATTTGCCAATGGGATTTCCTACTTTTATTTGCAATATCACATCTGTGGCTTACACCCCTGCACATCTGTTGTGCTTACCATTGTTCAATTTGTCTATTTCCCTGACCGTGTGACCATCTCCACTGGACATGCAAGTTTGGGCATCAATGGGGAAGGACTCATCTGTGTTATCAGTGCAACTTGCTATACATGTGTGTTGGATCTGTGCTGATGATTTCGGTGACGCTCCCATGACCAGGCTGATGTGACGAGAGCCTTCATTTTGTGCTAATTATTGACTGAGTGACCAAGTGTTCTGCTGACATGATAGAACCCTGCAGAGACAACGTATGGCACAGCTTTCCTTACACAGGAGTGGAGTCCCCTCATGGCAGTGTGTAATTCCGTGACATTGCCTGAGCCCAAGGTGTATGTTGTGTGAGCATGTCTGTGTGTGTTCACTTCCATTTCGCTACGCAGGCTGGGATCCCTAGTGATGTTCCTGTTTGTGATGCTTGCTGAGTTGACCTATGTTCCCCCAAAATCTTCGCCCTGGGTTCTCTGGGATGTGGGTGCATGGCACATTACTGGTCATCAGGGTGTCATCCATAGGTGTGTTTGCTGTCAGGGATGAGTTTGTGGGCAAACGCAGATGAGACACAGTCAGGATTCCCTTGGCACTTGTTGGTTACACAAGTCATGTAATTTACAGTTTGTGGTAGCTTTCAGTGATTGTGACACGTTGTGTGTGTGACTGCTGCCACTCCTCAGGGTCAGAGCTGCAATGTTGGAAGTTGTCTATGTGTGTTCTTTGTGGGTGACCTTGGCTTCTTCATTGGTGTGTGACTGTGGCCGGGATCCCATTGGTTGGTGTGGATTTGACGTCATGCCCATGTACAGCGTACTGTGCAGTGTGTCAGACATTCACGAGTCTTGTTGACTGGCCATGTGTGATGGGTTTCTGCACCTTAGTTCCCACCACCACCCCTGGGATTGTCATGGGTGCATGTGCAATGTCACCAGTCCATGTGAGCTTCACTGCTGCACATTGGTGGAGATCAAGGTGTGTGGTGTTGAGTGTGTGCAAATGAGAGTTGTTGCACGGCTAGACCCCTACCTCCATATTGGCCTTGGCGGACAGGCCGTGCTGATTGATTTGTGCTTGTGTAGGTGTGATGGTAGTTTGTTGCTCAGGACACATGACTGTGGTTCACAGTGTGAACGACATCTAGCTTTGTCATCACATTGGGATTATCATGCAGGCCAGTGTCACCACAATGTGGGGTCCCTGGGGGCAGTGCTGTGGTGGGTCTGTCTCTTGCTGTGTTAGTTGCTGTTCCTACAAGCTTGTGTGACATGTGTAATTTGGGCTCCCTCTCATCTAACAATGCCTGATTGCCCACATAGGGGAATCCGATCCATGAGTTACTTTTGTGTGGCACTGTATACACATCTGTGTAATTGGGTTTCAGGCCTCCTCATGTGTTGTGTGGTTGCCTGGGGACACTGGCACACCCCCCCATCACCTGTTGTGTTTGATATGCAGTGTGAGGCTGCCTGTTTGTGTTTGTGCATCTGCACCACTGCATTGGCATATCTTTAGTGTGCCATTGGCTGTATGTTGTTTGGTGGGTTTCCCCTGCTGTCCCTGGGACTCCTTGGTCATCAGTCAGCACAATGATCATGGTTTGTATGTCCCATTGCTGCCATGGTATGGTAGTTGTTCACCTCACATATACAGTCTCCACAGGATATCTACATTTGTGTGTCCATTGGTGCAGATATGTGGGTCTGCATTATGATGGTCACTTCTGTCATTGTGTTATTGATGAATGTTGACAATGTCAGCCCCCATGGGTGATGTTTGTCTGCACATGGCCAAAGGTATGTCTTATTTGCACTGCACTGTTTGCCTCACCCAATCTATGTTGCTATGGGACACAAGCACTACTTTGCCACTGATGTGTTTGTTGTTCTGTGACCAGGAATCATCCATGCTGTTTGGCATTTGCAGCTTTTTCCATGACAACACTTACATTTTGGTCATTGTGATGATGGGGGTTTAGACCCCATTGCCACAATGTTCAAAATGTGCTTCAGCTATGGACCCCACACTTACCTTTTGGTCACTGTGATGATGGGGGTTTAGACCCCATTGCCACAATGTTCAAAATGTGCTTCAGCTATGGACCCCACACTTACATTTTGGTCACTGTGATGATGGGGGTTTGGACCCCATTGCCACAATGTTCAAAATGTGCTTCAGCTATGGACCCCACACTTACATTTTGGTCACTGTGATGATGGGGGTTTGGACCCCATTGCCACAATGTTCAAAATGTGCTTCAGCTATGGACCCCACACTTACCTTTTGGTCACTGTGATGATGGGGGTTAGACCCCATTGCCACAATGTTCAAAATGTGCTTCAGCTATGGACCCCACACTTACCTTTTGGTCACTGTGATGATGGGGTGTTAGACCCCATTGCCACAGTGGTCATGGTCTGCTTGCATTGTGGAGGCCACACACATTTATGTGTGACACATGTGATAGGGGGTCACATTGTATGTTCAATGTCATGTTCAGTGTTGTAGGCATTTGACACAGACTACACACGCTTGTCATGGTGTTGGGGGATGTGTTTTTCTGACATTCCTTATGTTGGAGGATGCTGGTTGTGTCATGCATTGCCTGTCCTATGAGTAGGGGTGGTGGTAGTGGTAGGCATCCAGCCCCCCATGAGTAGGGGTGGTGTTGGTGGTAGGCATCCATCCCCCTATGAGTGAGGATGGTAGTAGTGACAGGCATCCAGGCACCCCTGAGTAGGGGTGGTGGTAGTGGTAGGCATCCAGCACCCCATGAGTAGGGGTGGTGTTGGTGGTAGGCATCCATCCCCCTATGAGTGGGAATAGTGGTAGTGACAGGCATCCAGCACCCATGAGTAGGGGTGGTGATAGTGGTAGGCATCTAGCCCCCCCTGAGTAGGGGTGGTGGTTGTGGTAGGCATCCAGCACCCCCTGAGTAGGGGTGGTGGTAGTGACAGGCATCCAGCCCCCCCTGAGTAGGGGTGGTGGTAGTGGTTGGCATCCAGCCCCCTATGAGTAGGGGTGGTGTTGGTGGTAGGCATCCATCCCCCTATGAGTGGGGATGGTAGTAATGACAGGCATCCAGGCCCCCCTGAGTAGGGTTGGGGGTAGTGGTAGGCATCCAGCCCCCCATGAGTAGGGGTGGTGTTGGTGGTAGGCATCCATCCCCCTATGAGTGGGGATGGTAGTAGTGACAGGCATCCAGCACCCATGAGTAGGGGTGGTGGTAGTGGTAGGCATGCAGCCCACCATGAGTAGGGGTGGTGTTGGTGGTAGGCATCCATCCCCCTAAGTGTGGGGATGGTAGTAGTGACAGGCATCCAGCCCCCCCTGAGTAGGGGTGGTGGTTGTGGTAGGCATCCAGCACTCCCTGAGTAGGGGTGGTGGTAGTGACAGGCTTCCAGGCCCCCTGAGTAGGGGTGGTGGTAGTGGTAGGCATCCAGCCCCCATGAGTAGGGGTGGTGTTGGTGGTAGGCATCCATCCCCCTATGAGGGGGGATGGTAGTAGTGACAGGCATCCAGGCCCCCCTGAGTAGGGGTGGTGGTAGTGGTAGGCATCCAGCCCCCCCTGAGTAGGGGTGGTGGTAGTGGTAGGCATCCAGCCCACCATGAGTAGGGGTGGTGTTGGTGGTAGGCATCCATCCCCCTATGTGTGGGGATGGTAGTAGTGACAGGCATCCAGCCCCCCCTGAGTAGGGGTGGTGGTTGTGACATGCATCCAGCCCCCCCTGAGTAGGGGTGGTGGTAGTGACAGGCATCCAGCCCCCCATGAGTAGGGGTGGTGTTGGTGGTAGGCATCCATCCCCCTATGAGTGGGGATGGTAGTAGTGACAGGCATCCAGGCCCCCCTGAGTAGGAGTGGTGGTAGTGGTAGGCATCCAGCCCCCCCTGAGTAGGGGTGGTGGTAGTGGTAGGCATCCAGCCCACCATGAGTAGGGGTGGTGTTGGTGGTAGGCATCCATCCCCCTATGTGTGGGGATGGTAGTAGTGACAGGCATCCAGCCCCCCCTGAGTAGGGGTGGTGGTAGTGACAGGCATCCAGCCCCCCCTGAGTAGGGGTTGTGGTAGTGACAGGCATCCAGCCCCCCTGAGTAGGGGTGGTGGTTGTGGTAGGCATCCAGCACCCCATGAGTAGGGGTGGTGGTAGTGACAGGCATCCACGCCCCCCTGAGTAGGGGTGGTGGTAATGGTAGGCATCCAGCCCCCCATGAGTAGGGGTGGTGTTGGTGGCAGGCATCCATCCCCCTATGAGTGGGGATGGTAGTAGTGACAGGCATCCAGGCCCCCCTGAGTAGGGGTGGTGGTAGTGGTAGGCATCCAGCCCCCCCTGAGTAGGGGTGGTGGTAGTGGTAGGCATCCAGCCCACCATGAGTAGAGGTGGTGTTGGTGGTAGGCATCCATCCCCCTATGTGTGGGGATGGTAGTAGTGACAGGCATCCAGCCCCCTGAGTAGGGGTGGTGGTAGTGACAGGCATCCAGCCCCCTGAGTAGGGGTGGTGGTAGTGGTAGGCATCCAGCCCCCCTGAGTAGGGGTGGTGTTAGTGGTAGGCATCCAGGCCCCTATGGGTGTGTATGGCATTGGTGATAGCCATCCCGCCCCTATGGTTCTGCTGTTGCTAGTGTACGTCATTTCTGCATCCCTATGTGTGTGTGACATATGTCGGGTACGTGTCGTTTGTTTGTGTAGTGGGTGTTTGACTTACCGTCTGCGCCGTACGCGTCCGTACCTGTTCCGGTAATAGATGTAGAGTATTGGTAGGACCTGCGCGATGGGATTCATGGTTGGTTCGTCTCGTTCGGGTTTCTCGTTGCTTCGACTCGTGCTCGTTACTGGCTTGTTCGTCTCGTAGCCGTGGATCGTCTTGTGGCGCGAATCGGAGCTTATGTGCGTCTCTCCCGGATGCTCTGACGTGCCGGACGTAGCGACGGGTTCGGCGCGTACGAAAGGCGCATCGTACTAGTCCGGCCGGAAGGTGCTGTATTTTTGCTTCCGTGCGACTCGATTCTGCGTTTACGGATCCGGCTCGGGCGGGGAACAGGAGCTGGAATGGGTACGTACGGCTGGGTCGGGATCTGGGCAGTTATGCGCATCGTACTTGCTCGTTCGTACGAATGTTCGAATCGGTCGTGAAACACGCGTTCGGCTTGGTTTTTTTCCGGACGAATAGTGTTAGGTGTGCTTCTGGCCGAGATCGGAATCGACCCCCAAATTTTTGCAAACGATATTAATTACTTCGATATTTCAGAGAACGATATTTCTTACCTGAAACTGGATATTCTTGCCCACGATATTCTTGCAGTCAATATTTTTGTATCTCAATATTTTGCACTCGACATTATTGCAAGTCGACATTTCCTACTCAATATTCTGACTCTTTACCCACCAAACCATAGCAGCATCAAGAGTATATCACCTAGTTCATAAGCAAGATATTCTAGATCACAAATTCTTCCAAATTCCTATCCCCAGTTTGCATAAACTTCATAAAAGTCCAGCACCTATGCTGATGGCAGTGATTAAATATATATCAGAGCCTGTCTGCGTTGAGGAAAAGTAGCATTCTTTAACATGGAGACCAGGGGGCATATTTACAAGCTCCTTTCACCATGGGAGCCTCACTTTTTATGATGTTCCTGTGGCGATAAACCTTCTGCCTTATTTACAAGACGGCGTTAAGTCACTTCATGTGGCTTACCACCGCCTTGTAAATAAGGCCCCCTTTCACGCTACACTTAGCAAGAAAGGGGTGTGCAATGGGTGTTTCAATAGGCGTTCCACCGCAACACCCATTGATTTTGATGCTGCCCCCTATTTACAAGAGTGGCGTAAATAGGAGGCAGCGCCAAAATTAAGACCAGGAAAAACCTTGTCTTAACAAGGCGAAACGAGGAGAAATGTTTAATTTCTCCTCGTTTTTGCTGTTTCTATGTGTGCTGCTTTGTGCAGTACACATAGAAACAGCAAAGTGCCATGAATGATTGTTCATGTGCAGGAAGGTGTCCCTTCCTGCACATAAACAATAATTTAAAAAAAATGACGATTTGCAACTTCTATGTGTGCTGCACAATGCAGCACACATATAAGTTAGAATTTGACATTCTGGATTGTTTATGTGCAGGACGGGACACCACCCTGCACATAAACAGTCCTTCCCTCAACGCAAACACCCTTGCACTATGGTGCAAGGATGCCTGCATTGGCACTAGGCAGCTGAGTTTAGCGCCAGTGCTAGGGAAAATGCAGTGATGTGCCGTACCATTGTAAATCAGGCGCATCCCTGAATTTTCAGAATGGCGGGGCGGGGCGTGGCGGTAGCAATGTTTGCTTAATGCCACGCTTTGCCATTCCCTTGTGAATATGCCCCCAGGTAATGGGCACATAACATTTTAAAAAGAATAAAAAGTGAATCATTGTTTGCTGGGAATGGGAGTCACATGGACACACCGCCAATTGCCTAATATAAGACGAAGCTGTGGGAAAAGCATCTAAAATATGCACTACGTTCAGTCTCAGAAGTGTCAACCGAAACCTATGTTGGCTGTTCTGGACCCAAATGAGATAGGGCAAGTGTCTAGAGTTGTCTGAATAAGTATATAAGTTGGAACAAACCTTTTCTGTCTCCCTCTCTTCTAGGCGCATAGCAAGCAATTTTAATTTAACTGTGTCTTTGCATACCAAGGGGATAAACTCTGGTTCATTGTATAATTTGGGCATATTCAGGTTGAGGCTGAGTTCCTTTCTATATGCTAACCAAGGTATTTTCAAGGCATTGTCTGTACTTAAGCAATCTCGCAACACTAAGCAGTTGAAAGATGCCTCTTCCCTTGTCCCAATACGCAGCCAAAGAACGAGGGGGTGTAGATTGATATTTATTTATTTTATTTATTTATTTTAGAAGTTTTATATAACGCTGGCTAGACCCAGAGGTATCAGAGCGCTTTACATGAGTATGAAGATAGTAACAGAAGAGGACAACATTTAAACAGCATGGAATACCAACAAGTTAACAAAAGCGACAACGGCTTGAAAGTATACAAATCGAATACACAGATAGATAGAGCAATAGCTATATACATATATGGCATGGAAATGAGAGAACGAATTCAGGTATACATTCAGGTATAATTCAAGTATACATATCAAATACACAGATAGATAGAGCAATAGCTATATACATATATGGCATGGAAATGGGAGAACGAATTCAGGGCACATGATATTTATTGAGGAGGTGTGTTTTAAGGTCTTTTTTAAAGCAGGTATAGGAAGGGTTGCATCGCAGGTCTTTGGGGAGGGAATTCCAGATGTTTGGGGCATTTCCGGAGAAAGAGCGGGATTGTGTGGATTTCTTTTTTAGCAGGGGTGGGACTAGGAGGAAAGTGTTGGTGCTTCTCATAGGTCGTGTGCTGCCCGCTTTGCAGAGTTTATTGGCGAGGTACGGCGGTGTATTTTGATGAAGGACTTTGTGTGTAATGCAAGCAGTTTTATAGGCGGATCTGCCTTCGATTGGGAGCCATTTGAGAGTTATGAGGGTTGGGGAGATGTGGTCGAAACGTTTGCAGTCGGTGATGAGCCTGGCTGGAAGGTTGAGCACAGATTTGAGTGGAGCTAGGTGGACCTTGGGGATTCCGGTGAGGATGGCGTTGCCGTAATCAATTCGCAAGAGGACCAGTGACTGGACTACTAGTTTAAAGTCATCCGTTGGAATAAAGGGCTTAATTTTCTTGAGATGCCGGAGAGTGAAGAGGGCTCCTTTAGCCGAGTTTTTGATGTGGACATTGAGAGTTAGGCTATTATCGATGGAGATACCAAGAGATTTTACTGAGTTGGACAGGGAGAGTGGGCAGTTGAGGGCATTAAGGTCAGAGATCCAGGTTTGAATGGGGAGAGGGTTGTTTTTAGGGGAGAAGAGAATGATTTCAGTTTTTTTAGGGTTGAGTTTAAGATGATTTAATTGGAACCAGGATTGGATCTTAGAGAGGGTGTTGTTAAGGTGTATGATGTCCGCGTGGGTTTTGATCTTATAGTAGAGTTGGCTATCATCGGTGTAGAGGTGGTAGCTGATTCCAGCTTGTTTTAGAATGAGGGTGAGGGGTTCCATAAAGAGATTAAAGAGAGAGGGAGAGAGAATAGATCCCTGGGGGACTCCAAGGGAGACTGGAGTGGGGTTAGATAGACAGTCGTGAATTTTAATTTGCAGTGTTCGGTGTTGAAGATAGGAGACGGACCATTTGTGGGCAGTACCATTGAGGCCGAAACGATCTCTGAGCACATTAAGTAGGGCAGAGTGGTTGACTGTATCAAACGTTGCAGATAGATCAAGGAGAATAAGTAGGCAGGTCTCGCCATTGTCGAGGGAGTGGTGGATGTCATCAACAATGTTTAGCATGGCAGTTTCGGTGCTACAGCCTTTCCTGAAGCCTGATTGTAGGTGGTCCAGTAAGTTGAAATTTTCGATGTGTTTGTCTAATTGGAGCAGGACACATTTTTCAAGGGCTTTGGAAAGAAGGGGGAGGTTAGAGATGGGGCGGAGATTGATAAGGTAGGGAGGACGGTGGCAGTGTCCCCACGAGCCGTTTCAGCGGTACGGCCGAATTAAGCTATATCTTCTGCTCTCCTTTGCCGAGCTGGTTTTTAAATCTGGTTTTATACTTTTACTGTGTTTAACTTTTGGGGAATTGCAAGGGGGGCTGTTGTACTTACTGGGTGAGTGGAGGCCTGGGCTCAGTGTTTTCTCCTGCCCGCCCCGGTCCGACGCGGTAGCTAGTACAGTTGCGCGGAGGGCGGGGCAGGGAGAGCCAGGCACTTCCGCATCGGAGCGGTTAGCGCTCTAGTTGGAGGCAGAGCGCGACTACTTAGGTCGACTGTTTCCTGCGGCCGCGCTGCGGTAGGGAGGACGGTGGCAGTGTCCCCACGAGCCGTTTCAGCGGTACGGACGAATTAAGCTATATCTTCTGCTCTCCTTTGCCGAGCTGGTTTTTAAATCTGGTTTTATACTTTTACTTTGTTTAACTTTTGGGGAATTGCAAGGGGGGCTGTTGTACTTACTGGGTGAGTGGAGGCCTGGGCTCAGTGTTTTCTCCTGCCCGCCCTGGTCCGACGCGGTAGCTAGTACCGTTGCGCGGAGGGCGGGGCAGGGAGAGCCAGGCACTTCCGCATTGGAGCGGTTAGCGCTCTAGTTGGAGGCAGAGCGCGACTACTTAGGTCGACTGTTTCCTGCGGCCGCGCTGCGGTAGGGAGGACGGTGGCAGTGTCCCCATGAGCCGTTTCAGCGGTACGGCCGAATTAAGCAATATCTTCTGCTCTCCTTTGCCGAGCTGGTTTTTAAATCTGGTTTTATACTTTTACTGTGTTTAACTTTTGGGGAATTGCAAGGGGGGCTGTTGTACTTACTGGGTGAGTGGAGGCCTGGGCTCAGTGTTTTCTCCTGCCTGCCCCGGTCCGACGCGGTAGCTAGTACCGTTGCGCGGAGGGCGGGGCAGGGAGAGCCAGGCACTTCCGCATCGGAGCGGTTAGCGCTCTAGTTGGAGGCAGAGCGCGACTACTTAGGTCCAATGCCCCAGCGTCCGCGCAGCGGATGCGCGCAGCGGGCGCGCCGCCTGCGCGCCAAAGGCACGCTTAAGGCAAGCCCGTCTGCGGCCGGCAGGGGCCTGGGGCCAGAACCCCTGCCGGTTCGGCCCTAGGTGTGCAGTATAGTCCCCAACAGCTCTATGCCATGTGCCCCTTGTTGGGAGAGGAGTGCAAGCACAGCTTAGACGCAGATGGTAGTAGGAGAAAATGTAATCACTGCTCCTACACGATTAGCCCGCAGCTAAAGACTAAAGAGCTTGGCCAGAGACTGTGCCTCTCCTTGATTAACTGCCGTTCCATGAGGAAGCACAGACTGAACATTTATGACCATCTTTTAGAAGGTCAAATAGATGTCCTGTTCCTCACGGAAACGTGGCTTAGTGAGGATGCTGCCCCCGATATTCTGGAGGCCCTTCCCAGTGGCTACGGCATCACTAGGGTGGACAGACCCACGGGGTAAGGGGGGGGTATTGCTATAATTTTTAAATATTCCATACAGTGCACTCTGGAGACCACTAATATTGTGGATAGTGAAGCGGGATTTTTCTCCATAACTGTATCTAATAATTTTATTATTAAGGGAGTTCTGGTATACAGACCTCCTGGTCCCTCTACACGTTTCGCGCCTAGGCTGATTGAGTGTTTAATCCAACCAGCATTACGGTATGAGAAACTTCTATTACTAGGAGATTTGAATCTGCATTTTGATGATGCCTCCGATTCTGGGGCGCAGGGGATCTGCCTGGAATTGGCAGCATTACAGATGACACTTAAATCGCAGTGCCCTACGCATTTACGAGGTCACCTACTTGACCCAATTTTTGCTAATTGGGATGCTCTAGAAGTGGAGCAGCCGCTCCAGTTCCCTGGTCGGATCATTTTGTGATCCCTTTTAAGGTGTGGATGTCGGTTCAAAAGACTCCAGCGAAAGCGGAACTTAAGCTGAAATGCAGGAGATGGGCGAGTTTCTCGCAAGACAACTTTAGCAAGCTCCTCTTACAGGGGGGCCCCCCGGGTGGTCGGGAGATTGACTCGGCATGTGAGGCCTTAGATAGGCGCATTTTGGAAGCACTTGACAGCTGTGCACCCTGGGCCACAAAGGCACCCATAAGGCTAGCAAAATCTGCCCCCTGGTTCGGAGACGAATTGAGACTGGCAAGAGCGGCCTGCAAACGTCTTGAAAGACGATGGAGAAGGGATTTCCTGGCCCAATTGAAGACGGATTATAAAGTTAGTCTTAAGCTCTATCATACCCTTATCAGAAAAACGCGGGCGTCCTACTACAAGGATAGAATTGTGAAAGCGGAAAATTCAATCAAAGAGCTGTTTTCCGTCTACAAAGAGATCTCATCCCTGGATAAGGTCGCAGCACCGAGTATGAGTTCAGTGGAATCATGTAACCGGATAGCAGAGTTTTTTGTTGAGAAGGTGGAGAAAATGTATTCCACCTTCCCGGTCTCTGCAAGGGAGGGGCACACTGAGGCTGCTGCTCCTACTAACAGAAAGGGAGAGGACTATCTGGATACATTTAGTACCCCTAATTATGAGACCCTAATGAAGATAGCTAGTAGCATCAAGTCCGGCTCTCCCAGTGATCCTGCAAGGCCGAAGGTGCTGATAGGGAGTATGGAATGCCTTGAACCGTACATTAGAAATCTGTTAGAGCTCTCTTTTAGCTCAGGCATTGTGCCCAAAAAATGGAAGGAGGCTGTGGTCTTACCGCTGAGGAAGAAGCCGAATGTCAGCATGGACCAGCTAGACAATCTGCGGCCCATCTCGCTTCTCCCTTACTTTGCGAAAATTGCAGAGAAGGTTGTGAATATCCAACTGATGGCCCATGTCAACACACATAGTCTGCTCCATCCTACTCAATCCGGATTTCGAGCGTCATACTCGACTGAATCGGCTCTGTTCCTCTACACTGAGACTATTCGGAAGTACGTTGATGAGGGTCAGACGGCGGCCTTAATTTTATTAGATCTGAGTGCCGCCTTTGACACTGTCTCTCATCATACGTTGCTTCAGTGTCTCAGAAGGGGTGGGGTGGGGGGAAGGCACTGGAATGGATGGAATCTTTTCTGCAGAATCGCAGTTTTCAGGTAGCGCAGGGACCTCATTTATCTAAGAGTATTAGGCTTAAACAGGGGGTGCCACAGGGGTCCACCCTCAGCCCGTCCCTGTTTAACCTATATGTGGCCCCAGTGGCAGACATCACTGGAAGGTTTGGGGTCAAAGTTGTGCCCTACGCCGACGACACACAATTGGTGGTGTCCCTAACACAGTCGGACGAGAAGGCAGCCGCTAATTTTAACTCCTGCCTGCAAGAACTAGCGGTTTGGATGGCTAACAACTGCCTTAAACTGAACGGGAGTAAGACAGAAGTGCTGGTTATTGGCAAGGCACCTTCTGTGTGGAAGTCGGCGTGGTGGCCACAGACCCTGGGTCCTGTCCCTGGCCCTAGTGAACAGGTTAAGAACCTAGGGGTGTGGCTTGACCCTAAGCTCTCGTTTGAGCATCACACAAGGCGGGTGGCAGGAACCTGTTTTGGAATCTTGCGTGGACTACGCAAGACCCTGAACCTCTTACCCACCGTAGCTAGGAAGACTATGGTCCATGCTTTGGTAACATCGAGGCTGGACTATGGAAATGTGCTTTATTTGGGGGCTAATGTCTCCTGTGTACAGAGGCTTCAATGTATCCAGAACGCAGCAGCTCGCCTGGTTCTGATGCTACCCAGGCAAGCCTCTTCCAGAAAGGCTCTGGTTGCCCTTCATTGGCTTCCGATCAAGGAACGAGTCCTGTTCAAAGCTCTCTGTGTGAGTCATCGGATTTTACAAAGGAAGGGGCCCTCATACCTTCATCACCTTCTGACTCCGTATGTCCCCTCCCGCCAATTAAGGTCTAGCGGGACGGGACAGGTTATCATTCCCAGAGTCAGGAGGGCAAGGATGGGTGGGCGTTCCTTTAGGTTCATGGCAGCTCAGCAATGGAACAAACTCACGTGGGGGCTTCGGATGGAGGCCTCGGAGCGAATTTTTTGCAAAAAGCTGAAAACTTTTCTTTTTCCCACTGAGTAGCTCCCTGGGTGCTTGACCATTCTCGGGGGGGGGGGCCGGGAGGTAGAGTCCTTTTTGAGGTTGTACCACAGCGCGGGGACACACTAGCCTAGTGTAACCATGCGCTCTATAAATGTCATTATTATTATTATTATAAGGTCATTGGGGTCGGCATTAGGGTTTTTGATAATGGGAGTGATTTGTCCAAGTTGAAGGGAGATAGAGACACATCCCGTGGCAAGGGAGGTGTTGATGATTGTGGTCCAGGATGGGGCAATGATGTGCTTTAGGCCTTGTACAAGGTTAGATGGGAGGGGGTCTTTAGTATGGGAGGACGGTTTAAATTTAGCCAAGATGTTGAACACTTCGTGCTCGGTTACAGGGAGGAAGTTATGCCAGGAGGCATTGTTTTTTAGTAGTGAGTTAGGGTGGTTGGTTTCAAGAAGTGTAGTTGAGGGTAAGTGAGGGGAGTAGATTAGGGGAGATGAAGTAGTGAGCATGTGCGAGGGATGGTTAGGGTGAGGTACAATAGTGGGTAAGTTTATTGAGGGATCAGGGGGAGGGGAATGTGGTATGAGCTTTTGGGGTGGTGTCAGGTGTATGTTGGGAGTTGGAAGGGATCTGAGTTAAAAGGAAAGATTGCTCTATTTTAGCGATTTTTTCGGAGAAGAAGTGGGCTATTTCTTCACATCTAGCAGTCGAGGCCATCGGATTTGGAGGTGCGGAGCATGTTTGGTTACGAATGATGTTGAACAGTTCTCTGGGTCTATTTTTGGCCAGATCGAGTTGTGTACGGAAGAAGGATGCCTTTTCGTTAAAAATGTGTTTCTTGTATGTAGATCTAGCTAATCTGAGGAGTGCCAGATGTGAGGGAGATGGATACAGCTGTCTCCATGTTCTTTCCATCAGTCTTAGTGAGCGTCTTTCGTTGTTGAGCTCTGAGTTAAACCATGATTTAGAAGGGATATTTCTTTGATTTTTAAGGTTAGGGGGGGCCAGTTGGTCAAGGACAACAGTGACTGCTTTATTAAAGTGTTCCGTAAGCTCATTAGCGTTTTGTGATAGAGGAGTGAGGAGAAGTTGAGCTTGGAGTTTAGACTCAAGTTCATCAGGGGGGATAAGTTTTAGATTTCTGGTCCATTTCTTAGGTTTAATTATTTTAGTGTGGGGGGGGCAGTGCCGTGGTAGCAATGGTGAACAGTATGAGGTGGTGGTCGGACCAGTCAATGGGGATGATATTGGTCAGGAAGGCCAGATCCTTGTTGGTAATGATAGCATCCAGGATGGCTCCTTTGTTGTGGGTTGGGGAATGGCATAGTTGTTTGAGGTCATTAATCTCAAGAAGATTGGTGAGGGGGGTGGTTGATGGGTCATTTGTATCGTTCCAGTGGAGGTTGAGATCTCCAAGGAAGAGATTTTTTGAGTTGGAAATTGAGGATTGTGTCAGAAGGTCGGATAGTTCATCAATGAAGGGATGAGGATCTCTGGAGGGTGGTAGATGTTATGTAGGTGAATTGGGAGGGAACCTTGTATTTTTAGTTCAGCTTCAAGGTATTCGAAGGTGGAGTGGCCAGAATTGTTAACAAGGGAGAGATGCAGTTCGTTTTTGAAGATTATGGCTAGACCACCCCCAATTCTTTCGGGTCTATCTTTTCTAAGGATGGAGTATCCGGGGGGGGAGAGTAGGTCAAGTATGCTCGTTGAGTGGTCATTGAGCCAGGTTTCCGTGAGGAACGCGATGTCAATGGATTCGCTTAGGATAGTTTCAGAAATTTCAGTGGCATGTAGGACGGCAGATCTACAGTTCACAAAAATGCAAGCGAGGGGTTTGGAGTAGATTTTGGGGGGTGGGCAGGAGTGGATAGTGGTGAGTTGTGGGGGAGGTCTGGGGGAGACGGGAGAGGAGGGGATTCTGTTAGTCCCCAGGGTAACGGGGATGTTAGAGTAGGGGAGTAGACGAAAGTTGATTGATGAACTGGGATGGTGAGAGTTGCTATTGGGGGGAGGGCAGGAGTGGATAGTGGTGAGTTGAGGAGAAGGTCTGGGGGAGACGGGAGAGGAGGGGATTCTGTTAGTCCCCAGAGTCACGGGGATGTTAGAGTGGGGGAGTAGAGGAAAGTTGGTTGATGAACTGGGATGGTAAGAGTTGCTTTTGGGGGGAGGGCAGGAGTGGATAGTGGTGAGTTGAGGAGGGGGTCTGGGGGAGACGGGAGAGGAGGGGATTCTGTTAGTTCCCAATATACCAGGGATATTAGAGTAGGGGAGTGGAGGATTGTTGATTGATGAACTAGGATGGTAGGAGTTGCATAGGTCGGAAGTGTCTGACGTGGAGAGATGGCTCACGGTGCGGTGGGGACTATGAATACGGCAACAGGGAGGGGTAGTTCTCCAATGATTATAGCTAGTGGGGTTTTTTCGGCTGGAGTAAGGAGAGATTGCAAGGTTGAGGGGTGTTTTCTGGTGCTTAGGGAATTAAAATCATCTCTAAGTCGAGAGAGTTCAATCATCAACTTAGAGAGATCCTGTTCTATGTTCCGAAGAGTCTGGGTAATTAGAGAGAGGGGGAAAACTGTTGGGGCGGAGGAGAGGGATAGGGGACGGTCTGTGATTGCTACGGGGGAGGGCTTTTTGTGTGTAGGATGTGAGAGGTCAGTGGGGGAGGGATGAGGAGTGTTAGGGCTGCTGGACGTGGGGGGTGGCGTGATGGGGACAGGAGATTTAAGACCTCAGGGGATGAGGTCAGAGATGTTACACAGGCATGGAGAGTGTGGAGATGGACTGCGTCAGGGTTACGTGGTGGTGTGAAATTTGGGGGGTGGGATGAAGGATTCGGAGGTGGAGATGATGGGGCTGGAGGGGGCACAATAGGTGAATCAGGGTGGAGGGGTAGGGATTCAGGTTGGGGGAGCGGGGAGGAAGGATAGGGGTTAAGAATTTTAGACAGGGTTGGAGGGGACAGGTCGTTGGAGAGTGTGTGTGATTGGGAGAGGGGGTGTGCCATAGGGATGTCAGGAAGAGGGGGTCATTGGGGGAGAGAATATTTGGACGTCGGTGATTGGGGGATGGCGTTGGCTGTGGAGAAGTCAGGGAGGGGGAAATTGATGTCAGTGTTTGGAGGATGGTGTAAGCTGGAGGGATGATGGGGGGAATGGGGTCGGAGGTAAGGGAGAGAGCGTGAGGGTGTTGTGCGGTTGGTTGGACAGAAGGGTAGGAATGGTTTTGTCAAGTTGGAGAGACAGGGTGCTGAAGTGGTGCTCAAAGATGGGATTCAGCGGCTTGTATGAGGATGTTACCCGTTTTGAAAATGGAGATGTCGATTTCGCCTAGAAAGGCTGGGGAGGGAGTAGTGGATAATTTGAATCCATAAGGGATTTTGGTTGAGTTAATGACTGGGAGATGTCGTAGGAAGATGCTTTTCCATTTGGAGGGGCGTTTGGAATAGAAGATGTAGTTGGTTTTAATGGACGAAGTGAGGCTAAGGTAGTTATCAACAATTAGTGTTTCAGGGTTTCGGATGAGAAGTTTGTGTTTAAAGTTTTTTTTAGTGCTTTTAGAGAGATTGGGGGGAGTAAAGAATTGTCCAAGAGTTGGGGCCATGTTTGGAGAGAGTAGAGTCATGGGGAATGTGGGCGTGGTTGAGGGGGGGCATGTTGGGTCGGTAATGGGATGGAGAGAGTTGGGAAGGAAGCAATGAGGGCAATGGGGGGGTAAGGCAAGGGGGGGTGAAGACACCGGGGGAGGGAGGGGGAGGACCATGCCCAGGGGGGGTTAAATAAAGAGGCTGGGTGAGGGGAGGGGGGAATCCTCGAAAGGAGTAGGAGGATGAGAGCAAGGTCACTGCTGGAGGGGCGGCAGGTGGGAGAGTTAAGTAGGGGACCGGGCGGGAGTTCGCAGTCACAGAGGGCGGAGGAAGAGAGGGGGGTCAGTAAAATGGGGGCGAGAGAGGGGACAGGACGGCGAGTTTGTTAGGTGGCGGAGAAAAATTAACAATCCTCATGGACATCAGAGAAAGAGGGGGGTCGATGGAGGGAGAGGAGAGGGGGTGAATGTGCTGGGGGAGGGAGTGTATAAAGAAAGGGAATTAGCAGAATGTGTGAGTTTAGGGCAATATATTTCAAAAGCATTCATAGGCAAAGATAATAGTTGAGATTGCATGCATAGATAATAATGAAATTCCATTAATGGGCCTAGTGGGTCATCAACGATGAAATGGTATTCAGAATAGAGACAGAAAGTTACTGTGTTAAACGAGATTGTTATCAGCAGTTAGAACCAGATAATATATTCAGTGATTTTCTATACCGAGCTCTGAGAGGCAAATATAGTTAGCTGTACTCTGATGGATGGATAACAGCTTTTTCAAACAACCATCCTCCACGTGTGTATGGCATCTGCTGTTCTCAGACCTCACACCTCTGTACCATAGGGTTTCATTCCCTATTTGAGGCGAACGTGAACAGGCCCTCAAAAGAGTTTTGCAAAAACAGCTGCCCTGTTACTCACTACTATCGTGTTCCATTTGCCCTTATCATCAAACAAAACCCCTAAATTGAGAGTGAAAGGTGGCAACAGAGGTGATTTTGCAGCAGTTCACGAAGAAAGTTCGCATTTTAAGTTTCTTGGGCTCTAGAACCATTACATGTGTCTTCTACTGGTTAATGGTGAGGTCTAAATCCTCTATAAAGAGACAACATTTGTCCAGAAGCCTCTGGAAGACAAACAAAGTCTGACCTAGCAGCACGCATTATCTGTGTACAGCAGGGCAGGTATTTGACATGAGTCTGCTCTCAGTACATCGAGGCCAAAACTGGAAAGGTACTTATTAAGTCCGTTAATATATAGAGTGAAAAGAAAGGGGCAAGTTTGCACCCCTGGTGAATCGCTCTGGTAATAACAAATGGTTCAGTTGTCTCAACCCTTTGGGCATACCTTATATTTGCCGGCACCCCTGAATTCAATTGCTTCAAGAAGGTGAAAATTCAGCCCTCCACACCCATACCATACATCAACTCCGAGAGTTCAGAGCAGTTAACATAGTAAAATGCTAGGCTTTGGTCCATAAATGCAAGAAACATAGTGCTACGCCTAGCAATAGCATATTTACTACTCAAAAGATACAGGTTTAAGCACTGCTCTGTAGTTCCTAAACCAGCTCTTAAACCATATTGCAAATCAGACAGGATGTTATTCGCACTGGACCACTCCTCCAGTCTATCTAAATGGATCCTGCCCTTGATCTTAGATGATGAACCTATTAAAGGTAACACTTCGGATCCTCATCCTTACCCTTCGTAAAGAAGGGAACAATAGTGGTGTGAGAAGATGAAGCTGGGGGGCCTAGGATAGCAACTGCCTTCAAAACCTTCGCTAATAAGGGGACCCAGAGAGAAGGATTATCTTTGAATAAATCAAATGGAACCCCATTGGGACCGGTGCCTTGCTCCTAGTTCACTTCTCCAAAGCTGCCTGTACATCATGAACATCAATTACCAGGCAGTCTGGGTAGTCTACTATATTCTTGATACAAACTGCTGCTCTCCCCAGATGCTTGACCAGAATGGACCTTAGTGAAATGGGTAAGCCACGTTTTGGGCAAAATTACAGTGTACTTAAAATGTGGGGAGTTAATAACCTGCCAGAAAGCTCTGTGGTCTTTACAGCTAATAGCCTGGCCACAGCCTTCTATTACTGTATCCAACAGAGACGCGCCTGCTCAGGGATTCTAAGTGCTGACTTAAGTGCCTTAACCTGGTTGCTATGAGCGTTCAACATTGCTCATCAAACCATCTCGGATGGGCGATTTTCTTAGTGACCCATACAAGAACCATCTGTACCTTCCAGATTGAAGCTCACAATGTTGAATAGCAAGAAATAATCTTACCTGGGTCAGCACCCTGATCTAACACAGTACACCTCATGTTAATCAGATCACTCAGCACTCTACCCTTGTCAGCTCTATTCCATTTCAACAACATCCACTTATTCCTATCAGCACAGACAGGGAACTGATTGAAGGGACAGGAAATACAATCCTTACTACTCCAAAAGAGAGCAGGCATACATCTATGGCCAGTAAGTGCATTTTCATGGACATTGTGATCTGAAAATCACTGGGGAAACAGGATAATATCTATCAAACTGGTAAAATCCCCCCCAAGGCATCAATGGCAAAATGTAAAGAATATTTAAGAAGAAAATGATTGAAAACTTAACCACAAAAAGTATGGGGAAAATGAAGCATAGGGACACCATACTTTCGTATCAGTCGGAATGCAGGAGAGCAATAAAGCTCGAAACTTCTTAGATTGAAATCAACCATCCAGGCAGTGGACACATTACACCTCCGGCTGCTAATAAACCCAGTCACTTCCTTGCTTAGAGCATTAATAATTTATTTATTTTTAGGGCCAAAATAATTGTTATACAGATTGATTTGAAAAAAATATGTTGTACTACATTCCAGCCTTTAGAGTTGAAAGTTATGTGTCTTTTCCAAAAGCCCAAATGACTCTCCCTGGAAATGCAACAGAGACAAAGGTAGAAAGCCCTCCCTTTGTCCATCCGGAACTGGTGGTCTCTGCAGGGAAAGATAATTGGTAAAACCGTCTGAATGATGCTGTGTGAGAGTCCAAGTCCCTTGGCAAGGGCGGATATCAAAGTTTTTAACAAGAGCCAGCCGATCTGGATTCTGTAGTTTAGCACCCAAACCCACTATATTCCAGGATATGACCATATAAGGAGGTTTACTGCACACGCCACTGTTCTTTTTACACATAGAGGGGCTTATTTACAAGCCGCTTGCGCCACCCGTACGTCACTTTTCCCATGTTAAAAATTACGCAAAAGTGGCGCAAGGCGCTTGTAAAAAAGCCCCAGAATGCGGAGTAAAGGCATAAGCTCCAAAGCTGGGGACACATTAAAATAGATTTTAAGCGGCCTACAGCAATATGCTCTGAACTTCGCACAGTGGCTGTCGGTCGACTGACTCAGGCCTGGGTAGAGCTGAGAAAAGATTCCTTGTTGGAATGAGCGAGCACCATAAAACAACTTCCCCTCGCCCTGCCATTGAAGGACAAGCTGCACCAGGGCTGCTGAATCCTGAGTGTGGTGCATAGAAAAACCCAAGAGGGAGTGACTCTATTTGGCCAAATGCCACAAAGAGATGATTCCACCTAGGCGATAAATTAACAGTAACACAATCTTGAGGATCAGATTTGGGTGTGTTGCCCACCCACAAAACTCTCCATACAATTTTGATCTCAATGTGCAATGGAAATATATCCTGCACATGCTCCTTGAGCTAATGAGTGACTTTGTTAAGCAACTGTTCCTAGATCTCATACAAGCGCTGGCCAAGAAATGGGACCCCTTTCAAGATAATGACTCGGTTACTTACCGGTAATCTTCATTAATCCAAGTCATAGTCTTCCTCGTCGCAGTCACCCAGGAGCACTCCATGTTCCAGGCACAGCATTCACCCATATAAAAAAGTCCCCACCCAATTTGGCGGCCTGACAGAAAGTACCTGTCATCTGACCTATAAGGGTGGGGCAACCGTAGAACACATCCTGCAATACCCACAAGCGGAGAAGCAACTAGAAGGAAAAAGCAAGATAGTTTTTGTTCGTCCCACCACCACCAAGGGTGGGAGGGAGGGATCATGACTGTGACGAGGAAGACTATGACTCGGAGTAATGAAGATTACTGGTAACTGAGTAATTACCTTCCTCCTCCGTCTTCCTTGTCACAGTCACCCAGGTGCGTATACCCAAGCGCCAGACGAACAAAAGAAACAGACAGCCAAAGGATGCCAAGAAAAGTTATTTACAGACAAGCACAATCAGTGAACAGCAGCAAGGACAGCAAAACCATAATCCCCAGAAAACACCTCCCCCATCCGCAACTTATAATGAGAGATGAAGGTATGAGGGGAAGACCAAGTCGCCGCAGCACAAAGATCTTTTAAGGAGGTGCGCTTAAAAGAAGCCCAGGAGGAAGCCACACCCCGGGTGGAATGCCCCTGAATGACCGGAGGAAGAGAAATCTCAGAATGAAGATAGGCTAAGGAAATAGTGGACAGAACCCAAAGTGAAAGAGTAGCCATGGTACGTCGATGACCTTGCCGGGCAACACCAAAGGTGACAAACAAAAAATCCACCTGGCGAAGGGAGGTGGTCCGCTTAAGGTAAATCACAAGAGCCCTCGTCAAATCCAGCCAATGAAGCAGGATTTCCTCCTCAGTAGAGGGGGTAGGAAAAAAAGCTGGAAGGACAATATCTTGGGACAAATGGAAAGGGGAGGACATCTTGGGAAGAAAGACTGGGTCAGGGCGAAAGACCACCTTGTCAGGAAAAAAGCGTACAAAGGGAGAATGGCAAAGCAAGGTGCCAAGCTCCCCCAAACTCCCCCGAGGTAATAGCCACCAGGAAACACACCTTCATGGTGAGAAACTCCAAAGACACAGAAGGTAGGGGCTCAAACGGAGAACGCTGCAAGGCATGAAGTACCAGAGGAAGATCCCAGGGGGGAACAGGAGAAGCAACAACAGGCCGTCGAAGAAAAAACTACAAAGAAGGCGAGAAACCAAGGATGCAAAAGAGGGGAGAGTGGAACCCCTGATAGCCTTAATGGTGGACCACTGGCTGCGGAGAGTGGAAACCGACAGCCGAAGCAAAAAACCATCCTGGAGCAGCTCAAGCACAGAACCCCCCTCACGGGAGTCAGGGAGAAACTCCTGCGAAGAACACCAAGCAGAGAAATTCCTCCAGTGACGTTCGTAAACCTTAAGGGTACTGCCCTTCCTAGAATTCTGTATAGACAGAGCCACCACAGAGGAACAACCCAAAGACTCTAGCCGTCACCTTTCAACTTCCAAACCCCCAACGCCAACTGGCCGAGAGCCTGACGAGACAGGAGAGGAAAGCGGAGCGGAGAAGGGGACAGCGGGAACCTCCAAGGGGGAGCAACAGCCAAACGAAGGAGGAGGGGATACCAAGGCTGGCATGGTGAAAAGGGGACCACCAACAGCACCACCACCCCCTCCGTCCTGATCTTTGCCAAAACCCTGCTGAGAAGGGGAAAAGGAGGAAAGGCATAAAGAAGACCCCGAGGCCAAGGGAAACTCAGGGCATCCACGGCCCACGCCTCCCTGCAAGGAAGAAGGGAGCAAAACATTGGCAGAAGAGCATCCTGAGGGGAGGCAACCAGCAGGTTGGCTTCCGCCCAAGCCCCAATCTGATCCGCTTGGAGAGCCAAAAGAGGAGAGCGAGTGCCCCCCAAATGATTCAAACAGGCACGAGCCACCTGATTGTCTGTCCGGACTTGAACACACTTGTCCTTCAGATGACAGGCAAAGTGCAGGAGAGCCTTGAACACCGCTGCCAGGTCCTTCCAATTCGAAGATATCCAGCTCTTTGCGGGTGACCAAGGACCCTGAGCAGAAAGAACCCCGATGGTGGCCCCCCAACCCAAAGGGCTGGCATCGGTCATCAGGGAACAGGGCACAGGAGGATCCAGGGGCACCCCTACACCAGGTTGGTCGAAAGCAGCCACCAATGCAGCTGGACAGAAATGGCGGGAGTCACCGGAACAGAGGCATCGTAATCCTGGTACCCCGGATTCCAGTGAGACAGAAGGTGATACACCAAATGGAAGAGGTGTCTGCGAGCCCAAGGAACCAGAAAAAGGGAAGCAGCCATGTCCCCCTGAACCCGCAACCAGTCCCTTGCAGAAGCCGACAGGGCAGACAGAAGGGACTCCAGACGAGAGCTGAGCCGAAGCTGGCGAGCCGGAGGAAGAACCACCATCCCCAACCTGGTGTTGAAGAGAGCGCCGATGAACTGGAGTTCCTGAGACGGGATGAGGTGGGACTTGCTGAGATTCACAAGGAGCCCATGGGACTCCAGACAATTCCGCACCAAAGTCACATCCTCCTGGGCCTTAAGGAAAGACAATGAAGAAATTAACCAGTCATCAAGGTAGGGAAACAAAAGTACCCCCATGCATGCAACAGACCCACCAGGGGAGCCAGGACCTTTGTAAACACCCGAGGGGCAAAGGCCAAACCAAAGGGGAGGACACAAAATTGAAAGTGTTGTCCCAGGGCAAAGAACGGTAAATACCTCTGGAAGAGAGGATGCCCAGGAATATGGAAATAAGCATCCAAAAGGTCGAAGGATGACAGAAAGGCCCCAGGTTAAACAAGGGGCAGAATCTTCTGCAAACTCACCATCTTGAATCTCTGGTAAGGCACATAGGAGTTCATGGTCTTCAGATCCAGAACAGGGCAGAAAACCCCAGACGCCTTCTGCACCAGGAACATCAGAGAGTAGCAACCCTGTCCCAACTCGTCCCGGAGACAGGAACGATGGCACCCTTCTGGAGAAGATCCAAGATCCCTTGCTTCAACCCCAGCAGCTTCCGAGGATTCTGAGGAGTCGGAGTGGGGATGAAAAGATCTGGGGGCCGAGAAGAGAAGTCGATAGAACAACCTTAGGCCACCAGGCGAAGAACCCAGGTGGAAGAAAACAGTCCGATTCGGCCGCCCACCCGGAGATAGTCAGGACTTTGGAGTGGTATCAGTAAGGGCAGCACTCGCGGGCTGTTGCCGGAACTTTGCAGAGAAGGGGGTGCCATGGCTATGACCCCTCCCACGAAAGACCTGGGAGGGACCCTTCCCAGCCAAGGGGGATTCCCAAATGCACGCCTATAGCCAAACCCCTGACCTCTCAGGGCAGGCCGCAGAGGCGTTAGGAGTTTACGATCCTCCACCGAATTCAGCAGATCCTCAAGTTGAGGCCCAAACAACTTAGCTCCATGAAAAGGAAAGCGTGACAGGAGGGACTTCTGGGAGGCCTCCGCCTTCCAAGACCTCATCCAGATGTTACGACAAGCAGAAACAATGGAACCTGAAATGGCTGCTGCAGCAGACAGAGAGTCAAACGTAATGTCTGACAAAAAGCGAACCTGTAATTCTATAAGGCACAGACGGGAATTAACGTCCTTCCCTTGCTGGAGGTCCTCAGATAAGGCCTGAAAATCATGCAGAACTGACTGAACCACATAAGAGGCGTAAGCACCCGCCCTGATGGAAAATCTAGCGATGGAGTAAGCCCGCTTGGCAGCACTGTCCACCTTCTTATCAACAGGGTCGCTAGGAGAGGCGTCCTCCGAGATTATGGAACCACTGGAGGCCAGACCCACCAGTCCACTTTCACTTGGGGGGGGGGAGGGACTCCGTCAGGAAGTTTGAAGAGGGTACTTCTTAGCATGGAACCGAGGCAACCCCGCCTTCTTGACATCAGACCATCCCCTGGACAGAAGCCCCCGGATGGCCTTATGGATGGAAAGAGTGTCAGGCTTTTTCCGGCGGTATTGAGAGAAAAAATCCTCCTCCTCATCCTGAGGAACAACAGACTGAAAGGCCAAACTGTCCTTCAAGTGAGTCATGACCTCCTTTAACTTGGCACCTTTAACAAATCGTCCTTGCTGTTCCTCATCTGAACCATCAGAGTCCAGGTCAGGCTGAGAAGAAACCCTAGGAATCTTAGGCACCGGCCCTTCCCGAGCCGCGAAAGCAGAGTCCACCGCCTTATTAAACATTGCCTGAAGGACATCAAGGTCCTTGCCCACAGGCTGCTAGGAGGAAGCAGGTTCAGACTCCGAACCAGAAGACTGACGTTTACGCTTCTCAGAGCGGTTACCCTCCATGGCCGCAAAAATACAACTGTTGACAAGGAGGAGGCACCAGCAATTTAAAGGGAAGAGACACACCGTTGCTAAGCAATCGGCACTGCCCCCCACCCCATGACGCTGCACACAGAAGACGGTCATCCCGTGACCAAAAACAACCCTGGGAATCCGCCCTGTGGGGGAGATAGGAGCAGCCGGGAACTGTATCCAGGTAAGTAGAGCGCATGGAGACTCAGGTGCCCGCACAGGAAATAAATAAATAAATACTGCCGCTCCATGCCACTAAAGCGTAGAAGTGGCACAAGTGCCAAAACCCACCACCACCGCTCCCTAGTCGCTCAGCGCAGAATTGGTGGCACAAACAGGTTAGAGAATAGCTAGCACCCTGCCGCTCCCAATCGCTCGGCGCAGGAGCGGAGGTGCGGCAAACTCCACATGTAAACCGCCACCCCAGCGGGATCGGCAGCAGCAAGGAAGTGAAGAAAAATAATTAGTAGGAGAGGCTATAACAGACTCCCACAAAGAAAAAGAAAATCATACATACCACAAAATAATGGGTGTTCCAGCCGGAACACAGAGAAAAAAACTATGATGTGTTCTACGGTTGCCCCACCCTTATAGGTCAGGATGACATGTACTTCCTGTCAGGCCGCAATATTGGATGGGGACTTTTTTTATATGGGTGAATCCTGTGCCTCGAACATGGAGTGCTCCTGGGTGACTGTGACGAGGAAGATGGAGGAGGAAGGTAATGGTGAGCAGGGTTTCCTCTGGCAGTAAATGCAGTGCTCGTTGAGATATAGCTGGCTCCTGCCGGGGGGGGGGGGTCATGGAAGGAGCAATACCCTCAAAGTCATGTGATGGCAAAGTTCCCCCGGGCCGAGAGAAACCAAGAGGAGAAACATACTGGTTTGGTATCATATCATCCACCTGAACGGCAGTAGCACCATTGCCTGTGAAACTTAAGCCAAATGCCCAACACCTCGAGGTTGAAGTAGAAGCATCCAACTTGCTTACGTTGGAGCCTGGGCCTTGCCTTGCGATTAGATATGGGATAAAACCTTCAATTGCTCCAAGTCTGTTATTAAGGGAGACCATAAAACCATAAATGCATCTCTCCATGGGCTCAAGTTTGGAGCAAAAAGCAGCAATAGCCCTATCCCCCCTCCTTGCTGGAGGCAGAAGTAGCACCCGCAGTGCCATTATTAGTTCTTGAAGTTGTGTTGGACACTTGCTTCCCTTTGCCATGTGTCACACGACTGGTACAGCTGCTTCTTTTTAGCTGGTGGTGTTAAACAGAGAGAATCAATGCCATCCCTTAGAGCATCCCCCCGCACAGCTGTTCTGGGAGTTTGCAGATCTTTTCTTAACAGCATGCTTGGGGAACAGTAAACGTTTCTCAGCAGAATCTATCTGTTCATTAAGAACCCTCATGGCATGGGTGAGAATCTTTGCAATAGAGTTAGAAACACACTGATGCTTACCTGCTGTAGCTGATATTTTCCTCTTGGCCATAGTGCTACTAATGAAGTAAAGCGGACACCTCAGGCAAGAACATAAATAGTATATCACAGCACTGACAACAATGGGTCAAGAGGGATTTCCCAGCCCAGCCTCCCCCGGGCTCTGACGGGTGCAGTCTGGCCCTCTCTTTTCCCAGGCATGTTCCCAGGCTAGCGCACGGGCATGCGGGGTATGGAGTCCAGTTCACCCCACACAGAAAAAATCATCCTGCACCACAGGAGATCCTATGTGCTTTTGACAACATGACGCAGTGTGATGGCAAACCCTCTCCTCTTTCTGGGCTCAAATGTATTGTGGACTATGGAGTCCAGTTCACCCCGCATGCACCCAGAAAACATCGTCCTGCACCGCAGGATATCCTGTGCGCTTTTGACAGCATGACACAGTCTGATTGCAGAGTACCTCCTCCTCTTGGGCTCAAGTGTATTGTGAGCTATGGAGTCCAGTGCACCCCATACTCACACAGAAACCAGTCAGTGACCTGTCCTCCTACCTCAGACTCCAGAATCCAGCACCAGGCAACAGTAGAATCTTCAGCCGTGAGCCATCAATTGCTGACCAGTGGGAGGCTCTGGACTCAGATCCTGCTGTCTACCCCATCGCAACTCCAGATTGCTCATTATTTCACCCTTCCAAGGTTGATAAAATGGGGTCAATATCTTTTATTTAACAGTGACCATGTTATGAGCTTTTCAAGCACATTGACCTGTCACTAGAGTGACTGTCCAACATACACATTCTGTTATTATAATGATAATTGTTATCATATAATGAAACAAGAATGCTGCAAACGCTGAAGTTGCTTTTTATCACTAATGAACACTAAAGACACTCTTTCTATTGACTTATTTGGAAAGGATTCAGCTGTTTGTCATGTCTGGCTGCAGCAGGGCCGTGATTTGATTCCTTTTCCGCTTTTCTTTTAATTTACTCTACAGTCAAACTAACTTGCAAAACATCTCCGTTAGATCACTGAAAGTGCCCAGGTGTATACTTTTAAGAAACATTTTTGATATTCCAGCATCTTTTAAATTCATTGTGAATATATTAATGTTGTGAAAGTACAGAATAAATGAATGTTCCCATAATTGCTAATTATATGGTGTCTCCTGTTCTTAGAAATACTGAAAGCCTAATGTGATTTCTAAGAATTAAAAAAAAGAGAGCCGCCAGCAGAATGCAGCACACATAGAAAGAGGAAAAATTAAGGAGAAATAAACATATTTATCCTAGTTATGGCTCCCCTGGGGAGGAATAGCATTTTGATGCATTCCCAGGTCTACTTCTAATGGTAAATCTGGGAATGCGTCAAAATCCATGAGTGGAGGCGTGGGAACACCCACACTCCACTCATCGAACACCTCCCTGGGGCAGAGTCCTAACCATTTGGTGCCTGCAGACCGAATCCTGGGTCACATGACTAGGTGTAGCTGGCAGTTGGTCTTTGTGTATTGCTTCCGGATAGTGACACTGTTGATATTGATGTTGATATACGCAATGATACATGTATGTATAAAAACAAAATCGAATCACTGTTGTCGAAATCCCCCGATATGACCTCTCCATCAACCCCGAGTCAGAAATATGTGGTGAGGCACGCCCTGTGCCCTAGGCCTGAAGTTACTGATTGACAGATCACAGGTGGGGTGGCAAGTAACCAGCAAGACAAACATGTGAACAGGAAAACCGCAGATTAGTCCCACATATAGGCAGTGACACCACAATGGGCATGGGAAATTGGCCCCAATAATACGCACATGGCCGCAGCATTCCCAAAACACAATAAAGTTAAATGCCACATGAAGTTAGGAACACTCAGCCAATCAGGACACAGAACACACCACACATGCAGTGATCACTTGCTCCTCATGCCGGACATCTGGACACGTTACCCACTGGCCCTCATTGTGCCCACGCAAGGTCGGTACCCATCTGTGATTGTCATCAGGTGGGAGTTATTTATGATCCCATGACAAAGCCCACATTCTACTACCGAATCTGAATCAATGAAGTGGTTTATGATGCTTCAAGAAATGTAGAAAAAGACATTCAAAACAATTGCACTTTGAGTTAGTCCTCAGACATGTTTCTGTATGCTGCATTTCCGGCCGTAGCGGTTGAATAAACCAACTGTTCCTGTTTTGCCAAACTCCTCTTGTTTTTGTTTTTTCAAGGTAAATTCATATTTGAGCAACATTTTGGCGAGCCCGATAGGAGAGATTGGTGCTTTGAGCCCAACTGCAGCTGAAGGAAAGGACCCCGCTCTGACGGATTCACATCAGAGCTTTCAAGAAGGTGAGCAGATGCCGCAATTGATTGAAAGCTCAGCTGAATCCACAAAGGCTGACGTCTGCCCTGAAGCCGCTGTCCATTGGGTAAGAGACTATATCTGATCCTTAGTCCCCAGCATTTGGCACATGGAAAACTAGAAAGAAGCGCAGACATTTAACCTGAGCACACTGCCACTGACAGAAATCTGACATATTGCCCAGTTCATGTATCTGAACTGAATAGTTGCAAGGCAGCCTCTGAGGCGTTCCCTCGGAGGATACCCTTCTTCGATAGCCAACACACTAGAAAAGGTGAAGGTTATGTGTCCCTTGGACCGCTGGATGTAGCACAGTCGCTACGCTTGTCCCCTGGGTGTGACTCTGGGTGTGACACAAGGGTGAGGCCTCAACACTTCGACCGCTGGGCGTGATACAGAGGGTACGCATAGGGCCTGGTGTGATATAGGGCAAGCATCTTGATCTTATTTTTTAGTCTAAAAGGGTTTTCTAAGTGCTACCGGTTTCTTAACACTGTTGGTATCTGAAAGAAGTGAGAGGAGTTATTTTCTTGGACCGCTGGGTGTGATACAGATGGTACGCATGACCCCTAGGTGCGATATAGGCTGTAATTCGGACATTAGGGAAAATTTGGACCTTGGAGATTAGGTGTAGCTTGTGCTTAGCCAAGGAGGGCCTGTGGTTGTCAAGTTCCTCCATGTTTCCGCATAAATTGTTGCTATCTTTGGCTCAGAGCCGATATTGACAGACTATCGGGCTCACTTAGTCCTGTGTACCGTGCAAAGCCTCCCCTCGTCATCGGGTAGCATGCACTAAGGAGCGGGCTAAGGTATATTTTGACAAACTTAGCATATTTTCTCTGTCAGCTTTTTTTCTCTTTCTTCATTTTGATTATTTATTGATGTATTCTTGATGTTGGGGTGCTGGTAAATTGTTGCAATTGGATTTCTTGTCTTAAGTGTTGTGTTTTGTTAATGCCTTAATGTAATTATGAAGGCGCTGCTCATTTTTTCCAATTGTTTTTCCATATCTGCAATTTTTCTGCTGAATTCACATGTTTTGAACTAATCTTTGTACTTTCTTTCAGGTTGTGATCCTTCATATGCATTTTTGGTTTGTGTTCAATGTTTATCCTAATGCAGCTGTGTAAATAGTATTGATCTCGTCGAAGTAGTTGAAACCAGTAAACCCCATGTATTTATTTTCCCAATGATCAGAGTAGAATCTAATATTAATTGATCCAGAGAAGCTAGAGCGTATCAGTCCCTTAAAAATGTCCCAGCTATCATGGAGTCACTGCTAAAAACATGCAAATTAGATTCCCCACACAGATCAAAAAACATAGCAAGTATTGCCACAAATGGCACACACACACTAAGGCACACACGTTCCTCTGGCCAGAGGGTGGAACATTTGACACCAACATAATCGAACACATCAGTAGCGGCCCGTGGTGGGAGTGCTGCCGGGAGCTGACGTGGGGCGGGGGAGGAGCAGGGTGGGGGGTAGTAAACTACGGATTATGGCCGATTAGAGGTAAGTAAACATATAAATAAATAAAACGAATTTCGTTGTGCGCGCTGCATTGCATTTGGCGATGCAGCGCGCGCAATGAAATTCATTTTACTACCCCCACCCTGCCCCTCCCCCGCCCCACGTCAGCGCCCGGCAGCACTCCCACCACGGGCCGCTACTGGAACACATGAGAGCACACATTTGGACCAAATATGTAGGACAAAAGAAGACCAGGAGACAGGCACTGCTAGAGCTATGGGCTGTCTTTGAGGAGGCCTAGACGACAATCCTATCCTAGAACCTACAAGCAAGGCGTCCGCATTGCCCTAACCATATGAAGGAATGGAGGTGCTCTCTACGATGCCTGTCATCCACTGGTCTATGGAGCCGGGGGGGCCCCCACTGAGCAACAAGCTACCAGATCTAGACGAGGGAGGCCACCAGGCCCAGGTAGTCCCAGCATCAACCCAATCCAGTGCTAGAGCTCCATATAGCTCAACCCCGTCTATCGCACTCGACCCATCAAACCCCAGCGACGCAAGGAAAATGCACTCCCATTGGATCAGGAAATCAAGGTCGGGTGACAGGGAGATTCATAGTGGGTTTGGACATTGAGACGACTAGCGAAAGTGAGGAGGAGGGCCCTAGTTCCCTGGGATCTGACCCTGAGAGTGAAGCTACAGGGTCGACCAAGCAGATCATGGGGGAAGAAAGGGAGCCCATGCTAGATACTGACAAAACACCCATATCCTACTGTCCACACCCCAGGCCAATAGAAAGAAGACTCTGTGGTAGTGGTGCTTGTGAACAAGGCACAATACAAATTCCTGGTGGGCACAGGGGCGATGAGGTCATGCCTACGGAAAGGGACAGTCCACATATCTAAACACACTGCAACTATACAAGGAGTCTTGGGTACAGTGGCTGGGATCCCCATCACAGAACCATGCAAACTGGAGACAAGGGGGAATAGGATGAGGGAACAGTTGCTATACTTCCCCTCACCCGACTAATATTTTATGGCAAGACCTGATGACCAAGCTGGAAATGTCCATTCAGTTTGCCGGCAACGAAACTATAAGCTGCTCCTCCCTTCGATCGCCTTCCCTAGAAATCAGACCAACGAAGCGTTCACGCTCTGAATGTATACAGGCAAGGACACTCCTAGCCAACCAGACCTCCTTCACTGAGGCAGTCATGAAATATACTGGGAGTTTCTTCGAATTATGCGGGTTAGCATGTCGCACACACATCCTCCTATTTGAAGCAGCTGAAAGAACGAGGACCCCAACAGCGTATGCAGGGAGGAAGGGAGTTGGGGACTGTGACACGAGCATGCCTGCTGGGCCCCTCAATACTGGGTGGGAAGTCGGGCCAATGTACATAGGGGCAATGGTGGCAACAGCCAGAGCCCCCCCAAGATCACTTAGCTTAGCCCCTTTCGCCACCATGACATGTCCACACATAAAGAGGTGGCGCAGGCCTGGTTGTCTGGCACTATGTAGTACGTTCCACATGCCTGAAGCCCCCTTCCTGCTACTGAATGCGGTACCTAGATGCGTAACCACCTTAGTAGAGTCAGCACGTAGAGCACATCGAAAACCATCCTAAGAATTGTCCCTACCAACCACCTCGGAAGGGAACCTGAGCCTGGGAAGGGTAGACAGCCACACAAACCCCACACACAGCAGCCCACTGGGAAGAGGCAGGAGCATATCTAGAGAGACACCGTCAAATTGGTCCATCACAAACTGAAAAAGACCGCCTTTGAGGGGGCCACATTGTCCGATAGCGTTCAAATAGACCCTGTCTCGAAGGTGGTTCCACAGCAAAACCCCAGTGGTTTTTAATCCAGTTACAACGACAGAGGTCAGGGAGGCTGGCAGCAGCTGGACCTCAGGGAATGTTATTATTGCCACTGAATGGGCCACATGACCAACCGATGCAGCGTAAAAGCTTATCACAAGCAGAGATCGATAAATCTGGGTCAGTCTCTGCAGAATCCCCATCCTCAACACCAAGCCCAAGGTAACCCAAATGCACTGTATTCTCAGCTGCTGTGAGGTCAGAAAGCCACTGCACCACAGCAGCAGGGAACAGGTGGTTGGTCATTTATTTTTATTTATTTATTTTATTTATTTATTTATAAAGCGCGACATTCCTCCCACTGGGATATCACGGCGCTAGTGTAGCCGGAGAGTGATGAGTCAGTTTAGTCTAATTGAGAGCGGCAGTGCTAAGGAAATAAATACGTTTTAAGTTTCTTCCTGAACGCCATGTGTTCTGTAGTTAGCCGTAGTTCCAGCGGAAGCTCGTTCCAATAAAGTGCTGCAAGGTGCGAGAAGGTGCGTCCACCTGTCCTGCTCTTACTGATTCTTTTGGTCTCAGCTAATGCTAAGGAACGTGACCTTAAGCACCTGGGCGGGACGTAGAATTTGATTCTATTCTGGAGAATCTTGGGGCCTGTGCGATAAAGTGCCCTGTGTGCATGTCCTAAGTGTTTAAATCGTGCTCTTTGGCGCATGGGCAGCCAGTGAAGTTGCTTCAGGCATTTTGTCGATGAGCTGTATCTGCCCTCATTGCACACCAGTTTAGCCGCTGCATTTTGTATCACCTGCAGACGTTTAAAAGGGTAATCTGGCATGCCAACAAAAAGTGCATTTCCGTAGTCTAACCTGCTGACAAGCAGGGCTTGTGTGATGGTCCTCCTGCTTTCCAGTGGGATCCAAGGGAAGAGCCTTTTTAGGAGCTTCAGTGTGGCGAAGCTTCTACCACACAGGATCCGCACATGGTCCTGCATCGATAGGGTGTTATCAATGATGATGCCCAAGATTTTTACGCACTGCTTTGGTGCTGGCGCCGCACCCAAAGAGTGGGGCATCCACGATGTGTCCCAGATATGATTGGCTCCGCTGAGAAGCTATATTTCAGATTTCTCTGCGTTGAGCTTTAAACAGTGCGCTGACATCCAGGTTGCCATCTCAGTAAGGCAGTTGTTGAGTTTGGCTCTGGTGTCATCATGCCTATTTCCGATGGCTATTGTCAGTTGGGTATCATCCGCATAGGAGCAAATTCCAAAGCCCCATTTCATGCCAATTTTTGCCAAGGATGAAACATAGGCATTGAATAGTGTGGGGCTCAGGGATGCTCCCTGCAGGACGCCACAGCTGAGGTTTTTTGGAGTAGATGAAAAAGCACCTAGCTGCACAGTTTGAGTTCTGTTACATAAGAATGAGCTGAGCCATTGAAGGGCCTTTGCATGTATCCCTTTTTCGTGCAAATTTTCCAATAAAAGTTGGTGGGAGACCCTGTCGAAAGCCGCCGACAGGTCTAGCAGGATCAGGGCTACTGCCTTTCCCTGGTCCAGCAATGATCTTATATTGTCTAGGACAGCCAAGAGAGTTGGCTCTGTACTGTTGGTGGCCCTGAAACCTGTTTGTGAGGGGTCAAGCAACTCGTTGCAAACACGTGGCAACAGCAACAACAGACAGGGACCCCAGCCCAACAAGGACTGCAGCAGGGAGGGGTAACAGTCAGGGGAGGCAATGCCTTTTCACCATGGCAAAACACACTATGCAGTAGGTTAAAAACTCCCAATACAGGACATACACTTCACACACACCTCAGCACACATTTCAAAAATAAAGACTAGTAAGCCAACATTGGGAATTCCAAGCCTTTACTAGCGCTCACAAAACTCAGGGCTGCTGTACGTTGTCCCAACCGGGAATCCACACTAGAGTCCACCATCCGGGTGCCCGCAGGTGCCTAGGCCCCACTTTGCTGCTGATACCCCAGCGTGGGGTTGACTGGCCATCCATGGGGGAGGGCAGTCTTACAAGTAGGCAGGGCTGCTCTCTATCTAGTACATAAAAAGCAGGCACCCAGGTCCCCTCACTCAAGTCCAATTGGGACGGGTTCCAACAACAAAATCAAACAGACCCATTCTCATGCCTCTGGCCCAGGACCCAAATTCCTTCATGGCGTGAGGTCCCAACAGCATCCAACAGCCTCCAGGCCAATGGAGGCCCCATTTCAGTTCCAAAATGAGGCAATATTCCAGTGTTGGGAGCAAGGTCTCCTGCACACTTGGGATGATAAAGATCCCATAATGTCCGTAGCACGCACAAAACTCTGACCGTTCATAAACCAACGCATGTCACTGAGTCAGTAGGAGTTCACCAGAACAGTCGGGCATCCCATTCTATCACCCGCGTCAGGCAAAATTTGATGAAGGTTGTCCTCACACCGAACTCTCCATTAAGCAGCATTCTGTCTCCTCCTTTCCCTCAAGGTTCTCCAAACACCCAAAGCCCGCTTGTCAGGTCATGTCCCTCCAAAACATCGAAGGCAGCATGTCACCGGTCGGAAGTCTTTGGCCATAGTCTGGGACATCAAGTCCAAAAATCTCAGGTAGGATGCAGTCTGAGGGAAAGGGGGTGCTGGGAAGAGGAGAGTCTGCAAAAATCCATCACAGCTCCATGAAAGGTACTCAGAAATAGGCTCACTGCCTTATCCGACCTGGCGATCAAGCTGACAAAACACCCCTCTAGGGGAGGAAATAAGCTCAGTCGTGAATAACACCACATCAAAAACACATGGGGACTGCCACATACCCAATTTTACAAATACTTACAACTGCGACATGCCTTATCCCCATATGTCACACATTTGAATCTCTCCCACAGTTTAATCCGATAGAGGCAAAGGTTTTTATGGGGGATTTGGGGGACCATAATACTGCAAAGATGTATCAAACCATAGTGACAAACCTCTCCACGTCCTTAGATTCGCTCCGGGAAAAATGGCAGACAGATCTTGGTCCCCTTGACAGTGACGATTGGACACAGGCCTTGGAATCCCCGAAGAACGCCACAATAGCTTCTCGCCTCAGACTTATTCAGTTTAAATATTTACATTGCACTTATTTTACAAGATACAGACTATGGAGGGCGGGGCTGATAAATTCCCCTACGTGCCTACGATGTGGCAGCGCGGAAGGCACGCTTATTCATACCATTTGGGAATGTACTGCACTGGGTAGGTTTTGGAGGGGGGTTACGAACTGCTTATCAGAAGTGCTGGGATGGGAAATATCTTTGTCTCCTAAGCTTGCCCTCTTACGTATCACAAAAGAAATAGGGGGAAACATTTATAAAAGACACCTGCTATTCTTGGGCCTCGCCCTGGCAAAAAGAGATATAGCTAGGGCATGGAAAGATCCGGTTCCGCCTAAATTGGGAGCTTGGAAGGCAGGCCTTGATTGGTGTATGGGTCAGGAGCAGCCTATCTTTAAAGCGCGGGGATGCACCTCAAAATATGGAAACGTTGGGCAGAGTTCAGGGGTCTCATATTGGAGCCTCCCTCACCACGATCTACTGAAGTGGAAACCATCTGAGAACGCATCACAGGGCAGAGCGATGATACAAAGGGTTATGATATATGTGGAATGGCTTGATGGGTATGATATATGGACTACTACACAGCATGAGACACAGTCGTTTATAAAGTTAGCGGCTGATGTTTACAGACCCGAAAGGTTTATCTTTTTGTATCATAAATGTCATATAGAAGTCACCTGCTCGAAAGCTATTACTTTGATCAATCTATATTCTTTTTCCTCTGTAAAGAATGTGATTATCTTATCTGATAACTTAATAAAAAAGAGTTTTGAAAAGAAAAAAACACATGGGGGCCGCAGGACAGCTCTCTGGTAAACTGATAAACGACAATGAAAATAATCAAATCACATGAGAACCTAGGTGTTGCAAAGTCATCCTGTGCCCTGGGCACCCCCCAACTTTTTGCTGACTGGTACTGGTGGTAACTGACACTGACTGACCCTGGGCTCTGCCTAACCAGGCCCAGGGCCAGTGCTATGCTGAAAATACTTAGGGGCATATTTACGTTCCCTGGCACATCCCTGCATATCAGCAGGGATGCGCCAGGGAAAATGCGTCACGCAGTTTACCCTTGCGCCATCGTCCGATGCGCCGCATTTATAATGCGGCGCATCGTGGCGCTAGGATAAGCAGATGCGTGACGCATCTAGCCGAGCGGAAGGTTGGCGCAGTGCTGAAGTTGTGTCGCAAGCGCGACGCAACTCCAGCACTGTGCCAACCTTCCCTATCCCTAACATGGTGCGTCAATCCTTACGCCTGCTTGAAGCAGGCGTAAGGATTTGACGCACCAGCGCCGAGAAAGTGACTGCGTGAAATCTCGTAGATTTCACTACGTCACTTTTCCGAGGCGTTCCTGCGCCGGAACGCCCCCTGCGCCGAGTACGCCCACATGAAACCTGACGCAGGTTTCATGTGGCGCAGGGGTTTACTACGTGACGCATCTCCCTAGATGCGTCACGTTGTAAATATAGCGCAACGCGACGCATGGTTTGCGTCGCCGCTGCGTCACATGCGTGACGCAACGGCGGCGCAAAAGTGGCGCAAGGGGCTTGTAAATATGCCCCTTAGAATACAGTGAAAACACCTATATACATTAGAGTACACCAAGGGTTGGGGTACCCCTGTGATTGGCATGACCTACCCCATGGGCCCTAGTACATAATAGGGCAGAAAGATCGAAATTACCTATCAGTCCCTAGTATATAATAGGGCATGGAAGTTTAGAGGCCAGCATCCCTTTCTGCACTTGCATGTGTGCACTGCTGAAGCCTGAGGTCAGTTTAAAAGTGGCTCTGTGCTACAGGAATGCTTTTAAAAAGTAAATTGTGCCCAAACTCGACTTTTGTGTTTGGGGCACTTACAAATGGTTAACCTACAATGTTTGGGCATATTAGGTACCCCCATGGTCTCCCCTAGGTGTCCCAGGGGTGGGGGGTCAGTTACCTATAAGGTGGACCCTTATAAAATGAGTTTTATATGCCCTGGGTAAAGTGAAATTGCACATTTCACTCCCCACATTGTGATAAAGTGCTGTCCAAAATCGATTTTGGTGGTAGGAGCACTGTGGAGAGAGGATATGCAATATTCCTGCATATTCAGAACCCCTAAAGTCTCCCCTAGGTATACCAGGGGTGGGGGTCCTGTAGATATAGGCAGAGTACTTATAAAATATGTTTTTATAAGCCCTTGTGCTGGAAAAATAGCCCAAGTCACTTTTCCCATTACAAATCCCATGCCATTGGTTAACATTGGAAAAGGTTATTAGTTAATAACTGGAGAAAGAAAAGCCATAAAACTAGGATTAAAGGACTCAGTAGAATGGTAATGATAAATCCAACAATATGGTATTGTTGAATTTATTGTAAAATGTACAGACAAGAAGTTAAAAAACTTACTTTGTCTGTAAGCCAAAATTCAACCCTGTAATGCTCTGCCCTGATTGGTCAGAGATAATTGGGGGAGCCTGGCTGCTTTGAAGAGGTGATAAATGGCCCCTGGGGTTAGGAAGCCTCTCGGGACGACAGGTTGCTGGGCATAGGAATGCCAGAGCAGGGGGAGGAGTTGTAAACCATGGACTTCAAGAGAAGGGGAGGACCCCAGTGTTATTTACAACCTTACCCTGTTCACCTCCAGCCAGATGCTAGGATTAAGGAAGGAATGAGCGGATGCAAGGGGGAGAGACTATGGAGATGAATCATCCTAGGGGTGTGTTTAGCCAGCTCTTCTCTCCCTGCTGAAAATTCTGACATTGAATTTTGGAAGAATAGTGGTTTCTGGGTTAGCATTTTGCCACACTCTGCAGGAAGTGGTCAGACCTTTGGGTGGAACCCTGCAGCTCATTGGACAGGAGTGCCCTCCTGCTTGAGCCCAGAGAACACTGGAAAAGTATCTGAGAGGGGCGGTGCCTCTCAGATCTGCTGCTTGAAACTTAAGAGAATCAGAAGGGTGTGCGCTGAAGAGTTTGATGTGCATTTCCAAAGGCCTGCACTCTGAAGATTGCACCTTTTCCACCATCTGAAACTACAGCCCTGTGCATCAAACCTGCTTCAAAAGGACTAAAAACTGGACTCCCTGCAAGCTACAGGTTAACAGAGCTCACCTGGACCATCACCACAAAGAATCCCCAGCCTGGAGTACTACCAGTGGATTTGTAAGGGTTTTATCCAAGTGGATTGTGGGAATTGAAGTCTCACACTTTCAAGGACCCTCTTGGAGATTCCAAAACCTTGGATTGTGTGTTGGATACGTTGGGACCTGTAAGAAGAACTTCAGGAAGGAGTTCTAACAGGACCCAGCCTGCTGGAGCAGGCTGCACAAGACTGGTGAGAGGATCTCCAGAACAATTGCTAAATGTGAATGTGTCCCTGTCAGAGGCAACGAAATTACCAAAAGTGGCACTGTTGGTTTTGCGACTAGGAAGCGGTGGTAAAATGACTGTACGAGTGCCCTTCAAGCCAAACACTGGAACGGGTGCACGATAAGAGGGACCAAATTATTTTTTGTTCTCCAACTTCTCTCGGACCAGATCACCAACTTTTGGAAGCCAGCCGGCCACCGGAATCAGCAGTGCAGCATCTGTTGCCGAAGGCAAATGTTCAGTAGCAAGACGGGCACGGGTCTCTTGTAGGTCCTGTAACATAGTAGAATGATTATCTATGTCAAAGGTCGCGGCTGCCACTGCAACGTCTAGCCCATCAAGGTCTGGCACAAACATTTTGATGCCAAAGAGCATCTCGTATGGGGTCCACCCACCCAGAGGTCTTCTAGGGAGATTATTAAGTGCACGTTGAACCCCATACAAGTGGGCCAGCCAGTTCCTGCCAGTACCTAAGACTCTAGCTGTCAAGTATTGCTTTAAGTCACGGTTCATTCGCTCCACAAATGAATTGCCCTCAGGCCTGTATGGAGATGAAAACTGCACCAGCACCCCCAAAGACCTCATCGCATCCCTGTATGCCTTAGAGGCGAACGCAGGACCTTGGTCTGAATGAAAGGTGCCACAGGCAAAAATCCCTATAAAGACACGCAAATCCCTGATGACATTTCGAGCGTCAGCACTGCGTTGTGGCCAAACCCAAAGGAATCTAGTGCACAAATCAACTGCAACCAAAATGTATTTATATGCAGTATCAGAAGTAAAAGGACCACAGTGATCAAGATAAACACAGGCAAAGGGGCGATTAGCAATGCAAAGCTGTGTTTGTGGTGGACGTGTTACCGTAGAAGGCTTGATTTGTTGACAGATGTCACACGAAAGCACATAAGTACGGGTCTGTTTATATAAACCACGCCACCAATAACGTTGCTGCAAGATAGAAACAGTCACGGACACTACAGCATGGGCCAAAGCCATACCTTTGTGTGCGGTTTTGATCAAAGTATGTCTGAGGTCCGCGTTGGGAATCAGCCGATCTCCAACGTCAGGTATTCTAGCAAAAGGAACTTTTTCAGGAGTTAACTGATAAGAATACTTTGAAGGGAAACCCTGTGGATAATTAGAGCCTTCCGCAGTTGCAGCAATAGCTGCCAAAATGTCATTATCAATTTTAGTCATGGACCTTGTAACGGCTGCTACGGAACACGTGGCTACTGCAGATTTGGCTGCTTCATCAGCCAAAGAATTCCCAAGAGCGTGTGCTCCCACACGCTGATGGCCAAGAATATGTATAACGTGTGTGAGTGGCAGACGTTGTTTAAGATCCGCCACTCGAACCCAAAGCGTTTTATGCTTTATTGTGCTGCCTTTAGAATCTCGATAATCATTTTGAGACCAAAAGAATAAGTTGTCATTGAAAGACTGAACACAGTAGTGAGAATCACACACAATGAGTGTAGAAACACTCGGATCTGCAAACTCGAGCGCAAGAACCAAAGCGTGCAGCTCGGCCAATTGGGCGGTGCAGTCCCCTAGCGCCTGGGTATGCACTACACTAGACTTGAATTCTCCATTCACCATCGCACCAGCCACAATAGCACAAGCTGCTGAATAAGCATGTTTAGAACCAGTGGCCGGTTGCGCCGAACCATCGGTATAGATGATACATGTGTACTCCTCTAAGGGAAGCAAAGACAGAGGAGGTGGATGAACATGTTCATACTGCAAGAACTCCTGTGTCTGAAGTGAGGGGTCAAAGATAAACGTGACATCCGGAGACGTCAAAGAAGCAGCCCATTGTATCCAACGGGGATGTAATGCTTTAGAGTTTGGTACACTCGCCTTTGTTACTGCTTCCAAAGCAGGGAAGGCTATAACCACTAAAATGCGTTTCCCTTGTGCCAGTGCGCATTCCTTTAGGATCGCCATTTGCACAGCTGTCAAAACCTTTTCGACAGAGGAAAACCGCATTTCGGCTGAAGTGTACAAATGTGATTTGTATGCAATAGGCACTGTGTCGCCTTCATTGTACATTAAGTAAGTGAAACCCACTACGCCTGGCACAATTCGTATCACCAGGTTTGTGTGGTTGTCACGTGTCAACAAGTACTTAGATTCAAGTAGATCAGACTGCAAAAATTGCAGAATAGCAGAATGTTCCGGAAGCCAGCAAGCCTTTGAAAAGGTAGGTTGTATTAAAGCATAAAGAGGCTTGATACGCTGGGCGTACTCGGGAATGTAAGACCTCCCGAAATTTAAAAATCCCAGCAAGGACTGAAGTTTTTTCAGGGTAGTCGGAGATTGCAAGCGTGCGCATTTCTCCAGAAAGTGGGGTGCCAAGCCCCGACCTTCATTATTGAGCTCATAGCCCAAAAACAACACTGCATAGCAAGCGATGTGTGATTTAGCAAAATTAAATTTGTATCCGTAGTCCGCAAACTGAAGGATGATGTGGTCAACACGGCATAGATGCGGCCACAATTCGTCGTCTGTGAGATAAATATCATCAACATACGAGTATGCATCTGGGTCTATGCTGTCTAACAAAGAGACAACACACGCGGCGAAAACCCCGGGGCTATTCTTATACCCCATTGGTAAACGTCGAAATTTTTTCTGTTTTCCACCGGCTGTTAATGCGGTCCATTGACTACATTCAGGGGCCAGGTTATGACTGTAAAAGCCATTGGAAGTGTCAAGTGTTGTTTTATATTTTTTACGCACTGTACTGTCCACAAGAGCAGAGCTATGGGTATTCTGTACCGCACAAGTACGACAATGAGAGTTCAAATGCCGGTAATCCAAAACTATGCGATAAGACCCATCGGGTTTGGAAACAGTAAAAAGAGGATTATTCATCAGTGACACATGTCTCAATCACTCCATGATACTCCAACTCTGTTAGAACATCAGAAACAGGACCTTTGGCTTCCCGCCGGATTGGATATTGGGGTTGAGGTTGAGGCATAGACCGCAATGGAATCTCATGTGGCAGGAAATCTTTTTCCCAGCCCACGTGATTACGGTACACTGCCGGCGCCAGGGCCAAAGCCCACTCAGCTGCAAAAGCCTCTGCATGCTCCTTGGGGACGTAACGCGAAAAACTCGGAAGAATCACGCCCTTCCCCCTTGATGCGGCCAGTACAAAAGGTGGGGGCCAATCTGCCTCTGCTAACAAAATGTCATAGGAAGCGGTCAGATTCTCCCAAAAAATCCCTGTGACCACACATTCAATGTAACCTTCAATTTGAAATACTATATTATACAGCCTATCCGGGGGGGCAACCCGGGTGTCAGCTGTCTCTACTGTAATGAAAGTTTCAGTTGCTGTCGCCTCCAGACAAGGATGCAGTGCCTCCGGCACTATGGTAACTTCCGCTGCACTGTCGAGCAGAGTCACCACCCAAGTCCAATCCAGCAGTCGGGTTCTCACCGTCTGAGGCATATCTCGCTGTCAAAGCGGCAACCTTTTTCTTTGGAAACGGGGGCCGGAAGCGTGGTTGCTCCTCTTGTTTCCCCTTGACGTCAAATTGACGAGGCTGATCATGTCCCTGTTGTGCAGGCTGACTCTTGCCACAATCCTGGCGATCTCCACCACCGACTTGAGAGCCAGATATGTCCTGTAAATAACGAGGAGAACGCTGATCAGGGACTTGAAACCTATAAGGAGACTTAATTTTCGCGCGGTAGCGCAAGTCATAAGTACGCTCATAAGTGTCAGGTGTCGGTGAACCAGCACGCGAACCCTGCTTCTGTTGTTGCTGCCCCTGTTTTTTATTTTTCCAGTTCTTCTTAGGAAAGAACGGGCGTCCATCTTTATCTGTCTGGACTTTTTGTGTAGTTTGAGATTGAATTTGCGTTTGAGTAAAAGGCTTAACCCCCAAACTATTGCGGCCTATATTTTTGGTAATTTGCGTGGTTTGTCTGCATCAGGCACAGCCTCCAAGCAATTTGCAACATGAAAGCTTACCGCATCGCCCTTGACATTTGCAAGGATCATATCTGCAACCACGTCGAACACCCCCACCAATTGAATCCCCAGCTCCACAGCCGCTTCGGCTCCATGTTCATCTTAAACACGTTTAATCACTGTAGGGAGTACTGTCATGGAAGGAGTGCCGAAACACTTCGAATATACTGCTGCAAACACCTTGCCCCAGGTGTTACAATCAGCCAACTCGGGAAGTAAGTCCTTCGGCAAACTAATAGTCAATATCCTGTGTTTCTCCACAGGAGATGTGTTCGAAAAAACAGCCTCGATTTGGCCAAATTTTTCAGCAAGCCAATAAGGTAATTCATCCTTATTCTGTGGACGCTTGCCCATTACTGAATTTACCATAACGGGACTGATGGTCATTCCACCGGGTCCCGTAAGTTGCGCAGCAACTCCAGGTGGTCTCACCTGGAAGTTGCGTGACATGAACTGAATAACAGCTCTATGCACGCGTATCAAAGACGTATGTAACACGCGCAGTTCTGCAAGCATCACCGTTGTCAAACGACGCGTGTGAGGGGTATACCCAGCCAAAACAGGCCACGTGGCCCCATCTATCGATAAAGGACCTAAACGCACCGGCGTTATTGGGTGAGGAAGGGCGCCATTAAACCAAATTTGGTGTTGCCAAGCTGTAAGTGGAACCTCTTGAGCCCGATAGGGCTGATAAGCATTAGGAAGGGCCGTAGGCGTATATTCGTGAAACAAGTTATCTGCTCCATCCACCGCCGGAAAGGTGACCCAAGAATAAAACACTTCAAAGCGGTAAGCCGCATCGGCTTCTACTACAAAAATCAGCGCAACACCAGCATTAGGGACTCCATTCTGAGTCAAATAAGCTGTGAGTGCTGCCCTATTAGCGGCCGGAATCTGGACAGCCATAACTGTTAATAAGGAAAGACAACCTAGAGCGCAGCAGCACAATAATGGGTTTAGTATAAAGAGAAACCTTTTAAAACTTCAAGCTTGAAAGAACCTATAAAAACATCAATATAGGAGGTTACACCGTCACAACTGTCTCCGGAAACAGAAGTGAGGGTATTGTGGACAAGCACAAGCACTACTCAAGCATCTCGCAGATAAGAACCAGACCAAACGTTGGCGGCCCCATGTTGCAGGGATTCTGCACATATACAGAACTATGCACAGGAAAACGGGACCTCAGTGAATAGGGGTGTACCAACCTACCACATTAGTACCCAAAATCCCAAACCGACTAGCTATATATAGTCTCATTCGTTCTCCGACTCAACAGCGAAGATACCAATGATTAGACAACCCAGAACACAACACTCCCGACTCTCTCGTGATTTCGCGGAAGCCAGACAACTCTTTCGCTCACTCACTCATACTTGTCCACAATACGAGTAATCAGAGTCACGGTATAGTTTAAAATGTTTATTTCAACTAACGCGCTCTATGGTACAGTACACGTGCCATTACTAGCAGCAAAATGCATAAACACAATATAGTCAGCATTGTCACAATTCCATAGAATATAAACGGGGATATCATTTTGTAAAGACAGTGGAAAAGGACTACAATACCTAACCACCCTCCCCGTGGTAAGATCTAGTTTATTATAAAAAAGAAGACCTCTGGGCTTTGTCAGCAGACCCCATACCTCAAGGACTAGATGAAAGGTTTACATCTCAGGACAAGCACAGCTCTTCTCTCTGGAAAGGAATCTCTCCAAGTGCCTGCACCACATGTGTTGCTTGCAATATTAAAGCATACGATTTTCAGTAGTGCAGCTGTGTGTCATGTTATGTCTAGGTGCGAGGGACTGACCAGAACAGAATAACAAGGGGCATTGTTGATCGACCTTGTACATTGTGTGCAGACTAAACCTCAGAGCACAGCAGAGAACGCGAAAAGCAGACAGTTCTCATGTGAAAGAGCACAAACAGAGTCTTGCGAAATGTATGCATGCAGTGTCATGCGCAAAAGCAGCCTCATGGCAGCGAAGCTCATGCTAACTTAGCAGATGTCAACAATGGACCCACAATACATAATACACCTTCTTTGGTCCTCTCTCCAACTCCAATGGGTACTAAGGTCCAGGGTGGTAGGGGTTTCAATTTTATCCCAAGAAAGTCCCTCAAGGGGATGACACGGCCACTACCTGCTCTTTGGTGACAAAGATCTGGTGGTATATGGCATCTGGCAATCCCGAAGTGCAATATTCTTTGCCACTCTCAAGATGTTGGGGCCTTCTCTCAACTGTGAGGACCTTGCTAGCCCACCTCAAAGGTGTGGCTACCTAAGGACTGCATGCCCACAAGAAAATCGGTTCGGGAAAGGCTTTTTCCTCTCAGTCCCTGTCTCCAACGTGTCTATATGAACGAAAGGCAGCCTGCTCGGGGTGTTATCTCTAGCGACACTTCAAAGGTGGCTTCCCCTTTTGAAGCTCTCCTTTTTGGGCTAACACCCCAAGTGGCCTTCCTGGGAGAGGAGGTCACACCTCACTCTGCAGCACCTGGCTTTGTTCCTAAGCCTGTGATTTGTTCACACGTCTCCCCAGGTGGACAAAAAGCTGCCTGAGTGCCATAGCCTGTGTGAGGCCACTGGACCAGCAGGGGTACAGAATGGCAATTTTCTAAAGTTGCCTAACTTTAAGGGTGACATTAATTTTGACTTGAGCCTCAAGTTGGATTTAATGCCATGATTAATTTGATACCTTTCAGTACCAGTTAGGCAGTCCCATTCAGAAGTTAGCAAGGCTGGGATGCCAGCCAGTAACTCTGTATTAGCCAATGGGGAGACTAACTTTTCCTCAGCACAACAACAACTTTGAGAGTTTTGCTGCTAAGACATATATAAACCTATGTGTCTTGCTTAATAATATATAGCTCCCTGCCATAGGGCTCTAAAGGCCTTCCTTAAGGGAGACTTTCATATATTAACAAGGAAGTGGTGGCTTTGCCATTAGTTTAAATTGCAAAGTTGAACTAGCAGTATAAACACTGCCCTTCCAGTCGGCAGTGGCAGGCTGGGAGCTGTTTTGTCATTTTTCACACCCAGAGTGGCACAAAGAGTGCGGCATCCCTGGGTGGACACTCCGCCTTACATGCCCTTGGTACCAAATACTAAGGACTTATAATTAGTTGAGCACTAGCCAATTGGGGACACCCAATTCGACAAACCTTTTGTAATGGGTCAGAACACTGGCACTGAGGTCTGGTTAGCAGGCCTCATTGATCGCTCGGAGTCGGAAAACCAGCAGCTAGTAGTCCAAATGGGGCCAAAAATTGTGGGGAAACCTGCAAAAAACCTGTTTCCTTACACTTGCCTTGTTGTATGACTATAAATGTCCACAATGTTTTTTTTCTCTTCAGAATCGTGGCTTCGGACTGATGCCTGCTTCAACCCACACACAATTAGATGTCTGTATGCTCAAAATATAAAGCAGAAAGTGTAGCTGTTTTATTGCTTTAGGAGCACTGATTCACAGAGTAGGGTTTCCTCCCTACAGAGTGAATGAACAAGACGTGTGTATCACATTGTTAGCAGCATGAATGTGACTGGGTGCATTGGCCTCTATATGTCAGTCTGTCAGTGTTGGTCTTGGGTGGGTTTCAGATAACTGACTAGGAGCGTGTGAAAGCCACGGTAATTTTCTTTTGCATAATTGCTTTAAATGTTTGCAAATGTATGCAAAATTACATGTGATTACATAAAATGCAAATGTCATTACGTGCTATCTTATAGCAAAAATGCGTCCTCGCATCACTTTTTGACACAAAGAGGAATTTTGAACTAAAAAAATAGAGCAAAAAACACAAGTGCTGCAATCAACAGCTGTTCAAGTTCTGGTTATTCGTGTTGTTTTCATGTTATAATTTAGCCGTGAGTGGTGGTGGAGTTACACGATGTGGTGTAATATTGGGAATTTTACGTAACAAGTGTAATACTAAACATTCCAAATTAAGTGAATCTGAAGTAAAAGAAATTGTCGGGATAGCTGCCATGTATTCATTAGCAGCAGGAAGGAGGTTGGCATGATGTCTGCTCAGGCATGGACTGGCTGCTAATGTGTCTAGTGGGGGGGTGGGTGTGGCTGAAGCCAGGCACGGCTCGTGGTAGGAGTGCCGGTCGGGCGGTGCCGTGGGGCGGGGAGGGCAGGGTGGGGGTAGAACTACGGATTAAGGCCGAATACAGGTAAGTGAACATTTAAATAAATAAAACGATTTTCGTTGTGAGCACTGCATCGCCAAATGCGATGCAGCGCGCGCAACGAAATTCATTTTATTTATTTAAATGTTCACTTACCTGTATTCGGCCTTAATCCGTAGTTTACTACCCCCCACCCTGCCCCTCTCCCACCCCACGTCATTGCCCGACCGGCACTCCTACCACGGGCCGCGCCTGGCTGAAGCATTCTTGAGGAAAATGTTCTGAGATGGAGTTAAAGGCTAGAATCTTGAGTAAGGGGGTGTCTTAAGCAAGGTAGGTGTCCTCATCACCATGGACTGTGAGCCTAGACAAGGTCATTTACTAGGAGGATGATCTGAGAGTGGGATAGGATGTGAGAGGCAACCCCTGCTTAGGGCTTTGCAAAGGTGGAAAGATTTTCACTTAGAGATTTCACAGAACCTTTACCAATACAATGATAAATATACACAATTTCAGAGGTTTTGCATCAGGTGGGTTCTAGAGTGAAAATCAGGAGTTTTGTAGTGCTTTTCAAACACCAAATCTTATATTCCACATTTGTATATGAGTGTATTTTCACATAACTTCATCCTGTGTGCCGAGTCACGTGCAACAAAAATGTGCATGCATGTACAAAAAGCCTACGAATTGTGACGGTGCATAATGCAATGCCAATGTGAGCTGCACATATGCACTACACAAGTCAGATATTTTTATAAGACTGAGAATATTGTTGCCTCTCTCTTTAGAGCCTGTAGCCATAATATTTCGAGACAAGCTTCCTCACCTGCATGTTTTCCTCTGCTTTATTATTAGGTCTCGCCTAGGCAGCCCTTGCGCTGTCTCTTCAAGAAATACAGGAGCATATTATCAAGAAATCTTTCGCCACTTTAGCGGTACATATCGCCGAAAAAGCGGCGATTTTTTTATCGCACTATCAACAAGAACACGCTAACATGCGTTAGCGCTTGTTTTCATGAGATAGCTGCCGTTTTTTTTTTGCTTTGCATGTCAGCGATATTTATCGCTAATGACATGCAAAGTAGGCATTCCTCACCAATACTACATGAAAACATTCGCAAACACAACTTCGCACTATTAACAATGCGGCTCCGGTCCCGTGAAGCGATTGAAAAAGCCGCGCTAACCGCGGTTATCGCAGCAATTTAACACCTGTTTAAAAGTTGACTTAACCATCTTTTGTATTGAAGGTGGATTGTGTGGTTAAGTTCACACTTGCCTATTAGCAAGCTTTTCATTAGAGCTTGCTAATTATCGCTTGATTTCTCACACTATTGCTGCTTATCGCCGTCTATCGCTGGATTTGACATCGCCTTTGATCAAAGCGTTGCTAATACGCCGCTAACACATCGATGTCAACCAGCGATAGACGGCGATAAAAGAAAACGCGCTAAGCGCGATTTACGATAATTATCGCATTCCGTTGATAATATGCCCCACAGTTTTCTAGATATGGACTTGAAGCTCCACCCTCTCTATGCACATCTTTTTAATTGCAGTGGCGACTGGTGACATTTGAAAGTCATGGGGCGTAAAATTTGTGGTGGAGCGCACCACGGCGAGAAAGCGTAGCGACCGAGCCCGAACGACCTAAGTGGGGTTGGGGGGGTCCACCCCCCGAGAAAATTTTGAAAAAAGAGTGTGCAAAAGGTGCATTTTCGAGGAAATGTGAGAAAGCAAGAAGGTTAATAAAGCAATTGTGAAAGTGCAGTTATTACATTAATAAAGAGATGTCATATAATAACATAGGTAGCTGCTTATTCATTATAACCACAGAGCTTCATAACAGACTTCGAGATAACAATGCTGAGTACCTCACAGATTTTTTTTATTTATCAATCAACTAAGCAGCTCACAAACTAGCAGCATGCAGCTCACAAAATTGAAGCATTCAAGAAGAAATGTCAGGATTAACATATTGTTCACTTTTTGTAGACAAAATCAGCATGTCTATCTTTAATAGCTGTGAACGTCAACCAACACATAAACCCAAAAGGTTCTCATTTTACTCAGCCATATTGCGGTCCTGGTTTTCTGTCCCTGATACTTACACGTTTAAAAATTAGGTTTTTTATTTGAAAATGTCATTGCTTTGTAAATATAGTTGTGAGAACTTTTCATCGATTTTATTAATTGCAACAAAATGGTGACTATTGTAAATTTTTGTTGAGATCCTCCCTCATAGGTGCCTGTGAGAATGAGATGACACATGGTGGAAACATGATGATGGTGTAGAGCTCACTTCTGGAAGGAGTGTTTTGAATTGCATCAAAAGCCAAGCTTAATTGTTCTCACTTTGAAAACACCATTCCTGTCTAAAGCTGATGCTTGAGTTGCGAAACTATACTGCTGTGAATCGCACACCTCAAAAACATTACCAATCCCCCTGTGTCAGGTTAACAAATGCGTTCTTCAATCCCGAAGTAGAGCCTACAAGATCTGAGGATTAGCCACATCATGGGGACTGGACTGCCGGACCACTGCGCTGACGCCAGCATGAGCATCTAACCTCTTGGGCACCTTAATGGTTTCTTTCTCTGCCTCCCTGAGAGTGCTCACTTTCATTTTCTTTCAGTGACGCACAGGGCTTTAAGTGGGATGAAAAAACTGGGGGGGTCTCTCATAGGGGCGTGGCCGCTGTAATTAAGGGCGTGGCTTAAAACACTTAAGTTAAAAATCTGTGCTTAGCATAGTGTGTGCCCCACTGGTATTTTTCTGCTTCTGTCCATTCGTCCAGATATATAACACGACAAGTAATATTACACCTACATACACCAAGCCAGGACTATTGGCTTTGTCAATGGTTATACACTGCATAAGATAAATAAGCAACGACTATGACTTTGTTGTATATAATATTGAAAATGCTTCCGTTCTTGTGGGCGAGATTGTGTCGTAAGGCTAGAGCTACTGACTTTAGAGCTGAGAAAGAAGGTTCGAGCCTCACATCCGCTCAACATCCTTTGAGTCAAAAATGTCCAAAACCGTAAGTCTGCAATAGTACAACCAGTCACTGCCTTTGATGTAACTTCAAAGAGACTCGTTTTTCAGGTTTATATAGCGCAAACTTGGAGCGTTTTACATGAGCACCAGTTACCAGGACATATAATATGTCCTGTTAACTGGTGTTCATGTAAAGCGCTCCACGTTTTCGCTATAATAAAACTGAACAAGCATTTGCAATGCAATTGGTCTCGCCTTTGAAACCTTATAAGTATTTAGCCATGCAGCACATTATACTGGGCACTGCAACATCTGCTGTTCTTTAACATGGAATTCTTCCCAAAGTTGGGGGTTGCCTAAAGCAACATATTTAAGGGGAGAAGGAAGAATGAAAAAGGCATTATTTTCTTTCACCTGTTCAAAATGTCGAGGGTCACTATTGAGGGAGTGTATCAGATAGGGCAAGCTGAGAGTGTGCATGAGAGAGCTTTAGCGAGAGTGTGTGTCTGTGAGGGTTAAACTGTGTGTAAGAGAAGGGAGGGGTGTCTGAAAGCATGTGCAAGAGAAATGTGTGTGAGAGTATATATTGGGTGAGTGCGTTTGAGAGAAAATGTGTGCATGAGAATGTGTTTGATAAACAACTTAAGAAGCATTTCTTATATCAGTCTGTTTGGGAAAGTGTGGTGTCTGAGAAAGAGAAAGACTGTGTGAGAGTGTGTTTGTGTGAGAGAAAGAGAGAGAGAGAGAGAGCGCGAGAGAGGTGAAATTGATAGTAGTGCAGCGAAAAACAAGGCAAAAGCAGGAGAGAGCAATGCAGCAACACGGGAGAGCTGGGAAATCTGAAAATTGACAGCTATTGCAGATTCTGCAACATTGGAGAGAGAACTAAATGACCCTGTGTGGTGCACGGCAGCTTAGCTCCTTCTTGGCTTTGCAGTCAATTGCACTTTTCATGTCCTGTTTTTAAGCTTTTGTTTACAATATTAAAAGGAAACCAATGAAAAATATGGGTAGAGAATGGGCGGGGCTTCAAGTCCAGCCTCTAATACTACATGCATAGCAGCGCATGTGCGCTGACTCTAGGCTCGACCTAAATATAATGGTAAAACCAATTTCAACACTCAAAGTACCTTCAATTGACAAAACATGATGGATACCGGGGATGTGGCTAACCAACCGAATATGGCATACACATTCTGAAAGGTCTTCAACACCGCCCCCAATATATACAGTGACATCGGCTTGGGGAGCCCAGCCGCTACCCTCTACCTGCATCCATCTAACCTGTACATTGTGATGAATCCTTTGCTTGGTGTCTGAAGCTTCAGACTGCGGTGCTGACTTTGTGATGCGGGTGGTCTGTGAAGGCCGCAGCGCGAGGGGTGCTGCAGCCTAGCAGTGTTTGTTGTGCAGACAGCATAGCCTGGCAGTCTTACTCATGTGCAAACACAAGGAGATGATGGACAGAGTGCTAAAACTTTTCAGACACTCTCCCCCAGTCACAGATCTGGGTTGAATCCATCATCGTTCTTTAGCTCACTTCGCCACCTCAGTTCAGACCCAGCTATATGTAAATCAGTCTTGACCCTGTGCCTCATGGGAACAGTCCAGCCCGAACTGCCAAACCAGGTCTTTCCTTAAACGGAAACAAGCATCCTGTGACGGGTTTCGGGGTAACACCCCTCATCAGCCAGGGTGCCATTGAATCCAGTGGCAAAGTGAGCAAGGGACCCACGTCTGGGCATACCCTGCCAACTTAGGGCGAACAAAGCAAACACACAGAGATGATGGACGGAGCGCTGACACTTGTCAGATACTCACCCCAGTCACAGATCTGTGTTTAATCCATCATCGTTCTTTAGCTCAGTTCGCCACCTCAGTTCAGACCTAGCTATATGCAAATCAGTCTTGACCCTGTGCCTCATGGGAACAGTCCAGCCCGAACTGCCAAGCCAGGTCTTCCCTGAACCTTGAGCCACTGGACATTTGTGCTTAAACTGTGGCTGACACAGCTTCACTGTGAAGCAGCACTACACAGGAGGACGGAGATTGACTGAGGGGTAAAGGCGTCTGCCTCAACATTGGATGGGTGAATTCAAAAGTGCTTCGAGCTAGGTCAGCCATCTGAGCAGTGCAGACAATGAAAAGGCTAAGAGCTGTGCCCTCTTAATCCTGCTACTTTCCCTTTTATCAGAGCACGAACTGGACACGCTTAACAGACACAGAGAAGCGTGTCCCAACATGCTCAGTTCGAACCCAACCTCGGGGACCCCCAATTAATGCCTCCATTACAGTTACGCCCAATGTCATCACTATAATGCCACAACATGTACAGGGGGCCACAGGTTGACTGCAGATTGCCTCTGAACCCGCCCTTGCCTACGTGTTCATAGCACCATCTCGATAGTAATAAAAATAATAAAAACAGCAACAGGCGGGAACCAATTATTAAAAAACATTGATGGGCAGAAATCAATTATTAAAAAACATTGACAGGCGGAAAATAATTAATAAAAACAGTGGCGGGGAAAAGCAACTAATAAAGGCACAGGTAACACGCATAACATAAATTTAACAACAACGTCCCACAAGTGGTGTGCGCGCACTTTAAGGAAAAAAACAGCGATCTCGGAGGGGTGGTGGGGGTGGGGAAACACAGCACAGGGAGACAAGCCTAACATAAATTTAACAAAAGAGAACATGCAGCGTGTGCGTCGCTGCTCGTTCCGCGGCAATACTAGCTGCGCTGCTTTTAAATAAATATATTATGTTGTGTGCAGTCAAGAACGAGTTAGGCAAGCTGCACTGGTTAAAAAAACAAAGGATGGGCTGCTTGGAAAGTGAAAACGCGCATGGTGCCCTGAATATTGCAGGAAAGCATGTAGTGCCTGCAGTAGGAAAAACTCTTTAAAGAAAGTAATGCTTACAGACTAAATAACACGTACTGTGTAACAACAGAAGTAAAAGGGCCAGAATCCATGGGAGGTTACAAATGAAGACAAGGCCGTACTAAGGAGGGAATAACAAGCCGATTACTGAATCAGAAGCCAGCATTTACGAAGGACAAGACACAGGCCAATGAAAAAATATGGGCGGAGAGTGGGCGGAGCTTCAAATCCATACTATAATACTACATGCCTCGCAGAGCAGCGCTTGCGGGCTGACTTCAGGCTCGACCTAAAAACGAGACTCTTTGAAGTTACATCAAAGGCAGTGACGGGTTAAAGCCCTCCAAATTTACGCTATATAAGACTGAAAAATTAGTCTTTGAAGTTACATCAAAGGCAGTGACCGGTTGTACTGTACAACTCGTCATCACTGCCTTTGAGGTAACTTCAAAGAGACTAGTTTTTCAGTTTTATTATAGCGCAAACTTGGAGCGCTTTACATGAGCACCAGTTACCAGGACATATAATATTACCAGGACATATAATATGTCCTGGTACTGGTGCTCATGTAAAGCACTCCAAGTTTGCACTATAATAAAACAGAAACACGAGTCTCTTTGAAGTTACATCAAACGCAGTGACGGTTGTAAAACGCTCCAAGTTTACACTATATAAAACTGAAAAGCGAGTCTCTTTGAAGTTACATCAAAGGCAGTGATGGGTTGTACTGTATAACCCGTCATCACTGCCTTTGATGTAATTCAAAGGCTAGAGACTCATTTTTCAGTTTTATATAGTGCACATAAAGCACAAACTTGGAGCACTTTACATGAGCACCAGTTACCAGGTTATATAATATGTCCTGGTAACTGGTGCTCATGTAAAGCGCTCCAAGAAAAACAAGTCTCTTTGAAGTTACATGAAAGGCAGTGATGATGGATTGTACAGTACAACCCGTCACTGCCTGTATGTCCTGTTAACCAGTAGCGGCTCGTGGAGGGAGTGCCGCGGGGCGGTGGGGCGGGGCGGGGGAGGAGCAGGGTGGGGGGTAGTAAACTACGGCATACGGCCGAACAGAGGTAAGTAATCAAATAAATAAATAAAACGAATTTCGTTGCGCGCGCTGCATCGCATTTGGCAATGCAGCGCGCGCAGCGAAATTCGTTTTATTTATTTGTTTACTTACCTCTGTTCGGCCGTATGCCGTAGTTTACTACCCCCACCCTGCCCCGCCCGCGGCACTCCTCCACGAGCCGCTACTGCTGGTAACTGGTGCTCATGTAAAGCGATCCAAGTGTGCGCTATATAAAACTGAAAAATGGGTCTCTAGTCTTTGAAGTTACATCAAAGGCAGTGACGGGTTGTACTGTACAACCCGTCACTGCCTTCGATGTAACTTCAAAGAGAGTGAGACTCGTACTATTGCAGAGTTAAGGTTTTGTTTTTTCACACTGAGGGTAAAAATGGAGAGCCCGGTAGCGACCTGACATGATGCGACATCTACTCACTAGTCGTCTCAATCCTGATCCGAATCCTTAGGAGGACACCGACACACATTGCCAATGCCAACTTAATGAAGTTGTGCGCGAGGCCTCGCATTGGCTCAGGGAAGGGGCCACCAGGGCGGCGAGGTCAGGCCGGGAGCTCTCCTCTCGACTCGGACTCTCTCTCTCTCCACGCTCCCTGTTGTGTGTAATGGCGTATACCTACGCAAGTAGAGGGGAGGGGGAGAGAGAGAGGCTGAGAGCTAGGGCAGATTGACCAATCACTGCACGGTTTCACAATAAAGCCGTGCAGTGATTGGTGAATATGCTCCGAGTCCACTGGACATGCTCATTCCCTGGCTCTGTGTTCTCTGCCTAGAGACGCTGAATCAGCTAATCCAGGCACTGCAAAGCAGCGCTTGGATTGGCCAGGGCAGGACAACTCGACGCTGATCAGGAGACCGGGGGGCTGCGGCCTCGACACCCTCCCTCCCCCCCCCGGCTCCTTCATTCTAGAGGCGAGCGTGTGGAAAACTGCGCATATCGGGCTGGCCAGGGAAAGACACCGACCAACCCGACATGCGCAGTTGTTGTTTACACTGCACTCACTAACTGCTCTTAACCCCACCCCCCTAAGCTGGGAAGCCCAGGCAGATGTAATGAAGTGCGTCACACACACGTGATTGCCCGCGGCTGAGACTGCTGACTGCTGCGGTTGGCTGAGTGATAAGTGTAAGTAAACACTACACCTATTAAAGTTATTATTAATATTATATTACACATATTTTTTGTTTTTCACACAGTGCTGCTCACAGCTGCTTGGGGCAAAATAATGAGGGGGGTGACGTCCAAACGCCCTCACGGAGGAACCGCCCCTGTTTAATTGGCTACTGTGACTGTCCTTTGTAAAATTGTTAATAGGCTTATTAGTCCCTCCTTAGTACCTCCCTGTCTTCTGTTGTTACCTCACATCAGGACTGGCCTTTTTACATGTGTTGTTACTCGGTATGTTTTATTTACTATTACTGGGCACTATTTTGTTAATTGGGTAAGTACTTCCTCAGCCCCTTTAACATATGCTGTTCTTCTAATTGTTTTTTATAATTGTGGGTGTGTATGCTGTGCTTCATCTTAAACAATGGGGGCCGTTCGGCTCGCACAACTTTATTTTTTTTACTTGTTAAATAATGGTGGCAACACGTCTTGTCCCGCGGGGCTCACCCAACTCGTTGTTTTTTTTTTGTTTTTACTCATTAAATACTGGTGGCCGCGAGTCTTGTCCCTGGCCAACTAGTTTTTTTTTATTTACAGTTAAATAATGTCGGCCACCCGACCACACACCAGATATGGATGCTGCGCTTGGAAGCAGCATGGTACCATCCCTCCTGATCTCAGCTGCCTTGGTGAGACACTCATTGGGGGTGTAGAGAGTGACGAGGTACTGGTGCTTGTTGCTTTTTTTCCCCAAGTACGATCACGTCACTTTCAGCAGTAAAAAGTGTTGTTTTCACTGCCGGGGGCCCCTTTAAACATGTGTTGTCAAACGTTAGTTCTCTGATGGATTCCTTCTGCCTTTGGGTTTTTGATGGTATTTAGAAACGAAAGGAAGGTACAGAAATCGCATTTCTAAAGACAGTTCATCGCAAGACAGGTGATGAGAAACCCCTATGTTGTCATGCTTGCTTTTAATGTTGCGCAGGGGGTGGGGGGTAACTCAAACGCTGCTAATTGCTAATTTACCTTCTGTTGGGAAATAGGGACCGTTGCATGTCTTTCATTGAGCCGAAATGTAAAATTCCAGCTTTTTTTCACTTCTCTAGTGTTTGGGGGTTGGTTGTTCCGTCCACTCAAAAAATAAGCACAGTGGGGCAGATTTACAAGCCCCTTGCGCTACTTTTGCGTCACTTTTCCCATGTTAAAAATGACGCAAAAATGGCGCAAGGGCCTTGTAAATAAGCCCCAGTGTGTTTGTTGTAATATAGAACTTGTGAAAAGGTCAGCATGTATAGATATGATGTTATTAACATACACTGTGTTCTTAAATTTCAAACCATTGTTTAAGACCGTTACAGTGTTTTGGTATTCCTAAACATTTTCATTGCTTCTCCGGAAACTGCTTTACACTGCAAAGTCATTTAAATGCATCTTACAAGGGACTGAAGGAGAAGCTTGTGGTTTTCTGTCAGGTGGTGCAAGGAAATGCTACGCACATGCTCTGTGAGGGGAATGAGTGTATGATATAGATTTCCATGTGAAACTAGTTTAGTAACCAACATCACGCAAAGTGGAAACAATGTTTGAAGTCAGTGAAGAAATCCTCTTATCGAGCTGAACATGTTACTAATAATGTGTGTGTTTCCTGGCCGATTTAATATTTACTATGTTCATTCTCTGAAGAAGCCTTACAAATATGTTAACCCCCCAAAAGTGTAAATTATGCCATGATTTTAAACTACTTCAAATGGTGTACTTTAAATGGTTAATTATTAACCTTTCTGTCTAGCTCGTCTGTAAAAAAGCAAACGGAAGCGGCAGCATGTACATGTGAACGCACAATCTCATCATCTCTGTGCCTTGTGTACATTGGCACAAACATCAGCTGACAGAGTTTACAGGAATGCTTCAAAGTGAGTGAGTTATCAAAGAGACATACACACTGCAAATCACACAGACACACTGCTAGATACACTCAGGTACCTGACACATTCATGTCGCTAGACACATATAACCACACTGCTGAACAAGCAGATACACACTGCTAGAAACACCTATTACACACAAACACTGCAAGTCAGGCACAGCCGTATTCGCACTAATAGACACACACACACTGCTAGAAACACACAGCCACCTGACACATACATGCTCCTAGACACATAGTTGCGCATGCTGCCAGAAACACTTAGGGGCAGATTATCAAGAACGGCGATAAAATTAAAGCGGCGATAATGGGCTTGATAATATGCCCTGGAGAATTCCAATAGAAGCCCATGTTCACACCAGAACATGGACTTCTATTCAATAGAAGTCCATGTTCTGGTGTGAACATGGGCTTCTATTGGAATTCTCCAGGGCATATTATCAAGCCCATTATCGCCGCTTTAGCGGCAGTTTTCTGCCGCTAAAGCGGCGATAATTTTTAACGCCGTTCTTGATAATATGCCCCTTAGTTACTCACAAACATTGCAAGACAGGCAAAGCCATATTCACACTTTTAGACACACACACACACTGCTGAACACACTTAGGCACCTTCCACATACCCTTTGCTAAACATACATAGTTACACTGCTAAATATGCAGATACACACTGCTAGAAACATTTAGGTATACACAAACACTGCAAGACAGGCCCAGCCATATTCACACTATTAGACACACACACAGGTACACACACTGCTAGACACACTAAGGCACCTGACACATACACGTTGTAGACACATAGTTACACTGCTAAACATGCACAAACTGCTAGAAACACTTAGGCACACACAAACACTGCAAGACAGACACAGCCATATTCACACCATTAGAGACACACACATAGACATACACACTGCTAGACACACTCAGGCACCTGGCACATACACAATGGTAGACACATATAGTTACATTGCTAAACACGCACAAACTGCTACGACGACTTAGGTACACACAAGCACTGCAAGATAGGCACTGCCGTAGTCACACTATTAGACACATACACAGAGACACACTGCTAGACACATTCAGGAACCTGACGCATACACATTGCTAGACACATATAGTTACACACAGAAGCGGCCCGTGGAGGGAGTTCCGTGGGGCGGGGAGGGGGAGGGGCAGGGTGGGGGGTAGTAAACACCGGAATATGGATGAACGGAGGTAAGTAAACAACTAAATAAATAAAACGAATTTCGTTGCGCACGCTGCATCGCATTTTGCGATGCAGCGTGCGCAACGAAATTCGTTTTATTTATTTAATTGTTTACTTACCTCCGTTCATCCATATTCCGGTGTTTACTACCCCCACCCTGCCCCTCCCCCTCACCGCCCCACGGAACTCCCTCCACGGGCCGCTACTGGTTACACAGCTAAACACACACACACACATCTAAACAAAACAGTTACACACAAAGGGCCCGATTCACAGAACTAACTTACAACAAAATCCTAAACTTACTACCATTTTGGTATTCACAGAATGAACTTACTCATTTTGGTATTCACAGAAGGCACTTACACATTTTGTGTAACTTACTCATTTTGTGTAACTTACACATTTTGTGTAACTTACACATTTTGTGTAACTTACTCATTTTGTGTAACTTACACATTTTGGTATTCACAGAAGGCACTTACTCATTGATGAGTAAGTGCCTTCTGTGAATACCCAAATGTGTAAGTTCATTCTGTGAATACCCAAATGTGTAAGTTCATTCTGTGAATACCCAAATGTGTAAGTTCATTCTGTGAATACCAAAAGTGTTGTATGTTTAGGATTTTGATGTAAGTTAGTTCTGTGAATCAGGCCCAAACACTGCAAGTCAGGCACAGCCATATTCACACTATTAGACACACACACCGACATACACACTCCTAGACACACGGGCACAGACAGAGACAAACTGCTAGGCACGTACAACCACACACACACACACATATACACATTACTACACATACATACATATACACACCGCTACACTCACGCACAGGCATGTACACACTGCTACACACACACATATAAACTGCTGAACATACACAAGCACAGAGACGTACACACTGCTAATCACAATCAGCACAGATACGTGCACACTCCTAAGCACACACACTGCTAAACACACAAATACATATTGCAAGACACCCATACACCCTGCTATACACAAACATACACACTGCCACATGCACAAAGGCACACATTCAAGCACACTGCTAGCCACACATGCCAAGCCATGTAACCACTGCCCAATGCTAAACATACACAGGCACAGATGCATACATTGATACTGATTGACACCTACAGGCACACACAAACGACAATAGATGCATACACACTAATGCACACAGATGCTCAGATACTAAACACTGCTAGGCCCAATCAGGCACATATAGATACTGCCAAACACACACAGGCATACACAGACACATGGGTACATACACACAAGCACACTGATGGGGCCTCATAGGGAAACACACAGGAAAAGCGACAAATATACACACTAAGGAAGGGCACTTAAGATTGGGGAAGAGTCGGTTTGAATGCCCTAATATTAACATGTTTTGTGTACAGTGCTTCCTACCACATTTTGGGGCCTATTACAATGTCAGTCGGGGCGGAAATGGCACCGACCGACCTCCGGTCGGCGGTCCCGACCGCCTAATTATGATGCGACCACACATGGTACAGTTGCATTCTCCCATTTCTCTATGGGAGCTTGTGTTACGGCTGTTAACCGGCTGTAACACAAGCTCCCATAGAGAAATGGGAGATTGCACCCTGTGGCAGGCACCTCAAGGTGCCGCCTCGGCCCCCAAACAATAGCCGCAAGGGAAAGGGGCCCTGCTAGGGGCCCCAAACACGCTTTCCGACAGAGTTTTCCTGTCGGAAAGGCCGGCATGGAAACCCTGCAGGAAACCGTGCATCGTAATCCGGATGGCGTAAACCGCCGTCCATATAGATACGGGCCAGTTCCGACTGGCCGACGGGCTCCTTGAGCCCGTTGGAAACCCGCCAAAATGACCGGCTGGTTTCAATTCCGATCGGCAGTATCATAATCAGCCGGTCAGGATTGAAATCAACGATGTCGGTCTTAAAGCCTCCGAACTATGTATGTTCTTAATACCATAAAAAACATATATTACTTCGGAAAATGTAATGTTACTAACACTGGAATAATGAAAGGCTGAATTAGCCTTGAGAGGAGTTGTACCGTGACCTACAGAGTCGGTCTGGCCTACAGGGCAGTCTGGCACTGTCAGAAGGGCAAGTCTCATAGGCCAGTATGTAGGCAGATTTTTTGGGCTGTTTTCTGGTCGTGTGATTCGGTGCATGAAGTCACCTATACCTTTAAATCATCTATACAGCATTTAATTACAATTTCAAAACTGCCTCTATTTTCAGAATATGTACCACTTTTTAGGTCTCACAACAGTGCATGCACTCTCACTTGCAAGGGATATTGTATACAACAAGGGGCTTACAGCCCGGCCTTTGCTTACCATTCATTGGTTTCATCGTCATTCTTATTTGCTAACTTCCAATTGGCCACCGTATGCTGGCTACATTTTCTCTTCTTTTGGCTGCAGCATGGCCAAAGTACTAAGTGCTTCAGCGTGATTGCTGTCCTTCTGCTGATCACTCTGTCATTGATGTATTTTTATTTTTTCTCCTTCCCCTGTCGTTCCTTGTCCATGTTGCTTATTCCCTCCCTCCACCGTTGACCATGTAGCTTCTTCCCTTCCACTCCCGGCTGTCTGTGTTGCTTCTTCCTTTCTCACCCCAATCCCCTGTTTTCTGTTAATACTTCCTCCATTTGTCCGTGTTGCTTCTTTCCCCTCTACCCTTCCATTGTTTGTATTCGCCATAAGAACAAAAAAGTGCCAGGGAGTACTTTTTTGCCCCGTTGACCTTTATCGCCCACCCTCCCGCTTGTTATCAGTGGTGCCTTGTTCTTTAGTTGTCCGTGTTGCTCACCCCCACCCACCATAAGAAAGCCAAGCATTTGTAATGCAATAGTTCTCAAATTACTGAAAGTTTGAGCTACTGCCGTTGCAAATAATGTTTGTTAGATTTTCTTTTTGTCAAAAAATATCCCATCAGTAACATAAGTAATACAAAAAAAATGAAGAAAAGAAAGGGTGCAGTACCACAGGCTGTTACTAGGTGTCCTTGTGGAATTGTAAAGGGACCTTAATTAGCAACATAAGGTACTGCATCCTTAATGCAATTATAACAAGCATTGGCATAGCCAATAGGTCTCGCCTTTGGGACCTCATAAGTGCTTAGTAAGAGCTATTGGCTTTGCCAAAGTCTTTAAACTATGTGGTAGAGCAGCGTGGCTGCTGTGCAGCATGTTAAAAAGTTCTGATAAAAAAATGTTTAAAGTATTTTTGTTCCCTTATTTATATATAACCATTCAGGCATTATGTTCAACTGAACGGCCCTATTAAAAAAATAATTAACATTAAAATGTCTTCTTGTTTTTTGTTCTTGCAATGCTAGCAACTTCTACCTGTCTGTTCTAATGCTTAATTGTTATAGTTTTTATTTTGGTTATGGGGAGTGGGGGGGTTAGACAAACAATGGGAGGGTGGAGGTTAAGATATAGTACCTGAATTGCTACACAAGCAGCAGACGGACTCTTGGGGAGAGTCAACAGATGCCAGATTCTGAAGGGAGACTGAGGTGGTGCTGAGTGATGCTGAGGTGGTGGTGTGCTGGTACAGAGGTGATGCTGAGGTAGTGGTGTGCTGGGTGCAGAGGCCATGCTTAGGTGATGCTGAGGTGGTGCCGAGTGATTCTGAGGTGGTGCTGAGTAATGTGCCGGTGCTGTGTCATGCTGAGGTGGTGGTGCCGAGCTGGGGCTCAGACTGTGCTGATTTGGTGTAGTGATAAGGTAATGCTGCGCTGATGCTGAGGTGGTGCTAAGGCCCCATTTTTACCATAAGGGGTGGAACACTAGATTGCCAAGAATGCTTAGCTACGTTTTAGTCAGGATCACTGGAACTATGCAGCAGGAGAGGACCAAATTACGCAGCAAGGTTGACTAAAATATGTGGCATAATGCAGCACATGTTTGTATTGTACTACTTCAATATTTTGTTATTTTAACCCATGTTAGCTCTGCCTTATAAAGGTTTCACGTTATTAGGACCACTTTAACACCCAAATGCAGCAATAAGCTACTGAAAGATGACCAGCCAGTCTTTACAAACGGCTTTCTACTGCGGGTAACATGTGTCGCTGCATTTTTTTTTTGTTGTGTAACATTTGAACAGTTGGAGTTATAGATAAAACAAATGTTTTGTTTCTATGCATAAAGTAGCAGATGACTGGTTATATAGCAAGTGTGGCAAATCCATAATTATGCAGAATAAGCCACAGAATCGCATAATTGGAGTGCCCCTGGTTTTAGCGCTTAACTGGCCTGCCTCTTTGACCTACTAGAACCTAAATATCTAAGGCAAACAATGTGGACACTTTTGTCCATGGCATTCTCCTAACCCTCCTGCGATTTGAGCAACGGGGGAAAGGATGTCATATTTTGTGTTCAGTAAGTGATGGACATGGAGTGTGGTTCCATCTACTAAAATGTGCGCTGCCTTCATACACGAATTAAAGTGTGCTTTAAGAAACTGTATTTGGACTGTTCTCCTGATTTTTAAAATGCAAGAGAGAGGATAGATGTTTATCAATTTACTGTGGTGAGCATCCACCACTTCCTATATAAAATACTAAATTTTACATGCCTGCACGGGGGCTATAATAACCAAATACCAGTAGGACATGCAGCAAAAACAGAAGCAGGGTGTATTTTCACGGGTTAATTCAAAAGAGACACTTCTGTTTCACAAACATGACAGCCGTGTTAGCAGAAGCCATTTTAAGAACTTCTTGTATTTAAGTGTCTTTGTTGGCAGAGTGGTAGTCTGCTGGAATGAGCGTTTAGAAACAGTTCACATCCTGGTGCTGAATGTTGCATGAAAAAACTGGATGTTTACATTTACATAATCATGTGATTCGGTAACACGACAAATAAGTAGAACTCCACAAGATGCCAGGAGGCGACGGGGGCGGGGGGGGGCAGGGGTAGGGGGGGGCAGTGTACAATGCAAAGTTGTAATTAAACTTTGACGTTTTATTTCTCAACACCGAAAATAAAACACAGAAATGTTTCCCTTCTGAACTATTTAGGAGAGCAGCAGTGTTTTCCATGGGTGTGGTGGCAACAGTTTTTGCTGCATTTCTACGTGTTCAATGCACCTTGCAAGAAGCAGCTTTGTGTCAAACGGTCCCCTCAGAGCACGTCGTTATTAACAAACACGACACCCAAGAGCTTCCGGAATAAAGCTTTAATTAAAAATGGCTTCCTGTTAAAGACACAAAGCTCCTCCATTGCGCAGTGACCGCAGTCTCACACACAGCATATTTTATCGCTGCCTACAAGGGGAAGCATTACTGAGACTGTCACAAGGGAGCAGGACGGAAGAAAACTGAACAGGACAAAATGACTGGTCCCACCTTTACTACTTCAAATCAATACCTTTGCTGCTAACAGTAGTGTCAGTGTAAGGGAACGGAGGTAGAAATAAAGCACGAATTAAGTTGGAAACGCTGCCTCGAACCAAAATAAACTAATATTCTTGTATTTAGTGGTACAAAAATTGAATATTTTGAAAATAAGCAGGAAGATGTTGTCTGAAATAAAACAAACCTGGCTGCAGACAGAGCCAATACAAGCCAGGACAGTTTGTAAACTTGGACATGTTCTCCTCATATGCTTGACAATGCGCCTTTTCCTGCAATGTGGGAGACACTTCTCAGCACAGGAACCGGGGATGACATTTGTTTGTCATGATGTAATTTAAGTGTCTCAAATGGAGTCAAAATATCGAAGACCTGGCAGCTGTAAGAGGGCTGTAGCAAGGAGCGAACGGCCTCGTTCACATTCATAAGCTTTTTGAAGCAGTGCTGGATTTGCTCTTTTTAAGTGAAGCAGACATGCGCACTGGCGTGGCGAGTGTACCATTAAATATTCTAGTGACAGTGTCAGGGGTGCCGTCTCACTTAAAGCAACGCACCACTGCTGAGGGCTGTAGGCATCGCTGCACCTTCTAGCTGATCTCGCTAAGAAGTACTGGGACTGACAATTAAAAATCAACCAGCCCCGAAAGAGTGTTTAAATTGTTAAATTACAGGTTCTGCTGAAAAAAAGGGGAAAATCCTCTGGTCTAGGTTTCAAACGCTCCTATAAATAAACCAGATGGCCCCTGCGTGCGCTGTAAGAATGCGGCCGCGAAAGTTAAAGCAACTAAAACAAAGCTTTCAAGAGAGGAGCGGGGGCGAGCGAGCGCGGCAGCCTGCTGAGCTGACCAGACGCTCGTGCGTCATGGCCTTTTGCTTGCGATTACCCGCACGGCCGGCATGTGTTTCCAATTATCGCGCCCGCGTCTGGGCACGATAATTGGAAACAGATGCCGGCCGTGCGGCTAACCGCACAGAAAAGGCCATGACGCACGAGCGTCTGGTCAGCTTTCAGAAGCCCCTACAAGAAGTCTCGTGCTGCGCGAGCAGACTGCGCACTGCAACGCTAGGCGCGAGACCTAAAAAGGAAAATTGCAGCTTAGCATACATTTCCATTTTTTTTATTACTTATGGTACTGCTGGGATATTGTTTGATTAAAATAAAATCTAACAAACATTATCATTTGCAACACCAATGGCTCAAACTTTCTCTAATGCGAGATCTATTACATTGCAAATGCTTGTTTGTTTTTTTGTCTGCAGCTTGTTGTGACTTCTTGTATATTATTTTTCCAAATTTTTGATTTGATGTTCAGAGTGGTGGACCATAGACACACCCCGACCCCTTTATGTTTGCAGCAGGGGAGACCTCCACTCTCAGAGAGACGTGTTTCAGTTGGTTGTACAGAGGAATCTGTAATGAGAAGGGGAATCACACACTCCCATTAGCATATTGAACACAGCTGGGAGGATCCTCCTGCTGCTGGTGAACACGATGTTCTGCAACACATCAAGATGGAAGCTTAAACAAGTATTGGCAAAGCCAATAGGTCTTGCCTATGGGAGATCTATCTGGTTTGTTAATGTTTTTTCCAGGCATGTTGCACAGCCGTGCAGCCGCAGTGCAGCCTGGTGAAAAGTGTTTAAAAAAAATTGCTATGATGCAGTTAATGCAGTTAGCTATAAATTATATATATATATATTTATTTATTTTTTGTTGCTTTTAACCATGCAGCACATCAGCCACACAGCTCTACATCATGGCAAAGAAAACATTCCAAATCTCTTGACTATTTAGATTTGTAATTTTTTAAGCCATGTTGTACAGCTGTGTTGCTGCTGTGCAGAATGGCTGAAAGTTTTTAAAAAATCCAATTCTCTCTACTATTTGCAATTCTTTTAAGGCATGCTGTACACCTGTGTGGCTGCTATGCAGCATGGTTGAAAGTGAAACAAAACAGTGCTAGAATACAGCAAGCATTGACTTTGTGATAGCATTTTCTTTTACACTTTAAGTTATGCTGCATAGTAGGTAGTCTGGGGTACAACATTGATAAGAAATATTGTCAAAGCTAATAGATGTCGCATAGGCGAAACCTATTGTCTTTGCCAATGCCTATTTTGTATAGCAAACTTTAGTTTGTTTGTGCCAGGCCTGGACATGCAGCTTCTTGTTTGGGCTTGGTAGGCACTCACCGAGGTTTTGAAGGAGACCTGTGAGCTGCTGACCTGCACCGACCTGGTGTGCGGCTAACTGCATATCCCTGATAGACTGCTTTGTTTCTATGTATGCTGGCCCTCAGACCCACTGTTTGTCCAACCCTTCCTTCATAATTACTAGTGGGCCAGCAGGATATCATTGAAAGTATGGCCAGTACTTCTGGCAAAGGAGGGAGAACAAGCACCCCTTTGATCAGGACAGAAACGTTTGTGTAATAACAGTAACAAGAAATGGTTGAGTTCCTTGTAAGCTTTCTTGTTATGATGTATTGGCTATGTCCGTGGTGGAAGGGCATGAAGGATGCAATTTAATTGTTGTCCGAGCGTGTGGTGAGGTTTAAGTAGACACAGTGTTGGGCAAAGTGTTAAAAAAACATAAAGGAAGATTGTGAAGCTTTGAATTTCGGAAAGGCAGAGGGAGAGGAGCTTGGGGGTTCTTAGACCTGTGGATGGGTGGAGGAGGGATTCTAAGAGTGGCTCTAAGATTGTGGTGTCTGTTTGTTTACAAGCAGCAGGAAGGTAAATGTTACAACTTGCACATTTGTGCATAAAAGCACAAAGAAGTGACATTACCGTCCTGGAGCCAGTAGACTTGCAGCCTGAATGGAAGTTAGGACTTTGTAAAGCATGGGGGAATAGGCAGGGTTGAGATGAGTCTAGCGACAGAAGAGGAATAAGTAGATGGGTGAAATGAAGTTGTGGTTTACGTTCATCATGTTTGTGTTGGATATGGTGCCACTGTACCTGCTGCACGCATGTAATGTCCAGTTTGGTAAGTGTAGTTCAGAATGGCCAATAAAGAGAGAGGTGTGTTGTTAGCGTGTCCGCCCCATGGTTGATAAATTGTAGTGCTATTAAACAATTGCCATGAAAGAGCATACTTAGGAGCCGATTATGATGTTGTGTGAAAACTTTCTGCCCGACACGTCTCGGAATCGGGACCGACCAACTTGCGGTCAGCAGTTCCGCCCGCCCGCCCGATTACGATGCAACCGGAAACTGTTCGGTCGGAGTCCCATTGTTTCCTATGGGAGCCCATGTTCTGCCTGACAACCGGCCATAACTCAGGCTCCTATGGGAAATGGGGTGTGTGTGGAAAACCCTACACCCTGTTGCGGGCACCCCATGGTGCCAGCCACACAGTGCAGGGTTTTACAGGGGGGTCCCTTAGGTACCCCCTCGGCCCCCAACAGGAGGCTTCAGGATGAAGGGGACCCTGCCAGGGGCCTCCTAAGTCACTTTCCGACAGCCTTTTCGTGTCGGACAGGCCCACTCGGAAAGGCTGTTGGAAATTGGCATCATAATCACGAGTTCGGTAACGCTGTCCATAGAGGTGTACAATGCGGTTCTGACCAACATGAATTTCCTGAGAGCCAGTCGGAACCAATTCGGAATGACCGCACGGTTTACATTCCGACCGGAACATCGTAATTGGTCGGGCCGATTGTGAACCGACTGAGTCGGTCGGAAGGATTCCGACATGGTCGAGGAGATTCCTACTTTCGGGAGGAGACTTTCCGTCCGACATCATAATCAGCCCCTTAGTATTTTAACAAGGAGCAAGGGTCAAAATGTATAATCTGGTGTAGGCAATGTGTGAGTCCCCCCTAGTGCAAGTAAAGGGATTGTGTACTTTTTGTCTGTTTAAAAATAAAGGCCGAAGTTAAGGGGCCATCAGGCCTTCTTTTGTTCCAATCTGATCCTCGCTTACACTTAGATGCAAATGGAAAGGAGGGGAAAGAAAGGCTCACAGCTTGTTATCACTTCACAGCTACTTAAGAGAGGCATGCTTTTGACTTTGTTCAGTACCTGTTTATAAGAGAAATGAATGCTCTGTAAGCTTGTCAGATGTGTTGGTCTGTCCTAGTATTTGCACAAATAACAATGTAAATACCACTATTTTATTTCTTTTATAGTGCTACTCATCCCAGTGCCGGGTGTCAGAGCGCTATACATAACATACATATTATACATTGACAATAAATCATGTTAGTATGTGAATATATGCACAGTATGATTGTTGCATGAAACAGGGAGAGTTACAAGGTGTAGGAGTCACATGTCCTTCATAGGCCACTGTGCTATATTAGAAGGATTACAATGGATTAACTGCATGTAACAAAAGGATCTCTGCGTTAAAAGCAGTAGCCCACTTATCTATCTACATAAAATAAAAATCTGTCATCCGCATGTTACATGATGTGCTATTTAAGGGTTATGTTACAGTCTTGTAAACTGGAGCATAGGAGGAGGACCAGGGCACCATGGGGTGAGTAATCTGCATTCCTCTTTCTTATGAAATCTCCCACTCCCAGTAGTCATCAAAAGCAAAGTAAACATGAGCTCTCTCAGAAGACACAGCTTAACATTTTACCTCTGTCTTTGAAAGCCCACCAAACGTGACAAGATAAGAACAAGATTTTAAGGCCTGTTTACAGAAAGTGAGTTTGTGGAAGAATACAGTAAACAAGGTTTTGGCAACGGGAGGGACGAACTTGAGCTGGACAGCCTAACGCAAAAAAAACTAGCAAATAGCCAGAAAAATTGACTAACAAGCCCCAAAGCCAATGGTAAGCAATGGGCAGAATGCATTCCTAGGTCAACTTTCAGAATATTCCCAAAATGTCTTTAGCAAACCATACAGCTGTGCTGTCTGGTATGCTGCAACCTAAAAATGAAAAAAGACGCATTCCAATGTCGCTTTCAAACTGTTTCAATGTTAACCCAGTCTCTAAGGGTCGGAGGTGCTGTTATCACCAACTGCAGCTTGCTATCTCCACTGGAATCCCCAACAGAAATTTGAACAAAAATGTATGTTACAAGATGGCTTCCTGCTCTCATGTACTGCCCAAACAGAAGCAGGGCAAAGACTGAATACAAAATTTGGAAAAATAATATAAAACCATTCCCTGGCGCAGGGTCGACTGGCCTATAGGGCAATGAGGCAGTGCCCGAGCGGCTGGTCTGATAGTTCAGTGTGTGGGATGGTTTTTGGCTGTTTGGGGCCTGTTTTATGGTCTGCTGGGTCAGTTCTTACTGCTGATTTCCCTGATATTAAAACAAACATTGCCTGCTGCAAGCTCCAATCCATGCAATCTCCAATACTTTGCAAAGCACTTAATACAGCAAGTGCTTACAAGTTCGAAACTGTCCTAAATTGCTAACAATTTGCTAACATGGGCCACTGTTTAGCTTTCTAATTCACTAATGGGGGCCACTTTTATTTTGATACCCAGACCTATTTTCTGTCTCAGTCCGACCCTGCCCTGGCTTCTATTAAACACCTGATTCTCCAAACGCAAGCATAGCAGGACCTACATCATCATAAAATGGCAGAAAAATGGAAAATAAATATTGATGAACTGCAAACTACAGGAGCCCAGCAGAATATTTTGAAATGTAGTAAAAATCAAGGAAAATACTCCAAGCCCACAAACACTATAGTCCAGTTAAAAATGCTTATTGTATTATACCAGTACCTGGGATTGGCCTTCTGTGCCTACTTGGCTCTGCCCTACACGGCAAGTAGTGTTGTTCCCAGTGACGGCTCGTCGGCTATGGCGGAGGAGCGTCGCCCCATTGCTTTTAAGCAGTGCAAATAAAGGAAACATAAAATGCTAATAACTTTGAGGTATTATCATATTATGTTTCCGTGTTGCTTTGCGGGCAGGCGGGTGGGCGGGACTGCTCTGCTCACGGAGCAGGGTAGGGGAGGAGTGGTTTGCCCACTCCTAAGTGCACATGACTGTTTGGCCGGCACTTGGGGGCTGGCCAAACCGTCATGTGCACTTTCCCTGTTCTCTATGCAGACTGCATTACAGCCTCCGTGGAGAACATGCCCAGGACCCCATTCCCTGGCTGAGCGTCGAACCACGACGCTCAGACCAATCACAATACTGCATTGCAGCGTTGTGATTTGTCACAGGAGCCTAGCTATGCTTCCTGTTCCTGGACTCCGACGGAGTAGAGCTGGAGCAGAGACGCGGGACCCGGTGGCAAGGTAAGTGTTTATTTTGTAACATTTTTTTTTACATTGCGCCCGCCCCGCCGACTTGCGAGCAGTGCTGGCCGGCACTGCTTGTTCCCAACACATTCTGCAATCAAGCATTTACATAGGAAAACGCTTTGGGCTTTTATATTATTTCATTTTCTTGTGAAAAGTTACCGAATAACAGTAAGAAAGGTAGCATTGTGTTTCTGTTATGATACTTCAGTGTTGCAATATTTGGAAATATGTTGAATTTTTGGATGTACTTATATAAGGATAAATGGAGCGCTGCTTAATAAGGGGGAGTTGAAAGAGGATAAAGGATTGGGTACATAAATGGCTATTTGTATCTTGTCCATCCAAATAGTCACCTTTATGGTCTTGGATTCCCTGGGTGATGTCTGCTCCCCAAGCAGGGAAACTAGTAGGCCTTGGCCCCCAGTCCTGGTCACAAGCAGAAGTCTTGCAGAGCTTCCCCTCCTCACATAACCCATCTGGCTCCTTGGCAGATGACAATTTTTGGGGTCACAAGCTCCCCTTCTTATAGTCCATTTCAAGACACCAAATGTGATTTAGGGTCTGAGTCTTTGACGTTTATGCTGGGGGGGGCTGCTTCTTTTGAAGTGCCTACTTCTCTGCTCTTTTCTTTCTCTTGAAAGCAGTCTGTTACAGCAGGAGGGAATTCAAATCTGACAACACAGGCCATGGGGTTACCTCAGGGACCCAGCCCTACTCGTTATAAATCCCTTATCAGCCCCATTTCCTTCCTGAGATGTGCCCAGGTCCCTACCTTGTGACCTCTCACTGAATCAAAGAGTAGCCTTTGAAGTGTACATGGGAAGCCTGGCTCTCCTCCCTCCAGTATGTGTCCCACCCAGCTTACAGTTATGCAGCAAAACACAAATCTGTCTGGGGGGATTTCCAATACACAGAAAGTGATTTGATCTATATGTTTGGCTAGAGTATAATTCCTATCTTGAGAGTGGAGTCAAAGGGGACAGCACCCTGCACATTAGCCTCCTGCATACTGGAAAATGTTCTACTGTTAAGGGACTGCTGCGGGATACTGGTGGATTTTGCTACCTCCTCTCCATGTTTCACCATGCAGACCCGGGTCTCCCAAATTGAAACCCAAGGGCGCTCCATATATTGTACCGTCCGCAGGCACACATATACCCAGTGCATGTATACAATCAAAACACACTGGATAGCACTATATCCTTCATATACCTTACCACTCAGGCAGACATAAATGCAGCGCATACATTTAACAAGCATGCACCTCACAGCACTGTATCCTTCCTGTACTGAACTACCGATAGGCACACATACATCCGGCACATGCATTTACCATGCACACATAGTACAGTACTACATCCTACATGTATTGTACCACTCAGAGGCACACATACACCCAGCACATACACTCACCGTGCACCCATTGATCAGTGCTGCAATATCCCTGAATTGTACAGTTCCCAGCGCAGCTACACCACTCCTGCACTGCACACAACTACACACCAAACCGATGTAGACCAAGGGCGAGCTAAGCACACAGCAGAGGAACCTTAAAATTAATGAGCTTGTAGGTCTTACTCCAGTGACCGGGGTAAAAACGTCCTGTTCATGCTTACTGATCAATAACGGTGCTCGTACTGCTTAACACCTGGTGAAGGCAGTAGCCTCTCACCACTATAAGGGTGGTGCTTTGAGCACCCCTCCCGGTCCAACGAGACTGCAATCTATGAGACAGGTCCATGTCATAGTGCACATGCATGTTCTGTGTTTGCCTATGACAACAAAAATAATCATTAGGGATCCAGACTTCAGTACAGTTGGACACTCAGGGCAGGGTACGCATCTATTAACATGCAGAGGACGTTTCCATCCCAACACAGACAAAGTATGCTTTTCTGTGTGGTGCTTTCCTTTCAGAATCCACATCCAAAATCTCAAAGCGATTAAGAAACTGAAAAGCAGAGTATGCAGGACAGACAATGGAAGTAGAAACTGTGTGCACAACTTTTACATCGCCTACTATTCTCTATCACGCTTCTTGTGTAAAAAATAAATCCCTAATGAGTTAAAATTCACTAAATTGTTCTCTGAGATAGAAATCAACTGAAAAAGTACCCAAAATGTAAGTTTGCTAAATATATAGACATATCTGAGTGAAAACATCTGCGGGTGTTGAATTGCGTATTGGGAGAGCACATCTGTCAAAGCCAGTTTCTCTATCTAATAAGGAAAACGTTGCAAGAGCTGCACAAATATCAGACATTCAGGTTCAAAGAACATGAAGGGTCACATCACTACTACAACACCATCATTACATTATTTGACCTCTCCATGTTGGTCACTACATCTATGCGACCAGCACATCATCCTTCACCATATCACTGTCATCTGTATTGCCAAACAAAGCATAAATAAATTTGGGGTAAGGGGTAATAAAAGCAATACATAAAAATGCATGTAATAATTAAAATAAATAAATTAAAATAACAACAAGAAAAAAGTGGTTAGGGGAATCTCATTTAGGATATGTTATTCGTAGCTTGTGTCATTAATTGAATTGAATTGAATTTGTTTCGAGCTCAGTCTACAGTTATTAAATTAAACTAATAACACATTAATAGTACATAAAAGTTATAGTTGATTTATTCGACTAATTATAAATTAATGAAATGCATTTATAGGTTAGAATTAGGTTATTAAGTTAAATTAAGTAAGTTAACTGAGTATATTTAAAGATTGGGTTACATTTTTGAATTAAAATCATTCTAAAGTGTTTTTTAAAATGAAAGGCTAGTCTATAGCATATAACTCAAACCTATTTAAATTACACAAAACATGAAAGGGTGACATTTTAATTAAGAAAACATGATAAAAAGTTAATATTTTTTAATGTTGGTGTAGATGTAGGGCAGGGTTAACAATGTTATGGGGTTGATGTAGTGGCAAAATACATAAAACATGCACCTTGGCAATGTATTTTAGCAGACACAGTAGCAAAAATATAGTTGTAGGTTGGTAGGAATGTAACAACCTATGAGTGTCACTTCCCTGCTGGCTGTTCAGGGTGTGAGTTAGTCTCCTATCTTTTTACTGAGGTAGGTGTTGTGTCATGTGTTTGTTTGTATGAGGCTTCTAGTGTTTCTCGGCAGACTGCTTACACGTATGACATAGTGTGGTGGGTGTGACCTGGTGTGGTTCATAAAGTTTGTGACCGAGTACGTTCAGTTAATGGTTACATACTGAAGAATAGAGATGTGCAAACCAGAGTTCCCTGTGTGGCGAAGTGTGTTGCATGCTCCCAGGCTGGGGAGGATGCTACAACTGGCAACGAGATAGGGGATACGTGCTCCCTGGAATACAGGACTGCTCTCTCTGAGAGTTTGCCCTGGTCGAGCAAACTGCTTGTGTGCCATGTGCACCTCAACAAGCACTAAAGACAGCGACCAACAGGTGCAGAAAAGAGCTAAAGGCAAAGACGACCAGGCACAGAGAAACGCTAAAGGCAGCGACAGCCAGGTGCAAGAAAGCGCTAAACACAGAGACAACCAGGTACGGAAAGTACAACTGAACTCTCTGTAGTGAACGAAAAAAGCGCCACCCATCTCCAATATAGAATTGGCTGGGGGCCAGAGCTCCACAACAACTCAGGTGTAAGCACGGGGGTTGTGCTTATGAGCCATTGGAAGTAACCACAGAGGCAGCTCTGGTGTTCCCGCCCGACAAACAGGGAATGCACTTGTTGTCAGTTATCTGCACTCATAGGGCAAATCGGGAAGTTGTCTGATGCCCTTTGGTTACTCCCAGTTGATGATGCAAAGGAGAGTAATCGGCGGGGCTTGTAGATTGTCATTAGCAGAGAAGAAACAGTATGTCCTGCAGCCAGTGATCAGGTGCACCCCTTATCCAAGTCAGTGGTGCCACACACTCTGCCTTTCCGGCCTCAAGTGTGTTGGAAATGTGGATGATCGTATGCATTAATATGGGGTAGCATTTGTTGTGCACCATTTTGGGCTGCCTGTGGCAGCTCCACTCTAGTCAGTGTTCAAAGACTTGGACCTGTGCCACACCACAAGCCCCTCTCACACAGCCCTCCCAAGTGCGTTATATGCCCGCAGTAGGAGGCAGTGTTGCAATCAAATGAAGTGGGAGGTGGTTACTGTTACTCACTGTTATGGTTGAGCGGTCCTCACTCCACAGATGCACTGCCTTGGGCCGCGTACCCCACCAAGCACAGCGTCCTATGCACCCATCTTCCGTTGGCCTCCCCTTGTGTCGATAGTGCTCCATTGCGAGCCACTACGCCTTCAAGTGGCTGCACAGGCCCAGCTGCACATCAATGACCACCAGCAGCCTCCGAAAGTGACACTAGTGCCAGTAGCACCGCTGCGCTACTAGGCCCTCAGTGGCCCAAACGGCTAGGGACATCACAGACATCCAAATACAAACCACTCTGCAGGCCGCCAACTCAGCCGGAGTGAGGTGAGTCAATGTAGGTTCCAAGGTCAGGATTAATGTAGAATCAGGCAAGGCCACTCTCACAGCTCGTGGCTATGCAACTTACCTGGTCACCATCTTGGCCACGCCCCGCTTAAACCATGGTCAACAATTTATATGCAGTTTTACCTATTTACAGGCACATTTTTTCAATGCAAGTAAAAAATATTGTTACAGACATCTGCGAGGGATGAGTTGGAATTGATAAAGTATGCAAAACCGTGACAAGAGAAAGCGATTAAATCTATATATTTCACTGGAGCACAATTCCTATCTTTTCACTCTGCACACTAGCCTCCTGCATACTGGAATGTTTTCTACAATTTAGGGGCGGCAGCGGGATACCACGTGCTATGTGTTTTTGTTTTTTTCAATGCTCAGTAAGTGCATTCAAAAAAAGGCGAATTGGCATTAGGATGAGCTTCTGCTTGCAATGAAAAAATAAAAACATTTGTGTAGCCCTTCTCAGAATACAGGAATAACAGTGCTTTGAAGCATGTTTGTTAGTGGGTCTGCTCCTGGAGCACTGTCGAGAGTTTCCCATGCCTTTGCAGGGCTCTGATTCATAGAAGAAGAGGGTACCACTGATATCCCTTTTGAGCATTCTCTGATAAGTGAAAAGCAGCTTGTTTTGTTGCCTTAAATCCCAGCTGCAGCTCACGGGGAGGAAGAGAGCATCTTCACAACATCAGCAGTGTTTGCAAACGAACCCTTCGCTTCTCCTCTGGATGGGTTTGTGGGGGAGTAATTGTTTCCTGTGGAGTTCACAAGGGAGCACTTCAGAGATCCCAGGGACAGGAATGGTAGCAAAGAGTGATGGTTTCATCTCCCTTGCCTTTCAGTGCACCACTTCCACCCATGCAATTAGCACATTAATAAAGGGAAATTGACTAGTACGGCAACAGCAGATACCTAACTGCAGATGTTGTCAGCTTTTAATGGTACTTGAAAGGGGAGGCATTGCTTTCACAGCTTCATGGTGCAGAGAAGCTGAAGGGATCTTATACAAATGTGCACACGGTTTGATCACACGAGTGCTGGGCCCATCTGCATGGAGCCAGGACCATCTACTTGGATATCGGGCACATCTACAGGGAGATTGGAACCAACCACATGCAAACCAAGCCATTCTATGGGCAGACAGGACTATCTAGAGGGACATCAGTCACACATAGAGGGAGGTCAGGCCCACTTATGTGAAAAACAGGCCCATCTATAGGGAGCCGGGGCATCTAGAGGGATATCAGGCACATTACAGGCAGCCAGGCACATCTACAAGATGTCAGGCACAGCTACAGGAAGTCAGGACAATCTGCAGGCAAAATGACAAGAATCCCTGACCATCTAAATGGTATCAGGTACATCAACAGGAAGACCAGCACCACCTACAGGCAAACTAGCCCCATCTTTAGGGTGTGGTCCCTGAATATCGACACCAGACTATTGATGGGTCACCATATCGCGGACAAAATATTGAAAATAAAATATTAAAGGGTGAGTAAGTCCAGATTTTTTATACCTAACTTCATATATATGAACCTTGGTAATATATATTTTCAAGGTTCGCAGATCTGGAGTTAGGAATAGTAAATCTGTACGTCCCTATAAGCACTTGCCATATTTTGTCCCTCGATATTCTGTTCTCAATAGTCTTGTACCACAATATTCTGGTAGTCGATATTTAGTAGTACAACCCGTCCTTAGGGAGGTTGTATCATATCCTGCACACTGTCACAAGATAAACATTGTTACCAACTAAATTAACCAAACGAAAATGTAGCTCTTCAAAAACTAATATATAAGCCTTTCTGCATCATCCATATGACAGGCTCATCCTTCCTGCTCTGCCTTTGTTTCGGCTTTTGCTCAAAGTCAAATGACGTTCCTCCCCATGCACAGGGAACAATAAGTGGTGATTCTCTTTCTTCACATGGTAATAAATGACCTTTGTGTGATTTTGCATTTTATTTACATACTGCAATGCTCTGGCTGAGAGAGTTGTAGTTCTTCCACATTGCTTGACAGGTGATGGATGAGACAAGATCGGTGGGGGGGGGGGCTTGTTTCTGCCCTGGACATTCTCTCTGGGTTTTCTTCCCTTTGAGATACTTATCAATACCAGGGGACCCCTGCAAGGTGGGCATCTCCAAATGTGACCCAGCAATAAGCAGGGCGATTCCAACTCACTGCACTAACAGTGGAGCAGTTTTTTGCATTAGGCATTCAAGCCAGTGTTTTATGGCGACTGTAGGTACAGGGGGCAGTATTGAGAGATACCTGATCCCACAATTCCAACCATTGGTAGAGGTGTCTATTCAATCAATGGTTTTCCTTGGGCTTTTGTTGTGAGAGTACATATGCTTTGGCGCCCTTCTAGAGGTGACCTTTCTCCTGAAGGGAACTTGCATTCAAGTGAGGTGAGGGTAATGAAAACAATGGTTCTATCCCTCCATGTAGCTCTAGGTGTCAAAAGGAACTGCTTGGTGGGAGTGCTTTGCAGGGACTCAAGAGAGCTTCTTTGTACTAGTCAGGAGAGTCACTCCATTTTCAAGCAGTGCTCTTTACACTGGCGCCTGGGAAAGTGGACACCACTCAATGATTCTGTAGTAACGAGGTCCAGACGTGTAGAGGATCTTCAGATGTTTATTTGTAGATAGTTACAGGTCATGCAGTTAAGTCCAGTACAAAACCCCACCAGGAGCAGCCAGCATGCTGATCAGCCCTTCTCAACTGACATCTCTGACTCCCAACATTCTGTAACACATCATCCATGGAACATTCCACTGGCAGAGCATGAGTTGACATGAATAACATCAAAGACAGGATACTACATATCCCCTTTCCTTCCATATAAAAAAAAACAATAATGAAAGTAAACAGAAAGAAAAACCAAGATAGAGAAAAGACAAAGAGGAAATCAGAAACAACACTGACCAATAAAAGAAGAGAGCAACAAGGAGAGAACACGAAGATATATATAAGAAAAACAGAGAAGCAACAGGAGAGGAAAACAGATAAAGATAAGCCATCCTCCCTCCTAACATAACAGAAACAAAAAGAGAAAGCACCAATGACTACCTCAAGACATACTTGCTGGCCAGGCAGGCATAAAAGGAGACAAGTCATAGCACAACACAATAACCACAGAACAACGACCAGGCACTAACAAAGAGAAGAAGAAAAAAAAACTTCAAACAGACAAAAAAACACATAACAATAAGAGAAATATAGAGAAAAACTAGCAACAAGAATAGAATCCAGAATCCACAGATGACACCAATAAAAGATATCAGGAGGAAAACTGAACTGTAACAGGAAATTGTGAGAGAAAATAAAAATAAAATCACTCAAACTTCCCGTTAAAATAGGAATTTCAATATAATGAAAACATAGCGTTGCGTTCCAAATAGGAAAGTGTAAACAATATAGAATAACGTTGAGGGAAACACCAATTGGTATTCAGACCAAAGAAATACACCCTGTGTGAGGGTAATATTGTACTAAACATATGTGGTGAAGGGATGCACACTGTGCACTGTAGTGATGAGACAAAACCCATATGACACACCAGGTTAAAAATTCATGCAAGGACATCCTCGGGTAGAGGTTCAAATGTTGTGCACTGTTGTGAGGGGACTACAACCCATACAACACACCCTAAGTAGGGTAAAACGTAAAAATGTTGTGCACTGTTGTGATGGGAAAACCCAAAACGACACACCTCATATAGAGGTCAAATATTGTGCACTGCAGTGATGGGAATGTAACCCATACTACACACCTAGAGTAGAGGTCATTTGTTGTGCACTGTAAAGATGGGAGTGTAACCCATGCGACACACCTCGTGTAGAGGCAAAAAAAAATGTTGTGCACCGTAGAGATGGGACTGTAACCCATACAACACACCTCGTGTAGAGGCAAAAATGTTGTGCACCGTAGTGATGGGACTGAAACCCAAACAACCCAAGTACGAGAACAAGGGATCGAAACATGAAGAGTTATAATGCACCCTTTGGACAGACCCCCAAAAGGTCAAGTAATGCACAGTGCGTGAATGGCACTAATGCACACCCAACAAAAGAAACCAAATTAGAAATGTGCATACAACATGTCTTTCAAAATACAAAACATGTTTTTCCTTTGGATCACTGCAAGTAGAGACAAAGCAAACAGATATGCACTGTAAGAAACAAATTAAATATTGTCGAGATGTGAACTGAATGAAACCACGCCGGTGAGCAACTCCTCACCCGAGTTAAACATTGACGAACAAAAAATCGTAAATCTGCCACACATTAAAACAACAGCAGAAGATAAACTTTACACTGAGGATAGTGACGGACTCCTTGTAAAAAGGATAACCAACCAGTGTCCTCAGACCTTGATGCGATGTGCCTCCAGTCATCAGATTTCAGTCAATAGGCTTAGCGAAGGTAGGAAATAACAACAGAGTAGAGCTACTCTGTGCACACACGTATAATGCACATCACTTAGAACATGTTAAGCCCAAACACATAGCCATAGCAACGGCAAAAATAGACACATTACAATGTAGGCCTACGTTGGAAACTGAAGCAAAAACGTAGCATATCGGGTGGAAGAACATGAAAAATTGTACATCAGAAAACGAATAATAAATTGTCTGGACATGTTGGAGGCAGGACATTTAAAAAAAAAATGTTTCCAACGTGTTTCCAAATAAAGTGGGCATACTTCGCTACCCAACTCATGTTTCCAACGTGTGTCCAATAAAAGTGGGCATACTTCGCTACCCAACTCCAGAAAATGCCTCTCCTTACTGCACAGTCCTTACATTGCTGTTCTACACACCACATCTTACTTTCGTTTATCACCATCGTTAGGAGAGTCATTCTCCAAACAAGAGCAAGAGACGGCACAGAAAGTGAAAAGTCTCAAGCACACACAGGAGACAAAGGAAACAACGTGAAGATATCCTCCCACGACGGCATTCCTGTCAGCCTGAATACTTCAATAACGTGAAAAAACGTGGTTGGCAAATTCGAGGGCAGAACACTACGAAGCACATGGGGAACGTCCAATCCCAAGATGGCAGCGCCCTGTATCACGCTGCGCCGGGTGGCTCCCGGCATCAGCGTGCACCAAAACGACTTTGAGGATCGCCAGAGCTGAAAAGAATGCTTCTGTCACAGCAGCTGCGTAGGGCTCTGCACAGCAAGAACAGCACGAGACAAGGAACGTTCTCTAAGGTAAGCGCGTGTAATCTCGAACTACTCCCTTTTAAACTTTTGAAAAATAACAGTTGGATAAGATTGGAGACATGAGGTCTCAACTTAGCTCAGCAAACAAAGACAACAAAGTCTCACCTCGATTGGCACACACAGCGAGAGTTGTCTATATCAAGCCCCGCCGAGCACGAAAAACACCTCCTCTGTTTGGCCCCAAACATCTCTTCAGATCAACTTGCCATAAGCCAGGCACAGCTAGGAAACACACCCTGTAGCTTGTGTAAAGGTTTCCAAAAGTCGATTAGGTTTTCTTTTCTTGTACAATCATGTTTTTGAACAAATCTCCATGTGCAGAGACCATCGCTCCAGTGCAGTGCCTTGTTGGTACGCTGTAAATGACAGGACCACTAGAACCAGTCCAATAGCATCAGTAACTTGAATAAGTGAGTCCACAAGTAGAATGTCCATGAAGCTTACTCTCACTGAAGGCGCAGCACAAGTAGATGTGGTCCATGAGACAGAACACAGCACGCTTGAACAGGGCCTGTCCGATGTATGGACACTGGTGGGGATACGAGGCGTGCAGTTCCAGTTACTTTTTTCCTTGAGTTTAGATTTCATGTTGCTAGTTTAAAACATTACTCTAAACTGTGACTTTATCTTCTTTTCTTGAGCACGTAGAACAGGGTAAGTTACCAGATCGTCACCAATAAAATGTAGTAACGAGGTCCAGATGTGTAGAGGATCTTCAGATGTTTATTTGTAGATAGTTACAGGTCATGCAGTTAAGTCCAGTACAAAACCCCACCAGGAACAGCCAGCATGCTGCTCAGCCCTTCTCAACTGACATCTCTGACTCCCAACATTCTGTAACACATCATCCATGGAACATTCCACTGGCAGAGCATGAGTTGACATGAATAACATCAAAGCCAGGATACTACAGATTCACTGCCTTTCTGCTTTGCTTGTAATGGCATGATTGAGGGTCAGTCCTCCTCATGTGCCCTTGGCAGGTGTAGCTATTGTGTTCTGCTGTCATGCACCAAGACTGGAGAGAGAGTGTCCTGCCTTGTGCATTTTGAAGATTAAAGGGCCTATAGGACACTGGCCTATCTCAACTTTAGCGGCAACAGGCTCTCTGTGATTCTGATAGCAATTTATCAGGCTAGAGGAAGGAGCTCATTCTCCAGAGTGGCCTGTTTTACTCATCTTAGAAAAGAAGCTATGTCTTCTCATGTTCAGTGGCGGCTAGCTTCTATAAAAAATGGTGAGGCGCTAAGGCGCTACTCACCATAAACGTGGAGCTTAAGCACGGTCGCTGCAACACTCCTTCTTTACAAGAGCAGGAAAAGGAGGGACTTCATTCCTGCTTGTGGAACATAACTCCAACCAACCCTGGAGCTTCGTTCATGCTGTGAAAGCAGCTCCAAGATTGGTGGGAGCAGGATCACCCAGCGCTCATTTTGATGCTGGGTGCCTGTGCCAGCAATCCCCAGGTTGTTTCACAGCCTTTTGATTGCTGGGCCTACAGTGTGCATGTCGGGCTGGCCATCGCAAGACGGCCAGCCAATACGACGTGCACAATGTAGACCAGTGCTGACATCCTGCATTTGCAGGATTCAGCCCTGTCTCCACCCTCACGCCGTAGACAGCGTGAGCTGGTGCGCTGGCAAATAAATAAAATGGCATTGAAATGCCATTTCATTTATTTGTGTTTGCCTGCTGCGCTCGCAGCAGGCAAGGAGACCATCCTCCACTCCTGAGGAGTGGCCGCCCCTGCTCATCGTGCAAGGCAGTCCTAGCAGCACTTGTGATGGAAGCAGTAGTATCTTAGTTGCCTCCTCCTCTCTCCTTCTTTGCTCCTTTTCCTCACACTTTTAAATCCTCCCTCCTCTATATGGTGAATATGGGAACACTGCTTAGGATGTTGGATAAGTCACCTGCCTTTGCTGCGTTGTGAGGCTCTTCGCTCTGTAGGACTAACCATCCACAGTTATATTGTTGATAATACTTTTTTTACTTACCTGTAAGGACTTTCTTAAAAGAACACTCCTATAACTCACATCAACTTCTGGATAAAAGTATGTTTATTTCCAGAAAAGTACAATGCAAACAACCCTGGGAAGCGCAGACCTCCGAACTGCCACTGTAAAGTTCTATACAGTCAAAAAGACGTAAAAATAACCATCCTCACTCAATAGCATCAACTGATAACACATAATTACAGTTGGTCTAGTATCTTCTTACATCGCATTCTTCTCCGTAGTGGCAATGGTCCATCATAAGATGATATAGATTGATCAATACTATTACTAAACACTTCCTCATTCCCCCACCTCCTTACCTATGTTTCACCGCACTTCACCACATTCCTCATAGTCCACCACCTTGACATTCCTTTCTTACACCTGCAAACAACTGTTCATGCATAAAATTTCCAACTACAAACTCACACCTCTTTTTATGACATTTATCACTTTCCGTCTCAGCATATTTCATTTGTTTATCTTAACCCCAATTCCACAACAGATTCTCAACAATACTCCTTACTTTATTCTCACCCATCCATCGCAGAATCGCCCAGGTGCATGGTTTCCCACCCCTCAATAATACAAAAGGTGATTCGCCTGTAGTGGAATGTGGGACTGTGCAATAACTCCCTAGTGGTCTTTAAGCTCCTCCAATCTAGCCCATTTTGTAATGACAATTGCACATTCTCTTCCAGCACCCTGTTGAACCTTTCCACCAAACTATTTTCACGTGGCTGTCCCACTGCTTTCTTATTATGTTTTAAAGCACATTGGACCACATACAATTCAAACTCTTCTGAAACAAACTGCGGACCATTGTCTGTTTCAATTTCCTTGTGCAGTCCCTCCCTCCCTCCGAAATATTTCTTCACAAAATTCAATAGTAGTTCTTGATTTTACTTCACCCACCAAACTCACCCTACTTTGAGTAATGATCCATAAGAACTATAGCAAACCTTTTTTCCTGTACTCATCAACTCAAATAAATGGACTAAAACATCTATCACCAGTTTTTGCCATACTTTTCTAGGAAAACTTATAGGTACAACAGGAGTCTATTTTTCCACATGAGACTTATCACTAAAATAACAGCTCACGCAACCTCTTACAAACCTTTCCACATCTCGATCTACTTCAGGGCACCAAAATTCCTCGAGCACTTTTTCTTTTCATAAATGACATTCCACCATGTCCCTCATGTAAAGTTGCCAACAATCGCTCTCTTAATTTAAAAGGTAAGAAGAACTTCTCACCTCTTCTTAACACTCTGTACTGATAAGACAATTCAGACCACACAGACTAATAATTAGAAATCCCCTCACAAGATGGTGAACATTCTTCTGGCAAACTTTCAATTATTCTTTGCATCTCAGAATATTTAGCCACAGCCTATTTCCACTCATTTTTGGAAATTGCCTTCAAGTTGGCACTTACTTTAATATCAGCTACCGTCCACTCATCTTTATCGTCTTGCTCCTCACCCTGCACAGGCAATCTGGACAAGCAATCAGCATTCATATTGCTCACCCCTTCGACATACTTCATACTAAAAGAAAATTCCTGCAGTCTATGTAACCATTTTACAATCCATGGTGAACTTTACCAGACCCTTTCACGGTCAACAAATCCACCAATGACTTATGATCTGTCCTTAATTTAAATTCAGCTCCCTGCAAATAATTCCTGTAATGCTGAGTGCCCACCAACAAGCTAACACCTCCTTTTCTATAGTGGAATAATTTGCTTCAGCACCCCTTAAAGTCCTGGAAGAAAATGCCACCACTCTTTGACAATGTCTACTAGACTGCATTAAAACAGCTGCTAGGCCATGCATACTAGCATGAGTGGCCACAATGATGTGATCTCTAGTATCAAAAGGACTCAACTCAACAGCATTCATTACACACCCTTTGATATCCCCAACTGCATGCTGACATTCCTGCATTCGTTCATACTTTTGTCCTATCTTCATTATAGCCATCATAGGTTGTACCCTGTTCGAAAAAAAGTTAACCGATTTGGCCTAGTATTCTGCCAATCCTAAAAAAGATCTTAACTGATCCTTATCCTGCAGATAAGGAACTTTTTTCATTATGTCCTCACAAGAAAAGGTGTGACCCAAATACTCCACCTCTTTGAGTGCAAATATGCATCCATCCACTTAAACCATGACACCAGCCTTCTCCACAGAGCTGCATACTGTTCTCAATAATGCATCATGAGCTTCCTTAATTGCTGCCCACAAAAATATGTCATCATGAAAAAATTCTTACATTGGCTAGCCCCCTTAAGAAATGTTGCATTACATGCTGAATCACAACAGACGCAGATGCCAGCCCAAAGGGCATCCAAATAAAACAAAATGCTCCCTCTTGCGTGATAAATGATGTGAAATGTCTAGCATCTTAGTGTAACAGTATCTGATGATATGGACTTGAAAAATCACGAGTGGAATTATATTGCCAACCTTTAACACCAGCCAACATTTATCCAATATTGGATATAGGATGGTGATCCACCCATATATTGTTATTGAGATTGCTAAGATCTACACTCATCCTAGTTCTGCCATTAAGTTTATGAACAATAACAACATAAATTAACCACTTTGATGACTCTATAGGTTCAATAATACCATCCTCCAACAACCTGTTTAATTCTTACTTCAAAGAATCTTTCAACACAATAAGTGCATTACGCACTTTGCGCACATTTGCTGTGACCCCCATCCTTCAAAGCTATCCCATGCATAATCTTTTTAAAACACCCTAATTTCTGCCCAAACAACACCATTTGGGCATCTTCTTGATCCAACACAAAAGCTTGCTAATCCTTATTAGGATCCAATACAATTCCTAATGCCCATTGTTCACCTTATCCCAAAATAATTTTTACTTTCTCCACCACATAAACCTGATTCTGGCCACACCTGCCTTTAAAGCACAATTCCATTTTAAAATTCCCCTGCATTGGCAACTGTGTTCCACAATACCCTTCTGGCCTAACGTCCGTTTGCAATAATTCTCTTCATCCTAAATTGCACCATGTCTCATTGTCAATTTTTTTTTTCTCCCCCCCCCCCAATTAAATTGCATGGTAAACATGAGTCTGCCCACATGGAAATTTCTGCCCCATTTGCTTTTATCATGCACTAAGGAGGGTGTTATGGCCAATTACCCTATTCACATTAATTACAATAGATGTTGTTTGCTCTTCCGACATAACACATACTACCAACACTTCTACATCCTCATTCAAGACAAGCTCCTCTTAAAATCCCTTCTCCTTGCCTCCACCTCGTTGTAACATGTTTACACTGTGTCTAGAATTAAAAACCTTCTGTTTACCCACCCTTGAGAAAGGTCCCATTTTCTTACACTTGAAACATTTCATTTTCACAGCAGGACAATTACATGAAGTCGCAATATGCTTCTTACTTCCACACCTGGACAATTCCTTTTTGGTATACTCTGATACCGTACCGCACTTAGCAGTTTTCAGACTTGTCTAACAACTGCAAGGTAGCTTGCATGCGATCAGTCTTATTTTCATGCAGACTTTAATTCTTCTTTCATTCTTCCACATAACATGAGGGGTCTTTAATTTGCTCGGCTACAATTATAGATTTTTCTAACAATGGCTCCTTCAAACGGAACTATTTTTCGTGGATTCTCATATTAGAAGTAAGATTATACAATTGATCTCTGATGATCTCTTCATGTAATTTTTTTAACTTACGCATGGCAGCTAAAGTTCATAATGCCACCACATAAAGATCCACTGTTTCATTAGGTAAATGCACAGAAGAAAAATATTTGTGGTGCTCCACCAGAACACCTAACTTTTGACATAGTTTTCCTCAAGCGACTTCATTGCTGATACATATTCATTGTCCAGTTCTTCATCTATATCAGCCTCCATGTCAGCTCCCTCACTACATCTTGTAAAACTAGGTAAGGTCGTTAAGACTTTTCTACCCTCCACCACAAACTGTGCTGTAACATTGCCAATTTTCCTTTTGTAACAAACTCATCTTCCCCCCCCAGTTGCTTTTAAATAAGTCTCAAGGCTTCCGGCCAATCTTCCAATGGCATAACAGGTTTACCTGGGGTAGCCAGAAATGTAGGTTGGGGTACAACAGATTGCATTTTGAACACTCACAGATCCACAATCAGCTAATGTCCCAACATACAGTGCACACAACCTTATCCTTAAAACCAAACTAAAATAACAATAGTAGTCTCCACTATCCGAGAAAAACAATAAAGTTGCAGAATAAAAGTAGTCTCCATAGTCATGCGCATACTTATTTCTTTAAATTTAATTAGGAAACTCTTTCCTTGCCTGACTTTGTGAATCTCTCTCCTCCAACGTCTACAGCCACCTCACTACCATAAAAAATAGGTAATCCATAACAGAGCAATCAAGAGTGCTGACCAATACTTGTGCTGGACCCATTGTCCAATGTCCACTCAGATCGTAATGTACAATGGGAAATACTGTACAGTATGGGGCAGATTTACAAGCCCCTTGCGCCACTTTTGCACCGCCGTTGCGTCACTTTTGTGACGCAGCGGCGACGTAAACCATGCACCACGTTGCGCCTTATTTACAACGTGACGCATCTGGGGAGATGCATCACGTTGTAAAGCCCTGCGCCACATGAAACCTGCGTCAGGTCTCATGTGGGCGTTCCGTCGCAGGGTGGGCGTTCCGTCGCAGGAAAGCCTCGTAAAAGTGATGCAGTGAAATCTACAAGATTTCACTGAGTCACTTTTCCGACGCCGCTGCGACAAATCCTTACGCCTGCTTCAAGCAGGCGTAAGGAGTGGCGCACCACGTTAAAGATGGGCGGCCCACGAGCATTGCTGGAGTTGCGTCGCACTTGCGACACGACTCCAGCAATGCGCCACCCTTCCGACGGGAGATGCGACACGCATCTGTTTATCTTTGCGCCATGGTGCGCTGCATAGTAAATGCGACGCACCTGTGGTGGCGCAAGGGTAAACTTGCGTGACGCATCTTTCCTGGTGCATCTCTGCTGATTTGCAGGGATGCGCCAGGCATTGTAAATCTGCCCCTTTGTTTCTAACTTCTCCAACCAATACGTACATAGGATACATGTATTCAGTGAAAAATCAGTTGCCCCACACGATGCTCCACTCCGTCTCCACCTCTTCACACGTTGTCTCTGTTCTCGGTAACACAGGTACTGCCTCAATATTGTTTGTGCCTTATATTCCACTTAAACTTGCACCTAGCAAGCTGTCAGGCAAAGCGCCACAATACGGATTGTGAACACGCACCAACACAGCCCCGCCTGCGCGGCAAACAGTTGTTCACAAGGCTATTTCATTCGCGGGAAAGCACAGCCACTGAGCGGGAGGCACACGGTTCTGTCCCTCACACAGGGAATGGATCACGCACGAGAAAAAACAGGCTTTGAGCATGAGGCATACTGTTATGTTGCGTGCACAGGACATGCATCGAACAAGGTACACCGATTTAGGCACAATACCTAGAATCCTTACCCAGTAAATCTTAATCAAAAATCTCCATTTAGTTCGCAAACTGTAGTTGACTTCAACCTCGTTAGTACAAACACAAATTTGCTCCCTCTCGCTGCGTTTCTTATATTCCACTTCCCTCAATGTCTATGCAGGTAGGGTTGGTTGTCACCTTAAGGGTATCAAAATCCCACCCTCATCGCCAGAAAAAGAATGCTCCTTTACCTTGCATCAGTTACTGGATAAAATTATGTTTATTTCCAATATAGTACAATGCAACCAACCCTGGCAAACGCAGATCTCCAGCTGTCACTGCAAAGTTCTATGCAATCAAAAACACTACACATTTTACAATCTATATTCTATTCCTACTCAGATAACATATCAAAACAACATTTCTTGATTACTTTTTTCCCCCAGTGTGAGAATTGGTCAGCAATATACAATCCAGGATGATGGCAGAGGCGTAATGGAGGCAGATAGTGGACATCTTCACAGCCTCTATATTCTAATCAGCTCAGTCTTCTGGTCTGATTCGTAATCCAGTAGGTGTTATCATTGAATTAAGACCAGTGATGGAGTTTCAGACTCAAGACCGGGTTCCAAGGCAGCGGATAAAATTCTGATCTGACTTCTGAAATGTGCAGCGATTAAGGGCCATATGTATCAAAGTTTGTGTTTGAGATTCTCAAATAGCGAATTTTTGAGAATCGCTATTTGAGAATCGCAAATGAGATGTATGTAGGATTCGCAAGAAAATTTGCGAATCCTACATATTTCTAATTGCGATTCGCAAATTGCGAATCGCAGTTAAGAAACTCCTCCCCATTCATTCCTATGGGCCTAGAGGCCTAGAGGCCCATAGGAATGAATGGGAGGACATTCTCAATTTGCGATTAGCAATTAGAGAATCGCAAATTGAGAATGCAATTTCAAGGTTGCAAGGGTGTCCAAAGGACACCCTGTTGCACCCCTGAAATGAGCATGGGTGCACATGTGGCGCACATACATGCCCTAAGGGCCCTATGTGCGCCACATGCCTTTTTGAAAAATGCAAAAAAAAGCATTTCTCAAAGAAATCGCAAGTTACCACCAACCTGTAGTTGGTGGTAATTTGCGATTCCTTAAGCCATAATCGCACAACTTAGGTGCTTCATACATTTCATTTAAGGATCGCAATTTGCGATAACTTAAATGCATTCGCAAAATAGAGAATCGCAATTTTTGTGATTCTCTATTTTGCGAATGCCTTTTGGGATGATACATCCCAAAAGACTTGTTCCCGTTCGCAAACGGGCCGATTCTGAGAATCGGCCCGTTTGCGAACGGGAAATGGGCTTGATACATATGGCCCTAAGTTCCTACAAACTTTCTCCTTGGTGAATTTTGTTAGGTCATACCTGCTGAATGGTACTGAGTGAAAACATGCAGTAAATTCTGATACATGTGGAATTTGTCGAGTAAAGCACATCATTCCACAGGCAATTATTTATTTTCATGAGAAAATACTGCACCTCACAGAATCATTTTACTTGGTGTTGTAAATTCTTCACCCCTTCTGGCCTGCTTGTAATTGGTGCCTCAGTCTCAGTGGGCAGTCTCTGTTAGTAAATGCCACTTCTGGGCCATCAAATGTACCTACTGCCTGGAAGGCTGCCTTGGTCCTGGCACTCATGCAGTGTGTTCCCTGTTAATTGAAAGTGATCATAAACTGATGAGTTTTAACGCAGCATGTTGGTTGCTCTGTGTGTAAGAAGCTGCCCGTGGTGTCTGAGCCTGGATTTAGCAAACACATATCCCACTGGCTCTTTTGCTGCATTAAACCTTTTGAGATGACATGCTTGAGCATTTTGAGCAGCTGGGCTTCCTTGTTGATGTCCAGATTCTACAGGGAAAAAGGAGTATTAATTTTCAATGTGCTTTGACTATATAATTCCTCAACAAATCACGCCAGCCATGTTCTGAACATTACTTTGTGTGTTTTTCTTCCTTTTCATTAATGATGGCCGAACCATAGTGCATCTTCGTGTCTTCTGGTACTGATTGGCCTTCAAGACGTTGCTTTGACATGGCCATCCGGCAATCAAGTTTGTCTTTTTCCTTCACTTGCTCCACTCACAGAGTCTCACAGAGGTCCTCCTTGCATGCCCAGTGACAAGGAGTTTTCGTCAGAAACCCAGGAGGGTCTTTAGCTCTTTGATAGCTGATGTAGAGTGGGGTTCTCTCAAGCCACAAGTACTTTTTCTTCATAGGTGGTGGTACTTTGTTTCTGTGCATTCAGTCAGGAGGTATCCTAGGTTTTAGATGGACTTATTGGCAAGTACAGGTCTTGGGTTTCACAAAATCGGTATTCCTAGCTGGGGCTGCCAGGCTTGGAGACTGAACGATGATTTATGGCTTTTAGTAACTTCCCCTCTTAAAGATCACTGGTTCACATCAGTGCACTTACCTAGTCAGGCCAATGGGGTAGCAGGGTGTTTTAATGCAAGCGATGAACAAATACCTTTTTGCCTTGGGGTCTTGATTTTACAGATTTTTGGCGCAAGGCCCCCTAGCAACTCTGGGAACAGCCTAACGCAGTTGCTGCACTAATTACATTTTTGCCCTTGAATTCATCATGTCTACTTGTGTTTCATTTCATTTCTCTTCTCTATCTCTATCCATCACTCCTCTCATCTCCTTCCTCCCATTCACTTTCTACCGTTCCTACCTACTTCCCTATCTAATTCCAGTCACTCTCTTTCTTCCTACCTCTCCCACTCGTCCTTATATGCCCTTTCCTACATTTTATCTCCTATCCGTGTTCTCCTTTACCCTTTCCTCTTTTTCTTCCTCGTTCTTTTTTTCCCTTTGTCATTTAACCATTTTCTTCTCTTCTCTTCTCTAACTACATCCTACGCTTCTCTCTCCCCATCCTCACTTCTTCTTCCCTTTCTCTTTGACACCCACATTTTACCTTTGTGCCACTCTATCATCTCACCACTTTCACGTTCTTCTCCCTGTATCATTTTGCTCGCTCTTATCTCCTTTGACTATTTGGGCAATCTGGGCCTCCATGTGTCTCCATTTTCCCCTCTGTGCTAACTTTCAACTACTCCCCATCTTCCCTCCCTTTCTTCTCTTCACCATTACTTCGTTATCCTTGCCTCCCTTTTTACTCTCCTTTCTATTTCACCTCCAATCTCATTCTTTTTTCTTTCCCTTTTTGTACCTTCACATTTATGGCCTCCCTGTCACTCTACACTTAAATCTTTCTTTCCTCTCATTCTGTCCTTTACATAACAATAATCCCTCTACCTTCCCTTCACTTTTTTCAATTATTTCTACCCTTACATTTCTCATGTCCTCTCCTCTCCCTTCTCTTTCTTTCTATTCTCCACCCATATCTTCTGTCTCCTTTTATCTCTCTCCATCTTTTTCTACCCATTCCAACCTTCCTAACTCATTTGTCCTTTTTATCTCAAAATATATGCTCTTCCTTTAAGCACTCTTCTTCATATCCCCTTCATCCCTTTCCCCACCCTGCCCTACCACTTATCTCCTTTTTTCTCTCTCTCCTTTATTTCTGGCCTCTCTTCTTAGTCTCCTCCCCACCTGTCCTAATTTTCTCGCCTCACAACATTTTTCCATTCAGCTCTAATTCCTTCTTCTCTTCTGGTTACCTTCTGTCTATCCTACACCGCCACTGTCTCCTTTCTTTGCTTCTCCTCTTTCATTTTCCTTGTGGTCTTCTATTTTTTCTTCTTCACGTCTATGTCCTCTGTTGAGAACTGAGTTTATCTTTGTACTCCTCTTCAAGCAGACAGTAATCCATAGGGTGATGATGACCTGACTCAAGGCATTGGCTGTACCAAGAAGAGGCAGGTTTGAAACTAGCTAGATGTGTTTTGCCCTTTTAGCTCTTTGGGTTGGGATCATTGACATTAATAAGACTAGCACGCACACTAAATGGGAGATATGTGTTTTAAAGCACTCTTTAATAACATAAAACATTCATAGAGGCATGTCCCTAGAAGACTGAGATGTACCTACTTGTTATTTGGGTTATTTTATCTGGTCAATTGTCATTGTATTGCCCTTATTCAAGGTGACCTTGACTCCTTGTTAGAGCAACTTTTCAGAGGATGGGCAGCGCCTTAGTGCTGGAGCTCAGGTAATGCTCCTCAAGGCTAGGTGCTGCTCCTAGAGTCATCTTGTTTGTGTTCAGTTCCTCCACTTTACCATGACTGCAGAGAGGGAATTTGACTATATTCTTTGAGCAGAGGATCCAGAGGTGGTTGTGTCTTAGTCTGCATGGGGCACATTGGTAATCATGCTTCCACATCATATTTGATATTTGAAAACTCGATTGCTGACGAATGATCTTTGCTTGGAGGTCAATCTTGCACTCTGTGTGTGCAGTCCATGCTTTTTCTTTGTGGATTTTACTGAACAAGGAACTTGTAAAAAATGTCACAGGTTTTACTGCCAGTTCTCTATGGACTGTTGTGGAATATTTCGGGGTGCACCAACAAAGTTCGACCCCTCGCTAGGAGTGTTGGAAGTTCCCCGATGGTTCGACCACCAATAAAACTTTGCACATGTAGCAAAATGGTGCATTGTCACTACAATCTCCCTAAAATGGGCTGAAAAGTCATATAATATACTGCCCTTCATCTTATCAGGATATACAATTTGGCATTGAATCTTTTTACTCTTCGAAAGGTATAAAGCATCTTTCTTCACTTTCTTTCATATTTTTCACCCAGGCTCTTGCAAGTAAATTACCAGTCAAATATTCTGTCAGAGAATTCTTTATCACTGGCAGGGTGTGAAAAATGAAAGCTACACTGTGACAGATGTCACAATTTCAAACTCTAGAGAGCAGGAGAATGCCTCACGCTGGGCAGCTACATCAATAGAGATTATGAAATGCCTGTACATGAGTCATGGAAACACAGCTGTGACAAATAAATATACTTGAAAAATTGGTATTTGGCTCCAAGCAAATGCACCAACAATATATGTTGCCAACTCAGCATGAATTATCACACAAATATACAGTATTAATTAATTTGGAAATGTTGAGAAATACAGTTCAAGAAACCCTAGAGAAGCAGATGTTACTGGACCCCAGTTGTGTTTTTTTGCCTCTGCTGTCATGGGGCCCCTGTATTGTGGACCCTCAAACTGAGGACCAAGTACCCTGCTTAGCACTTGACTCTCAGTGTAGTGGGGCAGACCAGTCCAGGACTGATTCCTGGAGGTTCTGCGGACTAGAACCTCAGAACTCAGTAGCACAAGAAGGAACACTCAGAGGTGCTGGGGGCCTGAAACTCTGAACCCAGCAATGAAACAAATAACACTTAATAAAACAATGTCCAGTCAGTCCTTTTTTGTTTAGAAACGAAATGTACTCCTGTATACACGCAACTGAATACCACATAAATAAAAATGTAACAAATACTTACAAATTGGCAACTGGAAAAAAACAACTGGAATCCTCTCTAAATAGACTTGAAAATAGGAAATATCTCCTAAAAAAGGTCACAGTAGTCATCTCACCCATTTAATTTTAGACAAGACCCCATAGGTCTGAAGCACCTTTAGTGGCTTGTCTGCCAGCAGACCTTATCCCCTAAAGCCACAATACTGAATTACAAGCCGATAGCAAATAATGCAAAGGATAAAATTGATAAAAGTTCAGGCCTACCAGCTTTGTCAAAGAGAGTTCGCAGTTCAAACAACAATGAAAAATTTACCTTTCAATATATATGTACATTTCAATGTCTTGCCACAACCATTACAACATTTTATTGTATTACTAGACCTAGGCTAAATTTAAATTACACTAGCGTAATTTGCTTAATTTCAGGAATCTCGCATCATGCATGTTTTGCGAAATTCCCAAAATTACACCATTATGCCACTTGTTTAATTATGCGCTATGCGCTGTAAAAATATTGCATGAACACACTATTTGCAGTAAAAATTTATTGCGAACTTGTCTTTCACTGCAAACATTCACCACAAACACACAGGAAAACAGAATGTGAGCAGCTGTTGTTCTCGGTGCTTTTGTTTTATTGCACCTCATGTAAAAATTGATGCGAGGAAGCAATTTCCACGAAAATATACTGTGAAATGATGGATTTGCATTTTGCATGATTTTGTGATAGCAAATCACGCAAATTTGGCCCTCCCCATTTACCATTCTACAATCAGACCCGTCTATAGCCTGTTTTACAGTCAATGCAGGTTGATGAATTTTGACTCCAAGATAACACATGCTGACCTGACCTGCCACTGAAAACATCCGAACTCTTGGAGGGGAAAAAAACTGCCTTTTAGAAAAATATCCTTCACAATTTGCAACCAGTACAGTTTTCAATGCTGACTAAAGGAAAAAAGAATGATCCTGAAAAACAGGAAACGTTTCTGCAGTGAACAACAGACAGAAGGAAACACATGCAGTTCCAGGCCCCTTATGTAGGATTTTTCAACCCAAAAATATAGAACAGGAAGTAGAAGTTATCCATGATTCTTTGGGAAGTTCCAACAATTTCGCTAGTGAAAAAGATTAGTCTCTCAAAGCAATATCTAGGATGAAATCAAGGTTTGTTTTTTAAAAAAGAAAACAACCATGATCACCCTTTCCAAGATGGCTGTCAAATTTACCAGAAACTGCTATGTCAGAGGCACCACACGTTCAAGGAAGATTGCTTTGCCTGACGTGCGGCGGAAGAGATGGCTCAGAAGCAATAATACATGCAGCAGGACTCTGCTTGCATCGCTGAATGCGGTGAGGAGCAGCCACAACAGAAGGCACTGAAAATAATGGTGACCCAAACTCTGTGCTGCTATGCAGAACAATGAAGAACATTTCAAGGAAAATGTCTGTTTATATTTGTTATATTAGGTTCCCTATTATCCTCTCAGAAACCTAAACACAGTGGCACCACCAACACTTCCAGAACACAACAAAACACAGGACTTGAGAATTGTTCTACTTTTGCTGGTGAGATTAATCCTTTACCACAGGAGACTAATGGTAAGCGTATTCCTCCTTGCTTGTGGGGGTTAACCTCTATGCCTGGTGCCACCCCAAGTATTGTTTAACTCTTTCTGTTGTGTCCTTCTTCTCGTGGGGCATCACAGAAAATATGCAAATTTTGGCCAGGTGCCCTCTTTGGAGTGAATCAGACCTCAAAGCTGTTTTTTTTCTCCATCATCAGGAAAATCTGATTTTCTTTATCTTTCTTGAGACTTTTGGGGCACCTGCTGGTATGCATTTTTTAAATATATGTTTATTAGTAGGTACAAATGGTAAGCAGGTACAAGCAATCATAATCTCTATGGAAATCTGTAACACTGAGTTGAGTCAACTAATAGTATACGCTGTCCAAATAATTATGCCAGCAACCTATAATATGGGTAACATATCAAGTTAGAGATAGTTCTCTGGGAGTGGGGTAGGTAAGACAGAGTGTTAAGAGAACTTTAAAAACAGGGGGTTAAAAAAAGAAATGGAAAAAATAGAAAAGCGATTACGGAGGCTGTATTTCCACATCTCAAAAAAGTGTCCAACAAGCCTGTTTTTGGAACCTCTTAGGGCCCACTGGCATTCGTGTAGAACTTTGTAGAAACTTGGGGGCAGATTTACAAGCCCCTTGCGACACATTTGTGCCGCTGTTGCGTCACTTCTGTGACGCAGCGGCGTCGTAAACAATGCGCCACGTTGCAACATACTTACAATGTGACGCATCTAGGGAGATGCGGCACGTTGTAAAGCCCTGCACTACATTATACCTGCGTCAGGTATAATGTATGTAGGGTGGGCGTTCCGTCGCAAGAAAGCCTTCTAAAAGTGACGCAGTGAAATCTACAAGATGTCACTGAGTCACTTTTACGACGCCGCTGCGTCAAAACCTTACGCCTGCTTGAAGCAGGCGTAAGGAGTGACGCAGCATGATAGGTATGGGCCGCCCCTGAGCATTGCTGGAGTTGCGTCACGCTTGCAACACGACTCCAGCAATGCGCTGCCCTTACGACAGAAGATGCGACACGCATCTGTGTATCCTTGCGCCACGGTGCGCCGCATTGTAAATGCGACGCATCCATGGTGGCGCAATGGTATTTTTGCGTGTCGCATCTTTACTGGCACATCCCTGCTAATATGCAGAGATGCGCCAGTCCTTGTAAATCTGCCCCTAAATTTCAGTCTATCTTCACTAAACCCAATACCATGATAAAGTAATATATTTGACCACGCTTCTTCCCAAAAATCAAGCGATAACTTATCTTGCCACTTTATTCTAATGGTCGATATGGAAAATTTGGGGTTTGTAATGGTATTATACAGTCCAGATATCATGCCTCTAAATCATCCCCATTTTTGCAACTATTACATTGCTATAGTGATGATGAGGGCAGCTCCGATGAGGGTGGTCCCAGGGTTTCTGTTAAATATTTGTATATCTACACTTTTGAGAGGTTTGTAAACATTTTCTGTTTGGAAGACCTCAAAGGACATAATATGTCCCTCTGTCAGCATGTCTTTCAGACACAGTTTATCCACTCTTGACTATTCAGATCGAAAAATGGGTGTCCGTCTTATTGTGAGTTTAGAATTTTGCCAAACTGATGCCTCTGCATGTAGTGTGTCTGCAGTGTTTTGTGAATGGAGTTTCAGTTGTGTATAGTGCAAGTTATGATCGGATTCGTAGCCCCTGCAGTCTTATGAATGTCAGCATACAATTTTTCAGGTCCCTCGTTTGAGAGTAGTATGTCTATTTCAATTTTCATCCATGTTGATGTTTGATCTCTTGCGTGAAAAACGTGCACCTTGTGGGAAAACCTTTTTGTCTGGTATTATGAGTCTATTGGGGAGTCAATATCCCTATGTATTCATTGTGGCATGTAACTTAGACATCTTGGAGTACATTTTTTTAAATGTTTTGCCACGCAGCACAGCAACCAAAGTTGCTGCTTTGCGTGAGAAGGAGAGCACAGGACAGGGCTATGTCTATAAAGATATGATGGTGTCCTGCTCGCGAACCAAAGCTGGTTAACAATCAGGCTGTCAGCACCACGTACACACCTTTGCACAATAGTGCAAGGGTGTATGTGTGATGTTTAGCATAGGTTTTGTACTGGATTGAACCTGCTCACTCATGTACCCAGGACAAAGAAGTGGACTTCAAAGATTCATTGGCTGGTCTCCTGTTTAGCTATATTGAGACAAAAAGCTGCAAAATGACTTTTTCTGGAAGTATCAGCTGGCCAGTGGCAAAATGCTGGAATGGACTGGACTGGACCCTGATGTTTGCCTCTGCATGACACCCTGTGAGTCTCGAAGTGAATTCCCTGATGTCCTGGGGGCTTCAGAAGTACACTCCTGTGGTGGATTGAGTCATAGAAGACTAAGGCAGAAGGTAAAATATTTGACCAGGTCAAACCTGGTTGAAGTATCCAACCTGTGTTCCATCACGGTTAGTCTGCAGTTGCACCTAGGTCGCAGTCTACTGTGACCACAGAATATCATTGTTGCATTGGTTTTTTTGGAGCTATTTTCCCTTAAAACCTTGAAAACCTATATCTTTAATTCTACTGATTAGATTTTTGTCATTTTGGTGTCATTTTGCTTATTCAAATTTACTCTTTTTTTCTAATTTGGTTTTTGGTTTTTATTGTTTTGCATTTTGATTTTATTACTGTTTTGGCACTGCATAATACTTTACACACGCTAATTTAAGCCTTTCTGCTCTGTGCCATAGCTACTAGCGGGTTGACCTCAGAATAATTTAGTGACTTTCACGGTTCACCCTGACAATCGTGGTGATTGTTCCTTGAGCTGAGTAGGCACGTACCCCAATTAATAGTCTAATTTCTTACACTAACTTAATTCAAGGATGGACACTGGTCAAACAACCGGCAGTTCAGTGACTAGAGATAGTTCCCATAGTTTGCATTATATAAGTGGAGTCATCCATCCATGTTTTGCTATCTAATGTTAAAGTAATTGCTTAACTGCATTGTGACCATTTCTATGATCCTGATGTGCTTCTGTAATCTAGTAACCTTTTACACTCCTTGGTTTCTCATTGAGTGGAGTCAAAGTATTCTGTGGTAAGTGTGTTTGGTTTTGTTTTGTATGTTTTAGGGGAGTGCTATTCATCGTTCATCGATATACCACTGAACGTGCTTGATCTATTAGCTACTTCTGACACCATTGCTCATGCCATCCTCGCCATGGAATCAATAAAAACGATGCCAGAAGGCCAGCACTTAACTGAAACAGATTGTTCCTGCCAGGCATATTTATTTATTTATAAAAATCAATGAAGCGCAACACCTGACCCAAGGGTAAATGCACTCTGTAGATTCAGTTGAATATAAATTGCAAAGATATTGCAAAAATAATTATGTAATAAAGGCACAAAGCAAAGAAAACACAAATAACTGCAGAAAAGAACATGAACAGAATTAAAACCACTGAGACAGACTATTAAAACCATCCAAGAATGAGTTTCAGACCTGAGTGAGTATCCATAACTCAATCTCAAATAACACCTGTTGCCTTGAACTCTTGGACTCTTCAGGGCTCACCGTTGTTGCTGCTATTTTTAATGTTTGTATGTGGCCTCTAGTGAAGCTGAACCAGGCTTTCAGCATCATGGTCCAGATTTTCTAATGCTTTGCACCAGGGCTAGTGCAACACTTAGCAATGCAAACAGGCGCAAAGCTATATCATGTATTTACAAAATGTATTTTGTGCTCAAAAGGTGTGCTAATCAGTGCAAAACCCAATTTGCGCTTGTTTGTGCCAAGGGAGTAAGTAAGTAAGTTTATTATGCATGATTAATAAAAACCGTTGCATATACATAACATTACACGTATTCATTTACATAATTTAGGCATGATTTTCAAAGGAATGAAAACCACAATATGGTACAGGCCGCTAAAGATATAACTTTGAGGTTGCAAGCTATGAGTGAAAATCAATGGTGACAGTTTTTAGGTCGAGCTTCGATCGACCTGTTATATCTTTTCTGTGGGGTTTGGCACACCCACCAATTGCCATTGGCTGTTATCTGGGTCATTTACAAATGCTGGCTTGTTATTGCTGCATTTGCTTAAATGTCCCTCCTTTGAGGGCTTAGCTGCCTCGCTGGCGATTTCACTAAGAGATCATTTTGTTTGGCCATCACACTGTACAGTGTGTGATGGCCTCTCCTCTCTCCTCCCTCCCGTCTGATTAATTTATATCTGTTTCTTGCCTGCACTCAGCCCGGCAGCTTGTATGCCTGAAATAAGAGTAGCAACTGCACAAGTGAGTGCCTTGATTGTTAAAGTCTTAGGTAAATATTTAACTGAGCATTGGCGTTTCCCACCAGGTTGTCCTGGTGAGGAGGACGCACGTTTAAAGTCTGACGTAATTACGCACCCATGCTTTGGGCTTTTTTGAAGATGTGCTTTGTGTGCCTGGGACTCTTTCAAGTGTAAATAAACGCTCGTGCTCTGGGCTTTTCTTCCCCTCTACCTTGCAGTGGCTGCTAAATGCAAGGGCTGATGGAGGCCGGGTCCCATTAGATGCTATCTGTAGCGCGCTGGGTCCGCTATGCTGCTGGACTGCGCCTGCGCGCTAAGGAGACACACATCAGGCTCAAGTAAGTGTCGGCCGAAGGTCACGTGCGACCTGCGGCCTGTTTATTTATCCCCTCGGACCGAGCCCGGTCACGAGGGGTAGTGCATAGCAACAATGTATTGTAGAGCCCGGATGGAACTCTACATCCGTACCTTTCTTTTAGATGAGATCTTAACGGGAAAGGAATTAAATGAATAAGAGGAAAGGAACATCAGAACAAAAGTAAATCACACATTTGACTATCAAAGTGGTGAAGTCTCTAACAGAATCCTGCAGGTGCCCAGCTCATTGAGCACGCAAAGTCTCTCAGCTTTTGGCTGGGGGCTGGGTTGGGTCGGAGCAGGTATTGTTGGCTTCGGGATGGTACTCCCCTTTGGTTACCCTCGGTGTTCTCCGGAGACCTCGCCGGCGCTCCAGGCGGTGACTGATCTTCGGAGCTTCCTCCCGGGGCACTCACTTTCTCCTGCCCAGAGATGGGCGCCGGACGCACGTTGGTGCCTGTCGGGATCTCCCCAGGCATGCTCACCGGTTCGTCACCTTCCTGCGGAGACTCATGGACGGCCCTCGGGCCCCGGGGGCTTCTTTGAACCAGGACACATTTCTCACCACAGTGTGATGGCCTCTCTGCGCCGTGACCATTGTGCCATCCACACGGACAACTGTCCATACCTCCGGTTCGAACGGTGTGCAAAACTTCCAGCCCGGGTGTCGATCCTTGAGGACCACCTTGGATCCTACTTGCACTGCCAGAGTTTTGGCTCCCCTGTCGACGGTCGCCTTTTCATTAGTTGTCCTCCGCTTCTGCCGTGCTTTTCTGATATCTAGGCATGGTGGCAACCATTCTGGGTCCTCGGGCACGAGGTCCTGTGGTGAACGCTTCAGCAGGAGCGTGGTTGGGGCGCAACCTGTTGTCAAGTGAGGCGTCTGTCGATATGCGAGCAGGAATTGATGCAGGCATGTCTCCGGATGTTGGTGCTGGTCCACGCCGATTCTGAGGGCTCTGTTGAGGGTCCTCATGAACCGCTCGACCTTGCCATTGGCTTGAGGCCACTGTGGTGTGATGCGGCGATGCCGAATTGCTCGGTGCTCCAGAAAGTCATGGAAGTCCTGGCCTTGGGACCGGGGCCCATTGTCCGACTTTACTTCTTCCGGCAGCCCAAACATGGCAAAGATCTTTTCCAAAGCCGGTTGGACATGCGCGAACGCCGTCGAAGGCACCACCGGGAATTTTGAGAAAGAATCCATGACAACCATGGTGTGCTGCCCATCCAGGAAACTCCCAAGTTGATACTGATCTTCGTCCAGGGCGTGTGAGTCGGTTCCTCTGTGATTATGGGCGCTGGAGCGGGGTCACCACCGGTAATGGTACACGGGTGACAGCGCCGGACTTCTTCATCCATCATGTCGTCCATGCTGGGGAACCACACCTTCACCCGGAGTCGGGCCTTGGTCTTGGCAGTGCCCTGGTGGCCTTGATGGGCAAGAGTGACCATTCGCTTGCATAAGTTCTTCGACACAACAATGCGCTGCCCTCTCAGGTTTAGTCTAGACCCGCTGACACTGAGTTTGTGTCGCACCTTCCAGATTTGGCGTCTGGAGTTTTGTTCCTCGGCTGTTAGCTGAGAGACCCCGTCTAGGAACCGATGCCATTGCCCCTTCTCCAGTGCCTCCTTCACCCTTTACATGGTGTTGTCTTCATCCGTGGTGTTGCGGAGGTCTTCCTTTGTCACTGCCACAGGGCAGGCACTGTCTTCCACCATTTTCACGAAGCCCTCGGTACTGGCGGTATCGTCCGATGACCGCTCGCCCTCCGTTGCCGTGGGGTGCCGGGACAAGAAGTCAGCGGGGTTGTCCGCCCCTGGTCTATACAGCAGTTGAAAGGAGTATGCTTGCAGTTGGACTGCTCATCTCTCGATCCATGGGGGCGCCAGGCGTGTGGATCTGCTGAACAGCAGCAGGAGGGGTTTGTGTTCTGTTATTATCCGAAAGGGCTGACCGCACAGGTACAGATGGAAATGTTGGCACGCCCATCTTATGGTCAAGGCCTCCCGCTCTATTTGAGCGTACCTGGTTTCTGTCGGGATAACGCCCTGCTGGCGTATGCAACGGGGACACATACTCCTTTGGTGTCCTCCTGCAGGAGGATCGCTCCTAGCCCGACTGGGCTGGCGTCGACTACAAGCTCTATTGTCCTTTTGGGGTGGAAGTATGCCATGGTCGTTTGATCTAAGAGGGCCTTCTTGATGCCTTGCAATGCCGCTTTTTTCTTTGGGGGTCCACTCCCAGGGTGTTCCGGTCTTCGTCAGCTGCCGGAGCGGCTCGGATACGGTGGCGAGGTTCGGTAGAAACCTTCCGCAATAGGTCGCCATCCTGAGGAAACTCCTTATTTCTGTGGGATTTTGCGGAACTTGGGTGCTCCGGATGGCTTACGCTTTGCGTGGGTCGATGCGGAGTCCATCACGCGAGAAGACATACCCAAATTAGTCTATCGACCCTTGGTAGAAGGCGCACTTCTTCTTATGGAGTGTGAGCCAACAGTCTGTCAGCCTCTGTAGGTTGGCTCTCAGTCGGGCATGGTGTTCCTTTAGGCTCTGCGAATATATCAAGATTTCATCACTTAGGTTGATAACTCCTACCAGGCCTGAGAGTGCTTCCCTGATGGCTTTCTGAAACACTTCTGCCGTGGAGGACACACCAAAGCTAAGTCGGGTATAGCTTTGGAGCCCCACGTGTGTTGAGAAGGTGGTTCTGTAGCGACTTTCTGGTGCCAGCTCCAACTGGTGGTATCCGGAGTTCATGTCGAGCTTAGAGAACCACTGGGCCCCGTTCAGATCTGCCACGATATCATCCATCGTCGGGGTCACGTGTCTCTCTCTCCGAATGGCCAGATTGGAGAGCCTCATATCCACGCAGAGCCGAATGATGCCAGGTTGTTTCGGATTTGGAGCCACCACCAGCAGGGACACCCACGGAGTGGGCCCTGACAACTTCTCTATGACTCCCAAGTCCTCGAGGTTTTGTAAGTTCTTTTTCCACCAGGGGGCAGAGGTGAAAAGGGTTGCGCGGGTGTCGGAGCACTTTCGGGTGAACCGCCTTGTCGATGTGTAGTTTCACTTGGCGTCCTCGGTGCTTGCCTAACCCCTATAAGAGCTGAGGGAACTCATCCTCAGCATGGGTTTCGTGGACCTTTTTGGCAAAGAAAACCAGCTCCAGATCTTCCGCTGTGTGACACCCCAGCAGCATCCCTTTTTTTCCTTCGGTTACATGGAACTTGGTTGTCACTGAGTACTTGGAACTCGAGACTTCGACCTCCATCATTCCTCTAAGTGGTATCGGTTCTGTGCCCCCGTGCGTGTAGATTTTGGCCGCACTGGGTGTGAGGCGCGGTTTGGGTGACAGCCGTTCGTACTGGTCAGAGTCCATCACATTGACGGATGCGCCGGTGTCTATTAGGGCTTGTACCGACGTCCCATTGACTGTGATGCTACATATCGGTGGTAGACGCCCCTTCCGTCCAGGCCTTCCTGCGAACGATATGACGAACGTGTCATCGTCGTCCTCATAGTAGGCGGTGGCGCCTTGTTCTTGTGGAGCTCTAGAGTTTTCTTGCTCCTTGAGTGTCAGATGTCGAAGGGTCGTCGGACGCCCTCGGGATGCGCTACCTCGGGAGCGCCCTCCTCCACTGCGGCAGACACTGGCGTAGTGATTGCTTTGCCGCATTTTTTTAATTTTTTTTTTTTTTAATTGTTTTTCAGTATTACAAAACATAACATTACAGAGTCACATCACATCTCATCAACACAATGTACATCACATATTTATAGTTTCTACAGTTAGATCCCTACTGACATTACGGCTATCTCGTCATTCTCTTGATTAGTTACGGGTTGCGCTTTATTTGGGTTTGTAATGTTCGGGTTTTCGAGCAAGAAAGTAGTTAGCGGCTCCCAGAAGTCTTTTGGCCGTGACCTTGCAGGCAATTCTTCTTCATATACCTTCAGAGTGTCTTTGCAATACACCATATCTTTTATCCAGTTCTGACATGTAGGTTTTAGTTTGCTGTCCCAGTTTATTGATATTCTGCGCTTAGCCAGCAGTAAGGGTATTGCCACTAGCTTCCTCTTTACTGGTGGTACTTGGTTTAATATACCTAATACACAAACTTTAACTGAGCATTCTATATCACATTTCATGATATCACATAGTGTTTCCACAACTTGTTCCCAGTATTTACCAATTTCCAGACAAGACCATGCTAGGTGCACAAAGTTAGCATCTCTTGTGCCGCATCTTCGGCAGTTAGCATCTTCCCTCAGGCCATATTTATGTAATTTCGCAGGTGTATGATCGGCTTGGTGCAGATATTTGTAGTGTATTATATGCAAATTTCCGTTCGGGGTAAGCATTTTGGTTAGCGCGCAGCAGAATTGCCATTCAGCCTTGTCTAGAGGTATACCAAGCGCCTTGCTCCAGCACTCTTGCGCTTTGGTAGTGTCCTGCGCCAGCTCTATTTGCATTGCTCGGTATAGTCTGGCTGCCATATGTTTATTTGTGGTGTCACTAATAATTATTTGCAGTGGTGTCAGTGTGGGCGGTTCCGTTGGGAAGTTGGGGTATAGTGTCTTAACGGCTGCTTTTAACCAGTGGTAGGTGAAACGAAATAATAGTGTTTGGTTACTTATGTAGTTCAGATCGTCAATCTCTATGAATTTCCCATTTGTATATAGGTCCCCCATGGTGTTCACCCCTACCTGCCGCAACATTTCTATGCTGCCTTTGTCTTGTGTTGCAGATATTGTTGGGTGGTTTGCTAGTGGTAGCGCTGGTGCGTATAGCGGTAGCTTATGCGCCATCTGACCCATTGTGTGCCATGCTACTGTTGTAGCCTGCACTGTGCTTATTTCTTTGCGCGTTATTTCTGTGCATTTGTGGGCTATTACATTGCATAGCGGAATAGGGTGCACGTCGCCCTCTTCTACTGCCGTGTGTGGTAAGTACCGTATTGGGTGGTACCAGTAGTGTGCGTATTGTGCTTGCGCACATAGGTAATATAATAGCATATCAGGTGATGTGAATCCCCCTTGCTCCTATGGCAGGGTTAGTGTTTTCCAGTCTATCCTTGGCTGTTTCCCGGCCCATATTAGCCTGACTATCCTCGTTTGCAATTCTCTAAAAACAGATGTGGGTAGCTGTATTGGAATGTTGTTGAATAGATATAAAAATTTGGGCAGTATGACCATCTTGACTATGGATATCCTATCTGCCACCGTCAAAGGGAGCTGAATCCATTTCTTTACCTGTGTATCTAGGAGATCTATTGCAGTCCCATTGTTTTTTCTGAACCACTTTCATTGGGTCCCTGTGAATCCATATACCTAAATATTTTATCGGGTCGCTTTGCCATGAAAGCGGGAATTCCAGTTGGCATATGTGGGTGCCTTCAGTAAGTGGAATTATAGTGGATTTACTCCAGTTTATACTAAGTCCGGATTGCCTACCGAACGTGATATATTCCCTCAGCAGTGGTGATAGGTTGTTTTGGGGGTCGCGGACATAGAGTACCATATCGTCCGCATATAGTGATATGCCTATTGGTCGCTGATAAAACCTTAACGCTGTGTGTGCGTATTTCTGTCTTATTTTGCATGCTAGCGGTTCAAGTGCTATCGTGAAAAGCAATGAGGAGAGCAGGCATCCCTGCCTGGTACTGCGTTGTATCTGTATCGGATCTGACACCTGCCCATTGACTTAATGCGTGCCACTGGATCTGTATATAGTAGCTGTATCCATTGTATAAAAATCGTTGGCATGCCCATTCTCCGCAGAACAGTGAATAAATAGACCCACTCTATGGAGTCGAAGGCTTTGGCTGCATCTAGTAATACAGCCGCTGCCTCCAGCTCTGGGTTGAGTTGATGCTGAAGCACGAATATGGTTCGGATATTGTGTGATGTTGATCTCTCTGGTATGAACCCAGATTGATCTGGCAATACTATTTTTTGCATTAGTGGCGTTAATCTAATAGCAATGATTTTAGCCAATATTTTAGCATCTGTATTTATTAGCGACAGTGGTCTATAAGAGTCCCATCTGTCTTGTGGTTTATCAGGCTTGACCAACGCCACTATCAGGGCTTCTCTTAGGGTGGGTGGCAGTGTCTTTTTAGTGTAGGCATCTTCATACATGCGTACTAAGTAAGCCTGGGCGGTGAACTACGCTACGCTCGCGGAGCTTGCGAAGTTGCGGTAACTTCGCGATTCGCGTAGAACGCGAAGTTACCGTGCACTACGCAATTTGCGGCGTAGCGTAGCTGTTTTTCTTCTTCGCGCGCTCAATATACGTTCTCGCGCGCGCGGTAACGACCTACCGTGATTTTGCGTTCGCCGACGCGACTTCCTATCCGTTCGCGGGCACCACGAGATTTGGAATCCGGCCGCACGATCCCGCGAGAGTGTGCGAACGCGAACACGTCATTCGGACGCGCGATCTGACTTCCGGCGGCAGTGTTGGTAAGATCGCGATCCCGAACACGAAGAAACTACAATCTGGCGAAGAATATATCTCGAGCATCATAAAACCTTCTCGAAAATGATGAATTAGTTCATTTTGCACAAAAAACTCCTCAGGTTGTCATTTAGAGATGTAGTTTGGTGAGCAAGGAGTCCTTTTTCTTTTTTTCCAAGAGGAAGGAAGTGCCCCTGATTCTCAAACTTCCTGTTCCTGTCCAGCAGGCTCCTCCCAGTGTTTTGTCCATGTGCTGTTCACTTTCATTTGGATTTGGAGCTGGAAGGATCACTTTTTGTGTCTGTCTGCTGCATCATATCATTGGATTGGATTTGAGGATTCTTGGATTTGAGATTTTACAAGTAAGTTGGAGAATTGGTGTACTTGTTTGTTTGATTGGGGCTTGTTTGTACCTACATTTTTTGGGGGATTTCCATATTTTTTAAAATGTATTGTTGTGGCCTGTAGTTTCGGCAGGGGCCTAGTTGTTTTTCTTTGATTGGAATTTCAGCCAGTAGGCCCAGACTAGAGCCAGAGGTACCCATGGGTGCATGTTTCTGTGGTGTCTGTTGAATTTAAAGTTTAAACATCATGTAGGCCGGGCATCCATGGATGGCATTGTTTTGAATTGGTAAAAGTGGTTTTTGGGGCGTATTTTATTTTTTTGGGTGTTTGTTAAATAAATAGGCCTTTTCAGCCAGTAGGTAACCCTGGGCGTTCAGCTCGCGGACTTTGGGCAAGTCCGCACTGCGCGACAACGCGGACTTACACTTTTTATCTTCTTCGCGCGCTCAATGTACGTTTTCGCGCGCGCGATAACGACAATTTGTGACGATCGCGATGCCGAACACGCAGAATTTACAATCTGGCGAACAATATCTCTCGAGCATCATTAAACCTTCTCGAAAATGTTGATTTAGTTCATTTTGCACAAAAAACTCCTCAGGTTGTCATTTAGATGTAGTTTGGTGATCAAGGAGTCATTTTTTTTTTGTTTTACAATTTTTTCCAAGAGGTAGCAAGTTTCTCAGAGTCTCCAACTGCCTGGTCCTGTCCTTTGTCTTCACTTTTTGTTATTTTGGGTGGCCTGGCCATGTGGGTGGCGGCCATTTTGTAAAGCCAGGCATTGTGCTTTTGCCATAGGCCTGCATTGTCTGTCTTGTGTTCCTTTTCTTGTTGTTCTGGGTGGCCTGGCCATGTGTTGGCGGCCATTTTGTGTGAACAGCCACTGTGCTTTTGCCATAGGCCTCCAAGCTTGCGGCCTAGTGTGCCAGTAGGCCCGGAGGTAGTCATCCTCATGGGTGCATAAAAACTGTTTCTGTGTTGTCTGTTGAATTGTAACATAATTTAGGCCATGGATGGCATTGGATTGATTTTCAAAATGTGGCTTTTGGGGCGTATTTTATTTTTTTGGGTGTTTGTTAAATAAATAGGCCTTTTCAGCCAGTAAGTAACCCTGGGCGTTCAGCTCGCGGACTTTGGGCAAGTCCGCACTGCGCGACAACGCGGACTTACACTTTTTATCTTCTTCGCGCGCTCAATGTACGTTTTCGCGCGCGCGATAACGACATTTTGTGACGATCGCGATGCCGAACACGCAGAAATTACAATCTGGCGAACAATATCTCTCGAGCATCATTAAACCTTCTCGAAAATGTTGATTTAGTTCATTTTGCACAAGAAACTCCTCAGGTTGTCATTTAGATGTAGTTTGGTGAGCAAGGAGTCATTTTTTTTTGTTTTACAATTTTTTCCAAGAGGTAGCAAGTTGCCCAGAGTCTCCAACTGCCTGGTCCTGTCCTTTGTCTTCACTTTTTTGTTATTTTTGGTGGCCTGGCCATGTGGGCGGCGGCCATTTTGTTAAACCAGCCACTGTGCTTTTGCCATAGGCCTCCAAGCTTGCGGCCCAGTATGCCAGTAGGCCCAGAGGTAGTCACCATGGGTGCATAAAACTGTTTCTGTGTAGTCTGTGGAATTTTGGCATCATTTAGGCCATGGATGGCATTGAATAGATTCAATTGAATTGCGAAATGTGGTTTTTTTTGGAGGGTCTGACTATTTCACTTATTTGGTGTGTTAAATAAATGCCTTTTTTGCGTGTGTACTGTGTAATTATAATTGTGTTGTTGTAGTGGTTGTCTAACTTTCCAAAGTGTTTTTAGCCATGTGGATTTTAGTTTTTGCATTAAAGCTGTGTGTGTTTTATAAGGCATCCTTTGTCTGCCCATATATAGGCCTGCTTGAGTTCATTGTTTGCCGTGCCTTGTGCCTGTGAGTCACCATGTTTCTGGGGGCCATTTTGTTGTGGTAGTTATTAGTGTGCTGTTTTTGCCACATAGGCCTGCGTGTCTTTCCATTTTTCCTCTTGTTTTACTGCTTCCAAATCCATCCCCATTGCCAGCTGCAGCTCCCTGATGCTGCTATATAATACATCCCACGTGATGCACAAATTTAGGCCAAACATGCTCCAGTACATTTTAGTTTTTGTTCTTTAATATTCTTATTCTTCCAGAGTGTACAGTAGCCAGGAAAGCCCTGGCCTTGTTGTCAACGTCTCATAAATGGCTACACTGTGTGTTGTTGTTGGCAGAGTTTCTGAAATTTAATAATTGAGGCCACCACACACTAAGTTCTATATTCTATTTGTTTGATTTGTGCTATGTTTGACTGATGTTCTGGCTTTTTTGCTTTTAGGTGCACAAAGACTGAGGAGGAGGTGTGTCTCTCATCATTGCCTGTTGCACTTCCAGACAGACATCCTGCTGCTGGACACACAACGTGACTTGTGACCTGACCAGACATCTCTGCAACTGAGTGCTGCTGACATCTGAAGAAGATGGGCCCAAAGAAAGCAGGTACCAGGTCCTCCAGTACCAAGAAAGTTGCTATTGAGAAGAAGAAGGAACAGAAGAAGCAAGTGACACTGAAGTCTGGTGTGCCGGCCAATACCTTTTTGGGGAAAAAAAATTGCGCCTGCAGCAGCGGTATCCGGGGGCAAGCTGGGGGCAGCACCTCCGCATCAGTGGACCCAACCCACCAACCCAGGCCCAAGCACATGAGTGGGGAAGAGGTAGCCAGCCTAATGGTGGAAAGCAGTGATGCTGAGCCGGAGATAAACTTATCGCTATCTCAAAGTAGTACCCAATCAACGCAGGAGGAAACACAGCAGATAAGTGGTCAACAACAACAGCCGCAACCACCGCCCGCAATAGTAGTTGTTGTTCCTCCTGAAGTAGGGGCAGTTCAGGAAATTGAGCCTCATGCAGAGGTAGAAGAAGAAGCCACTCATTCAGAAGATCCATTGTCTTCCAAATCCCCAGCAAGGAAAAGGAGGGGTAGTCCATCGAGTTCTTCGCCAAGCCCCCTTCTGATGATCTAGATGCCACTTGGAAGCCACAAACTGAGTCTGAGAGGGAGCCACGTTCCAAGACCAAGCTAGGGAAAAGGAAGGTTCCAGAAAGCCTTACACTTATGGAGGTCGATGTAGAACAGCAAGATGATGATGATGATGACGACGAGCCAGTCATCACGAACATCACTCCCGGCCCCAAGGAGATGGAGACCAACATTCTTACTCTATCCAAAATCGCTGCGAGGGATGTAGCACGCATACCTCCACAGGTAACACCAACACGACCTACAGCTTCCATATTTGCATTAGCAAAGGCCCGGCAGCGACCTACATCCAGCACAACCACCACCTCTGTAGGAGTAGGTAGTGGTACAGCAGCACAGAGTCAAATTCAACACACACCCTACAGATCATCCGGCATTGGAAGTGGCACCTCCAGCAGGAGGCCAAAGTTAAGCTCCCCAGTTTGGGACTTCTTTACGGTTAGCGAAAAGGAGGAGAACATTGCTATATGCTCCATTTGTAATACCTCTGTTAGTCGTGGTAAGCTTGGTACAAACTATGGTACCGGAGGCCAAATGACCCATCTGAAAAAACACCACTTGATCAGCTGGGAGGACCACCTTCGCGACAGAAAAAAAACTGCAACCATTGGTGTTGGTGGGGATAAAGGAGTAGAAGAAGAAGATCCGATCACGGTGGAAGAGGAAGGACAGGGAGACATTCTCTCTGGTAGTGGTACACAAGGTGTCCCTGACCCCAGCAGTGCAGTCTTAACGTTGCACACATCTTCAGCAACATCTCAGTGGCACAAGAGTAAGAGTCAGCCGGAGACACCAAGAAGTACCAGGTCCGCACTACCAAAAAGTGCGTTGAGCCTAAGAGAAAGGAAAACCATGCAGCCTACCATTATCAGCATGTTTGGGGGTGAGGGGCAGTACGAACGCAACCACCCAATAGCACGTTTGTACAATGCGAAGCTGGCTAAAATGTTAGCACTGGACCTTCTCCCTTTTTCTTTTGTTGAAGGGTTGGGTTTTGTGGAATTTGTGTCAACCATCTGCCCAAAATGGCATGTTCCCAGCCGCTACTATTTTGCCAGAGTTGCAGTTCCAGCACTACATCACGACGTGCTGGAATTGCTAGGAAAGGCCTTGAAGCAGAGTGCTGTTCACAGTATCCACCTGACTACAGACATGTGGACCAGTTGCCAAGCCACAGATTACATGTGCATCACTGCACACTGGATCAGTTTTGTGGGTGTTAGAGAACAGCTATCTGCTGGTGTTGATACTGCAGAGATTTTTCATGCCACTCGCAAACATGCAACTGTAGCCATGTTTGCCATGGAGAAATCTCATACTGCTGCAAACATTTTGGAAGAGTTTAACACCAAGGTCTTTGAGTGGCTGCGCCCAAGAGGGCTTACGATTGGTTTTGTTGCCACGGACAACGGCAGTAATGTAGTTTTGGCCATGCGCAATGGTGGCTATTTCAGGGTCCCGTGTTTGGCACACTGCATTAACATTGTTGTTCAAGACTTTTTGAAAAATGAATCAAAAGTCAGCAACTTACTGGTCACCTGCAGAAGAATATGCACACATTTCAGCCATTCTTTTAAAGCCCGGAAGCAGCTGAGGGTCATTCAACGTGAGCATAAACTGCCAGTCAAAGCGCTCATCCAGGAGGTGCCAACACGTTGGAACTCAACTTATTACATGCTTGATCGTCTGTTTGAACTGTACATACCACTCAATGCTTATGTCATGCAAAGAATAGGGGAACCTACTGTGAGAGGCATGACCGTTGAGATGGCTCAATGGGACCTCATTAAATGCCTGACTGAGATGCTACTTCCTTTTGAGATCTTCACACGTGAAGTCAGCAGGGAGGACTGTACTATGGGCCAAGCTATCCCATTGTTGCACATGCTAGAGCAACAGCTGAAGGATGTGTCTGAAACGTACGCAGGTGTGGATGACAAACAAGACGCATATCATTTGGCGGAGACCTTAGCCGCTCGCTTATCGGAAAATACAAGGATTAAAAATAAAATTTTGTCACAACCACATTACATTAGTGCCACAATTTTGGATCCACGGTACAAAGTATTTCTGAACAGCAAGGCAGTAATTCCTTTTTCGGAAGTGGATGTTGCCAACTACAAAACTTTGATAGCTAAGGAAGCAACTATTTTCGAAAGCGAACGGCTGTTAATTACAGGCCCCCCACCCCAGGCCATAACCAGTACTACAGGGCATCCAGAGTCAAGTTCTACTTCGGAGCCTGAGGGCAGTGCATTTGCCTCCCAGCAGTCACCTACACCAACAATAACATCAAGAACAGGATCATCCACAGCACAATGTGCAACTGATTGGTTTCTACAGCAGGGGTATGGTAAGTCCAGTGCTGATGCAAAGGCAAAACCGGCCGAGCACATCCGAGCACCCCTTAACATTGAGCGGATGGTCCAGGCCTATCTGGATGACCCAACAGAGGTCTTCATGGATGGAAACCCATTGGTGTATTGGTATGGGAAAAGAAGCCAATGGACAGTGCTCAGCAGGCTGGCGATAAAGTATCTCGCTTCCCCTGTCGCAAGTGTCTCTTCTGAGCATGTTTTCAGTGCTGCTGGTGCCATTGTAACTTCGAAAAGGACCAGTCTCTCGGCCCAAAGCGTGGAGAGGTTAACCATGATCAAAATGAATCAGCACTTTATACCACCGGATTACAAAATACGTGAATCACAGCAGGAAGAGCAGAGCGACTTGGATGACGTAAATAGTGCGTTACAGGACCTACTTCTGTCCGAACCACCAGAGTTTGAGGACGAGCTCCTCTTCCCTGACAACTAGGCTTTCAAATTGTTGCTTTCTTCCTTCCTTTATGTGTCTGTGTATCTGTCTTTCTGGTTCAAATCAAATCACAACAAAACCATCACCACCGTCTTCTTTTTATTTCCCTATTGGAGTTGCACGTCTGTGCATTTAACTGTCCACTCTTCAGAGTCCTGCTTCATCTTCCTGTCTCGCACAAGTACATTTCCATCAAGCCAGACATTAGTACAAGAAATGTTGCCTTTACCAGTCCCGCCTCCATTAGAAGTGAAACGTGACTACTATAGCTATCCTCCGTTTTGTTTTCGAGCCGAAACTCTTCAGTGTCCGAAGGCTACAGCCTCAGCAGGCATCCAAAGGTCCTCACTGTCAGGACAGAAGGTACTTGGCAGAGAAAGACAAGAGACTCTTCGAAGAAACTTGCTGACATTTGTGCAAACTCAAATGACCAGCAATGAGCACTACACAGGCCGCGGCCCATCATCACAGTGCTGACCATGGGAAGCAACTTAAACTGTGACAAAGAAGTGCCACAGATGAATAAGACGAAAACCGAAACAGCGCCTAACACTCAAAATGAATGTGGACTGGAGTAATGATGAGTCCACTGCCCCGCAAAAAAAAAAAAAAAAATGTCAGAACTAGGCATCTGATGATCTGACAGCCAAAGAGAAGAGCAAGACAGGTAATGATGGAATGCATTGGATGTTTGCAGACTCTGAGCGATTGCTGTTGTTTGTTGTTGATGTTGTGCATGAAGTCGAACTCTACTCTACTAGTTAATCTACAAAGTGACTCAAGTAAGTCAGTGACAGTCAATGTTTCCCTTCTTGTTGTTTGATAACCAAATTGTACTCCTACTACTGCAGGTGCAGGCCAATATCTGTTGCAATTTTTTAATATGGAATATGGACTTAATCGGAGTCAATACAGACTGAGTTGTAGTTGGACAACACGTACCACACCATGATGATGACCATACTATCTTTTCGCGCGCAGTCATTCAGTTGGATCGGAGATGATTCAAGGACTAACTGCATTTCATGAAGTGGCATAAGGTAAACATAAACACAACAATTCAACAAGAAAGTAGTAAACACAGCAGACCTACATGTCCATGTAGTGGTCTAGTCGAGTGTAGTGATGACTGACAGCGGCGCATTGATTTTGTCACTTAATTAGGAAAATGCTAAGTTGCTGTGTATGCCTTTTGTCTGGCTATGTCAAAAATTAAGGTAAATGGAGGTTGGGTCACGGGCTGGTGCTGTGGTGGGCCTGTTCTGTCCTGTTGTTGTTGTAGCTTAATGCTGTAAACAGAATCTACACGATATATCCAAGCCGCCTCACTCTGAAAGTGTTCTCTCTTCTCTTCTTGGACTCCACCGTAAATGATGTTTTTTTTTTATTCATTGATTTCTCAATACCCCTTTTGTTTTTCCATCTAGACGTTACAGGCCGGCCTTTACCCTGTGCTTGCTATACTGGGAGACACAACTCACATTTACCTTACCAATCGGCATCAGGAAGGCCACCAAGATTGATGTGCGGAGCGTCCATGGAAGATAGGACCAAGAGGAAGGACGAGATTCAACTCCACAATTTTAGCATGATAATACAGTAACTTTAGTATCATTCATCATTCATCTTTTAATTAATTTGAATCCTTTTTTCTCTGCAATCATTAGGACTGTGTGTTGTGTGTTTGTTTGCTAATTGATCCCTACAAATGTTTTTTAATTGTCTTTGCTATCTTTACAAGTAAGCCCAGTACAACATGGAATTTGGGTCTCTGAGGGCATATTACAGGCAAGGCAAATTGCATAGAATATACTGGTGCCCTGTACTGTCTAATTGTCTAGTAGGAGTTATTAAGTACTACTCATTAACCATCAAGTTATCTAATCTTCATCATCATTAACGCATGCATTTCCCTTTTCTCCCTTTATTGATTTTTTGGATAAGATCATGGTCGTCTGCCAAGATTGTGCTTTGCTTTTGTTGTCCATGCGTACTGTTTTTCATTTTCAAACCTTTCCCCAAACCCCCTTCCCATCCATTCATCAAACCCTAACCCTCTTCCCCCGGGCTGTGATTTATATTGAGGTGTGATGTGACTACATAAAATGTACACCAATTGATCACACGCTTGCTGGGGCAGATGTGGTGAAAGCAACACTAATTCAATTGCAAGGCAGGGCGAGGAGCTTCTTCTGCTTGGCCACCCATGCTCAGTCTATGTGCATTGTGCAAGCCGTCACCGGCTAATAGTAGTACATCATAATTAATTGCCGTCATTGATTGGATTAATCATCAAACTCCTACCACACAGCAGTAAAGGTTACGAATTACGATTGTGTTAAGTTAAGTGACTCACTCGACAGCACAACTGCAGTTTATAACTTCTTGTACTAGGCTGTCCCCGCCACCATTATGTTTAATTTGACTTTAGCAGTTTCAACTGCAATATTGTTTGTTTGGCAGTCGTCTTCTGTACTGTATTTTACTTCGTTCGACTACTCCTCCCACAGTTTTTCTCAGGCAAGTGACTGTCTCTTTTTTTTATTTTTTTAGCAAATGCTACTGCCAGTGTCTACTCTACTACTACCACCACAACCATGGCATCTTCTACATTCTCTATGGAAACCATGCAGCCATCGCTGTGCCGAACGTAGTCATCATCAATCACAGGTAAGATAAGTTTGGTGGGAGGTAGAATACTAGTAGGACAAATAACTCAGTGAGGGGTACCGCATCTATCTGTTTGTTATACATCATCGGCAGATTATTTAAATCAAACACTGGCTGCGGCCCTGCAGCAGCAAGGAAACCAATGTGACGTTAATTCGTAAAACAGTAACCCCCCACAAAACATTAACATTGTATGTTTAAGTATAAATATAATTTATTACCCTAACAAAAATAAACTATCCCACACCTGACCCACCCCTCTCCCTAACCCCAACCAATGTCCAAAACGAAAAAAGTCCAAAGAATGTCCCGAAACCCCAACGCCCAATTCCCACCCACCAAAACAAGGAATAAAAAGGGGCAAAGCAACAGGGTCCTCGATGTTATAATCGGCGGGCTTTGAGGTGTTTGTCCACCAGGATTTTCACCCGCTCCTCCATTTGCTCCTCTTGCCGTGCCATCCGGAGGAGAATCTTCCTGCGGAATGCCCTGCAGTGGCATCCACAATGGGGGACAGCAGTGCTGGCTGCTAATGAATTGCGGCAGGTGGCTATCAGACCACGGCGCCGTACCGCTGGAGTTGGGGCCTGGCTGGGGCCCGGGGCATCGGACGAGGCTGCAGCTGCTGCCGCCTCCTCCTCCTCCTCCGCCTGAGCCACCAGCCGCCGGTACTCCCGGCATATGGCCTCCAGTTTCCGGCGCCGGGCCCTGACTGCCAACTCCTTCCGCGATGGTTTGTCTTGGGAAAAGAAAGAAAAAAAATATTGTTGTAACCAGTACTCTTACCTAAACAGTAACACAAAATTAATTCAACACATAATGGCACAGTAGCACTAGCAAGAAGCACAGTACATAACATTTGTGGTAATAATCTATCTATCCTCCCACTTCCTCGGCCTCTAACATTTGTGGGAGTTTCAGGCATTATACTAGCACTATGGACTCCAACCAGTACACAGTACACCAGTGTTCTTCTTATCTCTAGTTTAGCGAAATGACATAACCTGGTTGTAGCCGGCATTGCCAGCTCGGTCATCTATGCTTGAACCCAAGACAAACATACGAGTCATGACGCAGAGTCACATTAGTTTGATTTACTACTGTTTGCAGGTGGGGAAGCTCGTATTTTTCTATTACGGGTGGCACTGGCCATACTCTCTCTGTTACATGGAGGGCAATTGCTCAATTTCACAGTGCCTTGGCTACTACAAAAAGGCAGATTATATATCTGATCCAATGATCGTTGCTTTTATATGGGACAACGACATAAGGTCAGTAGCGGTCGTTGGTGGGACTCGGGGAGTTTGGCCGGGCGGTGACGTGGGTAGGGGCAGGATGGGGGTAGTAAACTATGGATTACGGCCAATTACAGGTAAGTAAACATATAAATAAATGAAACTAATTTTGTTGCGCACACTGCATCGCATTTGGCGGTGCAGTGCGCACAATGAAATTCACTTTATTTATTTGTATGTTACAGTAAAGTTACCTGTATTTGCCCGCGTAATACATTGTTTACTACTACCCCCACCCTGCCCCTCCCCACATCGGCTTTGGTACGCTGGCGCGGTTTCTTTAACATTCCCTAAAACTGTGCATCCCGTGACAGTCTCCACCTATGCTGTCTATGATGAATACATACAGGCATCCATCCATTCTAAGTAAATGTCAATCATTCTTCTTAATCTCTCCACAAACGTTACTTTGTTTCACCAACAACAACGCATGCGTCCACTCACTCCGTTGCTTGCCTTGGCTTTGAGTTTCACCCAAACACCGCTGATGATTCTTGCTATCCACAGTATCCACCCATACTGTGTCTTCCACCCAGGCAGGCATCCATTCTTCTTTCACCTCCCACCCATCCTTCAACAACACATGCATCTGATTCCTATCAGCCACCTATCCATGCTTCCAACGTATCCTTCTCTGCCAGTCGTCATATTAAATCTCGCCCGCCCTTCCTCCTTCCACCCTTCTTTCCCTTTTTGTTCAACACATCCATCAAGGTCATCTGATCTGACTTTTAGTCTCCTCCATAAAACTTTCACAGCTGAGTTGGAGTCAGATATAAGAGGCCATTGGTTAATGAAGTCACGCTGGTAATGCTATTGCTACTGCATTGCTCATGCTAAGTAAAGGGTGTCTTCTTTATTAACCGTTGTATAATGTTCACTACAACTTCATACCTAATAAGTCTCAACAACAGTACAGTGAGTGAAGTCCACTCCACACACCCTTCCAGCTAGTGCAATGTCAATAAGTCATGAATATAACTTACCACCGCCCGCCACTGCTGCTGGCTCACCCCCTGTATCTCCTGCAGGTGCTGCATCTCCTGCCCCCTCCGGAATGGCCGCAACGCCATCGCCGCTGGCCCCACCGGCACTGGTGGTCGGTAGTACGCCTAGAAAAAACATGACACATTTTTAGATGCCTGTACACCTCCCCTATTTATTCTTTTTCACTAGCAAGATTGAAAAAAAGTGAATACATATTATTATTATAAATCACATTCAATAGTCCAAATCGGGTACTAGAGTACAGTCAGTAGACAGACACTAGTAGTGTTATTATGGTCCCTAGGGTCATTATTATACTATACTCTACTCTTTGCAAAGTTAGCCTGAGCCATGCAACCATTTTTTGCTTCATGTCTTTTGCGCATGTTACCTCGCAGCTTGTTGTGCAGTAACAGTAAGACGCCTTTTTGAGCCCACATGAGCACATAAAGCTACTGTCTGAGCGTTGCGTACAAGAGGTCGGAAAACAAGCCACTTTGTTATGGAGTTCCGTTAGTCCGTATTACTTAGCCATAGGTAACATGTTACAGTTTTTTGGCAGGACTGACAAATGCTTGCATTAACACGCACCATTTTTCTCAGGCAGAGGATTCCCTTCTACGAACCAGAGATTTGCAGAGCTTATGAATGATGCATGTAACCAGTAATTCTACGTTCTACGGTGAGGAGTCGCCCAGAATTCACACAGATCTTTTGTCTTATATCATCATGCACTTGTTGCAACAATTTTTATTGTTTTAATCTTATGCATTTTGCTGTTGGAGCTGGCTGGAGTACACTGAATTTTATAGAACAACAACATACAGAGGTTGTCATTTGAAAATAAACCTTTTGAACTTACACATAGACTCTGTGGTATTTGGTGTGGTGGTGGTGGTGGACTTACACGAGTGAGTGAGCGAAAGTGTGTTATGTTCTGGGTTGTGGAATCATAATCATTGGGTATCTTCGGGTGGGGGTTCGGGGACCTAATGAGACACTAGCTAGTTGTTCAGGGGATTGTGGGTTCACTTCTGACTGAGGTGTGAGGAACGTCCAAGTTCCAAACTCGCATCACCAACATCCTATTTCATTGTGCATAGTTCTGCATGGGGCTGTGCAGAATCCAAGTAGTATGTACTATATCCTATCAAAAATAGTCAAATATCTGGTTGTGCATTTTGTTTGTGGTAATTGTCAAAGCCTCAAGATTAAGAAGCCTAGAAGAGGACAACCGAAAGGACTGGACTCAGTGGCTAGAGCTATTAGTATTGGTCAATCTGAGTTTTATTCAAAACCGTACAATAAAGAGTGGCAATGCAAACTGGGCAAGCTTAGCGACAGACTAATAGTAGTAGTACAGAGTACAGACATTCATAGCAGAGGCAGTTACAACTTAGAGGCAGGGATAACCAGAATTTAGAAACAGATAGTCAAGTCAAGATCAAAGAATCTTTTGTAAAAAATATAATTAGGGAGTGGAGCCAGAATTAATAGTTCTGAAAAAATAAGGTCCAGTAAAAGTTAGGGCAATATAATTGTTAATATAACCACTGGAGGACTTACTGGGACCAGCAGCAGGGCCCTCGGTAGAGGAGCGGTCCTCTGGTGGTTGTCCCGCCGACTCGGACCCCGTCTTCTTGCCCCTGGGTGCTGCAGATCAGTGATCATGTAAGATATAATAAAGAAAAAGAAAGACACAAACATTAATGATTGCTGTGAAACAAATAAATTATCTAAAAAAACGCTCAAAAAACGTTTTAGGAAACAAAAATTGCAATAAAATTGACCTATCGAATCCGATCGACTACTGGCTTGCGGGATTCACGGACAGTCTACTTATTTGGGAACACTAATTCAGTGTTCCATTCTGATTGATTCAAATAAAATCCAGAACACTAACTAAGCCTAAGTACCACCTGACCTAGCCCACCTATTCCAGGCGGGCCAATTGTTCATTAAGCCTGCATTTCCATTTTTTTTCCCATCAAAAATGCATAGATGAGAAGGAGGACACATGCATAAAGTCAGTGCATAATGCATACACCAAATTGTTGGTTGGTTGCATCTGATGTTCTGCAGCTGACTGACACTGCTAAGCTAAGCTTACCAGTACCACTCACTAAACAAACTACAAAAGGTTCTACTAAGGACTGGGGTAAGCAGCACTCAGTGACAGAGGATGCGTCACGCAGACCGCTCAAAAATTATCAACTAATAGTAACTAAACCTAGTATCAAATCCATCCACCACTATTTGACAGGAGGACAAAGGAAGGACTACAGTCTCTCTAGCAATAGCATTACCTAACTGAAGTTCTCTAAAGTAAACTCTTACATAATAATGACAAGCGAGCGCAAAGTTGCAAAAAAGTAAGAGTACCGCCCAGCACCTGTGTCCTACAATCACAGAAGATTTTGAAACGTAATTTACCTGCAATGTAAGCAGCATTATTCTTGTTATTTGTAAAAAATGTATACACAAATCACAATACTTATACTACTATATATATTGGCTACTCACCAAGCCCCACGACCTCGACACCTAGCAGGTCCAACAGGTCCTGCTCCCGGTCAAGAATGTCTGACCACCGGTGGGCCAGCTGGTTATGGGTGCGCCGGACCGCGGAGCAGCGAAACACTGCCCGACGCACTTTCGCCCACCGGCGGTGACGCTCCTGGGTCGGGTAACCGGAGCCTGGCCTGCCGCCTGCTGCCAAGGTCAAGGGGAGGTGGCGCTGAATAAAAAAAACAAGGGCGGCCACCTCCTCCTCCGTAAACAGCTGGCGGGCTTGCACCCCTGCGGGGCGCAGTCTGCCGCAAGGCAGGCGGCGATTGGGCGCACGCGCCTTGCCCTTTGACCCGCTGCTGCTACCCTTCGCCATGGTTCTGGGGTGGGAGGAGGTGAAAAAGAAAAGTTAGAAGGGAAAAATAAAGTTAGGGGAAGAAGTAGGAGCTTAAAGAAGAAAGTTATATAAAACAGTTGAAAAGTAAAAAAAACACAGTAAAAAGTAGAAAAAAATGCAAAATATAGACTTAGGCAGAGAGAGAGATAGGTAAGAAATAAAGAAAAATTGAAAAACAGTGTAAAAAACTAAGGATTGCAAAGATTGAGGGAGGATAGAAAAGCAGGCCCAGAACCATAGCATAGAGTGGTAAAACAAGATGGCCGCGCCCATCGCGACCGCATGGGTAAGTTCGCTCGATATTTCTCCCCGAGCACGCAAAAAACGTCGCGAACACGTACAACGCGTTCCCGAACATGGAATGCGCATCGCGAGCACGCTATACGCGATCCGGAACAGGAAATAAGGGATCGCGAACGGGCGGGACAAGTGAAAACCAAAATGGCCGCGCCCATAGGCGACCGCATGGGTAAGTTCACACCCCCGAGCACGCAAACAGCGTCCCGAACACGAACAACGAGTTCCCGAGCAAGAAAAACGCATCGCGAATGGGCGCGCCAAGCAGTTACGCACGCTCGCGAAGCTACGCGAAGCTCGCGTAGCGCTCCGACGTCTTCGCGTAGCTTCGCGTAGCGCGACTACGCGAACTACGCCCAGGGTTAGTACTAAGTGCGGGCTGAGCAGCTCAGCGAATTCTTTGTAGAACTCACCTGTTAGCCCATCGGGCCATGTTGTTTTGCCATTCGGTAGCGTCTTAATGGCCTCCTGTACATCTGTTTCTGTGATGGGTTTGGCTAGGTACTCTCTTTGGCCATCTGATAGCCAAGCTAGTGCTATGTCCACTATGTAGTCTATTATTTCCTCTGCGCCCGCCGTTTCGCGAGTGGCATACATATTACTGTATGCTTCTGCAAAGGTTTGAGAAATACCTTTGACATCATAGTGCTTTATACCATCATCATCAGTTATCTGTATAGTTGTTTGTTGCACGTTTTTGGTTTGTGTTTTCTGAGCAAGTGTATGACCCGATTGGCCCCCCTCCCCATATGCTCTTGCTCTTTGCCTTTTGAACCTATATTTGCTTTCATCTTCTGCATATTCATCATATAGTGACAGTTGTTCTCTTAAAGAGCCTAGCACTTCAGCATTATGCGTGCGATCATATTCCGCTTCTAGCGCTTTAATTTTCACTTCAATTTTCTGCAATTGTGTGCGTATGTCTTTTAAGATGCCCGCGCTTGTCCCGATGCAGACCCCCCAAATGGTGGCTTTAAAGGCCTCCCATACTATGCTTTGAACATCCACCGAGCCCACATTCAACTGGAAATATTCCTCTATGGCCTGGTGTATTGTTGTGCGGTACACTATGTCAAGTAGTGATTTTGCGTTGAACCGCCATATGTATTGTGGAGCGATACAAAAGGGGATGATGGACGGAACGTTTGAGCCAATCAAACACTCACCCCCAGTCAACTGATCTGGGTTTAATCCATCATCATTCTTTAGCTCACTCCACCACCCCAGTTCAGACATGGCCATATGCAAATCAGTCTGACCCTGTGCCTCATGGGAACAGTCCAGCCCGAACTGCCAAGCCATGTCTTCCCTGGACCGGAAACAAGCATCCTAGGACCGGTTTCTGGCATTCCAGCCGTCATCAGCCAGGCTTGCTTGAATCCAGTGGCAAAGTGAGCAAGGGACCCACGTCTGGGCATACCCCCGCCAACTTAGGGCGAACAAAGCGATACAAAAGGGGATGATGGACGGAACGTTTAAGCCAATCAAACACTCACCCCCAGTCAACTGATCTGGGTTTAATCCATCATCATTCTTTAGCTCACTCCACCACCCCAGTTCAGACATGGCCATATGCAAATCAGTCTGACCCTGTGCCTCATGGGAACAGTCCAGCCCGAACTGCCAAGCCATGTCTTCCCTGGACCGGAAACAAGCATCCTAGGACCGGTTTCTGGCATTCCAGCCGTCATCAGCCAGGCTTGCTTGAATCCAGTGGCAAAGTGAGCAAGGGACCCACGTCTGGGCATACCCCCGCCAACTTAGGGCGAACAAGCGATACAAAGGGGATGATGGACGGAACGTTTGAGCCAATCAAACACTCACCCCAGTCAACTGATCTGGGTTTAATCCATCATCATTCTTTAGCTCACTCCACCACCCCAGTTCAGACATGGCCATATGCAAATCAGTCTGACCCTGTGCCTCATGGGAACAGTCCAGCCCGAGTTGCCAAGCCATGTCTTCCCTGGACCGGAAACAAGCATCCTAGGACCGGTTTCTGGCATTCCAGCCGTCATCAGCCAGGCTTGCTTGAATCCAGTGGCAAAGTGAGCAAGGGACCCACGTCTGGGCATACCCCCGCCAACTTAGGGCGAACAAAGCGATACAAAGGGGATGATGGACGGAACGTTTGAGCCAATCAAACACTCACCCCCAGTCAACTGATCTGGGTTTAATCCATCATCATTCTTTAGCTCACTCCACCACCCCAGTTCAGACATGGCCATATGCAAACCAGTCTGACCCTGTGCCTCATGGGAACAGTCCAGCCCGAACTGCCAAGCCATGTCTCCCTGGACCGGAAACAAGCATCCTAGGACCGGTTTCTGGCATTCCAGCCGTCATCAGCCAGGCTTGCTTGAATCCAGTGGCAAAGTGAGCAAGGGACCCACGTCTGGGCATACCCCCGCCAACTTAGGGCGAACAAGCGATACAAAGGGGATGATGGACGGAACGTTTGAGCCAATCAAACACTCACCCCCAGTCAACTGATCTGGGTTTAATCCATCATCATTCTTTAGCTCACTCCACCACCCCAGTTCAGACATGGCCATATGCAAATCAGTCTGACCCTGTGCCTCATGGGAACAGTCCAGCCCTAAGTTGGCGGGGGTATGCCCTGACGTGGGTCCCTTGCTCACTTTGCCACTGGATTCAAGCAAGCCTGGCTGATGACGGCTGAAATGCCAGAAACCGGTCCTAGGATGCTTGTTTCCGGTCCAGGGAAGACATGGCTTGGCAGTTCGGGCTGGACTGTTCCCATGAGGCACAGGGTCAGACTGATTTGCATAAGGCCATGTCTGAACTGGGGTGGTGGAGTGAGCTAAAGAATGATGATGGATTAAACCCAGATCAGTTGACTGGGGGTGAGTGTTTGATTGGCTCAAACGTTCCGTCCATCATCCCCTTTTGTATCGCTTGGTCGCCCTAAGTTGGCGGGGGTATGCCCAGACGTGGGTCCCTTGCTCACTTTGCCACTGGATTCAAGCAAGCCTGGCTGATGATGGCTGAAATGCCAGAAACCGGTCCTAGGATGCTTGTTTCCGGTCCAGGGAAGACATGGCTTGGCAGTTCGGGCTGGACTGTTCCCATGAGGCACAGGGTCAGACTGATTTGCATATGGCCATGTCTGAACTGGGGTGGTGGAGTGAGCTAAAGAATGATGATGGATTAAACCCAGATCAGTTGACTGGGGTGAGTGTTTGATTGGCTCAAACGTTCCGTCCATCATCCCCTTGTGTATCGCTTTGTTCGCCCCTAAGTTGGCGGGGTATGCCCAGATGTGGGTCCCTTGCTCACTTTGCCACTGGATTCAAGCAAGCCTGGATGATGACGGCTGAAATGCCAGAAACCGGTCCTAGGATGCTTGTTTCCGGTCCAGGGAAGACATGGCTTGGCAGTTCGGGCTGGACTGTTCCCATGAGGCACAGGGTCAGACTGATTTGCATATGGCCATGTCTGAACTGGGGTGGTGGAGTGAGCTAAAGAATGATGATGGATTAAACCCAGATCAGTTGACTGGGGGTGAGTGTTTGATTGGCTCAAACGTTCCGTCCATCATCCCCTTTTGTATCGATATGTATTGTGGTGGCACGTATGTTGGTATGTCTAGTGTCATCTGGACTGGTCTATGGTCTAAGAGTGTTCGTGGGAGGTGGCGTGCATCTGTCACCCAGCTATTGGCACCCACTGAGGTGAGCCAGTAGTCTAATCTAGACCAGCTTGAGCACACAGTAGATGTGTATGTGCCCTCTTGTTTCCCAGGGTTCCTGAGTCGCCAGGTATCCACTATCTGGAATTGAATATCACTTGAGCAGCTTGTCTGTGATGCTCTTTAGTTGTGGACGATCTGTCCACTGCCTCGTCCAGAGTGACATTGAGATCACCTCCCCATATTAGTTCTATCTGCGGCAATTCCCGCAGTCTATCCCATATTGACCTGTAGAATCTTGGGTCATCCGTGTTTGGCCCTTACGTATTAATCATGCCGATCTTTGTGCCCTGCAGGGTGCCAGTCAGTATTACATACCGGCCTTGATCGTCTTTGATGACTCTATCCTCCTGAAATTGGACACCTTTCTTTATCATGATTAACACTCCCCTTGAATAGGAGGCGTACGAGGAGGCTACTGTAATTTCTGCCCACCTCCCACCCACCCTTTTATCGGTCTGAGTGGTTAGGTGTGTTTCTTGTAGCATTGCGATTTCTACATGATGCCTGTCAAGGTACGCCAGCACTTGCCTTATTTTCCTAGGGTCATTTAGTCCCCGCACGTTCCATGTTATCCAATTTATCGTTGTTTTACGCCTCTGATCATACATTTAGATATGTAGGTATGGTATTATTGTGGGCATGTGTCACACTGCCAACATGTGTGTACTTATGTTGTGTGTGTCTCGAATGTGGTGACTTGTTAAACTTATTCGGTGATCCCCCCACCCACTCCCGCATCCCAAACATGTTGGAGAATACCCTTTTAAACATCAAAACATTTACCCATTCGTCAATGAGTTTAACAGTACTAAGGTGATACATAACTTGCATACAAAAGTTCGGGGCTTACCCACTTTGGGGGTGCGCCAGAGTCCCAACTCGCATCCCCTCATGGGAAGGGACGGGCCATGAGCTTGAGGCTTTTGGTAGTCAGCTATAAGGCTCATGTTAGCGGTTCGATGGGTCTGGCAGTGCACAACTTCTTAGTTTCATTTGGTTACTTCTTCTTTTACTTCTTGTTGAATTTCCCGCTGCCCTTTTTTTTGGGTTTCAGTGGTCTTCCCGACATATTTTATTCATCTATGTTTTCTTACTTCTCCCGCATTTGCAGTTACTTTCACTGTGGTCAGTCCTCCTCCATGTGCAACTTTTTTTGCTTGTTGCTTGCCAACAGTGTATCTGTGTATTCCATTGCTGCTTTTGGCGTGTGGAAGACCTTGTCTTTCCCTTTATGTGTTATCGTGCTGGATAGAGCATAGCGTAGGAAATTTCTGCCTTCTGCAGGCTTTTTTTAACTTGCAGATACTCTCTCCGAGCCAACTGTACTGCAATTGTGAAGTCCGGGAAAAATTGCAGTGTGTTCCCTTGGTGATTAATCTCTCTCTTTTCCCTGGCCAGGTGTAGCACCGTGTCTCTATCGCTATAGTTTAGTAGCCTGGCCACTATTGGACGCGGTTGTGCACCTGGCGGCAGCTGGGGTGCCAGTGAGTGGTGCGCTCTCTCGACGATGAGCATGGGGGAGAGTGCCTCTGCGCCGAATATGTCCTTTAGTAAAGTCTCTACGTAGTGCTCCATATGCCAGGTGTTTGTTGATTCTGGCACTCCCACTATTCTTATGTTATTACGCCGTGATCGCGCTTCCAACTCTTCATTCTTTGCTTGGATGATTGACAATACTTTTTCCATATTTAGACTTTTGGTGTTCAATTCTTGTGTGGTGTCCTCAGTATCCGATATTCTGGTTTCCATTTCATTCATTCTGCTCGTTTGCTGCTCCATTTTGGCGGTGAGGTGGTCCATTCGCGAGTTCAGTTGCTCTATTTTGCCATCGATTGATTGCAAACTCTTCTGCATTGCAGCCAGGGTGGATGCGCTCATTTGCTGCTCCATTTTGGCGGTGAGGTGGTCCATTCGCGAGTTCAGTTGGTCTATTTTGCCATCGATTGATTGCAAACTCTTCTGCATTGCAGCCAGCGTGGGCGCGAGGTTATCTGCTGGGCTGCTCTGTTCCTCCATGTTAGCTGCTTCTTCGCTGGCCGCTTTTGTAGTTTTGTGGGCTTCAAATGTGATTTTTAGGCTGAGCTTTGTCCGCTTTCCCCATCTGTGTTCCGTGGGGGCCACTCAGGCTGCCGTTCTTTTACCTTATGTGCACCTTGGTGTTACGCACTGCGCTCTTTTGCGTGCGCCTTTATATCCTGCGCAAACGCTGTTTTAGACACGATTTTGCTGTTTATTCCAGCAGTTAATCTTTTTTTTTTTTTTTTTTACGTCCTCATATAACCTCCATAGTATAGTATAAGCGTTCTCTCGGTACTAGCCCCCCATTTGCTTATATCTTGGGGTCTGATCTCAGCTGATGTTCTATGGGAACCAGCCCAGGCTGCACATCATAAGCTGACCAAGAGGTGTAATCATTGGACAGTTCATACCAGTCATACCATCTACTCGGGGTCTAGTAGTTTCCAGAATAGCCCAAGTTCATTTCTTTTATTATATGAGTTAACCTTTTGATCTAAGACTCTAAAAAATCTTACTGAGTTCCACCATCCCCTCCAAGAAGGAGGGTCTGCCTGGCGCCATCTTTTGCTAATTTCTCATCTTGCTAAGAGGATTAAATAAAACATAAGTTTACACTGCTCACCCGTAAAGTCCGCCTCACCCTTTGAAGGCTGTGCAATGCCAAATAAGATTAAAGTAGGGCTTACCTCCACACCTTTGCCCAGTGCTTCTGACAAGGTCTTACCCACATTGTCCCAATATTCCTTCAACATTGGACAAGTAGAAAACATGTGGATGTCGTCCGCCTCATGGATACTGCATCTTGTACATCTGGCATCACCACCTCCCCTTATTTTAGATATCTTAAGCGGAGACCAGTATATCCTATGAAGGGTGAAGAGATGGTTTTTCCTTAGTGCTGCCGATTTGATTAATGAGTATAGCATATCTAAAGATACTTGCCATAAGTTTTGCAGCTCTTCATCCGGCAAGCACTTATCCCAAACCAGATGAGGAGGATCTAGTTTCCTGTCTGCAGCAACAAGGAGATGGTTATACCAGAGAGCTATCTCCTTTTTCCTGGGGTTCAGATCTTGGAGGTCTTCTTCCATTACATTGTCTCCGGGGAATTGCCAATGTTGGTTCTTGCACCACGTTGAAATTTGGTAATATTTAAATCTAGAAAGCCTGCCGTTCGTTAAGTTCTTCCAAGTGTCCCAGGGCCGACAAGTGCTTCCTTCAACTATATCGCCCCAACACAGAACACCCGCCGCTTTCAAAGGTTGAGATAGGGCGTCGTTCAGGCACTCAGGAGTGCCTGGTGAGTCCCATACGGGGGCCCACTCACTGTAGTAGGGTATACCTAGAATTATGTGGCAGTCGAACCATAACTTGGCCGCAGCTTGTAAAACCTTCAGGCGGACTTTTAAAAAAAAATTGGGGGCCCCGAATTTGTACATGAAACCCTCGACTGGGCTATCCTGCAGAATGGCCTTAAACATACAACCAATCAAAGTATCATCCGGTCTGAGAAGGAGCATCCTGCTATTCTTTAATTGGTATGCCCAGCAATATAATTGTAGATCTGGTAAACCCAGGCCACCTTGTGCGAACTTCCGTCTAAGCTTTTTCCACGATAGTCTGATCCCCTTACTGGCCCAGATAAAAGTGGAGATCCTTCCCTGAATTCTACTTAAGAGGTTCTTATCAAAAGTCAGGGGAATATTATTGAAAAGATAAGCGAACTTAGGCAAAACACACATTTTAACCAAGTTAGGGGGAAGGGAAGGGGGGCACAAGGGTGGTGGTGGGGAGCATGGTGGGGAGCATGGGGATAAAAAGAAAAAAAAATGATGATGAAAGCGTCCTTCTTTGATATAACCTATATTATTGAGAGTAGAGTGATCAGGAATACTGAGGATGGGGGAAAAGGATAGGCTTTTAGGAAGAGAACGTTTGGGCATATTATGTTGGAATGTGAATGGTTTAAGGGTTAAAGGAGACAGCAACTGGTTCTACAATATCTGAAGGACACCCACGCTAACGTTCTTATGCTCCAGGAGACTCACCTTTTAAGATCAGAATGTTTAGCATTATTTAATAAACAGAAATGGGTGAATAAGGTTGTAGCCACAGACCAGCAATGCTATTCTAAAGGAGTTGCTATAGTTATTAAAGCAAATGCTAGAATAGAACTCGGTAAAACAAACGTGGACACTAAAGGGCATTGGGTGGTAGCGGAAATAAAAACCCGTACTAGCACCTACACGCTGGCTAGCTATTATGGTCCGAACGAGGACGATGTTACATCTTTGAATAATCTTTGTTCTTCTTTGCTTGACTTTGAAGCCCCTCTGATAATGGGCGGGGATTTTAACTTACTATTAAACAACAAGTTGGATAGATCCTCACCCCGCACTCAAATTAATGCGCCTCAAGTTAAAGCCTGCCTTTCTGCTATGCTAGACAATTTAAATTTATGTGATGTATGGCGAAAGAAAAAGGGAGACGCAAGGGACTATTCCTTTTTCAGCAAAAAGAACGGCCACTTCTCAAGGATTGATTATATGTTTATGGATCTTTCAGAAGTGGACAAGGTTGAGAAAATGGAATATCTGCCTATTCATATCTCGGATCATGGAGCAATAGAATTAATTATGGAACTCCCTTCAAGTTCCTCAGGTAGGAGGTGGACTTTGAATAGGAGGTTGCTTTTACAATCCGAGATTATAGACAAGATTAAATTAGAATCGGCTGTCTATTTTTGTCAAAACCTAGAGTATGCTCCCCTACATTTTGTCTGGGACTCATTTAAAGCCTGGCTGAGAGGGATGTTGAAGGGAGCCGCAGCAGTCTGGGTTAGACTAGAAAAAGAAAAAATAGTCTCATTGGAGGAGCGGTTAAAAAAGGCCGAAGCAAGTTTAAAGGCTGATCTAGCCCAGGGGGAGGAAAAAGAAATCCAGCAGTTAATCTTATCCTGCTTACAGCTCTTCTGTTCGTGGCCTCTTTTTGCACTTTTTCCTCTTCTCTTTCAACCAGATGGGTGCTTTGACTCACTGTTCCGGGACCTGCCCAAAGGGTAGCCCCCTTTGTGTCTTGCTTTTGGGCTTTGTGGCCTTAGTTGCTTTCTATGGCTCCCTTTTGTGACGCAATCTGGGCGTTGTATTATGTTATTGCTTATTCTCTGTTGAGCATCTTTTTCCCTCCTTTAGTTTCTCCTGGCACCGTGATGTCGTTGCGCAGAGTGGGGAGGACCAGTAGCCCACCAGTTGTCTATCTCCCGGTCTCCCGCTTACGCATTGTGTAGTTGTTAAGCCCTGGTGTAGCCTCTCTGTTTTGTCCTACTCTTGGCGTCTTGGTGAGGAGTCTTTTGATAGGCCTTGAGGCGCGGCCTGTATCCCACGCTGCCTGCTGATCTGCGCAAGAGTTGCCACCCGATTGCTTCCAGGCACACTTTAATTTATCTAGTGTCCTTTCCCTGGATTGCGCATGCACTTATTTGTTGTATTAGTCCCACCTTTGTGTGCCATACAGTCTCTGTGAGTTGTATTCCGGCCTCGTGGCCTACTCTCCTCCTGTGGTGGGCATTTTGCTCTGGAGCGTTATCCCCTTCTTTTCTTTGTATTTCCCCCCTTCCTTTGCAGGACTGTCTTACCGATGCCTTGGCGCTCCGTCCGCCTCTGTCACAGAAGCTGCCGCTCCCGGCTCCGCGACACCGGCGCTTCTGTCTTATTTAATGGGTATGCGGGCCTCGCCGGCCTCAGCCGCAGCACACTGCGTGGTCCACGAGTGCCGCGGCCAGGCGAGTTCGCTGCGTAGCTTGCTCTCACCGGGTTAACCGCTCAGCCAGGCCGGTGTATATCGTCGATCTCGGTATGCAGATTTTTTTCCTGACACGCAGCGAATCGGTCTCTGCTCCCAGTCCTTGGTGTGGCGCACCTCTCCACGCCACCGGGCTCGCTCGCCGTCCTGTGCACTTCAGTTTCGCGCACCTGGCTCCGCCATCATGCCTGGCCCTGCCTGATGCCGTACCTCGTTTGCGGTGTGTTCTGTGTCGGCTCACCGCGATTTCAGTCCGGCTTGCATTCCACAGCCAATGGACGGTGTTTGCTACGATATTGGGCTGACTGGAGTCAGGTTTATAACGGATCTTAGCTCACAGCAGGCCAAGCTGCACTAAGGTGCGGCCATCTTGCCGTGGGCTCTCTTGCACCCCCGCGGCTTTGCTGCATTTTGAGCATGTTTGACCTTTCGCTGGGCATCTGTCTTGTTTCCTATGGTCGAATCCGCAGTGCCCACACTTGCTGCCGGGCCAATTTCCAGTGCTGCGCCTGTGGTTTGTCACGGGCGCCTCTGCACGACCTCCACATTCTCCTCTTTAACCTGTACTATCTTCTGCGTCGACGCGGCTGGAGTGTTTCGAACGCGGACTACCTCCATTTCTTCGGCCCGCTTGTCTGACAATTCGTGGGATCAAGCTAGGACCAGGATCTTGTCGAGAGATATACCGGGTTGTCGGAGCATCTGGCACCGCAGCGAGACAGATTTGCTTCCCTGAATAATCTGTGCCCGGATCTCTTCGTTTTGGTCGATGCCTGTGCACGTGCATGCCAACTTCCGGAGTTGGGCGTAGAACATGTCTACTGTTTCCGCCTCGGTTTGCCGGGCCTGGCGCAGCTTGAACCGCTCGTAGTCTGGGTTCATTTGCGGGTCAAAGTACCTGTTGAGGGCCGCAATGGCCGCGTCATACTTGTGTGCTGCTCCTGTGTCAGGCAGTGTCTCGAACAGCTCGTAGAGCTTGTCTCCCCCAAAGTGCATGAGTAGGGAGCGCTTCACCATCCCATCTGTTTCACAGGTCCCTGTAAAATAGTGATTGAGGAGACCTACCCATAGTTTCCATCTGGGTGCAGCGGTGGCCGGGTCAGCCAGCTGGCTGAACGGGGGTATCGGCGTCACTGATGCGTGAGAGTATGGCGCTGTCGGCACTTGCGCGGGAGCTTGAGGTGGCGGAGGATCCCCCATGCTGTGTCTAGAGTGATCCTCTCCTGTGGTGATTTCTCCAACTTATGCAGAACGTGTGGTGTCGCTGCAACTCTCCTCTTTGTGTGTGCTGTGCCTTCCCCTGTCTTGTGCCTGGCATGTGTCCCTTCTAGTCTTCCCAGACTGACCTTGACCTGATGTCCTTGAACGTGCTGGCCCTCTGCTTCGGGCTGTTCCGCCTCTTTAGTTCTATTTTCCCCTTTTTATTTTCTTTTTCGGGCAGTCCCCAGTGCCTCTCGCCGTGCACCACACCATGCGGGGCATGCTCACCTCTGTGCCGGGCCTCCGAACAGGCTTGCAGGGGAAGTCTCTCCGTGTGAGGCTTTGAGGCCCCGCCCTCACGCAGCGTGTCACACTCGGGCGGTCCCGGGCCTGTGAGGTGCTGCCGTTGAGGTCTCCTGCCCACACGAGGGCCGCTGCCGCTCCGCTGTGAGCATTCAGGTGCTGCCGTAGGGTTCTTCTGCCCCCACACGAGGGCCGCTGCCGCTTCCCAGCGAGCCTGCTGGGTCATAGGCTCCCATGCTGAGCACGCCTGCTCCTACACCGCGAATCGATGGCAACAAGCCGCACGGGCACCGATGCTGGACTGCATATCCTCCAGGGCAGACACGGCCTCACGCCGTCCGCCGGTGCAGCAAGCTCGTGGCGCTGGGAGACGCGAGGGTCCTTTAACCCCTCTTCGCCAGTATAGCGCTGGGTCCGCTATGCTGCTGGACTTCGCCTGCGCGCTAAGGAGACATATGTTAGGCTCAAGTAAGTGTGGGCCAAAGGTCACATGCGACCTGGGGCCCATTTATTTATCCCCTCGGACCGAGCCCGGTCACGAGGGGTAGTGCATAGCAACAATGTATTGTAGAGCCCGGTGGAACTCTACACTATCGATGTTTGCTTGGTTACATAATGAGAACCACAATTCCCAGATAAGGCGGATCCCGCTTCAATGATCCCAAGATAAGAGCTGTTGTCAGGCTTTTCATCGATGGATTGATGAATGAGAGGCAGTTGGGGTGTCAGGGAAGGTGAAATATGGCACACCATTGCCCCCTGTTGAGTGACGAACCAGGCTGGACTGTTCCCATGAGGCACAGGGTCAGACTGATTTGCATATGGCCATAACTGGGGTGGTGGAGTGAGCTAAAGAATGATGATGGATTAAACCCAGATCAGTTGACTAGGGGTGAGTGTTTGATTTGCTCTAACGCTCCGTCCATCATCCCCTTTGGTATCGCTTTGTTCGCCCTAAGTTGGCAGGGTATGCCCAGACGTGGGTCCCTTGCTCACTTTGCCACTGGATTCAAGATAGCCTGGCTGATGAGGGTTTTGAACCTGAAACCGGTCCCAGGATGCTTGTTTCCGGTCCAGGGAAGACATGGTTTGGCAGTTCGGGCTGGACTGTTCCCATGAGGCACAGGGTCAGACTGATTTGCATATGGCCATGTCTGAACTGGGGTGGTGGAGTGAGCTAAAGAATGATGATGGATTAAACCCAGATCAGTTGACTGGGGGTGAGTGTTTGATTTGCTCTAACGCTCCGTCCATCATCCCCTTTGGTATCGCTGAGTGACGAACCAGGGCAGAGTGAGGCCCACAGACCTGAAGATGGCCCATAGCGCTGTACTGCCGGTGATTTGCTGCAAAGGCCCCTGTCCTGCTTCAATCCATCACAATTTACCTGCGACTGCTGAGGTGGTCCCAACAGGGCTGCTGACAACAGCTCTTATCTTGGGATCAGTCGGTAAGCTTGGATAGCCTCTGCAACCAGGCTGGTCCGTTAGTTCTTCATCTGCTGAATGCCTCGCCTGGCTTTAAGCGTGGCTGAAGGTGGAACTCGGCTCTATGCCGCTGGCACATTCTCCCACTGAGCTATCTTTCTAGTTTGTGAGTATTAGCATTTTTAATGCAGTGCTAAGCCATGCATGCTTCCCCACACACGGTTTGCGCTGCCTAGGCCATATGCTGTGGAAATATGGAGACGAAATTCACGTCTAAGGGATACGGCGTTTAGTTTCCAGATATATCGCCTCAACAGTGGGTCGTAAGCACTATATAAATAAAAAGAAGAACTCCGGAACGGACCAGCTGACCTGTTATACTTAGTGAACAGTTATTGTTTACTCTAGCCATCAAGTCATAAGCGTAGCTTCCGGAGGAGAGATTTAAGAGAATCTATTTACAATTAATCAATTGGGACTTGTATAGCAGCTAATCAACCTCGAGGGTATCCAGGCGCTAAAAATGTGTCTAGAATTAAAAGAGCGCACCCTTTTATTCAGGAACGCGTTTGGTCAGCTGATAGCCGAAAAGCTGTATATGGCACTTTCAGTCAGATCTTTGATATTTTAGCGAACTGTATAGGTTAAAAATGAAACTACAAGTCACAGAACACAACTTGCTGCTGGCTAAAAGCCAGGCTGACGTTTTCACGCGTTACTAGTTAGCTATATAGTCAGACTTCTGCAACTGTCCCAATTGTAAGACACACTCCCTTTCCTCTCATTCTCTCGCTCTCTTTTATGTCCGCTACTTCTGTCTCTCTCTTTAACTTTAAATCGCGGTCTCATTTTCTTCCTCACTCGCTCCTACCCTCTCTCGAGACCTCCCATTTCTTTCTCCTTCTTTCTCGTTGCATCTTCCCCCCTCCTTTCTCTTTTTGCATCTTACTCCACCCTCTTTCCTTTATATTCCACTTCCTCTATTTCTCTCTTTCTCCCCTCTCTCTGTCTCACATTTTCTCTTTATTTTGATCCCTATATTTCTTTCTTCACTCATGTTTGTTGTCCTTTTCTTTTTGGACATTTCCTTTCTCCTCCTCTTTTCATTTTACTCTCTCTCGTTTTGTTGTATTTCACTTTCTCTATTTCACTGTTGCTTCCCTCTCTGTCTGACAGTCTCTCTCCTTTTACCTTGAGCTCTATATTCGTCTTACTCCCCTTGTTCTTTTTCTCCAATTCTTTTTGCCATGTCTCACTCGTTTTCTCTCTCTCCGTCTCCCCTTTCTACCTCTCTTTGTTTCTCTCTCTGCCCTTTTCTGTTTAACCCATCATGATCTAAGCCTCTGTTGCTCTCCATCTAAGCCTCTCTCTTCCAACATTTTAAATCGTGTGTCGCTGCAGTGCATTCTCCCACAGGTACATCGCCAGGCAGCACTCGCCTCACGGAACTCGAGGACGTCTCGTGACAATCTCATTGTCTGATAATATAGTTCAAATCGATATGCTTACAACAGGTTACCTGGAAATGCCACATATTTCTAAATCTTCCTGAAAGAAGATGATATCAACCTAAGAACTGTATTGAACTGCATTGAAATAATTTCAATGCATTTCAATGTACTTATATTTATGTAGCGCTTACCACCACTGATGGGACGGAGAAGCGCTGTATATTGTGTTAAGTAAATGTTATGTTATGTTATGTTAAATGGCTATTTATAGAGCGCGCAGCTACTCAATTGAGTGTCCCGGCGCTGAAGCAGGATGAAGGCCTAGCTAAGGAGTGTGAACCCCGCACTGGATATTAAAGCTGAAACAGCCAAGTTTTCAGTGATTTCTTAAATGAAGCACTTGCCGTACTGATCAGTGTTGGTCACGGGGGGATAGTAGCATTTTAACGGCAGCCAGTGTGTGACACAGTGTATGACAGGTCTCAGTTTGTTACAAGCATCATGTTGTGGTCCAGGTATATCCACAGTGGGCACAGCCCAGGGGGAGGGGTGGGAAGGGGGTGTACTTAGCATGGCTCCGTGGCTGGGCTGTCTGTCTCACATTCTCAAGTACAACATTAAACCAGAGGAAACAGTATGCGGTGGTGCGGCGCCCGGTGTCCTTAATCACGTGTGCCCCCTGCATGCAACAATACACTATTGGCCACACTGCCCTCTCGAAAAATATTTCAGAGTAAAAATATACCACAGTGGTCAGATTTCTATCCCTGTAATATTTATTTGCCCACATTTTAATGCACATATGAGTGAACTTTACTCACTGACATCTGTGGGTACGTGTAGCCCCCTCCTCCGTATGTAATCAGCCCACATGCAATATTGTATATATTTTATTTCACATATGTTATTGTGGTATTTGCCTATTAGGAAACAGCTGATTCATAAAATAATCATGTATTTTTTACTAAAGCATTTCGAGTGTATTATTGAGAAGAACTAATTGACACATATGAAAATACTTTATGAAAGATGTAAGATCTAGAGCAAACACAGCGCTTCAGACAAAATTATCGCTTTTTTGGAGAAAACCACTCCATCCCTAAAAGTTGCACTTTCTTCCTCAGTCCCATATATTTTCTTTTCCCTTATCTCTGTTCCTCTGTTTCATTTTGCCTGTCCCTCCTGAAGGCTTTCAGTCAATCGTACAGAGTGCTACACGTGCACTCACTCACTCACTCACTGTCTCTCTCTTTCTCTCTCTCTCTCTTTTTCTCTCTCTCCAAAAGAAGTAGAGGCGACCTGAAGCCTATAATGAGTGACAAAAGTGCCTAGAGAGGCCCAGATAGCTGCTCTGCATATCTCCAGAAGGGAAACTCCTTTATATTCAGTCTACGAGACAGCAAACCCACAAGATCCTGAACCGGAAAAAGAAGAAGAAATTGAATGGATTTCTTAGTCAAGCAATTGACAAATGTTACAATCCATTATGGTGGAAATGGAGGATTTACTGCCCTGAAGGTCCAGTCCAAAAGCATAGTGCAAAGAATTCGTTTTACAGAACGATTGAGCTCTATAAATCCGAATTGCCTGTCCCAGGTTCAAAGAACCAAAACCTTGCCCAGCTGGGTTTGTACCATAAGAAGGAAGCGTGGGACGCACTTTTTAGGTGAAGCCTGGGAAGCGCTGCTCTGCAAGGCAACTGTACTGAGGTAGGGACTTGAAGCTCCACCCACTCTCTGCCCATATTTTTCATTGGCTCGTGTCATTGTCCCTCCTTAGTACCGCCTTGTCTCATTTTGTAACCTCCCATAGCGACACCCCCTGTTACGTGTGTTGTAACTTGGTAGGCTTTAATTACAGCCTCCGAGCACTATTTCCTCAAATAACTTTGTCCTGCCTGCTGTTGCAGGCAAGACACGCTCTCTCCTAACGCTTTTTAAAATTTTTATAGTACGGCCACCAAACGCATTTGCAATGCAATAGGTCTTGCATGTGCGAGAGTTTAAGCTATTGGCATTGTAAATGACAATGCTTTTTATTTATCTTTTTTTTAAAACAACACATGAATAAAAGGAATTGTCATTTACAATGCCAATAGCTCAAACTCTCATAAATGCGAGACCAATTGCATTGCAAATGCTTGTTTAAACAAGTAATCCTCCATGGATTCGACCTGTAATGTAAATTTAATGCCAAAGGAAATGAATTTAACAAACGTGCATATAAAAAGGGCATTTTTCCCAGTAAATTTGTGTTTGATTCTGCAGGAAGAGCTTGCCAGTCAAAATGTGCTGGGATTGTTCTTGTTCCCCCAGACCTTGTCCATCAACCGATTAAAGCTGCAGCTTTCTAATGATTAAAGTGGCAGTGCATCGGGTGTAAACCTAGCTAGTGATCCCTTTTTGGCACCTACATCAGTGGCGAATGTATCCCTGATGGTCTTAGTAAAATTCTCCCATGCAGCTAAGGGGTACCTCATTAGGTTGTGATCTTGGAGCAGGAGAGTTTTTGCTGATTCTAAAAGCTTCTTCACAAAGGCAGGGTTACACTTGATCTGTCTATTGTTGGTGGTGTATTCTAATGCTTTGCACCAAGGCTAGTATAACCCTTAACAATGCAAACAGGCGCAAAGCTATATCATGGATTTACAAAATGTATTTTGTGCGCAAAAGGTGCTAAACAGTGCAAAACCCAATTTGTGCTTGTTTGTGCCAAGGGGGCATTTCTCGGGGCGGATCACGACAAACTCTATGGGGCACCTTTAATATTTTTTCACGCAACTCAGCGCAGCACGTTCATGCATGAAAGTGAGAGAGTAGAATTGCTGCATATTTACAAAGATATGGCGCTCTGTGTTACCTAGCATCAACGCAGGCACCCTTGCACTGTAGTTGTAAGGGGGCCTGTGTTATGGGCAGGATTCATTCCTGCACAAAAACAATCCTTAGAGGCATAATCCTCTTTCTATGTGTGCTGACAGAATGCAGCATACATAGAAAGAGGAAGTAACAGGGAGAAATAAAGATATTTTTCTTTGTTATGCCTCTGTCGGATAGGCATACAATTTTGGCGTAAACCCAGGTTTACAAGCCTTTGTAAATATGGGTTTGTGTCAAAGTCTGGATTCATTGGAATACCCATGCTCCCCCCATGTAATGCCTTCTTGAAGTAAAGTAATGCAAGGCAGTACTATGCCCTGTGTTGTGTTACTTTGTATTTACTAAACCACGCAAAGCCACACAGATGCAACCTCAATACAAAATCATAGTAAATCTGGCCCATTATATTTAGATGCAAAGCCTGATCTACTAAAGTAGCCAAACTGAAGCTCCCCCACCCCCAAGAGAGACGGTAGTGCGTGCGTCCCAAGATGGCTGCTCCAAGCTAAACTCTGTCATCTCACCTGCTTAACGATGACATTCAGACGATGTGAGGAGGGTCCTGGCCTGTTCTTCTACAGAGGTTTTGTGGCGGAGGTCGGTTGGCAACTCTGGGTGACATTTTTCCCTGCTGTTTATGCCAGTTATATGAGCTCTTTGTCTATTTTCGAAAAATGGAAGGAAAAACATCTGCTCACCCCAACAAATGAAAACAAACTGCCCCTCCTCCACCCACAAAATCTAAGGCAGTAGACTCACAACAATTGTCCTTCCCTAAAATATTAGAGGAGATACAAGCCATATATGCAAACACTGATTCCATTTGCTCAGACATTAAGCTTATTCAAAGAGACATGGCTTCTTTATTAATGAAGGATTCTAATAATGAGATAAAATCAGAGATAATCAGAAAGCCATTACACCTCTGACACTGACAAAGTATTTTGCATGGTGGAGATTTGATTAGTCAATCAAATCTCCACCATGCAAAATACTTTGTTGGACTTAGTAAACAGAAACTGACAAAACAATTTGCGCATTTTTAATGAACATCAAATTCTCTAAAAAGTTTTGAATTGAAAAAAACACATCGTATTCCTTCTGATCGTAAGCCGCCCCAGTAAAAACCAAGGCCGAATATTTTCAATTTTTTACGAAATCACCAACTTTTCAACAGGAAAGCTGCGTGGGAAATTCCAACTCTACTACCAGAAGTTAACAATGTCTACATTCACCAAGACTTTGCCAAAGAAACAATGAAGCTTTGTCGACAATTCTCTGACTTAAGACCAAGATTACCAGATGCAGGTCAAAAATATGGACTTTTTGACCCCTCTATGATGCACATCTTGTCCTTTTCCTTACCCTTCAAGATACCTATTCTCCAAAAACAGATGGAAAATGAATGCTGATATAGTACTAAATCCTTTAAACGCTCCTAAACTCTCTAACACTATAAATGATTTATCTCATAAACAATAATCCAAATGATTCCTCAAAAATTAGTCATTGGGGTGATTTTAAAGCTTATATTAGAGGTGCTATCATATCCCTTATGGTATATGAAAACAAGACATTTTATGCTACTTAATCTTCATTAGAAAAACAAATAGCTGAATTGGAATGATTATTTATCAGATCTAGAGACACTAAATACAAATTCCAATTGCAAAAAGTGAGATACGAATACAAAATTCCAATAAATCTGGTTGCCTTTTAGCTAATTATTTATGTATAAAAAAAGATAAACGCCAAATTACTGCGATTAGGAAATGTGATGGTACTTTACTTCTCAAGCCGGAAGACCCTGCAAAAGAATTTCTATCCTTCTACTCTGCCCTTTATGATAACCCTTCTCCTCTGCCAAATGATGTCATTACTACCTTTTAAAGGATTGCCATCTGCCCGAAATCGTTGCAGAAAATCGGCTCCATTTAGACAGCCCAATCAATATACAAGAAATGCATTCAGTAATTAAGTCTCTTCCCTCTAAAAATTCCCCTGGTCCTGATGGTATCCCAGCAGGATTCAATCAATAAATCAATCAGGGGTTTATAGAGCGCACTACTCACCCTTCTCAAGGCGCTGGGGGGGTGGGGAGGAGTGCACAGCTCCGATGGGGTAATTCGAAGAGCCAGGTCTTGAGGTTTTTCCTGAATTGGTTTAGTGTCGGGCTTTGCCGGAGGTGAAGGGGGAGATCGTTCCAGGTCTTAGCTGTGAGGTAGGAGAAGGAAATTCCACCTGCTCTGTTCCTGTAGAAGCATGGGACGGTGGCTAGAGAGAGGTCAGCTGAGCTGAGGTTTCTTTTGGGGACATGGAAGGAGAGGCGGTTGTTGAGGTATTGTGGTCCGATGTTATGGAGGGCCTTGTAGGCGTGCGTAAGCAGCTTGAAAGTTATTCTTCTTTTGACGGGGAGCCATTGGAGGTCGCGGAGGTGTTGGGTGATGTGGTTGTGCCGTGGGATATCGAGGATTAGTCTGGCTGCTGAGTTCTGTACGGTCTGGAGTTTGCAGAGGAGTTATTTGTTGATTCCAGCATAGAGGGCATTGCCGTAGTCCAGTCTGCTGGTGGTGAGGGCGTGAGTGACCGTTTTCCTGGAGTCGGAGGGTATCCATTTAAATGATTTACATAGTATGCAGAGGGTGTTGAAGCATGCGGAGGAGACGGCGTTGATCTGGCGATTCATAGTGAGCGATGAGTCCAGAATGATGCCGAGGTTACGTGCATGGTCTGTCGGGGTGGGCGGGTTTCCGAGGGCGGGGGCCACCAGGTGTCGTCCCATGCAGAGGGGATGGAGCCCCTGAATTTTACAATTTGTTCTAGATTCAATTGTTTACTCACTACTTTTTTTATTTCAGGATTTTCAACTTTCCTCCTCTGTAAAAGGGTTCCTTAAAAGAAGCTATTATTATTGTTATACCCCAACCAGACAAAGACCTTACCTTAATTGCTAATTATAGTCCAATATGCCTTACTAACCAGGACTGTAAAATATATTCTAAAATATCAGCCAACAGACTAACTCCTATTTAAAATTCTATTATTCAGTCTGATCAAACTGGCTATATGAAAGGCAGATTATCGTCACACAGTACGCGCCTTCTATGCCATGTTTTATCCTTTGCTTATACACTCAAGGACTCTGCTGGACTGTTAGCTTTAGATGCAGAATAAGCTTTCAATAAAATACACTGGAAGTTCCTTTTCCACACATTAGAAGGTTTTCATTTCGGCCTCAATTTTCATAAATATGATCAAAACATTATATAAGGAGCCATCGATGACTATCCATATTAATGGTATCTTTTCCCATTCCTTCAATCTGTATAGAGGAACTAGACAAGGTTGCCCTTTATCACCCCTTTTATTCTTTCTTGCCATTGAACTCCTTTTATGCCCTTTTTGTACGAACAATGAATATATTGGAATTACTATTAAAGATGTTGTTTTGGAAATTTCAGCGTATGCCGATGATATCTTGTTCTATATCACCAATCCTTCTTACTTTTGTCCCTGCTATTTTGGAAACTATTGGTCAATAAGCACATGTCTCTGGTTATAAATTGAACATATATATAAAACAGGATTGTTTTCCTTTAAATGTATATTGTATTCCTAGTATGATAGGATAGCTGATACAGATATTTATGAAACTCTCATTCTCTTAAATACTTAGGCCTTTTTTTTCAAACTCTATCAAACATACCACTGAACTTAACTGTACTACTGTAATCACTAAAATGAAAAAAAAACGTAATAAATGATCAGCCCTTCACTAAAATTGGTGGTGCTGAGTATATGCATTTAAAATGGTTAAAATATTATACACTCTATCTATGTTATCGATTTGTGTCCCACCCAATTTTTACAAATCTCTGTATAAACTAACCAATCAGTGTCTTTGGAATACTAAACCTGCACGTATTAGCCTTAAATGCTTGCAAATTCCCAAAAAGGAGGGGGTATTGGCATACCTGATTTTAAGAAATATCACCAGTCATTTCTTGTTGCTCAAAGATCACTTTTGTTTTATTCTACTGATACTTTCCAAATCCCTACTTCGTTGGTATCACAGCATTCTCTGTTGCATCCCTTTCCTTTACCAGCTTTTTTAACAATGATATATGGAAAACTTGGTAACATTTCATCTATCCTAAATAACACAAACTTGCTTTACCACCCTTTGATAAACACTTTTTAATCAATATGAGATTCTGTAAAAAAAATTGTCACTTTGGAATAATACTCAATTAAAACTTAACAAACCAATTTTTTTTTGGTCTTCATGGCTTGATGCAGGCATTTTCTATATCAGTGATATTTGTCAAGGTGATATGTTCTACTCTTTTAGTGAACTGCAAACCAAATTTCATCTTCCTCAGCATGATTATTATAAATATGCATTGTTATGCAACTCCATTCTTAATGCTAACTCTAACTCTATACCGTCAGCTAAAATGTCTGGTATGGAATTATGCATTAGTATTTTTAATAGTTCTGGACACATAGCATCTGAAGTATATTAGAAACGTGTTACCAACTTTTCCCCCATTTTTACCCTGATGACTAAATGGAACCTCTCCTTACAGACTCTGCTAACACCTGATCAATGGAAATCTGTTTGGATATGAAATGTCACTAACTTTTTTCCAGCCTCACTTTTACAAACTAATGTTTTTCTTTTATATAATTGTTTGTGGTCCCAAAATAAAATGCTTAAAGCTAAATTACTTGACACACCCAATTGTTGGCATTGTAAATCTTCAGTAGGTTCTATCATTCACATGATTTATGAATGTTCTATCGTTTCCCAATTTTGGAAGGAAGTTTGGGAAATCATTGAAAAAAAATCAGTTTTCACCTCCCATTTTCACTCAGTATCATTACACGTAAATCTTACGCTCTTTCGTATACACTTTTCTCTTAATGATTGTAAATTGTTTGACTCTAATCTCTACAGCTGTAAAATCAATCACATCTATTTGGAAGGATGCTAATTTTACTCTCTGTTTATGATTGCTGGACTGGATAATTTTTCTTAGACGTGGTTACTTATCTTTATTATTTCCCTTTACCACCTCTCCCATGTTTACAAATACCATATGGTGTACTCTTGACTCCTATATTAATAACCTAAATGCACCATAATATATGGAAAGTTCTAATTTACTCTCAATTCAAACTTGTAGCCTTTTTTATTCTTTTCTTTTATCCTAGATCATTGCTTCTAATATTTTTACTATTTATGTAAGTTAATGCTGCTCTTTTTTTATATTGTAATGATATACCATTTATTCTTACAGAAACAGTACTTTATTTTGTATGTCTTCGCTGCTGTTGAATTCTGCTCAATAAAATATTTTTAACTGAAAAAAAAAAAAGACCCCTAGAACAATTTCAAACCAGGGGGATTGCACTAATTTATCCCAGAAACCATTGTGTTGCACATGTGCTGCAGGGAACAGCACACATCCAATTCACCTAATCATTTTGCTATTGTCTATGAATAAGAATTTGTACTGGAAGAGCATGCTTCCAGTATAACTACACAAGACAGCGCACTTTCGCCTCTACACCGTGGTGCGAGGCTATGTGTGACGCTCCACAGCGTGTTAGCGTGCCAGAGCAGGGGATGACACCAACATCAGGCAAAATAGTAAAAATGGCCAAAAAAAAACCAGATGATGGTCATGCTTTCCCCTCTGAATAAGACCCTTAGGTTTTACAGGCTGTTAAAACTGGCTTCATTCTTCTACATATACCAAAGGAAATCTTTGCCTTGCTCAGAAGTTCACAAGCAGGTGCAGGTCGGGATGGCACAGTTTCAGTCTCTCATTCATTACGACCACAGCGCATACCTATGTTTTCCTCAATCTCTGATTCAAAACCTGCAGAGTTGTCAATATGCAGGAGCCATTGCCTCATTTATTGTGCAGTACCCCTTTAAATACTAATCTTTCATTGGGCTGCAGTTCATGGGAGATATAGAGTCAAATCTGTCTGCATAGTTTCTATAGTGCAGCATGCATTTCATGGGGGAATCCTCTGTTCATGACCTCAGGAAAGGCACGGCAGGAGGGCAGGTCTTCTCCAGGCTGGCCACTGATCACTGGAACTCACTCCAGATTAATCTGACTCAAATTTAGGACCACTCAGTTTCCAAAGCACTTTCAAACATTTAATAGCGTTTCTTTTCACTTCAAACTAATCAATGTCTGGTGCTGAAATTGCATTTCTAGGGTGATATTTGCCATCCAGCATCAAAAGGTGACCTTTCAGTGATAGGAGGGTATTTTAACTGACAACTTCTGTGCTCAAGAGAAGAGGCTTCTTCGCGAACTACACTGGCTTACTGTGTCGAACCGAATCAAGTTCAAAGCATTATGCTACATGTTCAGGGTCAAGTCTGGAACTGCCCCTAAATATCTCTTGGACTTGGTCCACGTTTACCAAACATCCCGTCCTTTGAGATCCTCTCTGCAGCCTCGGTTTGTTGTCCCAAAAACCCGGTTGGCTGGTATGAAAGGCCGATCTTTCTCTTACTTAGGGCCACTAATGTGGAATTCCTTGTCAGCTTCCTTGAGAGATTTGACATCCCTCCTGGCATTCCGCAGGGGCTTAAAAACCGGGCTTTCCTAACTCATTGCAGATCATCTTTTACTTTCTCCTACTCCCGCCCTGCGCCAGGAAACCCCTTGGGGTAGCTGTTCGCATTATAAGTTTCTTAATAATAATAATATTAATAATAAAGAGCCTTATATGAAAACATTACGCATAGGCATGTGGCTGAAATGAGATCTGACAGAGAGTCTGTAGCTCTCTAAAAATGATCACAGTGACTGTAAAATGATGGTCTTCAAACAAAACGCATGCTAATTTCCATTTATTAAACATAACTGGAATCGCAGCGCAATACAAGTACTGTATCTTGTACGAAACCTGTGAAAACAGTTGAATTTTCACCCCCGCAGCAGAATGCCCTGCAGATGTTTCTACACCTGGAAAAGTGACTATTTCTGCTATTTTGAAAATGTGGCATTTTCAAGAGGCACAGGGTGAGGAATGCGTGCAGAATTAACGCCTGCTATTAATACTCCCACCTTTCATGACTCATGCTGCTGAGTCATAGCACAAGGTGTTTTCCTGATGCTCGTTTCTCAGTTGGTATTTCTGCCTCGTGTCATCTTTGCTTTCCGTCCTTTAATTTTTGTTCTTGACCTTTATTAATTAGTTGTCATTGATATACGTTGATAGAGACATCATATGCACCCTATTTTTTGTGTTGAATAGTCTTCGTAATTGTGGTTGCACCTAGTCAACCCAGGCATTGACAAAGCAAATAGGTCTGGCCTTAGCAAGCTCGTGTGATGGTTACATTTAAATATATGTATATTAAAGCATATGACACAAAAATAAATGAAGAAATCGTGCCATCACCGAAACGCGGCAGCTTATTTTTGCAATACAGATATTAAATTTAAAAAAAAAAAAACTATCATATAAACTTTTAATAGAAATTTGTGGGTTCTTAGGTGTAGAAACTCCTTTTGGTTTTAATAAAAATCACAGGAAAATATGATTCTAATTAACGCAAGAAGAAATTACTACTGACTTGCATTTACTGTAACCTGAAAACATGGAGGCATATTAGCAAGACCCACGTTAAAATTATCGCCGTTTTAGCGGCAGGAAACTGCCACTAAAACGGCGATAATGGGCTTGCTAATATGCGTTATGGAATTCCAATAAAAGCCCAGGTTAGATGTCCTGCACATCTAACGTGGGCTTCTATTGGAATTCTATAACGCATATTAGCAAGCCCATTATCGCCGTTTTAGCGGCAGTTTCCTGCTGCTAAAACGGCGATAATTTTAACGTGGGTCTTGCTAGTAATATGCCCCATAATGACAGAGAAGGATGACTATAAAACAAAAAAAGGTAAAGTATGGAATGAAAAAAAAACATTGACACAGACAAATATTGGTACACCCAGCCCTATAATTTATGTGCACTTCTTTTTTGGTGGATGTACACATTTGATCAGACAAAATACTGCAACAGAGCCAATCGCTGAAGAGGACTGACCCACTGGCCCATGCGGTTTGCTGTGTTGGGTGGATGGAAGCAAAATTTGAATAAAAGCTGAAAGCTGAACAGGCCAATAGATGATGAAGGCTGACCCAGAGCCTCTCCTTTTATGTACATGTCTATGCATTGTTATTTATGTGTATTTTTTACTTGAGGGTGGTGAGAAAGGCTAAATCTGTCTCCAGGCCAAAACTAATTTGGTGCCCAAAATGAATTCCCAAAAGGGCTCATCTGGGAACTAAAGCTGCCCTGGCTACATTTTTAACTACAGTACCCATAATGTGCCAATTGGAAAAGCCCAAACCAAATTATTGCAGTTTGTGGGAGTGGTCAGCCCCAAATAATCTAGAAAATGTAGCCAAATTGTGCATCTTATAGCACAATTTTGCCAATAAATTGGTTAAAAAGAAAATAAGTGTTAACGGCTATACTGAAGAAAAACCCATATAATAGTTCACCAGTTTAGTGTTTGGCGCAATTTTTAGAAAACTAAAATTCCCCTAGCAAATAGCTTCGGAGAGTTGTGCAGAATAATCAAGTGTTGAAATATTTTGTGAGTTTCTTTTCAGAATTTGTTGAACAAACTTTAATTTCACATAATGAGGGGCTCTGAGATGTGTAAACTGAGTGATACTTACATCTCTCATTTGTATTGTGCTTTTAAGTGACAAAAATGGGGTATTTTGTGATATATAACAAACAGATAATTATTCTTATAATAATAACTATTATTATTATTATTCATAGTGGTAGGTAGTAGTAGTAGTAATGCACAGACTAATCATAGATGTCCAAGTATCTCCCCATATTCAGGGCCGTGGCTTGGTCAATAAGAGTGTGTGCTTCAGATTTCCTCGCTGGGATATCTTGCTAAAACACATTATATGAGAAGCACGTCATAATGGGGGCTTAAGGGACAGTGGAAAGAGAGAGGAGGGCGGATTTTTGGGGCACTTAAAAAATGAACATTTTCAAACTAATCCACATTTTTAAGGACTTCAAAACAGAGACGAGAGGGAGAGTGTGTGTGTGTGTTTTTGTCAGTATGGGCATATAAAAATCCCAGGCGAAATCTGACAGACACTTCATCGTAACCGACTGAAAGCACATGTACCCAACTATTTACGACTGAATATATTTTTTAGGGGGGTGTAACACCCCATACACCCCCCCCCCCACAAAGCTACACCACTGCCCATGTTTAAAAAAAGAGGTTTTATTATCTCTCCCAACCAGTATATCATTTCTGAATATTCCTGATTTTCAGATCATTCATCCAGGTCCCTAATTTAGGCTTACACCTACATTCCCAGAGACACACAATAGTACTCGTGGCAAATAAAATGCCCTTACTCATCCACAAAGATTTTGCCTAGCCAATATAATGACCATCCTTGCTGTAAGGTGCACACATAGGCAAGTATTCAAATTTACGCTAACACCTATTTCACTCCACCAACCGCAAACAGACAAGCAATTTCAAAACAACTGCGTGTACGTACCAACTTTCTACATCTGCAGCAATTAGGGATCTTTTTGGCTAGGTTTGCACATTTTTCAAATCTGCTTTCCTTGTTTTTAACCCCTAGAACAGCTAGGGGAGCAGGGACTATAGTCCCAGTACAAACTGGCCACCACCACCACCAGTTTAGCAACTCTGGGGTTTTTCCAGCTAAATCTGTCTCCAGAGCAGAACTAAATCAGTGACCAAAATAAATTCCCAAAAGGGCTGAACTGGGAACTAAAGCCGTCCTGGCTACATTTGTAACCATAATACCCATAATCTGCCAGCAGTGAACGAGTCCAAACCAGATAAGTGCCAGTGGTGTAACAAAGGCCCCCGCAGCCTCCGCAGTGCGGGGGGCTCGAGTTCAGGAGGCCCCCTCTGCACAGTACAGAGGCCTGAGAGCTCCTGAGTAAGAAAGGAGGGGGCCCTCCATGTACTTTGCAGGGGGGGCCCTCAAGTTTCGTTACACCAGTGATAAGTGCTGATTGTGGGAGTGGTCAGCCCCAAATAATCTTGCAAAATGTAGCCAAATGGTGCATTATATTGCACAATTGTGTCAATAAATTGGTTAAAAAGAAAATAAGTTTTGAAGTTCAACTTAAGAAAAAATCATAAAATATTATGGCATTTTGGTGTTTGCCACACATTTTAGAAACCAGATTTTCCCCTAAGTAGGATACTGGGTTACTGATTGAGGGGGTGAAACACTACTAAAGCAGCAACCACAATTCATGTCAGGGTGAAACACAAGCAAACCTCAAATTAACCTGTACTTAACACTTTGGTAGCTTGGCACAAAAGCAGTTAGGGTTAACTTGGAGGCAATGTGTAAAATATTTATGCAGCACCTCAAACAGTAATAGAGTGAAAACACAACACAAGGAAACACCCACTCCAATTTAGACAAATAGAGTAAAATGTACTCAATTATTTGAGATCAAAACTACAAATATCCCTTTAGTTAAAGCTGAGATATGCAATTTTAAGTGCTTAGAAGCACAAAGCACCAACTATGGTTATATGGTGGCACCGGACCGGGATAAAGTCACAAGTTCAGGCCAACTGCGATGAAGCACGGGCTGGATACTGGGACCAATTAGGTCTGCTGATCAAAGTACCTTAAATCCGGGTTGCAAAGAAATGCAAGGTCCTGAACAGAGGATGAGTCAGCGTGGTGGTGGTTCAGATGAGCTGAGGGGTTGCGATTCTAGGTCCTGTGCCAAGATGCATCATCCAGCGGCAGTTTTGATGAGCTGCAGGGCTGAGATGAAAGGTCCTGCAAAACACACAAAGGAGGCCTGAGGAGGTTTAGAGACCAACAGGGGAGACTCCCCTCTATCACAATCAGACAACACAAAACTAAGCCCCTGGGTCTAAATCGCAGAGATAGTGCTGGGGAGTCCCTTTTATAGGACGGTTACCCTCACCCAACCGTAGGTGGCATGCTTCATCATAGGGTAACCTCCTCACACTGCGAACCCAGTCGCAGTGCGGGCTACAAACCCCTATCTGAGAGGGAGGAGCGCATGGATGTTTTTTTGTATAGAGGAGAGGTATCCTAAAACCTTAAGATGAGCAGGGTGTGGAGGGAGTGACACAGGAAGTGTAAGTGAGCTAAAACTAACTCTGGTATACCAAAACAATCTTTAATGGGGCATCCAGAGAGTTAGTTTTAGCTCACTTACCCTTCCTGTCTCACTCCCTCCACACCCTGCTCATCTTAAGGTTTTAGGATACCTCTCCTCTATACAAAACAAATCCCTGAGCTCCTCCTTCTCAGAGAGGGGGTTGTAGCCCGCACTGCGACTAGGTTCGCAGTGCGAGGAGGTTATCCTATGATGAAGCATGCCACCTACGGGTGGGTGAGGGAAACACCAGCACTCTCTCTGCGATTTAGACCCAGGGGCCTAGTTTTGTGTTGTCTGATTGCGATAGAGGGGAGTCGCCCCCTGCTGGTCTCTAAACCTCCTCAGGCCTCCTTTGTGTGTTTTGCAGGACCTTCTGCAATTTAGACCCAGGGGCCTATTTTTGTGTTGTATGGAATGTCCTGCGTCAAGATGTGCTGCACAGCAGCAGTTCCAAGGCGCTGCAGGGCAATGCGTTGCACTTTGTCAGTTCAGCGGGGACCACAAAAGGGCTGGCACAGCACTTTCAGGCCAACTTCCAAGGGTCCAGCACTGGGGTGGCACCACCTGGGGGCAAGACTAACAGAAAGCAAAGTCCTGGTGCTGGGTTCAAGGTGGTTGGACCCTATTTTGTACCTGAGTAGGCCAGCGAACTAACCCTTGGAGTCACTCTGAAGGTCTTTTGTTCAAGATGCAGGTCTCGTCCTTCTCATGCAGGCAGCAGGGTAGCAAGGCAGCAGTGCAGCAATCCTTCTTGTAGAAGTCCTTCTGAGTCTTCCAGAGGTTTACTAAACAGTTGGGCTGCTGGCAAATGCAGTTTTCTAGAAGTCATGGGATCAAATTAGTGAGGCAGGTTCATCCCTCTGAGGCCTGCATTAAGCATTTTTTAAAATAAGGTGGTATATTTACCACGTGTGGGAGTGTCGGGACTGAGACAGGAAATACAAAAATGGCCCATATTTGTGAATTAGATAGCTAAAAAAGTGTCCCATGATTGCAGGTGGGGCAGTTTACAACTAGAAAAGATATGCTGTATAAGTGTTTTGCAAATATGAAAAACTGCATGGGTTCCAGCTTGATGAAGGCAATGTTTGCTTTAATCTCAGGGAAATTAACAGTAAAATCTGGCCCAGCGGACCATAAAACAGGCCCACAAACAGCCAGAAAATAGCCCACACACTGGTTTGTAAGACCAGCCCATCGGGCCCAGCCTGACTGTCCAATAGGCCAGTCCGAACCTGACGTGGTAAATACCTCATTTTCTGAGTTTTTAAAGACAATTTGAGCATACCATGCTTAACTGGTTTTCATAACACACCAAAATTGCATATTTTCCCTTTTATTCCTGGCCTTTTTCCACTGCTGAAATTTATCAGAGGAAAACTGCGTGTGTGCATTTAGCCCTTACCTCGTAATGAGGGCCTGGCTTTGAGATGGATAAAATGAGTGCTACTTGCATCTCTCATTTTTATTGTGCTTTTAAATGGCACAAATTAGGCATTTTGTGCTTCATAACCAATAGAGTATTGTTATTATTATTTTAATTATTAATAATTTTATTATAATTAGTAGTAGCAGTAGTAGTAGTAGTAGTAGTGGTTGTAGTAATGCACAGACTAATCACAGATGTCCAAGTATCTTCCCCATAATATAAAAAAAAGTTAGCGTTATGTCAACCAGTGTCACATCCTTTCGGAAGATGCCTGATCTTTCAGATCATTAATCTAGGTCCCTAATTTATACTTGCAGCTGGGTTCCCAGTGACAAGTAATATTTCTCGTGGCAAATGAAACGACCCTAGTCCTCCACAAAGATCTTGCCCAGCCAATAAAATGACCATCCTTGTTGTAAGGTGCATGCATAAACAAGTGATCAAATTCACGCTAACACCTATTTCACTCCAACCAACTGCAGACAGACAGGTAACTCCAAAACAACGTCTTGTACATACTGGCTTTCTACATCCACAATAATTGGGGTTCTCTTTGGCTGGTTTTACACATCTTTCAAATGTTATTTCACCATTTAATAACCTCTAGCGCAGTTTGGGTAACACAGACTATGGTCCCAGCAAAAATTGGCCACCACCAGTTTAGCAACTCTGCGATTTTTTCAGGTCTCCAGTTGGGCATTCTGACCTTGAATCCTAAATAGCACTGGAAAAGTATGGAACATTCCACAAATATTAAAACAGAGCTCTTATTAAAAGCGTCTTTAAGGTTTTGCATAAAGGGGACATGTGCAGAACCCTGTCGATTCTGCCCACCCTATAAAGGAAATCCGCCATTAAAATGTGTACATACCCTGCTTGTTACTGGAGAGGCATGGGTTACTTTGTCCAGCACGACTTTCCAAAAAATGAACAATCTCTTTAGATAAAACACTGAGGGCATGTTTTGCCAGAGGGGCAAAGTGAACCAGCTGGGGATGGGGCAATTACCCAAAAGTGCTCATTCTTCTGCTCCAAGCAGACAGGCCCATGTTGTGCTGATCAGTTATTTTTGATTGTCTCGAAGCAATCGGGAAGAAAATGCAATGCAACACTTTACCTTAAAAGCCACTCGAATGGGAAATCAATGTTAGGGGAACCTGTAAAAAAAACATGGTCCCATGCCATCAGAACAAAGGAGGAATATTGCCCTCGCTCGTCTTAAAGAAGTTCTATTATCATCCAAGTGTAATCCACAATCATCCTGAAGTTTTTGTAAAATCATCCTGGAGTATTCCACATTAATCCTGAAGTTGTCATAGAATCATTCTTGAGTAATATGCACTTATCTTGAAGTTGTGATACTATGTTTGCAGCGTAATGCACACTTAGCCTTAAATTATCATGGAATCATCATGAAGTGATCCTGGCGTTGTCATTAGATCATGTTGCAGTAATCCACACTCATCCTGAAGTTGTCCTAAAATCATCCCACAGTATTTCATCCTCATCCTGAGCTTGCCAGCTGGTATTCCTAGAGTAGTAAATAATTATCAAGCATTTTCATTGAAAGTCATCAGAACACCATTCTTCAGTAGAGTCTGTGATGACTCTAGGCATCTCATTTAAATATTTCATCCTATACTCATACTTCAGGATGGTATGGGATGACCTCCCCGGATCATTACAGGAACAGCTCAGAGAAGATTCCAGGAAGATCTTCTTTTTTGACTTAGATAATTGTCCTCAGTGTAAGTTTTCTGAAATTGTGATGCCGGGTTTTCCCAGACTTGTATTGAAAGGCAGACGAAAGTACTGAGCTTCTATTTACTTTAAAATTCTTTTCTAATTTTACTAAAGGCAGGCAGAGCTTTATATTGTCCCCTCACTCAAGGTGCAGGTGCAACGGATGGCATTTTTATTAGAGGCGACATTTTGTTAGTTTTGCATTATTGAACTCTTGCACTTCTGCTAGGACTTGGTAATATTTAATAAACGTGTGCTATCTTTAAGAACTTGGCAGACTGTGGCAGAATTTTGTTTTAAATCTAATTTGGCCAATACCTTACATTTGACACATAGTATCGGATAACTGCAGCTTGCAGGTCGGTATTAGAGGCGGGAATGTCCCTAGAAGCCATAAACCACCCTAGGGTGCCAGTCTGGAAATTAATGAAGGCTCATAAAATGGCTTCTAAGATGAATCGCCCTTGTACGGAATGATGAACATCTGACGCAATAAAATGGCGGCCCTGCTGTCTATTGTGCCTGTCTATTCTGCTTCCGCTCCCAGGAGAAAATGAAACATGAGGCACTACACTTTACACGTTAAGGCCATGAATTGTAAGTCCCCGCTGGAATAGTGACCTAATTTCATCCAAGCCGGCATAAATCTCTGTCTTTTATCTTATTAGAAATGTGTGCTCCTGTCTTGCCCCCACCCCCTCTGATTAACAGTACACTGGCACAGTAGCGGGTCGTGGTGGGAGTGCTGCGGGGCGGTGGGGCGGGGGAGGATCAGGGTGGGGGTAGTAAACTACGGCATACGGCTGAACAGAGGTAATGCGCTGCATTGCCAAATGCGATGCAGCGCGCGCAACGAAATTCGTTTTATTTATTTATTTGTTTGCTTACCTCTGTTCGGCCGTATGCCGTAGTTTACTACCCCCCACCCTGCTCCTCCCCCGCCCCACCGCCCCGCAGCACTCCCACCACGAGCCTCTACTGCACTGGCATGATCCTTCTTAGCCGTGCTAGATTAAAAGATAAAACAGACACCAGAAAGAGTGGCAAACAAAGGCTGATTTAATGAATGTATATATAAAGTGACCCACCCCTCCTCCTCCCACGTAACTCCTATGTAACAAACTCTTTGTCTTTGGTAATCCACAAATAGCGCTTCGTCACTGCTTAAACCCTCTCCCTTTTAATTCCAACATAGCCACCACCAAGCTGCATTAACGCGCCACTCTACTATTGTTAAGGCCGAGTTGCAACATGGTTATGCTACTCTGTTCTACTTTATCTTGTTTTGTTCTTTGTAAGTTGCTCCACTGCTCTTGGGACTAGGCCTGCCCTATGTAATATATCAAGAATCATGTAAATATCAAGAACAATCTATAGATAAAACTGTTGTATGTGTGAGTACTTTTTGCTTATTCACAAAATCAGACTGTAAGGTACTATTAAAAAAAAAGTAGTAAGTCCACCACTACACATGGCCAACCATTGGTGGTGCTATACTCTCCCATAATGGATTATTTGAATGATTTAAAATAGTTAACAACATAAATAATATAATTTAGAAACCCACAAGTAGTGAACGTACTCAAAAATAAATATATAGATATACCGGCGGTCGCCAGTAGGTAGTTATAGTTGGGAGCATGTTTCCAGAAAAGCGTTTTTTGGTCTTGCCTATATCTTTGGTGCTTTTCCAGACATTTTCCCAAAAAAGTGTGCCGGTGATTCTTGTTGTGCATGGAAAGTTTTGGGGCGATCCATCCAGCGGGGGCTGAGAAAAAGGAGGGTCCAAAAAACTGTTTTTCTAATGTTCCTTTCTATAGGGGTTTTTAGACACGACTACAGCCTGAACCGCTGGATGGAATGACATCAAATTTGGCAGAAAGGTAGCTCTTGGGCTACAAAGAACTCTTTTTTGTTATTTTGGTTAAATTAGTTCAGTAGTTTTGGAGATATTAAAAAAAATTATATTAAGGACGTGGATCTTCTGAGACTCCAACAATCCCAGTGCTGAAATTTGTTTGGCTGCCAACACTTCAACCAGGAAGTGTTGGTAGCCATCTTGGGTCTCGGCTTCAGCGAAGGGCACAAAAACATTTAAATAAAAGAAAAGGGGGCCGGATAGGAATACCCTGACCCCCTAACTGTGGTCCTGGCTTCTCCCTGTGACCCTGACAGGGTCAAAAAGCACTTTTAGAAAAAAAAACGTTTTGCCCCAGGAACATGACAGGGTTGCAAATGAGCGGCAAAATTAAAAAAAAAACAAGCACGGTCTCTTGCGCTTGTTTACATTATAGCCCCAGGGTGGGCCAGGTAAAGGGGGCATGCAGGCATTTTTTGTAAAAGGAGGGGGGTGCAACGGGCCCCCCTGCTTGGGCTTAATTATGCTCCCAGGTCCACCACCTCCCCAAGGCTTACTTTTAATAATGCAGGGGCTACACTCGGACCTCCCTGAGCCCTGCGGACCACCAACTCCCCAGGGCTATAAATAATGTGACAGGGGGGGCTGCACTGACCCCCCCCAAGCCCTGGGGACCACCACCTCCCTGGGGCTAAATACAAAGAAATGGGGGGGCCTCACAGATCCCCCCGATCCCCGGGGACCACCACCTCCCCAGGGTTAGAAATACATTTACTAAGGGGGGCCACACGGACCACCCCAAGCCCCAGAGACCACCACCTCTCCGGGCTTTCTTTTTTTTTTAAAGGAGGGGGGCAGCGTGGCCCCCCCTCCCGGGCTGTTCTTGTGGCCCATCACCTACCTGGTGCGGCCTGTGCAAACAGAAGGAGGGTGGCCGTGGGGCCCCCTTATTGGTGTCATACATGACCACCACGCCCCAGGGCCGGCTCCTGCTATGTCCAGGGGTGCCCACCCCCGGGGCATAGCTGTTTGCTTTCACTTGGCGGGAGCTGTGACATCTCTCACCAGGAAAAAGCAAATACTCCGCTTCCAGTGGGCGGGAAGCTCTCAAGGTGCTCCGGCCCACTGGAAGTGGAGATTTCATCTCTTACCCTGCCCGCAGGCGTGCAGGCAGGGAAAGCGACAAAACAGCTTGCTCTTGCCTACAGGGAGCTGCATTTCCAGCAGCTCCCTTCCTGCGAGAGCAATGCTGGCTCCCGCAGGAGGCGGGGACCCGGCTGGGACCGCAGGCCTTTTCGGTTACCCCCACGGTACCGGAGGAAAAGAGCAGGGAGAAGCAAAATAAAGGTCAGACACGAGCAGAAAGAGGCAAGCTAAAGGTAAGAAATAAGCAGAATAAGGCAAGATAAAGGTGAGAAACAAATAGAAAGGGCCAGAATAAAGGTCAGCAACGAGCAGAATGAGGCAAAACAAAGGTCAGCAACAAGCAGAAAGAGGCAAAATAAAGGTAAGAAATCACCAGAAAGAGGCAGAATCAAGGTCAGCAATGAGCAGAAAGAGGCAAAATAAAGGTCAGAGAAGAACAGAAAGAGGCAAAATAATGATCAACAATGAGCAGAAAGAGGCAAAATAATGATCAGCAATGAGCAGAAAGCAGCAAAATAAAGATAAGGAACGAGCAGAAAGAGACATAATAAAGGTCAGAAGGGAGCAGAAAGAGGCAGAATACAGATCAGAAATGAGCAGAAAGAGGCAAAATAAAGGTCAGAAAAGAGCAGCAAGAGGCAAAATAGAGGTCAGAAACCAGCACCAACAGGCAAAATAAAGGTGAGTAACAAGCAGAACGAGGCAAGATAAAGGTCGGCAACAAGCAGAAAGAGACAACATATGGGTGAGAAACGAGCAGAAAGAGGTAAAATAAAGGTCAGGAACAAGCAGAAAGAGGCAAAATAGAGGTCAGAAATGCGCACCAAGAGGCAGAATAAAGGTCAGAAACGAGCAGAAAGAGGCAAATTTAAGGTCAGAAACAAGCAGAAAGAGGCAGAATAAAAGTCAGAAGGTAGCAGAAAGAGGCAGAATAAAGGTCAGGAACAAGCAGAAAGAGGCAAAACAAAGATGAGAAACGAGCAGAAAGAGGCAAAATAAAGGTCAGCAATGAGCAGAAGGTCAGCAACGAGCAGAAAGAGGCAAAATAAAGGGTGACAAATGAGCTGAAAGGGGCAGAATAAAGGTCAGAAACAAGCATAAAGAGGCAAAATAGAGGTCAGAAACGAACAGCAAGTGGAAGACTAATGGTCAGAAATGAGCATAAAGAGGCAAAATAAAAGTCAGAAGGAAGCAAAAAGAGGTAGAATAGAGGTCAGAAACCAGCAGCAAGAGGCAGAATAAAGGTAGAAAATAAGCAGGAATGGGCAAAATAAAGGTCAGAAGCGAGCAGATAGAGGCAAAATAATGGGCAGACTGAGCAGAAAGAGACAAAATAGAGGTCAGAAATGAGCAGTAAGAGGCAAAATAGAAGTCAGAAACAAGCAGCGAGAGGCAGAATGAAGGTCAGGAGCGAGCAGAAAGAGGCAAAATAATGGGCAGAATGAGGAAAATAGAGAGCAGGAGCGAGGATAGAGGAGGCAGAAAATCAAGCAGAAAATGAGTGGAGGAGGCACAAAATCGAAGGCAGCAGAGGGTAGCTGACTGGAGGCAAGCTGGACAGGAGGACCATCACAGGGGGAGCTGGCACAAGGACCTGCTCCCGTGTGCCTCCCTACTTTTTTTACTGTGCACTGACAGACAGACACACTCACACACTCATGTACCCACTCACAGACCCACTCAGAGACTCACGCACCCACTCACAGATCCATTCAAGCACTCATTCACCCACTTTCAGACCCACTGGGAGACTCACTCACTCACACACACACTCACACACCCACTGAGACACTCATGTACACACTCACAAATGCACTCAGACACTCACGCAACTACTCACAGACCCACTCAGAGACTCTTGCACACTCTCACAGACCCACTCAGACACTCATCCACCCACTCACAGACCCACTCAGACACTCATGTCCAAATTCACAAACCCACTCAGATACTCGTGCACGCCCTCACAGATCCACTCAGACTCACGCACCCACTGACCGACCCACTCAGACACTAATTCACCCACTCAAAGAACCACTCAGAGTCTCACACAACCACGCACAGACCCACTCAGACACACGCACCCACTCACTCACCCACTCAGAGACTCATCCATCCACTCACAGACCTTCAAAGATGCTCATGCACCCACTCACAGACCCACTCATGCATCCAGTCACAGACCCACTCAGAGACTCATGCACTCACTCACACACCCACTTAGGGATTCATGCACTCACTCACAGACCCACTCAAAGACTCATGTACTCATGCACAGACCCACTCACGCACCCACTCACAGGCCCACTTAGACACTCATGCACCCACTCACAGATGTACTCAGACATTCACACCCACTGACAGACCCACTCAGACACTCTAACACCCACTCACAGACTTACTGAGACACTCATGCACTCACTCACATATTCACTGTCAAAGGCTAGTGGTTACATTTAGGAAATGCAATTTAAAAAAAACATAGAAATTCACTTAAAACCAAAGGTTGCAGGGACATTAAAGTTAGGAAACAACATTTGTTTAAAAAACCTTAGAATTTCACTGAAAAAAACAAAGGTTACAGGTAGCTTATAGTTAGGAAATAGAATTTAAAACAACCTTAGAAATTGACAGAAAAACCAAAGGTTACAGGGACATTAAAGTTAGGAAACAACATTAAAAAAAGCTTAGAATTTCACTGAGAAAAACAAAGATTACAGGGACGTTATAGTTAGAAAACAACATTAAAAAACCTTAGAATTTCACTGAAAAAAACAAAGGTTACAGGGACGTTATAGTTAGGAAACAGAATTTTAAAAAAAACCTTATAAATTCACTGCAAAAAACAAAGGTTACAGGGACATTATAGTTAGGCTCAAATTTCACTTGTACAAAAGAAGTAAAATTCAGCAGTTATAGTTAGCTGAGCTAACTGTAACTTACGCCCCCACAACGCACTGCTTTTGACCTCACATATTACATCACTCATGACATGGTCAGTGACATCACTGATGACATCACTCATGACTTCTCAAATTACATCACTGATGATATCTCTGATGACATCATCCAGTAAGTGCCTTTTCTAAGAGTTTATGGGGCTTATGTATGAACACATTTTCCCATAGACACAGAATAGGCATAGCCCTTTGATACATCTGGCCCTATGAGTGTTACAGATATATACTAACCTACTACAAAAGTTAGATTAGTATACTAGGTGCACTACTAATGAGTGATGCTACTTCTTACATATATTATGTATTCTGCGTTTTTTTAATTTCCATTTCCTAACTATAACATCCCTGTAACCGTTGCTTTTTTCAGTGAATATATATATATATATATATATATATATATATATATATATATATATATATATATCCAGTCAAATGCTTCGCGGGTAGCTCTGCCTCTTATGGCGTCAGGCTTCGGCGAGGACGCGACGCCCTCTACACATTCCAATACTCCTTCGTGAGTTCACACAGAAGAAACCGAGCCCAAATCCATACAGCTTGGTAAACAAAATGTATTCTATGGCAAATAACGCCCGACGCGTTTCGGAGCAGCCGCTCCTTTCTCATGGGTCCAAGCTGTATGGATTTGGGCTCGGTTTCTTCTGTGTGAACTCACGAAGGACTGTTGGAATATATATATATATATATATATATATATATATATATATATATATATATATATTATCTACTGGCGGTCGCCAGTAGATAGTTATAGTTAGGACCTATTTTCCATAGGAAATTCACAACATTCTATTTCCAATAACTTTGGCGCGGGCGATGAATCTTCGCGAAATTTTCAAAACGTATGGCCCGCTCTGGTCCGCTCTTATCCTGAAAGTCTCGGGGTGATTCGTCAAGTGGGGGCCGAGAAAAAAGGGGGGTCCCAAAACATGTTTTCCCCATGCAATTTTCCATAGGAACCTTTAGTCGCAGCTACAGCTTGAACTGCTGAACGGAATTACACCAAATTTGGCAAAAAGGTAGCCCTTGGTTCAGAGTCATGCCTTTTGGTTAAATGGTGTAAATCCGTTCAGTAGTTCCTGAGAAAATCAAAAGTAAAATCACATATATATCTGGGCGGAGCCTAACCACACATGTCATTGTGAGATCTGATTGGCTGTCAGCACTTCATCCTGGAATTGCTGGCAGCCATCTTGGGACCAATATACATGATAGTACCCCATTGAAATGCATTGTAGTGAATCAAATATTTTGAGGGTTACCAAAAGGAGAACTATAAAGGGTGATAACAGACTTTAGTTACATTAGAATTCATTTGTTGATGGTACCATACTAATTTCAGGAATTGTGGTGTGTTCTAAGGTGATTTTACCCTGTGAAAAACCTTCTGCTGGGATATCATGAGTCATGTTTGAGAGAAAACTATTTTCACATGCTTGTCCCATAGAGTTTTGGAAGGTGCTCCAGAAGCTAAAATGAGAGCATATTTTCTGTAAATTCACATTATCTTTCTCAGTCATGTGAGAATGAAGTCTGACATTCTCAGTAAAACATGTACATCCAACTAGGGCAGAGACTGTCAGTTGATTCCTTTGTGTTCTACTGCAGCTTCCCAGAGTGTTCTAAAGAACAACTAGAGTGCTAACAGCCTTACTTATGACAACATTATGGCACACCTGAAGCCATCTTGATTGGAATAAACTGGTAACACTTAAAACATTTCATTTAAAAAGGAACAAAATGATGGGGTTCATTTTGTCATAGAAATTATGGTTAGTGCTGTAGAAAGAAAAATTAGGACATGTTTCAAGTGTGATCTCAAATATCTTCCTGTTATATTTCAACAGGAGCAGCCTGTCAGTTGATGCCTTTGTGTTCTACTGCAGCTTCCCAGAGTGTTCTAAAGAACAACTAGAGAGCTAACAGTCTTACTTATGGCAAAATTATGGCACACCTGAAGCCATCTTGATTGGAATAAACTGGTAACACTTAAAACATTTAATTTAAAAAGGAACAAAATGAGGGGGTTCATTTTGCCATTGAAATGAACAACATTCCCAGCACGACCCCCTACACTACACAAGCACCACTGCACTACCCTAAACCCTAAAACACTACCCCCAGCACGACCCCCTTCACTACCTAAACACAACTGCACTACCCTAAACCCTAAAACACTACCTCCAGCACGACCCCCTACACTACACAAACACCACTGCACTAACATAAACCCTAAAACACTACCCCCAGCACGACCCCCTACACTACCCAAACACCACTGCACTACCCTAAACCATAAAACACTACCCCCTACACTACCCAAACACCACTGCCATACCCTAAACCCTAAAACACTACCCCCAGCATGAACCCCTACACTACCCAAACACCACTGCACTACCCTAAACCCTAAAACACTACCCCCAGCACTACACCCTACACTACACAAACACCACTGCACTACCCTAAACCCTAGCACACTACCCCAGCACTACCCCCTACACTACCCAAACACCACTCCACTAACATAAACCCTAAAACACTACCCCCAGCACAACCCCCTACACTACACAAACACCACTGCACTACCCTAAACCCTAAAACACTACCCCCAGCACGACTCCCTACACTACCCAAACACCACTGCACTACCCTAAACCCTAAATCTACCCCCAGCACGACCCCCTACACTACCCAAACACCACTGCACTACCCTAAACCATAAAACACTACCCCCAGCATGACCCCCTACACTACACAAACACCACTGCACTACCCTAAACACTAAAACACTACCACCAGCATGACCCCCTACACTACTCAAACACCACTGCACTACCCTAAACCCTAAAACACTACCCCAGCACGACCCCCTACACCACCCAAACACCACTACACTACCCTAAACCCAAAAACACTACCCCCAGCACGACCCCCTACACTACCCAAACACCACTGCATGACCCTAAACCCTAAAACACGACCCCTACACTACACAAACACCACTGCACTACCCTAAACCCTAAAACACTAGAACCCAGCATGACCCCCTACAGTACACCAACACCACTGCACTACCCTAAACCCTAAAACACTACCCCCTACACTACACAAACACCACTGCCCTACCCTAAACCCTAAAACACTACCCCCAGCACGACCCCCTACACTACACAAACACCACTCCACTACCGTAAACCCAAAACACTACCCCAGCACAACCCCCTATACTACCCAAACACCACTGCACTACCCTAAACCCTAAAACACTACCCCCAGCATGACCCCCTACACTACACAAACACCACTGCACTACCCTAAACCCTAAAACACTACCCCCAGCATGACCCCCTACACTACCCAAACACCACTGCACTACCCTAAACCCTAAAACACTACCCCCAGCACGACTCCAAAGGCTACACAAACACCACTGGACTATCCTAAACCCTAAAACACTACCCCCAGCATGACTCCCTACACTACCCAAACACCACTGCACTACCCTAACCCCTAAAACACTACCCCCAGCACGACCCCCTACACTACCCAAACACCACTGCACTACCCTAAACCCTAAAACACTAACCCCAGCATGACCCCCTACACTACCCAAACACCACTGCACTACCCTATACCCTAAAACACGACCCTACACTAAACAAACACGACTGCACTACCCTAAACCCTAAAACACTACCCACAGCATGACCCCCTACACTACACAAACACCACTGCACTACCCTAAACCCTAAAACACTACCCCCTACAGTACACAAACACCACTGCACTACCCTAAACCCTAAAACACTACCCCCAGCATGACCCCCTACACTACACAAACACCACTGCACTACCCTACACCCCCTACACTATACAAACACCACTGCACTACTCTAAACCCTAAAACACTACCCCCAGGATGACCCCCTCACAACACAAACACCACTGCACTACCCTAAACCCTAAATCTACCCCCAGCACGACCCCCTACACTACCCACACACCACTGCCATACCCTAAACCCTAAAACACTACCCCCAGCATGAACCCCTACACTACCCAAACACCACTGCACTACCCTAAACCCTAAAACACTACCCCCAGCACTAACCCCTACAGTACACAAACACCACTGCACTACCCTAAACCCTAAAACACTACCCCAGCACTACCCCCTACACTACCCAAACACCACTGCCATACCCTAAACCCTAAAACACTACCCCCAGCATGAACCCCTACACTACCCAAACACCACTGCACTACCCTAAAACCTAAAACACTAACCCCAGCACTAACCCCTACACTACACAAACACCACTGCACTACCCTAAACCCTAAAACACTACCCCAGCACTACCCCCTACACTACCCCCTACACTACCCAAACACCACTGCACTAACATAAACCCTAAAACACTACCCCAGCACAACCCCCTACACTACACAAACACCACTGCACTACCCTAAACCCTAAAACACTACCCCCAGCATGACTCCCTACACTACCCAAACACCACTGCACTACCCGAAACCCTAAATCTACCCCCAGCACGAACCCCTACACTGCCCAAACACTACTGCACTACCCTAAACCATAAAACACTACCCCCAGCATGACCCCCTACACTACACAAACACCACTGCACTACCCTAAACCCTAAAACACTACCACCAGCATGACCCCCTACACTACTCAAACACCACTGCACTACCCTAAACCCTAAAACACTACCCCAGCATGACCCCCTACACTACCCATACACCACTGCACTACCCTAAACCCTAAAACACTACCCCCAGCACGACCCCCTACTCTACCCAAACACCACTGCACTACCCTAAACCCTAAAACACTACCCCCAGCACGACCCCCTACACCACCCAAACACCACTGCACTACCCTAAACCCTAGAAAAGAAACCCCCACCCCATGCCCAATCCCCCTTACCTCTCACTCCTCATGGTTCCTCTCTCCTCGTGGTTCCTGCTTCACGTCGACTCTGAGGGGCGGTGCACGTCGTTTTGAGGAAACGGAACAGCCTCTGTTTCCTTACAACGACGTGGATCCTCTACATGTTTTTTAGAATGCATGGTCATTTACCATACATACCTTTACAACAAAATTCGTTGTAAAGGCATGCGTGGTAAATGACCATGCGTTCTAAAAAATGCGTAGTAATGACTGCGCGATGTACAACGCATGCGTGGTAATGCATGCGTTGTAATGGTATCGCGAAGTAAAAAAAGTCGTTGTAACGGCTGCTTACCGATCGAAGCTGGCCCCTGTTCTTCAGTGAGACATTTATTTGATTAATTAGGAGGAAGGAATGTGGTTTTTTTACCGAAAAGTGCATTCCCGGCTGTTGTATTGTGAAAGTGTCCGCGTGGCCTGGTTTCACTTCCGGTGAGAGAGTGAAAGAGTCTGTTTGGATCTAAAGGAGTTCTGTTGTTGGACGGGGCCGGCGCGAAACGTCATCAGAAAACATAGCTAATGGAAAGCGTCCTCCCTGAAGTGTGGATCAGTGGCATGAGAGGTCAACGAGTGTGTGTCCCACCACAGTATGACCATACCGCGTGACCCATGTGCCGCCTCCAGGGTACGGGAGGCAGAAGCGGCATCGCAGGTCCGCTTGAAGACCGTTGTAGCACTAATTCTACATTTTGGTACTAGGGCATTTTAACTTCGTTGTTCCTGCCAGATACAAAGAGAAGATCCTGTGTTATTCAGTGCCCTCGTTACCTTTTTTGTGGGTTGTGGTGCTTGTCACTTCGCTGCCCCGCCGGTGCACATGACTGGGCACCCCACCTCGTGTGCCATCTGCAGGGCCTCTGCCCTCTGATCACTGGTTTTGGTTTCTGGAGTGGCAACATAAACAGTTGCTCCCAAAGGACTAGCCTGAACACTTAGGTGAATATCCCCTGCACCAGCATTCCACGGAAATTCTTTCCTAGCTCTCCCACGTCAACGAGGACGTCATAATAGCACGGCTCCACTCGCGACACCGTATGACGTCATCGGAGCCATAAGAGGACCTCGTCGGCGTGCTGACGTCAGTTCCACCCATTTTTTCCGTGCCACCGAGGCAAACAGGCGGACCGAGACATTTTCACATGTATACATAGTATAATAAATATATATATATTCACTGAAAAAACCATAGGTTTCAGGCACGTTATAGTTAGAAATTAGCATTTAAAAAACCTTAGAAATTCACTGAAAAAACCATAGGTTTCAGGCACGTTATAGTTAGAAATTAGCATTTAAAAAACCTTAGAAATTCACTGAAAAAACCATAGGTTTCAGGGGCGTTATAGTTAGTTGGACATTTCACTCGAACAAACCCGTAGAAATTCCCCCATTATAGTTAGTTCAGCTAACTATAACACGCGCGCCCGCAATGCACAGCTGATGACGTCACATATTACATCACTCATGACATGGTCAGTGACATCACTCATGACATCACTGATGACATCTCAAATGACATCACTGATGACATCATCCTTGTGATAGAGTGGCAGACCTCCTCTCACCCTAATATAACCTTTGATACACACACTCAAAAATCCAAACTGACATTTTCAAAACAATGGACATACCAATACCAGTTACAACACACCTATTCAGTAATTCCAAGATCTACACACACATCCACTCATTCACCAACAGTCCCTATACAGTCACTCATACATGTACTCACTCATCATATGTACTCATACACCTATACATCCTGTTACACACCGCCACTCATCCTTAGAGTTACTCACACACATAGTCACACATGCAAACAAAGTATCAAACATCCATTTACTTGCATATACAGTTATACACACACTACCACACTTACTTCTACAGAAACTTACACATAAAATGTAAAAAAAAAAAATGTAAATCCGTATTTGTAAAGCGCGAACTACTCACCCTTACGGGTCTCAAGGCGCTGGGGGCCGTCGTGGAAATAAAGTGAGCTATTGCCCAGAGTCACATGGTGCTGAGCTGCCGCCGGGGATCGAACCGTGAGCGCTGTGCTTCGAAGGCAGCTGCCCTGGCCGCTGCACCACACCTCTAAACTTACACATACTTACTCTCTTAAACAATCACTTATAGAAACACCTACTTATTTGTACAGGAACTCTTCCAATCTCTCACTCTCACATATACTCACTTATATACACCAATACTCACATATACTAGTTTAAAACATATGTAGTTACTCATAAAGACACTATTGAGACAGTCATTCACTCACTAACACACCCATACACACACTCATCCACCTATACAGTCCTGCACATATGCTGTCTTCAACACATACAAACAGTGAGTCACTCATTCATGCATCTATGCACTAAGTAATACCCCCCACCGAATCATACAGACACTCAGACACTCATACTGATACTCAAAAAACCAACTAATAACCCATATAGACACTCATGTAGCTACTCACCAACCCATGCAGCCACTTATACACAAAGTGAGAGACTGATACAGATATTTTCATATTTAAACATTACTCACTAACCCATGTATTCACTAAGATACACTTAATCAGTCAGTTATACAATCAATTTTACAAAAAAAATCATCCATTTAGACACTTATATACCCATTTATTCTTCCATCGACCTTGAGATATACATATATAAAACATATTTAATTTTCAGAAAAACACACATTCACTGGATGATGTCATCAGTGATGTCATCAGTGATGTCATTTGAGATGTCATCAGTGATGTCATGAGTGATGTCACTGACCATGTCATGAGTGATGTAATATGTGACGTCATCAGCAGTGCATTGCGGGCGCGCGAGTTATAGTTAGCAGAACTAACTATAACGGGGGAATTTCTATGGTTCTGTTCGAGTGATATGTCCAACTAACTATAACGTCCCTGAAACCTATGGTTTTTTCAGTGAATATATATATATATATATATGCAATCCCTGTATAAATGCACATCTCTAGTTTTTTTATTATCGGCGCCTAGTGACACACTTTGTTGCCGATTATAAAGAAAAGACTTCTTTGTTGAGTTCTGATATCATAATGCCTACTGCCAGAGCCAGCAGCCAAGGTGAAAGGCAGGTCAGGTCACTGAGCAGCTGTTTAAAGCAACAAAAGTGAAACTTGGCTTTTCATTCTTCTGCTCTATTTTTCCTAGCCTACAGTGACTAGCAGAAAGTACATGATTATTTTTTGCATTCCTTTGATAATTATAGAAAAGTCAGAATCTTTCTGCATGTTCATACACATTCTGAGTTACTTCAGCATTTCAAAAAAAAAAGACTAGTATTGAGCTGTTTCTAATATCTTATTGCAACAAAGATCTAACAGTGTTTTGATGTGTTTAATTTTGCACTATAGGTTCTATTTTTATCCTTCATGTTTGCAAACATGCTCTCTCTTTCTGAAAGAGCTATGCACCAAGATTTAAAGTGGTTTGCGGGAAAGGTGATGGTGAGACCATGTATTATATGGGATAAAGCACCCCCTGTCGTACATGGTATGGATATTGCAAGAAGTAGGAGAAACTATTAAAGGGTTCCACCTGTAGAGGGGTTTGGAATTTCCTGCCTCCCTCCCCTGGCCCCAGCTTGCCTTGGGTTACAATAAACTAGTGTCAACCTCTTTGTGAGTGTACTCAGGCAGAGCCTTTGTGATGTGCAAGTATGGTAGGTGATACCTCCACCCACTCATCAAGTCAGTTAAAAGTATATATCCAACTTTTGGTCCTTTGAACTCTGCCCTATAGGCTATTTAGGGCCTACACTAGGGTTGACTTATATGTATTAAAGGAAGTTTTAGGCCTGGCAAAAGGTTTATTTTGCCAGGTCACAATGACAGTTTAAAACTTCACGTAGGATGCAAAGGCAGGCCTGGGACATGTTTAAAAGGCTACTGAAGTGGGTGGCACAATAGGTACTGGAGGCCCACTAGTAACATTTAATTTACAGGCCATGGGTACCTGTAGTGCCAATTTACTAGGGACTTACAAGTAAACTAAAAGTGACAAGTGGGTGCAAACCAATTTTAACATGTTTAAAGAAGAGAGATCAAGCACTTTAGCACTGGTTAGCAGTGGTAAAGTGTGCAGAGTCTTAAAAGCCAACAGAAACGAGTTCAGAAAACAGGAGGGTAAAGTCAAAAGGTTTGGGGATGACCCTGCAGCAAGGGCCAAGTTCTACAGTGGCACTATAAGTGCTGCAAGGCCACTAGTAGCACTTAAGTTACAGGGCCTGGGTACCACTTTATCAGGGACGTATTAGTAAAATAAATGTGCCAATTGGGCATAAGACAATTTTACTGTGTTTAAAGGAGTGAGCACAAGCACTTTAGCACTGGCTAGCAGTGGTAAAGTGCACAGAGTCCTAAAGCCAACAAAAACAAATTTCAGCAAAACAGAAGGGGAGAAGGCAGTGTGCTTAAAGTACGTACTGCAGTGCAGTCACAGCACAGCGTTGTGGATTATTGCCAGGCTGGGGTGGGCGTGTGACAACCAGCAGAAACAATAGGACTCATTAGCCCAGTGTGTGTCTGTAGGTGGAGCCATGGTCCAAACGTGCCTTTCACTTCCTGCTTTTCTTATGTCACGGGCTGAGGGGGGGGTCAGATTTTGATTGCCCCACTCACTGCCTTTGATGTAGCATTAAGGTGCTGCATGCATGCATGCTTCAAAGGGGTAAGTTATGAAGCCAGTCGCAGTGTAGGGTAAGCAGGCATCCCGGATTTGCCTGGACAGTCCCGTTTTAAAAAAAAATATGTCCTGGTGTCCCGATAGCTTTCTCCAAAGTTAATAAATATCCCGGTTTTGAGACTGGGTCAGGTCAGCCAGAGATTTGCAATTGAAATGCTGCTAAAAAATCAGACCCTCTTCTGTGATAATTCTTACAGCAGGGCATTATTTTTCCAAAATAAATGCTCCATTCTATCAACTTCATTCTAAGAGGGTAGCTACTGAGCTTAACATGTCACATAGGATGCCTTAGTTTCCAGCCATGTGCCAGTTAAAAAAGGAATTTCAAAAGCGTTTCTTTGTGACATGCTTATCTGGTGTGGCTATAAAATAAAAGAACTAGAACATTCATAGCCCTAAGCCTGTCATGACTTAGTCATTACCATGTTTTTATGCCATGAATGGGCATTTAATATGGATCAGAACATGATGTAATCAAGAATGTGTTGTCCTCTGTGACTTCCATACATATGCCTGTGTAATGTTGTGACATGAGTATCGCTATCAGTATAATGGTCTTATGTACGTAACATTGTCTCTAGCTTCTGTGTTATTTTGTAATAAGGCCTAATTATAAGTTAAATAGTACTGTGATACAATGGCGTAAAAATAGCCCTTGCAGTGCGGGTGGCCCTTGAGCTCTAGGGGGCACATCCAGCACTGTGCAAGGACAGAGGGCCCATGGTCTGAAAGCTCATGACCGGGTTCAGAGTGTGGGTGGGGGCCTCTGTGTACTTTGCGGGGGGTCGTAAAGTTTTGTTACGCCACTGCTGGGATAAGTAGAAAATCACGTGATTTTACTGTTACCGAACGGTAATTTTGCACCAGAACAATGTAATTATGAGTAAAACCCCTTGGGGTTTTATCACATACATTTACCATCTGCTCCGATCAAGTGGTAAATCTATGGGCGGGTCTGGTGGTGTAGTGGAGGGAGAGGAGAGTATGGGCGAGAAAGGTAAGCATTTTTCTAGCAGAGAAAGGTGTAATGTGGCGTGGCCCCTTCCACCAAAGTGTCATGCATTTGTTTGGCTGGTTTAACCAAACAGAAACATCCCATCCCAATAAAACTGGTTGGGGAAAAAACAAACTTATAATCAGGGGACAAGTCAGGGGTACACGCAGGTACATGGCGTCCACCCACTCTTTTCACATGGTACACGCCGTCCCCCCTGTCAAGAAATCTGGTCCCACAGAAATATGCTGAACTTGTCCCGGTGTAATTTTCAGACACCGGGACACGTTCAGCAGCGCCTGCACGTTGTCGCCTTTCGATTTCCAGCAGCAATATGCAGGTAGCAAGAGAGCTTTTTTCAACCTCCAGCTGGGCCGAAGTTAAAGGGCATCAGGCCTCTTTTTGTTTGAATATCCTGACTGTAGGCTGCATGAAATCTCACACTTAAATGTAAATGCCACAGAGCGGAAACACAGGCACACAGCTTGTTATCTCTTCACAAGTACTTAAGAGAGGCATGCTTTTGCCTTTGCTCAGTCCCTGTATATAATAGATGCATGCACTGTAAGAATGTCAGGTATCTGTCCCAGTATTTACACAAATAACAATTACAATAGCACTATTTTATTTCTTTTATAGCGCTATGCAACCCAATGCAGAGTGTCAGAGCTCTTTACGTAACATACACATTATACATTGACAATAAATCATGTACATGTGTAAATCAATGTACAAGATGAGTTACATAAGACAGTGAGGGTTACAAGGTGTGGGAGTCACATGTCCTTCATACCTCACTGTGGTCTTTTAGAAGGATTAAAATTTATGAACAGCAGGTAACAAAAGGATCTCTGTGTTAAAAGAAGTAACCCACTTTCCTATCTACATGAAATAAAAATCTGTCATCTGCGTGTTAGATGATGTGCTTTGCAGGAGACACATTTACCTTCTCTATTACTTTGATTCAAATCTGGGACTTTACAAAACACAGATCTCTTCAGCAAGTGCATTAACCACCAGAGTTATCTCACTATTATTTCTATTCCCTGAGATTTACTGGGCACCTTCACAGCAGATGCCTTAACCCAATCAAATATTTTAAAATGTAGACTTTGCAACCAATTAAGCATAAGAGATCTACTACCATGCTTCTCCTTGTTGCCAATTTCTTTTTAGCAGGGTTTAAAAAAATTAATGTATTAGTTGAGGCCCAGATTTTGTGTTGGGGTTGTGCCACTTTTTTGGCACAACCCCAACGCCAAATCTCATTTGTTAAATCTCATAATGCGCTTAAATGTACTCATGATATACCTGATAAACATATGTGTGAAGTCTTAATATCTCATGCCACTTCTTGTGATGTCACTTCCAGTGAGGTCACTTCCTGTGATGTCTCTTCCTGTGATGTTAAGTGCAATGTCACGCATCGTGACATCATGCGCTGTGACGGCACGAGTCATGACTTCACTTGCATACTGCCTAACCTGGTTAGTCCCCCTACTTTTTTTTTTAGGACTTGTGCCCTGGGTGTCGCCAAATAAAAGCATGGAATTTTGCTCTGCCTATATTATGTGAAAGAAAACTATACATATAGTTCTACTTCTATGTCAAGGAGTGTCCTGGTTTTTGTTATAGAAAATCTGGTCACCCTATAGCAGTGTAATCTGCGGCATAGAAGAGCACCGTACGCGAGACATGGCGCAGCCATCTGTGAGGAGTAAGTAGCCAGTTAGCCTTTCTGTCAGGCAAGCATTGCCCTCACCATAATACCAACCTTCCTGGCAAGACAGCCTAACCATAAATAAACTCCTTCTACCCTGTGGTGGCTTGGGCCTTAGGCCCACATGCTGGGTAAAAGGACCACACAGACACAGTAGTACCTTACTGGAACTGGCCCAGGGCACGTGCGCCCGGAACCTTTTATTAGCAGGGTCACCTGACTGGTGACGCCTGTGATGGGTGGGTGTGTTGGTGTGAGTGTAACACAGAGCAAAACACTAGAACGTGTCCAGCAGGACACTAGACACCGCAACTCACAATTTTCTACTTGTTTTTTTAAACAAACTAACTTGGGGAAGTGCTGCAAGAGACAGAGAAACTGGTGCGGAATGTAATGAGGCTTGTTGCAGCTCGCAAGAGTCGCACCTGCGCAGAGCGGCTGCTTTTTTTTTTTTTATTGCTGGCATTAATATTTGTCAACACGCTTTGCCCAGACTTATTGATTAAAGAATCTTCCCCTTTCTCGCCTCTGATTTACTTCACATGCCTCCTTGTAGAACTGCGATTGCCAATTTATTAGCTGCCAACTTACGGGCCCTGGAGGTGTTTCCACTGACACTTGTTAGTAAGGATCATGGCAGTCCTGTGAAAATAGGTGCCCAGTCCAAAGCTGCAATTAGAAGCTCGTGGGGCACTCAGTCCGGAACCCTGCTGTTGACACGCCTATCGTGGGGCACTCAGTCCGGAACCCTGCTGTTGCAACTTGACACACCTATCATGGAGCACTCACTCCGAAACCCTGCTGTTGACATGTCTATCGTGGGGCACTCAGTCCGGAACCCTGCTGTTGACATGCCTATCATGGGGCACTCAGTCCGGAACCCTGCTGTTGACATGCCTATGATGGGGCACTCAGGCCGGAACCCTGATGTTGACATGCCTATCATGGGGCACTCAGTCCGGAACCCTGCTGTTGACATGCCTATGATGGGGCACTCAGTCCAGAACCCTGATGTTGACAACTCGCCTGTGAAATTTGGAGCGCATTCCTGAGTCTCAGGACATGCAGGTGCGGTACACATACACATTCTGGAGCTGCAGTGAGAAGCCTGTGAGGTGCAAAGCCTGAAGTTGCTAATGCTAGCGCTATGAATCCTCGGCAGGCTACGCTTAGAATCCGGGGGCAGATTTACAAGCCCCTTGCGCCACTTTAGCGCCGCCGTTGCGTCACTTCTGTGACGCAACGGCGGCGTAAAGCCAGCGCCATGCTGCGGGGTATTTACAACGTGACGCATCTAGGGAGATGCGTCACGTTGTAAGCCCCGCGCCACATGAAACCTGCGTCAGGTTTCATGTAGGCGTTCCGGAGCAGGGGGGGGGGCGTTCCGGCGCAGGAACGCCTCGCAAAAGTGGCTGAGTGAAATCTACTAGATTTCACTCAGTCACTTTTCTGACCCCCGTGCGTCTAAACCTTGCGCCTGCATGAAGCAGGCGTAAGGTGTGACGCACCATGTGCAAGATAGGCCGGGTCGGCACAGTGCTGGAGTTGCGTCGCGCCCGCGACATAACTCCAGCACTGCGCCAACGTTACGACGGCAGATGCGACACGCATCTGCATTTCCTTGCGCCATGATGCGCCGCAATGTAAATGCGGCGCATCAGTGGTGGCGCAAGGATGGTGATGCGTGTCGTAATTTTCCTGGCGCATCCCTGCTGATTTGCAGGGATGCGCCAGGAATTGTAAATCTGCCCCTAAGTTTGGAACAGAAAGGCGCTGCAGAAGGGGAGGGATGCGGGGCACACTAAGGAAGTGAAAGAGGCCCGGAGGGGAAGGCCATGTGTAAGAGCATGTTTGTGCTTGCGAGTATATCTACCTCATACCCGTCTGCATAGTGTAAAACGGACTACCCTTGCAAAAATAAGTGCCACCGTTGGGCTTTAGATTGTCCTGAATTCAGCTTTCCTCGCCCAGAGTCTTGTTTGATGTGCCTCATATCACATCGCAGAGCTTTTTACAGATCTTCACCTTACAGAGCTTTATTTGAACACCACAAGTCTGTAAACCTCATTTGAGCTGAAAAACCCTGGATTTGGTTTGACTGAAAACTGGCTCTGGTGGATGCCACCCAAACGGCCATGGCAGCGAACCTGTGGAGGAACTGAAGATCCCTGAGGGATCCCTAAATTAGAATCACGCTCTTTGCCAACCTCGATGCTCCTTGGTCAATGAAAATCGCATAGGTGATTCTCTCTTGTGTTGCCATTCCATACAATTCTTGCTAATTAATTAACCCATTCATTCATGCATTGATGCACTTATATCTTCCCTGACTGGTTCCTGGGGCAAAAAACCTCCCACCCAAACTTTCCTTGAGGCGACCAGAGGAGAAACAAATTCAAGCTTATTCTAAATCTCTGCAATACCTCAACATCTGTTTGCGCTAGAGAAGTGCCAGACACTTGGCACTGGTTTTCACTATTTATTTAGTGCTCATCAGCAAGTGACCATTCTCTTGCTGAACTCAGGACAAGTGCTATGAAAGATAACTCATTTGTTCGTGTCCATGAATCCATGTCTCCAGCAGTGTTCTATGGCACCAGAGAGGGGGGAGCGAGAGAAGGGGGGAGAGAGGATGGGTGGATGGAAATAGAGAGCTAGAGTGAGAAGATGAAGGGAGCTGGGCTGATTTGAGCATGTTTTCCAGGGCTGCTTTGAGGTGCTCAGTCTAGCCCTGGCTATTAAGCCCACTATCATTACAGGTGCCTACACACTGAACTCCCACACAGTAAGGACACTGAACTCCGTTCTTCTCGAAAAATGTGTTTGCTTCTACTAAAGCTGGGTTGCTATATATTATATGTTCCAACTTTCAGTGTATTTTGTAATTGTATGCTGCTGAACCCTATGCAGACACACTCTTCATACGAGTTTATACAGTACACCTCCTTTGCTGTCAAGTTCTGGCAAATGTTGGATTTTTCTAGATTACATACCTATTGAATGCTAGGGTTCATCAAATATTAGAATGGCCATCAATGAGTCATACAAACTTAATGAAATGAGAAGAATGAATGAGTCAAGCCCTCACTGGGTCTACCTGTTGCAGCCTGCAGGCCATATTTCAAAACACAGCAGGGCTGACTCAACCCTCCATCCTCCCTAATTCAATAAATTGTATCAAGGTAGCAACCCTGGCATTCGGCAGCTTCAGTGATGTGCTCCTATGAAAAAAAACCTGGTCCCTTATACTCATGTTTTATTAACATATTAAGCACTGTTTAAAAACCTGTGCCTGTTCTATCATTTCTTAGGTACATTATACAAACAATATATTGCTTTGCCATAAGGTTTTGAAAGGTTCTTTTGTGTGGAAACCTGTTCCCTACACCCATCCCCCACCATTAATTATGTAGATTGTGAGTTTGTGGTTTCCAAACCATGAAAATATTGGAATATTTTTATGAGTGCCTCGTCTGAGCTATCTGTAAAACCTGTGGCATTTTGTCAAAATCATTTTAACAGTGTAATTTAAAATGCACTGCTAGGTCACATTTATTTAAAACTTTTTTTGTGTTAAAGACTTCTCACCCCATGTCCTATCTGTAGCAATTCTGCTCGCTCACTCCATGAAATTCTGGTCACCTATTGATGCCACACCAGTTTCAGGAATCACCAGCCACCACTGGTCTTCATAGATGCAGATTTTCGTCACAATCTATGGGTAGATGCTCTGGACCACCCATGCACTTGCCATGGAACGCCTCCATAATGCAATGTAATGCAAGGCAGCCCATTGTGCTCCTTTATGCTACTTTTGGTTGCAAACTCATGCAAATTACCATTTGTGTTGGTTTGTAAATACCACCATAGTGTCTGCATCAGTTTGCATTAAAAAAGTATTGCAAAACTGATGTAAAATCTTTTAAATCTGGGTCTAAGTGTTAACTTCCCACATAATTTAATGTTGCCTAGATCACTGTCCTTGGCTAGAAGCTGACATTAATAGTAATGCCCCAACTGTAGGCCTCATGTACTATTATACCATTTGCAAAAAGTGGTCCCAAATTGTGCACTGGCCGTTTCTAAATGGAATAGTGTTTTGTGAACCGACCTCCGTACAACTAGGTTGGTTTGCCAAATACCGAGTCAAAGGGTGTCCCACAACATTCATTAGACAGGTCGCAATTTGCGACCTTCTGCAATTCACTACATTCACAGGGATGACGGCTGGCAAGAGTCAGCAGACCACCATGTCTGTGATTGTGTTTAGTAAGAAAAATATTTTTTTATTATTAAATGAAACAGGGCTACGTTTAAAACAAAAGTGTTATTTTTTTCACTGCAATTTTGCGAATCGCTGGCTTTGCAGTTCCAAAAGGGCTTTGGAAATGAGGCCTCCTGTGTTTATCAGGTAGCTGTGATGGGAAGAGGACAGGTTTGACAGCTGTAACACACAAAGACAAGCCTGGCTTCTTGTCCTTGGCACTCACCATTCAAAGCAAAGACATAGTAGGGACAGGCCTCTGAAGATACGCTACTGAGATACTTCAATTGGGTGACAATGGATAGGTGGCCAGTAAGCAGAGTTTTCCTTCAATGGATGGAAAGCTGTCCCTGACTAAGATAAGGTGGACTTCGAGGACGGGTTACAGAGTCACAGTGGCTGAACTGGCCCAATACTCTCTTCTGTCATTTGTGGAAGCCAGGATTTGTGCTTCTCGTGAGAGGTTTTGTTGTTAAGCACATCGTGTACTGTAAAATATAGGTGGGGACAGTGTAGGAATTTTATAGTCATTAGGTAATGGTCACAACTAATCACTGCTTACACCACCTAGGAAGACAAAAAGAGACTGGTTAAGGTATGCAACTGTCAGCTAAGAGTGGTATGAGGAAAACCTCTTTCCTTTTTAATCATCAAAGCTGAAGGCCATTCTCAGGGTCATGGAAGCTAACCTAGTAATCCACAGGAATAAGAGGACTTAGAGCATCTTTGCAGAAAAATGAACATACCTGTGGGACTTAGCTGTGGCTGGAGCCCTGGATGAGAAGCTTCTCTCACCTGTGATCCGTGCCCCCCTACTATAGGGAGGGATCCTGAAAGTTTGGCTAGCTTTGGAGCAACAAGTAATAGGATATTCAGATTTTAGTAAAGTGCATACTTTAAAATGTTATGACTTTCAGTGAACCAGGAAACGGAGCTAACACTACTCAAAGCAGGCACACCCAAGATGAGCAAGATTTCCTGATTCATCCCACTTAGAGCATTTTGGCGCAAATTTGAAGCCCCTGTGAAACTGCAGAAATTTGACGAGGTATTTGACCTCGAGGAGCCTGGCTATAGCTCCTAACGTTGTCCTTCTAAAGCATTTTGACTTCCAAGAAAGTGACTACATCCAACTTAGACTCAAGAGCAGGAAAAGGAAGCAAGGTGTTCCCATCAATGAGACAACTTTGGTGAAACCTGCTAGGATCTTTTGGCTGCCAAACATTGACGCTTCAGCAGGACCGTCCCCAGCATTGTGCAGACCACCTTTGCCACACAGTGCTGACTTATTTCACAAGAGTTTTTTGACTTCCACAAAGAGGGCTAAATAAAAGATAAAATTGTTTACCAGGTCATATTACCAAACCATTGGTCCATCACTGTTTGTCAGAAGGTGTGGTATGGAAATGTCATATACGAAATCTTCATACCAAAAATATAAAAAATGTAAGTATATTTAGGTGTATGCTTACTGTACTTGACTCCACAAATATGTACCTTGACAATATACTTATCTTCACGGTATGTAGCTGTGGAGTTAGGAATACTAAATCTATTCTTACCAATGTTATGTTATGTTATGTTATGTTATGTTATGTTATGGTTGTTATGTTGTGTGAATTTGTAGAGAGTGGCTAATTACCTTTGAGGGTATCCAGGCGCTGAGTAGGGCAGGACTGGGGGAGCGTTGATCATGTCTCTTCAGTCTAGAAGAGCAATGTCTTCAGGTTTCTTTGGCAGTCCATGAGGCAGGGAGAGGTTCTGAGGTGTTTTGGGAGGTCGTGCCTGGTCTTGGCTGCAATGTATGAGAAGAAGCGACCTCCCCTTCTGGTCTTCTTGATGCGAGAGAGTTGTGCTCTTGCCTGGGACCCAGATCGAAGGTGTTTTGTGGGTTGTTAGAAGTTGAGGCGGTGGTTGAGGTAAGCTGGACTGGTGTTGTGGAGATCTCTGTAGACGTGAGTGAGTGGCTTGAACTTACATCTTTCCAGGAAGGGAGACAGTGGAGATTGTTGAGGTGTGGAGAGATGTGGTTATTTTGTGGGATGTTCAGGATGTTTCTGGTGGTTTGGAGGACATGGGCTGGGTTTTCGATGTAGTGGGCGTTTCTGTAATCAAGTCTACTTCTGATAAGAGCCTGGGTGACCGTTCGTCTGGTGTTCAGTGGGATCCACTTGAAAATCTTGAGTAGCATTTGCAGGATGTGGAAGCATGATCAGGAGACGGCGTTGATCTGTATGCTCATGAACAGTTTGGTTTCCAGGATGATCCCAAGGTTCTTGGCATGGTCAGCAGGGATGGGTGGGGGGCCAAGTTCGTAGGGCCACCAAGAGGCGTCCCGGAGGAATGGTTGTTGCCGAAGATTATGACTTCAGTTTTTTCTGTGTTGAGCTGGAGGCAGTTGTTTTTCATCCAAGCAGCAACATTGCTCATGCATTTGGTGAAGTTTGCTTTGGCGGTGCTGGTTGAGTCGGTAAGGGAGAGGATGAGCTAAGTGTCATCGACATACGATGCTATGTTGATGCTGTGGGCTGAGCGATAGTCCTTGAGGGATTCAGCGAATGAGTTTCTTAGGTTCTGAGTTGTACAGGAAAAGTCTATCTCATTGAGTTCTGTCCATGAGGAATGAGGATATCCACTTGAGGAATGGTCCGCAGATACCAACAGTGCTGAAGCTTTGTGAAGAGTGACTTGTGGGAGACGGTATCGAAGCTGCGGGGAGGTCGAGAAGCATGAGTACAGCCTTTTTTCCTTGGTCAAAGATGCTTCTGATGTCATCAGTGGCTGCAATGAGGGCTGTCTCTGTGCTGTGGTTGGTGCGAAAGCCTGATTGAGAGTTGGCTAGGAGTTGATGGAGCTCTAGGTGGTCTGCAAGTTGGGTTTTGATGGCTTTCTACATGACTTTAGCTGGAAAAGGCAGGAGCGAGGTGGGTCTGTTGCTGCTGAGGGTGTTGGCATCCGCTGTTGGTTTCTTCAAGAGGGTGTTGACTGCTGCATTTTTTCAGCAAGATGGGAAGGTGGTGGTGGTTATTGAGGTGTTGATGACAGTGATGAACATGGTTCTTCCAAGGTTGTATATGAAGGGGGTCATGTGTCTGAGGGGACTCCTTAGTGGATGGTATTTATCAGGGTGGTGCTTTCTTTGTTCAAGAGGGGCTTCCAGTTGCTTATGCCAATAGATACTTAGCTTCAGGATATTTTTATCATCAATATTTTTGCTGCAATATTTTTGTACACAATATTTACTACATTATATTCTGGCACAAAACGTCCTTGAAAAGGAGCCTAGGATTATGTTACCTGCACCTATAAGATAAGACCCCATTTTCTTTCTAGTGATGCTTTTTACCACTTCTTACAAAATTAACAGCTTCTGATACCCTTCCTTGATTTTTGTAATATTCGTCTTGTTATACTCATTACATTTTACTCTTGGATTTTTACTAAAAGGGTTTGGAAATTGGGTCTGTTTTATCTCCAGGCCTTAATGTTGTTTTGGTGCTGCTAAATAAGTGACACCCACTTTCCCTGAGAGAAACCTGGTGCATGCGTCAAGTTACCAAAGGTAATAACATGATTTCAAAAAAAAAAAACGTTTTTACTTTCTAGCTGCTAAATTGTTTATATTTGTTTACATCTGTTATCAATCTGGTTTTCTACAGATATGCCCAAGACCTTTAAAGCAATACTATCCTAAGTATTTGATGATTTACAAATGTTGTGGTGGAGGCTTGCAACGTTTTTGCCTCTATTCTTGAAAATCTTTAAACTGGCCAAAATAAATTATATATATATATCCAAATCAAGCGATTTTCCCAGTCCGAGAGAGAAGAAAGTATTGCCTGCATAAAGGTTTTTATAATATCCAAAGGAAGAAGAATGATGATCTTACACTGACTTTAGGGAGCAGGAAACAGGTATATGCCACTTTGTTCACCAGAGGAACCATGAAGAAGGGCGAGTCAAAGGAGCCAACTATATTCCGCACTTTAGAGACAAGAGTCATCAAATTTACAATTTCATTCAGAAACCAAATTAAAGATCAGAAAAAATACGCTTTGTCCAAAATTAGTACCTCAGGCTTGTCAAAACTGATCTTTGGCGCATTGTTATGTATACATGCCAAGGTGGAAGTCATGCGATTAGATCAACATCCAATATATGACAACTTGAATGTCATATATTTGTTTTCTATACTTTCAAGTTGGCCATTGTGTTGCATTATCTTGTGCCACATTGAATCAATCAACCTGGTGGCCCTTTTGAAAGTACACAAATTGTGATTTTGTTTCAGCCAAACCTAAAAATATGAAAATAAAAGTTTCTATACTTTCAAGGTGGCCAGGCACTAACATATGCTTTGCAGATACAGGTGCAATTTAATAAGCATTTGACATTAGAAAGTTAAGAACAGTGAGTGGTGAGAGAGGGACAGTACAAGGGAAAGATAGGCAGAAGTGAGAAAAAGGCAGTGAGGAGATGTGAGGGAGGAGAGAGAAGTTGAGGAGGTGAGAGAGAGTCAGACACCAAGCTGCAGTAGTGCTCAGAATAAGAGATAGGGAAAAGCAGACTGGGTGGGTGAGAAAACAGAGAGGGAAGAAGGAGAGAAAGCATGCTGATGCATGCTCAACAAAGAACAGCAAGATAATAAGAATCAGAATATGGAAGTGGAAAGAAATAGAAGTAAGTGTGTTGGTTAGCAGGGAAAAGGCCTGACTGCACTGTATGATCAGAGAGCAAGGAGCAGAACATGCACTCTCATGGAGTGATCACAAAAAAACCAAAATCTTTCCATGACATTTGCAGTGGAAGGATACAATACAGCTAACAACAAGGAGAGACAAAAAGGGCTTTGAAGGTCCAGCATACGTGCCCTAATACTAATATCAAAGAAAGGAGTATGCAGTTCCTAAGGAGGCTGACAGTAACTTTGGAGTGTGTACAAATAACTGGCTACCAAGAAGGAGGATGGGGAATCCCTCCTTTCGGAATTAGGGCCCTCACACACCCAGCCCTCTGGGTGTCATGCTTCATCATTGGGCATGCTCCTCGTCGGGTCGGCGCTGCAATACCCGACGGGCACCCTCAGTGGGGGCTCTTTGGCGGAGATCTTTTTTCCTTGCCGTATGGTGAGTGTGTGTGAGGGGCCCTAAAGTGTAGAAGTGTTGTGTTGTGGTTTCTAAAAAGACCCATGTGCATATGTATCAAATACCGTTATTGCGATTCTCAAATAGCAATTTTTAGAGAATCGCTATTTGAGAATCGCAAAACTGGACGTAATAAAAAATTCGCAAATATTTTGCGATTCCTTGGCATTCCTTAATTGCGACTCGCAAATTGCGAATTGCAATTAAGGAATACCTTCCCATTCATTCCTATGGGCCTAGAGGCCCATAGAAATGAATGGGAAGACATTCGCAATTTGCGAGAACCCATTAGGTACTCGCTAATTGCGAATGCATTTCAAGGGTGCAAGGGTGTCATAAGGACACCCTGTTGCACCCCTGAAATGAGCATGTGTGCACATGTGGCGCACATACATGCCCTAAGGGCATGTATGCGTGCCACATGGCACTTTGAAAAATGCCAAAAGAGCATTTTTCAAAGAAATCGCAAATTACCACCAACTTGAGGTTGGTGGTAATTTGCGATTTCTTAAGGAGAAATCGCACAACTTGGGTGCTTTCTACATCGCATTTAAGGAATCGCAATTTGCGATTCCTTAAATGCATTCACAAATAGGGAATCGCAAATTTTGCGATTCCCTATTTTGCGAGGGCCTTTTGGGATGATACATCCCAAAAGGCTTTTTCCCGTTCGCAAACGGGCCGATTCTGAGAATCGGCCCGTTTGCGAACGGGAAATGGGCTTCATACATATGCCCCCAAGTGAGTTAAAACAGGGAGAGGGAAGATCAGGGCCACTAATTTAATAATCCTGTCTCCCACCCTGATTAAAAGGAGTGATGGTGACTGTCTATAGTGATGTTATAGGCAGTTGCTCTATGCTTCATGCGGTCAACATGTTTCTTGCCCTGGTTGTCCCAAGAAGGATCAGGCGGCAATTCTTCAGGACCTAATAAGAAAGTTGGAATCTACACTAAGTGGCTGATAATGAGGTCTAATAACCTAGATATTACCAGTCTGATAGCACCAGTGGCGTGTGATGTCCATGGGTGCGGTAGCCAATCTACAATAAAAGTAACACAAATATAAAAAACAAACAGTTACTCATAACATGACTAATCCTATGAGGATTGTCTAATAGCCAAAGCATGTCAACGGCATCCATAAGCTTTACCATTGAATATAGTGCAAGCTTCCTATGGAATTTCTGGCATTACGTGTGCAATAGTAACTTGTATTAACAACGCATGTGGTACACTAAAATTCGTTAAAAAGGCACTGTGGCAGCGGAGCAACAGAATAAAGTAAGGTCAAAAGCAAGTCACAATTAGAATCGGATGCGGCCACTCACCTATAATTTATTCAAGACTGGCCCCATCGGGTAGCGGCATCAAGTGGACACGTTAATTCAACGTGTGTCCTAAAAAGTAGGGGAACAAGGGGAGGAAAGGGGGGGAAAAAAGGGAGGGGGAAGAGGGTGTGTCAGGGGATCCAAGGTAAGTATAAACCTTGTCTAGAGACCTTGTTGGGATGAAGGTAGACCCAGCGTTCGGTTATAGCATGTGTGGGGCGTCGCGCTCGAGATCAGCGGATCGTGCAGTGCACCACCAAAGGGTCAGTGCACCATGGTCCTAAATGCTAGCAGGTCAGCGCAAGGGCGTGGTCCGGGCGGTATAGGATCCTTAAGGGATCCATCGCTCCACTCAGACCCACAGTCCCGGCGCCGTGTCCGCCAGTAAACGAAACTCCTGGAGCACGTTGCCCTCAGTTAGTACGCTGCCGGTTCCCTAAAACGTAGGTAACCCTGCCGTCGTCAGCGAGGTGTTTGCTGCTAAACACCTTAAGCGTTGGTGGGTCTTACCTTGGTAGTAGCATCGGAGATAGTCAAGTGGTCAATACTCACAATAACTCGCGCCCACTCGGCGGAGGACCTAACCTGCAGTGCCGGTTCTGGGAAGGTAACTGCAAGCCCGGGTCCGGCTGCTGATATCCCAGTGGAATTGGCGCGCAATTAGGAGCGTCAGCAACGTGGCGGGAGAACTGGGGTGCTGACCAACTAACTTTCTTAGGAGTTCGCGTGACGGCCATGTTGGAGGGGGAAAGAAGCTCGCAATATGGAGCGCCATCTTGGAGTGATACTTAGGTGTTCGCATGTCAATGTATCAGGGATGGAGTGTCATGTCGTACTGCGAAGTAATAATGTTGCCAAGGCCAAGGTAGACTAACATGGTGCCAACCATGGCAAAGCTACTTCCTGTGGGGGCTCGGGAGGTATTACATACGGTTCGCAAACTGATGATCTAGTTGTGCTTGTTAGTTTACTCCTGCTATGTGGGTGCCGTATGCACTCGTACTATGTCGGGCTCACTTCTATAAGGTGATTATTAAAAACGAGTTCTTCTAAATTGACATCCAGTGTGGAGAAGAGATGTTCAATAAACTCGTAGAGAGTGGCGCCATGTACTAAAAGCAGTATAAGAGTATGTGGTGCATGTGGATGTCGCGTGTCAGGATTACCGAAATCTCAAGTGGAGCGGGGACCTTTCGTCGTGTTACTAAATAGGTTCTATCCCAGAATGGTGACTGGATGATTTATCTCCCAGATTGGTGGTTGCTCAGGGTGCTCCAAGGGATGTCCTCGTTTAGGCCATTCCTATCTGTGCCCAGGCGGTGTACCCATCGCTGTTCGATTCTAAATAGTGCATCAGGGGTGATGGATGTGTGTGCTTCCAGGATCACCCACCTTAGTGTGTCGCAGGTATGTTGGCTTGTTAAGAAATGGGTATACAGTCGTGTTGTGGTTTTGTGACACCTGATGTTGCTCTTATGTTCTGTTATACGGGTTTTGACTGGTCTTGTAGTCATCCCCACGTACGCGAGGTCACATGGGCAGGATAATAGGTAAATGCAATTGGCAGTGTTGCAGTTGGTATGTTTCCTCATCTTCCAAGTGAAATTGTTGGCAAAAGTTATTTCCTTGGTGAGTTTAGTTTGGGGGCACACTGCACAGGATCCGCAAGGGTAGTGACCAGTGACAGGAGGTAAGTCCCATAGGCATCTTTGGCTCAGTACATTTTTGGATCTGGGTCTGGTGTGTATCAGTAGATCCTTCAAATTGTTCGTTCTTTTGAACGCAAATCTAGGGGCTGGCAGTGTCAAATCGCCTGTGTTCAGAATGTCCCAGTGTTTGCGTATGATGTTCCTAATCTGGCTAGAGGCAGGGGTGTAAGAGGTTACGCATGTGATCGCCTCAGTGGGATTCTTGTCAGTTTTCTCCAACAGTGCCTCTCTATTATTGTTCCTGGCTCTCTTCATGGCCATGGAGACTGTCTGTTGTGGGTATTCTCGCTTGCGTAAATCTGATGCTAGTTTGATAGCTTCCACCTTATAGTCCTCGACAGAGGTACAATTCCTCCTGATACGGAGAAATTGTCCGAATGGTAAATTGGTTTTGAGGGCCCTGGGGTGGTGACTGCTGAAGAGTAAGAGACTATTGCAGTCGGTAGGTTTCTTGTATAGTGTTGTGTTCAAGGTACCTGAAGACAGATTGATGTTCAGGTCCAGAAAGGGTACAGTGGAATCAGAGATGGTATGGGTGAACTTAAGATAGGGATTCAGAGTGTTAATCCACAGACAAAAGTCTTTACAACTACTTCTGTCTCCCTTCCAGAAGACTAGAATGTCATCAATGTACCTCTTCCACATAATCAGGTTACCTGAGTAGGGGTTGGATGGATTGAAGATAGATCTGGACTCAAATGCTGCCACATAAAGACAGGCCACACTAGGAGCGAATGTGCTACCCATGGAAGTGCCCTGTGTTTGGTGGAAGAGTTTCTTGTCACATTCAAAAAAGTTTTCAGTTAGGGCCAGGGTAGCACACTCCATCACAAACGGTATTGGTGTTGGTGATGTCCAGTCTGAAGAGCTAAAGGCATCTTCAATAACCTCTAAGCTGGCACGTTGGGGTATATTCGTATAAAGTGCTTCCACGTCTAGAGTCACTAACAAATCAATCTCGCTCTGACATGGGAAGTCATCAATAAGCCGTAGTACAGACGTGGTGTCAAGGAGGAAGGCTGGTGTTTGTTTCACTAATGGCTGGAGGAGGTGATCACAGAACTTGGATAGTGGTTCCAATAGTGAACCTATCCCAGAGACTATGGGTCTCCCAGGGACTGGATTCATCCCCTTGTGTATTTTAGGAAGGATATAAAAGTATGGTGTTTTAGGGTCTTTTGTCACCAGGAAATCCGACTCTTTTTTAGTGATCCACCTCTCTGTTTCTGCTGTAAATGCCATAGTTGATATTATGGTGGAGAGCCTTTTGGTGGGGTTCTCGCTGATGGGGGTGTAATATTTGTCGTTATTGAGTTGGCGGAGACATTCAGTGTCATAGTCACAAGTTGACATTATGACGGTAGCTCCCCCTTTGTCTGCTTGCTTGATAGTTATTGAGGGATCATCAGCCAGTGATTTTACAGCTGCCCATTCCGCATTAGAAAGGTTCTTAAAGGGGGTATTAGGTGTAATGTCTTTGAGGTCCTTGAGCACAGCTTGCTCGAAGGTCAGGACCTCATTAGGTACCATGCTACTATTCGGTGTAAAGGTAGACGGGTTGCGTAGCCCTGTATCGTTGTTGTTAGGTGAGGGTCTGTCTTGGAAGAAAGCGTTCAGTCTGACTTTGCGAAAGAGATTGTGGATCTCGCATTGGTCTCTGAACCTGTCATGCTTGGGTGTCGGAACATAACCAAGACCTTTCTGGAGAACGCCATGCTCTATCTCAGTCAGGTTTCTGTGGGAAAGATTAATTACTAATTTATTTTCCCCTTCGTCATGCTCCGTGTCTCTACGGCATTCTGAGATAGTTCCTGCCAGTGCACTTGCTTGGCGTTGCCTCTTTGCCGCCCTCTTCCTCTGCCCCAACCTCTTCCTAAAATAGGTTGGTTGTTGCCGTGGAAGAATGGTTGTGGTCCATGTGGGTATCCTGGAGGTCCTGGTGGGAACCCTGGGTATTGCCACATAGGTGGACCCTGGTAGGGTGGCATAGGGTAGTTGTGGTAGGTCGGGCGTGCTGCACGTCTGGAGGAGTTGCTGCCCCAACTTCCTGTGCTGGAATCACTATTTGAAGAGGAGCCTCTCCTTGTGTCAGTCGCGCTTTCATCTGAGGAATAACTGTATTTGTTAGAAGTAAAGTCAGTCTTAAGGTATGGGTAGACTTTCTCTTTGTCAAACCTGTTAATGTCCTTCTTTAGTTTGTTGATTTTTTGTTTCATCAGAAACTCCCTACTCTCACTGATTTCATGGTTGATCTAGGTCAGTTTACACTTGAATATAGTGTTTTGAATGGCGGCCTTCAAGTTGCCTTCAGCTAGTTGTATTCGTGCAAGGAGAGCATCAGCTATCCTTTTTGCGGTATTGATGATTAGAATAAGTAGGTCCCTAGTGCACTTCCATGACACCTGGGACCATTCTTTCTTGAACACAGGGTCATCTAGAAAGAGGCGAGGAAAGTTGTTCACAATCAAGCCGTTAGGGGCGATGTTGGCCCGCAAGTATTCCGTCATTAGGGCTCCATGGAGGGTGGTTTTGAGCCATTCTTTTTTGAGCGAACTTAGGAGAGCCCAAACCTCAGATTGGCTCCCTGTTGCTGAACTGCCCTCAGTACCTAGGATCGATGGTGTCCTTAGAATTTCTGCTGCCACATCCTCACCGAAACTCAGACCCTGAGTTTCATCCATCTTGATAGGATGTCGGGGAAGATGTTTACTAAATGAATAATAGAGTAATGATTGGTCCAGGTAACGTGGTTCACGCTACTGGTAACCTCAGGTCTCACGGTTATGCAACCGTGCTGATTATGCTAACAACAAGGAGAGACAAAAAGGGCTTTGAAGGTCCAGCATACATGCCCTAATACTAATATCAAAGAAAGGAGTATGCAGTTCCTAAGGAGGCTGACAGTAACTTTGGAGTGTGTACAAATAACTGGCTACCAAGAAGGAGGATGGGGAATCCCTCCTTTCGGAATTAGGGCCCTCACACACCCAGCCCTCTGGGTGTCATGCTTCATCATTGGGCATGCTCCTCGTCGGGTTGGCGCTGCAATACCCGACGGGCACCCTCAGTGGGGGCTCTAGCCAGATTAGGAACATCATACGCAAACACTGGGACATTCTGAACACAGGCGATTTGACACTGCCAGCCCCTAGATTTGCGTTCAAAAGAACGAACAATTTGAAGGATCTACTGATACACACCAGACCCAGATCCAAAAATGTACTGAGCCAAAGATGCCTATGGGACTTACCTCCTGTCACTGGTCACTACCCTTGCGGATCCTGTACAGTGTGCCCCCAAACTAAACTCACCAAGGAAATAACTTTTGCCAACAATTTCACTTGGAAGATGAGGAAACATACCAACTGCAACACTGCCAATTGCATTTACCTATTATCCTGCCCATGTGACCTCGCGTACGTGGGGATGACTACAAGACCAGTCAAAACCCGTATAACAGAACATAAGAGCAACATCAGGTGTCACAAAACCACAACACAACTGTATACCCATTTCTTAACAAGCCAACATACCTGCGACACATTAAGGTGGGTGATCCTGGAAGCACACACATCCATCATCCCTGATGCACTATTTAGAATCGAACAGCGATGGGTACACCGCCTGGGCACAGATAGGAATGGCCTAAATGAGGACATCCCCTGGAGCACCCTGAGCAACCACCATTCTGGGAGATAAATCATCCAGTCACCATTCTGGGATAGAACCTATTTAGTAACACGACGAAGGGTCCCCGCTCCACTTGAGATTTCGGTAATCCTGACACGAGGCATCCACATGCACCACATACTCTTATACTGCTTTTAGTACATGGCGCCACTCTCTACGAGTTTATTGAACATCTCTTCTCCACACTGGATGTCAATTTAGAAGAACTCGTTTTTAATAATCACCCTATAGAAGTGAGCCCGACATAGTACGAGTGCATACGGCACCCACATAGCAGGAGTAAACTAACAAGCACAACTAGATCATCAGTTTGCGAACCGTATGTAATACCTCCCGAGCCCCCACAGGAAGTAGCTTTGCCATGGTTGGCACCATGTTAGTCTACCTTGGCCTTGGCAACATTATTACTTCACAGTACGACATGACACACCATCCCTGATATATTGACATGCGAACACCTAAGTATCACTCCAAGATGGCGCTCCATATTGCGAGCTTCTTTAACCCTCCAACATGGCCGCCACGCGAACTCCTAAGGAAGTTAGTTGGTCAGCACACCAGTTCTCCCGCCACGTTGCTGACGCTCCTAATTGCGCGCCAATTCCGCTGGGATATCAGCAGCCGGAACCGGGCTTGCAGTTACCTTCCCGGAACCGGCACTGCAGGTTAGGTCCTCCGCCGAGTGGGCGCGAGTTATTGTGAGTATTGACCACTTGACTATCTCTGATGCTACTACCAAGGTAAGACCCACCAACGCTTAAGGTGTTTAGCAGCAAACACCTCGCTGATGACGGCAGGGTTACCTACGTTTTAGGGAACCGGCAGCGTACTAACTGAGGGCAACGTTCTCCAGGAGTTTCGTTTACTGGCGGACACGGCACCGGGACTGTGGGTCTGAGTGGAGCGATGGATCCCTTAAGGATTCTATACCGCCCGGACCACGCCCTTGCGCTGACCTGCTAGCATTTGGGACCATGGTGCACTGACCCTTTGGTGGTGCACTGCACGATCCGCTGATCTCGAGCGTGACGCCCCACACATGCTATAACCGAACGCTGGGTCTACCTTCATCCCAACAAGGGCTCTAGACAAGGTTTATACTTACCTTGGATCCCCTGACACACCCTCTTCCCCCTCCATTTTCCCCCCCCCTTTCCCCCCCTTGTTCCCCTACTTTTTAGGACACACGTTGAATTAACGTGTCCACTTGATGCCGCTACCCGATGGGGCCAGTCTTGAATAAATTATAGGTCAGTGGCATCCGATACTAATTGTGACTTGCTTTTGACCTTACTTTATTCTCTTGCTCCGCTGCCACAGTGCCTTTTTAACGAATTTTAGTGTACCACATGCGTTGTTAATACAAGTTACTATTGCACACGTAATGCCAGAAATTCCATAGGAAGCTCGCACTATATTCCATGGTAAAGCTTATGGATGCCGTTGACATGCTTTGGCTATTAGACAATCCTCATAGGATTAGTCATGTTGTGAGTAACTGTTTGTTTTTTATATTTGTGTTCTTTTATTGTAGATTGGCTACCGCACCCAAGGACATCACACGCCACTGGTGCTATCAGACTGGTAATATTTAGGTTATTAGACCTCATTATCAGCCACTTAGTGTAGATTCCAACTTTCTTATTAGGTCCTGAAGAATTGCCGCCTGATCCTTCTTGGGACAACCAGGGCAAGAAACATGTTGACCGCATGAAGCATAGAGCAACTGCCTATAACATCACTATAGACAGTCGCCATCACTCCTTTTAATCAGGGTGGGGGACAGGATTATTAAATTAGTGGCCCTGATCCTCCCTCTCCCTGTTTTAACTCACTTGGTCTTTTTAGAAACCACAACACAACACTTCTACACTTTAGGGCCCCTCACACACACTCACCATACAGCAAGGAAAAAAGATCTCCGCCAAATAGACCCCACTGAGGGTGCCCGTCGGGTATTGCAGCGCCGACCCGACGAGGAGCATGCCCAATGATGAAGCATGACACCCAGCGGGCTGGGTGTGTGAGGGCCCTAATTCCGAAAGGAGGGATTCCCCATCCTCCTTCTTGGTAGCCAGTTATTTGTACACACGCCAAAGTTACTGTCAGCCTCCTTAGGAACTGCATACTCCTTTCTTTGATATTAGGATACAATACAGCCCATGAAATCAATGGCAAAGAAGAAATGCTCCAGAGGCAGGACAAACACAAAGTTACAGAAGTAGACCATTCAATAAAGAGCAGGGAACTGAGACAGGTAAGAAACTGCTCCAATCATGGGCAAGGGATTGACCCAAATATGATTTTACAGACAAAATAACCCAGGATTAAGTAATTTGGACTAGTGCACATTAGGCCTAGGCAAAGTGTTTGTTATGCTGGGATACTCTCACTTAATTTCAGGCACCTTGCAATATCCGTGTTATGGGAAATCCCTACATGCAATAACTGTAGGGTTCACTCTCGACTTGAGGATCTACTGAACAATTTGGGGCTTCGGTCATCTATTGAAGCAGTGAAGGCCAGTTTTGTCAGACACATTTACATAACCCTGCTGTACTATTTTAAAATAAATGAGGGGTGTGTGACAGCTTGTGCAGTGGAACTTTGACCACCCCATCACTGGTATACTGCAGCTGCGGCCGCTGCAGGTAAGAGCGGTGGGGCTGGCTGGGGGGGGGGGGCGGCTTTTCGAGAGACGACCACAAGGGAAAATTAAATAAATAATAAATTTTCCCTCATGGTCGTCTCTTGAAATCCCCCCCAGCCGGCCCCACCGCTCATACCTGCTGCAGCCGCGGCTGGTTTACTGCGAGACATTTTAGTAACAACTGGCGTATTTGCTCCTCTCAGGTATGGGCGTTTTTGCACAGTGCTGAAGTTGAGCATCTCAAGCACAACCCAATATAATTCTGGTTTGTTCTGTGAGAACCTTCAAGGCTCCATGTGAAGGCGAAACTGGAGAAACATTTCGTAAAACCAGATAAATTTCATCACGTCTGCGAAGGCACCTAATCTGGATTCCAAAGAAGCACTACAGAGTCTGGACATCTGCGAAACAAGCTTTACCTCTACTATGGCATTCAAAGTGTGACACAACCACACTTGGCCAAAAGTACACCAACCATCAATATGTTAACGTGTTGGGTGTAAGGAAAATAGTAAAATAATTAAAGAAATACGCATACAAATAAATCTGGGCATAGTCGTACTTTTACGTTACTTCTTGTCCTATTTCAACAATGAGCACAAGCACTAGAATGAAGACCTGCCTATCCATAGAAAAGACTTGTATATTCTCACGTCAGGATGAAAAGCCTTTCCTTGAGCTTTTGCTCATAATGACAAGAAACAAACATACACAGAATGGCACTTAGAGTCAGTGGTAATGGAAAATCCACCAATATGCAGAGAACGTGTTAAATGTTCCATAGAAGGACTCTCAGCCAGTGGAGAGTTCTCCAGAGGATTTTCCTCTGTCATTAGGACAGTATGACCAAGGCAATTCACTTAGTCATTCACAGTGGCGGCTCCCATGCTGTGGCGGAGGAGCGTCACCCCCCCCGCCAGTCGCCTCAAAATGTGAAAAACAAAACAATAGTAAAACATATTTATTATAGTTTTATTTTTCCTTTCTTGCCGTGTCTTGTGGTTGGGGGCATCGCAGGGGGGCAGTCACAGGAGGAGTGGTGGCACTGCACTCAGTGCGCAAGACGTTTTGGCCCACTGCCTCGGAACGGCCAAACTGTCATGTGCACTGACATCTCCCCAACCCAAGTTGCATTGCCGGGTGGAGAGAATAGCATGCGCAGACTCCCAGTCCCCTCTGGAGCGGAAAACAAGCCTGCTCATGTCAATACCAGTATGAGAGAAGGACTGGGATTGGCCTCAGGGGAGTTTGGGAGCCTCAGTAGAAAGGAGAAGAGCGGCAATTGGCGAGGAGAAGGTAAGTTCTTTTTTAGGTCGAGCATTCGAGACCTATTGTAACTTATATTGTGGGGTTAAAGCCATCCCCCTGCAGGCCATTTGTTTGTTTCAGTGTCCTTTAAAAATCCTCTCTTACTAGTGGTCAATCCTTCTCTTTGTCCCTCCTGTTTGTCTTTCTGTTCCTCCCAGACAGTAGGAACTAAAGGGGTCCTTATGATGTCGGGCGGATCGCCACCGCCCGACCGGCGGTGGCGATCCACCCGCCATTTTCGTCTGCCCGCCTAACATTTCCCCCCTGCCATATTACGATGGTGGTGGGGACCCAGGCGGACGGAAAGACCGTCCGCCAGTTTTCTGCCGGTAGGCAATCCGTCCGATTGCCTACCGGGCGGAAAAGGCCTGTAATATGGTGGCGGTGCCTTGCAGGCATCGCCATCCATATTACGATGATGGCGGTCTCATGCCTTTCCATGGCGGAGACTCCGCCATGGAAAGGCATGTGGAGAATGCCTTTGAGGGCCCGTTGCGGGCCCCCAGGTGGTTGGGGGGGTGGGTGGCTGCGCTTGGGGGTACCCATGGTACCCCCGACATTTGCGTGCACAAGGTGGCAGGCACCACGCGGTGTCTGTCACGTTGTGCATGCAAATGCACAACATGCCCTTTTAACATTGTGGCGGGTGCTGAATACAGCACCGCCCGCCACAATGTTAAATATACAGGATGCGACCGCCATGGTGGCGGTCGCATCCTAATAGGCACAGCGGGACCGCCGCACCTCTTGCGGTCGGTCCCGTTTACCGTTACGGTGGCGGGCGGACATTGTCCGCCCTCCATCGTAATGGGGCCCTAAGTACTGTATTATTACGCTTTAGTTGTTGATTTGTAGTTTGGGGACTTTTTTTTTCTCCTTTCCTGCTCGTGTTAGTGTTTGCCTGTGTTCAGCTCGGCGCCCGTAACTGCTCGCATTTTAATGGAGCTTTCCTCCCTCTTATGTGGCTGCATGCCCGTGCCACTCCCCCCAGTCTGTTTCAGAGTTAGTTTGCATGTTTAAATTATGCCCGGCACCCGTGTGCGGCACAGCAGCATGCTACGTGCATTTTTAATATTTTTGGGCAGTATAAGGCACAGTGCTTCTTTAACAATTCTCCTGAATACCCCCCTCCCTCCCCCCGCAAGGCCTGGCACTTCGGGGCAGATTTACAAGCCCCTTGCGCTACTTTTGCGTCACTTTTCCCATGTTAAAAGTGACGCAAAAGTGGCGCAAGGGGCTTGTAAATCTGCCCCTTCCTATTTAGCACGGCGGCACACGACCTCACCTCAAATTACAAAAAAAAAAATCTGTTTCCGGGTCCCGGTCTCCCTGGCCGCTCGCAAATACCCACTTCTCACTGAGTATTGCTGTGTCATTTGCCATGCTTTCACCGCTCTCCATACTCAGCACATCCAACTCTTTCTTTAATCCACAGCACAAAGTAGACGACTGAAAGGGGGTGCTGCGTTTTCACAGAAAATGCGTGCACTTATCCCCAGAACCTGGCTTGGCAGCGAGAGTAAAAAAAATTAAATCACGCCGCAGACATGCCACAACGTCTTAAAGCCCCTTGTTTTTGCTCACACAGGCAGTGGGAGCGCAATTAAAAACAAGGCTGTAAATCTTGTTTTTGGCAGCTTCCACCACTTGTTAGGTCTCGCCTACGCAGCGCGCATACGCTGCTTAGGCAAAAAGACCTTTTGCAATCGCTTCGGCTTTTCAGCCAAAAACGTGCACGCGTTCCATTGCCTTCAATGGCAACGCGTGCACGTTTGGCGATTCACTTGCGGGAGCGAGCGGCGCCATATGGTAGCAATTATCGCTCCTGGCGCTGCTCGCTCCAGCAAGGGAAACGCTTTCACTTTGGCCGACAGTTTTTTTTTTTTACTTGAGGCGTGCACGCTTGTTTAACGCACTGTTGCGTACTTTGGATATGAACACGTTCACTTTACTTCTCAAGGATGCACATTGCACTGGGAACCACCAAGACGTGCGAAGCTGTCGTGATTTTCCCCTCACGCACCAGCTGCTGACTTGTCCTAGTTGTGACTTTCCCCGGTGTTAGAGGGGACACAGCCTGGCCCTGCCGGATAGGAAGAGTTTCCGTCTCCTGCCAGCAGAGTAACTAAAACCGCCGCTACTGACGGACCCCGGAAGTCTAATTGGAAACCACAAATGAAGTCATCTGTCCACTAGCGCGCGCAGCAGACTGCCAGGAACCGTTTAAATATACTCTGACAAGGATTGTGCTCTAATTATTGCTCGGCTAGTGTCTAATTTAAGATAAGACGCTGTTTCTCATTAATAAATAACCTTTACAGCGTGACCCGCTATGTTTTAGGCACAGTGTCTAGTGTTCGAGAACGCTTTCAAAGAAATAAAAACATTTTTTCCAGAATACTTCTGTGCTGAGCACAATCTTTCCGTTTAAGTAAACACGTTTACACTACAAATGTAATTTTTTTTAATGTAAATTAAATACTACGTTTGGAGGGAATTAAAACTTGGAAAATCGTGTCTAAGTAAAATGTCATGCCCTTTAAGATTTTACTGTACCTATCAGATTAATGTGAGGCGCTATAAACATCATTTGTTCAATAAACCATGTATCAGCTTTTTGAACTGCCACTAACTGCAAGATTCTGGAAACTATAAAGCCATTTTGGTGTTATTTATTTTTAAAAGCGTGTTGTTGAGTACATGACAAGACCCCACCCACCCGTCCTAACACATAATTATGTTTCATGAAATCTGTTGATCTGTCTTCCAGCCTCCTTCTATGCGCGCAGCTATTCCCAATTAACATGATATTAAAATCATAAACTTAGAGCCAAATAAATTCCTAGGCGAAACACGAGTATGGCCTTAGCTGCCTGAGTTATCGCAGTATGCGTATCAGTTCATATTCTTTACACTTTTCTGTTCTTGTCATTTAGAAACGAACCAAAACACGGTAAAAAGTGCCTTGTTTCATAGTGAGGTTCGCTATAATGTTCCTTATAAATTATCAACAAGACAGTGCTCAAATACCCTGCACAAATTGATCGATATATTTTTTATTTTTAACAAAACGTATATTTACAATCACAAGGTGTCTCTTGTTTGCTCCGGTGAAGGACACCGCAGCCTTGAATACTATGCGTGGCAGTGACTTTTGAGGAATATGTCTATCTGCATTTCTATTTATGTAGCATAAATAAAGTGCTAGATACGCAAAATTCCGCCAGGCACTTAAATTGAACTTACAACATTTTTTTTGCATCGAGTGTACTGAAATATAATATCGGGGTGCTTAATATTGTTTTTCTTTAAATGTAGTCTATTAATTATTAAACGGTATCCTCTGCATAAACACGTGCAAATCGTATATTGTAAAAATATTTAAGTTTTAATCAAACTGTTTACACTGACTCACATTTCAGATTTTTTGTTGTTGTTGTTAAAAAAACACAGGCTTTGCAGCACTATAAACAAGCATTGGCATAGCCAATAGGTCTCGCTTTTGGGACCTTATAAGTATTTAGTTATGCAGCACAATATCCTTGGTGCAACAACATCAACTGTTGCATGGTTAAACACTTATAAGGCCCCAAAGGCGAGACCTATTGGCTATGCCAATGCTTGTTTTTCTTGTGCCCTCGGGCCTCTAGCACTTTCTTTTCCAGGAGCCTAGCACCATGTTTACCATTTATAAATACATTCTTAGGTGGAAGAACACAGGGAGAGAGAAGTTTCGAAATCGGAGTCAGTTCCGTTTTGTGTCTGACCTAACACTTTGTACTTCCAAAAATGAAACTAATTAAGAGACGCTCTTATCTCAGCCCAAAAAAATCATAGGCAGAGGGGTGTTCATTTAAAAAAAATTAATTCTGCCTGTTAATAGAGATATAATTGTAATAATGCAGAGTACGTAGATCGATGGCTTACTGCCAGTGATTAACATGTGGAAAAAAATAAAATGAGTTCAGGAGCCCAAAGCTTTTCTTAAAGAGGCAACACAGAGTACAACTAAGCCTCAAGTTGTTTAACCCAACAATCGCTTTCAAAAGGCATTCCAGAATGTTATATTTTTTTAATCAAATCTGCTTGGATTTTGTAATCTGTTCAGGCATTCACTGATGGGCCGTTAATCACGCTGCTGAATTCCAGAGTTGGTGAATACTAATGCTGAGTATCCTCTATTCCTAAAGCCACCAAACTCTTTCTATAACCACCCTAAAAATCCTGTCTCTTAAACTAACTGTTGCAGATTCTTGTTCATATCTACCTTCTCCCATTCGCTTGAGTCTTACAATAAAAATAAGTTGCGGCAACCACCGTCACAAATAAAGCACTGCTTGCCACAGTTGCTAAAAAGGGGCGTTTTTTGTCTGGCTTGTCTGGGTTTCAGCTCTGCTCTATTTAATAAAAAAAGTACATGATCTGAGTTCCAGAATGCAGGTGCCATATAAAATGTTCTCTAAGATTCAACTGCAGAATTTCACTTTTTTGTACTTTAAGATCCTCTTTTACACAGTGGCGGCTGGTGACATTTGAAAGTGGTGAGGCGTAAAATTATTGTCGTATTGCACTGCAGCAAGCAAGCGTAGCGAGCGAGCCCGAACAACCTAAGGGGGATACCCGTGAAAATTTTGAAAAAAAGAGTGGGCAAATGGTGCATTTTCAAGCAAATTTGAGTAAGCAGGAAGGTTAATAAAGCAATAAGATTGAATTATTTATCATTTAAGAAATTGCCAATTTTTATGAGCTATAGAGGACAATCTTTGCGTATGCTGATGTTATCATTTGCCCATATTAACCTTTGAACACTGATACACTTGTAATGGTTTTAACTATACAATAAATACATTCATTGACTGTGCAGTGCTGTACAGTGCTGGGAAAGAGCAGGCTGGACCCGACTGTGTCAGTCGCAGCCACTTAGCTCCAACTTGCAAGCAGGCCACTGAGCTACCCTGATGGCCTCCTATGACAATGTTATTTGCCCCTCGTGACACAGACTTCAACAGAGAATCCCCTGCTTGAACTGGGGCCCATGACAACCTTCCTATGCCGCGCTGAGTCTAGAAGAAGGTTTGTACGGCTGCCGCCGGTACTGGTTTGAAAGCAGGAGGTGTGCGCCACAGGTTCCAGCCACATACTCGAGCCACGAGGCAGCCACGTCTCCTCAAAGTGTATGGCCCAAGATCACAACTTCCCGAAGCAGGAGGTGAGGGCGGATGTGACGCTCGCAGTACACCTGAGCATGTCATCTCTGTCGGGCCAAGTACACAGCAATATGCCCTTTTGTTCTTACAATTCTCACCCGTGTGTGCAGCAACAGTGTCGCCAACTCAACCTGCTCTATCAGCGAGTCCTAATGAGAGGAATGTTCTCACTCTGTCACTGGGATTTATGATTATACCGCAGAGGCAGGGGTTGGAACACTTCCAGCTGCTTGAGATTCTCTTCATTCCACCTCGCCTCCCAGAGCAGGACCTGCATGCGCCAGTGAATAACCCCAGTTCACTTTCAGGAGCCTCGCACGATTCAACTCCGTCTGTTCTGCAGGTTAACTGGCCCCTCCCTCCTCCAAACCGCATTCCCCCGTCTTCATTCCAAAACGCTAGCATTCTAACATCACGTCCTTCTTTTGCACGATTAATATAAGTGTCTGAAAATCTGAGAAGCTCATCTTGCTAAAGGTTGCGCTCTTTCTTCAACTCCTTCTATAAAGAAGATTATGGCACTCTATTATTGCTGTTGTCCTCTCCTAAGGTAACCACATGTCTGCCCTTCACGGGTCATCCACAATGGCTTGTGAAACGGCAAGGTGCACATGCAGGGTCAGCACACAATGCAAAGTGAGGATGGGCAATTGTGAAAAGTTTGGTGGCAGTAACATCCCAGTAGTGATTAAAATAATGGTAGAAACAGTGCCATGGCGTGCACCCCCATTCTCTTGCGGACTCATTCATTGAGCAACTAAAAGATTGCGTGACAGAAGTCGGAAGGTGTTCAAAGAGACAGCAGACATTGGGATGATTTTTTTTTTTTTTGCAGTTTTATTATAGCGCAAACTCTGCCCAATGGCATTGAAGTGCTTTACATCAGCACCAGATGACATTACAGACCAAGGTCACATTCCTGTTCGTAGGCACGGAGAGATTAAGACATTTGGCCGGAATGAAATCACAGGATGTTGATCCGACGCTCGTGGTGATAGCTGACTGTCACTCTCTTGTGAGATGCAGTGTACATGGGGATGTGCCTAGGATGGCAAAGCGCTAGTGTGTGGTGCTATGTTCAAAAGCACGAGAGAGAGGGAGAGTGTAAGCACGAAAGAGAGTAAAAGCACGAGAGAGAGTAAAAGCACGAAAGAGAGGGCGAGTGAAAGCACGAGAGAGGTGAGCGTGGAAGCACAAAAGAGAGGAGAGAGTGTAAGCACGAGAGAGAGGAGAGAGTATAAGCATGACAGAGGAGAGAGTGTAAGCACGAGAGAGAGGAGAGAGTGTAAGCACGAGAGAGAGGAGAGGTTATAAGCACGAGAGAGAGGGACAGTATAAGCACGAGAGAGAGGGACAGTATAAGCACGAGAGAGAGGAGAGGCCAGCACCAGTGCAACGATATCGGCATGTCCCTCGACTTTGAAACTTACCTTAGGGAATGGTGTATCTGCGCAAAGGAGGGGAGGTGAGAAATGCTAAAGCAAGAGGACTGATTTCTTTATTTGGTACCTCGTTTCCGTAGTGAGAAACAGTAAATTATCCGAGCAGCGCACAGGTTATTCCTATTGTGCGTGTTTTCGAAGTGCTAGAAAGCACAGATTTACAGCATTAAGTGGTCTTCTTAGTAATATGCGCTATTCACTAAAAACTGAAACTTCTACCTCAGGCTGGAAGTGCCTAGAAGGTGTTCACACTGCCCGCTGTTGGGTTTATAAATTGTCTCACTCTGAATGATTTTTTTTTGCACAGTGCACTAATTTAGGACGCACACTCATGCCGGCATTTCTGTACACTGGTCACTACCCTAAGGCTGTGCTCTACAAACCTCAGTGAAGGCCAACGGTGCCGAGAAGGTGCGCATCCTACAGCAGGTGTAGCGATTTCCAGTGGTGTCAGCGCCGCTGTGGACCCATTTAAAGGCGTCCCCGTTCTACCCAACTGTAGGGATAGGGGTGGTGGGGGGGGTGTTCTTTGCCTGTTTTGTGGCTCCTGGCACCTTGCTATATCAGTGCTAGAGTGAACGCTGTTCCAAGTCAATCTCATTAGCGCCGAGACGTGGCTTATTCCGAACCCTGGCATGCATAAACAGTGGTCAGTAGTGGTTAGTTTGCATTCTAGTGTCTAGAAGTGAGTGGGGTCTCTCCGAGCCCTCACTTTAGGTTCTTCCGATGTTCAATTGGCCCCAGCCCCCTAAAACACAAACACCCAACTGATATCCTAGCTGCTAGAAAAGGTTGAGTAGCCAGAGGCGCTTTGGTCGCACTCACCTTGCACTTGCGCCCGTCGATAGCGCCCAGATCCTCATCGAACTCGACGCCCAGCATGAAGCAGTCCCGGCCGGCATGACTCGGGGGTACGCGCGGGGAGGGGGGCAGGGGGGAGGCGTTTAATATAAAATAAAAACAAACTTACCACTTTACCAGGCATCTCCTCCGTCGGTCCCGCGTCGCATCACGTCTCCTCCCACAGACGTGGAACTAACTTCTCCCCGCTCTTTTGCTTAAGTGGCAAATCAGAAGACTGGGGCGGCTACTCGGCTGTATCCTGGCATTTTACAGGGCATAGGGCGACTGTACGTCACCGCCCGAGCAGGATCCTATCTTCACACTCCTGCACTACACTAGGCATGCGCAGCATACCTAATGTAATGTCAATGGAGTGGGGAGCTGAAAGAAAAAGCGCTCTTCTCGCAGATGCGCAGCAGGCTCTCGCACGCAGGCGATGTGCGTTTGTTGTTGACTCGGCTGTGAAGCAGCTGCCAGCACAGGCCGGAAATGTAAACAGACGAATTGTCAAAGCTGTCAATTCGTCTGCTTACATTTCTTGCTGCCCGATTAGTGAGCAGTTTTTCCTGTTGATTGTCTAGTGGGGCGCTGCCCTGGCGCCCCTATGGACCAGCCGCCACTGCTTTTACACCTTCTTTAGAGATCACACGTTAATTGGTTTCAGTTATTCTGAGACACAAATAAAAGCAGATACTCATTCCATCCTAGACTCCGGGGAACGAACAGTGAAAACTTTTCAAAAGCTGGGTCTGCCTTGGTTAAATCCGACAAGCAAAAACAGAAATTTCAATGCAGCTGCTATGGCAAGTCGCACCGTGACCTCCCGTTGTCCCGACATTAACAATCATTTGCAATTTAATAGGTCTCGCATTAGTGAAATTAGGAGCTATTGGTGTTGCAAAAGGTCTTTTTTATTTTGTAAATGTAAAAAAATAGTAGTTCAGCTTAAAGAATTTCTCCAAGGGGGCACGGAAATGAGGGGGTACCCTCTTACCCCCACCCCTAGGGTGCCTCATCCGGTGAAGCCGTCCCTGCAAGGTGCTGGCAGCTCTTGTGTCTGCCTGCGGAGAGGGGCTGGGGGTCTGTGGCACGCAGGGCTCGCCGCTGTAACTCCTCTCCGAGGCCTGCCCATGGCTCACCCGCTCTCCTCTGTGCTCTATAAACAAAAGCTGAGAAGCTCCACATGCTTTTCCGAGCTCTCTAAACTTTCCTCACAGCCAAGCCCCTGGTGCTCAGCAGTGATCTATGGCTTCTCGAGGGGGGGGGGGGTGATGCCTGGCTGGACCCCTGTGAGTAATCTGGTGTTCCTCTGTAGCACCCACAGTAACAGAATTGCTGCTAGGCGCTATGAAGGATTAGGGGTATACCCAATACGCCTAGAAGTGTTTTATTTAGAACCCTGAACATGTACTCTTCAACCAGTACCAATTATTTTGTCAGTTAATGCCAATTCCTCACACTGTTTACATTTCACACTGCTCACTAATACCATTTTCTTGCACTGTCCACTAGTGCAGCTCTTAGCGCTGGTCACTAGTAGATGCTCTTACACTGACCACCAGTGCAGCTTCAAGCACTGACCACTACTACATGCTTCCAGTGGTTAATTTGAGCTGGTGGGGGGGCACTGGTACTTAATTCTCCTCATCGGACTTTTCCCAAGAGCGACAGAAGGAAAAGCACACAAAACAGAAAGAGGGAGGAACAGAAAGACGGAAAAGCACCACCTCCGCATCAGTGCACCACCACCAGTGCAACACCAACTTCGCATCAGCGCATCACCACTGCACCAACTCAGCACCACCTGAGCACCAGCACAGCACCACCTCAGTATCAGCACAGCACCATTTCAGCATCAGCACAGTACCACCTCCTCATCAATGCAGCACCAACTCAGCACCAATTCAGCATTAGTGCAGCACCACCTCAGTACCAGTGCGGCACCAATTTGACATCACTCAGCACCACCAAAGCATCACTCAGCACCACCTCAGCATCACTCAGCACCATATGAGCAGCACCTCCATACAAGCACACCACCACCTCAGTTTTACTCAGCACAAGCATAGCATCCTCTCCACATAAGTGCACCACCTCCTCATCAGTGCACCAGTGCAGCACCACCTCAGCACCACCACCGCATCCTCTCAGCCTCAGCACAGCACCAACTCAGCATCACTCTGCACCACCTGAGCACCAGCTCAGCACCACCACCTCAGCATATCTCAGCATTGCTCAGCACCATCTCAGCATCACCTCCGCTTTAGTGTACCATCACCACCACAGCCCCACCTCGGCACCAGCGCAGCCCCACCTCAGCAGTAGTTCAGCACCACTGGAACATCAGCGCAGTACAACTTCAGCGTCACTCAGCACCTCCTGAGCACCAGATCAGCACCACCGAGCACCAGCTCAGCACCACCGAGCACCACCTCAGATTGACTCAGCACCACAGCATAACTCAGCACCACCTCAGTATCACCGCAGTATCACTCAGCATCACCTCCGCACCAGTACACCACCACCTCAGCATCACTCAGCACCACCTCAGTCTCCCTTCAGAGTCTGGCATCTGTTGATTCTCCCCTAGTCTCCGTTCGCTGCTAGTGTTGCAATTCAGGTACCTTTTCACAACCTCCACCCTCTCGTTGTGTATGCCCCACCCACTAAAAAAAACAAACTATAACAAACCAGCATTAGAACAGGTAGGAAGAAGTTGCCAGCATTGTAAGAACAAAAAAACTAGAAGATGTCTTCTTGGTTATATATAAGGTAACAAAAATGCTTATAATACGTTTTTATTATAACTTTTCAACATGCTGCACAGCAGCCACGCTGCTCTACAGCATAGCTTAAACACATTGTCAAAGCCAATAGCTCTGGTTAAGCACTTATAAGGTGCCAAAGGCGGACCTATTGTCTATGTCAATGCTTGTTTTCTTTATTTTTGTCGTCCGTCCGCCCCCCTACCTACCCATCCCCCGCCCCGTCACTCTGCCGTGAGAGTAACTGCTACTGGTCACCTGATGGAGAAATTAAAACGTCCTCCACCAATCACAGACGGTTTCTACTACAACGCAGCCTAAAATCAGGTTGGTGAAGACGCTTTTTCAGGAGTGATGTTCCTAATTTTTACCTTTTGCAACGTTTGTCACGTTTTGAAGGTCTTTTTCACACCATAGAGATACTCAGGGCAGTGCGATCGGTGCCATCGCACCGGGCGCTGACTTGGTGTGGGGGCGCTATATTTATTGTTTTAAAAGCACCTGATGTCGCGTTCCTTGTCCCAGCAATAAAAATATCAAGATAACTCCTTTGATAAATGTTCTTCCTGGAGAGAGACCGGAACCTGTTCTAAGAAATTATGACTCATTGTAGTGCAGAGGGTTAATGTGCCTGCTGCAAAGAACGTGTCCCATTCAGATCACAAAGTGCATATAATATAAATTGGTCAATGGGTTACCGCTTTTGACAGAGAGATCATTTTGTTACTTGCAGTTTATAAGTTAAAATCCTAATATAGAGCAATGAGCTATTAACTGTCATCAAAGAGCTGCATGCAAACGGCAAGGAATATATTAGAACTATGTGTTTTTTTTGCCCTGTCTTTAGTTATCCTAATATTGTAATAAGGGCTAATTTAGGTAGAAATTAATTCTTATTATTAAAGAAAACCCCTAACAATGGTGTTACATTTAAAATTCGGAATTTGTGCTTTTCCAGACCAAGTACTCTTAAACTCTACTGCCTACCAGAATGGATGATATGTGACTCCTACACCTTGTAAGCCTGCGTCTTATGTAACATTTCCTATACACTGATTCACACACATATGATTGTATCTGGGCAATGTTTGTTTGATGTAAAATGTTCTGACACCTTAAACTGGCATGAGTGGCGCTATACAACTAAATTAATGTAAGAGACAGTGGTTATGAAGACTTGAGGGGCACTGTCAAATGGTGGAATCTGTGGCGGAGGTGGTCATTGGGGGGGCGTCAACAAACATTGTCGCACTGGGCGCCACCGGTGCTAAAGCCGGCCCTGGTGATACTACTCGAATCCATCCAAGCTGGAAAATGTCTGCAGAATTTGTCTCTGCTAGCTTTCCTTTTGGAAAGATTTTATACTCACAATGAGAAATGTTTGTCGATTTTTTCTCTGCAAATTTTGAAGAGCTAATCTGTCTGCAGAATTTTTCTCTGCTAGCTTTCCTTTTGGAAAGATTTTAATCTCATATTGTGAAATGTTTGTCAAATTTTTTCTGCAAGTTTAAATTTTGAAGAGCTGATCTGTACACAAATGCATGGCACAGCAGAAGCTTAATATGTGTTTTCTGCAAAGTATATCTTATGCAGAACAATTTTGCAAAGTCACGATTTTCAAAAGAACAATGTTGCAACCTTCCAAAATGGAAAACGGTTGCAAAATAAACTGTGCAAATATACTTAAGCATATCAATCATCATCAGGGGCCTAGATATCATGATTCAGTAGGTACAGTAGCACAGGGGCCCAGGGTCCAGGGGCAGGCCTTATGCACCCCCATTTAGTGCTGTTTTTACCACCCAACATGGGGCTACGAGACACATTTGCCATGCTTGCATTAAGGCCCAAAAATACCCTTACTACGCTACTGGTCATCCTTAGGGAACTTTTTTTATTTCTATTCCAAACTTTTCTTTCTCCATGTTGTCAAGATTTGGAAACTCCATCCAAATTAAATGGACAACAAGAAGTACCTTTGGATGATCACACAGTCACAGCTCAAAAGGTTAACCTCAGAAAGGCACGAGGGCTATTAGTGTCGAAGACACATTGCCACACGATCTGCGAGCGCAGTTTGCTGAAGAGGCAGTTTCTGGGGCTCTTCCGGCTGAAGGTCTGAAATAGACGCGCAGAGCGTGCTGATGACAGATGGTGGGAGTGTCGTAGGAGCCGAGAAGCGCCCGCGCGCCGCAGGGCGCGGGGGCTGCCTCACCTCGCGCAGAAACAGGTGGGAAGCTGCGCACAATGGGAAAAGCGGAGATGGCATCGCGGCGGTGCTGAAAGTGCTGCGATCAGCATCCCCCGTCACTGTGGCGCGAGGGCGGATGAAAGGACTGGAGGGGATGCGGGAAATCAATTGAATGGGGAACCGGTAGCCGAACACGCAGACTCACTGTGATTAACGGGATGAAATTGAATTGGGCGAAAGAAGACTGAGCTATTTGGTGTCAGTAGGTCGTGCAGCAAGCAGCGTCTCAAGTGACTGGATGAGCAGGACAAAGTGAAATAAACCATAATGCAGGTTAACTGTTGATGCACCAGCTGCCAAAAGAACGCCATTGGCCCTAATGCAAGCAAGGAAAATATCTCTCACCATGTGGGTAGTGGAATCCAGCCGCAACTGACGTACAGTGGGTTCTCACACACCTATGCCCATGGCATACCTGTTGCACTAATAATAGGTACACTACTGCCTCCTGCAGCAATATGATTGCAACCTGCAGGTCAGCATTATTGACTTTCATTCGTATAAGATTGATAAAAGAGGTATCTTCGCGTTGGTAGACGCTACATTGTGCCAGCAAGCACTTGCCACGCTCGTCCAACAAGTGACTGTTTCCTTCTCTGTCTGGAACTGCTGGCTCTTGGACCTGGCCCTCTCTGAAGAATCACCCCAAAACTTTTGCCTTCCTTCTCCTCTATTTTGTTTGCTGAATTCCTGTTTGCTGGCTTTAGGACTCTGTGCACTTTACCACTGATAATCAGTGCTAAAGTGCTTGTGCTCTCTCCCTAAAACATGGTAGGATTGGCTTATACCCAATTGGCATATTTAATTTACATATAAGTCCCTAGAAAAGTGGCACTTGATGTGCCCAGGGCTTGTAAATTAAATGCTACTAGTGGGACTACAACACTGACTGTGCCACCCACTTAAGTAGCCCTTTAAACATGTGTCAGGCCTGCCATTGCAGAGCCTGTGTGTGCAGTTTTAAACAGCCAGTTCGACCTGGCTAAATAACCCTTTCGCCAGGCCCAAACCATCCTTTTTAGGTCGAGCCTCGAGTAGCGCGCAAGCGCTGCTCTGGCAAGACTTTAAGTAAGGGGTTTCAGAAGCTGACCACACGCTCGTGCGTCGTGGCCTTTTTCGGGCGGTTACGCGCGAGCAAAAGGCCATGGTGCACGAGCGTGTGGTCACGCCTGCTGCTCGCAAGCGCACAAGCGCGCGCGACGTGCACTACAGCGCGTGAATACCCTCCCCCCCTCCTCCCACTCCCTCCTCGTCAGCTTCATTTTCCTTTCACTTTCGCGCGGCCGTGTCACTTTCACGGCCGCGCGGCTATCAGCTTAATTTAAAAAAAATTTTTTATTTTAACTTTCAGCTCGAGGCGCGCGCACCACTCGCGTCGCCCCCCCTCCTCCCCGCGCGTGCCTTCAAATGCTTGTTAATACATACAAGTCCCCCCTAGGGTAGGTCCTGGATAGCCCAGATGTCCAATGCATTTAAAAAGTCAGACATGTACTTTAAAGTTACATGTCCTGGTAGTAAAAACGCTTAAATCTGTTTTTCACTACTGGAAGGCATATCACTCTTGCATAGAATAAGATTGGAGTTGACTTATTACATTTTATAAGTAATTTCCAATTGCGAAGAGATAACCAGTTCATGTTTGGTGTCTCTGTAATCACAATTTAAAATCCTAACTTATGGTGAAGTAGGATTTTAAATTGCAATCGTGAAAATGCCACTTTTAGAAAGTTGGCATTTTCTTGCATTAGCCATTTAGTGCCTGTAGCTCTCTCTTGTCACATGACTGGGTGTTGCTGACAGTTGAGCTTTGTATATTCCTCCTCGACAGCCACACACAATAGGGGGCTTAGGTGTGCCTGGATAGCCCATCACTGGCTGGATGGGAGGGAGGAGCTTGGAACAGCACCACTTACACCTGAATAGGCTGTGTCCTTCCTCCACACAAAGGCTGCATACCCCCTGTAGTTAGTCTGGAGCCAGGGAAGAGAAGGCAGGATGCCAGGGGACTTCAAAGGGAAACCTCTAGAAGCTTCTTCCCCACTTCAAAGGCACAACTAAGTATAAGTTCTGGACCTCAGACACCAACTCTTCAGCACACTTCTGAATCTGTGAATACACTGCCAGGAAGAAGGACTGCTGAGTTGCTACAAGGACAGCCACTCTGCTGGACTGCACCCTGCTGTACTCTTGCTTTGTTGTGCTGTCCTGCTGCCCTCTTGCCTTGATGAGAGGGACTGGACCTGCATCTCTTTAAACCAGTACCCAGAGTGATTCCCATGGCTAGTTGGCTAGACTCCTAATTTGAACTTCAGGGACACAACAGGCTTCTAACAACCTTGCACCTGGACTCTGTGTGTCTACCATGTCAAGTGGTGCCACCCCAGTCCTGGGTTCTTGTAAGTGGTCTAAAGGTGCTTACCAACCCCTGTGGATCCAGCGGAACAGGTGCATCTCCTCTGTTATGCGGCTCAACCCCGAGCATAACTGGTGCATCTCTTCTGCCCACATTGCATCATTGGCGCAGGCCCTCACATCGCTAGTCAGCGGCACTCTGCATTGCAGTCTTGCATCTCTTCAGAACCGACACATCGCCCGACTGCATGGTGAATCCTAAGCGCCGGACTTCGCATCACAAGCTCAGTCAACAGGGTCCTCGATGATGACGCAGGCCCTCACATTGCAGCCTTGCTGCATCTCAGAACCGACGCATCGCTGAAGCTGTGCAATACATCTTCGATGCAGATCCACGCAATGCTCTGCAAACCAAGATTGAAGATACTCTTGTTCAGCGGGCCCAACTGGGTCTCTATAGCTGGCCCATGCTCCATTGCGGTGGCTTGAATTTATGATTATGACCCCGTCCAACCAGATATCTGCAGTTGGCGCTTTATGCCTTTTGGCACTATTTTCACTAAAACCTTCAAATTCTCTGGTTCTACAAATAGAATTATTGTTGTTTTGCTCTTGTTTTATTTATTAAATTCAGCTCTATTTTTCTAACCTTGCGTGGTGTTTTCACTGTTTCACTGTTTTAAGTGTTGTGCAAATACTTTACATATTGCCTCGTAGTTGAGCTCTGTGCCAAGCTACAGAGGGAGTGAGCACGGGTTAATGTGGGAATTGCTCGTGCCGTGCCTTACCTTGACAAGGGCTGTGGTTGCTGCTTGACCAGGGCTCACACCCCAGTCAACCAACATCCCAATTTCTTATACTGGTTCATATGCTAACCTCTCTTTCCATACTATTCATAGGTGGTATGAGGTGCATAATGTTTGCATTTTTTCAGTATCTACCACTATCATAATTTTTTTAAATTAAAAGCACACTTACTTATGATCTGCCCATTGCTTGATAAAATTAGGACACACAGGGGAATGGCCACAGGAAAACAAACATTGGTAAAACCATTAATAGGTATGGTTTTAATGTACTAACACAGACATGCATAAATGCTGTTTGCATGTGTTACTATATTAAAGCAAGACCTATTGACTTTGCACTTGCTTTTTTTCTGGATGTCTCACAGTGGTAGGTCCACTAGATTTGAGCTTGCTGACTAATGAAAGCTACCACTTTGTCCAGAAAGCAACCTTCCTTTCTCACCCGACATGTCAGACCAGTTACCTCCCTCTCCATGGAGCATCAGCAGGATGATCCCTTCCACCTTTCTCCCAAAACCATCAGAACACACCTAAACTTATCTGCCCCAGCGCTGACTTCTTCAGGGCTCTGGTTCCTCTTGGAAAATTTCAAAGACAATATGGTCTTGTGGCTCTCAACAGTGGGGCAACAAGTTGGAGTCGTGGTCTAGGACAATCCTGCTGCGGGTTGTTGGCTTGTCCTCATCTGCACTTTCCTGTCTGTGAATGTCTCTAACTTGCCCGACACACCTGCTTACCTTTTTCCCTGCCAGCCTTGCTGTGTGCTTGATCTTCCTTGTCCAACAATAAACCCAAAGAGATACTAGTGATGGAGCGCCACTTTCACCAGAGATTGGGCAAGTTGGCAACCATCTTGTAAAGAAACCCTCCTTTACTTTTCTACCAAACTGTGTCGTACGAGCCTGGTATCATTACAAGTCAGGCAATAGCAAAGCCAATATGTGTGGCTTACATTCTGAGTCCAAACAAAAATATTGCAAAAAAACTGCTGCAGTGAAAAAACAACAAAAAACTATTGCTTTCTGTATACCATGTAATTATGGGATAATGTTTAATGTGTCATGATTCAGTGTACTTTTGAGATATAAAATAGTACCTCATACATTGCAATGCAACTACTTCATGGAAGACAATGAAATTGCAAATAGAGTTTGTTGCACACCTCTGTTCCCAACCTTATATATTAATTACCTCCTTAGGGTGGAATTAGAACCGTTGGTATGATTAAGGGCCTGATCATGACACTTGCAGTGCAGGAGTGGGCCGTCACGCTGCTGCCCCGCTCCTGCCCCGCCAAAGCTCACCACCGGTCGCCAGCCAGATTACAAGTATTTTTGTAGTCTGGCGGGTGGTCCCTTTGTGTTCCCACATTGGTGCCTTTCAATAAGGCACCGTAATGAGAATGTCAAAGGCCGTTCCTGCACGGCATGGACTGTTAAGTCCATGCCGTGCAGGAACAGGGGGTGCAAGGACACAGGAGGGCACACCATGTGCCCCCCTGCATGTATCCCCAGGCCCAGAGGCACAAGGGGGCCCTGTGGGGCCCCTTGTCTTCCTCCTGGCCTCACTTTACATGGCGGGTTCACTGCCTTGAAAAGTGAGGTGGGGAGGAAACTCGTAATATGCTTGGTGGTGCAGCAGCGGCACCGCCAATCATATTGCGGTCTTAGGACCACCGCCGGGGATCGCTGATCCCCGGCGGTTGCGGCAGTCCCCACTCGGTCCGACCACTGCACTCGTAATGCGGCGGTCGGACCACAGTTGCGGCGGTCCACAACCACCACCGCACCTCCACCATGGGTTCAGTGGTACCATGGACCGCCAAACTCGTAATCAGGCCCTAGGTCTCACCCACTCAAGTTTTGTTACAGCTGATGGACCTCTGGGCCGTTGTTCAGTACTGAAAATCTGCATGTCAGGAACATGCAGGGCTTGATAGAACATGTCAAATGAAAGTCATCATAGACCAATGGATATAGTACAGGATAGAGTTTTGTATGTTTGGCAGGAAATTGAAATGTCCCAGCATTAGAACATAAGTGCAGCCCTAGGCGTCAGACGTATTCATCTTATGCCACTGCCTAATGATTCCAGCACCACTGATGGCAAGAGTGAGCTCAAATGTAGGTCCTTTAGAGATCAAAAATAAATCTTGATTACTTAAAATTTCTTGAGCATGGTTGTTCAAACTGTGATGATGTAGTAAACCCTGCGGTTAAAGCTAGTGAATTTCTGCATGCATTGTGCGTGGAATACCGTGGAATGCTGAGAGAGTTAGACGGAATCTGGTGATCTTGAGAAATTAAGCACTGAAAAGACCCATGCATTGTAATAAAAAGTTATGATCTAACCAGCGTGGGATGGATCATTCACCTCCACTATTAGATTCAGCTGTAACATTATCCACTTAATCACCATTGACCATCGTTCACAATAAAACACTTTGGGGCATATTCACAAGGAGCTATCGCCGAATTAACGGCACTTTATCGCAGCCAAAGTCGTGATAAATTCACCCCCCCCATTCACAAGCCGGTGTAAACAGCCCACAGCACCAGTTTTCCCGCGATAGCAGCAGCAAAAAACATCGCCACAGAGGACCCTGGCAAAAATCTCTAATGAGATGCAGAGTAGGCGTTCCCGTGACAAAAGCAGAGACAACTGCACACCTCAATATTCACAACGACCAGCCACATCCGCGATAAAAACACAAAACAGGCGATAAGGCGCGTTAGCACCAGGAAATCTACACCTGCTCTGACCTGGTGTAAACTCGGACGGCAGTCAGCACTACACAGCCCACACAGCCCAGGGCCACACCCGAAGGGCAACAGATGCCATGGAGCCACACATCATGCGGCCCGGACACCCAAGAGGGCCACAACACCCACCCCCACCACCCCAGGACCCCATCCCACACCCAGAACACCCCCACCCCGGACCAACACAGACCCAGCGCAGACAAAGACAGCGGAACCCCAGGAAACGTACCAGCCGCACAGACCCAACATCTGACAATGTCACCTTCCACTACAGGCTGAAAGGGACAACCAACCAACGCATCCTGACCATCATTGCCTAACAGGCCTACGGCAACAACACAGCGGACAACCAACATCCCACCCCACACAAAGCTGATGGCGTGGCTGCACCTGTTGGCCCCTGAGACCCCCCATCCAACACCCGCCAGAGTCGGAGGAGTCTCACAGCCAGCCACATACAAGTCCCCCACACCTGTCCTGGACATCACCATCACCCTGGTACCCCAGTCCCCATACGTACAACACAAAGCGCAGGATCTGCTGGAGACCAAGCAAGGACCGTACGCCATAGCAGGATGCACGCACGTGTTGGGGGCAACACAAAGCACACATGTACTACCTGTGACCCCTGGTGACACAGCGCACAATCACCGCAACAGGAAGCACACGTCTCACACCAATGTGCAGGCAACAACAGAACACCGTGGAACACCCAACAATGTCGCATCCAAATACACAGCCAGTGTGCATGATACCTTCATCCTTCGACAGTCCATCATCAACCAGCGTACCCAGGATGGCAACAAGGGAAATGTACAGCCCCTTGGCAATATACAAATGAACATCCCACACACCTCAACACCACAACCATGCAACTCACAACTCTGGCAATGCACACTTCACAAAATCACATACAACAGGCACAACAATATGCCCACCCACCACACACGACAGAACAACTTACAATGTCCACATGGGCAAGCCCTGAACATGACCCAGCAACGGCATGGCACCTCAGCCACACAATAGCTGAATGTGGGGAGGATGCAGGAGAACCATGATTGGGAAAGTACACAATGCCAACAGTGCAGGAGATGTGCTGGACACCTCGCAGCATGCAGAACACACCCATATCCGTGGTGACATACACCGCTTGTGTATGGGGTGTAGTGGACAGTGGACGCCACCATGTCACCACAGCCAGTGGGGGACATCGCAGAAATGTTGCCTGTTACGTCCCCCCCATGCGTCAGCGGAGTGGGATGGCCCGGCATACATCACGCCAGCGTAGGGGTGTGAATAAAAACCACGTAGGCCTGGGCGTGGTCCCCTTCCGGAAAGACCAACGTCTCTGCCAGGGCGGCACCTCCCACCCCTCCACGAGGCCGATGACATCCTTGTGAGCCGAGTTGCCTGCGATGCGGTGTGCCTGCCGGTCCCCGGCACGCTGGACCACGAACACGTCAGGCCCGCCCCTGCGCAGCCAGGCCACACTGATCACCTTCCGACACCGGTGTGTGTCAAGGAGGGCCCACCACATGCCGGCGCAAGCTCCAAGCCCGAGTCCCGCGAACTTGGCAGTCAGCTCAGACCACCAGGCCTCCACGACACAGGCCCGCTTTATTCCCTTTTCGTTGACGTACTCCACTGCCACCCCCGGACTACTCTTCGGACCAGTAGGTCCCACATGTGGAACTGTGTCTTGAGTCATGAATGGCAGTGACCCCATATCCCGGCCAGCGGCCACAGCACCAGACCCCCCCAGTTCAGTGAGGCATAGTTCCATATGGGCATCTTGCGACACGTGGTGCCACTAACCCTGTTCAACGCCAGCCTGCTACACGTGGTGCCACTAACCCTGTTCAATGCCAGCCTGCTACACGTGGTGCCACTAACCCTGTTCAACGCCAGCCTGCTACACGTGGTGCCACTGAACCTGAACTACGCAGGCCGGTGGGGCCATCCAACCTATGCAGGCGACACAATGTGAATGGGCCGTGCTGACTGCTGCCTCAGGCCTACACCACGGTCAGGTAGGTCACACATTTGGAACCGAGTCTTGATTACACTATGGCCGTGAACATCACTTAAGGCAGAGAACAATACACTATACACTCTCCAATGTGGTGGCAACAAGTCTGTGCATGGCATCACAACCACACGTATCTGTGGGCCTACGCGGACCACTGCCCTCGGCCTACGCTGCGCACGAGTGGGATCACTGATTTGTAACTGAACATCGGTAATTCAGAAGTAACCCTGGGCAAAGCACTACGCTACGCTTGCGTAGTTTGCGAAGTTTGCGCTACTTCGCACAACGCGAATTGCACGTAGCACAGTGCAAACAAGCGTAGCGTAGTGCAGCGGTCATTTTTTGCTTGCTCGCGGTCCTCAACGTCAAGTTGGCGACCGCGAGCAAGCAAAATGACATCAAGGCGAGACTTTTTCCTCGTTCGCGATCAGCAACATCAAGTTGCCGATCGCGAGCGTGGAAAATAAACCTCCCGGCGAGATTCTCAACGCGGGGAGGTCAGGTTTCTCATTGTGAGTGGTCGCGTATGCTCGCGACCGCTCGCGATGAGAAACTACCAGTCCGCATTGAGAAAGCTGCCGCTCGAGTAAAAATCTACTCGAGCGGCAGTAAAAGACAGCTCGCACTGTGCAAGATGCCGTTTTCAATGATTGCACAGTGCGGACAAGCATCCGGCACTGTGCAATCATTGCGAACAGTGCACTACGCAGTTCGCGTGAGTGCTACGCGTAGCTCGCATAGTGCGAACTGCACTTTGCGTAGCTTCGCGTAGCGCTACTTCCGCGAACTACGCCCAGGCTTATTCAGAAGGCAGAATACATTTCCTCGCACGCACGGAGGGGCGTAAGAGGATGACACGTTGCAGTCCGGAGGGAACAGGATCAGCGTCACAGAGGTGATTGAACACGACCGACAACTGCCACTGTGTCACCAACACTGTGCCTCGCGAGCCAACGACCCGTGGCTGTGGGCCACTGCTGACCGCTGCCTCCGGCCTACACTGTGGTCCAGTAGGTCACAGAGCCTTGATTTGGCAATTTTGGAGTTCACATCTGTGTACCGGCATCATCGCAGACTGCATCCCCTCACAGCACCTGTGCCACTAAGTTTGTTCCCCGACATACATGGACACTCACTGGTCGTACATTGGTGGCGTTTGAGTCTATGGACTAGGGGCTAGTTTTCATCCTCATGTAGCTGATCCCGAATTGTTGGTGTAAACGAGGGTTGCGCTTTCCACTCCTCCATTTGCTGCTTCCAGATGACATCAGACCTTCTGCATCATGCCCTGGAGGACACCTTCCACTGTCCCCCGGAACCCTCCACGAAATACACCTCGGACATTGATGGGGACCCGCTCAGGTCGCATGGCCAATCTGACTGCACAGCATGTCACCGTCCCGTGGCTGGGTGCCTGTGCCGGCCGCAGTGCATCCGGGGCCACTAACTCTGTGCTGGTTAGGTCTGGGACACCTTCTTCTGAGACATTGAATGGCCTCTGTAGCGATGGTCTTGGGGTCATCAACGCCATGTGTCTGTGGCCCTGGGCTGTCCGCATCCTCCGGCCTCAACTGAGGGCCATCAGGGCCCATGCAAAGCATCGAGTCTTGACCGGCCCGGACGTCGCATCACCGCAGGAGACGCACGCCACCACCGCAAGGACCACCTCCAACCGCCATCTGCCAGAGTCGAAAGGGTAGTCCTGACAGACCTACGGAGTTGCTCAGACCTGTCGTGGATGCCATCATCGGCCTGATACCCTGCTCAGCACTCGAGGTGCCAGTGACTCAGTGCACCGCAAGCCATTGTCCGTTACTGATTGAGTTTTGTGCTGTTGTGAGGTTGCGCAGCAATGTCACCTCATGCAGTGGGGAAGGCCTGGGACCATGATGAGGAGGATGTGTCAAGTGTGCGGACGGGAGAAGGCACAGACAATGGGAGGGCAGGAGGCAACAGCCCCAAGGCAGGAATGCAGACTGGTGGTGGTAGTCAAGCTACACACCCGGATCTAATACTGGGTATTGCGCTGTGGACTGCGGACGCAACTGTCACCTCAGGCAGTGTGGGAGACCTGGGACGTTGATGAGGAAGTTGATGCAGGTGTAACACACCCCACTGCATCTGCATCAGGACTAACCCGAAGGGACACAATCCTAGCAATTTCTTCACATGAGTGCGCTCTTCTCTAGTGCCCCTACCTCAGTGCACTGCAACTCACGGAACCTCCTGACTGATTATTGGGTGTCCTCTGTCCTTACTCTGGATCCCTCCATGTTGCTCTGCATTTGACTCTGTTATGCTGGTGTTTTCTGTTTCCATTACACTGGTGTCCACTGTTCAGGTTGTTGCCAGCACCAAGCACTCCGTGCGGGCTGGCTTATACTCACCCCACACACATCCAGCACAGGCGTCACTGTACATGTGGCCCTGCCAATAAAGGGGCCGGGCGCACGTGCCCGTAGCCAGTTCAACATGATATGTGCATGTGTCTCTGTGGGGGTGTGGGTCTCCTTTGTGGGGTGTAGGTGGTCCCTGAAGGGTATTGGACACCCACGTATGTGTTCTAGTTCACATTCCATGGTTTCGGCAACACCCTCACCTGTTGGGCCACCTCCTTTTGGCGTTCTGCCACCTGGCATTGGGATGCCATGTGTGGGTGGGTGACGTGTTGTGAGGCAGCCGTTATTGCGGGTGCTTCATGCTGTGTGGTCTGTTGCAGAGTCTGGGTTCTCCTCTGAGTAGCTTGTCTGCCCTGGTCCTGCTGGTGGGTTGTGTGGGATGTCCATGGGCTGTTGTAGGGCGTCGGTGTCGGGGGTGTGGTGTTCGTCTCAGGCATCACTGATGGGTTGTCTTTTCTGACCTGCTGGAGGTGTTGTTTATCCCTCTGCATTGTGAAGGGGAGGTGCATGTTGGCATTGTGTTGGCGCCTTGTTCTTGTCGACATGCAGAGTGTGTGACAATGTACATTGTGACTGTTTGGGCGGTGGTGGCTATTTGAGTTGGGACAGTGTACATTTGGCCTACATGGCTGATGTGGGGTTGTAGGGGAAGATGTGCATCTCACAGTTCCCTGCTCTGTCCAATGTGATTGTTCTGTTTCTGCGCCTGGGTGGACCCAGTTGTGTCCCCTGTTTTGCAGTGTGGGTGTTGCACTTTGTGCCACATTGTCATGGTATGTGCTGTGATTGCTATGTGTGTGTGCTGCAGTGTGCTACGGGGATGGGGGACTTTTCCCTGGGTAATTGTGGATGTGCAGTGTGCTACACCTCATTGTGCATGTGTGGCATTGTGCCATCACCCCCCGTCCCCCCAGTCCCTGTTGGATCCTCACCCTGTTGTTGTTGTGTCAGGTCCTGTCGAGCTGTGTCCGTACTCCCTACTCCTTGCACCCTCTCCACACTGATGACTGTGGCCTGGGTTTCCTCCTGCTCCTCCTGTGTCGCTGGACTGCCACCTCCTGTCGCCGTTGCTGCCTTCCTGTTGGCAGCGGGTTTGTGCCTGGTTTAGGTTGTCACGTCCTGGCGGAGCCTCTTGGCCTCCTGGATTGGCCTCCTGGGCTCTGCGACTGCATTCCAGGCGGTCTGCTTGTGGGTCATTTGCTGGTAGTGTTCTGTCACCTCCATGGCTTTGGTCTTGTTTTCCTGCGGTCTGCACCCCGTCTTCCTCTCCCTTTTCTCCTTGGCCTTCCCCGAGCCAGTTGTTCCTTGCTGGTGGTCTGTGGGGGTTGTGGGGTTCGCGTTGCCCTCTGCGCTGGGTTAGAGTGCATGGATGTTGCTACGTGCTTTGGCTTGTTTCTGGTGTGTTGTGCCTGTGGTTTTATGGTGCAATTGCCCACCAGACGCGTGGGAGTTGCAGGCCTGAGGCTGCTTTTCGCAGCTTTTTGTACTGCGATTGGCCTCATCGCATGATTTCTCGCGTTCGCGTTTCGCATTTTATGGGCGTGGTGTTGATTTCCACGCTGGCATTTGACGCGTTATCTGGTGTCTATCGCATGCTACTACCTTGTTGTGAATTCCACGTTGACATGGGGTTATTTTCCCGTGATAGGCTGCGTTATTGAAAGTTGCGTTACGCTACTCTTGCGGTAGTTATCACACGTTCTTGTGAATATACCCCTTTGTTGCTAACTGAAAGCAGCCAGTACAGTAGATGCACATCTCTTTAATCCACGACAAAAATTTTGACCAGCTCAGGCACACAATGGCAGAATGCATTCTCCCGTTTCAAAGGTGTCCAAGCTCAAACATGGAACAGTGACAATGAGTTTCTTCTCGATCTTCCATTTTAAAAAGTGTAATCAAAGAATTGATGCAAAAAATGCATTTTTACAAATCACGTCATTTGTTGTCCACATGGGTGAGCATTATGTTTTTGACTGTCCGGGAATTTGACACCACTACACAGGAATAAAATAAACAGCTTCTTTTTAACATCAATGAGTGGTAAAACATACAATTTCATTGTATATCATTGATGTAATTTCCATCTGACGTGACAGTGAGGCAGTGGTGGCTATATTAAAATGGTGAGGGCTTTGCTTTTGAAATATTCAGAAAATGATGGAGTAGAAACTCACAACATAACTAGCACTGCAAACATTATGAAACTGACTTATGAAGAAAGACCTATTCAAATTAGTTTTCCATTTCAAATTAAGCACGCAGGTTGACATGACATTGCTGTGCAGAAAGACAGTGTGGGATTCACACACTGCCATAAGGAAGGGTCATCACAGCCTTCCCCACCAAGCTGGCAAGTAATAGGAGCCTTACTGGTGCCACTACATACAACTCCATAAAGAAGAGCAATAAAACTATGGTATTATTTTGGCAGAGTGTGTGTGCACGCTCCTTCATCCAACAGTATACTTCGAAGCCTGATTTCAGCAGTGGAGGCTGGCATCCACGAAAAAATTCAATTAAACACTTACTGAGTCCTCCATACTGGACCTCTTTCTTCAACTATAGCCCTGCCACCAGGAAACTCTTTTGACCGATCCTGGCGCTTCTCTCATGCAGCATAATGCCGCACCCTGATTGGAGGGAGTGGCCTCATTGAGCACTCTGCAGCTCTCTGGAGGCTTGCACTTGCTCTAACCCAGTGGGTTAGAGATGTTTAAAGTGCGCATGTGTGGCTGGCCGTCGCAAGATGGCCGGCTAAAAGACATGCACACTTTAAACAGTGCACATACAGCCTACCCTCCTCTCCGGTGCTGTCACTCATCAGGCCCCGCCCCGTCCTGACGCTCTGTTCAGGACGGGGAATGAAAAATAAAATGGTAATGAATTACCATTTTATTTTTCAACTCTGGGGCTTTGGGGGTAGTTTAAGTGGGGCAACGCTTCTCCGCTCCAATGGAGTAGCCGCCCCTGGATTTGAGTGCCTTCCAAGGGTACTTGCAGCATTTTCAATGGTTATGGCTCCATGCAAAAGCCTCCCACAGGCCAGACAGAAAGGTGCGGTTTGGCTTTGCCGAATGCTTGCCTGCCATTGGAGCACACAGGCTCGCGCACACCTTTGGTTATAGGCAGAAAGATACCCCTATTGGAAACCACAATTTCTCACAAATAGGACCCACCTGTTGCATAATGGGACAGAAAATGTTAATAACCACTCATTAAAGAAATTGGGACGGGAAGATTTCTAGTTTCAAAATGTGTAATCTGATTCCTGAAGCATATTTTTTTAATTTTAAGTAAAAGTGTATGAGCTATACTTACAAATAAAAACAAATGGCTCACAAGACACACATTTGTCTAATGCATTAGTGAGCAGACCTAAGATGAGAAATACAACACGATACAGGAGTGTACTGCTGCGAGTTCTCGTAGAATTATACAGAGACATTGCAATAGATTAATTCAAAGGACTTCAAGATGGCGTTCACGTTTAAAAAGCAATATAGCATTAATCAAATAGATGTTTAATTTTTTTTAGATACTGGGAGAAACTTGTAAGAGAGACAGATAATTTTATCAGGAAAAACAACGCTTCTTCTAACCACTGTGCTTTATTTCGCAAGAGCCTATGGTACTGCACTGCTAAGCGTAGGTTATCATGTAAATAGGCTAAAGTGAATGAACGAAGACCTTCCATAGCACATCCTGGCTTCCAGGGTTTAACAGCCATGGATGAAGGGCCCAGTTGTGCTCAATGAACCAGACATTGTTTGCTTTTATCAATAAATAAATTAAGTATAACTTTTGTAACCTCTGTTTTGAATGTCCACAGAAAACATTGTACGGGTGCCACTGTATACTAAGCGTCAAAGAGAACAGTGAACATTCAACATTTGCTGCTAGATTGAAATCTTCAGAGACTGGTCTTTTGGGAAAATTAAATACTTAAATAGACAAGCCTGCCAGAGGTCTACATTTTAAGAATTGAACATTTGCTGGTGAAACTGCGTGACCTTGCAAACTATGAATTTTGCCCCACCAGTGGGCTAAATTTCCACAAAAACAAGTTCTAATGGAGTTCCTCAGTAGGAATTTTCTCACTAAGGGGCATATTCTCAAGGACTCATCGCCGAGTTAACGGCACTTTAGCGCAGCAAAAGTGGCGAAAGAATCATCACCCCATTCACAAGCTGGTGCAAACTCCCCACATCGCCAGTATACCAGCGATAGCTGCCGCGAAAAAACATCGCCACGGATGAGAGAGACAACTAACGCTAATGATATGCAGAGTAGGCGTTCCCGTGCAAAAACTCACGAAAACTACACTTCGCGATATTCACAACGACTAGCCAGATCTGCGATGCGATCCAAAAACAGGCGATAAGGCACGTTAGCAGCAGGGATTTAACACCTGCCTCCTACCGGTGTTCAGCAGGACGGCCAACTGCAGTATGAAAGGGAGCCCAGCCCAGAGCCACATCGGCAGACCAACACATGTCATGGAGCTACTGATCATGCAGCTCGGTGCCCCAAGAGGCCCACAACACCCACCGCCACCCCCCCAGGCCACCCACCCCCCCAGGACCATCCCCCCCGGACTACCACCGAGGCAGCGCAGAATGAGACAGCGGTCCTTCCGAAACGCACCAGCCTCGGAGACTTAACGCCAGAGGAAGTCATTGCCCACTACAGGCTCAAAAGGACGACCATCCTCCGCATCCTGACCCACATTGCCCACGGGCTGACGGTACCAACACAGCGGACAACCAACATCCCTCCGCAGACAAAGCTGCTGGCTGTGCTGCACCTGTTGGCCTCTGGTACCTTCCAACCAACAACTGCCAGAGTCGGAGGAGTCTCACAGCCAGCCCTATCAAAGTTCCTCACACCTGTCTTGGATGCCATCATCAGCTTGGTACCCCAGTACCTTCACTTCCCCCACACTGTGCAGGAACAGCTGGAGACCAAGCAAGGCTTCTACGCCATAGCTGGCTTCCTGCACGTGTTGGGGGCAATTGACTGCACACATGTCCTACTTGTGCCCCCTGCCGACACTGCACACAATTACCGCAACAGGAAGCACACGCATTCCATCAATGTGCAGGCAATAGTGGACCACAGGGGACTCTTCACCAACGTCGTCGCCAACTACCCAGGCAGTGTGCATGATTCCTACATCTTCCGACAGTCCATCATCAACCAGCGCTTCGAGGATGGCACCTACGGAAATGCACTGCTCGTTGGTAAGTACCAACGGAACACACCACACACCTCTAATCCACAATCATGCAACTCGCAACTGTGGGAATGCACACGTTACAACATCACATATGACATGCCAAACAACATGCCCACCTACCAGACATGACAACACATGGAACTGTGGTAACAGGGGCCAGACATGTAGACAAGCCATCCACGTCATGGCACCTCTGCCACACAATAGCAGGATGTGGTGAGAGGTGGGAACCAAGTATGTGCGAGGGAGGCAAGTGACCCATGAATCAGAATGTACACAATGCCAAGTGTGGCGGGGATGTGCTGGACAGACTCAAGTATGCAGAGCACAGACATGTCCATGTGGACATATACTGCTGGTGTTTGTAATGTCATAGACAGTGGGCGCAACCATGTTACCTCAGGCAGTGGGGTAGACCCTGGACATGTAGCTATGTCGTCCCCCCCTGTAAGCGTAAGCGGAGTGGGCTGGGCCAGCGTAGGAGTGGGAATCAATAGCCTGGGGCTCAGGGCGTGGTTCACTTCTGGGATGGCCACCAAGGCAACTACTGCGTGTGTCTCTGTTTCCGCCATATCCTGACCATAGGCCTACTCACACATGGCCGACCACCTTCAACGGCCAATATCACAGTGTCGTTGTCAGGCTTGTAGACATGCGCAGACAGTCATGACAATGGGGTGTTCTAGGAGTGCAAGTGATGCAACCGCGCAGCGCACACAAGTAAATAGGCTCGGGGGGAGTGAGGAGCAGCTGTGAGGCAACGTACTACACATGGATGCATGGATGCCACTCATTTGCCACATGCAAGACATGTCAGACATGTATCCCAAAGTCCCACACATCACACACCAATATACTAATAAGCCTGCCAACACAGAATGCCGAACCACCGATTGACACATCTCTCTCCCCTGTCACAGGTGATCAAGGATATGCACTCTGCCCGTGGATGATGACACCCCTCTGAGCCCCGAACACCCAGGCCCAGAGGCAGTACAATGCGGCCCACATACGCACCAGGGGCATTGTGGAGCGCTCATTTGGCGTGTTGAAGTCACGTTTCAGGTGCCTGGACATCACAGGTGGAAGACTCCTGTACAGCCCGCAAATAGTGTGCAAGATGATCATTGCATGTTGTGTGTTGCACAACATATGTGTACGCACCAATGCCCCATGGATCCAAGTGCCTGATGCACCAGACGATGATGATGAAGATGAGGCAGGTGGACCACACCCCAGTGCAGCAGCAGCTGGAATAGCCCGAAGGGACACTATCATTCACAATTTCTTCACATAAGCACGTCACATAGGGACTGTCCTTAGCAATCATGGGACAGGTCAAAATGGCCACAGGCACAGCATGTGCAAATAAATTAATTCCTAGACACATTCCCTGTGTGCATGTCACTCCTCTGCATTGGCACATCGCTCTGACAAGTGTATGTGCAACATTTAGTGCTGTCAATTTCACCAATGGCAATTGGATGGTGGGAGTGTCACCTCCGTTATCGGGATCCTGTTTTCCTGTGGACTGAACCGCGTCTTCCTCTTCTTCTTCTCCTTGCCCTTCCCTGGCCCGAGGTCCCAGGCTGGCCCTCCGTTGGGCTAGTGGGGTTCGGGTTGTCCTCTATACTTGCTCCAGCTCCCTCCATTGTGCTTCGCAGTTGTTATGTTTTTTTTATTTATTTCTGTTTTTTTTGCTGCTTTTATGGTGCTTTTTCCCGCCTGATGTGGGAATTGCAAGCCTGCCGCTGCTTGTCGCTGATTTTTCTATCGCGGTTGGGCCCATCGCAACTTTTATCACATTCGGGTTTCCTTTTTTATCGCTGTCGCGGTAGTTGTATCGCGGACATTTGACGTGTTATTGGGAAACTATCGCATGTTACCGCCGTGTTGAGAATACGACGTTAACACAGAGTTATTTTCCCGCGATAGACGGCGATATGAAAACGTGCGTTAGCCTTTTTTGGCGATGATTATCGCACGTTCTTGGGAATATCCCCCTAACGCTTTTATTTGCTGAGGTAATCTCTCCAATACCTTTTTTGCTGCAGGATTTACTGCAGAACCTTTTCTTTGCGGTGGAATTTTTAAGATAAATGTAGTTTGTACTATGCTTTGCTTTTTCAAAAAATACTATGTCAGCTTTTGACCCGGAAGGTAACGTTTTGAAAATATTATTGTTTCTAGTCTTAAATAAAACCCATTTAAAAATCTAAACAACAACATATTGGTAAATATTTACTATAGATGTGTTTTACATTACAAAAGGGTATTGCTTATTTATCCAGAGCTTTCAGGATCGGAGTGCAGGCATAGTTTACACATCTATGGCCCACTATTATGATTGCGGGTGGACCGCCACTCACAGGCCGTCGGTCCGCCCGTAATACAGGGCATTGGTCAGACCGCTGCATTATGATGCAGCTGGTCAGACCACAGTGGACGGGGGGGAGGACTGCCACCTCCGATAGGATCCAAGATCCCATTGGGGCGGCGGTCGGAATCCTAACTCTACAATGAAGTTCCACTTGTGACAGCAATCCTATGAGAGCTCACATGGTAGAAAGTTGCCAGCATGCTAGACTTAGAAGAGGAAACTGGGTGCAAGGATCAGTCAGTCTTGACATTTATGTTCCAGGCAGCAGTACTTTGTATACTCACAGACACACTTGAAGAAACTCACACTGTCTTTGGCCTGAACTCAAGAACTCCTAATCATGGCTTATTATAAACTCCAGCCCACAACCTGAACTCACCTAGACACCTAGAGGTGACTCATTTCCCAGGTACACACTATACAAGCGTAATATGCTGAATGAAGCAAACTACAGAAAAACAACATCCTGAAAATAACAAACACTTTTAGGGAACAACAGATTAAACATGTGAAATGTAAACAAGAACTACATCATTGACGTGGATTACCCTAACTTTTTTACAGTTACTGTTCCGAAGTTGATCAGTGTTTTTCCTGAAAAATTACAAGCAATAATGTAGTGCACAGTAGGGGCCCTTTATGTGTCAGTTTTTAATTACTGCTGGGTCTGAGACCCAGAGGGACACAGCCCACTTAAAGCCCCATTTGAAGCGCTAGCAAGGCCCTTACTCTGGAGAGTGGAGAAGAGCATGTTGTGTATCCCTGTTAGTATGCACCGTGCTTCAGAGATAGGGCACAGTAAAGCACAAATCTTGTTTCAGATGCCTGATTAGGCATGTGGTAGGGCTGTTGTCCATTGAATAGTGTAAAATCACGCTACCAACTTACATTTTATTCCAGATAGTGCTGCACTGAAGAATTTGCTTTTTGTTGTCTGGGCAGCGTGCAGGGGTCAGGGTAGGCCAAGTCACTTTAGGGCAGCAGGCACAATGAAGACAGGAGCCCCACATTTCTGCTCAGTGCAGGCTGACGCATGCAGTGGTTCACACATGGCACCTGGCAGCAGACTATAGCCCAGATTTTCTCAACAGTCACGGAACACAGTGCAGAGGACAGAAATGTTGCGCTGTGTTTCGTGACAGGGGTGGAGCAAGGGAGCACCATATCTACAGAGCTATGGCTCTCTCCTCCCCTCTCCGTAGCGCTGGGGCAGAATTTAAACAGTAACTAACGCAGGAATATAGAAAAATGCAAAAACGGTAGCAAACAGAAAGTGCATCAGTGAGCAAGCAGGGCAGCCATCTAACGTTCAGCATCAGGGTGTACATAGGTGCTTTACCAGTATACAGAAGTGGTCCAGAAAAACTGGACAGTATTATTATATTTTAGTTAATAAAATTACTAGGGGTGGGCGTAGCTGGCATAATTCTTTCCAGCATAATTACTCGTAATTACTGCAAAATTACTCCTAATTATGCCTGAAAAGAATAATTCAGCACATAGCACTATTTTCTTAGTGCACAATGCACCCTCGCATCCAAAATTGGCACAAGGATACTTTGCGATAAGAAAATAGCACTGAATTCTACAGGATACCAACAGCAGTAGCCAATAGCTGCTCGCTCACTCTTATTTCATTGTTCTTGTTCTCCTGCAGTAGGAATTTTTGCCCCAAATTACTCTTAATCACTCAAGCTGGCATAATCGCGTAATTTCAGTCAATTTGCATCACATGAGTAAAACATAATTACTGAAATTACTCTAGAGTAATAAAAAATTTCCTAGGCCTAAAAAATACCTCATCTAAAATGTTGATATTTGTTGTTAATTTTTTACTTTTAAAAAGGCCACATTTATAAAAAGTGACAGTAAAAAAATACAGTCAGATTGATTTCCTGATTTAATCGTTTTGCTATTCATCACTGCACTTGGAGAACTTACATAGGATAGGGTATGTTAGACCTGTCATCCTTAGGTTTGTCTTCCCCCAAATCACATGTCTGCTTAGCACCACTTTTTGCTTTATCTTTTTGTTGGCCTTAGGTCTCTGAGCACTTTTCCACTGCTAACCAGTGCTAAAGTGCATCTGCTTCTCCCCTAAACACAGTGACATTGGTGAATACACGATTGGCATATTCAGTTTACTTATAAGCCTCTTTTAAAGTGGTATACCATATACCTATATTTGTAATCTAAATTCTACTAGGGGACTTCAGCACTGGTTGTGCCACCCTCACAAGTAGCCTTTCAAACCTGTCTCAGGCCTGCCATTGCTGGCCCTGTGTGCATTTCTTCTTGGCATCTAAAATTTCTTACCAAGCCTTAAACTCCTCTTTTATTACACATAAGTGACCCCTAAGATAGGCCCTAGGTAGCCCTGTGGGCAGGATGCTGTGTGAGTAAAAGGTGTGACATGTACTTTTAAGTTTACATGTCCTGGTAGTGACAAACAGCTAAATTCTTTTGTTACTACTGTGAGGACTACTCCTCTCAGAGGCTACCATTGGGAATTCTTTAAAACACTTTTAAGCTGTAATTCCTGATTCGAAAGGAGAATCGATATCATGTTTCATGTCTTTGGAATAGTAATGAGAAATCATCTTTAATGATAACTTTGTATTTAACATTACTATTTTAGAAATGCCACTTTTAGAAAGTAGACATTTCTCTGCTCTTAACTTAGCTCTGTGTGCCTGCAGCCCGTCTCCAATACACATCAGGGGTGGGTGACAGCTACACTTTGTGCATTCCCTCTAGACAGCCACAAACGCAGGAAGGGTGGATCTGACAGGGAACCTATCTGCATTCATCTACATTCTGATAGCCTTCCTGGGCAGGGAGAGGGAGCTGACACTTACATCTGAATAGGCAGTGTCCTGTGTCTCACACAAATGGCTGATTACCCTCCACAGATAGCCTGGCAGACAGGGCTGGGATAAAAGGGGATCTGTGCACTTCAAGGGCTTGCTTTGAAGTCATCCCTACTTCAAAGGCATATTTGGGTATTAGTACTGGGGTTCTGACCCTACCAGGACAGTGAACTACTGGACCTGTGAATAACTCTGCCAGGAGTAAGGACTGCTGTGCAAAAAGGATTGCCACTCTGCTTGACTGACTGTTCTTAAGGAACTGCTTCACTGCTGTGCTGAGCTGCCCTGCTGCCTGCTGATCTCTGCCCTGCTGAGGACATGGACTGGACCCATCTACATTGAACCCAAAGTGACTCCAAGGGGCTTTGTGGCTTGACTCCTGTGTCTGAATTCTCAGGTTAGTCAAAGACTTCCTACATGCTCTGCTGCTGGACTCTTCCATCTGTATGTTCTCCCTTGCCTGAGGTGCCAATCCAGTCCTGGGCCTCAGAAGTGGGTTTTGCAGCAGTTTCTGTATCAAAATCGCCGCAGTGACGACTTTGGCCAAATTGGAACCAGCACATTACCCTTCGATGACATTGCCTCGGCAGACTGCACAGCTCGACACTAACAAGCAGCGCGGCTTGACATAGACGCAGCACTTGCATCGTAAAGGGATTCGACGTCGAAGCCTTCATCGACCTCACGGATCGGCGCCGACGCTTTGCCTCTATTCACAGGTTTGACAATGACGCAGCACCTCCTCGACTCCATGCATCGAGCCTTCGACGCTTGCTCCATCCAAGGTACTTTGTCAGTGGGACCTGCCTCAGTCCTGTAGCCGGCCTGCCCTCCATTGCGGTTTGCCTGAACTTTGGATTTACCCCAGTGTAGTGCGAACTCATGTAACCCCTTAGCGCTATTGACTTAAAAACATTATTTTGGGGTTTTCCTTTAAAAATTCATAACTCCGGTTCTGCTTATTGGATTTTTGTCATTTTGGTCTTGATTTTCCAATACAAATATTCTCTATTTTTCTACACCTTTGTGGAGTATTTATTTGGTGTTTTCATTGTGTTACTGTGCGTGTGTGTTGCACAAATACTTTACACATTGCCTCTTTAGATAAGCCTGACTGCTCTGTGCCAAGCTACCAGAGGGTGAGCACAGGTTATCTTTCAGTGTGTATCTAGCTTACCCTGACTAGGATCGTGGTCCCTGCTTGGACAGGGTGCATACCTCTGCCAACTAGAGACCAAATTTCAAACACGGTATGATTACAAGTGAGGTAGATTTAAGTATGCTGTGGTGGCTGGTGGAATTTGAAAGTTGTGGGGCGTACGACCAACTAATAAACTTTGTCATGCAAGTGAACGTAAAGAGTAAGCTGGACATTTCCTAAAGGGAGTCATGGAGGTTCTCTTCTCGAGGAAATGTTTAAAACCTGGTGTAAAATGATGCATTTTCGAGCACAATTTCATCCTCCCACGATGGTGCTCTTAAAGTAGGTATCCAGCCTGCCATTTCAGGCTGATACGCGCAATTGTGCATTTACTCAGATTGGCCTGTGTGAGTCACTAGCCACTCTGAGGGGACCTTTCACTTCCACATGAGGATACCAAGGGTACGTTCTAAGGGGTGAAGCAAGTGGTAGGTGAAAGGCAGGGCAGGTACTCAGGTGTGTCCCCTGCCCCAGTAGTGAAGAATAACCATGTGTGTTTTCGCTACCTATGAGGTTTGGTCTTCCCATAAGCTAGCATGGAGAAATGGTTGATATTACTTCAGGCTGCAATAGTGGATTGCAGAGGAGCAGCCTCATGATGTTTCCTATCCGCAGCAACAACCCCTTCCCAGTGGTCAACGTGGCTTTGTCATGATTTGTGTAGAAATGCCATTACTCGAAAGTGGGCATTTCTGTGCTCTAAAATTCTTTATGTGCCTTGGTGCTTGGCTACAGTCCACACTGGAGGTTGGGGGAACATATCTGGGCATTCCCCAGCGACAGCTATAAACAATGGACATTCAATTGTAACAACAGACCTCTGCCATTTGCGGGCCTGTCTGCAGAGATTGTAGGAGGAGGTTTTGACACAAGGCCCTTGGAGCCAGATCGTGGCCCCACTAAAGATTTAGATATGCATTCCACAGCCTCATGGCAGACAGGACTGACATTTAGGGGAGACATCTGTGGTTTTAAGGGAAACCTTTGAACCACCCCCAACTTCAAAGGCACACTCAGTATAACTGCTGGTGCCATCCTGCAGCAAAGAATGAGATACACTTGTGGAGACGTATAGGACCATAGAATCTGGACTACGTGGTGCACATTGCCAGAGGACTCTGTTGTTCACAAGGAGGATTACTGCTATTAAATAGACCGCGTGCTCTTCCTGAATCGTTACTGGCCTGGGCCGAATACCTGCTGCTGTGTGGCACCCTGAAGTGTGCTCTCCAAGGGCCTGTTGAGCTTGCCCCTGTTGCCTCGGAGATCTCAGAGACATCAAAGATCTTCCACCAGGGACCCACTCAATCTACCTGTGACACCTGGATAGCGGTGCCCACTCAAGTGCCCCCATCATCTGCTGGAATCCAACTGGTAGCGCGGTGGGAGCCTGGAACTAAGTATTGTGCCTGGAGGCCGGATTGCCTGATGCGGAGCCCCGAAGTCGTGCCCGCATCTAAGGCATGCATAAGTGTCTTGTTGGTGGTGAGCAGATTCACCAGTTGCAATATCCATGTGGCCCACTTCGTCGATCGTGCTGCATCTCTCTTGTGCGACACGACAAATGCATGCTCATTTCGTGCGGTGTACGATTCACAGGTTGTGACCCTCTGAGGTGGGTGTAACCATAGTAGTGCTTCATTCTACCTCGTGAGGCACTGCTGAACTTGGATCTGTGTGTGTGTGTGTGGCAAATATCGACATGCACCGGACATTGTGCCTCATTTCCAGAGTGGTACGGAATTTACAACTCTTCGATCGTGTGTGTGACCGGAGCTGTCTGGTGCGGCCAAAATTGACATGTACAGGGCGTTGTGCCTCATTTTCAAGGAGGAATGGATTTTGCAACTCTTCATTTTTATGTGACCTGAACGGTCTGGCGCGACCTGTATCATCGAGCACCTGACCTTGTGCCCAGATTGCCTGGGTGATACTCTTATCAAGGTGTGCCTGATGGTGTGCCTCCTCCTTCCAAAAGACCCCCATGTTTCATTCTCCATTCATCTATTTTTAGCTTACTTGGCCCTCAGCGCGGCAGACCAACTGCCCTCTTCTCACCTGGAACTCCCCAATGGCACCATGTTGCTAGGTAGTATTATCCACCTTGGGTATGGGTGGTGAGACTGACTGACTGGGCTGGAGGAATGCCTCTGAGAACTATCGGAAGTGGGTCAAGAGACTGTGTGACCCCCTTGTGCTACAAAAAACTGGGCTGGTGCCGGAAGGCCCTTGGGACCCCTTTGGTGTGACCGTCTATTGCCCTTGGCCTGTGTCTGCTACGCATCCTGTGGGTGACCTTCCCGAGTGTCTGCCAAACCCCTTTTTCTGACTGCTTCCTAAGTGACCTTGCTGCCTACACCCACAAGCTTCCTGGGATCCTAACTAAGAGTGACTTAAGCCACGTGCTGCCTAATGCTCGGGAGGGGGAGGACGGGGTCCCACTCCGACTATCCAGTCTGTGGGTATAGGATAGTCGGAGTGAGTTGGAGGGCGGAGGGAGAATTGAGGCTTCCGGGTCTGCAGAGTGTAACCAATTGATCTGCTGAGTATTAGTTGCACCACATTAGGGTGCCTAGTGCGGATGTGTGCGAGTGCTTCCGTATGAACTGGTCTGATATCTGTTGCACCACGTAGCGGTGCAGACTGAGTGTGTGGAAGTGACAGTGGGGAAGCAACCGTGATTCATGACACTGGACAGCAGCTTGCCCGATACGTTGATCACTTGCCACAAAAGCAATACGTTTGACATTGGTTTTCGCTGCGCGGTCCCAGCCCGCGGTGCTGCAAATAAGTTGTATAGTTTTGGGTATGAACATATTTCTGACATTGGTCTGACCCAGGGTGCACCCTCTAACTGTGTGGTATTGAATTATAAGAATTGTTGGGGTGGGCCTGGGGTGGAAAACGTGTTGCACCACATAAAGGTGCTGGGGGGTGTAGATTTGGATCTTTCTCAGGTGTTTATATTACTAAAGTCATCTTTATATTACTAAAGTCATCTGAACACAGCTGGTCCTAGTACTGCTAGTAATAATTCCAAATGTGATTTATGTCCCAGTCATATGACCCAGGATAGTGGCAGCAGGCTTCAAATGGTTAGGACAAAAAAAATACCTATTTTTTAAAAGTGGCATTTTGAGAATTGTGACTTAAAATCTGACTATACCATTAAAGGGAATTTTAAATTACAATACATTTGAGTTCCTATCTGCTCCCAATTGAAAATTAGCACTTATTAAATGTAATAAGTTAACCCAATGTTGTCCAATTGGACAGATAGACCTTGCAATAGTGAGAAGTTAATGTAGGAGTTTTTCACTACAAGGACATGTAAAACTTAAACTCACATGTTCTACTTTTTAATAGGCCTGGGCAAAAACGAAACTCTGCAAAGTGGCCGAAAAACTCCGCTGCGTACGTGGAGTTGCTCAAGCGGCGGAGTGCATTTGATCATGCCGTTCGTGTTGATATTCAGCTCCAGGTGCTTGTCCCGTGCTGTAAAAAGAGCGCAAATGCACCATGCGCAGCGCAAGAGGGCGCTGCTTCTTTTCCTGCCGCTCAAGTAGATTTTCTACCCAGAGCGGCAACTTTCTCAAAGCGACCAGGAGGTTTTTCAACACGAGCGGTCGCGACCATCCACGACCGCCAGTGTTGAGAAATCTGACCGCCCGCATTAAGAAATCTCGCCTGGAGGTGGATTTTCCTCGCTCGCGAACTTGAAGTTGGCGAGCGAGGAAAAAACTCTGCTTGTGCATGCTCTGCATAGCGCGCAGTGCAGAAAACTCCGCAAACTCCGCGAACAGAGTGGAGTTCACCACCCAGGCCTATTAATTTATTACAATGTGCCCTGCACTATGGGTCATTAAGGCCTACTTTAGGGGTGACTATGAGTATATTAAATGTGCCAATCAGGTGTAAGCCAATTTACCATGTTATAGGAGTGAGCACAAGCAATTTAACACTGATTAGCAGTGGTAAAGTGCACAGAGTCATCATGCCAACAAAAACAAATTGAGAGAACAGGAGGGGTGAAGGCAAAAAGTTTGGGGCAGGCCACACCCAGCATGCCAGATCTAACACTATCAGGGCCTTACTCTTCAGACAACCTAGGAGTGGCTAAAGCACCTAAACCATATCCAATTCAAACTACAGGCCATGGGTAGAAGTTGTGGCTGCATAGAAATGTGCAAGAAAATGTTTTGTTTTAGATAAAACAAGTGCTTCCAAAATGTAAGTTGTAGCAATACTCAATCAGATTGTATCGAGTCCGACCATTTTTATGAGTTTCCCTTGGAAGGTCGCACTCTCGAACTAGCATTCTTGTGTTAGCTCTAGAAAAGAATAAATGTTTGTCATCCTGAAGCCTGAAACAACTTCCTCAATTAGAGCCATATATATACTGGTTCCTAAGCAGGATGTGCGCAAAATCTGTGTGATTTGCTTTTAGGTGATTAGATGAAATTTCTGGAAAATTAAGTGAAACTACGCTTAATGACCTAAAATGAAAATCCATAATTTAGTGCTAGATTTTTGCATGAAATACACTCTTGCATCAATTTTTGACTGAAGGCCATATTTCACAATAAAAACAGTGGAATAATGCGTGATGTGATGCAATGGAGTCATTTTGGGAATTTTGCATGACAAGCGTAATGTGAAATGCCTGAAATTACACAAGTTGCATTGGCGTAATTTAAATTTTTCACAGGGCTACTTTAGATTTGCTGATTAACCAATTGCCCACATTTACATTACTTTCAGGTAGCAAGTAGTCTGGAGAGCAGGCTTGCTTCTGCTTTAGTTGTCTCTCCCTCTCTCACTTAAAAGTACAGGAAACCCGTCCCATCCATTTCAACCAGCGGAAGCTCGAGGTTGGCATAAAAATTTACTTTGAGTAATACAATTTTAAAATAATGAGTATTCACAATGCTCTCAGTCTCAGGTTGGGACCTCATAGCATTCTAAATAGCTGTCCCTCACTCCTCCCCAATGTGCCAAACAGGATTCAATTCGGTGACTGCATGGTTATACACAGACTCATTTGTAGTGATCAAATAAAGCAGCCAAAGCTCCACTGATCACTTTGACTTGCAGTTATTTTATATTGTCTAAGCATTCACCTGATGTTAAAAGGCTAAGAGAACAGCCGCTGCCTCTGCAGGTAAGAGCGGTGGGGTCGGCTGGGTGGCATTTCGAGAGACGACCACGAGGGAAAATGAATTATTTATTTAATTTTCCCTTGTGGTCGTCTCTAAACCCCCCCCCCCCCCCCAGACAGCCCCACCACCCCTCCGCTCTTACCTGCAGCGGCTGCGGCTGTAAGAGAATAGTTACAGAATATCTTGTTCCTTTTAACTACGCCACTATGCGGAACCTCTACCTCTCGCCACACCACACTCAGGATCACAGGTCCCGCGCTTTTTTATTTATACCATTCAGTCGTAAACTTCAGTCGTTAGCAGTGCTTACTGCACACGTGCCACAAGCAAAGACAAGGTCAGAAAATAGCAGTCTTCTGCTCCAAGTGTCCTTTCCAACATGAGGGTCACAGACTTGCTGCTCCGAACTTGGTGCAGCTTGTGAGGACGTTCCTTTGGATTTGAATCCTCACTAACTCTATTAGCAGAACTGCTGTAAACAGATAAACACTTATGCAAAGAAGCATTCACAGTGTGTATGTTTAGTGCATGCATGTGACCCCATGTCACAAAGTCATTCTTGGTGAGTTTGGGACTCCAGTTTCATGACTCTGTTATGTCAGTTCCCATTCTCTCTTGCATTCTGTTGATGACGGCTTGCGAAGTGAAGTCCAGTGACGAGGGTGCATCGCCCAGTTGAGGTGATGCATTGGTTCCGAGGAGCTGCGAGGCTGCGATGCCAGAACCTGCATCCTTGTCGACGCTGCCGTTAATGAGAGAATTGCAGTGTGAGGCCCTGCGTCAGGGAAGCTTCTTCACAGTGGTGGTCTCTATGCGGGCTGCAAGGTCGATGCGGAGTCCTTGCGCTGAGAGAATCCTCGCAGCAGAGACGATGTGTCGATTCTGCTAGGGACTGCATCCCACAGCAGAGGTGATACATCGGTTCTGTCGGATAAACAGATGGGCTGGCAGAGCACATTTAGTCCTACTTCCAAGGGTCCAGGAATGCGGTGGCACCATTTGGCAGGTTAAGACTCACCTCTCCCAGGGTCCACGTGCTGGGTTCAAGGTGGTTGGAGCCTTCTGTCCCTGTGGCCCTAGTCAGGAGGCCAGCCAACTACCCCTTGGAGTCACTCTTGAGTCCTGGGTTCAATAGTGGCAGGTCCAGTCTTTCTCACCCAGGCAAGAGGACAGCAGGCAGCAGGTCAGCACAGCAGAGCAGCAGTCCTTCAGAGCAGCAGTCCAGCACAGTGGCAGTCCTTTCAGCAGCACAGCAGTCCTATTTTCTGGCAAAGTATCCACAGGTCCAAAGGTGTACTGATGAGTTGGTGTAAGGGTCCAATATTATTACTTGGGCCTTCCTTTGATGTGTGACAAGTTTCTAGAAGTTTCCCTTTGAAATCCACAGGCTTTCTCCCTTCCCTGTCCAGATTAACTGCAGGGGGTATGCAGCCCTTTGTGTGGAGGCAGGACACAGCCTATTCAGGTATAAGTAGGGCTGTGCCCAGCTCCACCCTCTCATCCTGCCAGTGATGGTCCATCCAGGCACACCTAAGCTCTCTATTGTGTGAGGGGCTCTCTAGGAGGAATAAACAAAGCCCAACTGCCATCTACAGTCAAGTGACCCAGAGACAGCCTGCAGGCATTAAATGACTTAGGCAGGAAAATGCCAACTTTGTAAAAGTGCAAAAAGAACAATTGATGGACAGAATGCGGAACAATGTCATACATTCACCCCAGTACAGAGATCTGTGCCTAAATTCATCGTTTTTTTGCTCCCCATGCCATTCCAATTTGAACCCAGCCATATGCAAATCAGTCTTGACCCTGCGCCCAATGGGAACAGTCCAGCCTGAACTGCCAGGCCAGGTCCTCCCTGGACTGGAAAAAAGCATCCTAGGACCGGTTTTGGAGTTTCACCTCTCATCAGCCAGGATAGCTTGACTCCAGTAGCATGGAGAGCACGGGACCCACGTCTGGGCATACCCATCCCACTTGGGGTGACAAATGCAAAAAGAACAATTGATGGACAGAATGCAGATAAATGTCATACATTCACCCCAGTGCAGAGATCTGGGCGTAAATCCATCGTTTTTTTGCTCCCCATGCCACTCCAGTTTAAACCCAGCCATATGCAAATCAGTCTTGACCCTGCACCCAATGGGAACAGTCCAACCCGAAATACCAGGCCAAGTCCTCCCTGGACTGGAAACAAGCATCCTAGGACCGGTTTCAGGGTTTCACCCCTCATCAACCAGGATAGCTTGACTCCACTGGCATGGAGAGCACAGGACCCACGTCTGGACATACCCGTCCCATTCGGGGTGACAAATGCAAAAAGAACAATTGATGGACAGAATGCAGAACAATGTCATACATTCACTCCAGTACAGAGATCTGGGCCAAAATCCATCGTTTTTTTGCTCCCCATGAACGATGGATTAAACCCAGATCTTTGTGACTAGGGGTGAATGTTTGCATTGTTCAGCATTCCGTCTATCGTTTGTTCATTTAACTCTCTAAAAGTGGCATTTTTTAAATTGTAATTTAAAATCCTACTTAACGAAGAGAGAGGATTGTTCATTACAATTCCATAGGCAATACACATGAATTGGTTACCTGCTCCAATTTGAAAATTATCACTTATTAAATGTAATAAGGTAACTTAAATGTTATCCTATGGGAGAGACATGCCTTGCTGTAGTAAAAAACGAATTTCAGAGTTTTTCACTACCAGGACATGTAAAACTATAAAGTTCATGTCCAATCATTTAAATACACTGCACCCTGCCCTCGGGGCTGTCCAGGGTCTACCCTAGGGTTGACATATGCATTAAAAAGGAAGGCTCAGGCCTGGGTAAAACTTTATTTTGCCAGGGTGAAATGGCACTTTAAAAACTGCACACACAGGCTGCAGTGGTAGACCTGAGACTTGTTTAAACTTCTACTTAGGTGGGTGGCACAATCAGTGCTGCAGGCCTACTAGTAGCATTTAATTTACAGGCCCTGGGCACAAGTAGTGCCGCTTTACTAGGGACTTTCAAATAAATCAAATATGCTAATTGGGTATAAGCCAATTCTACCATGTTTTAAGGAAACAGCACAAGCACTTTAGAACTGGTTTGCAGTGGAATAGTTCACACAGTATAAAAGCCAGCAAAAACAAGGTTAGCAAAACAGCAGGGTTGAAGGCAAAAAGTTAGGGGTAAACCACACCAAGGTTGCCAGGTTTGACACTGAGTAAAACTTTAAGTTGACTTTCTACTGGTTGGCTGTTTTCACAGCATCAAGAGACATTTGGAAAGAGAACGTGCTCCCTATAAGGTGCCTACCATAGCATGTTGAATGTATATTTTGAGAAAAATCTGTTTAAAAGGCCCACCTGTACCTTAATTTATTTTTGAAAATGCCAAGGCTGTGAGGGCAAAATTTTTTCCATTCGCATCCGGAAAGAGGTTGACCTTTCTACCGTTGCTATTTTTGAGCATGTGTAGAAGGTCCAACTCCTTTCCTGAAGACAGAGGCAAAAAATTTCTACCTCAGCACCTTCATTGTTCGAAATCCCTATGAGTTTAGTGAAGAGGCACCCATGGCCTGCAAAACCACCCAGGAAATCGCTCCAGCACCACATCGGCCACAGTACATATCCAGTTTAGCTGTTCCTGCAAGACCATTGCTGCTTAAACCGAGGGGCATATTTATGGAAGACTTGTGTCACCCTTGTGCCACGCAATGGGGCACTAGAATGAATGCAACTCTTAAGTTTGATTTATCTAGCCACGCAAGGTCACCTTGCATGGCCTTGTGTGGCTTGACAAATCTAGAGTAACGCAACACAGTGCAATCACTGCATTGCGTTACTCTGCCCTAGAGAGGCTTTCCATGGTTGGAACTTGGGTGTTTCCATGCATCCACCCATGGATTTTGGCGCATTCCCAGATTTACCATCAGTGGTAGACCCGGGAATGTTTCAAAATTCTGTGTCTCCCCACATGAGGCATAAATGGAGAAATATCTTTATTTCTTTTCAATACTTTTGTTTCTAGATGTGTTGCATTTTGCTGAACATATAGAAAGAAGAAAATGCCTCAGGGGATTGTTTTTGTGCAGGAAGATGACCTTCCTGCACAAAAACAATCCTGCTTACAACGCAGGCACCCTTGCACCACGATGAAAGTGTGCCGGCGTAGGCAGTAGGCAGCACATTGTGCTCCAGTACAGGGAAATAACTAGGAATGTGCTGTATAATATTAGGTACGGTGCATTCCTGCCCTTTCCCTATCACACAGCGCAGAGTAGCAAGATGACTTGCGCTGTGTGATTATTTGTTAAATATGCCCTCAAGTTTGCTGTGAGAGAAAATTACGCAATCAACGTAAGCATGAAGACAAAAAGAAACTGAAATTATGCTTTATATGCATAGCCTACTTATAGTGATTTACAAAGATTATGCTTGTGTAAAAGAAAAAATAATCATAGGCCTAGTAAAACTCATAAGACCTCTTTAACTGCCACCATTATCTAACTCCTTCTTGTAGGACTCGTTTTATCTTGCGGAAACTGGCACTGGGCAAAATACTATTAGTAAAATTAAACACCAGAATTACCAAAAAACAGCAATCATACATATGCATACGTTTGGTTTTCTTATTATTTTATCTTTCCTTTTCCAACATTGCATATCAATAAATATATGCTTATTGCCAGGAATGAAAAAACTCAGGAGGAAAAGTGTTGAAGAAAGCATTCGAAAAATAATGTATCATTCACTATATGTAGACTCTGTATGTTACTGCAGTCCATGATTGACAGGAGAGATACATGCATTGCATTAAATCTGTAAGCAAGTGGAACCCCGTGGGTAAATCGCTAGTTAGCTCTCATGCAGCGTGGATGGCAAGTCAGCCGAAAAGAGGTAGCGGGGGCCTTGACGGTTTTGAAGATGTCTTACATGTCACATGTTGACTGTTACTCAGGGGACACCCATGCTTTAATTAGTACGAATCATCTGTCATCAGTGCCTATAGCATCAGGTCACTACAACAGATATATTGTCAATGGTTGCCATATATCTCAGGGTCGGGAGGGGGGCGTTGTTCTGTATGCAGTTCAACTGTTTATTACCGCAAACTCAATCAGCAATCCATTGCTTGAATTTGGGGGTTCTTCCTCTGGCCCACCTGCAAGCCACCAGACATTTGGTCATTAGGCCAAGTGCCACAAGTTTCCTATGCGAGCCGAAGGTGAGGGCCTTTAACAAGGGAGCAGGACTTTAATGCTGGTATAGCCCAGCTATGGAGGGCTATAAGGCTATTAGAACATTCCGCCACTAGAGCGCAGAATCTTCTAACAAATAAAACATAGGCCTCACGTAGCCCGAGGTGATTGAAATCCCCTGTGGCTCCATGAGGCCTTTATTCACAGCATCAACTGTGAACAAAGGCAAACATTGGAATGCCATGTCCGGGCTTCTACCGGCCATTAGAAGCCCGGAGGACTCCATTGTTTTCAAAGGAGGTCCCAACATTCCAATGTTCTAAATATCCTTAGAGGTCCACTCTGGGCTACAGTGAATTACCCATTTAGTGATTGTGGACAGAGCTGAGAAAACCTCCTCTCAGTATTTATACACTGTAGGACAGGCCCAGGCCAGGTGGTGAAATCTGGCCCTGGGTCCACCATACAGTAGACATAATGTTTCCCTCCTTGAGACCAAATCTATGAATGCTCACTGGTGTGTAATAAGCTTGTTGCAGATATGTGTAATGAATGATCCAAGTCTGCTACTGGATGTCACCAGTCCCTTTTGCATACAGCTAAATCTCCACGGGGCATATTAACAACGGCCAGCGATAATTATCGCTGGCCGTGCTTAGCGATAATTATATTATCGCAGGCTATCTCTGGTATTTATCGCCCTGGTAGCGCGTTATTAACAACGCGTTACTCCAGGGCGATAAAGATTCCAGAGATAGCGAGGTTATCGCCCTTTTGCAGGGAACATCGCTGGTTTTCCAGCGATGTTCCCCTCAAAACGGCGATAACCTTGCTGATACGACCCTGTGGTCGTATCAGCAGAATCCATCTCCTATGTCTAACATAGGTAAGTCAGGATTATAGCAGATGTTAGATTTTGGCGAAAACGGACGTTTTCGCCAAAATTTAACGTCTGCTATAATCCTGTGGGCTGCCTTGTAAATATCGCGATGTGCACATCGGCGATATTTGCAACGTAGCCCATCCGGGATACGCTCAGTAACGCCCACTTTGCATCTCATTAGAGATGCAAAGATGGGCGTTGGGGAAAGAGGCGATAGTGCAAGGATTCACGCGATAGCGTGACCTTGCTGATTAGGCGATAAGATTATCGCCGCTTTTCGTCCGAAAACGGACGCTAAAGCGGCGATAATTGTTTATCGCCTCGTTGTTAATATGCCCCCACATCTCTTCAGGTATCTTGCAACCCAGTTCCTCTTCCCAGCCCCCCTCAGCACCTAGGGGAGAGATTACAGTCTCCTCCTGGGCCTTGCGTTATAGTGTGGGGATCAGGTGATTTGCAGATGTTGTGATGAATAAACTGTCAAGGGCGACGAAGGCGGTGGGTTCCTCAGGAAAGCACTGCGCTTCTGCAGCTGCTTCTCATGAGGTGGTATATAAAAACCATCAGAGGGTGCCTGGCAATTATCAAGAAATTCCGCTAGGGACAAAAAGATACTTTGCAGGTACAGGTCTCCCCAGTGAAGCAAATTTCACTCCTGAAGCTGTGACTGCACTAGCCTCTCATGCACAGCCAGTATCAGCGTCTGATAGCTTAATGGCAGTTGCCAGGACTATATGAACTACGCACCTTTTTTTACATAACCTCTCCCATGCCCTGGTCATGCATTCAACTGCAGTGTGTTGTTTGCTGTCATTAGCAGTGGGGTATCCTACAAAAGATTGTGGCGGCACTGGAGCCATGTGATCTATCTCCATTGCCAGGTGTGGAAGACAGAGGCTGGGATGGTACCAATGGACTGCATAGTGAGTCTGTGCACATAGGTAGTACAGCTCGATGTCTGGAGTCTCAAACCCTCCCTTCTGGAATGGCCAAGTGAGCGTTTCCCATTTTATACAGGGGATTTCCTGGCCCAGGCTAAGCAGATTAGTCGCATTCTGAGCGCTGATTTTTTTTTTTACTTTCAGCGGGAGCAGTATATTAAAAAATAAGTAGAGCAGCTTGGGTAGCAGTACCATCTTGATTAATTCTAATTGGCCCACTAGAGATAGGGGGAGCGATATCAATCTGGACACTTTGTCAGTAATGGTGGTTAGGGTGGTGCAATAATTCAAACGTAGTACCATCTCTCTGTCTCGATGTATCCATGTGCCCAAATATTTAAGCTTGTCTGCACACCAATGAAGAGGGAGGTCTGGTGTGAACTTTGGTGTATTAGCTGTCAATGGGAATATCCATGACTTCCCCCAATTAATGTGAACCCCAGAGAATGTGGCAAACTTGATAATTTCCAGCAATATGACATTTAGACTTACGTTAGGGTCCCATTTGTAAAAGGTAATGTCATCTGCCTAGAGCGAAATCTATATGTGCATATTTGTAAAATGAATAGCATAGACCAAATGCAGCTGTCTGACCCTGGTTTCTAGGTGCTCCAGCACAAGTTCAAAAAAGGAGAGGTAAAATGGGGCATCCTTGTCTGTTGCCCCGTGATAATCCAAATGGGCCTGACATCCCCCCGTTCACTCTTATCCGTCCCATGAGCAAAAATGACTGTGTCATTCCCATCCTCTCAAGTATGTAAAATAAATAGTCCCACTCCAGCAAATCAAATGCTTTGGTGGCATCCAGAAACATCACAACAGCATTTAGGTCTGAGTACAATGTCTGTATCCTAGCAAATAAAGTATACAGATTATAAGATGTGGAGCGCCCAGGACAAAATCTGATTGGTCTGTTCTCAACAACTGAGGCATGAGTAGCCCAAGTCTGATTGCCACCAGTTTAGTAAGTATTTTAGTATCACAACTGAGCAACAATATCGGCAGATATGATACACATAGGGAGGAATCCTTTCAGTGGCGGCTGGTAACATTACAATATGGTGTGGTGCGATGCCCAAAACACTCACCATATATGTTGGACTTGCTGGCACACACGCTCTGGATGTGGCCTCCTTCATCCTGCCGCTCTCCTCGGCGCTGACTCGCAGAAAGGGAAGGACTTCCTCCCTTGTACAATGCTAAATCAACCGCTACAGCTCCAAGATTAGTTGGAGCAGGCTAACCCAGTGCTCATTTTGAGACTGGGGGCCTGTGGCTGCAATCCCTTGGCTGTTTCTCAGCCCTGGGATTGCTTGCTCTGAAGTTCGCATATCAGATTGGCCGGCTCTAGACAGCCAGCCAATCTGTCTTGCGCACTGGCAGGGGCTGAAGTAATAGTGCAATTGCACTAATCAGCCCCACCCCCTGCCCTCGAGCTGTAACAGTGCGAGGCTGGGTCACATTATAATAAAATTGTATTAATTACCATTTTATTAATGTGTGTGCCACCTGCACTCACAGCAGGCAACACTCCTTGGCCATAACGGAGGAGCCACCACTGGATCCTTTCCTGACTTCAAAAGCGTGATAATGACTGCTTCTTGCATAGATTACAGCAGAGTACCGAGCTGGCGGACCTCTTCAAATGTTGCTAATAGCTGATGGGCTAACACCTGCGCATAACGCTTATAAACGTCTGCTAATAGGATGTCTATTGCTGGCGCCTTTCAGGTGGGTAGCAAGCCAATGGCTAGAAATATTTTGTCTAGTGTGAAAGGCTTATTCAGAAAGAGTCTGTGTTCGTCAGCCAGCCATCCCAGGGCTACGTTTCCCAGGTACTGCTTGAGGGACTCGATTGGGAGGGTGCCTGTGGATGTGTAAAGTGTCTTGTAAATACCTCAAGGATATGGGCCAGGTCCTGGCATCTTTCACCCTGTTGGTTTGCCACATCTATAATATCATTGGTAGCTCTTGGATGTTTGATCAGCATGGCCAGCGATTTCCCAGGTTGCTCCCCCTCTCCATAGACACTGGTGCATGCATATTTGCCTCTGTATTTGCATTCTCTATCAGCAACCTCATTAATGTCAGTGATGGTGGATCTGATCTTTTCTAGGCTGCCACAGTGACCTCCCTCTACTGGCATCTGTTCCAGTATTTTAAGTTGACTCTCCAGTCATGCAGTGGTGGCTCATCCGCTATGGCGGAGGAGCGTCGCCCCACTGCTTTCAAGCAGAGCGAGAAGCAGAAACATAAAATGATAATAACTTTCAGTTAATATCATTTTATGTTTGTGCTGCTTTGCGGGTGGGTAGGGCTGCTCATCTCTCGGAGCAGGGGAGGAGTGGTTTGCCAACTCCTAAGTGCTCATTGAGTGTTTGGTCAGCCCTCTCGGACCACCCAAACCAGTCATGTGCACTTTTCCCGTTCTCCATGCAGTCTGTATTAATTACAGCCTGCGTGGAGAACATGCCCAGGACCCCATTCCCTGGCTGACCGTCCAACCAGGACGCTCAGACCAATCACAATGCTGCACTGCAGCATTGTGATTGGTCAGGGAGCCTGGGTGCTTACCAATCACAATGCTGCATTGCAGCATTGTGATTGGTCAGTGGTGCCTGCTTCCTGTTCCTTGAGTTCCAGGAGAGCAGGAGCAGAGACGCAGGACCAGGCAGAAAGGTAAGTTATTATTATTATTTGTTTTTAGTATGCACACTCCCTCCCGCATTCGTGACCCCCTCTGCCCCCGCGCGACCTCCCCCATGACCACGACCCCTGCGACCTCCCCACACCCGCGAGCCATGCTAGCCACCACTGCAGCCATGCCAGGTGACTGCACAGTGTTCGCAAGCCCACATTATATTTAGCTATGTACCTTCCACATATGGTGACCTTAAAGGACTCCCAAATCGTGCAGCGTGAGACAACTGCATCTTTGTTGTGTTCAAAGAACTCTGCTATTTCCTCTTGTAGTGCATCCACAAATACAGAGTCCAATAGGACCTTGGTAGATAGGTGCCAGACGTGATCTGTATGAGCCGCCCACGGGATCACCAACCTCATAATCAAAGGAGAGTGATCCGAGAGAGTGTGCGCCATGTGATTGACACTATGTGCCCTAGTGGCCACCTCTCCGTACACCAAACAATAGTCCATCCTTGACCATGCCCCATGCACCCCAAGTAAAAACGTGCCCTCTCTGACTTCAGGGTGTCTAGCCTTCCAATTGTCACATAGGTAGTGTTCCCGAACTGTCACCATTAAATGTTTTGAGGCTAAGCTGTGATAACTGGGGGGTGGTGGTGATGTGTGACCTATTAAATTTTTCCTGCAGAGTGCAGTTGAGGCCTCTTCCCTAGATTTATCCGTGTGGGTCTCTGGAAAGTATCCTCCCCACAGTCTGTCAAAGAGCTCTGGTTTGTCTGCGTTTGAGATGTAGTAATTCACTAAAGTAATCTTTGATTTGCTCAGTGTCTCCCATGCGATGGCATACTGACCCTGATCATCAGTGAGAGAACCCACTTCGCAGAAAGGGACATCGTGTTTGATTAATATGGCCACCCCTTGAGCATAGGATGAATAGGACGATAGCATTCTGTATGCAGCGTACCTGGAGGAGTATTTACTCACCACCCAGGGCATGAGGTGTGTCTCCTGCAGCAGAGCGACTTGTTCTAGATGTCCTTTTAAGTATGATAGTACCTGCCTCATCTTGTGGAGGTATTTAGTCCTCTTACATTTCAGGTCGTGCGTACTAGTGGCTTAATCAGCCCTGCTTGGCATGAATCAGTCATAATGTTGGATGGAATGTTCTAGTGTGCGTGTGATACAGTGGAAATAAGGTCTGCGTCATGTCCCTCCAGTAACAGCCAAAATTACAATGTCTGTGTATGCAATCAATCTCTCTCACATGTAAATTTGCCTTAGAACATTCCTTCCCCCATGCACAATGATCCCTCCCTTATCTTGAGAACCAAACAAGCCAAGGGAACAATGGAAACTCAAAATAAAACCAATTGGATCAGCAATATAGAGGGGGTACTGAGAGCTGCTGTACGACCCTCGACTGGTGTCATGGGTGTCGGAAGAATCAGTGGCATCTCCGCCTGGAGTCGGCTGCAACTCTCAATGGCAGCTTAATGATTGTTTTCATTCTGCCCATCGATTGTTGAATCTATATATAGATAATATTGTGAAAAGGCTGAGGGAAGCTGCAATTGCCCCCTCAAGTGCAAGGAGAGCCATTTTGCCATTATTGGTATTGCTGGTACAAAGGTTAGAGGGGTCTGGAGTGTGAAAGTCTCTGAGTTATCGCTTACTAGCTGTCCTGTGTTCTGCTGGTGGGCATAAACACCATCATACGATGTTGGCGCCTGTCTCAATCTGGGTCAGCCAGTGGTGATGATGCTCCAGATCCTGCTGATTAAAGGGATCTCCTTTGGTCATTATGAGGGAGCTTTCTCAAAAACCAAATGGGAGATCCACAGGTAGAGCATGGCAACCTGCTGTATTTTCTGTTTAACAGGAGTGAATTTCCACCTCGCCTTCTGCACCGCCATGGTAAAGTCTGGAAAGAGAGATACAGTGTTACCCTCAGACACCAAGGATCACTTCTTTCTAGGCACATGGAGGGCAGTGTTTCTGTCTCTGAAATTTAGAAGATGGGCAATGATGGGTCGAGCTGGAGGTCCAGGAGGTGGTCTGCTGGCAAGGGACCTGTACGCTCTCTCCACTACACGCAGTGGGGAGAAATGATCTGCACCAAAGAGAGACACCAGCAGCCTTTCTACATAGTCTTCCATCTTACCCATTTTCATGGATTCTGGAACTCCCAATAAATGTATATTGTTTCAAGGCAACTTGCTTCCAAGTATTCATTTTTTGAAGCTATCACCTTGAGTACACATTGAGTAGGAATTCTCCTTTCACTTCTGGGTCGTCTTCCGTGTTGGAGATGTGCTGCTCCGCCGTATTATGTTTCCCCAATTTATTGGGTATCATGTACATTCTGGAGCACAGAGCATCCATTTTAGATTCTATGGATGCCAGTTAACCCTGCATTGCACATAGAAGTGACCTCACATCTGCCTCTTCCTCATCCATATCCTCGACCGGAGTCCCGTGCACTGTGGAGGTGGATGGCTATGTGGCTGCCGTGCGCATGCTCTTCCTGGCATCAAATTGCAGCTAAGACTGTCTCCCATCCAGTTTCCCCATTGCTTTATTCCTAAATGGCACTGTAGTGTGCATGACGCACAACATGGGGGCCCTCAGCAGTGGTGCCTCGGTCTCAATCTATAGAGGGTCAATTCTGTGGTATTGCGCCTTCCAGGATGGTATTCAGCTGCACTGGTTTTAGTAGTGGCCTGGGCTGGGGGGGCCAGGGGCACAGACTACGGACTCAGATTTGGGTCAGCAGAGTCCTCTCCAAAGACTACGATCCTGCTACACCCCCTCTATAAGTCCTCCTCCTCTTTCGTCAAGAGGGGGGCACAAACAGACCGCTACCCCTGGCAACTGGCCAATTAATGTGTAGGCAGACCTAGTGGCCCAATGATATTTTCCTGCTCCCAGGGGCTCCCACTGTAAAAACACTCATGTTCTGGGGAGGGAGAAGGATACTTTTCGCCTTCAGTCACTCTGGGTCTGCTCCCCACCTCATGCACTCCCTTCTCCCATCTGTTGGTTTGGGCAGTTTAGTCCAAGGGGCACACAATCCCTGCTAAGTGTGCCCATCAGAAAGCCCCATCATGGCCCCTTGAGAGCACTGAACAGCCTCCGTGGGACCGCAATTTTCTCCTCGCAGCAGAGGGACTCGTACCAACTGGCACTGCAGCAGTCATGCCTATGGTCAATCCAGCCCCAACACTCACGCTGCCCCGCACGGCCCACCGAGTGTGAGCCACATCCAAAAATGGACCATGCCTTCCATTCGCTTGCCAGGTCAGCCTCTCCTCTCCCTGTCTGGACCAGCATAGATCTGCCATGCGATCTCCCCGTCGCGGCCCTGCAGCTGGCCTATTCCACCAGTCTGGCCGAGCCACAAGATGGCAGGTGCAGTGTGCACCACTGGTCGATCCTTGCCAGGCAAACCGCTCAGTGCAACCTGGGGTCTTGGAGCCTCGAAGGCAGCAGAATTTGCAACTCACCTTGGTGACGCCTCAGGTCGGCAGGAGCAAGGATGTTGTCCAATTTTATCTCTTTAACTGCCGGAACATCACAGAAGTGCCGCCATCTTGTGCGCCAGCTCTCTGGCTCCCCTAAGTGTAAATTTAACTTTGTGAATCAGGCCCTGGTTTTCAGGCCGTCCTTTTCCCTCTACATTGTTTATGTTGTAATATTTGCTGTATGCCCGTCTGTGCCCCTCTTTAGGGGGACACCCGAATTTCCTCCCACCCTTAGAAGGGGAAGGAGAGATCATAGGCATAAGGGAAGGCAATTCGGTACATTTACATAAATTCTGTGAACCTGGTAAAGTGACGTAATGTCGAAACACAGCTGGTTAGAGTAAAGTAATATAACATTTGTGAAATAGCTGAATCTTTTCCGACAGTTTTTAGAAAACATCTGCGGAATTTACAAAGATTGTACAAATTGGATGTGCTTACATTAAATCGTATTACATTCAGAAGAAAATAAAATGGGAACCTTTATTGGATAGTAAAGTTACAGTTTTCTAAGGCTGCAAGGACATTTAGTTCAGAACAATTACTACAATGCGCCTTCACTTTATGACATACAAAACTGAAACACTTTAGCGTTGGAAGAGCTTTATAAGCCTGCACTTTTAATATCCTGAGTCTCAGGTGATTCAAATATCAGAAAACAATGTTAAAGCTAAAAACACATCACACACGTTCCTTTACATAACCAACAACAAATACCACTGTCATTTTTAGTTCATTGTCAGTGAAAGTTATTATTCTTTGATGTCTGTTATTCAAGAGAGAGTTGTTTTGTAAAAATGCTCTAAATATTTTAGAACTGTGGAGCTGCGCTTGATTTGTGCCTGCGGCTAAAATATTTAATTTTATTTTATTTTGTGCACCTTGATATGGCCGGGGAAGTTTGAAGCAGCATGTGTTGTCTGGTGTTTGTGAGGGCAGCCGGCTAGTGTCTCTGACCTGCCAAAGCAGAGTCGATTTTTTTACCCTACTGGACTAAAAATTGATGCTAATTCTGAGGGCTTGTTCAATAATAACTGTCTTCATTTTTCATAATAATGTGTTCAGCCTGGGTTCTTCACTGCACTGTACTTTTCGCACACTTAGTTCACCCTTACCTTGCGCTATGCAATTAGCACAACGCGAAAAAGTCTGTCTGTACATTTGGTTGATCACATATGGATATCAAATCAATTGGTTAAAATGAAAGTTTTTATATCTGATTTCATATTTACCTTTTGGAAGAATTTCAGTGAATCATGCAAGGGCCAGTGATGGCTGGCATGTCCCGAGGGTGGTGGGGCGGGGGGCACATAAACAAAATAAAATGCTTACCTTTTCTATGAGCGCGACGTCCTCCTCGATCCTTCTCTCCTCCAGGCAGACAGTCTCCCGACTCCCAAGCCAATGCGCTGCTCTCGTGCAGCATGACAGCAGCACTAGGATTGGTGGGAGCAGCCTCTATCAGTGCTCAAGAGCACTGGTGGCTTTTGCTGTCTCTAACTCAGCTGTCTTATGACAGCTGGGTTAGAGAGGTTTAAAATGCGCATGTCTGACTGGCCGTCGCAAGACGGCTGGGCAAAGTGACATGCGCATTTTAAACTCGAGAGCACAAAGCTCCCTGCTGCCACTCAGCAGCAATGGCCCGCTCCGTTCTGACGCTCAATTCGGGATGGGTAGGTCGCTGAAAAATAAAATGGTAAGAAATAAACTTTATTACCATTTTATATTTCAGCTCTGGCCTGTGGCTTTTGTTTGTGAGGCGACGCTCCTCAGCTCAAATGGAGGATCCGCCCCTGGGCACAAGGCAGCGGTCAGAGTTAACCAATCGGAACATTTGTCCTTAAGAGTGTGGTACCAGAATACCATTGTCAGAATATTGTCGTACCTAAATAACTTGTCTTAAATATCATCTTCAAAATGGTCGCCCAATAGGAAATATGACAGAAAATCTACACCCAGTAAGACAATATTTTTGTAAACGATACTTCGGGTACAATATTTATGTCTTAGGGTACACTATTTATGTCGGAAAATATTTCTGTATTTGGTATTCCGATGTTCTTGAAAACATCTGGGTTGAGACAATTATTGTGTGCCTTGAACGCTGTTGAACAAGAACTCACCTTCCTACTGTATCACAGTGTAGTGTTCTGGGACAGCCACCCACCCTCCTGCTGCTCACATATTACCCATTCCATCTTCCTGCCGTATTTGCACACTATGCCCTCATTATGAGTGGTAACTCACGGTGAAATGATACAATTCACAATTACAAGTGTGGCAGGGCCTGGAATTGTCGGGTCTGAAATCTCCAGACCCAATAATTCCAGTCCCAGAGACACCTGACCTCTCTCACAGAGAGGTTGCAGGGGCGGGTGTGGGGCAAGCAGCTTTGCACAGCCTTCCACAGTCCCAAGGGGAAGTTAATCCTCCACCAGGACAGGCACAAACATGCTAACCACCCCTCCTCGTCCTCTCATTCAACAACCCCAACCCCCACCACGAATCCAGATGACATGTTTTGCCTGTTCAGAGCAGTTTTTCTCAAAAAATAGTGTAAAACCACTTGGAAAAACACCCAGTCAATCCCGGTGGAAGCAGTTATTCCCCATTTCAGTAAAAAATGGATAATGGCCGGATTTTGCAGCGGAGAAACCAGCTGGTAAACTTAATGCTGGTCTTCAAGTATGTCTGCTGCAAACTTCAGCCAACTCTTAATGAAGCTATAAATGAGCGAGCAGTGCTGTGTTCTTGTGCAGTAGGGAAGTGATGAAAATTTGGAAATTCTGTTTACCAGTGGCAGTGTGCATCATCTGCCCCCTCCCTAGCTCTAGCTCTTAACCTACTTTGTCATCTCAGAGCAGATTCCAGCTCTGTTATTGTATCTCCTCCTCCAAGATAGCCTGAAAGGTGCTCTGATTTCATTTTAAGGTGAATGTTCGAGAGGAAACGCAGTTAAAAAGCACCTGGAAACTTTAATATGGAGACATAATAATGATACCATCCACAAGTGATCTTGGTCGGTTAACTAGAGATCTATTAATGATCCACTATTATAGAAAAGATAAATCAAGAGAGAATCTGGAGGAGGAGAAGTCAATGCTGTAGTAATTGATTAACATTACTGAGGTGATGGAACAGTCCTTCAAGTGTACATGGGGCAATAATAAGAAAGGGAAAGTGAAGTAGAGCCTCCTATCTCATGTTCTAGATTCTGACAAGGGGCATTTAGGGCTCTCAACATGTAAGGTGGCCAAGCTGCAGTTCAGGATCACCAGCAGGAAAAGTCCTTTGATGATTCCGCACTTCCTCAATCGCCTGATGCTGCATAATTCATCAACAAAATGATTCCTCAGTTTGGATCAAACCTGTTGAACTGGGTCACTCTCCTCTTCGCAGCAGTACACCGCCAACATTTCCAGCAGAGCACAGCAGCAAGGCTTCGCCAGATCCCGAACTTGTATCTCTTAGCCGTGTTCGATGCTCCCAGAGGTGCAGCTTGGTCAATATTATTAGGGAGGTGGGAGACTGAGGTTTCCCAACAAGTGAACTAAATCGCATCCCCATAAATGTGGGGTATGTCCCCTGGGCACAGATTCGTGTCTCTCATATGAGACTTTATCAAGTTCAATGAAGTTTCATACACTTTTCTTTAGTAGTTTCCGTGTTTGTTTTTATTTTAGTTTTTCATTCTAGGGAAATTATACTTCATCTCCCATAATGCATCAATTGTACACCATTTTGTATGCGACTTTCAAATATCCCAATACATTTTGGCCTCATTGGCCTTCATCTGGGGAATATCTGCAATAAATGAAAAGGGTGCTGCTAAATATACAAGGACCACGGGTCATGTGAAACAATATACACGTACTTAGTGTGGGGTAAACGTGTTGTGAACAGAAGGGTTTATTTGCACAGGTTTATTTACAGGGGTGACGGATATGTGATTTCAGTTGAGAACAATGGTAATATCGACATTTATTGGTGCTAGGAATGGGTGCTACATCACACTAATTTGTTGTGCTGGTGATGCGCGATTAAAAAAAAACAAAAAACTTTCCAAATCAGTGTGTTTTAGTGCATTCTGTGCTCGTTAAAAAATAATGGAGGTTGGTGAAGTTAGTGTGCATCCGTGTATTACGCTCGGGTAGCTGGCGTGTGTGTCTCGATTATTCAGATGACTACACATATATGAAGTTGGACTCTAATCCCACTGAACAATTCACTGAGGTTTTGAAAGACATTGTTCAAAAAGCTCTAGACTCGGGAACCATAAATGAGAAAGTCAAAAAATATTTAATTCAAACCAACCCCAGGAGCCCGACCATATATATGGTGCCAAAAATACACAAAAGTCTAACTAACCCACCTTTCCGTCCAATAGTCTCCACAAGAGGTAGCCTTCACGAACCAGTGGGCAAGTACTTAGATCGTTACTTACAACCTTTTGTCACTAAACTAAAAACCTTTATTAAAGACACCACAGATTTTCTGATTAAAATCAATAAGACACTCAATGTAAAGGATGAGGCAATATTACTATGTACGGTGGATGTAAAATCGTTATATACATCCATACCACATCAACTTGGTATAGAGGCCACAGAGCAAGCCCTGCTACAAAGTGACTATGATGATGACCTGAAAGTCTTCCTAATGGAATTATTACAATTCACCCTACTACACAGTTATTTCAAATGGAAAACCAGTTGGTTCTTGCAGAAGACCGGAACTTCAATGGGCAATTGCGCTGCCCCTACATATGCGAATATCTTTATGGGGAATTTCGAAGAACAACACATACTGTCACCACCAGAATGGAAGACACACCTGAAACTTTTTGTAAGATTCATTGATGACATTTTCATTTTATGGAATGGCACATCCACAGAACTCATTGATAAACTTACCAAGCTCAACCAGGTAGACGAAAGGATTCAATTCACCTATGAAATCCAAGAACAATCTATCAATTTTTTAGACGTAAGGATAACAAAAACAACTGAAGGATTTGAGACAGATTTGTACAGAAAAAGAACGGACAGAAACAATATCCTCCTATATGGAAGTTTTCATCAACTATCACTCAAAAACCATATGCCCTATACTCAATTATTGAGAGTGAAAAGAATTGTATCAAATCCAGAAATCAGGACGATACGCATTAACAACATGCTACAACGATTCAAAGTAAGAGGTTATCCAGAACATATATTGAACCAAGCAAGCAACCGATGTAAAACAATACACAGAGAAGCATTACTATCACCCAAAGAAAAGGCTACACAAAACCGCATGACTGTGGTTTCCAAATACTCTACGATGAGCGGAACTTACAAAGGATTATTAAAAAACATTGGTCGATACTACAGATGGAACCAGACTTCAACCATATCTTTGAACAGGAACCAATTTTTGCCTACACCAGGGCAAAAAATTTGGGAGAGATCATTAAAAGTCCCAGAAGACAACAGAGTAACACCACATACAAGGGAACTGTAGCCTGTTGGAATTGCAACAATTGCAATAATATTATCACCGTCCCTTACATAACACACCCGATTAAAGGACATAAGATCAAATTAAAAGTGACAGCTACATGTGATACATCTAACTTGGTGTACCTGTTAAAATGCCCCTGTGGGAAAATTTATGTGGGACAAACTGAAAGAAAAATTAAGACTCGCATTAACGAACATAAAAGTAACATAAGAACCAAAAATCTAAAATCGACAGTGGCCAGTCACTTCATAGAAGCTGGACATAACATCAGTCAACTTAAATTCTGTGTACTAGAAATCATAACCAGAAATGAAGGAAAAGACAACCATAATTCGTTATTACACCGCGAAAACCATTGGATACGCCTACTGAACTCCATGAAACCTCATGGGATGAATGATCGTATGGAATATCAATGTTACCTCTGATTGACCCCATTACCAACAGATGTTGGTTTACCTTTTTATTGTTACCTTGAGTACCCCCTTTAATTTTCATTTTTTCACCTGTTTAAATTCTTATTTCACCTGCTTTAATTTCAACTCGTTTTTTAACTTTATTTAGACTCATTTGTAACAAAATGATGAATTAGAGGATATACATCAAACACATTATCAGAAAACTCATATCTATTGTCACTATCTATTATTCACGTACTAGTCCTATTTTTATTTTTATTACTGACGTCGTTATGTTTCCTTTTAACACACGGAGCAACTTCCGCTTTTTTTCATGCTCGCGCAGAACACACCAGGATCTTGACTAACACACACCCGACTAGACGAGTAAGTAAAAGCGCAGCGCGTAAAATATCATCACAACTGTGATTTACTCGAGCACAGAAAATTAACAACACATGGAGCAACTGCCGTTTGTTAAATAATCGAGACACACACGCCAGCTACCCGAGCGTAATACACGGATGCACACTAACTTCACCAACCTCCATGATTTTTTAACGAGCACAGAATGCACTGAAACACACCGATTTGGAACGTTTTTTTTTTTTAATCGCGCTTCACCAGCACAACAAATTAGTGTGATGTAGCACCCATTCCTAGCACCAATAAATGTCGATATTACCATTGTTCTCAACTGAAATCACATATCCGTCACCCCTGTAAATAAACCTGTGCAAATAAACCCTTCTGTTCACAACACGTTCACCCCACACTAACTACGTGTATATTGTTTCACATGACCCCGTGGTCCTTGTATATTTAGCAGCACCCTTTTCATTTATTGCAGATATTCCCCAGATGAAGGCCAATGAGGCCGAAATGCATTGGGATATTTGAAAGTCGCATACAAAATGGTGTACAATTGATGCATTATGGGAGATGAAGTATAATTTCCCTAGAATGAAAAACTAAAATAAAAACAAACACGGAAACTACTAAAGAAAAGTGTATGAAACTTCATTGAACTTGATAAAGTCTCATATGAGAGACACGAATCTGTGCCCAGGGGACATACCCCACATTTATGGGGATGCGATTTAGTTCATTTAATACACACACTCTGGTTCGGAGAGTGATACCCAGGAGCACGAAGAACTATATTAACTATTGGAGAACCCTCAGCTGTGCACGCACTACTTGAAAATACGGTTTCCCAACAAGTAACAGGGTGAGCCCACCTAAAAAAGACAAGGACAGCTGGTCAGAAGGGTAATGGGTGGGGGTTTGGAAGGGGCAGGGGTTACGGGCATCCACTATGGTCATATGTATACCCCTACCCAAGTACATGACATACAGCCTGAATGAATATTGAATCGACACTGGAAATACAAGATAGCACTTCAAAGGACCTTTGTTAGATCTGGCATCATTGGCACGGGTCTCCAACCCTCTTTTCGCTTCTGACCTTTTATGTTGGCTGGATTTAGATGCTCTGGGCGCTGTGCCACTGCCAATCAGTGACACAGCGCGAATGCTCCCTGTGTAAAGATAACTGTATGAATTGGGATAACCATAATTGGCTCGTTTGGTTTACCTGTCAGCCCCTAGTATCAGTGCACTGTGTGTGCCCAGGGCTGGTAGACCAAATACTGCTGGTGGGCCTGTAGCGCTGATTTGCGCTACCCACCGAAGCAGCTTTCAAAGTATGTCTGTGTAGCATGTTCTAATAGCGAGTTACCCTCCATTTCCCTGTTTACTGGTGTGAGGCTATCCGTTCTCATAGGCCAGAATGGGCAGGCTGAGCCTTACATGCCCTAATCCTACCTGCCCCCAGGAACCTGATAGGAACGTCGAATTTGATATGTTTAAGCTCAGAACATTGAGATACATCTTTTAGTAAGGATTATTAGCGTAGCCCGTGTTCGAAAATGCCTCTACTAGAAACGAGGTATTTTCTGGCCTAAGCTTTCCTGTAGGCTTTGCTAGCATGTGTATTGGCCGTCTGGTTTTGGAGCAGCAGGGCCAGCTGGGTCAGACCTGGCTGGAGAGAGAGATCGGCATGTAGAGTAGGGTGAGGGGTGACTCTTTGATCTGAGCAGGGACGTGCCTGGCAAGGTGAATGATGGCTCCACCTCCCACTGGGCGTCTGGTAGCAGACCCCCAGATTCTCAAAGGACAGGATGTCGCCTCGTAAACCAAGTGCTCCCCGACCCCACCGAACTGGTTCTGGCTGGATGCAGTGATTTGTGACTGCAGAGAACAAAGACTTTTTAGGTATAAAACGTGGCGCTGAAACCTTTTTCAGGTGTGTTCCTTCTGGATGTCAAGACGAAACTCTGTCCGAGCGGACAGAGGAAAGGACTTTGAAACTTTCACCAAGCTTGCTGAAGAAACTACCCGAGGGCCTGAATTGAGAGCGCCTCCTGCTGAAGTCTCAGGGACATTAGACTTCACCCCGTCAGCCGCCTGAATTCCTGCACTAGGCATTCTACTTGCAGGTGAGGCCTCCGTCGAGTAATCCGGAACCTCTAGTTCTTGTTAACTCTGTGTGTGGGCCGCCGCAGCTAAGAGAGAGCTGCCGCCGCTGAGCGCCTGCCTTAATTTGAATCTTCTGAACCTTCGCTGAACCTGTGTGGGCCGTCACAGCTAAGAGAGAGCTGCCGCCGCTGAGCGCCCGCCTTAATTTGAATCTTCAGAACCTTCACTGAATCTGTGGGGGCCGCCGCAGCTAAGAGAGAGCTGCCGCCGATGAGCGCCCACCTTAATTTGAATCTTCAGAACCTTCGCTGAATCGGTGTGGGCCGCCGCAGCTAAGACAGAGCTGTTGCCGCTGAGTGCCCGCACTTGTGTCAGCTGTGCCTCATCGTGATTTGTCCTGTGGGCCGCCGCAGCTAAGAGAGAGCTGTTGCCGCTGAGTGCCCGCACTTGTGTCAGCTGTGCATCATCGTGATTTGTCCTGTGGGCCGCCGCAGCTAAGAGAGAGCTGTTGCCGCTGAGTGCCCGCACTTGTGTCAGCTGTGCACCATCGTGATTTGTCCTGTGGGCCGCCGCAGCTAAGAGAGAGCTGTTGCCACCGAGTGCCCGCACTTGTGTCAGCTGTGCATCATCGTGATTTGTCCTGTGGGCCGCCGCAGCAGGGAGAGAGCTGTTGCCGCTGAGTGCCCGCACTTGTGTTAGCTGTGCATCGTCGTAATTTGTCCTGTGAGCCGCCGCAGCTAAGAGAGAGCTGCTGCCGCGGAGTACTCGCACCTTTGCTAACTTTGCATCATCGTGATTTGTCTTGTGAGCCGCCGCAGCTAAGAGAGAGCTGCGGCCGCTGAGGGTTCGCACCTTGGCTAACTGTGCATCAGTGTGATTTGTCCTGTGGGCCGCCGCAGCTAAGAGAGAGCTGCTGCCGCCGAGTGCTCGCACCTTTGCCAACTTCGCACCATTTTGATTTGTCCTGTGGGCCGCCGCAGTTAAGAGAAAGCTGCTGCTGCTGAGTGCCCGCATCTTTGCCAACGTTGCATCATCGTGAATCGCCCTGTGGGCCACCGCAGCTAGGAGAGAGCTGCTGCCGCTGTGCGCCCACCACCGAGCTGCACGACGAGAGTCATCGCCACCACCAGCCCGGGCCGCCTCAGCCGCGTGCTGCTGCCACTGGGAGCCCGCCTGTCCCCGAGTGCCCGAATCATTGTGAGTGCACGTTGCGGACCACTGCAGTCGAGAACTGTGGTCGCTGGGAGTCCGCCTGTCACCGTCTCCGCTTCTTCGAGAAGCTACGTACTGTGTCCCCGTCCAACGACAGGTATCTGGTGCGCATCGGGTCGCGTAGACCCAGGCCTTGGAATCAGTCAGTGCCACGTTCTGGTGAATATGTTATTGCCTTTTTAAAGTCCCTACTGATTTACGTGCATTGTGACTGGTTAAAACGATTTTGAGAGTCTTGTACTAAACCTTAGATAAAGATACTATTTTTCTATACCTCCGTGAGTTGTGTCCTTTTGTGGTGTCGTTACTGCCTTATTGTGCAAGGTCATAAATGCTTCACACACTGCCTCTGAGATAGGCCTAACTGCTCGTGCTACGTTATCACAGGGTTGAGCAGGGGTTATCAAAGGGGGTAGCCCACTTGCCCTGACTTAGGAAGAAGGGTCCCTATTTGGGCATTGGCGCCAGCCATGGCCAACTGGAGACCCCCATTTCTAACAACCTTGTTTACAAAGTGCCATAATGCAACACCACATTCACATGATAGGAACTATTACTTATGCAAACAAGGCATGCAGTGTGCCATTTCGATACTATGTTGTGCACTTGGTCTGGGTGGCTGAATTGTTCTATTTAAAAAGGGTGCTTTAAAGTAGATCCCAGTTTTAAACAATGCTGATGCCAACGGACAAACATTTGCACAGTGCATTGGTGGGATCCACATGTGTTCTGAGGCAACCTTGCCATCCTCTGTCCAGAAGCTAAGTATTACCTGATATTAGCCACTGACGTGTTTGCAAGCTGAACAGTGGGCTCGTCTCTTGCCTGGATGCAGTTCTTTTTTGGGGAATCCACCTTCAAGGACGGATTTGATTGTAGACCAGCCAGTTACGCACAGGTCCATAGTTGGATAGTCTGCAAGGCAGAGGTTATCCACACAAGCCTATTTTCTTGGCAAAGCACTGTAGGGCACAGAGGCAACAGAGAGCAGGCCTAGCACCAGCCCAGATCTAGCAGACAATACTGATGGAGGGCAGTAAGAGCAAGCTGAGTACCAACCCCAGCCAAGCAACAAGCCAGACCTGTGGCAGTGGCGGTGGAAGACCAGGAGCAATAGCAACAATGCCTGGGGGTGCCATGGGAGCATCCACAGGCTAAATGAACATTACAAATCCTGCTGGGTAAAAAGTGTGGGGCAACAGTGAAAGCTGCTGTATAACTAGCAGATTGTAAATGCATAATGCACCCAAATTTCCAGGGACAATATAGCAATGTTTAACACTCTCTGCAGCGGTGACTGGTGATCTTTGAAAATGGTGAGGTGTAATATTTGCTCTGACTTGCAATTACCAAGACAGATTTTTTCAAGGAAGGTTCTACCCTACTTCCCAACAAGAAACAATGTTATAAAAGTTAAAATATTGCATTTAAGGTCCAAAATTCAAATAACATTCCCCAAAAGATGAAAGCTCTAGAAAAGCAATTGTGCAATGTTCCAGTACTTTCAGCGTGTGCCACACCAGCATGACACTCTCCAGGAGTGCTGTACCTCAAGATAATTTTGAAAAAATTGTGCTACAGTTGCGCATTTGTCAGGATAATTTCTAAAAAGCCACAGGTGACTGAAGCTGTTCATAATGTTATATGGCCCCTTATTTACCTTGGTATCTAGTTACACCTCTGCATGTCACTTCATTTCAATTTTCCAAGCAGCTTCTTTCAGGTAGATTCTCCAACATATGTTGTAACTTAGAACCTGCTTGGAAGGAATAGGGGAAAATAAACAATAAAAAAAAACCCTCTAATGTCAGGTACTCATGCCCACTGAGTGAGAATGTGCTCATTCATGTGAATTTCGCACCCAGTGAGACTGTGCACTAAGATGCGAGATTTGTATCAAATGTGTAAGACTGTTCCTCAAAGTGTAGGACTCCCACCAAATGCACAAGTCTGTCCATTGATTTGTGAGACTTGCATCAAATGAGGGAGGATATGTTCCAAAAAGTGTAAGTTGCAAGCAATTATTGAGCCTCTTCTCCAAGAAGTGAAACTCACATCAATAAGTGAGTTTCGCCTCTAAGGTAATGAACATACACACCCACTGTGAAAATCTGTGCAGCAAATTGTGAGATTCATCCAACACAAGATACTTTGTACTATGTTGTTCAGGATCACAAACTTGAAATTGACAGTGGCAGGTTATTTTTTCATGAGCACCTGGGGCAATTGGATATCCGCAGGTCTTCATCTTGAATGTGGTGGTTGTGGTAAAAATATTTGGTGCCCTGGCTGTGTAGTGTTCCGTGTGGGCCAGTTGCTCTCGGAAACCAGTCATCAATAGCCATTCAGCCAATTGATCTATAGGAGCTTCAGTGAACCATATTATGTGTGTTCAGTGGCTCCCAAAACTGGGTATCCAGCTTGTTCAAGGTGTGGAAGACGCCGGTAATGTAGGACTTTCTAAACTTCAACAAAATTCTTGATATTTCCAGACACCATTATAGCTCAAATGGGTAGGTTCCTGACCCCAGCAGGATGGAGGCAGATAAAAAGTCTGTGATACAAGATATAAATCCCCCAGATGGGAGTCGCCTTGGTGGGATTGGAGAGTACAGTGGTACAAGCATGACAGAAAGTCACAACTCCAAAGATGATCACTTGAACTTTTGGCCATTCTTGTTATCATTCTCCCTGGATTGCAAGATCCACTCGGTCACTAACATTTTAATTTATTCAGGCAGTGGTTGTGCCTTTGGAGCACAGGGGACAGTTCTTTTCATCTTTATTTGAGCCTCATGTTGGAGATTCTGTTTCTTTAGATAGCTCTTCCGTAGTCAGGCAAAATGTCCTCTTTGTCAGAACTATATTCCAGATTGAGGGAAGTGGGCCACAAAGAGTTTCACATGCTGAGGATGGTACAAGTACTGCAGGTGAACCTTGGGGTCAAATGCAGCTCCATGCAGACAATGAGCTTCATTCACACACTATCCTAAGGGATAAAAAGGAAATTTAGCTGTTCTTTTGTAGCACAATGAAAAGCAATCTCTGCTGGAAATTGATGCTGACCCCAGCTTTCAAGTCAGACAGATACAGAGCAAATTAATAAATTCTTTTTTGGGACGATGTGGCATAAGGGAAAGAGAGCATGCTGCCATAAGAACCCTTCCTGATGATGTTAGAAGGGTCACATACAGTACTGATCCTCCTCTCAAGGGTGACTTTACCAACATAACTATAATACAGCACACACTTCTGAAGGTAGGGTGGAATTACCTTGGTGGATACTCAGTTAAAAGTACTCATTGCAGTCAGGCAGGCATCTCTGGAGTGAACCCAGTTTAAAAACATGTACATGTTAACATGTACAGCAATAACCACAGACTTTCTCCCTCTTCACCTTCCACTCCCTCTCTCTGGCTGGTGGTGACAACAGTGGATTTTACACAGATGGGTCAATAGATCTCTGTTCCAGAAGTAAAAAAATGGTGTGCCCCCAAACCTCAAATCACACTGCCCATCCACGCAATCACACTGAGAGCATATTTAAATTGCCCCTGTGGCACTTTTATGCCACCGGAGCGTCACTTTTGAGATTCTCCAGAGGTGCAGTGTGCTGGCCTGTATTTACAAGGCCCCGCAAAGCCACCCTGCCTGGCTTTTCTTTGCCTTTTAGATATGGAGTAAGGCAATGCTTTAATCTGCATTGAAGAGGCGTCTCATGGATGTTGCTGTGGGTGTTCCCATGCACCACCCATGGTTTTTGACATTGCCCCAGATTTCTAACATAGCATAAATCTGGGGCAGCGCCAAAACTAACGCATTCCCAAAGCAGGGGTAACGAGGAGAAATGTTTACATTTCTCCTTGTTTTTTCCTCTTTCCACGTGTGCTGCATTCTGCAGAACAGCACACATAGAATGACGAAAACGTCTCCTTTGATTGTGTTTGTGCAGGAAGGTGTCCCTTCCTGCACAAAAACAATCATGCCAACAAGACAGACACCCTTGCACCATGGTGCAAGGCTGCCTGCATTGGCACTCGGCTGCAGTTTGTGAGCCAGTGCTGGAAGAAAGGACAGGAATGCACTGTATCTTGTTAATATGGCACATTCCTGCCCATTTTCTGACGTAGGGCAGTGCAGCTAGAAGGCTTGTGGCACTGCCCTATGCCAAAATATTGTAAATATGTCCCTCAGTTTCATAAATTTCACTTCAGACTTTCAGCACCCCCTGCTCTCCAGTCAGGTCACACACAGCTCTGCAAATTCACTTCTGTCCTGACCTTCAGTTCCATGTTATTCCATTCCTAAGTCATAAACAATGGGGGCCAGATTTATCAAGGGATTGCGTTGCCCTTGCGTCATGCAGGGTGTCCCAAGGGCAATGCACTTCCTGAGGCAGATTTACCAAGCACCGCAAGGCCACCCTGCCTGGCCCTGATTTGCTTGGTAAGTCTGGAGTAACTCAAGTCAGCGAAAGTCACTGCTTTGCGTTTCTCAGCCGTGGGCAGGCGTTCCATGTGTAGAGTCTGAGTGTTGCCACACATCCACTCATGGATTTCGGTGCATTCACAGATTTACCAACACTGATAAACCTGGGAATGCATTAAAAAGCTACACTTTCCAAAGTTAGGTGCAACACATAGAAATATCTTTATTTCTCCTCATTGTTTCCTCTTTCTAAATATGCCGCATTATGCAACACACTTAGAAAGAGGAAAATGCCTCTGAGGATTACTTTTGTGTAGGAGGGTGCCCTTTCCTGCCCAAAACCAACCCTGCCTACATTTCAGGCATCACAGCATTAGGGTACCTGCAATGACGCAAGACAGCACATTATGCACCAGCAAAGAGAGGACAATAATGCAGTATACAATGTTAAATATGGCGCATTCCTGCCCTATCTCTTTCACGCAGCACAGCAAGGAATATTGCTGCATTGTGTGAAGATATGATAAATCTGGCCCCAGGTCTCCCACTACACAATACTTTCAGCATCCTTTGCTATCTTTTTGAGTCACTCACAATTCTGTCAATGCCCTTCAGTATTGACTTGTGTCACATCTCTTTCTCTCCCACACACTCAACACATATTTTCCCTCTTTTACACATCATTCCCGGTTCGGCACACAGCAGCTTATTTACAAGCCCATTGCGTCGCTGGTACGTCTCTTTTTCCGATATTAAAAGTGCTGCATCAGTGGTGTTAGGGGCTTGTAAATAAGCCCCACAGTTCTTTTAGCGCACTCTGTGACAGTCAACATCCAATGCTACTCACTGAAAGGCCACACGCCTATACCAGTGCAACCAATTCCAGACCTACAGAGCTCCATTTCACTCCAGTCCTCTGCGTAAGGAGCAGCAAACCCATGCCTCGTGTTTCTCCCTCTCTCATTCCTGACATACAGCAACACAATGTGCTGCTCATTATTTCATACCCAACCATCAGCAATCTGTCCTCTTCCACATCTGATGAAAATATATGATCATCACAGCTCTTTACTCACGATCAGTTAAGTGCCAAACAGCTCCAGACCTGCCAAGTTTACCAGGTCTGCCATAGTCTGTTTTTTTTTCTTTGCATTCTGGAACTTGAGTCTTGTTCCTCCCATTATGAAGCTAGAACTACTTGTCCCGGAATGACAAAAATTCTGGATGATTTCAGCGGTCAGTCAAACATGGCCCTAGGAATCTTGAGCTTTGATAATGTAGGCAGCTAGACCGCGAGCCAATGCTATTAAAATTAGTTTTTAGTCTCTCTCTTTCTCTCTCTGATCATGCATGAAGAGATATCCCTATAGTCTCTTCTGACACACAAAACACATCTAACTCCAAACTAGGAAAAGTCTTTGGTATCCATTTCTCACTGACAAATTATTCGTTTGTCATTACGCTTAGGGGCATATCTATACAAGCTCCTTATGCCACCGGAGCATCACTTTTTTTTACGCTCCCGTGGCGCACAGTGCAGGCCCATATCTACAAGGCTACGCAATGCCAACATGCGTGGCATTTCATGGCCTTGTGGATAAGGTGTAAGGCCACGCAGCACAAGACGCTGAGTTGCCTTACATTGTGGCAGGGAGGTGTGCCATGGGATGTTGCTGTGGGTGTTCCCACACAACACCCATGGATTTTGACGCTGCCCCAGGTTTACAACATAGCATGAATCTGGGGCAGCATCAAAAATGTATGCCTTCCCAGAGTGGGCATAATGAGGAGAAATATTTACATTTCCTCTTTCAATGTGTGCAGCACACACAGAACGAGGAAAATGCCTCGTGATTGTTTTTGGTGCAGGAAGGTGCCCCTTCTTGCACTAAAAAACTCATGCCAACAACACAGTCACCCTTCCACCATGGTGCAAGGGTGCCTGCGTTGGCGCATGGCTGCAATTTTTGGGCTGGCGCTTGCCGAAAGGACAGGAATGCACTGTATCTTGTAAATGTTGTGCATTTCTGTCCTTTCAAATTGTGGTAGGGTAGCACTGCAAAATGACTTGCGGCGCTGCCCTACGCCAGTTCATTGTAAATATGCCCCTTAATCACGACAACTGCTGAGTCTTCCCATTCCAATTTAATCCGCGGACACACCCAGATTTATAAGCTGAGAAAAATACATGCAGGCACAGCAAGCTGAGAAATACAAACAGGCACATTAACTAGATGTACTGTTTAAGTGGATTCAAACCAATGAGCTGAGATTACAAACGCAAACATCCAGCAGGTGCATTAACCACTTGAGTTACCTAATACTACTGGCAAACACTGATTATTAACAGTACGTTAGCATCATAGCACTAGCCTTTTCAAAAGACAACAAATGATTATTGTATGCTGTAGATTTCTCGATAAAATATTACCTATCTTCAGGACTGAAATTAATGGTGAGCTGAAATGTTTAGGCATGGCGGGACCCTTAGCGCCCATGGTATGCTGCCTGAATGTTAAGCGCAGGGAAGGAAGGGTGCACCATGATTAAATGGTCCTCAGGAAGCAGAAAATGACTGCGCTGTTGGGGCTCTCTGACCCGACTGGGTGGACTGAGTCTAACTGACATGCTGTCCACCCCTGAGGAGAGTGCATCACCACAAACATGCAGGTACTTATTTTCAAGCCCCGGTGAGTCACGTTTTCCCATATTAAAGTGAAGCACCAGTGGCACAAGGGGCTTGTAAATATAAATAAGCCCCACAGTGTCTCAGTGTTTTCAACTCCAATGTGCATTTGTGTTATGGCAGTGGGGTCAGAGTGCAGACCGTGTGAGTGACCAAGGTCCGACCAAGGTCCGACTGAATAACGATTCTAAATTTGAATCCCACCCGGAAGCCCTAAACGCTGGCTGCAAATCACAAACGCGCCACCAACAGGGTCAACGTTCACCTTGCAGCAACAAGCTGTATAATATGACAACAGGACCAGCACAGCACATCAGGCACTTGGCCCGACTGTACATTTATTTGGGGTGTTCCACCCCATACAACCCAGCCCGGAAGACATGCCCCTAAATGATTCTTTATTATCCAAAGCAAACTTAGGAATTGACTCTGGAAGGTCCGCTGGTGTCCAGGTTTGATGGCACTGATGTGATGCAAAAGCCAATGTATAGGAATGCCACATTAAAAAACATAACTCCAGGCCATGTAACCTTCTATGGCATTTCCTAGTTACAGGGGCGGAGGAGCGGCCCACCACTTAAATTCCCCCCAAAACCCCAGAGATGAAAAATAAAATGGTAATTCATTACCATTTTATTTTTCATCCCCTGTCCCGAACAGAGTGTCAGGATGGGGCAGGGCCTGCTGAGTGACAGCAGCAGGGAGGAGGGTGGGCTGTATGTGCACTGTTTAAATTGCGCATGTCTTTCTGGACGGCCATCTTGCGGAGGCCAGCTGCACATGCACACTTTAAACATCTCTAACCTGGGTTACAGCAAGTGCAGGCCTCCAGAGCACTGTGGAGTGCCAAGTGAGGCACAGATGGTCTCATAGACATGACCATGGCCCCAAACCTCAAATACTATGAGCAGGACAGGGCTAAGCTCTCAGCCAGTGGATATGGGGACAGAGCATTTTGTCCAGTCAGCTTCTTTGTTATTAGATGGGTCTCTGATATGAATGTATACCACAGTCAGAAACAAGACAAGGGTAAAACTTCTTTAGGATCTCTGATGATAGGTGGTCCGAGATCACACTCCCTTTCTCCACCACTCTGCAAACGCGTCTCCTGGCGCACTGCTTCTTGGGGGATAAAGTCCACTTTAGTCCTGAGGTCCTCAGGACACAAGGGGACCTCATCCCCCCACCAGCAGTGCGCCAAGAGGCGCGTTTGCAGAGCGTTGTAAAAAGGGGCGTGGCCTTCAACCACCTCTCAGCAATCCCACTGTGTGGGGCTTACTGGAGGTACCTGGTGGGCTAGTTGGCCCCTCAGGACCCTCAGCAGTGACGGAGACTTCATCTCCCAACCAAGAGCACACCAGGGGTCATGTTTGCAGAGTAGTGGAGAATGGGGGCGGGGCCTCAGGCGAGTTGCCGGTTCCTATATATTTTTTTTTATTTAGGAAAGGGGGCTGTGTGGCTCCCCTTCCCTCTGCACTTTTAGGTCCCGGGGGGACCCATTTTTTTTAAATTAAAAAGGGAGGGGGCCGCGTGGCCCCCCTCCTGAGTCCGATATATGCCCGGGGACCCCATCCACCAGGTCCCGGCCATTTAAAAAAAAAAGAATTAAAAGGGAGGAGGGCTGAGTTGCCCCCTTTCCGGCCCATTTTCAGTCCCGGGGACCCCATCCCCGGGGCTTGGCCTCTCGTTGGGGACCGCGGGGGGAGCCCCAAGGCCCCCGCGGTCCCTGCCGGCTCCCCGCCTCCTGCGGGAGCAGGCATTGCTTTTGGGCAGAGGGAGCTGCTAACATGCAGCTCCCTCTGCCCAAAAGCAATTCTGCTTCGCCTCATGGAAGTGAGAGCATTTTCCATGCTCTTGCTTCCATGAAGCAAAGCAGTGTTTGCTATGGCATGGCGGGAGCAGTGCTTCCGCCATGCTGTAGCAAATTGCAATGTCCCGGGGGTGGGCACCCAGGGACATTGCTGGAGCTGGCCCTTGGGGGTGGCGGTCCCCAGGGCCATGGAGGGCTCCTGGAGGGGGCCCCCTGCCATCTTCTTTGTAGCCCTGGGGAGGTGGTGGTCCCTGGGCCGGGGGTCCGCAACGGACCCCCGCATTTAATTCATTTGTGCCCCGGGGTGGTGGTGGTCCCCGGGGCAGTGTGAGGGGTGCTCGAGCACCCCACACTTTATTTTTTATGATAACTCCGGGGAGGTGGTGGTTCCTGGGTCTGCGGGGGGCCGCGTGGCCCCCCTCTTTTAATGAATATAGCCCCAGGGAGGTGGCATCCCCGGGGCTGCCTGGGGGGTTAATTGTCGGCGGGATTCGCGGACCCTATGTGACTCAGGTCTAATTCTTTTTTTTTTTAAATGCATTTTTTGGCCCTTGGGGTCCTTGTGGGACCCCATGAGCACGCCTAGGGGGTCAGGGTGTGTCTACACTGCCCCCTTTTCTTAATTGTTCACATTTTATTACCTTTTTCCTTGTGACTCGGTTCAACCGAGTCACAAGATGGCTGCCAACACTTCCTGGTTTGAAGTGTTGGCAGCCAATCAGATCTCAGGCACGAGATCCGGAGGGATCGCAGATCCTTCGCGGCCTTATTTGTATATCTGAAAAATGTTTACATTCCTCAGGAACTACTGAACAGATTTATACCATTTAACAAAAAAATGCTTTCTGAACCAAGAGCTACCATTTTGCCAAATTTGGTGTAATTCCGTTCAGCAGTTCGGGCTGTAGAAGTGTCTAAAGTTTCCTATGGAAATTAACATGGAGAAAAAGTTTTTTGGACCCCCCTTCTTCTCGGCCCCTGCTTGACGGGTCACTCGGAAACTTTCAACACAACAGCTGAAGTGAGTGGGCCATTAGTTTTGAAATTTTTGCGAAGATTCGACAAACGGCACCAAAGATATTGGCAACAGAAAAAACGCTTTTTGAATAGAAACAAGGTCCTAACTATAACTGCCTGCTGCTGACCGCCAGCAGGTAATATATATATATATATATATATATATATTAGATAAAGATATAAATATAAATATAAATATAGATATTGATATAGATATATTAAAATTCATTAAAACAAACAAAAAAGAGTTCCATCTCTTCCTTTTCCCTCCACTCTTTGACTCATCCCAAAGCATACAGTCTACTTTTTTACTCCCAAACATGCTTCCAACTAACAGACACACATGTCCACCACTCCCAGAACATGCATATCTTCCTCCCTTTTCAAAACACTAGGGGCTTATTTACAAGCCAAGTGTGCCACCAGAACGTCCTTTTCTTTTAAATGTTGCCCGTGTTGCACTGGGCTTACCCGTATCTACGAGGCCATGGAAAGCCACCCTGCGTGGCTTTTCATGGCTTCGTAGATATAATGTGAGACAATGCAGCTCAAGTCGCTGTGTTGCCTCACACTGGCCCGGGGCGGCGTGCCATGGGCATTGCGGTCAGTGTTCCCACTCAACGCCCATGGTTTTTGACACATTCCCAGATTTACAACAAAGCTTGAATCTGTGAATGCGTCAAAACCCTGTGCCTCCCCAGAGGTGGCGTACGGGTTGTTTTGTGAAGGAAGGTGTCCCTTCCTCCACAAAAACAGCCTGATTTCAACGCAGACACCTTTACACCATGTTGCTGGTGCTAGGGTGCCTGCGTTGACGAATGGCAGACATTTGTGCACCAGCACTGTGAAAATGGGCAGGAATGTGCCGTATTTCATAGATACAGCGCATTCCTGCCCTTTTCTTTTGACGCAGTTCAGCACAGTAAAATGACGTGCAGCGCTGCCCTGCATAAAATTGTAGTAAATGAGGCCCTGAAGGAAATTCATGAGATCTCAAGAGCACAAACTTAACAAGGTTAACACAACTAATCCTGCTAGTAAAAGGAAGGACATATTATTAACCTCTTACCTATTCACCTTTAACCTTGGGTTCCGGAGTCGCTTGATCCTTGCCACAGAGTGCTTCAACACCTCGTCTGGGGAGGTAACCGCTACATAAACACAATTTACAAGTACAATTTACTCCTGGCATGTAGACGTCTTGCCAGGAGCAGACAGAAGCTCTGAGCGCCCTGCACACTGACCACGAGCTGCACCTAGGTGCCTCGGGGACCAGCACTTGCTCACATGTTGAGGGGCAGGAAGAAGCTGTTGCATGAAAGGTGCCCTATCAGTGCCTAAAACACTGTCATGTGCCAGGCTCCTTCCCCTCCCTGTCTCATTTTCTCTCTTCAGCAACAACAGAACAAGAGAGAGAAAATGAGAATTCTCATTAAAATTCAATTTTTTGTTATCAAGATCTGCAGCACAATTTATGCAATCTAACAAGCCATATGTGATGGATAAATTGAAACAGGGGTGCCAGCACAGTAAGTATCACATTGGAAAATTACATATCCAAGAGGTATGTCATTTCAATACTAGATATATATATATCACACCATTATTGTAGGAAACAGACGAAAATTCCAGGAAAAAGACACTCCATGCAGTGAGACAGATGGTGGCATTCTTTTATTTCTAGTTGCTGATGGTGCACTTTAAATGAGACCGTATGGCAGTTGTTTGTAGGGCTGCCATACTTCTAATGGGGCAGTTATCCCACTTCCTGCGAGACTAACAGGCTGTTAATATGGGAGATGGGGCATTTTTCTGCAGCACTGGAATTCTTACGTCTGACAGTACCAGACGCTTCCTGCAGCAAGCAGATATTTAGAAGTGTGCATGGAGGGCGGGAGTGGGCGCGTGACACTGCCTCCCTTCACACAGCTCTGCACAAGCCACCTGGGTGTCCGGGCGCGTGGAGCAGGGATAACTGACCACTGCAGTTATGCAGATGGGCGAGGCCACAGGCGAGCTGAGGGGCTCCTGAAGCAGCAAGAGGCAAAACCTTGTTAAGATGACACAGAGTGCACACACACTGTGGAGCACCCGATCTGCCAACTCACATGGCACCACCGTGTGTCAACCATTGTTGGCCCTCTTCACGCACTCACCCACTGAAGGACCCATATTACACATTGAGCACCAGTTGAGCTGGCAACCCCTACTACTCAGAGGGGTTTCCAGCTCGTTTGTGGAGGCTCTGCAGAGTTCAGTTTAAATTCTGAGGGGGATATTCTCAAGAACGTGTGTTAACTATCGCCAAATTCGCTTAACGCAACTTCTCACATCGCAGTCTATCGTGGGAAAATAACACCGTGTCAACGCAGTATTCTCAACCCGGCGGCACCATGCGATAGTCACACGAGAACGCAACAAATGCCCGCGTTAAAATTAACGCGACGCCGAAAAAATGCGAAACACGAACGCCAAAAAGTGGCGATGTCCCAAATTGCGAAACAAAAAGCAACGACAACCAGCGACAGGCCTGCGATTCCCACTCGACATGCGGGAAAATGCACTATAAAAGCAGAGAAATAAAAAAAAATTAAAATGCAACTGCGTAGCACCATGGACGCACCCGGACCGAGTGCAGAGGACAACGCGAACCCCACAAGCCCCACAGACGACCAGCCAGGAACCCCAGTGCCGGGGAAGGGCAAGGAGAAGAGGAAGAGGAAGACGGGGCAGTCCGCAGGAAAACCGGATCATCGTCACGGAGGTGACAGGACACTGCCAACAACTGTTCGTCACCTCCACTGTGTCATCGGCCACACAAACGAAAATATGGCAGCACATCGTGAACAACGTGAATGCAGTCGGAGTGTCGAGGAGGACAATGGAAAAGGTCAAGTGGCGCTGGAATGATGTGAAGGGCAAAACCAAGAAGAAACCTGATGCCAACATGAAAGCAGCAACGCAAATTGGAAGTGGGGGACCAGCGGCACACCAGGAGCTGGATGACATTGAGAAAATGGTGGCCACAGTCATCAGTCGGGATATAGTGCCAGGAGTCGGGGATCGGGACACTGCTCAACATGACCTGACACAACATCAACAGGGTGAGTACCGACCAGGGACTGGGGGGATGGGGGGAGATGGGCACAATGGCACACATGCACAATTAAGTAGAGCACACTGCACACCCACAATGACTCAGGACCATGTCCCTGATCCCCGTGCCACACTGCAGCACACATACAGAAACTCAGGGAATGTGTGTTGAAATTAATTTATTTGCACATGCTACGCCTGTGGTCATTTTGTACTGTCTCATGATTGCTAAGGACTGACACAATGTAACGTCCTCATGTGAAGAAATTGTCAATGATGGTGTTCCTACGGGCTATTCCTGCTGCAGCTGCAGTGGGGTGTGGTCCACCTGCCTCATCTTCCTCATCATCGTCCAGTGCATCTGGCACTTGTATCCATGGGGCATTGGTGCGTACACATATGTTGTGCAACACACAACATGCAACGATCATCTTGCACACGATGTCTGGGCTGTACAGGAGCCTCCCACTTGTGATGTCCAGGCATCTGAAACGTGACTTCAATACGCCAAATGTGCGTTCCACGATGCCCCTGGTGCGTTTGTGGGCCGCATTGTACTGCCTCTGGGCCTGTGTGTTCGTGGCTCAGAGTGGTGTCATCATCCAAGGGCAGAGTGCATATCCTTGATCACCTGTGACAGTGCAGAGAGACATGAGTCAATAGTTGGTTCTGCATGATGTGTTGGCAGGCTCACTAGTTGATTGGCGTGTGATATGTGTGTCATAGTGATTCCTGTGTGACATGTACTGCTTTTAGCAAATGAGCGCCATCAATGTGTATTACGTAGCCTCACTGCTGCTCCTCCCTCCCCCCGAGCCTAATCACTTGTGTGCGCTGCGCGGTTGCATCACTTGCACTCCTACGGCACACCATTGTCATGCCTGTCTGCGCATGTCCACAAGCCTGACAATGACCCTGTGATGTTGGCCGTTGAAGGTGGGCGTCCACATGTGTATAGGCCTTTGGTAAGGATAGGGCGGACACAGATGTGGAGTTCATGGCTGGCTGAACTCGCGATGCGGTCGAGGCAAGACCTTTGGCATATGCTGCGGCAATAGCTATACACACACAATAGTTGGCATGTATGATCCCGGACCCCGAGCGGGCTTGCGCTCATACATTCATCCCTTCGGCCTAGCCTGCACACCGGGGGCATGTTACATTGCAACTTTGTCCATTGCGGGACGGGTGGCGCCGACACTACAACAGAGACACACGCATCAGGTACTTCATTGGCAACCCCAACACTTAACCACGCCCAGAGCCCCGGGGTGATCATCCATACCCCTACGCTGGACTGTCGTACGCCAGCCCACTCCGGCAATGCCTACAGGGGGGTACGACATAACTACATGTCCCAGGTCTCCCACATTGCCTGAGGTGACATGGTTGCGTCCGCTGTACACAGCACAATGCAATGTGGCAGGGCCCGGGGCCCTCATGCATACACAATGACCACACGGACACCCTTAGATAGTTTGTAGAACTGGCTACGGGCACGTGCGCCCGGCTCCTTTTATTGCCAGGGTCACATGTCCAGTGACGCCTGTGCTGAATGGGTGTGGGGTGAGTGTGAACCAGCCCTCAAGGAGTGGGTGGTGCTGGCAACAACTACAACAGTGATCAGACAATCAGAAGTTCACAGTTCAAACACCAAGGGTCCATGACTTGAGCTGCACGGAGTTAGTGGCCCCGGATGCACAGCGGCCGGCACATGGGACACCTCCACGGGACGGTGACTACTGGTGCACTGAGGTAGGGCCACGAGAGCTGAGCGGGTCCTCGTCGATGTCCAAGGTGAAAGTCGCGGAGGGTTTTGGGGGACAGTGGAAGGTGATCTTCCAGGGCATGATACAGAGGGCAGTACCAAGCAGACACAGGCAATATGGAGGAGATGAATGCTACAGACTCATTTTTGACACCAAGTCAGTATCAGCTACATGATGATGAAGACGGTTCAGTGACTAAATATCGAGGGACACAATATCGACTGTCCCTAATATCGATGCCAAAATATCGAGGGACAGAATATCGAGTCCCTATCTACAAACAGGTAAGTACTAAAATATCGAGTACAAAATATCGGTTTAAAATATAGTTAACTAAAATATCGAATTTTTAAAATGTATTAAAAATAATATAAAAGTAACTAAATAATAAACACAATTAAATAAAACATAGTTAAAATAATGTAAAAAAGCTTAAAAGCTTAAAATGTAAAAATAATAAATGTAATATTTACTTAATAATATTATAAAATAATATATTAATCTTAATTATAAAATATTTAAAACATTATTAAAAATATATTTACATATATATATAAATAAAGATATTATATAAATATAAAAATAAATAATATATAATAATTTAAATAATTAAAGTACATTTTTTTATGTTAATTAATAATTTACACTACATTAAATATAACAAAATTAAAAATGTTGCATAGCTAAGGGAATAAAATTAGTATTCACACTCCAACAACTGCAAAAGTAGGGAATTTGTTGTATAGCGGGTGGGTACAAATTACTATTCCCACTCAAGTGAGTGGAACAGTAGGGAAAGTGTTGGATAGCGGGTGGGTACAAATTACTATTCCTACTCCAGCGAGTGGAACAGTAGGGAAAGTGTTGGATAGCGGGTGGGTACAAATTACTATTCCGACTCCAGCGAGTAGAACAGTAGGGAAAGTGTTGGATAGCGGGTGGGTAAAAATTACTATTCCTACTCCAGCGAGTGGAGCAGTAGGGAAAGTGTTGGATAGCGGGAGGGTAAAAATTACTATTCCCACTCCAGTGAGTGGAACAGTAGGAAAAGTGTTGGATAGTGGGAGGGTAAAAATTACTATAACCACTCCAGCGAGTGGAACAGTAGGCAAAGTGTTAGATAGCGGGTGGGTAAAAATTACTATTCCTACTCCAGCGAGTGGAACAGTAGGGAAAGTGTTGGATAGCGGGTGGGTAAAAATTACTATTCCAACTCCAGCGAGTGGAACAGTAGGGAAAGTGTTGGATAGCGGAAGGGTAAAAATTACTATTCCCACTCCAGCGAGTGGAACAGTAGGAAAAGTGTTGGATAGCGGGAGGGTAAAAATTACTATTCCCACTCCAGTGAGTGGAACAGTAGGGAAAGTGTTGGATAGCGGGAGTGTAAAAATTACTATTCCCACTACAGTGAGTGGAACAGTAGGGAAAGTGTTGGATAGCGGGAGTGTAAAAATAACTATTCCAACCACAGCGAGTGGAACAGTAGGGAAAGTGTTGGATAGCGGGTGGGTAAAAATTACTATTCCTACTCCAGCGAGTGGAACAGTAGGGAAAGTGTTGGATAGCAAGAGGGTAAAAATTACTATTCCCACTCCAGTTAGTGGAACAGTAGGAAAAGTGTTGGGTAGCGGGAGGGTAAAAATTACTATTCCCACTCCAGCGAGTGGAACAGTAGGGAAAGTGTTGGATAGCGGGAGGGTAAAAATTCCTATTCCCACTCCAGCGAGTGGAACAGTAGGGAAAGTGTTGGATAGCGGGAGTCTAAAAATTACTATTCCCACTCCAGTGAGTGGAACAGTAGGGAAAGTGTTGGATAGCGGGAGTCTAAAAATTACTATTCCCACTCCAGTGAGTGGAACAGTAGGGAAAGTGTTGGATAGCGGGAGTGTAAAAATAAGTATTCCCACTCCAGTGAGTGCAACAGTAGAGAAAGTGTTGGGTAACGTACGGGAATAATTGAGTAGACCCACTCCTACAATATAATTAAAATTAATTAACAAATAATTAATTAATAAAAATATATTTACCTTCCAACATTTTCCCCTATAAACGTCACCTCCAATAGTGTAAAATATTAATGAATTAACATAATTAATTAACATTTAATTAATTAGCTAATTACAATTAACAATCAAATTAATAACCATCATATCTAAATTAATTAACACAATTAACACTATAAAATAACTTTAAATAAATAATATTTAAAAATTATTAAAATTTGAATTAAATTTAACTTAATTCCCACCCTACTCCCCTATCAACACTCAACACACTACTAAAAAAATGTACATAATTAACATATTAATACATTAATTTTTAATAATTAATATGTAATTAATTACTAACTAATAAAAAAATTAAACAATTTACATACTTATCAATTAATTAAAAAAGATTATTATTCACTTTTTATATATTTAATAATAAATTAATTAACTTAATTAACAATAGTAATTATTAAACAATAAATTATTAATTAATTAATTATTAATTTTTATAATGTAAATTAAATTACTTCCCACCCTATTCCCCTATAAACCCACAACCCGCTACGGAACTAATATAAGCAAAAATTATTAAACAATAGTAATTATTAAACACTAAATCATTAATTAGTAAATTATTAATTTTTATAATGTCAATTAAATTACTTCCCACCCTATTCCCCTATAAACCCACAACCCGCTACGGAACTAATATACGCAAAAATTAATTCACATAAAATCCATTACCTTAAAAAAATTGTAGCATACATTAAAAAAATATTATATATTTTTAACACATATACTAACATATAAAACAATAAAAAAATTCGATATAATAAAATTCGATATAATGACATTCGATATTACTTACCTATATGTCAATATTTTTTCCAATTATATTATGTCTTTTCTATATTCTGTCCTCTCGATATTTTGTACTCGATATTTTGTCCTTTCGATATTAAAAATTCGATATTTAGTCTCTACACCGATGAAGACAACCCCCAGGCCATAGACTCAGACGCCACCAAAGTTCAACCAGAGAGTGTCCATGGATTTCGGGGCACAGAGTTAGTGGCACCAGAGCTGAAAGGGGATGCAGTCTGCGATGAGGCCTGTACAATGGTATAAACTCTGCCATTAATAAATCAAGGCTCAGTTCCAAATGTGTGACCTACTTGACCGCAGTGTAGGCCAGAGGCAGCGGTCAGCAGGGGCCCCCAGCCACGTGTCCTTGGCTTGCGATGCACAGAGTTAGTGGCACCAGAGCAGTTGTTGGTAGTGTTCGGTCACCTCCGTAACGAGGATCCTTTTTTCATCCGGACTGAACCGCGTCTTCCTCTTACTCCTCTCCTTGCGTACAATGATATGGACTCTGCCATTGCACAATCAAGACTCAGTTCCAAATGTGTGACCTACTTGACCGCAGTGTAGGCCGGAGGCAGCGGTCTGCGCAGGCCAACCAGTGTTCAGGCAGCTCCTCCTGGTACTCTCACACACGACGTTGGAATGCCATGTGGTGATGATTTGTGGTTGACGGAGGTAGCAGCACCAGAGCTGAGCGTGTGTGCAGCCTGCAACGATGCCGTGCCCTGCCTGGTCCGGACTGGATTGGATTGGTGTGAAGCCTGCTGGGCCGCAGTGTAGTCAGTACACAGGTAACCCTGCGGTGCTGGGCCGCAGTGTAGGCCGAAGGCAGTAGTCAGCAAGGGCCCACAGACACGTGTCGTTGGAATGCTATGCACAGAGTTGGTGGCACCACATCGAAGGGAGTATGGTGATATAAAATCTGCCATAAACGTATGTACTCTGCCATTGTATAATCAAGACTCAGTTCCAAATGTGTGACCTACTGGACCGCAGTGTAGGCCGGAGGCAGCGGTGGAGTACGTCAATGAGAAAGGAGTAATGGGGGCCTGTGTCGTGGAGGCCGTGATGGCCTGAGGAGGCTGCCATGGTCGCGGGCCTCGGGCTTGGAGCTTGCACCGGCACATGGTGGGCCCTCTTTGACACACGCCGGTGTCGGCAGGTGAGCAGTGCGGCCTTGGTGCGCTGGGGCGGTCATGACGGGTCTTGGGATCAGCAGCCTGGGGTGCAGCAGGCGCACAGGATCGCAGGCACCGCCGCTCACGGCGTCGGCCTCGTGGCGGGGTGAGAGGCGCCGCCCTGGCAGACACGTTGCCATTCCGGAAGAGAACCACGCCCAGAGTAACGGGCTTTTTATTCACACCCCTATGTTGGCCTGGCGTACGCCGGGCCAGCCCACTCCGCTCATGCTTACAGGGGGGGACGTAACAAGCTACATTTCCGCATTCTTCCACACTGGCTGCGGTAACATGGTCACACTGCAGACGCCAGCAGTGTATGTCGACATGGAAATGTCTGTGGTCTGCATACTCAAGTCTGTCCAGCACATCCACGCCACACTTGGCATTGTGTACATTCACAGTCATGGGTCACTTGCCTCCTTCGCACATGCCTGGTTCCCACCTCTCCCCACATTCTGCTATTGTGTGGCTGAGGTGCCATGCCGTTGATGGCTTGTGTACATGGCTAGCCCAGGTTGCCACAGTAAGCTGTGTTGTCGTGTTTGGAATGTGGGGATGTTGGTTGTCATGTTGTATGTGATTTTGTGACGTGTGCATTCCCAGATTTGTGAGTTGTATGTTGGTGGAGTTGAGGTGTGTGGTGTGTTCAGTTGTTACTTACCGACGAGCAGTGCATTTCCATAGGTGCCATCCTGAAAGCGGTGGTTGATGATGGACTGTCGGAAGATGAAGGAATCATGCACACTGCCTGGGTAGTTGGCGACTACATTGGTGAAGAGTCCCCGGTGGTCCACTATTGCCTGCACATTGATGGAATGCGTGTGATTCCTGTTGCGGTAATTGTGTGCAGTAGCGGCAGGGGGCACAAGGAGTACATGTGTGCAGTCGATTGCCCCCAACACGTGCGGGAAGCCAGCTATGGCGTAGAAGCCTTGCTTGATCTCCAGCTGTTCCTGCGCAGTGTGTGGGAAGTAAAGTTGCTGGGGTACCAAGCTGATGATGGCATCCAAGACAGGTGTGAGGAACTTTGACAGGGCTGGCTGTGAGACTCTTCCGACTCTGGCAGTTGTTGGTTGGAAGGTCCCAGAGGCCAACAGGTGCAGCACGGCCAGCAGCTTTGTCTGCGGAGGGATGTTGGTTCTCCGCTGTGTTGGTACCGTCAGCCTGTGGGCAATGAGGGTCAGGATGCGGAGGATGGTTGTCCTTTTGAGCCTGTAGTGGGCAATGACTTCCTCTGGCGTAAAGTCTCTGAGGCTGGTGCGTTTTCGGAAGGTCCGGTGTCTTTGTCTGCGCTGCCTCTGTGGTGGTCCGGGGGGGCTCCTGGGGAGGGTGGGGGTCCTGGCGGTGGTGGCGGTGGGTGTTGTGACCCTCTTGGGGCTCCGAGCTGCATGATCAGTAGCTCCATGGCATCTGTTGTTCTTCTGGTGTGGCTGTGGGCTGGGCTCCCTTTTATGGTGCAGGTTGTCGTCCGACTTAGCACCAGGTAGGAGCAGGTGTTAAATCCCTGCTGCTAACGCGCCTTATCGCATCTTTTTGGATCTTATCGCAGATCTGGCTGGTCGTTGTGAATGTTGCGGAGTGGTGGTTTCGCGGCTTTTTGCACGGGAACGCCTACTCTGCATCTCATTAGCGTTAGTTGCCGGTGTCATCCGTGGCGATGTTTTTTGCGGCTGCTATCGCAGGAAACTGGTGATATCGGCTGTTAGCACCAGCTTGTGAATTGTGCGATGAATTTATCGCCACTTTGGCTGCGATAAAGTGCCGCTAACTCGGTGATAAGTCCTTGTGAATATGCCCTGAGTTATAAAAACTCCACAGGACATGGAAGGCGGCATTTTTGGGGACATTAGGAGTGCTTACATTGGCAGTGATGGATACATGTCCTTGATCCCTCTTCCTTGGTGGCTCAGTCATGGAGTGACACTAAGCCCAAGTCTTTTCCTGACCTCGCGCTCTCACGAGGTGGAAGTCTGTTTAAGGATGGCGGGAATGGAGGACGCTGGTAGGGAGATTGACCTTCCTGATTTTTTTTGGTTTTGAAGATGTATTGAACAAAATGTAAACCATATGTTGCTTTGGACCACAAAAGATCCGTGGCTCAGCGGCAGCTGCTGTGAAGCACAGGAACAGCTGGACAACATCAAAGTCAATCAGAGATATTCAAAATCATTTGAAATATTTTAATTTCATGTGGCAGAATCTAAGAACTTCCCAGACCCCTGTTGCTGGCACATCCACCCACCTCCTTAAAAACACCTTCACCACTTTCCTGTAACAGGCCTTCCTTTCTCTAAGACAGTTAACCTCTTTACCAGGTGGCTAGTACCTCGTCAGCTGTCATGTGAGGGAACTAAGCGGTGGATGTAGGAAGCATTTTTGCTTTTGCAAACGGCCCATTTGCAAATGCAAAAATGCCTTTTCTGATGTACAAAGCCCAAATTGCGATTCGGTAACCTGTTAACAAATCACAATTTTAATTTGCAAATCTGTATTTGGAAGGGGCGTGTTTGGGGCATCCCTTCCAAATACTGATTTGCTTTAGTATGCACGAGTGTTTTGCGACAGAAATGCGGTTGCAATACAATTGCACTTTACCGCCAACTCAAAGTTGGTGGTAACCCATTCACAAATGGGAAGGAGTCCCCAATGAACCTGTCCCCTTCAAGAACCGTTTGAAAAATATATTTTAGGAGCAGGCATTGATCCAGGGGACCAGTGCCTACACTTAAATGAGCACTGGCAAAGCCAATAGGTCTTGCCTATACAAGAGCTATTGGCTTCGGAGGGGGGTGAATCAAAATGAAGTAGAGGGGGGGTGGACTGGACTAGACTGGAGGGGGTGGATTGTATTGGAGGGGGGTGGATTGTACTGGAGTAGGGTGGATTGGAGTGGGATGGATTGGACTGGAGTGAGGTGTATTGGATTGGAGTGGGTGGATTGGAGTGGTGTGGATTGAATTGAATTGGGGTGGAGTGTGGTGGACTGGACTGCATTGGAGTGGGGTGGATTGGAGTGAGATGGACTTAATGGGGGATTAGATTGGAGTGGGGTGGACTGGAGAGGGGTGAGGTGGATTGGAGTGGGGTAGATTGGATTTATTTGAATTGTGGTGAATTGGATTGGTGTGGTGTGCATTGGATTGGAGTGGGGTGGATTGGATTGGGATGAGGTGAGGTGGATTGGATTGGGGTGAGGTGAGGTGAGGTGGACTGGAGTGAGGTGGGGCAGATTGTTTTGGATTGGACTGGGACTGATTGGAGTGGGGCTAGATTGATTTGGATTGGAGTGTGGCAGATTGTTTTGGATTGGAATGGGGCAGATTGGAGTGGGGCGGATGGTTTTAGATTGGAGTGGGGCAGATTGTTTTGGATTGGAGTGGGGTGGATTGGATTGGAGTGGGGTGGATTGGATTGAGGTGAGGTGAATTGGATTGGAGTGATGTATATTGGACTGGATGGGGTGGATTGGTGTGGTGTGGCATGGATTGGATTGGAGTGGGGTGGATTGTGGTGGATAGGAGTGGTGTGAATTTGGATGGAGTGGGTGTATTGGGTTGAGGTGTATTGGATTGGAGTGGGGTGAATTGGAGTGGATTGGAGGCAGGTGGTTTGAAGTGGGCGGATTGTTTTGGATTGGAGTGGGGCAGATTGTTTTGTATTGTAGTAGGAAAGATTGGAGTAGGATGGATTGGAGTGGGGCCAATTGTTTTGGATTGGAGTGGGGCAAATTGGAGTGGGCGGATTGGAGTAGGCAGATTGTGTTGGATTGGAGAGGGGCAGATTGGAGTGGGGATTATTAGAGTGGGGCAGACTGTTTTACATTGGAGTGTGGTGGGCTAGAGTGAGGCAGAGTGGAGTGGCAATGGATGGAGTGGGGCAGATTGTTTTGGATTGGAGTGGGGCAGATTGGAGTGTGGCAGATTGGAATGGGGCAGACCGCTAAAACCTTTTGTTCATGTGGCCCAGTATAATCTTGTCCATTTCCTGCACAGCACGTGTTTTACATGTTGTTGACAATATTTTAGTTTTCCTTCCCAAGAAGTAGGAATGTGCATTCCCGAATGGTGCAGGAGGTGGCATGACTAGGATGACCTCCTGTCCGGAATTTACATGGACTGTCAGTAAATTAGCCCAAATGTCCATTGTCCATGTTGGTGTTTGTTGCAATGGGTGGATTAGTCTAGGATTCACGCTACAGTGGCCAGGGCCCAATGTTACAAATGGCACGCGCCTCATGAATGGCTACACCCAAGAGCCATTGATTAGAGGAATATGAAAGTTATAGGTAGAGGTCTGTGCCCATTGATCAATAGTAGTGAAAGGAGTAATGATTTACAAGACTCAAGTTCTTATAAGCTATTCAGCAAGATGTGCCGTTTTTAATTACTCGTTTCAAAAGTGAAATCATACAAAAACAGCCGACACGTGTTTCGCCCCTTTGGCCAGTTGGCCAAGGGCTTTTTCAAGGCTGACATTGGCAATAGACCACAGTGTTATGTTATAGGACAGAGGTAAGGCCAGGTGGCAATAATTCACATACAATTAGATGTAGGTACTGTACAAAACAAGTAGCAATGACACACCAAGGAAAGGGAAGTTAATTCAGTGGGAGGGTTGTGTGTAGAGCAATGGCGAGAAGGGTTATAAAGGAATAAAGAAATAAAATAAAAGTAAAAGTAAAGATAAATTATTAAAGTTACGATATGCAAACCTCAAATGAAGATATCATAATTCGTTCCATATGAGTCACAATTATTATTATTATTATTATTTGGTTTTGTATAGCGCCAGAATCGACTCCGAGGAGTATCTCTGCGCTTTGGACGCGTAACAAATTCATATACAGAACTGTCAAACTTAAAAGCAAAACAGAATGGTTTTAAGTAACTTTCTAAAATGAAGATGGTTCGAACATTCTCTTAAATGTAGGGGGAGTTCATTCCAATATTTCGGGCCAAGATGAGAGAGAGCTTTTCCTCCTAATCTTGCTCTCCTGATTCGGGGGACCTTCAGCAAATGTTTAGTACTAGAGCGTAGGGATCTTGGGGGATGATAGAGAGTGAACTTTTCTGACACATAGCTAGGGCCAAGATTAAACAATGCCTTGTGGATAGTACAACAGGCTTTAAATTTTATCCGTTGACGTATGGGTAACCAGTGAAGTTTTAAAAGAAGAGGGCGGGAGGCTGATCTGGGAGGCATGTTCAGAACCAGTCGTGCCGTCGTATTCTGAACCACCTGAAGTTTACTAATAGAATTTTCATTGGCAGAGAGCAGCAGACCGTTACAATAGTCTAGGCGACTCAATATGAGTGCCTGAGTCAGAGTCCTTCGAGCAGAGTCTGGGAGCAAAGGAAAAACTCGTCGAAGTAGGCCCAAAGTATGGAAACATGTGCCTACGGTCTGGCCAATATGTTCCTTGTATGTAACGGCATGGTCTAATCTAAGACAATGGGTCTTTGATAGGAATATTAGACTGGCTATTGGAATTAACAGTTATCTGACAATCACATGCGCTACAAATTCATAGGGAGAAAACACAATGAATTCTATTGTTAACATGACCATGATCAGTCTCATGTTGGGAGCGTTATATATTGGGCAGTATCATTAAGGCAGTTACGTCACAAAACAAGTACAAAGAGAGAGACACACACACAACTACAGGTCTATCACTCAAGTGCTCATGAACTGAGGCCGATCTAGAACTGGGGTCGCTGCATTTCAATCAGTAACATCAAAAAAAAAACGGGGGGCAGCCCCAAGCAACCAAAATAATAGTTCTTATGAATGCGGTTGTAGCCAAATTCTCATGTATTATCGAAGATTGTATAGCACTTACCACAGTAGTCTTGTTGTGGTCCTATAACCTGAATAAAAGTGGAGGTAAGGTAAGACCCAAGACCACCTCTCCTTCAGGAAGCAACTCAAGACCTGGCTGTTCGAACAGTAGCGGACCCCCCTCCCCCTAGCGCCTTGAGACCCTCCGGGTGAGTAGCGCGCTATACAAATGCTTGATTGATTGATTGATTGATTGATTGATTGAACGTGTGAGAAATCTACAGTAAGACAGACCGTTGAACATTTGATTGTGTTACTCATTAAAGAAGGTCATGCTATGAGGTACGCTACGGTTGGAATAACATTAGGAAATCAAGAGCAGGGAGGGAGCGTACAAAGTCCAATCGTGAAGGGTACAGTATGGAATAAATAATGGATCAAAATATCCTAATGTGCTATGAAGAGAACTCCGTGTACCTATGTGGGTCTCAGAGACAGGCCGCTACTGGTCTGTGGCCGCTAAAATTAAAGAACACATGTGGATAGATTAAAATCAACAGGGTAATGCTTGACCATAGGGAGTCGTACTACATGGGTTAGATTTATGCGGCATATAGGTAGGGGAGGAGCAGATGGGAAACAGAGTCCGACAGACTGAACAGGTACTTACTAGACAGAGCATGAACAAAGCGGTCTCTGCGGTCCCGGGAACGAAGATGTTCCTCACGTGTACCACGCTTGAATAAGTATCTTCTTACCTGACGTGAACCGGCATCAGGAATCATCGGGTAATGACATCAGAAGGGACATGAAAGAGTTACTAGGAGGTAACTGGATAAAAAACCCGGGCAATCCGAACAAAAGGATGGTCCTGTTTGGCAAAGGTCGGAGCAGCCAAAGAGGATAGGAACATGCATGGTAATAAATTAGAGCGGTGAAAAGGAGTTGGGGAGAGAAGATGGTAAAGTGAAAATGTTAAGGAGAAGGAAAAAGGTACATTTGGGCAATTACTGTGGCTGTCATACTCGGTAACAAGGGAAAACAGCCTGATAATGAGAAGGGAAGGAATAGTAAAATAAAAGGAGAAATAAAAGTGAAAAAATTAATAAAATGGGAATAAAGAAATAAAATAAGATAAAAATAGATTGGGAGACACAGAGTGATATTATACTTCTGTGACTAATTGGTCGGTCACAAGCAAGAGACAGCTTTATACAACTATAACGGAGACCCAATATTCCACTTAAAAGGACACGGAAAAAAGGGGGTGCCTGAATACAAATAAAGGGGGGTGTCCAAAAATCAAGCCCCTGTCCATCAAGCCCATGTTCATGATACCTCAAATAGGTAGTAGTGATTAGTCTAACTCCTAAATTCCCTCAAAAGCTGAAGTGTTAGGTTATCAGAACAGTCTGCTCGTACTTATGTGGTCTCCACGATATCCTGGGTTCTTGAGAGAGAGAGAGCTCTCATGGGGAAAACCTGAGAGCACAGAAGGAACAAGGGAGGTGACCCAAAACCAAATAAGTATGTTTAAATAAAAGGTCAAAGGTGAGTTTAAATACTTATGACATATCGGTACACCATAGAGTGGTTATTAGTAGACCTGGGAATGTAGATAATAATACCAGAAACAGAGGTGAGAGTAATAACGGAAGAGACAATCTATCAGACTTAAGTGCTGAACGTAAAATGTAACTACTGCACTACTGAAGAGCAGAGATTAATTGACTTGATAGAGCCAGTAGTGCATTTCTGCATCTTTGTTGAGTCTTTGTGTCACGGTGTTCATGCGTATGATATATTTGCTCTCTTTCCGCCTCATTTGAAGTTCGCGGTTACCACCTCTGGAAGAGGGTTTCACGAGTTCCAGTTCAAAAAACTTAAAGTTCTTTTGATGAGGGTGGTATTCATGGTTGTGTTCCGTCAGCGGTGGTCCTACTTCGATTTTGTTGCTATTCCGATAGTGTTCTAAAATCCTAGGGCCCGATTCACAGAACTAATCTGAGACAAAATCCTAAACTTACTACTTTTGGTATTGACAGAAGGCATTTAGTGGTAGTAAAGTTAGTATTTTGTCTTAAGTTTGTCTTAAGTCTGTCTTAAGTCTGTCTTAAGTCTGTCTTAAGTCTGTCTTAAGTCTGTCCTAAGTTTGTCTTAAGTCTGTCTTAAGTCTGTCGTAAGTTTGTCTTAAGTCAAATTTAAGACAAAATCCTAACTTTACTACTGCTAAATGCCTTCTGTGAATACCGAAAGTAGTAAGTTTAGGATTTTGTCTCAGATTAGTTCTGTGAATCAGGCCCAAAGTCTTGAGGGGTCTGATAGTGCTTCCCAAATACACTTTATTGCATGGGCAAATTATGCTGAAGATTATGTAGGTTGAATTATAGTTAATCCAGTCCCTGATCTTGATGGTGTTTTGTGAATTGAAATTAAATTTGAGTTGTTTATTAATCCCCAAATTGCACGCATTGCAGTTGTGGCAGGTGTAGAATCCACATGGTTTTGTCAAAAAATTGGTTTTTGGATCTTTTCGTTTGTCAATAAATTCTCATTTAACCAGGATTTGTTTCAGGTTTTTAGCTCTAATTGGTCGGTCACAAGCAAGAGACAGCCTTATACAACTATAACGGAGACCCAATATTCCACTTAAAAGGAAACGGAAAAAAGGGGGGTGCCTGAACACAAATAAAGGGGTGTGTCTCAAAATCAAGCCCATGTCAATCAAGCCCATGTTCATAATACCTCAAATAGGTAGTAGCGATTAGTCTAACTCCTAAGTTCCCTCAAAAGCTGAAGCGTTAGGTTATCAGAACAGTCTGCTCAACTTATCTGGTCTCCACAATATCCTGGGTTCTAGAGAGAGAGAGAGCTCTCATGGAGCAAACCTGAGAGCACAGAAGGAAAAAGGGAGGTGACCCCAAACCAAATAAGTATGTTTAAATAAAAGGTCAAAGATGAGTTTCAATACTTATTCTTAGAAATGGGGGGTCTCCAGTTGGCAGAGGTAGGTACCTTTGTCCAGGTAGGGACCCTTCTTCCTAGTCAGGGTAAGGAGGATACACTTCTGAAATAATCCCTGCTCACCCCCTTGGTAGCTTGGCATGAGCAGACAGGCTTATCTCAGAGGCAGTGTGTAAAGCATTTGTGAATACATACAGTAATACAGTGAAAACACTACAAATGGATGCCAAACCAGTTTAGAAAAATAAGTAATCTTTATCTAAACCAAACAAGACCAAACCGACAAAAATCCACAATACAGTAATAAAAATATGACTTTTAAATGGTAGAAATAGTTCAGTTCAAAGCAAATTGCGGATGCAACACTTTTCTCACAAAGTACCTTGGATGCGTCGCGCAAACAACCAAAAAGGGTCGCAGGGAAGGTGATGCATCGGTTCCTTACACTCAGGGAAGGTGATGCATCGGTTTCTTGCTCCGGGGGAGGTGCTGCGTCAGTTCCTTAATGCTGAGCAGGGGAGGTGATGCATCGGTTCCTTCCCAAAGAGGAGGTGATGCGTCGGTTTCTTACTGCGTGGGGAGGTGAAGCGTCAGTTGCATACTGCATCTCCCAACAATGCGACAGACTTGGTGCCTCGATGCGATGCGACGATCCGGGATGATGCGTGTGTTCTTGCAGCCGCACAGCAGGGCTTGCGTCAGAATCGGTGCAGTGATCTCAGACTTCGGAGACCGGTGCACTCGATGCAGCGTGTGGCGATTTTTAGAGCCGTGGGCAGGCGCTGCAACGATTTCTTCGGCGATGCGTCGGAAAATGGTGCGGATGCATCACGCTTCTCAAAGTTGCGTTACTTTACCAGCTCCCAGCGGCAAACAGCCTCCAGAGGTCCAAAGCAACAGCAGGCACCTCTTAACAGGTCAGAAACAGAAGGCCACAAAGCAAAAAAGTCTAGGGATAAACCTGCTGGACAAGCCAAGTCTAACACAACCCCCTTCCAGCCTAAATCCAGGGTAGACTAATCAATCCCTTGATGGACTTCCTTGGTTGAGGCGATAGACCTAGACCTGGCACACAACAGCGGGGTCACGTTCTGGTTCTACGCCTTTCTGAACCCAGTTGGATCCCTCTGTCCATACTCTCAGGGCCCCTAAGCTAACCCATGGGGAGCCCTTCTCCTCACCCGTGGACACCATCTGTGCAGCACCTAACCTCAGCTTGCAATACAGGTGTGTCCCAACAAGCAGACAGTACCCACATGGCCAACACAGTGGTGTGGCCCAGTCCCCCCCGGGGTGTGACTCCTGTCCCCCACCAGGGGCCACTCTGTCCACCAGGACAGCAAGGGATCCCAGCCTAGGGTCTGTACCCTTAGACTGGGCAGAGGTCAGGGGTGAGGCTGCCCTCTCCCCACCCCCCTTACTGGGGCCCTGCACCCTCCCACCTGGAGCGGTGCCTCCCGAAGACAACCCGTTAGGGGTACTGTTAGCAGTCGCCCCTTCCTCCAGGTCAGAGGGGACACCCTGAACCTGGCCCTCCAAACCAGGGTCTGTACCCTTAGGCTGCATCTGTGCCTAGAAACCCAGGACTTCTGGGGGAGTACACCAACCCCCGCCCAAGGGAAACACACTCCTCTGGAGTTGTGTAAGAGTCTGCCTGGCGCAGGTCTCCCGCCTCCTGTCCAACTGACATAGCATGAAGACCCCCCAGGCCAGAAGTGGCCTCACCAGGGTCAGTTCTGGGGGGCTCTGACCTCAGAGCTGGCAGCCCCTGACCCACTGGTCCTACCACTGGGGACAGCGTCCCCACCTCACACCTCTCTCTGGACTCACACAGCCCCCCAAATGGAGAGGTGCTGCCAGACACCAGAGCTGGTGGAATGCTAGTTACAGCAGTCTCCCACAGCTCAACTGACACATTGGGATCCCCCTCAGGGAATGGCCTCCCGGTACAGACTAGGCCCCCCTCCTGGTGTTCCCTCATGAAACCAACCAGGCCTTGAGACTGGGTTTCGGGCACCTCGGGTCACAGCCCACTCCCACTCCTTCTCCTCTGAGACAGGACATGGGACAGTACACCCCTCCCACTACTCTGGGACCTATCTGGGCCATCATGACCCTCCCCTACCTCACCTGGCTGGGGAAAACCTGAGCCACCTCCTTCAGGATCACCCCCAGATGCTTCTTCAGACCCTCCGGAATCCACCAAAAGATCTGCCTCATGTGTGAGCTCCCTGGGGTCAGAGAACTCACGCTCCACCAGGTGTTGGCATAGCTCTGGAAAACAGGGACTTAAAATATGCTCTCCACCAATTGAATCACACAGCCCCACACAGGTGTTAACCAAGCTACCCTTTGCCTTGCACAAGTACCCCACATCACTCTCCTGAGATTGGCAAGACTGTCTGACTGTCTCTGTCACTCAACCCACACTCTTCTGGGTGTTCTCCACACTCACAGACCAGGACTTCTACCATGGGGGAACCCCTCTCCCTGCACCTCTCATCTAGAGTCAGTAGAGTGTCTCTCCCACCACTAGGAATATGATCCCCTGTGCCAGTTCCCCAATCCATTTCAGGGACACTGCGAACCACTGGAGCTACCTCATAAACCTGAACCCCCTGGTGTATGTCAACCCCCTCCTTCAAGTCAGGCGCCACATCTCTGGGTGTGTGTACTTCTTCCTCAGCACTAGATAACACCTTTTTGCTGCCACCATCTGAGCTGCACTCCACCTCCAGCCCAGCCAAGCTCACTTCCTGAGCTACACCCATTTCCTTTTCAGCTAAAGCTCGCTCTATCTCCTCGCACTCCTGGTCTAGCTGCCTCAGCCTCCGGTCACGAGCATGAAACCGATTCCTCTCTTCACGAGCCAATCTTTCCCAAAATGTTTCCTCCTCAGGGCCACTGCCCTCTTGGTATTCTGGCTGGCGATCCTCCCCCTCAGATTCCTCCTCGAAATCCTCTGCTAGTGTTGCTTCCCAGCTTAGTACCTCATAGCTATGCAGGGCTGCCTCAAGATCCTACCTTGTGGATCTCCTCTTCACAGGTAGCCCCCTCTCCTTGCAAAAGACTTTTACTTCCCTTATCTTGTAGATGTGCAGGTGCCAAAAGTTGACTTCCATTTTGACAAGGCCCAACAGGTGCAACAACTAACCAGAGTTCCAACAACCAAATTCCAAAGGGAAACAGGGAAAAATAGTATGTAGTTGCGTAATGGTCTGCACTCTACTAATAGTGTACACCAATCACTGTATGTAAGACACAAATGCAAGTCCAGGTCCTCACCGCTGACCACCAATGTTAGACATGGGCGTATCCAGTTGGCAGAGGTAGGTACCTTTGTCCAAGTAGAGACACTTCTTTCTAGTCAGGGTAAGGGGGATACACTTCTAAAATAATCCCTGCTCACTCCCTTGGTAGCTTGGCACGAGCAGACAGGCTTATCTCAAAGGCAGTATGTAAAGCATTTGTGAATACATACAGTTATACAGTGAAAACACTACAAATGGACACCACACCAGTTTAGAAAAATAAGTAATCTTATCTAAACCAAACAAGACCAACACGACAAAAATCCACAATACAGTAATAAAAATATGACTTTCAAATGGTAGAAATAGTTCAGTTCAAAGCAATTTGCAGATGCAACACTTTTCATTCAAAGTACCTTGGATGCGTCGCGCAAACAACCAAAAAGGGTCACAGGGAAGGTGATGTGTCAGTTCCTTACACTCAGGGAAGGTGATGTGTCGGTTCCATGCTCCGGGGGAGGTGCTGTGTCGGTTCCTTACTGCTGTGCAGGGGAGGTGATGCGTTGGTTCCTTACGGAAAGGAGGTGATGCGTCGGTTTCTTACTGCATGGGGAGGTGATGCGTCGGTTTCTTACTGTATCTCCCAACAATGCGACAGACTTGGCGCCTCGATGCGATGCAACGATCCGGGACAATGCGTGGGTTCTTGTAGCCGCACAGTAGGGCTTGAGTCAGAATCGGTGCAGTGTTCTCGGACTTCGGATACCGTTGCTCTCAATGCAGTGTGTGGCAATTTCTCCAGCCTAAATCCAGGGTAGACTAATCAATCCCTTGATGGACTTCCCTGGTTGAGGCGATAGACCTAGACCTGGCACACAACAGCGGGGGCACGTTCTGGTTCTACGCCTTTCTGAACTAAGTTGGATCCCTCCGTCCATATTCTCGGGACCCACTAAGCTAATCCATCGGGAGCCCTTCTCCTCACCCGCGGACATCATCTGTGCAGTACCTAACCTCAGCTTGCTTACAGGTGTGTCCCAACAGGCAGACAGTACCCACATGGCCAACACAGTGGTGTGGCCCAGTCCACCCCTGGGGTGTGACTCCTGTCCTCCCCCAGGGGCCACTCTGTCCACCAGGACAGCAAGCCTCAGTGGCTACTCACAGTTGTCAGTGATGAGACCCAGGCCTTATGCCTCTCAGGGCTCTCAAACCTCTGTGGTGTCAGAGAGTGGGGGGCAGTAGCCCCAGGTGCCTGGCACCCTTTGTCCACTCTCCCTCTTGTCAGGTCAGGGATGGCATCCTGACACTGACCCACCAGCCCCAGGCCTGTACCCGAAGGCTGGACAGGAGACTGGGGTGGGATTTCCCACACCCGGTCCTACTCCTCGGGGCTCTGCACCCTCCCACCTGGAGCGGTACCCCCTTCCAGAATTGTCAGGGCACCAGTGGCAGGTGTCCTGCACAATTCGCCCACCAGTTCAGGGGTTCTATCCTGCAACTGGGATCCCAGCCTAGGGTCTGTACCCTTAGACTGGGCAGAGGTCAGGGGTGAGGCTGCCCTCTCCCTGCCCCCCTTACTGGGGCCCTGCACCCTCCCACCTGGAGCGGTGCACCTAGAAGACAACCGGGTAGTGGTACTGTTAGCAGGCGCCCCTTCCTCCAGGTCAGGGGGGAAACCCTAAACCTGGCCCTCCAACCCAGGGTCTGTACCCTTAGGCTGCATCTGTGCCTGGAAACCCAGGACTTCTGGGGAGTTCACCAACCCCCGCCCAAGGGAAACACACTCCTCTGGAGTTGTGTAAGAGTCTGCCTGGCGCAGGTCTCCGCCTCCTGTCCACCTGACAGAGCATGAAGTGCCCCCAGGCCAGAAGTGGCCTTACCAGGGTCAGTCCTTGGGGGCTCTGACCTCAGAGCTGGCAACCCCTGACCCACTGGTCCTACCACTGGGGACTGCATCCCCCCTCACCCCTCTCTCTGGACTCACGCACCCCCCCAAATGGAGAGGTGCTGCCAGACACCAGAGCTGGTGGAATGATAGTTACAGCAGTCTCCAACAGCTCAACTGACACCTTGGGATCCCCCTCAGAGAATGGCCTTCAAGTACAGACTAGGTGTTCCCTCATGAAACCAACCAGGCCTTGAGACTAGGTTTCTGGGCACCATGGGACACAGCCCACTCCCACTCCTTCTCCTCTGAGACAGGACATGGGACACTACACCCCTCCCACTACTCTGGGACCTATCTGGGCCATCATGACCCTCCCCTACCTCACTTGGCTGGGGAAAACCTGAGCCACCTCCTTCAGGTTCACCCCAGATGCTTCTTCAGACCCTCCGTAATCCACCAAAAGGTCTGCCTCCAGTGTGAGCTCCCTGGCATCAGAGAACTCACGCTCCACCAGGTGTTGGCATAGCTCTGGAAAACAGGGACTTAAAATATGCTCTCCACCAATTGAATCAAACAGCCCCACACAGGTGTTAACCAAGCTACCCTTTGCCTCGCACAAGTACCCCACATCACTCTCCTGAGTATGGCAAGACAGTGTCTGACTGTCTCTGTCACTCAACCCACACTCTTCTGGGTGGTCTCCACACTCACAGACCAGGACTTCTACCATGGGGGAACCCCTCTCCCTGCACCTCTCATCTAGAGTCAGTAGAGTGTCTCTCCCACCACTAGCAATATGATCCCCTGTGCCAGTTCCCCAATCCATTTCAGGGACAGTGCGCACCACTGGAGCTACCTCCTAAACCTGAACCCCCTGGTGTATGTCAACCCCCTCCTTCAAGTCAGGCGCCACATCTCTCGGTGTGTGTACTTCTTCCTCAGCACTAGATAACACCTTTTTGCTGCCACCATCTGAGCTGGACTCCACCTCCAGCCTGGCCAAGCTCACTTTCTGAGCTACACACACTTTTTTTTCAGCTAAGGCTCGCTCTATCTCCTCGCATTCCCGGTCTAGCTGCCTCAGCCTCCGGTCACGAGTACGAAACCGATTCCTCTCTTCACGAGCCAATCTTTCCCAAAATGTTTCCTCCTCAGGGCCACTGCCCTCTTGGTATTCTGGCTGGGGATCCTCCCCCTCAGATTCCTCCTCGGAGTCATCTGCTAGTGTTGCTTCCCAGTGTAGCACCTCATAGCTATGCAGGGCTGCCTCAAGATCCTACCTTGTGGATCTCCTCTTCACAGGTAGCCCCCTCTCCTTACAAAAGACTTTTACTTTCCTCATCTTGTAGATGTGCAGGTGCCAAAAGTTGACTTCCATTTTGACAAGGCCCAACAGGTGCAACAACTAACCAGAGTTCCAACAACCAAATTCCAAAGGGAAACAGGGAAAAATAGTATGTAGTTGCGTAACGGTCTGCACTCTACTAATAGTGTACACCAATCACTGTATGTAAGACACAAATGCAAGTCCAGGTCCTCACCGCTGACCACCAGTGTTAGACATGGGCGTATCCAGTTGGCAGAGGTAGGTACCTTTGTCCAAGTAGAGACACTTCTTTCTAGTCAGGGTAAGGGGGATACACTTCTAAAATAATCCCTGCTCACTCCCTTGGTAGCTTGGCACGAGCAGACAGGCTTATCTCAAAGGCAGTGTGTAAAGCATTTGTGAATACATACAGTAATACAGTGAAAACACTACAAATGGACACCACACCAGTTTAGAAAAATAAGTAATCTTATCTAAACCAAACAAGACCAACACGACAAAAATCCACAATACAGTAATAAAAATATGACTTTCAAATGGTAGAAATAGTTCAGTTCAAAGCAAATTGCAGATGCAACACTTTTCATTCAAAGTACCTTGGATGCGTCGCGCAAACAACCAAAAAGGGTCACAGGGAAGGTGATGTGTCAGTTCCTTACACTCAGGGAAGGTGATGCGTCGGTTCCTTGCTCCGGGGGAGGTGCTGTGTCGGTTCCTTACTGCTGTGCAGGGGAGGTGATGCGTTGGTTCCTTACGGAAAGGAGGTGATGCGTCGGTTTCTTACTGCATGGGGAGGTGATGCGTCGGTTTCTTACTGCATCTCCCAACAATGCGACAGACTTGGCGCCTCGATGCGATGCAACGATCCGGGACAATGCGTGGGTTCTTGTAGCCGCACAGTAGGGCTTGAGTCAGAATCGGTGCAGTGTTCTCGGACTTCGGATACCGTTGCTCTCAATGCAGTGTGTGGCAATTTCTCCAGCCTAAATCCAGGGTAGACTAATCAATCCCTTGATGGACTTCCCTGGTTGAGGCGATAGACCTAGACCTGGCACACAACAGCGGGGGCACGTTCTGGTTCTACGCCTTTCTGAACTAAGTTGGATCCCTCTGTCCATATTCTCGGGGCCCACTAAGCTAATCCATCGGGAGCCCTTCTCCTCACCCGCGGACATCATCTGTGCAGTACCTAACCTCAGCTTGCTTACAGGTGTGTCCCAACAGGCAGACAGTACCCACATGGCCAACACAGTGGTGTGGCCCAGTCCACCCATGGGGTGTGACTCCTGTCCTCCCCCAGGGGCCACTCTGTCCACCAGGACAGCAAGCCTCAGTGGCTACTCACAGTTGTCAGTGATGAGACCCAGGCCTTATGCCTCTCAGGGCTCTCAAACCTCTGTGGTGTCAGAGAGTGGGGGGCAGTAGCCCCAGGTGCCTGGCACCCTTTGTCCACTCTCCCTCTTGTCAGGTCAGGGATGGCATCCTGACACTGACCCACCAGCCCCAGGCCTGTACCCGAAGGCTGGACAGGAGACTGGGGTGGGATTTCCACACCCGGTCCTACTCCTCGGGGCTCTGCACCCTCCCACCTGGAGCGGTACCCCTTCCAGAATTGTCAGGGCACCAGTGGCAGGTGTCCTGCACACTCCGCCCACCAGTTCAGGGGTTCTATCCTGCAACTGGGATCCCAGCCTAGGGTCTGTACCCTTAGACTGGGCAGAGGTCAGGGGTGAGGCTGCCCTCTCCCTGCCCCCCTTACTGGGGCCCTGCACCCTCCCACCTGGAGCGGTGCACCCAGAAGACAACCGGGTAGTGGTACTGTTAGCAGGTGCCCCTTCCTCCAGGTCAGGGGGGAAACCCTAAACCTGGCCCTCCAACCCAGGGTCTGTACCCTTAGGCTGCATCTGTGCCTGGAAACCCAGGACTTCTGGGGGAGTTCACGAACCCCCGCCCAAGGAAAACACACTCCTCTGGAGTTGTGTAAGAGTCTGCCTGGCGCAGGTCTCCGCCTCCTGTCCACCTGACAGAGCATGAAGTGCCCCCAGGCCAGAAGTGGCCTCACCAGGGTCAGTCCTGGGGGCTCTGACCTCAGAACTGGCAACCCCTGACCCACTGGTCCTACCACTGGGGACTGCGTCCCCCCTCACCCCTCTCTCTGGACTCACGCACCCCCCCAAATGGAGAGGTGCTGCCAGACACCAGAGCTGGTGGAATGATAGTTACAGCAGTCTCCCCCAGCTCAACTGACACCTTGGGATCCCTCTCAGAGAATGGCCTTCAAGTACAGACTAGGTGTTCCCTCATGAAACCAACCAGGCCTTGAGACTGGGTTTCTGGGCACCATGGGACACAGCCCACTCCCACTCCTTCTCCTCTGAGACAGGACATGGGACACTACACCCCTCCCACTACTCTGGGACCTATCTGGGCCATCATGACCCTCCCCTACCTCACTTGGCTGGGGAAAACCTGAGCCACCTCCTTCAGGTTCACCCCAGATGCTTCTTCAGACCCTCCGTAATCCACCAAAAGGTCTGCCTCCAGTGTGAGCTCCCTGGCGTCAGAGAACTCACGCTCCACCAGGTGTTGGCATAGCTCTGGAAAACAGGGACTTAAAATATGCTCTCCACCAATTGAATCAAACAGCCCCACACAGGTGTTAACCAAGCTACCCATTGCCGCGCACAAGTACCCCACATCACTCTTCTGAGTATGGCAAGACAGTGTCTGACTGTCTCTGTCACTCAACCCCCACTCTTCTGGGTGGTCTCCACACTCACAGACCAGGACTTCTACCATGGGGGAACCCCTCTCCCTGCACCTCTCATCTAGAGTCAGTAGAGTGTCTCTCCCACCACTAGCAATATGATCCCCTGTGCCAGTTCCCCAATCCATTTCAGGGACAGTGCGCACCACTGGAGCTACCTCATAAACCTGAACCCCCTGGTGTATGTCAACCCCCTCCTTCAAGTCAGGCGCCACATCTCTCGGTGTGTGTACTTCTTCCTCAGCACTAGATAACACCTTTTTGCTGCCACCATCTGAGCTGGACTCCACCTCCAGCCTGGCCAAGCTCACTTTCTGAGCTACACAAATTTTTTTTTCAGCTAAGGCTCGCTCTATCTCCTCGCACTCCCGGTCTAGCTGCCTCAGCCTCCGGTCACGAGTACGAAACCGATTCCTCTCTTCACGAGCCAATCTTTCCCAAAATGTTTCCTCCTCAGGGCCACTGCCCTCTTGGTATTCTGGCTGGGGATCCTCCCCCTCAGATTCCTCCTCGGAGTCATCTGCTAGTGTTGCTTCCCAGCGTAGCACCTCATAGCTATGCAGGGCTGCCTCAAGATCCTACCTTGTGGATCTCCTCTTCACAGGTAGCCCCCTCTCCTTGCAAAAGACTTTTACTTTCCTCATCTTGAGGATGTGCAGGTGCCAAAAGTTGACTTCCATTTTGACAAGGCCCAACAGGTGCAACAACTAACCAGAGTTCCAACAACCAAATTCCAAAGGGAAACAGGGAAAAATAGTATGTAGTTGCGTAATGGTCTGCACTCTACTAATAGTGTAACCAATCACTGCATGTAAGACACAAATGCAAGTCCAGGTCCTCACCGCTGACCACCAGTGTTAGACATGGGCGTATCCAGTTGGCAGAGGTAGGTACCTTTGTCCAAGTAGAGACACTTCTTTCTAGTCAGGGTAAGGGGGATACACTTCTAAAATAATCCCTGCTCACTCCCTTGGTAGCTTGGCACGAGCAGACAGGCTTATCTCAAAGGCAGTGTGTAAAGCATTTGTGAATACATACAGTAATACAGTGAAAACACTACAAATGGACGCCACACCGGTTTAGAAAAATAAGTAATCTTATCTAAACCAAACAAGACCAAAACGACAAAAATCTACAATACAGTAATAAAAATATGACTTTCAAATGGTAGAAATAGTTCAGTTCAAAGCAAATTGCAGATGCAACACTTTTCATTCAAAGTACCTTGGATGCGTCGCGCAAACAACCAAAAAGGGTCACAGGGAAGGTGATGTGTCAGTTCCTTACACTCAGGGAAGGTGATGCGTCGGTTCCTTGTTCCGGGGGAGGTGCTGTGTCGGTTCCTTACTGCTGTGCAGGGGAGGTGATGCGTTGGTTCCTTACGGAAAGGAGGTGATGCGTCGGTTTCTTACTGCGTGGGGAGGTGATGCATCGGTTTCTTACTGCATCTCCCAACAATGCGACAGACTTGGAGCCTCGATGCGATGCAACGATCCGGGACAATGCGTGGGTTCTTGTAGCCGCACAGTAGGGCTTGAGTCAGAATCGGTGCAGTGTTCTCGGACTTCGGATACCGTTGTTCTCAATGCAGTGTGTGGCAATTTCTCCAGCCTAAATCCAGGGTAGACTAATCAATCCCTTGATGGACTTCCCTGGTTGAGGCGATAGACCTAGACCTGGCACACAACAGCGGGGGCACGTTCTGGTTCTACGCCTTTCTGAACTAAGTTGGATCCCTCTGTCCATATTCTCGGGGCCCACTAAGCTAACCCATCGGGAGCCCTTCTCCTCACCCGCGGACATCATCTGTGCAGTACCTAACCTCAGCTTGCTTACAGGTGTGTCCCAACAGGCAGACAGTACCCACATGGCCAACACAGTGGTGTGGCCCAGTCCACCCCCGGGGTGTGACTCCTGTCCTCCCCCAGGGGCCACTCTGTCCATCAGGACAGCAAGCCTCAGTGGCTACTCACAGTTGTCAGTGATGAGACCCAGGCCTTATGCCTCTCAGGACTCTCAAACCTCTGTGGTGTCAGAGAGTGGGGGGCAGTAGCCCCAGGTGCCTGGCACCCTTTGTCCACTCTCCTCTTGTCAGGTCAGGGATGGCATCCTGACACTGACCCACCAGCCCCAGGCCTGTACCCGAAGGCTGGACAGGAGACTGGGGTGGGATTTCCACACCCGGTCCTACTCCTCGGGGCTCTGCACCCTCCCACCTGGAGCGGTACCCCTTCCAGAATTGTCAGGGCACCAGTGGCAGGTGTCCTGCACACCCGCCCACCAGTTCAGGGGTTCTATCCTGCAACTGGGATCCCAGCCTAGGGTCTGTACCCTTAGACTGGGCAGAGGTCAGGGGTGAGGCTGCCCTCTCCCTGCCCCCCTTACTGGGGCCCTGCACCCTCCCACCTGGAGCGGTGCACCCAGAAGACAACCGGGTAGTGGTACTGTTAGCAGGCGCCCCTTCCTCCAGGTCAGGGGGGAAACCCTAAACCTGGCCCTCCAACCCAGGGTCTGTACCCTTAGGCTGCATCTGTGCCTGGAAACCCAGGACTTCTGGGGGAGTTCACCAACCCCCGCCCAAGGGAAACACACTCCTCTGGAGTTGTGTAAGAGTCTGCCTGGCGCAGGTCTCCGCCTCCTGTCCACCTGACAGAGCATGAAGTCCCCCCAGGCCAGAAGTGGCCTCACCAGGGTCAGTCCTGGGGGGCTCTGACCTCAGAGCTGGCAACCCCTGACCCACTGGTCCTACCACTGGGGACTGCATCCCCCCTCACCCCTCTCTCTGGACTCACGCACCCCCCCAAATGGTGAGATGCTGCCAGACACCAGAGCTGGTGGAATGATAGTTACAGCAGTCTCCCCCAACTCAATTGACACCTTGGGATCCCCCTCAGGGAATGGCCTTCAAGTACAGACTAGGTGTTCCCTCATGAAACCAACCAGGCCTTGAGACTGGGTTTCTGGGCACCATGGGACACAGCCCACTCCCACTCCTCCTCTGAGACAGGACATGGGACACTACACCCCTCCCACTACTCTGGGACCTATCTGGGCCATCATGACCCTCCCCTACCTCACTTGGCTGGGGAAAACCTGAGCCACCTCCTTCAGGTTCACCCCAGATGCTTCTTCAGACCCTCCGTAATCCACCAAAAGGTCTGCCTCCAGTGTGAGCTCCCTGGCGTCAGAGAACTCACGCTCCACCAGGTGTTGGCATAGCTCTGGAAAACAGGGACTTAAAATATGCTCTCCACCAATTGAATCAAACAGCCCCACACAGGTGTTAACCAAGCTACCCTTTGCCTTGCACAAGTACCCCACATCACTCTCCTGAGTATGGCAAGACAGTGTCTGACTGTCTCTGTCACTCAACCCCCACTCTTCTGGGTGGTCTCCACACTCACAGACCAGGACTTCTACCATGGGGGAACCCCTCTCCCTGCACCTCTCATCTAGAGTCAGTAGAGTGTCTCTCCCACCACTAGCAATATGATCCCCTGTGCCAGTTCCCCAATTCATTTCAGGGACACTGAGCACCACTGGAGCTACCTCATAAACCTGAACCCCCTGGTGTATGTCAACCCCCTCCTTCAAGTCAGGCGCCACATCTCTGGGTGTGTGTACTTCTTCCTCAGCACTAGATAACACCTTTTTGCTGCCACCATCTGAGCTGGACTCCACCTCCAGCCTGGCCAAGCTCACTTTCTGAGCTACACACATTTTTTTTTCAGCTAAGGCTCGCTCTATCTCCTCGCACTCCCGGTCTAGCTGCCTCAGCCTCCGGTCACGAGTACGAAACCGATTCCTCTCTTCACGAGCCAATCTTTCCCAAAATGTTTCCTCCTCAGGGCCACTGCCCTCTTGGTATTCTGGCTGGGGATCCTCCCCCTCAGATTCCTCCTCGGAGTCATCTGCTAGTGTTGCTTCCCAGCGTAGCACCTCATAGCTATGCAGGGCTGCCTCAAGATCCTACCTTGTGGATCTCCTCTTCACAGGTAGCCCCCTCTCCTTGCAAAAGACTTTTACTTCCCTCATCTTGTAGATGTACAGGTGCCAAAAGTTGACTTCCATTTTGACAAGGCCCAACAGGTGCAACAACTAACCAGAGTTCCAACAACCAAATTCCAAAGGGAAACAGGGAAAAATAGTATGTGGTTGCGTAATGGTCTGCACTCTACTAGTAGTGTACACCAATCACTGTATGTAAGACACAAATGCAAGTCCAGATCCTCACTGCTGGCCACCAGTGTTAGAAATTGGCGTCTCTAGTTGCCAGAGGTAGGTACCTTTGTCCAAGTAGGGACCCTTCTTCCTAGTCAGGGTAAGGGGGATACACTTCTAAAATAATCCCTGCTCACTCCCTTGGTAGCTTGGCATGAGCAGATAGGCTTATCTCAGAGGCAGTGTGTAAAGCATTTGTGAATACATACAGTAATACAGTGAAAACACTACAAATGGACGCCACACCAGTTTAGAAAAATAAGTAATCTTATCTGAACCCAAAAAGACCAAAACGACAAAAATCCACAATACACTAATAAAAATATGACTTTCAAATGGTAGAAATAGTTTAGTTCAAAGCAAACTGCAGATGCAACACTTTTCACACAAAATACCTTGGATGCGTTGCGCAAACAACCAAAAAGGGTCGCAGGGAAGGTGATGCGTCGGTTCCTTACACTCAGGGAAGGTGATGCGTTGGTTCCTTGCTCCGGGGGAGGTGCAGCGTCAGTTCCTTACTGCTGCGCAGGGGAGGTGATGCGTCGGTTCCTTACAGAGAGGAGGTGATGCATCGATTTCTTACTGCGTGGGGAGGTGATGCATCGGTTTCTTAGTGTGTCTCCCAACAATGCGACAGACTTGGTGCCTCGATGCGATGCAACGATCCGGGACGATGCGTGGGTTCTTGCAGCTGCACAGCAGGGCTTGCGTCAGAATCAATGCGGTGATCTCGGACTTCGGAGACCAGTGTACTCGATGCAGTGTGCAGTGATTTCTCGAGCCGTGGGCAGGCTCTGCGACGATTTGTTCGGCTATGCGTCGGAAACAGGTGCGGATGCATCCCGCTTCTCAAAGTTGTGTTACTTTTCCAGCTCCCAGCGGCAAACAGCCTCCAGAGGTCCAAAGCAAGAGCAGGCACCTCTCAGCAGGTCAGAACTCCCAGCAAGAAAGTTCAGGGGAGCTGGTAGTGAAGTCTTTGTGTCCCTGAGACTTCAAAACAGGAAGCAAGCTCAGTTTCAAGCCCTTGGAGATCTTCCTCAAGCAGGGGACACAGCAAACAGCAAAGTCCTTTTTTCTTTCCTTGGGAGAAAGTAGCCACTGCAGGCCAACCCCAGACAGCAAACAGCACAGGGGTAGTATCCCTCCTCAGTTTCTCCAGCTCTTCTCCTTGGCAAATGTTCCTCTTGATTCCCAGAAGTGATCTAAAGTTCTGGGGTCTGGGCCCCAATATTTAGACAGCAAAATCCTTTGTTCTCTGGTGGCAGAGAAGCTCTTTGCCCAGCCAAAACCAGTTTTGTTCTCTCTGGAGCAGCTTCCTGGCAGGAGGTGGAGACAGCATTGTATAAGGCAGACAGGGCCTATTCAGGGGCAAGGGAAATCTCCTCCCACCACTCTAAATGCAGACCAGGCCTATTCAGGTGCTAGTGAGAACTCCCCCCCCTACTCTGAATGCAGCCCAGGTCTATTCAGCCCAGCCCTGACTCATTCAGGAAAGGCAAGACACACATCAACACCCCCGGTGGCCGTCTGAGAGAATGCAACTCCCCAGCCCTTGTCACTCCAAAGCCAGGCAGAGGCACACAGGATGGCTAAGCAAGAAAATACCTACTTTCTAAAAGTGGTATTTTCAAACCCAGAATGTAAAAATCACCCTCATTAAAAGATGCATCTTAAACATTTTGAATTCAGGCATATCAAACGTTATTTTCCGATCTTGTTCCCATGGGCAGTAATACTCATAAGATGCTATGAGCAAACTCCCCATTCCATCCTATGGGGACAGGTAGCCTTACAATAGTGAAAAACGAAATTGGCAGTATTTCACTATCAGGACATGCCACACACACACCAGGGCATGTCCTACCTTTCACATGCACTGCACCCTTCCCACAGTCAGTCAGAAACCTAATTTTATTTAGGTTTCTCCTTCTTAGTTGGATCTTTCGGTTGAAGCAGATCATCACGTGATCTTTTCTCATATTTGCGATTTTTCTTTATAGAATTGTAGTGACGTGAACATCTATAAAGAAAAATCGCAAATCCTAGTGGACAGATTGGCACAACGTGGGTACCCTATACGACAACTGGAGAAGACAGCCAATGACTGAGAAAATATCTCGTGATGATTTACTTCAGCCGAAAGATCCAACTAAGCAGGAGAAACCGAACAAAATTGGGTTTCTGACTGACTTTCACAATGGTCACTACTATATTCGGAAAATCTTAAGAAAACATTGATACCTTCTAACTAGTAACATATCACTAATAGATCAGGTGGAAAATGTTCCCCGAATGGGTTTCAGGAGAGCTAAAAACATGAAACAAATCCTGGTTAAATCAGAATTTATTGACAAACGAAAAGAACCAAAAACCAATTTTTTTACAAAGCCATGTGGATTCTACAACTGCCACAACTGCAATGCGTGCAAATTGGGGATTAATAAACAACTCGAATTTAATGTCAATTCACAAAACACCATCAAGATCAGGGACTGGATTAACTGTAATTCAATCTACATAATCTTCATCATAATTTGCCCATGCAATAAAGTGTATTTGGGAAGCACTATCAGACCCCTCAAGACTAGGATTTTAGAACACTATAGGAATATCAACAAAACCGAAGTAGGACCACCGCTGACGGAACACTACCATGAATACCACCCTCATCAAAAGAACCTTAAGTTTTTTGAACTGGAACTCGTGAAACCCTCTTCCAGAGGTGGTAACCGCAAACTTCAAATGAGGTGGAAAGAGAGCGAATATATCATACGCATGAACACCGTGACACAAGGACTCAACAAAGATGCAGAAATGCACTACTGGCTCTATTAAGTCAATTAACCTCTACTCTTCAGTAGCACAGTAGTTACATTTTACGTTCAGCACTTAAGTCTGATAGATTACTCTCAACTCTGTTTCTGGTATTATTATCTACATTCCCAGGACTACTAGTAACCACTTTATGGTGTACCGATATGTCATAAGTATTGAAACTCACCTTTGACCTTTTATTTAAACATACTTATTTGGTTTTGGGTCACCTCCCTTTTTCCTTCTGTGCTCTCAGGTTTGCCCCATGAGAGCTCTCTCTCTCTCAAGAACCCAGGATATCGTGGAGACCAGATAAGTACGAGCAGAGTGTTCTGATACCCTAACGCTTCAGCTTTTGAGGGAACTTAGGAGTTAGACTAATCGCTACTACCTATTTGAGGTATTATGAACCTAGGCTTGATTTTGAGACACACCCCTTTATTTTTTATTTGTGTTCAGGCACCCCTCTGTTTCCTGTGTCCTTTTAAGTGGAATATTGGTTCTCCGTAATAGTTGTATAAGGCTGTCTCTTGCTTCAGACCGACCAATTAGTCACAGAAGAATAATATCACTCGGTGTCTCCCAATCTATTTTTATCTTATTCTATTTTTTTTATTCCCATTTTAATAATTTTTTCACTTGCTTTTATTTCTTCTTTTATTTTACTATTCTTTCCCTTCTCATTATCAGGCTGTTTTCCCTTGTTACTGAGTATTACAGCCACAGTAACTGCCCAAATGTCCCTTTTTCCTTCTCCTTAACATTTTCACTTTACCATCTTCTCTCCCCAACTTCTTTTCACTGCTCTAATTTATTACCAGGCATGTTCCTATCCTCTTTGGCTGCTTCGACCTTTGCCAAACACGACCATCCTTTTGTTCGGATTGCCTGTTTTTTTCCCCCAGTTACCTCCTAGTAACTCTTTCATGTCCCTTCTGATGTCATTATCCCAATGATTTCTGAAGCCAGTTCACGTCAGGTCAGAGGATACTTATTCAAGCGTGGTATGCATGCGAAACATCTTCGTTCCAGGGACCGCAGAGACCGCTTTGTTCATGCTCTGTCTATTAAGTACCTGTTCAGTCTGTCGGACTCCGTTTCCCATCTGCTCCTCCCCTACCTATATGCTGCATACATCTAACCCATGTAGTACGACTCCCTAATGTCGAGCATTACCCTGTTGATTTTAATCTAGCCACGGGTGTTCTTTAATTTTAGAAGCCACAGACCAGTAGCGACTTGTCTCTGAGACCCACACAGGTACACGGAGTTCTCTTCGGAGCACATTAGGATATTTTGATCCATTATTTATTCCATACTGTACCCTTCACGATTGGACTTTGTATGCTCCCTCCCTGCTCTTGATTTCCTAATGTTATTCCAAACGTAGCGGACCTCATGTCATGACCTTCTTTAATGAGTAACACAATGACGTGTTCAAGAGTCTGTCTTACTGTAGATTTCTCACACGTTGCCTTACCTCCACTTTTATTCAGGTTATAGGACCACAACAAGACTACTTTGGTAAGTGCTATATAGTCTTCGATTATACATGAGAATTTGGCTACAACCACATTCATAAGAACTATTATTTTGGTTGCTTGGGGCTCCCCCCCGGTTTGTTTTAGATGTTACTGTTTGAAAGGCAACAAACCCAGTTCTAGATCGGCCTGAGGTCATGAGCACTTGAGTGATAGACCTGTAGTTGTGTGTGTCTCTCTCTCTTTGTACTTGTTTTGTGACGTAACTGCCTTAATGATACTGCCCAATATGTAACGCTCCCAACATGAGGCTGATCATGGTCAAGTTAACAATAGAATTAATTGTGTTTTCTCCCTACGAATTTGTGGCCCATATGATTGTCAGATAACTGTTAATAATAGCCAGTCTAATATTCCTGTCATAGACCTATTGTGACTCATAAGGAATGAATGATGATATCTTCTATTGAGATTTGCATATCGTAACTTTAATAATTTAGCTTCACTTTTATTTTATTTCTTTATTCCTTTATAACGCTTCTCACCATTGCTCTACACACAACCCTCTCACTCAATTAACTTTCCTTTCCTTGGTGTTTCATTGCTTCTTGTTTTTTACACTACCTACACCTAATTGTATGTGAATTATTGGCACCTGGACTTATCTCTGTCCTATAACATAACACTGTGGTCTATTGCCAATACAGCCTTGAAAAAGCCCTCAGCCAACTGGCCAATGGGGCAAAACACGTGTCGGCTGTTTTGTATGATTTCACTTTTGGAACGAGTAATTAACAACGGCACATCTTGCTGAATAGCATATAAGAACTTGAATCTTGGAAATCATTACTCCTTTCACTACTATTGATCAACGGGCACAGACCTCTACCTATGACTTTCATGTCCTTTGTCCATGATCGATCTTTCAACACACTGTAATTTTAGCCTTTCAGCTAAATGACAAATGTAAATTCTGACAATTGAGATTTCCCAGCGGAAGTGAAGGGAGGGAGTCTCCTTTGCTGTGTTCCCAAGAGAGGGGCAGACAGATAAACAAGAAACAAGTCAGGGTCCCTGCTGCCTGAAAGAAATGCAGATGTTTGCAATTAGTTAATCTGAAAATGTAAAGGCAGCTTGGGAGCCAGTATTGGTGTTAATTGATGGAGGCACTTGAAGTTTCCTGATGAGAGAGATATTTTCTATTTGAGAGGTACTGTAAGGGTGTTCCAAGCTGAGCTGTGGAGTGTGTGCTTTTAAGGGACAGTTATAAAAAATGCTTTTACTAGGTATAACCTGAATATTAATAAAATCTATACTTTGGAAGCACTTTTTATTTTTAACCTAAATGTATATGTGCACTTTGTGGCAGCCCACTCTACTCTAATCTACACCACTCTACTCTAGGCCACTGCACTCTATGCCACTCTACTCTGCTCTGCTGCAGTCTATGCCACTGTACTTTATGCCACTGTGCTTTACTATGCAACACTCCATTTTACTGCACTCTACACCATTCTGGGCCACAGCACTCTACACCACTCTATTCTGTGCCACTGCACTCTACACAACTACACTCTACTCTGCACCACTTTGCGCCACTGCACTATACTCTGTACCACTCTACTCTATGCTGCTGTACTCTAATCTGCACCACTCTACTCTATGCCACTGCACTCTACTCCACTGCACTCTACTGTGCGTCACTGCACTCTATGGCACTCGACACTACTCTGCACCACTGTATAATATATCACTGCACTCTATGCCACTCTACTCTCACTGCTCTACTCTGCTGCCTTCTATACCACTCTGCACTGCTGCACTATACACCACTGCACTCTATGCCACTGCACTCTACTACTCTGCACTCTACACCACTGCACTCTACTCTGCACCACTCAACACCACTGCAGTCTGTTCCACGGCGCCACTGCAATCTACTGCACTGCATTCTACTCTGCATCACTGCACTCTTTTCTACTCTGCATCAATGCACTCTACACCACTCTACTCTGCACCATTCCACTCTACTCTACTGCATTCTATGCCACTCTACTCTGCACCACTGCACCCTACGCCACTGCATTCTAATCAGCACCACTCTACTCTAGGCGACTGCACTCTATGCCACTCTACACTAATCTGCACCACTGCACTCTATTACACTGTACTCTATGCCACGCACTTTACTCTGCACCACTCTAATTTATGCAACTGCACTCTACGCAACTGCACTCTAGACCGCTGCACTCTACTCTATGCCACTGTACTCTATGCCACTGCACTATACTTTGCACCATTATATGACACTGCACTCTACTCTGCACCACTCTACTTTACACAACTGCACTCTATGCCGCTGCATTCTACTCTGTATCACTGCACTCTACTCTACTCTGCACCTCTCCACACTATGCCACGCTACTCTGCACCACTCCACTCCACTCTCCTCTACTGCACTCTACACCTCTCTGCTCTACTCTGCACCACTGCACTCTACGCCACTGCACTCTACTCTGCACCTTTCTACTCCATGCCACTACACCCTATGCCACTGCACTCTGTGCCATTGCACTCTATGCCTTTGCACTCTACTCTACGCCACTGCACTGTACACCACTCTACTCTATGACACTGCACTTTACATCACTCTACTCTACACTAATCTAATCCACTGCACTCTACTCCACTACACTCTACTGCACTGCACTATATGCCACTCTACCCTTCTCTGCACCATTCTACGCCACTGCACTTTATGCCACTCTACCCTGCACCTCTCTACTTCTCTATTACACTCTATGCCACTGCACTCTACTCTGCACCACACTACTCTACGCCAGTGCACTCTATGCCACTGCACTCTGTGCTAGTCCACTCTACCCTATAATGCAAGCTGCTGTATCCTTCTCATTCTGGTTTACGTTCAAGTCCCAGCAGAGAAACTGTGCTGTTGGAAGTTGCGGACTCCATCAAATTGATCCTGATCAGGGCCAAAACGCTGCCTTGATTTTACAAGATCTTTTTGAAGCTTTTGATACCATGTCCCATAGCATCCTTTCACAGCATTTATCTGACTTAGGGGTGGGAGGTATGGCATCAAAGTAGATCAGTTCTTTTCTGGATCAACGTGAACAGGCTGTTTGTTTCGGACTCTAATGCCCTTTGTTTCGGGCTCTAAGGTTTTTAAACAGGGTGTACCTCAATGGTCTTCACTGAGTTCAACATTGTTTAATGTTTATATGTCCTCCTGGGCGTCCATAGTAGAACCTTTTGTCATTAAAATTGTGTCCCATGTGGATGATACTCAGCCTCTCTTATCCTATGAAAATGATTCCCTAATAGTAAAGGAAGCCTTTTTGGATTGTGTGAGGGCAGTTATGAATTGGGTGTGAATCAATTAACTACAATGCAATTCAGATAAAACTGAAATCTTATTTGGCTCTGCTTCTGTCCCTGGCTGGGAGGGCTTTTGGCCTAGAGAGTCTCCTTCACCTCTTCCTCCAACTGTAGTTGCCAGGAATCTGGACATAAAATGTGATTGTCATCTCTCCTTTAAGAGGTAGGTATCCTTGGTGGTTAAATCCTGTTTTGGAATTATGAGTGCTTTGAAAAAATGTATATATCTTCTCCCTCAAGAGTCCCAGAGAACGGTTGCTCATTCCTTGATCACTTCACGGTTGGATTATTCCAATGCGCTGAACCTTGGCCTTCTTGACTATCTCCTCAAGCGCTTCAAGTTGTGCACAACATGGCAACTAGCCTTTTATTCAAAATACCTCAGCGTACTCCTATTTCCTCTTGCCTAGTGAAGTTACCTTGATTACTCATGAGAAAGACAACATTGTTTAAGTCCCTGGTATTAGCTCACCGGGCTTTCTACAAAACAGGCCCTAGGTATCTTTCAGAGAGGTTGCGTATTTATTGCCCAACACGAACCTTCACTCAACTGATGCCGTTTGATGGTTATCCCATATTTTAAACTGGTGAGGAGATGATGGTCTTCATTCACACCCTTGGCAGCTCAGACTTCCTTATCGGCTCAGGGATACTTGCAATGAAATCTGTTTTGTAAAATGTTAAAAACTCACTTATATAGGATTCATTGAGTATTGACATTAAGGACTTCTACCCGTTTGTCCGTCTGGGACACTCTCTGGGTATCCGTGCGCTTTACAAGTTTGTTTATTCATTGACTAATTTAAACTCTATGCCAGGCCACTTCACTCCACTCTAGTCTCTGCCACTCCACCCCACTGTGTGCCACTCCACTCTATGCAAATTCACTCTACACTACTCTATGCTGTATCACTCCACGCAGTGCCACTCTATGTCTCTCCACGCAGTGCCACTCTACTCTATGCCACTCTACTCTACCCACTTCACTCTACCCCACTCTACTCTACCCTACTTTACTCTACCCCACTCTGCTCTATGCCTCTCCATGCCACTCTAAGCCAATCTACTCCACTCCTCTGTATGTCACTCTACTCTATGCCACACCACTCTACAGCATGCCACGCCAGTCTGCTCTACCTCACCCCATTCCACGCCACTCTACTCACCTCTACTCTGTACCAATCTACTCTACGTCACTGCACTCTACACCACTCTATTCTATGGCACTCCACTCTACTCTATGCCATTCTGCTCTATGCCACTCCACTCTATGCCACTTCACTCTACTGTATGCCACTCCAAGCCACTCTACACCACTCCAAGTCACTATTCTCCACTCTACGCCACTCTGCACCACTCTATGCTATGCCACTTCACTCCACTCTACTCCACGCTGCTGTACAACATGACCAAAAGACACTGGCAAAGCCAGTAACTCTTGCATACGCAACAACTATTGTCTTTGCCAATGCTTGATTTTTTTAAACTATTGTGTCAGATTAACCTTTGATATTTATTTTATTTAATAGAGTGTACTATTCATCTTACATAATTATACAAAAACACTGTCTTCTGGTTTTAAAGGGGATTGAGAAAAATAAACTAATGTAGTCAGTGGCTTAATTGCATATGTGTGACTGGGAAGCCTGGATTCAAATCCCGAATTCACTTCATGACTAAATTGTGTTATCTAAGTCTCATCAATTTACTTCATGTGTCTAATTTACTTGACAGTGACATGTGAGAACACTTTAAAGTCATTACATTTAAGGTGGACTGTGTACATAAAACTCACTTGTATGTTTTATTAGCTTGTAATAGTCCACCATCCATAACAATAATATTAGCCATGATGTAAGGGACCTCAGATAATTGGTTCACTATGTTCACTCCTGGTATTATCAAGAGGGATGGTTAATGAATATTTTAAAGTTCATGTTTAGAAACTTCAAATGAATATCAATGCAGTGTTGAGATCGAATGTACTAAATTGAAACATTGCCATTAAAAAAAAAATGTATTGATGTATTGTTGAATGCCAAAAGAGGTTACATAGCATGACATTTGCCAGTTATGTAGCAACTGATTGCATCAAACAATTATGGAAGAGCAGTGCTGGGCTACACACATTTATGAAAAGTTAGGGCACAATTAAAAAAAAATTCAGGGCAACAAACTGACCCATAATAAACTTTCCTCCCCTTTATCCTGCCCAGTCGCCAGTGCATTAAGTATCGGTGTAGGGAATCAGAGAAATGAACCCTGTGGTGCTTATAAGAAAATGTAATAGTGGGGAAATAGTGTCATTGTGTTGGAGATAGACGCCTTCGACCACTGCAGCAGCAGCCCGTGCAGATAAGAGCGGAGGGGCGGTGGGGCCGGGTGGGGGGATTTCGACAGACGACGGCAAGGGCAAATTAATTATATCTTTACATTTCCCTTGTGATCATCTGTCAAATCCCTCCCCAACCCAGCCCCACTGCTCTTACCTGCACAGGCCGATGCTGGACCACTGCCTTGTAGAGTGGCCTAGATGTGGCAAGAATCAGTACTTGTAATCCTTGAGGCATATTAACAATATTTTGGTGTAGGCCAGCGCCTCAAGTCTTCTAGCTGCCTTGCCCCACATCAAAAGAAAATGGCAGGAATGCTCTATATCAACAGGATACAGTGCATTCCTGTCCTTTCTGCCAGCGCCGGCGCACAAACTGTAGCTGAGTGCCAATGCAGGCACCCTTGCACCATAGAGCAACGGTGTCTGTGTTGATGGCATGATTGTTTTTTTGCAGGAAGGGACACCTTCCAGCACAAAAACAATCAAAGGAGGTGTTTTCCTCGTTCTTTGTGTGCTGTAGAATGTACACAGCCCTTCGTATTTGACAGCATCCCAAGAACTCTCTGTCAGTATGGCAGGAGTGTGGGGCAAAACCAAAGCATATGAAGCAAATCGGCATCTAATTGCATACAGCGAGGACATGCAGCTGTGGCTCCTAGGCATATTTTGTAAATTCTGGTAGGTGTAAGGATGGTTCAGTTCAGAATATTAAATTGAATACTTCAAAAAACAAAAGAGAGAGCTAGGACTGGTGGATAGCCGTCCTTGTCCCTTAATGATATATCAAACCAAATGAGACGGCCAAGCTATATAGCTATCTGACACAGAAGTGTCTGGCACTTGAAAGTTTATCTAGAAAACCCTCACACACCAACCTGGTTGGTGTCATGCTTCATCATCGGGTCCCAGCTGAGTAGCCGAATGCTACTCAGCTGTGCTGCAACACCTGATTACAGTGGAGCGGGTTGTACTGTTAGTGCATGTGATGAAGTAAATGTGAAACTAAAAATACCTCTGGGATTCTACCTGTTAATTATTTTATTCCCAGTGATCCAGGGTATGTTAAAAACAAGAGAGTGGATAATTCACTGAGTGTAATGCTTATATCTCAGTATTATCCATTGATGGTCAACATGTTTCAGCCCGCTTAGGAAATTGCTGGGGCTTTCTTCAGGACCTCTCATATAAAGTGCTTGGTGAGTGAAGTGAAAAAAAGTGAGTGGTAAAAATGAACCACGTGTTAAAGCATTTTTAGTACTCGCGCTAAGGAGTACCATACATGCTAAGAGGACTAACCGTACTCAGGGTCCTCACAATGGGCTAGTACACTACTAGTATGACTGGCTCACACTTCTGATCCTGGGATGGGGGAGCCATTTAAGTCACGTACTTTCGTGTCATGGTCTCTCCCGCTGCACAACCTATTGCGGTATCCTCAGGAACAGGCTGGCTTAAATTGAATATACATAAAATGGGAGCAGTGGGATTCTTTGAAGGGATATTGCAATATTTTAGCCCAGTCTGCATTGTGTAGAAGTTTTGCCATGTCAGTCTCCCAGTTAGTACGGAGAGAGTCCTGAAGTGGTCCCCATGTTGCAGGAAAGCTCTGTACGCCCATCGTATCAGTTTACCACCAGTTCCTATGGTGTAGAACGTCAGGTACACCGCATGTGGGGTTGGTGCTTGGTGGAAAACATGAAATAGGATACTTAATGATTATTTAAGGTGTTCATAAGTAAGGAATTGATCGGGTGAAGATTGAAGTCCGCCTTAAGGGTTTGGAAATCCATTAGCTCACTGTCAACAATTGAATCCCCCAATTTTGAAAGTTCTGCAACATGCCACTGACGGAGTTGCCCTGAGCGAAGCCGTCCTGTGCAAGTGGGGAGGCCTTGGAAAGGGTTTCTTTGTGTTAATGAGTTTACGAGTTCTAGTAAGGCAAGAAAGCCATGTGGAATAACCACCGTTGGCGTTGATTCGAATGGTTCAATCAATCAATCAATTAATAAATCAATCAATCAGGGGATTTGTAAGCGCGCTACTCACCCGTGAGGGTATCAAGGTGCTGGGAGGGGGGGTCCGCAGTTCCGAGAAGGCTTTTCCCCCTGTTCTGGCTCTTTGGATGCGTGGGGTTTTGGCGAGGACGAAGTTGGCGGATCGGAGGCTTCTTTTAGGTACTTGAAAGGTGAATCTCTTGTTGAGGTATTGGGGGCTGGCGTTGTGGAGGCATTTGTAGGCATGGGTGAGTATCTTGAACGTGACTCTCTTCTCGACGGGGAGCCAGTGGAGATTCCGTAGGTGTTGGCTGATGTGCTCGTGTCGAGGGATGCCGAGGATGAGTCTGGTGGCGGTGTTCTGTATCGTCTGGAGCTTGCGGAGTAGAGACTTGTTGATGCCGGCATAGAGCGTGTTTCCGTAGTCCAGTCTGCTGGTTATGGGTGCGTGGGTGACTGTCTTCCTTGACTTGGAGGGGATCCATTTGAAAGTCTTACGGAGGATGCGTAGGGTGTTGAAGCAGCTGAAACTGACGGCGTTGACCTGTCGGTTCATGGAGAGGGAGGAGTCGAGTATGATGCCGAGGTTTCTGGTGTGGTCCGTGGGGGTCGGAGGGCTGCCGAGGGCGGTGGGCCACCAGGTGTTTTTCCATGCTAACGGGGTGGTTCCGAGGACTTCTGTCTTCTCTGAGTTGAGCTTCAGGCAGCTGTTGCTCATCCAGGATGCGACATCATGCATTCCTTCCTGGAAGTTGCGTCTGGTGGTGGTGGGGTCCTTGGTGAGGGAGAGGATGAGCTGGGTGTCGTCGGCGTAGGATACTATGCTGAGGCCGTGCTGACAGACGATGGCGACGAGGGGGGCCATGTAGATGTTGAAGAGGGTTGGGCTGAGCGATGATCCCTGGGGTACTCCGCAGTTGATTTGCGTGGGTTCGGAGAGGAAGGGTAGCATTCTGATCCTTTGGCTTCTGCCGGTGAGGAATGAGCAGATCCAGTCGAGGGTGGTTCCTTGTATGCCGGCATCGTGTAGTCTGGCAGCGAGTGTGCGGTGGGAGACGGTGTTGAATGCTGCTGACAGGTCTAGTAGGATCAGGGCTGCGGTCTGGCCTTGGTCGAGGTGGGTGCGGATGTCATCTGTGGCGGCGAGTAGGGCGGTCTTGGTGCTGTGGTTGCTGCGGAATCCGGATTGAGAGGGGTCGAGGATGGAGTTGTCTTCGATGAACCTTGTTAGTTGTGCGTTGACGGTCTTCTCAGCAACTTTTGCCGCAAAGGGGAGGAGAGAGATGGGCCGGTAGTTCTTGAGGTCCATGGGATCTGCTGAGGGCCTTAAGGAGGGGTCTGACTTCTGCGCGTTTCCAGTCGTCGGGGAAGGTGCCGGTCTTGAAGGTGGCGTTGATGGTGCGTTGTAATTCTGGTGCGATGGCGGCTCTGTGGTAGATGTGTGGTGGGCAGGGATCTGTGGGGGCCCCCGAGTGGATGCCTTTCATGGTCGAGGCGGTCTCTTTGGTTGTGACTGGTGTCCAGGAGGAGATGGTGGGCTGGCTGGCGTTGCCGGAGGGCGGGATGGCTGCGGGGTCAGGTGTTTAGTCGTTGAAATTGTCGTAGAGGTTTTTGATCTTCAGATGGAAGTAGGATCCGCGCTTGTTGCAGAGGCCCTGGAAAGGGGTGATGTCCGTGGTTTCGCTGGGGGGCTTGGTGAATTCCTGAACGACGCTGAAGAGTTCCTTGGATTTGCTGGAGTTGGCGAGGATTTTGTTGTGGATGAAGGTTCTTTTGGTGGTTCTGATGCGTTGGTGGTATTCCGCCATGGCGTTCTTGTAGGTGGTGTGGCTTTCAGGCGTCTTGCTGTTTCTCCGGTTCTTCTCGAGGCGTCTGCAGGTGTGTCTGGCTCCTTGGAGGTCGGTGGTGAACCAGGTGGCTTTCCTGGGGCACTGTCTGTCGGAGTTGCGTAGCGGGCAAGCTTGTCTGCGCAGTTGGAGATCCATGTGTGAAGTTCCCTGGCTGCGAGGTTGGCGTCGGTTGCCGTGGTGGGGGTGTCGTGGTTGAGGGTGGAGTTGAGCTGCTCCTCTGTGACTCTGCTCCAGTTTCTTCGAGGAGGGCGCGGAGCGGGTTTGGGCGGCTTGGGTTTTGTCAACGAGGAAGTGTACGAAGTGGTGGTCAGTCCATGGGGGTTGCGTGGTGTGGCTGAAGTGAATGCTGTTTCCTCCTGCGAAGATGGGGTTGAGGGTGTGTCCTGCCTTGTGGGTAGGCGTGGTGACGAGTTGTTTCAGTCAGATGTTGGCGAGGTTGTCCAGGAGGGTGGTGGAGTTGGGGTCGCTGGGGTTGTCGAGGTGGAAGTTAAGGTCTCCGATGAGTATGTAGTCCATGGAGGCGATGGCATGGGGTGGGATTAGGTCAGTGATGGCGTCGGCGAAGAGTGCACGGTGGCCGGGGGGTCTGTAGGTGAGGGTGCTGCAGAGTGTGGAGTTGGGGCTGGTCTGGACCTGGAAGTGCAGGTGTTCGGCGGCCGAGAAGGCGTCGCTCGAGGTGTAGAGGCGGAGGGAGATTTTGTGCGTGATGGCGCATCTTCCTCATGGGTGGTTGGGGCAGTCCTTCCTCTGGATCTTGTATCCGTCCAGGATGGCGATGGCGATGTCAGGGGCGGAGGAGGCATTGCTCCATGTTTCTGTAAAGAAGGCAACATCAGGTGAGAGGGTGTCAAGGAGGTTCCAAATCTCTACGGCGTGTCTGTGCATGGAGTGCACGTTGAGGAGGATGCATCTCAGGTCGTCAGCGGTGTTGGCGGTGGGGGCGGTGGTGAAGGTCTGGCCGCAGTGGCGGCAGAAGAAGAAGAACTGGCTGTAGGTCGTGTTCGGCGTGGACTGCTGGCAGCTGCTGTTTCTTCCGGGGTTGTGTGTGAGGAGGGCAGCTGAGTCGTAGTGGTGGATGGTCGGAGCTCCAGGGTCCCTGGTGCTGGTTGCGGTCGGGTTGCAGACGGGCACAGACAGGTTTGCCTTTGGCGCGCCAGCGGCCGCCAACGTCGCGGCCGCTCAGCGTCTGCCATTAAATAGGGGAGGGGAGGGAAAGTGCAGCTGGGAGGCGGGAAGCGGCAAGGGGGAGGGGCCACGAGGGCGGCGGCAGGAAAAGGGCTACGAGAACAGGCACTTGCAGAAAGTAAAACAAAAACAAAAGCAGACGGCAGAACTAATTAACAAAATACAAGGCAGGCAACAATAGGGGCACAATACCGGCAGCAGGAACCAGGGGCTGGCAGAGAGCAGGCCGAGACCCGTCTCGAACCCTGCTCGCACCAGGCAGTGGCAGTGACAGACCAGCGGAGCTGCGGGGAGAGAGAGCGGGTCTCTGGCCAGAAGGTCAGAGGTCTCGCTCGGTCATCAGCGCATCGTCCGCCATTAAATAGGCGAGGGGGAGGGAAAGCGCAGCTGGGAGTGGGAAGCGGCAAGGGGCCACGGCGGCGGGACAAGGGCTATGAGAACGGGCACTTGCAGAAAGTAAAACAAAAACAAAAGCAGACAGCAGAACTAATTAACAAAATACAAGGCAGGCAACAATAGGGGCACAATACCGGCAGCAGTAACCAGGGGCAGGCAGAGAGCAGGCCGAGAGCGGTCTTGAACCCTGTTCGCACCATGCAGCGGCAGACCAGCGGAGCTGCTGGCCAGAAGGTCAGAGGTCTCACTCGGTCATCAGCGCAGCGTCCGCCATTAAATAGGGGAAGGGGAGGGAAAGCGCAGCTGGGAGGCGGGAAGCGGCAAGGGGCGAGAGGCCGCGGCGGCGGGACAAGGGCTACGAGAACGGGCACTTGCAGAAAGTATAACAAAAACAAAAGCAAACGGCAGAACTAATTAACAAAATACAAGGCAGGCAACAATAGGGGCACAATACGAGCAGCAGGAACCAGGGGCAGACAGTGAGCAGTCCAAGAGCGGTCTCGAACCCTGCTCGCACCAGGCAGCGGCAGAGACAGACCAGCGGAGCTGTGGGGAGAGAGCGGGTCTCTGATCAGAATGGTTAGTAGGAAACAATGAGTAGTGAAGTAAGTCCTTCTTAAAGTCTTTATGGGTATACCCCGTCATATGCAGGTAGCCGCCAGCCAGCCAGCAAGCCAACCATTGGAGCTGTGAAGGTAAATAAGAGCATTCAAAGTCCGGAAGGGCTGATCCTCCCCAGTCACGGGTAGCTTTAGAGTGGAACAAGCTACCCAGCAGCGTCCCTGCCCCCAAATCAGAGATATGAGGAACGTTTCTAGGTGTCTGAAGAAGGAACTAGGGATGAGCAGTGAAAGGTTTGCAAAATATTACAATGAAAGGGGTAACACCACCATCTACACTAGTGCCATGCGGTCGATTACTGAAATGTTTAGAACCATACTCAAAGTTTTGCTGTTGATTTCTCTCCAAGAAATATTGGGTACATTTGGGTCCGAGGGATGTCCTTGTCACCGTGCTCAAGGGAATAAATGTACCATTGAACAAGGACACAACGTGCCACCTGAATGTAACATATCTAGAGGCAATCACATACGGACCATAGTGAATAAATAATGCTATGTAGAAAATAGTATATAACTGCACTGATAAAGTAGTGGGGTAATAATGCCTCTCTGGATGTGTCTGTAAAATTGACCTTTTGTCCTGAAATTTGACTGTTTGTCCTGATTTTTTGTTCTGAATTTTGATCCCTTGTCCTGACTTTTTTACAGTCCTGTCAAGAATTTGCCTCCATGCCAGGTGGTCACCCTATGCATGTCATATAAAACACTGCTGATCCTTTAATTGCTTAATTACAATACATAGAATTTCTCATTCCTCTTACTCTCGCTTTTGTGGAGAAACAAGGAATGAGAATGGGGAAGATTCTACATTTCCTGTAAATATTCTTTTTACCTAAGGCCAATATTATTTTAATGGCCCAATAGCTGTATTTTAGAGGAGCACATAGGATCTTTTTTGTATATTTATTTGAATTAATGACTATAAAAATATCAACATAGGAAACTTTCTTTGCTTACAGAAACTTGCCTATGTATTATGAACAATGCATAAACTTAAATACAAGCTGTGATAAAGTCGATTTGGGGAGTCACAAGGGATGCTTTACTCTTGACCTGTAGACAATTTACCGAAGCAATCTACTTGTGAAATTCCAGAACCCTTGAGATTCTTCAGTACACTCCTCTGATGTACATATCTGCTCGTACCTTGAAGCTATATATACATATTATAGTAAAACTTTACTTATCCATAGAAAGTGACCTTCAAGATATTCTTGTCCTCAATATTTTTGACACAATATTCTGTCCCACGATATTTGTGTTTCCGATATTTTGTCCAAACACCGCATTTCAGAGCTTGCGAATCGCTTCAAAGTTACACAGGTAAGACACTTTAGGCATGCATAAATCACACTTACATTTCTGTATTGTTATTTAATTTCTGACTGTAAATTCTCATCTGTTGAACAGAAGCAACTAATTAGGATTACCTACAGGAGACACAAGACTCATTATCAAAAGGTTAATTGACTTTAACTCCTGTAGAGTGAGTCCCTATTAGGATGTTGAATGTAACACTCCCCCTAACTGGCAATTCTGCCAGTCCGGCATTGTCTCAGTAGAACATAGACTAGGAACTTGGGGCTATATTTATGATTCACTTTGAGTCACTCATGCACCACCCAACATGGTGCAACAGCGACGAAAACCTTAAGTCAGATTTATGAAGTCATGAAAAGCCGCTTTGCGTGGTTTTGAGTGGCTCCAAAAATCTGGAGTAACGCAATGCAGCACAAATCGCTGCACTGCATTATTCTGCCCTGGGTAGTCATTCCATGGGTGTTGTGATGGTGTTTGCACACAACTTCCATGGTATTTTACGCATTACCAGATTTACAGAACCTTGCAAACCTGGGAATGTGCCAAAAAGATACTCCTCCCCAGGAAGACCTTAGCAAGGAGAAATATCTTTATTTCTACTTGTTGCTTCCTCTTTTTATGTGTGCTGCAATATGCAGCACAGATTGAAAGAGGAAAAAAACATCTCAGGATTGTTTTTGTGCAGGAAGGTGTCCCTACCTGCACGAAAACAACCCTGCCTACAACACAGGCACTCTAGAACCATGGTGCAAGGGTGCCTGCGTTGGCGCTAGGCTGCCAAAATGGCACAAGAGAAGAGGACAGGAATGGGCGCATTCCTGCCCTTTCCCTGTGACGCAGGGTAGTGCAACAAGGTGACTTGCTGCACTGGCCTGCACCGCAAAATTCATAAATATGCCCCTTACTTTTTAGTACTGAATGGGCTGCCACCACCAAACCTCCAAGGCATTTTAGTCGGTATCTGCAATTTGAGGCTGGTTTGAATATTTTTCCCAGGTCCAATTTTGATTTTTAGTCTGGCTCTGTATAACACTCTAGAATGCAACTTTGATAGTCACATTAAGTGCTGAAACTAAGACCTGACTTATTGTAAATTTCCATTTAGTCTTCCTTGTGGGTCATTGTACAGATACAAGGAACCTCAGAGGGGCTGTACTTTTGAGAGATTATAGATATTATGCTGAGCTTAGAGTTGAGATGATGCTTCACAATCTTATTTTTAACTTAAAGGCAATTCTTTAAAGAAGATGCTTCTTAAATAATTTCTGAAGGCGTGTGCTTGTACTGCGACACTTTTCAGCAGTGAAAGCATTACATGTCTTCTTGATGGATGTATAAAGTGCAAAGTGGAGGCACTTAAGGCACACCTAGGACATCAGCAATAGATATTTTCCTAGAGGGGGCTGCACTGCTTCTTGCTATATTTTAAACCTGTACTGCTCATTTACAAGAAATGGACGCATCAGCATTGATGTGTCAGTTTCCTTGTACCTGAGCGAAATATCCTTGCGACACCATAGATGCGCTGTATTTACAATACAGGGCCCCACGGCGCTAGGATTAACAGATGTGTCAGAAATTCTGACATATCGGTTGGCGCAAAAGTGACGCATTGCTGGAGTTGGTCATAAAACTGACGTAACCCCACCAATGCATCAGAAAACATAGGCGATCCCATTGTAAAAGCCCTGCATCGATTCTTATGCCTGGTCTGAGCAGGCGGAAGGATTTTGACATAGTGAAGTCATAGAGTGAAACCGTGAAATTTTGTAAATTTCACTGCCCAGTTCTACATGGCTTTTTTTGCATGGGAACGCCTACCCTGCATACATTATACCTGGCACAGGTATAATGTGACGCAGGGCTCTACAAACGTACGCATTGAACCCAATGCGTCAGTTTGTAAGTATGACGCAGTGTGGCGCACTGATTGCGCCACCGCTGCATCAAAAAAAATTACACAGCGGTGGAGCAAAAACATTGTAAATGAGGCCCCTAGTTCCTAGTTTATTGGCCAGAGTCAAAGTTGGTCTGAGAATAAGCATCAGTCAAAACTCAACTTGACATCTGCTGTGGTAAGCTTAGAGTGGACCTAAAACCCAACTCCTAGATCTATATGGGGGTTCCTGTCTAGTTCTCATTATTTTGTGGACTCCCTGCCTCTGTGGAGCCTTCACGATTGGACTGGAGATGTCTTCCTGCTGGATCGATGGTGGAGTCTGATAGGATGCTATGACCTTCCCCAAGTAACAGCTGCTGAATCACTGCCAAGCTCAACCAGGAAACAGTTCACCTCGAGGAATTCTCTGAGCAGAGCATACTTTCTACCGCCCTTTGGCCAGAATTGGGATGGGCATTGCGCATGCGCCAACTTGAAGTAATTACACTGATGCAGGGTGCTCCGTGAAGATCAGAAGATCTGGTAGCTCTCGCTGGATGCTCTGACTAGTTTTTAACATAAGATCCAGCATGCAATCATACAAAGGGGTGGGGAGCCTACAGAAACTAGCCAGTGGCTAGAAAGGGCTAATACAAATCCCCTTTCTGTAGTTCATATGTTGTATGAGGTCTTGTGACAAAGCTAAAGCTGTCTAGGCAGGCTAAAAAAACAGCATGGATGCTCCGCTGCCTCCCGCCCCACTGAGAACACAAGCAAACAAACATGACACACTGATCCCAGTGCGATAAAAAAAAAAGCACAAACATGCTATGGAAGCGGCGCACAACTTCAAAGGAAACATGAAACCAGGTTGTCCTTAGCCCACTGGACTGGTATCAGCATATGCCTCATGGGCAAGGTTTACAGAGCTGCAAGATGCTCAGTGCCATCACAACCACCCCCGCCTACCCCTGGGGGAAGTGCACCCCGGAACCGATAACAGGACATCAACTCCCATCAGGACAACTTCACTCCAACTATGTGACAGACAGAAGGGAAACCATTGTACTCAGCAAATCTTCCACAACTTGGACCTACCAATAGTGTGTGCATGCAAGCCATGTGCGAGCATGCCTTGTGTTCTGACTTGAGAATTGAGGGATCCGGTCTATGGCACCCAGAGACGGTTACAATATTTGTTTTTAAAAACATTGACCATCGCACCAGCTGGCCAAGGTCAGATCTATTGGCTTTGCCATTGCTTGTTATTAATTACTTTCTCTCAGTGAGAAGTCACTCAATATGAAATATCCATGTGGCATTTAAATTTAAAAGGGAACAGCTCATTATTACTAAGGGACTGAAGACGGAATCGATTGATTCCTGCACTCATCACGCTAAGCCCTGCGAACCTGGAGCACACATGAACTAAAATTATTATCTGAACATCAGAGCCACAGAGGAACAGCGTTAAATTACACAAATGAAATATCGCATAGTACCCAGTCCAACCATTTCCTCTAGGTCGTTTCTCAATCCACCCACCCACTCATGTCTGCCCCCTCCACTCCCAAGATCATTCCCAGTGATACCCCTCACACCTCTCTAGATGTAATCTGTGGTGATCTGTGCAGAGAAATATCTTAGGTGACATCCTTGGCTCTCTGCAGGCAGAAAGGATAACACTGAATCACATAAGCCCAGTGCTTAATTTGAACCAGTGGTTTCCGGTGCTCCGCACCAGCACGTGTGACGGTATGCCACATGTTGGCGCTGTTTACCTAATTTAGAGATGAGCGCAACAGTGGTTTATTAATTCAATACATATTAAAAATTACTAATCCCTGCCGCCCAAGCCATTCTTATAACTTTAGGGCCCTGGAAAAGGCTGAATTGTCACACAGGTAAGAGTGTGATGGTTAGTAGTTCAGTTGGTACGATCACTGGCAGCGCTGGCAGAGGCGATGGGTGGTCCAAGCTGCAGTGGTCCCCTCCCTGATGAGAGCCCTGGCACTTATTTTGTTACAAATTAAGCACTGCATAAACCCTGCCTCTACAATCCATCAGCGCTGTGAAGTCAATCAAATCGAAGGCACCTTTGAAAGGCCAATAGGGCTGGGGAAGAGCCAGGCTCCACTGAAACCTCGCAGCAGAGACAGAATCAGTTATGCATCTGAAGGATAGCCTTACTGGGGTCCTGTATAGAAGCAGTCACTTGTCAGATGTTCCCCAGCAAGTAGGAGTAGATGCGTAACCGAGACCCCTGCAGTCCCTGTGTTGCAGTCCCTGCATTGCGGAGAGGTCCCCGCACTTTATATGTCGGAAGGACCACCCATAGCTCCAGCCGGTGTTAAAAATACACCCACAGTGGGTAGAAGCTTGGGGCTTTACTGGGACATGAGCTGGACAACAGATTACATTTGAAATGGACTGTGCAGGACTCATCTCAAGCCATTAAGCTGGGCCTGTTGAAAGAAGCAGAGCTACTGGATGGGCCCTGCCTGCTACCCGGAGCCTCTCATTTGAAGGGAGGGCTCGATGAGGTGGACTTGCCAACATCACTGTGAAAGCTCCAAACTGTAAGTTTTTTGCTTCTTTCATTTAAATGGCTTGATTGGGTAAAAGACAATACATAATCACCTAAAACACCATATTCAAAGGTAGTTTTGGCTTACACTATAATGAGAATACCACCCCAGTAAAATAAAAACAAATCATCTTTAAAAATCATTTTCTATTTTGAAAATATCTCAGAATCCTATATTTTATTGCCCTGAGAGTGTTAATGCCAGATTAAAACGCATTTAAAGTGCTTAACCCAGCTGCACCGTATGAGATTTGCTCCTAGGTGTAGTATGTAATTAATCCTATCTTAGAATTTGTTCCTGGAATGCTTGCCAGAGCAGTGTATACACATACACACATACATGCACACACAAACACACACACAGCCCCCTATCATATTGGAAGCCTCCAGCTAATCCTAGCTTTTTAGCCTACATCACTGTACATTCTGGTAATCGTTGTTTTGTGTTTACTTCTTTAAACAGAGGATTATAAATCCCAGTTTGTGGAGCGAGCGTGGCTTGATGCCCAAGGAAGATGGCAGCATCAGCCTGAAGCTGCAAAGGTGGGCACAGGGAACTCGCTGTTTTGCTGCGGTTTCTCCCACCGGCGACATTTCTGCTTTCTGTACTATTTGATATTTGTTATGGGCAGATTGAAAAAGCCGACAAAATCTTCTCGTTGCTCCACTGATGCTTCTCAAAAACTCACTACAAAATGTCTTTCAAATTCCCACCTTCTAAAAATGGATGACCCAAGTTCTTCTATGCCTAGAGGGATAACCTCATCTTTAGCTACGCCTCCCATTGTTGCTACACTATCTCATCCTACTAGTAAATCTACCACAAATAGATTAAAAAAAAACACCTTCTCCTATGAAAACTCTTCTACTTGTCTCAATGGAGCTTTTCGGAAAAGACAAATGTAAAATTACAGAACCTTGATGATAAGTGGTCACAGATGGAAGAAAGAATGCTGACAGCAGAACAACAAATCTCTAATTTCAATGATACTACCTTCAAAGTACAACATCTTCAGATGCAAGTTTCTATGCTTCAAAGGCTGGTCGAAGATTGGAAAATAGGAACAGAAGAAATAGCGTGCGCTTTTATGGTTTGCTTGAAGCCACAGAGGGTGTGGACCCCATCTCGTTCTTCATGGCTTTCCTTCCAAAGTTGCTCAATATGCCAGAGTCACCCTCACTCAATATACACGTAGCTCACAGACTGGGTCATCCGCCTACCACGGCTACCTCCTCAAAGAAACCTAGAGGGGTTATTCTTTACATCTTGGAGTATACAAACTTACTTAAAGTTCTCTCCAAGGTCAAAATAATTAAAAGAATCTCTTTGTCCAGAAATGCTCTATATTTTTGTAGGATATGTTACATCTATGCTGACAGACAGAGATCCAGCGCAAAGGAAAAATATTCTTGAAGAGCATCAATTTGAAGTCATGAAAGTTTCAAAATCTATTAAACAGACTATTGTTAAAATTGTTCTTGTCATGTTACTACTTTAATATAAAATTATAAAATTCTCAAATGCACATTATCACAAGCTGTAAAGTGTAATTAATTTGCCACTTTTGGTTTTATATTTCATTTAATTTTTCCTATAAGTTGCGCATCGCAACACTTCTTCTTTCCATGGGTGCGCTCCTCGCTCCTGCTCCTGTGATGCTCAGTGATCTTGCAGTTCTCAGATTTTCCTGTGTTTCCGTCTGCCTTGGGTCCTTATTCTGGTACCATCTGCTGGTGACGTCCATCTGTCATTAAGAGGTTTTTTGCCTGTGGGCTTTTTCGGCCTCAGGAATTTCGTCTGGGAGGCACCATCTACTCACGCACTTTTTATAATGTCCACGTCATGGTGGCTACTGGAAGTGGTCACCCTTACCTTGGGCAGGCCAAGACTGTTAGAGATTGGGCATCTAGGGCTAATCGAAGTCAGAGGGTGTTCTCAGAGCGTTTCCCAACAGAAAGTTTCGACATTTCCTTGACTTATTTTCCATTACTCTCCTTTTATGTCTTTGAAAATTATATCTTGGTATGTAACCGAACTAGGCTCATCAATTAAGAGATAATGGGGTATATTCACAAGAACGTGTGCTAAACATCTCCAAAAAATGTTAACGCAACTCCACACAACGCAGCCTATTGCGGGAAAATAACCCTGTGTCAACGTGGAATTCACAACACGGCGGCACCATGCGATAGCCTCCCGAAACCGCAGACAATGTCCGCGATACAACAACCGCGACGGTGATAAAAACACAAACCTCAACGCAAAAAAACATGCGATGGGCCAAAGCACGATGAGAAAATTAGCGATAAGCAGCGCCAGGCCTGCAAAACACACATGGCAGGCGGGAAAAATCACCATAAAAGTAGAAAAAACACACAAACACAAAATAACCAACACCCAAGCACCATGGAGGCAGCCGGAGCAGGCGCAGAGGACGAGCGCAACCCCACAAGCACCCCGGACGACTAGCCCGGGACCTCAGGGACAGGGAAGGGCAAGGACAAGAAGAAGAGGAAGACGAAGTTCAGTCCGCAGGAAAACAGGATCCTGGTCACGGAGGTGATGGAACACCATCAACAACTGTTCGTCTCCTCCAACGTGTCATTGGGCACCAAAAATGGAATATGGCGGGACATCGTGGACAAGGTGAATGCCGTCAGAGAGCACAAGAGGTCAATGGACGAGGCCAAGAGGCGATGGATTGACATCAAGCGCAAGACCAAGGAGAAACTCACAGCCAACCAGAAGGCAGCAATGCAGACTGGAGGTGGGAGCCCAGCGCCACAACTGGAGCTGGATGACATGGAGGAGCTGGTGTCGACAGTCATCAGTGTGGAGACTGTGGCCGGAGTCGGGGGACCGGACACTGCTCGACAGGACACAACACAACCGCAACAGGGTGAGTAACCACCAGGTACTGGGGGGACGGGTGGAGATGGCCACAATGGCACACATGCACATTCAAGCAGAGCACAGTGCACACCCACAATGACTCTGGATCATGGCCCTGATCCACAGACTGTCACAATGTACAATGCCATGCTGTCTGAATGTGAACATGTACCATGTACATACATGTGGACACATTGTAATTAACCCTGGGCGGCAAATTCCGTTCCGCTCGCGGAACTTGCGAAATTTCGGCATTTACACGTTCCGCGCGGAACGCGAAAATGTCGAAACTTCCGCGATCCGCGAGCGGAACGGAATTCGGGTATAAATAAAGCAGGTGCCCGAGTTGAAGCTCAAATTCTGTGAGCGAGGTTGTGGCTAAGCAGATGTGCCTTCTCTCCATTGCCACCCTGAAAAGCTAGCTGTAATCCTTGATGGAGGTCTTTGCATCCTTGATTTTCTCGAGCGCAATCCTCGTGTAGAATTCGTGAGCGTGGTTAAGCAGATGTGCCTTCTCTCCATTTCCACCCTGTAAAGTTAGCTGTAATCCTTGATGGAGGTCTCTGCACCCTTGATTTTCTCGAGCGCAATCCTCGTGTAGTTCCTGTTACCAGGAGGTTCCTTCTCCTCGTCTGCCGCTGAGATCCTGCTCTGACCCTTTATAAACAAGAGGCATGTGAACGGGCCTAGAAGCCCCGCCCGTTTGGCCTCGCCCCACATACACTACTGGTATGCACCGTCTTCCCGCCCTTTCCCCACTATGATGGACAGCTTAATCAAAGGACCCCGGTGCTTTCGGCGCGGTGGCAAAGTTACAGACACACAGGTCACTGGGGAAAATTCTTCAGGTCCTTTACGCAGCTGTAGTGTAGGAAAGGCACTATACATTTACCCAACGAGGTAGCACTTACTGATTAGCCAGTAGAAAGTACTCCAGCTGAGTAGAGGTATTGCACAAAACGGAGGCATCTTCTTGGATAAATATGCAGGGTAGGTGTGCAGAATTCGTGAGCGTGGTTAAGCAGATGTTCCTTCTCTCCATTTCCAACGTGAAAAGTTAGCTGTAATCCTTGATGGAGGTCTTTGCATCCTTGATTTTCTCGAGCGCAATTCTCGTGTAGAATTCGTGAGCGTGATTAAGCAGATGTGCCTTCTCTCCATTGCCACCCTGAAAAGTTAGCTGTAATCCTTGATGGAGGTCTTTGCATCCTTGATTTTCTCGAGCGCAATCCTCGTGTAGAATTCATGAGTGTGGTTAAGTAGATGTGCCTTCTCTCCATTGCCACCCTGAAAAGTTAGCTGTAATCCTTGATGGAGGTCTTTGCATCCTTGATTTTCTCGAGCGCAATCCTCGTGTAGTTCCTGTTACCAGGAGGTTCCTTCTCCTCGTCTGCCGCTGAGATCCTGCTCTGACCCTTTATAAACAAGAGGCATGTGAACGGGCCTAGAAGCCCCGCCCGTTTGGCCTCGCCCCACATACACTAGTGGTATGCACCGTCTTCCCGCCCTTTCCCCACTATGATGGACAGCTTAATCAAAGGACCCCGGTGCTTTCAGCGCGGTGGCAAAGTTACAGACACACAGGTCACTGGGGCAAGTTCTTCAGGTCCTTTACGCAGCTGTAGTGTAGTGTGGAAAGGCAATATACATTTACCCAACGAGGTAGCACTTACTGATTAGCCAGTAGAAAGTACTCCAGCTGAGTAGAGGTATTGCACAAAACGGACTCATCTTCTTGGATAAATATGCAGGGCAGGATTCATTCTGGGCTGGCACGATGCTCTTGTCACAAAAATTAAACCTCAACAGGAAGCACTTACAGATATAAAGGGGCGCAGCAAAATCTCCGCGAGCACGTGAAATTCCGCGTGCTCCCGGAGATTTTTTGCCGTTTCGCAGAATTTCGCGGAACGCAATTCCGCAAATTCCGCTCACCCTTAATTGTAATACACCATCTCCCCTTCACATTGCAGGGGCACCGTCAACACCTCCTGCAGAGCAGTCCCAGCCACTCTTCACTGATGACGAGGACACCACCAGCATCGACACCCAAACCCTCCAAGACATCATTGAACTCATCCGCAACTCACCTCCAGGATCAGGGCAGCCCAGCTGCATCGAGGAGACTCCACCCACTACCCAAACAACCCAGCAGGAGGCACCCACAACTCCGGCTGGCTCCCAAGACCCCCACGAACAACACATGGCCTTCCAACGCCATATGCTGGAGGGCCAGAGGGAGACGGCTGAGCAGGTGCGGGTGGGGTTCGACCTCATGGCTACCAAACTGGATGCTATCCATGGGTGTCTAGGTCCCATCAGGGACCAGCTCCAGTCCCTAACGGACACCCACGGCCCGCTCCATGGTCTCCAACGAGCCCTGGCTGACATCGCTGGAGTCATGACTCGGAGACAAGAACACCTGTCCGCCCAGAGTGGCTCCAGCGAACCCAGCCTTGAGCTGGCCCACATGCGGAGGCTCATGGAGGACATGGTGCGGATGGAGGCGGAAAGGATGGCAGCCACCGCTGCACATCAGCGAAATGTAGCTGGGATCTACCATGCCCTGCAGATCCTCATCATGGCATTGCTGCCACAAGGCGTGGCGATGATGAATGCTGCTGCCCCCACACCATCCACATCTCCGCCCCCTGGTGTGTCAGTGCCTCCCAGTGCGGCAGGTGTGTCCACTCCGGCACCTGATGTGCCACTGCCACACAGTGCAGCCAACAATCCTCCTCCGGCTCCTGATGTGTCAGTGGCACACAGTGCCACAGCCGGCACTGCAACACCCACAGGTGGGGCAGAGCACACATCCGAGGACGTGGATGGGATTGAGATCAGAAGGAGGCACTAGCATTCATTTCCACCACCTTGCCTGTTTCTGCTTGGTGCCGCACATGACCTTCCACTGACCCCCGATACACTCCGCTGCACTCAGCTTGGACCGCGACATGGACTGCCATATCCTGTTTGATGACCAATGACACGGCGACCAGACTGCGGACTGTACCCTTCCTCTTCCGCATTACTTGTCATCCCCGGATGGACTCTGGCTGGCCCTCCACGGGCCCATATTGTGTAGTGGGCTTGGCATGGCCCTGTACTGCTCCAGCTGCAAAACTCCACTGGATGTGCATTAAACATCCAGAAATGCACTGCTGTGTCATGTCTGTCATCATTCATGTATGAATGTGTGGATGAATGTAGGGACAGTGATTTCCATTATGTCAATGATGCTCATCTAGTGGGATGCCAGTTACAGTGTGCTACATTGCCAATTGTGTTCCGGGTGCCGTAGACACCACAACAGGGACACACGCATTAGTCACTTCCTTGTCCGGACATGGACTGCACCACGCCCAGAGCCCCCGAGTCATTGTTGCATGCCCTGCGCTGGTCCTGCGTACACAAGGCCAGACCACTCCGCTTACGCTCAGAGGGGGGCCCACATAGCTACGTGTCACAGGCGTACACGCTGGTGGTATGCAGGTCACTGGTCTAGTTGTCAGCATGTCTCGGCCACTCCCTGAGGGCAGGTTTGCACACACACCACACCCATCTGGCACAGGCGTCACAGGCCATGTGACCCCGCCAATATAAGGGGCCGACGACGTCACATTCCCCACTGCCGGTGTTGACTGGATGACGGACGCTCCACGGTTCTCAATCATAAAGGGCCCATGAGTTGCTACGCACAGGGTTGGTCGCACCCGAAGCCTTCCGCCCGTCACGGGCCTACCACCACGTGGCGCTGACTGGGGTTGCACAGGGTTAGTGGCACCCGGAGCCTTGCACCCGTAACGGGCCTACCACCACGTGGCGTTGACTGAGGTTGCACAGGGTTAGTGGCACCGAAATCGCTGAGCGGGTGTGCGGCCTGCGATGATGACGTGTGCACTGATGTGGTCTCTGCCATTGATGCCTCAGGACTCAGTGTCATGTGTGGGGCATGCTGGGCCACGGGCGGCTCCGTATGATGTGGAGCATGCCATGGTGGCGGGACCGGGACCGGGGCCTGGAGCTTCCACGGGCACGTGGTGTGCCCACTGGTGGACACACCGTTGGCGGCAGGTGAGCAGTGGGCCCGGGGTGCACAAGTGCGGACAGCCAGCGCTGGCCGGCGGGAGGGGGTAGGGTGCGGCTGCATGCGTGCGCAGGGACGGACAGGCGATGTTGCCGTGTGCAGTGTGATGGACTCTGCCATGATTGACTCTGGCCTCGATTACAGATTGCAGACCTGGTGGCTTGCAGTGTATCCCGGCACGTGGTTGGAGACACACCGGTGACAGCAGGTGAACAGTGGGGCCTGGGTGCGCGGGGACGGGGTTTCTCTCTCTCTCCCTTACTTTCCTTCCCTCTCTCCCTCTCTCTCTCTCTCCCTTACTTTCCTTCCCTCTCTCCCTCTCTCTCTCTCCCTTCCTTCCCTCTCTCCCTCTCTCTCTCTCTCCCTTCCTTCCCTCTCTCTCTCTCTCTCCCTTCCTTCCCTCTCTCTCTCTGTCTCCCCCTTCCTTCCCTCTCTCCCTCTCTCCCTTCCTTCCCTCTCTCCCTCTCTCTCTCTCTCTCCCTTCCTTCCCTCTCTCCCTCTCTCTCTCTCTCCCTTCCTTTCCCTCTCTCTCTTTCTCTCTCTGCCTTTCTTTCATTCTCTATTTCTCTGTGTCTCGCTCCTTTGATGTGCGCATGACACACGTTCTGATTTTGTGCTTTATTTTCCAGGCTGAGACATCGAGATTGTCCCGGAAGGACCTGACAGGAGTCTTCCGCATTGGTGTTTTGTGTTGTATTTCAATAAAGTTTTTTGTTGTTACTTCAGTGATGTGTGACTGTTTCTCGTTCTTCTGGCCACACGTGTGTTTTATTTTGTCATTGTGCGACATCATGCGCTTTTTGTGGCTCTTGTGTCGTGCACGGTATGTGTTTGTCCCGGGGTGGGGGCCCGGGGAAGGGGCTGGGAGTGGTGGGGGTGGGTTTTGTGGCCCTCTTGGGTCTCCGAGCAGCATGTTAATTGTCTCCATGGCATCTGTGAGTCTTCCGATGTGGCTCTGGGCTGGGCTCCCTTTCGTGCTGCAGGAGTCGTCCTGCTTAACACCAGCATAAGGCAGGTGTTAAATCCCTGCTGCTACCGCGGCTTATCGCCTGTTTTTGGTTCGCCTCGCAGATCTGGCAGTTCGTTGTGAAAGTGGTGTTGTGGTTTTTACGTGTGTTTTTGCACGGGAACGCCTACTCTGCATCTCATTAGGGTTAGTTGGTGGTGTCCACCATGGAGATAAATTTTGGGGCAGTTATCGCGGGAATACTGGCGTTGTCTGCAGTTTGCACCCGCTTGTGAATGGGGTGTTAAATCTATCTCCACTTTTGATGGGTTAAGGTGGAGATAAATCGGCGGTAGGTCCTTGTGAATATGCCCCTATGTGTTTTAACTCACTTATCAAAACTTAATGCAAACATTGCGCTTTTACAAGAAATACGCCTTAATGAAATTGAATATTTGAAGCTGAAGAGAGGGTAGGTTGGTAATGTTTTCTTCTCTCCAAGTAATGGTAAAAGAAATGGTGTAATAACTTTATGTCCCATATCTCTTAATGTTCATTTTGTGTCACAAGAAACAGATAACAAAGGAAGGTGGTTACTCACTATGGGGCATATTAGCAAGGGCACTATCGCCGCTTTAGCGGCACTTTTTGCCGCTAAAGCAGCGATATTTATATCGCCCTATCAGCAAACTGTCTCTAACAGCAGTTAGCGACAGTTTGCGGGCATTAGCGCCCGTTCCTTTACCGCTTTGCATGTCAGCGATATTTATCGCTAATGACATGCAAAGTGGGCGTTCCCGACGAACAAACCTGGGAAACACTCGCTAACAGGCCTATCGCCTATTAGCAAGGTGGCCATGGCCCCAGTTAGCGACGTGAAAAATCGCGCTAACCGGGGTCATCGCCATTTATTTAACACCTGCAATTAGCAGGTGTTAGCCATACCTAACATGGGGGGTGGATTATGCTGATACGACCACAGGGTCGTATCAGCAAGGTGTTCACCCTTCTCCATGCAACATCGCTGGTTTCTCAGCGATGTTGGCCCATTTCCCCGCTATCGCTGGAATATTCATCGCCATAGCGCTAATCGTTGCTAATACAGCGTTAGCGTGGCGATATATTCCAGCGATAGCCGGCGATAAAAAAAATCACGCTAAGCAGGGTTAGCGATGATTATCGCCTCTTCTTGCTAATATGCCCCTATATTTTCAATTAATAAAATCCTAATCTTTCTTTTCAAAGTTTATGGCCCAACTGCCACCGATTGCCTCTTCTGATATTGCACAAAAGCTCATGAAATATTCGGAAGACATTTTTTTTGTAGGGTATTGCAATAAGATTTTGGACCCATTTATAGCTAGAAATTATACTTCTAACTATGTGTCAAAAAAATCCCAAATATTATTTGTAAATGCCATCCAGCAAATAGCATTAACTGATGCTTGGAGACTGTGGTGTTGTCGCAGGCCAAACCCCGGGCACACAAGTGATTGCCGGGACACAGTGTTGCGGTGGTGGCCAGATAACTGAGCCACGCCCGGAGCCCCGGGCTCTTTATTACCTCCCCTTATGCTGAACCGGCGTACGCCAGTTCAGCCCATTGTGGTCACGTGCATGGGGTCACAGCTAATCTATCCCCTGTGTAATTGGGAGAGGTGGGCTCGCCCTTAACTTAAAAACACTACATTCCTCCTTTACCAGGAAATGACAATAACCAAACAAAATCAACAAGTAAAACTGGACATTTGACAACTTAGAGTTCACAGGCTAGTGTCCGTTCTAACACAATGCTCATGGAACATTCTTACTTGGTTGCAGGACACACCGGCACTCGCTTACAGCAATCGGCTTGGCTGTCGTCTCAGCTTAGCTGGACACAAAGTCTTTGTACTTCTGGGAAGGCTTCGGGTGTGACCGCAACTCATACCGTCCTTGGCTGCTTCGCATTGAGGGTGTCGGCAAGGACACTGGTGGATGTTCGCTCTTTCCGGTTCCAGCACTTTCACCTCTGGCAGGAGGGAGGTCAGGCTCCGAGCTTTAGGAGGTGCCGAGGGAGGGCGTTGCGCATAAGTTCTCTGCTGTTGCGTCTGGGAGTTTGTCGCACTCCCCTCCGGGACTTGGAGAGTTTGTAACGGCTGCTTCTCTTGACTGACCAGTCGCCGGAAATTACTCAGTGTTGTCCTCTGGGACTTTCTTGAAATGAGAAATGTTGCGGGTTACACTCTCCTGGCCTCTTCGAGCGGTTTCTTTGGTGCCTTTGACTTCCACTACTATCCACGGGTCTAGTTCAAACTGTAACCGGAATTTCCCTCCGGGGTGGCGGTCTTGCACCAACACACGGTCACCCACTAGGACCGAGCGTGTCTTTTCCAGGAGGCCTTCTCGTTGTTATGGGTCCTCCGGGAGTCCGATTGATTCGGAGGGTTGGGTGCCTCTTCCCACACAGGGTGATGTGGGATGGCGTCCATCACTGTCCGATCAAAGCATAGCTTGCTCGGGGAGATGCCAGTGGTGTAGTGCGGGGTGAGCCGGTATTCTCGTAAGAATTGGTATAAGGCTTGCTCCAGGTTGTGGTTCTCTGCTAGGGCAATTTGGATCGTTTTGTTGAGGGTTCTCATCAGGCGTTCCACTTCGCCATTGGCCTGGGGCCATCGCGGGGTTATCCGGTCGTGTTTAACATTGTGGGATGCTAGGTAGTCCATTAACTCAGAGCTGGTGAATGGCGGGCCATTGTCGGTATGAATTTCTCTGAAGAGTCCGTGTGTTGCCATGAGATTCTCGAACTTTGGGATTACTTCGGCTGCAGATGTTGTTGATATGATTTCTACCTCGGGGTAACGTGAAAAGTTGTCCACTACGACCAGCATGTGTTTCCCCCCAGGGAGGCTGCTGAAATCCACGCTCACTCTCTCCCACGGGGTGGTGGGAGCTGCTTCACTGATGACTGGTGCGGGCCGATCCGGTGAACTGGTCACTAGGCAGACAGGACAGTGCCTCACAACTGCTTCTATCTTTTGGTCTAGGCCGGGGAACCAGACTTTACTTCATAGTCGGTTTTTGGACTTGACAATCCCTTGGTGGGCTCCGTGCACCAGGAGAGCAGCTTTCTGGGCAAGGTCTTTGGGCAGCACGAGACACGGGCCCCTAAGGAGACAGCCATCCCTGGTCACGGATAGCTCTTGGCGAACTTGATACAGGGCCTTCAGTATTGACTGAGCTGTCTCCGTGTGGAGCGGTGTTGGACTTTGTAGTGTCCTCCAGTCACCCGAGGCGACTGCTTGGGTGGCGATCTGAAGACAGTTGTCCTTCTTTCTGGCCTCTATGACATCTTCCATGGAGATCGGAAGGGGCCTGGATCTCTCTACGATCATCCTCACATCCTCTGCGGCTTCAGGGAGTGTGACAGGTCGGGCATGCCTGGATAGAAAGTCTTCAGGGTTTCAGGTGCCAGGCCGGTAATCAACGGTAAATTGAAATTCTTGCAGTTGCAAAATCCATTTCTCGATCCTTGGAGGGGGGCGTGATGAGGAGCCTTGATATAGCGGGATCAAGGGCTTGTGGTTGGGGATGACAGCAAATGGGTGGCCGGACAAGTATATGTAGAAGTGTCGACAGCCCCATAGGATAGCGATTGCTTACTTTGGTGTGAGTGTTCGGCTGGCATAGGCCACCGGAGCCCATTCAACGCACTCTTGCTGCTGCGCTAGTACTGCGCCTAGTCCGGTGGGGCTGGCATCCACTACGAGCTGTCACTTTTTTTGGGGTCGAAGTATACCAGTGTGGTATCCTCAGACAGGGCAGCCTTGGTTTGCTGGAATGACTCTTCCTGCTCGGGTCCCCATATCCACGGGCTGGTGGCTTTAGTCAGGTCTCTGAGAGGGCCAGTGAGGTCTGACAGGTTCTTGATGAACCGTCCGCAGTAGGTTACCATGCCCAAGAAACTGCGAACTCCGGACACTGAGGTTGGGGCAGGTGCTTCTTGGATGTCTTTCACCTTGTCGGGGTCGGGCCGATGCCCTTATAAGAGAATCGGTAGCCGAAGAAGCTGATATCTTTCCGTAGGAAGTCGCATTTCTCCTGGTGTAGTGTGAGCTCATTTTCTCTGAGGCGGGAGACAATGGTTTGTAGATGAAGGAGGTGTTCTTCTAACATGAGAGCGTGCACCAGGATGTCGTCGCTCACGTTCAGCACTCCTTTCAGCCCATGGAGAACGTTTTTGACAATGTTCTGGAAGACCTCGACGGCACTGAAGATTCTGAAGTTGAGCCTGGTGTACCTCCAGAGCCCTGCATGAGTCGAGAAGGTAGTGATGGGGCGGGTGTCTGGGTGCAGTGGTATTTGATGGTAGCCAGACCGGAGATCCATCTTGGAGAACCACTTGGATCCTGCCAGCTCACCGATGATGTCATCCACTGTCGGTGTGAGGTGGCGTTCCCACTTAATCGCTAAGTTTGGGACCTCTCATGTCTACGCAGATGCGTATGGCGTCGGGCTGCTTGGGCTTCTTTGCTACAACGATGGGGGACACCCACAGCATTGGTCCTCGCATCCGTTCGATGATGCCGGCTTCCTCTAGGAGTCGGAGTTCGGCCTCCACCTTCGGCTGGAGATGGAAAGCGATTCTTCTGTGCCTGGGGGCTATCGGAGCCACTGATTTGTCAATGTGCAACTTGATGGCTGGACCTTTCAAATGCCCAATCCCCTCAAACAGCGGTGTGAAGTCCTGTAGCAGGCGGTCCAGGTCGTGTGCATGCACATCGAATGCGAACTGGATCAGGTTAATGTCCTGAGCGGTGCAGCAGCTAAGTAGGAACCCTGATCCTTCCTGCGACACGTAGACCTTTGCGCGTTAGTGCGTGGCATGGTGATAGAGATCTGCTTGGAAGGCGGCACACAACTTCAGCAGTGAATGGTTACAGAATGCGTATACTTGCACGTTAGTACTGCGGAGTGCTGGTGGGTTGGGTAGGCTGCGGTAGATGTTTGCAGCCATGAGGTTGATGGTTGCACCAGTGTCAATGAGCGCGGCGACGGAGTGGTCTTGCCGGTTAGCCACGAGCGTATCTAACGTCCTCACCACGTGGCCAGTGGCTACGTCATCTTCATCCATGTCGCTGCTGGATGAGTCATCTGGGTGCGGTTCGACTGCGCGCACTTGCTTCTGTGGGCCTTTGGGCCGGTTTCTTTGTGAGGAGCGACAAACTTTGGAGAAGTGGCTCTGCTTACCACACGCACTGCACGTTTTGCCACTTGCAGGGCAGGTTCCGTTGTGGGGGTATGGACTTCCGCGCCACCCACACATGCAACTCTGTGGGCTTTGCTTGGCTGAGTATGGGGGTGGCTTAGTGAACTTTGGTATGCTTCCGCATGTCTCCGTTTGTATGACGTTGACGGGTTCTTCTTTGATAGGAGTTAAGGAGTTGGGGTCCATGTGGGCTGCTCGGGCCTTGGATAGCTCTTTGGAACGCCCTAGCGTCAGGATGTACCTCATGGGCATGTTGTGCTCCTGCAGGACACGTTCGCGCAACTTGGATGAGGTGCACCCTTAGAGGAACTGCGCCCGGACCTCGTCATCTTCGTCCGGGAGAGTGCAGGTGCTCGCTAGTTCGCTCAGCTGCCAGTAGAAGACGTCTACCGACTTGTACGGCAGCTGTCGTGCCTGGCGGAGGAGAAAACGTTCATAGTCAGGGTTGGCGTAGGGTTCAAAGTGCGCTGTGATAGCATCACGCATGGGGTGTAATTTCTCGGGGGTCCGGTCTCATGTACTGTCTTGGAGATCTTGTGGATGTCAGCTCCGCCCAGGTGGAGTAGCATGGGGCGTCTACGTGGCACCGGAATCTCTGCCGCCTCGATGTAAGTCTCTAGGCGTTCGACCCATGCCTTCCAATGCGCTGCTTACGACGGGGGGGCCCCGTGTTGGTGAAAGGCTCCAGCGGTGGGACTGACGCCATGATGGTGAGCGGAGGGCCGCAGTGGTAGGTGGTTAGGTAGAGCGCTGTGCTGCTGCAGTACTAGACGTACTTGTGGCTGGTGGGGCTGTGGTACAGGCCTGGGCGTGCAGCGGAAGTGGCTGTGACCCTGCACGACCTTGCAGGGGCTCTGGCTGGGTGCTTGGAGCTGTGAGTCTTCAGTGTGGTTCTGGACAGGGTGAGTTATGTCCTTATGGGCGTTGTGGGCCAACCAGCTGCATGTGTTTTGGGGTTGCAGGACTGTGTGGTGGTCCCTCCTTTCAGCAGCGTGTCACATTGGTAGCTTGAGCATTCAGGGCCAGCAGGGGGCAGGCATACCATGTGGAGCTACTGGCTGGGGCGTCGCGAGGAGACAGGCACACCACGTGGAGGCAGTTGCAGGGGAGACGCACTCCTCACCGCTGTGCTACTGCAGCTCCAGCAGGGTGCGCTGCGGCGGTTTCAGGCAGCGACACCACACAGGACGGGAGGACAGAGCGGGCGCTGCTCGGATGCTGTGTTAGGGCAGAGACGCTCACCTACGGTGGCCTGTAGGTCGCGACTTGCGGTCTGACTTACAGTCTTCCTCGCAACGGCTGGAGGTGGGGGTTTACCGCTGGGCAGCAGCGACACAGCAGCGATGGCGGCCGTGATCGGCGGCTGTTCCGGTGTCGCTGCAAAAGCGGCAGGGCGCGCTGTGGGGGTGTATCCACCTCGTCGCCAGTGTGGTGTTGTTGCAGGTCTAACCCCGGGTACACAAGTGATTGCCGGACACAGTGTTGGGGTGGTGGCCAGATAACTGAGCCACGCCTGGAGCCCCGGGCTTTTTATTAACTCCCCTTATGCTGAACAGGTGTAGGCCAGTTCAGCCCATTGTGGTCACGTGCATGGGGTCGCAGTTAATCTCTCCCCTGTGTAATTGGAGAGGTGGACTCGCCCTTAACTTAACAACACTACAGAGACTTTGTAATCCTACATTAAATGAGTTTGCATATTTTTCTCTTGTTCATCATACACAATCACAAATAGATCTCATCTTCATTTCTCATGCTCTCACTCAAACTTTGCACAGTTTGAAATAGGATACATTTTAATTTCTGACCATGCCCCTGTTACAATATAATTAGATATTCTTCCTCAACCTATTGTACCAAAACATTTCAGATTCAATAATTCATTATTATTATTGAATGCATCCTTCACAGCCTCTTTTGCCTCATTGTTTTGCGTATATTTCCAACTTAATCCATCTGATGATATTACTTTTCATACTATCTGCAACACTTTTAAGGCCCCTGCTAGAGATATTGTTATTGGTTATGCCTCTAGAAAGCAGAATGTTTTGATTGCTAATACTAAAGAACTTTTTACAACAATTAAAAGATTAGAACACATGTATTATACTTCTAAATCAAAAGATTGTTTACAAGAATTTATTAACGCTAAATTTAAATTCAACGCAATGTCCACTGAAAATGCATCAGCGCATCTTTTTGAACCTAGTGCCAGATACTTTGGCGGCCAAAACAAATCTGAAAAATTATTAGCAAATTACCCCAACAGCTAATAAGGTACAACGATTCAGATATTTTGAATGAATTTGTTCATTTCTATGGACAATTTTACACACCTGAAAATTCTTTAGCTGATTATGGAATTATAACCTATCCTTCACAAATACAAAAATCCTTTGACACTCATTTGGATTTCATCGTATTAGAAAATTATATAACAATGAAAGAACTTCAGCCAGCATGACAGTTAATTAGAAAAGATAATGATCCAGGACCAAATGGTTTCATTTCGGAATTCTTTTTCCATTTCTCTCAATTGCTTCTTTCTCAGCTTTACTCCATCGTAGATTTGTTTATGCACACAGGCACATTGTCTGGATCCTTTTTAGATGCCCTTAAATGCCTCATTCCAAAAGAGGGAAAAGAAGCACAATACTGTAAAAATTACAGACCAATCTCTCCCGTAAATATTGATTATACATTTTTTTTAAATGACTAGCCTTTCGATTGTAGTTCTTCATACCTAATTTACTTAGCAAGCAACCATCTGGATTTGTCAAAGGTAGATATATTTCTGATAACACACGTTTATCCAAATCCCCTCATACATCAGACCCTTTAGTGGCTATCACTCTAGTCGCTGATAGGCTTTTGATCGAGTTCACTGGCTTTTTATTTTTCACACTCTTAAATGGTTCAGCTATGCAGCTTTGAACCCAAAATTTTTGCTCTAATTTCTCTCTTGTGTACTTCTCCTCAGGCAGCAATTTTTGTAAAGAGATTCACTTCTCCATATTGTCCATCGGGAAGAGAGGTTAGACAGGATGCCCACTGTCACCTTTTCTATTTTATCTAGCATTAGAACCTTTTATCTTTCAACTAAGACAAAATCAAGATCTTCATAGTTTTTCATACAATCATCAACAAATTAAATAGCAGTATATGCTGACAATATTTTGTTATTCATTTCAAAGCCCAATTCAGTGCTCTCAGCATCTTTAAATGAAGTTACCTCTTACTCTTTTATATCTGGTTACAAATTAAACCATGATAAATGTGAGATTTTACCCCTAAATAAATATACTTTTGAACACGATTTCTCGAATAAATATTTCACATGCAACACAACAAAAATCAAATATCTAGGTTTTTGCGTCACTCTCTCCAACAACACTTCCATCTCATTGAATTTAGAGGAATGTATATTAAAATTAATAGGATTAGTTTACCACTGGCATCCCTTACACCTCTCTTGGTGGGATCATCTTGATACTATCAAAATGATGTTAGTACCCATTATTTTTTTATACTATAGCTCATATTGCATTAAAAATACCTTCTAAATCTCCTAAGAAAACCAATTCTATACTTTCTTCATTTCCTAGGAACAAACATAACCTTACATGTCCCTGATGAAATAAACGTCCCAGATCTGATGGAGGCTCAACTTTCCAGACTTTTATAATTAGCATATAACTTTTTTACTAAAACATAATGTTTCCTGGATCTTAGAATCTCCAGGCTACTGCCCACTTTTGGCAGATTTAGAAAAGAGCTTCATATCCCCGTTCTCATTTCATGAATATTTAACATTCTCCAGAAAACCACAAAATATATCAACTCCCATGTTTAACATATATGTATATTGTTAAACCCTATGTTGTCATACACTCCCATATACATTAATACATTTTTAGACTCTACTATTTGGAATAATAAGTTAATACTACCTGACAATAAACCTATTTATTGGGAAAAAGGGAGAAAAAAGGGGTTAGTCTGGATTAAGCAACTGTTAATTGATGGTTCTTTTATGCCATTTCTGCAAGCACAATTTCTTTATAGATTTCCATGTTCCTTTCAACATCAATTTTAAGTATTACAAACTATCCTATCTAATGCATGTGAACGATTCCAACCTCACATTCAGAATATTTCAGCCTCTACTACACGCTTAGGAGATCTTTTACTTACGGCTCCTAAAGCTTCTATTATTTACAATCTTTTACAACAAATATCTATTGACAAAAGTACAATAGACACTGAAATATCCTGGGAAAGAGGCTTAGGAGTAACATAGTCTATCACAATGTGTAAGACAATATGGGCCAAAATCACAAAATCTTCAAGCTCAGCAAGAAACCAAGCAAACACTTTTTTAAATATTTACAACAGACTCTTATTAACCCCCTCAAAATTACACAAAATGTATCCAGATCTCCTTCATGTTCGTTGATCCAGTTAGTCACAGCATGTGGATACAAAGCACTTACTATTCACATGCCCTTTTGTCCACGAATTGTGGTTAAAAGTCTGGACTCAGATTAATTCAATCTCCAGTTCCAAGGAACCTTTTTCTTTCATTATTATTTTTTTCGGAAGCTTGTCTGAACACTGGGAACATAAATCAATGAATATACGAATATTGGACCTATTATTCGCAGCGGCATTTCAGCAAATAACGACACACTGGAAAGACCTCACCCAACTGTCTTTTCAAACATGGCGGTATGCAATTTGCTACAATCATAGATTAGATACAGCATACTTACATCCCATATCTCTTGTTTATAAATGTATTTTTCTGTAGTGTCCAATTACTACCTTTCTAGATAAATACCCCAAACCCTCTTTTGCGCATCAACCAATTGCAGAAGAAGCTTCTCGACCCTTTTGACTTATTCCGACCTTATTCTTAATGTTTATTTTTGTCTTTATAATAGCCTTATATTTCTTAAAGTATTGACACAATATCAGACTGCTTTTATAACAAACCATACATGTGATCCTGAGCTCGTTAATGTTCTACATTATTTTTTCCTTTGTCCCCTCTTTTCCTTTCCTCATTACTTTTCTCCTTTTATAAACTCTGTAATATTTTCCTATTTTTCATTGTACTTTATATTTGTGACCACGTTTGTATTATCTTGTACTCTGCTTATCTTTAGTACAATTACCCTTTTAAAACTTAAGAAATCCCAGTTTACACAGTGCTTTTGCATAAAAAGCCAAGACTGGCTCTAGGTGTCACACATGACACGCAGCGATTTGGTATCTGTGCCCACCAATCCCTTCACACTGCTCATTCTTCACCATTTTGTGAGCTAGGCTTGCCCTGTGGCTGTGGTACTTGCATAGGTATGGCGAATACTTCCCTCCTATTGTGGAGGTGGGTCTTATTACTCCGTATGGTGTATCACTTTTTAGGGATATTGCCAATGCTTCTTGTTCCCGTGCTGTATCTGTAAAGGATACTTTTACAGATGCTGCTCATAGTTTCATGTTTAGTTTGAGAGAAACTTGCACAGCTGCTGCCAATCAATGCAAGACTTGATTTTGTGAGGCAGGCTTGCCCTGCTGCTCACAGTAATACACTCATTTGTGTGTTCTTTTCTGCATGAGGAAATCTTGCAGTACTGTTACATGTGGTGTGTCTGTTCTGTGTGTGAAGGAAGTTTTCACAGTTGCTGTCTCGGCTGTGCCTGTTTTGAATCAGGGAAGCTTGCAGTGCAGTGCAGTTCTGTGTGCTATTTCTTGAGTGTGTGTGTGTGTGTTAGAAACGTTGCTTGGTTTGACTCTACAAACCCTTCTGAGTTGACTTGCTGCTGTGATCCGTCGAGAAAAGGAGGACATATTTATCTTCTAAGGAGTTGACTGTGTCTCATAGCGCACTAGTTACGTTATATTATTTTCATGTTATTTGTACACTACCATCAGATGGTATGAAGTTGGGGCATTGTTCCCCAGGCCCCACTCCTTGAAGACACCTAGCGCTATCATAGAGATTGGTGACAGGCAACTAGTTGTGCGTGCTGTACTTTTCACAGCGCAGAACAGTGTAATCCTAGCCTTCACTAAGAAACATGGTGCACTCACTTTTTAAGAGTCAGACAAGCCACACTTATAGCTGACTGGGTGTGGATGCATAGGCCTTGCTCAAGTGCACCATGCACCCAACATCTAGTATTCTCCTGCGTTACTACCAACACCAATAGGGCAGTGGTAAAGATGCTGTAATGGACACTGTTGGGAAATAAATGTCATCTGCATGGATCACGTGTGTACCCCTGCACTGAGTGCCCGAAAGCATGTGAAACTGGTATCCTGACTTTTTGTTTGCCCTAGCGCCATGCCGATCTAGCATGTGTGAAGAGGCCTAGGCCTGTCCCTAGTAATGCGAGGTCAAGAACTGTGACTGTGACCTGGTGAGGTTCACATAATATGCCCTCAGAGTGGTGTAGTAGTACTGTCCATGCCCAGGAGGAGACCCAGAAAGTATTGGTGGCAGTGTACCAGGTTTTGTGTATCTTTAGTGTGGCCTGACATTTTTCTTTGTGCCAGAGAGAATGAGGGCTACTGAACTCTCTTGTGTAAATTTCTACTGTTATATAAACACCCAGAACCTTGCCCTGACATCCGGTGTACATGATGATTGTGTGTGTGTGCAGTGAATAAGTAGCCCTTGTATGGTTGGTAGTACTACTCTGTGTGTGGTATGAGTCTGTGTACTAGGCCCAGTGGAATTCATTTTGGATGCTCCCGGCTTAGCTTGGAACAAGATGGAGGATCGGGACAGCTTTCCCAGACAGTGGAAGAGTACTGTCTGCATTTCCATAGTTGGAGGGTGGAGACACAGACACTGTGGGGAAGGAGGATGGAGACATGGCTTCCTTTTGGCATTTAATGAGTGCCTTGTTCTAAAAAGGCTGCTAATTACCCAGGTGGAGAGATATCACACTTTATTGTGTCCTTGTTTTTGCTACTCTTACTTGGAGCTAGCCAATTACTACCTGCAGTGCGAGCCATCACTTTGCATAAAGGCTGTGTCTGAGGAGCACTCAGAAAATGGCATTTGAAAGAAAACCACCAAAAACAGTTTTGATACATTAGTCAGTGGATTTACATCCCTTGTGTGGGCACACTGCTACATAGAGTGTCAGATATGACCCATGCTCCGATGGGGTCCCTCCATTTCTCTGAGTGGTTCCTGTGTGAACTGCATTAAGAGTTTTTCAAGACCGAGCATCACAGTGTTGTCTGGCAATCCATCATGAGCATGAAAGACTGGTGCATCCGCTGACGACATTGGGACCAACTACAGAAGACATCCCATCCTGAATGAGGTTGGCTAGAGGCTGCATCTGTTGACCCTGAGCACCCTTCTGCACCTGGCAAAGGAAGCTGCCTCTGCTGAAGATGAGTGCTACTGTGCAGGCCTTGCATGCCGACTGTAGGAAATTGGGTTACTGGTTGAGATACAGGGATAAAGTTAGGCCCATTGAACAAAGTACCTTAAGCAGCCGCGTCGCGTGCAGGTAAGAGCGGTGGGGCCGGGTTAGGGGAGGGGATTCGACAGACGACCACGAGGGAAAATTAAATAAAAACATTTCCCTCGCCGTCTGTCGAAATCCTGCCCACCCGGCCCCACTGCCCCACCGCTCTTACCTGCACGGGCTGCGGCTGACCTTAAGTCCTGGATGCGGAACCTTGCGAGATCCTGCGTGGAGGATGAGTCATGCAGTGTCGGTTCCAGTGAGTTGCAGGACTGTGATGCGAGGTCCTGTGTTGAGGATGCATCGCGCAGCGGCTGCTTCCAGGAGTTGCTGGGCTGGGATGCCAGGTCCTGCGTCGAGGAGGTGTCGTGCAGATGCAATTCCGAAGAGTTGTGACGGTGCGCTATGTCGGTTCTGCTTGGATCACAGTTGAACTGACAGAGCACATTCAGGCCCACTTCCAAGGGTCCAGGACTGGGGTGGCACCACTTGGGGTTTAATACTCACAGCAGATGGCGTTCAGGTGCTGAATTCAAGGTTGTTGGGCCTTTTCTGTCCATGAGGCTCTGATCAGGAGGCCAGTCAGCTAGCGCTTGGAGTCACTCCAGTAGTCCTGGGTTCAAGATGCAGGTCCAGTACTTCTCAATCAAGCAGAAGGGCGGTAGGCAGCAGGGCGGTAGGCAGCAGGGCAGCAGAGTAGCAGTCCTTCATGCAGCATAGCAGCACAGTAGTCCTTCTGAGTCTTCCAAAGGTCCGGAGGTGTACTGAAGAGTTGGGTCTGAGGGTACAATATTTATACCTGGTGCCAGCTTTGAAGTAGGAGAAGGCTCTGGAGGTTTCCATCCCCAGAGGTGTTTGGAATTTCCTGCCTGCCTGTAATGGTCCCAGCTTGTCTGGGGACACAAAAGACTAGTTACAAACCCTTTTTGAGTGTGCTCAGGCAGAGCCTTTGTGATGTGCAAGTATGGTAGGTGACAGCTTCACCCTCTATCAAGTCAGATATGGCCCATCCAGCCAACAGCTATTCCCCCTTTCTCTCACTGTCTGGGAGCATTACACAAAGACCAAATGCAGGGTACACCTAGTCGTGCGACATAGGATGCAGACCACAGGCAAACACAAGGAGATGATGGACGGAGTGCTGAAACTTTTCAAACACTCACCCCAGTCACAGATCTGCTTTGAATCCATCATCATTCTTCAGCTCACTTTGCCACCCAAGTGCAGGCACCAAATGGTTGGGACACGAAAATGCCAGCTTCCTGAAGGTGGCATTTTCAGACCTGTAACATACAATCTGACTTCACCATTTAAGAGTATTTTAAATTACAGTTCTTTAGACACCAAACTCAATATTCCTACCTGTTCCCAATTGAAAGTTATCACTTAATAAATATAATAAGGTAACCCAATGTTATTTTATGGGACAGGTAGGCTTTGCAGTAGTGAAAAATTAATTTAAGAGTTTTTCCACTACCAGGAAATGTAAAACATAAAGGTGCATGTCCAAATTGTTAAATACACTTCAACCTTGCCCTCTAGGATGTGTAAGGCTTACCCTAGGGATGACTTTCTTGTATTAAAAAGGAAGGTTTAGGCCTGGCAACAGCTTTATTTTTCCAGGTCCAAATTTCGGTTTAAAACTGCACCCAGAGCTGCAATTACAGCCCTGGGACATGCTTATGGGGCTACTTAAGTGGCTAGCTTTAATGCAGCCCCATTGGTAGCATCTAATTTACAGGCCCTGGGTAAAGGCAGTACCACTTCATTAGGGACTTGCAAGTAAATTAAATGTGCCAATTGCGTGTAAGCCAATGTTACCATGTTTACAGAAGAGAGCACAAGCATTTTAGCAATGGTTAGCAGTTGTAAAGCGTACAGTGTTCTAAAAACCAACAAAAATGGGTTCAGAAAGCAGGAGGGTGAAGGCAAAAACTTTGGGGGTGACTCTGCAGAGAGGGCCAAGTCCAGCACCGACTTTATTCAGAGGTTCCTGTTCCAACACAGTGCCAGTGCTGTGTCCCTAGCAGAAGTGAAGCCACTGCCGTAAGCTGCGGTGAGATTGAGTATGTGAACCCCACCCACCACAACACCAGAACTGCAGTATCAACTAGCAGGTAAAAGCAGTGCCTAACCTATCACCAGAACGAGAGACTAGTAGACACAGAAGAGTCTGCCACGTTGATTTGAGACTTTGTGCCTAAGTGGATGCAAAAAGCAAAACACTTTGAAATGATTTGCACAATTATTTTGAGAGGGTACCTGAAGTAATCTGCACCCATGCCTAATCTATGCCTATAGTATATTAGGGACTTTAGTCAATAGATACCTCCTAAGGACATAATACCAGAAGGGGGGGGTTTAGGCTTTTTGGAGACTAATATTTAGATAACAACCCTCTAATTGCCTTTTTATTGAACTATATGGTATTTAGTTTTGTCAGAGTAAAGTGCTTTCTTCTATGTAAAAGATCTCCTCTGAGCTGGGCAATACATTATTGTATCTGTTGGTCGACTGTTGAGTTCCGAGCTCTTGTGCCCTACACTACCTCCCAGAGAAGCCTAGGACTGTCTCCCTAGCTACCCTGAGTGACACCTGTGGCAAGCCCAGTATTCCCTGTTGGCCCTGTGTCTCCCAAATGGGTTCTGCCAGTTCACAGATGTACGCTGGGAATATCGAGTCCTGAATCTCATCGGGACAGAATATTGTTTCAACAATCTCAAGGGACAAATATTGAAAGGTAAGTTTCTGTAGAATTTCTATACCTAACCCCACATATATGTTCTATATGTACATTGATTATTTATATATATATATATATATATATATATATATATATGTATCTCGTTACGCTTCCTGTCTGCCATTTGTCGACAGACCCAGTAGGCACTGACCTCAGCCACACTCAAAGAAAAGCTAGAGTCAAAGTTCTTCGTGGATTAAGCAGTGAAATTTAATGTAGAATACACCACAGGATTACACAGGCATAATGCCTGCCATGACGCGTTTCACTCGTCAAAGCGAGCTTGATCAATGATATATATATATATATATATATATATATATGTGTGCGTGTATGTGTATATATATTTATATATAACAGCTCCCAGTCCATCAAATACGCTCAGCACTCCGGAGTGGGTGCCCGTCTAGGTTTCGCGGTGATGGTTAACCGCGACACATATCCAGCTCCGAACTCCAAATAAATGAAGAGACGGCACTCACGGGTGAGGAGAAAAACCCGTTTTTATTATTGGGTTGCTAAAACAACTAAACGTGGTAAACTGTAATCTACTGAATGTTGACAAAGGCGCTTGCCGAAACGCGTTCGTTGTTTTAGCAACCCGATAATAAAACGGGTTTTCTCCTTCATTTATTTGGAGTTCGGAGCTGTATATATATATATATATATATATATATATATATATATATATATATGTATATATATATATATATATATATATGCATAGATATGGAGTTAAGAGTAGTAAATCCTTACCTCCCTCTGTGCTCTGCTTCTTCTTGTTCCTCCTGTGATTTTTAAATTAAAAGTGCATTCTTTAACATTTTGGAGTGTTTCATTTTATCACAGATTACATCATGCCACTGATTCTTTTGTTAGAATTTATAGTGACCCACCTCCCGTGTCCTGAGAATGATTTTTTCTGTGACCAAAAGGCAATCCAATTATTTTGTACCTCCAATATAAACCTTTACCTTTGTTATAGATGGAGCAACTTCATGGTCTATTAAACCAAATAGAGGTGAGGGTTTTATACAGTCCACTTTCTGAACGAAATTGTTTCAATGTGCACTTAAATGTGATGATCATTGAAAAGGAAAAGACACACAATTGATGGACGGAATGCAGAACAAATCAAAACATTCACCCCCAGTCAAGAGATCTGGGTTAAATCCATCATTCTTTTGCTCACCATGCCACCCCAGTTTAGACCTGGCCATATGCAAATCAGTCTTAACCCTGTGCCTCATGGGAACAGTCCAGCCCGAACTGCCAAGCCAGGTCCTCCCTGGACGGGAAACAAGCATCCTAGGACCGGTTTCGGGGTTTCACCCCTCTTCAGCCAGGATAGCTTGATTCCAGTGGCACAGTGAGCCCAGGACCCACGTCTGGGCATACCTGGCGCACTTAGGGCGAGAAAGCAAAAGACACACAATTGATGGACGGAATGCAGAACAAATCAAAACATTCACCCCCAGTCAAGAGATCTGGGTTAAATCCATCATTCTTTTGCTCACCATGCCACCCCAGTTTAGACCTGGCCATATGCAAATAAGTCTTAACCCTGTGCCTCATGGGAACAGTCCAGCCCGAACTGCCAAGCCAGGTCCTCCCTGGACGGGAAACAAGCATCCTAGGACCGGTTTCGGGGTCTCACCCTCTTCAGCCAGGATAGCTTGATTCCAGTGGCACAGTGAGCCCAGGACCCACGTCTGGGCATACCTGGCGCACTTAGGGCGAGAAAGCAAAAGACACACAATTGATGGACGGAATGCAGAACAAATCAAAACATTCACCCCCAGTCAAGAGATCTGGGTTAAATCCATCATTCTTTTGCTCACCATGCCACCCCAGTTTAGACCTGGCCATATGCAAATAAGTCTTAACCCTGTGCCTCATGGGAACAGTCCAGCCCGAACTGCCAAGCCAGGTCCTCCCTGGACGGGAAACAAGCATCCTAAGACCGGTTTCGGGGTTTCACCCCTCTTCAGCCAGGATAGCTTGATTCCAGTGGCACAGTGAGCCCAGGACCCACGTCTGGGCATACCTGGCGCACTTAGGGCGAGAAAGCAAAAGACACACAATTGATGGACGGAATGCAGAACAAATCAAAACATTCACCCCCAGTCAAGAGATCTGGGTTAAATCCATCAACTGTTGTTTTTGCATTGATCATTGAAAAGGAGGCACAATACAGTAAATTAATTGCCTAGGGTCAAACATTTTGTTCAAACTAGGAGCCTGGATTGAAACCAGATTTTCTGGTTACACATTGTACAATTCAGTCACCAGATGGATATCCCCTTCTTTCTAGGAGTGGTCAAAATTTGCTTAATTTCCTTTCGAGAACTTATGTGAAATAACCATAACTTTATGCAAGATTTTGAACCATTACGAGAAATGTGGCTTCAACATTTTGCACTATAGTTTTTAGAGTGAAATCTTTCCTCGTTTCCATTTTTTGGCCCAAGTTCGCCTTTCACAGGAAGAAACAGCGTAAAATCATGCATGATACAAATAACTGCCACTCAATTTGTTCATCTTCTTCCTGTGCTACAATGATAGGATTTTTACCCGAAAAAAGTCTAAATTACATATTGTGCTATCTCAGGCATTTTCCTTAATAATCTTAAAATTAAATGCAAGAAACTTCTTTCCCCCTTCTGCTCTGAGGAAGATTTTATTAGTGCTCAAAGACGATTGTCTTCTGCCTCCTAAATAAGACCTTTATTGTTGTTATAGATGGAGCATCATTCTGGTCTATCAAACGAAGGAGGAAAGGTTTCCGTGCACAGAGCATGCTGAAAGGAACTATTTAAAGGTTTACTTAAATGAGATGATCCTGGAAAAGGACGCCCAGTGAAGAAAAGTAATCGCAGAGGGTCGCACAGTTTGGCCAACCTGGGAAACCAGCATTGAAACCCGGGGGTATATTTACAAAGAACTGGCGAAGGGCAGCGCTGCTAGTCATTTTGCTGCGCTGCCCTACGCCAATTCGAAAGGACAGAAATGCACCGTATTTACAAGATAAGGTGCATTCCTGTCCCTTTTAGACAGTGCCAGAAATTGCAGCCGTGCGCCAACGGAGACACCTTTGCACCATGGTGCACAAAAAGAATCACGAAAGGAGTTGTCCTCCTTCTACGTGTGCTGTAGAATGCAGCACATGTGAAAGAGGGAAAAATGAGGAGAAATTTAAACTTTTCTCCTTGTTACACCTGCTCTTTAGAGGTGCAAATGTTTGGCGCTGCCCCAGATACATGCTATGTTATAAATCTGGAGCAGTGTCAAAATCCATGGGTGTTGCGTGGGATCACCCACAGCAACACCCATGGCACGCCACCCTGCCGCAATGTAAGGCAATGCAATGACTTGTGCTGCGTGGCCTTACACCTTTACAAGGCCATGAAAAGCCATGCAAGGTGGCTTTGCGTGGCCTTGTAGCTATTCGCCGACACTGTGCGCCACCATTGTGTCAAAAAAAGTGATGCGCCAGTGGCACAAGTGGCTCGTAACTATGTCCCCCGGTTCTCTGGGTTAGGGTCCTTCAACTTGTTTTTACCCCAGGCCCCACAAAACATAGGTACGAGTATATCAGCTTAACAAGTGATTCTATGTGAAATGCCAGCACCAACAACGAAAGTGTCTTCACATCCACTAGAAACAAATTAAAAAAAGATTCTCCCATCATTATCCATCCAGTCCTTAATGTTCATGGCAAACCCACTCCATCAATATGCTCCACTCATGACACATTATTCTAGGAGCATTATCTGTTGGAAGACTCACATCAATTGTTCCATCTTACAGTGACTTCCACCCCCGCTTCCTTGAGATCCTGCACAACGCTCATTGTCAGGCTTCATAAGACATTGCCTCTCCTCCTAAGTTATGTGCTTCATGGGTTTTACCAACAGATCAATATCTTTAGTGGGACTCCAGTGTAAACATGCCTCTGGGCTAACAGTATCCATCCTGTAAAGAACATATTATTACTATTAATAATAAATAAACCCACACTTAAAGAAAGAGAACCTGATACAGAGAATGCTTTGCTTCCACTGTCTGACAGATAGATACAGATGTACGTGCATTGCACTCTACGCTTCTTTATCTATGACCTAAACGCCCACAATGACTCACTGTACTCACTGAAGTGACACATTTACAAACTGTAGCATAATGTTTGTCCATGGTGCATTGGTTGGCTTGTCTAAACTGGTGAAGTGATGCCAAATTGGCTACAGTATTTTCATACATAGGGGCATATTTACAAGGCAATGGCGGAACGCGGAGCTGCGGCAACATTTGCAGCGCTGTGCTCCGCCATTTCCAAAATGCAACAATACGGTGCGCCCCTCTTTTTCCTAGCGGTGGTGCTAAAAATAGCTACCTAGCTCCAACACAGACACCCTTGCACCATAGTGCAAGGGTGCATGCGTTGCAGGGAATGACTGTTTATGTGCAGGAAGGTGCCCCTTCCTGCACATAAACAATCAATAATGTATTTTTGCTCTTTCTATATGTGCTGCACATACATTTGGTATCGCTTTGTTCGCCCTAAGTTGGCAGGGTATGCCCAGACGTGGGTCCCTTGCTCACTTTGCCACTGGATTCAAGCTAGCCTGGCTGATGACGGCTGAATAGCCAGAAACCGGTCCCAGGATGCTTGTTTCCGGTCCAGGGAAGACATGGCTTGGCAGTTCGTGCTGGACTGTTCCCATGAGGCACAGGGTCAGACTGATTTGCATATGGCCATGTCTGAACTGGGGTGGTGGAGTGAGCTAAAGAATGATGATGGATTAAACCCAGATCAGTTGACTGGGGGTGAGTGTTTGATTTGCTCTAGCGCTCCGTCCATCATCCCCTTTGGTATCGCTTTGTTCGCCCTAAGTTGGCAGGGTATGCCCAGACGTGGGTCCCTTGCTCACTTTGCCACTGGATTCAAGCTAGCCTGGCTGATGACGGCTGAATAGCCAGAAACCGGTCCCAGGTTGCTTGTTTCCGGTCCAGGGAAGACATGGCTTGGCAGTTCGTGCTGGACTGTTCCCATGAGGCACAGGGTCAGACTGATTTGCATATGGCCATGTCTGAACTGGGGTGGTGGAGTGAGCTAAAGAATGATGATGGATTAAACCCAGATCAGTTGACTGGGGGTGAGTGTTTGATTTGCTCTAGCGCTCCGTCCATCATCCCCTTTGGTATCGCTTTGTTCGCCCTAAGTTGGCAGGGTATGCCCAGACGTGGGTCCCTTGCTCACTTTGCCCCTGGATTCAAGCTAGCCTGGCTGATGACGGCTGAATAGCCAGAAACCGGTCCCAGGATGCTTGTTTCCGGTCCAGGGAAGACATGGCTTGGCAGTTCGTGATGGACTGTTCCCATGAGGCACAGGGTCAGACTGATTTGCATATGGCCATGTCTGAACTGGGGTGGTGGAGTGAGCTAAAGAATGATGATGGATTAAACCCAGATCAGTTGACTGGGGGTGAGTGTTTGATTTGCTCTAGCGCTCCGTCCATCATCCCCTTTGGTATCGCACAATGCAGCACACATAGAAAAAGCAAAAACGAGGAGAAATAAAAGTATTTCTCCTCGGTGCGTCATTCTAACACCTACTATTGCATGGCGTTAGTTTTTGGCACTGCCTCAGATTTACACATCCTTGTAAATCTGGGGCAGCGTCAAAAAGCAATGGGTGTTGCGGTGGAACGCACACAGCAACACCCATTGCACGTTCCTTTCATGCAGATACTTGCATGAAAGGGTACCATATTTACAAAATGGCGTTCAGCCACAAAAAGTGGCTTAACGCCACATTGCAATTATGGAGCAGGACACTGCGCCACCGGAACATCTGTAAAAGTGATGCTCCTGTGGCGCAATCCCCTTGTAAATATGCCCCATAGTTTAATGAGAATGCATCCTGCAGGTCTCTGCCTGGAATGGCCCTTAAAAGCGGTATGCCAGTGTGCGGTCACTACATTTCTCTACTCTATTTAGCTGTACTAGAAATTAGCTCAACCATATTTTGATTGAGCATTGTCACACTTGCACTCATTTCCTATCAATACCTTCCTCCTCCTGAAAGTGCAATAATGCCATGGACACAATGGCGACTAAGCTTCAGCGTTCCATTGCCTGCCACCCCATCCCGTACTTCAATTAGTTCTAAATTTGGATTGCATATCTAGGGCCCAATTGCAAATGTGGTGCCGGTTCTTTAACAGAAGGTGAATGGGTGGGGAACGTTCACCCGTTTATTGGTATACAGCCACCAGTGTCTCTGTCCAAGGAGCAACTGCCGGTAGGTTGACTTCCTCCAGACACAAACTAAACATTCAAGAGCTTGCATCCTGTGGCTTGCAAATGCACCTCCCACACAATGGTCAAAATTAACTATAGTGATTCGAGACAGTACAAGATCACAAGTCCTATGAGGAAAAGGGTGCTGCATCTTGTGGTTGTGTTCGGAGCAGCGCAAAACAGAAATATGGAGCAAAGACAGTCTTTCCACTATGTGTTTCTGTGTAAGGATACACCATGAACCTTGGGTGGGTAGGTGTAGTCAGAGAATGTACCCCGTCTAGGCTGGGTCTCCAGCATACCTTTCCGAGCTGGAAGGCTGGATACTCTGGAACAAATACCAAGGGGCATATTAACAATGCCCCTGCAGCACTTTTGTGACACTTCGGAGGCGCAGTGTGCCGGCCCATATTTACAAGGCCACGCAAAGCCATCCTGCATGGCTTTTCATGGCCTTGTGATTGTAAATGTGGAGCAAGACAATGCCTTACCCTGCATGGAAGGGGCGTTCCATGGGTGTTGATGTGGGTGTTCCCATGTAACACCCATGGTTTTGACACTGCCCTAGATTTACAACATAGCGTAAATGTGGGGCAGCACCAAAACAAATGCCTTCGCAACGCAGGAGTAACAAGGAGAAATGATTACATTTCTCCTTGTTTTTTCCACTTTCCACATGTGCTGCATTCTGCAGCACACATAGGAGGAAAACGCCTCTATTTATTGTTTTTGTGCAGGAAGGGATACCTTCCTGCACAAAAACAATCATGCTAACAAAACAGACACCCTTGCACCATAACGTTAGGGTGCGTGCCTCAGTCTACCATAGGTTTTGTGCTGGAAGGGTACCCTTCCAGTACAAAATACTAAGCATAGACACACTTCAAAGCTTTTCCTACTTTGCATGTGTGCTGCACAGTGCAGCACGCATGCAAAGTCGGAAAAGCAAGGAGAAATTACACATTTCTTCTTTTAACGCCTGGTTTCCAGCAGCGTTCATTTTTGGCACTATACCCTATCTGCCAATGTTAATGGATAGGATTTAGTGTAAAAAAGCATGGATGGTTGCATTGAAACGCCCATGTGTCACCCAAGTAACGCCCCCGTGACGCTTTGCGCTACTTTTCCATACAAAGCAAATCAAATACCAATGTGCATTGGTTTGTTAATCCCAAAACAGGTTTAGCGATAGGTTTGCGTTAAAAAGTAACACTAACCCGACACTAAACCTTTCGGAATCTGAGCCTTAACGGCTTATTTACAAGCCCCTTGCGCCGCCAGTGTGTCACTTTGAAAATGGGAAAAGGTGATGTACCTGTGGTGCAAGGGGCTTGTAAATGAGCCCCTTAGTGTCTACACAATTGCACAACTGGCTTTCCTTAGAAGGGGACCACATACAGACTGCACCTCCCCCACCATAGGATGACCCAAATCAGCTTCCAAAGCGAGACTGGGGGTATCTCTTCACTGTTGTAAGGGCGGCAGGGTATTTGTTGTCAGCATTTGTGCAATGAATCACAGATTTCACCACCCTTTCCACAATGCATCCACCATTTCTAAGCCCCCCCCTTCTGTCCTTATTTTGAGTAATATGGATCAAGTGCAAAGGCAAATGCTTTCACTCATTTACATGAAAATAAGTGCTCGGATTACGTTTTGAATCTTTATTTCCCCTAGTCCTGGTCTTCATTGTCACAATCTTAAATTATGAGGATTTGTCTCACCATGTAGACTGTTTTTGCTCTCCTATTCGAAAATAATCTTTACAGAATGTCCCTAGCCCATGCTTCACCCCCTGCTGAGCTATTATTGAGGACCCTTACTGTATTACCATCTTGAAATTCCAAACAGGCAAAACACCAAAAACCCTTTAAAAAATCTTTTAAGCTTTTTCAAACCACCTTGAATTTAGGGTGGGGATATAGGGGCACATGCATCAAAGGTTTTTGCGATCGCAAACGGTGCGATTAGCAAAAATCGGCCGTTTGCGATCGCAAATTGGCCATTGGAGATGCATGAAAGTGTTTCCTATGCGCAATTTAAGAATTTGCAATTATTTGCGAATTCCTAAATTGTGATTGCATTTAAGGAATCGCAATTTGCGATTCCTTAAATGCAATGCTAGAAGCACTTTCAAATAGCGATTTCACTATTTGGGACCGCAAATTACAGACAAATCAAACTTGTCTGTAATTTGCAAAAACTTTGAAAAATGCACTAAAATGCATTTTTAAAGTTTTAGGTTACACACACACATGCCCTTGGGGCATGTGTATGCTCAACATGGGTGCACATCACAATTTCAGGGGTGCAACAGGGTGTCATTTTGACACCCTTGCATCTCTGAAATTGCATGAGCAATTTGCGAGTACCTACTGGTACTCGCAAATTGCGCATGCAATCTCCAATTCATTCCTAGGGGCCTGTAGGCCCCTAGGAATGAATGGGACAGCATTCCTTAATTGCGACTCGCAATTTGCGAGTCACAATTAAGGAATGTTTAGGAATCGCTATTTTTATAGCGATTCCTACATGCATAGGCTTTTGCGATTCCTTAATTGCGATTCCTTAATAATCGCAATTAAGGAATCGCAAAGCCTACCTTGATGCATGTGCCAGATACAGCTTTACCAAGGAAGAATGGAACTCAGAGAAATGAAGCTTACCAGTAAGTAACCCAATCATTACTTTCTCATCCTAGTTCCTTGTCCCAGTCCTCACATCATTGGGATTCATTCATCACAGCATTCAAATATGATGGCAAAGTATATAAAATATGGTACATAGGTTTGATAAGTGCTACACGCTTTCAAGTTTTATTATAGAAAAAAAAACGTACAATCAATGTTAGGTAAAGGACAAAAAACTGATACCCAAAGTCGATGTGGACGTAATAATACCTTATCAGGAAAGAAATGGAAAATAGGTTTTTGACAAAGTAAGGGCCCAGTATATCCTAATCAAGGACTGGAAGAAATGATGGCAAGAAAGAAAATCTTGGCAGACAAAAACCTATGGTCTACTGACTCCGGAGGTGGAAAAGGGGCTTCTTTAAGTGCCTTGAACACCAAAGGTAATATAAGAGTTGTAATTCGAGGACATAAGTTAAAAATATCTTTAGAAGCTGGAATGCCAAAGTTTTACAGATTGGAAGTCTGAACTCCTAAAAGCCTGGATAGCTGCCCATTGGTTATGTAGGGTTGATACGGTGAAATCTGGCAAATGATACTTCTCTCACGATCAAGCCGGCTGACAAAGGCGGTGCCATAGTCCTGTTGGATACATCGGCTTACCGCACTGAATGTTTAAGACAGCTGGGCAATACTAGGTTTTACAAACTGCTGAGAGAAGATCCAACTAAGAGGTTACAATCCGAGATCAAGATGCTGGTAGATGAGGCTAGGTCCAATGGTTGGATTACCACTCAAGAAGCCTCTTTTCTCGTGAAGGCACATCCAGTTATCCCATATTTTTACGCTTTGCCTAAAGTCCACAAGGAGCAGAGACCTACTCCCGGTCGCCCCATCATTTCCGGCATGGGATCACTTTTAGAACATGTCAAAAGGAGGGACAGAGAGGGCTTAATGAAGGTCCAACGTACGTGCCCTAATTAAGTCAAGAAACAGAAAGGTACGAAGTTCCTATGTGTACTCTAGGTAGTGAGGAGGTGGGGAATACCTCCTGTTGGAACTGGGACCCTCACACCCAGCAAGCTAGGTGTCATGCTTCATCATATGGGTCTGCTCCTCGTCGGGCCGGCGCTGCAATGCTCGACGGGCACCCATAAAGGGCTCTTTTCGGAGATCTTTAGTTCCTTGCCAGTATCGGTGCCGTGGGTGTGAGGGGCCTAGGTATGTGTAGATGTGGGATGTGAATATAAAATAGGTAATAGGAACCTCTGTACTAAGTTTATTTATTCTATATGGGTCCCAACCTAATTAAAAGGAATAGGGGGCGACTATTTTGTTATGATGTGACAAAAATTTCGCTCAACCCCCAGGTGGTCAACATGTTTCTCGCCACAATTAGTCACGCTAATGATCAACTGGCGATTCTTCAGGACCTAATTTCAATAAACTATCTACAATGTGTGGCAAGGTGCAATGCTACCTACCAAATGTACTCCCCGTGGGTCATTACCCAGGAGAAATCAAGCAACCAACCTATTATAAGGTCTATGTCTGCCTCATCAATTAGCAGCGGAGTAAATTGACCTTCCGGTGGCAGCGGAGCGGGTAGGTCAACCACGAAGCTCCTAATGGGAGCAGTGACACTACATTGAGTGTCAATATACTCCGCTGCTAATTGATGAGGCAGACATAGACCTTATAATAGGTCGGTTGCTTGATTTCTCCTGGGTAATGACCCACGGGGAGTACATTTGGTAGGTAGCATTGCACCTTGCCACACATTGTAGATAGTTTATTGAAATTAGGTCCTGAAGAATCGCCAGTTGATCATTAGCGTGACTAATTGTGGCGAGAAACATGTTGACCACCTGGGGGTTGGAGCGAAATTTTTGTCACATCATAACAAAATAGTCGCCCCTATTCCTTTTAATTAGGTTGGGACCCATATAGAATAAATAAACTTAGTACAGAGGTTCCTATTACCTATTTTATATTCACATCCCACATCTACACATACCTAGGCCCCTCACACCCACGGCACCGATACGGCAAGGAACTAAAGATCTCCGAAAAGAGCCCTTTATGGGTGCCCGTCGAGCATTGCAGCGCCGGCCCGACGAGGAGCAGACCCATATGATGAAGCATGACACCTAGCTTGCTGGGTGTGTGAGGGTCCCAGTTCCAACAGGAGGTATTCCCCACCTCCTCACTACCTAGAGTACACATAGGAACTTCGTACCTTTCTGTTTCATCACTTTTAGAACCCCTTTCCACTTTTGTGGATTACTTCCTTCGACCTCTTGTGATGGAGATGCCAACAAACTTACAGGACACTAAAGATGTTCTTCGACTTTTGGGTGAGACTCCGTTTGATACCACCAGAGACTATCTTGTCTCCTTCGACGTTGAGTCCTTGTACACTTGTATTCCTCAAGACGAGACACTGACGGCAATACAAACCCTTCTTGAAAGCAGAGTTTTAGATTCCATCACTCCAGTGGAGTTTATCATGAGGTGCGCGCGTCTGGCTATGAAAGAGAATTTCTTTCAATTTGAGGAGCAACTATTCCTACAAATCTCGGGAACCTCCATGGGGAGCGTTTTCGCTCCCAGTCTGGCTAATCTTTATGTACACCTGTTTGAACAGGATCACATTTTTTCAGATGACAATCCTTATAAAGATCACATACTTGTATGGAAACGTTATATTGACGATGTGTTTGTCATCTGGAGGGGGACACCGATTACCATCACTGAATTTCAAGTGTGGCTGAACAACAGGAATGTCTTTCTTAAATTCACTTGCGAATATAGCAACATCAGCTTACCCTTTTTGGACATTTGCATCTTTCCTGAGGGTGGCGGTTTGGGTACTGAACTTTTTAGAAAACCCATGGCCAAGAACTCCCAATTATCATATAGGAGCTATCACCCTAAAGCTCTTCGAGATAATTTGCCCTTTGGGCAGTTCTTAAGGATTAAAAGAAATTGTTCTTCAACCTCCAAATACCAGGAACATGCTCAGAATCTATCTCTCCAACTGGGTGCGATGAATTATCCGAAAAACTGATCAGAACGTCAATGAAACGAGCATCCAATAACAACAGGGAAGCACTCATTGAAGTGAGCAGACCTAAGGAAACAAATACCAGACTCACATGTGTAAACACCTTTTGTAGCTTTTCCAACAAAATCAAACAGAGCATTCTTCAGAATTGGAAGTTATTGAATATTGGGACTACCAATATGCCTCGACCACTGTTTGCCTTCAAGCGGAGCATGAATATCAAGGATCAGTTGGTGCATACACGCCCATTAAACAGAAAACCAAGGGACCAGAACACTCTCTGGAATTTACCTACTGTGAAAGGTCATTTCCCTTGTGGCATGTGCGCTGCTTGCCCGCAAACAGAACATACGGTGGTATCAGTGTACCAACCCTTTTTTTACCTTACTGCCCTATCATACATTTGACAACATCGTTTGTAAATCACAATCTATTACATCTGTATGTTGGTAACAAGAACTGTTGTTCCTTGTTACTTCGGATACTATTTAGGTGAGTTCACTACATTAAGATTAGTATTGTAGTAGATACTCACGAGGGTATCATTATCAGTCTAACCGCCCTATACTACACTCTGCAACCATTCTTTTAACAGTGTCATGAGCATGGGTTGATAAATCCGCAGTGACTTCCGATGCTGGGGGCTTCGTTTGTATATTGCAAATCATTTTTTTAAGAACAACCCAGCCCGTCCTTTCATCTCCAAGTGATGGGTTTTATACAGAAGCCCTTGATGACATTGGGTTTAGCTGTGTTTAAACAGGATTTGTTCTACAATTACAGCCAATATCATCCGGGTACTATATTTCCCGGCAAGCACTGGGCGTTTCACGCACGCACGAGAGACTAGTGTGACACCGTCACACGGATGCGCAGTTGCGTTTGAAATTTAATTGGCAATACACACCGGTTCCAAGTTTCTCTTCTCAGAACCCGTATTTAAAGTGCGTTCCCACAAGCGTCTCTCACCTCCGGTCGCAGGCTCTGTACCACTTGGGGTACCGACGGATAGGTGAGTTTTGGGACACTAGACACTTAAACTCTTCTTTGCTCCTTTTTGTCTTGGCATTTTGGGTGATATTGTTCCTGATGTCTGCACTCTGGACTGGCCATTTCCATTAGTGAGTGTGAGACATGGGAGTAGTATACAATATGCTAAATGCCTAAAAGAGACCATTTAGCCCAAGTTTTTTGGTTTTGATCTAAAGGCTTTTCAGTTAAGACTTCCTCAAATGAGCGTGTCTTTATAAAACATCTAAATATAGTGATTTCCATTATGTAGGTTTACTAAGTGACTGTACTTATACCATCACACAACCGTCACAGTTTTTGTGATGAGTGATCTGTCAACACAGATGGTAATATTGATTTTTTACGAACTCTGGAATTTTTATGTGGAGCTCTCTCTCATTTTTTAGACTCATATTTGCTCTTTCTTACAAATGTCGTGTAAAAACACACGCTCGAACAGTGCTCTGTTTGACACTTGCACCCTGTTCACTTTTCCACAGAGCGGTGCCCCCGATCCCGAGCTGTTGCCAGGTTGAGGTGAAGCTTTCTAACCAGTCATTACGGGTAAGAAATTATTGTTTTTCTTTCTGTCCATACATACATATGGTGTATTATGTAAGTAGAGGAACCCTGTTGATCCCTCTTACATTGTTATTATGTGTTTTTGTAAGCCACTGACTTTATTACATATGTGTCTGCATCTCTTTCTCATTAGGTACAGTCTCCTTTCTGAGAAGAGGAACCGGAAGTGCCTTTGGTTCCGTATATGATTTTCATTTTTTCTTTGTGACACACATTACTTTGCAGCAGCATCTATAGGGTCCTGACGAAAGCCTTGACACATTATGTGTCGTTATGGCTGAAACATGTTGACCACACTACTTTGTCTGACACATGCGGTTTAAATCTATACCGCATGTGCACTGTTTTTAATCCTGGCAGTGAGAATATATGAATAAAGTATGTGAAGTATTCTCCCTAGCTAGTTTTAATATCACTTCACTCACGTTATTTCTTCTTTTGCGTTGCGCCCTCACCCATACTTTGACTCTCATTTAGTGGATTTATAAATCCGTTTAGAGTAGACCTCAAAACATCCCTGTGCTCCTCCCACTCAGAGTGGGTGTTGTAGCCCTCAGAGGAACTAGGTTTCCTCTGAGAGGAGAATCCCAAATGACGAAGCATGCCACCTTTGGTGGGTGAGGGATTTCGTCCTAAAAAGGGATCATCCCCCAGTTTTATCTGTGTGATATTGTCAGTGTCTTATTCCTTTCTTTGCGTGTTGTTTTTCTAGACCCAAGGATTTTTTGTTATATTGATGAATAGGAAGTAACCATGGGGGACGTATACTCTCTAATGGGATGGGTAAACCAGGGACTTCTTGAGCAAAAGAGGGTGAATTGGAGAACGTTTGCCTTCCCATCTCTGTTTTTGGGAATAAATTCTGGCTGTTGGACTTGGCCCTTTTTGGCCGGTTCACCCCTAAACTTTTTGCCTTGTATGTCAGTAGTTTTAAGTCTCTGGGCACTTTAGCACTGTGGGCCAGTGTAAAGTGCGTGCGCGCTGAGTGCGTGTGGTGAGATTGTCCTGCCCTCCCATAGGAATGCATGGGGGATATGGGTGTCCATGGTAATTCCTGGTGTGAGAGGAGTGCAGGGGCGAGTTTAGTATGTGCGAACTCGTGAGAATAAATGCTGCGCAATGGTGTGCGCAGATTTATTATAACTTGTGTAGAAATGCCACTTCTAGAAGTTGGCATTTATGTGTGCTCTGTGTCTGCCTGCCTGATGTGAATTGCATGTCTGGCTTGTGAGTGACAGGGGCAGGGTGAGTCAGCGCAGTGGTGAATAGGGAGATCTGCATCTAGATGGGAGGGAGGAGTTGCACCTGGGACCTGAATAGGGCTGTGCCTTCCCTCTACAATGCTGGCTCCACCCCCTGTGGTGCGTCTGATGTCCCTAGCCTGTCCTGTGAAAGGAGAGAGGAGCTGAGCAAAACAAAGTGCTCCAAAGCTCCCCCAAACCAGTTGCGTCTGGTTTTTCCCCAGCCCTGTGCTGTGACACAAAGGGAAATGTGTATAAAAGAAGGGGCTGTGACCCCATGAAAATGTTCAGTGCTTGGTTGCTGTTCCTGCTGGGGCGTGCTGCTGCTGGGGCCCAGGGGGGCTGCCATGAGGGCTTGCCTCCCTGGGCCCTGCATTGCCCCTTGATGACTAAAGGACCCTTTTGCCTTACTTTCATTCCAGGACTTGTGGCTGCCTCTAGCGCCTTGTGAGCGCTTTATTTTTATCTTCCCTCCAAGGAGAGGGAGAGCGTGGGCTTCGCAGCGCAGAGCTGCTGATCGAGGGAATCCCAGCGAGGGGATTCCCCGCTTCCCGATTACTTAAAATAGCGGGAACCTACTCCGCTTTGTGGTGCTGTGGTCGGCGGGTGCCCACCCCGCTTATTTCTATATTTTAAGGTTGCGGGTGCCCACCCCGCGTTTCACCGCCGCAGCCACTGGGCTGCCGAGGAAATCTATTCCCGGCCGCTGCAGCGCGACCAGGAAGTCAGGCACGTCTGCCTGGGACATGGGCGGGGCCTACCGCCGGACCGGAAGAGGCCAACCGGACGTGACAGCGCGGGGCTCCCATGCTTGAGGGAGAGCCCCGCGGTAGCGGCAAAAGTGAAGAGAAGTCCCGGGTCCCAGGAGGGGGCCCGGGTGAAGAGAGATGCAGTTGGGAGCCTTGCTGGCTCGATACTGAAGTCCCGGTCCCGAGATGGGGGACCGGGTGAAGTGTGGCGCCTGGTGACGCGGGGCTCTCATGAATGGAGAGAGCCCCGCAGGTGCTGCAGCCTGTTTCCCGCGGAGGGGGAGGGCGCGAGGCACATTGCCGGTGCCTGCCTTCGCCGCGTCCAAACGAGAGGAGCCCCCCCGCATAGCCCGGTGAGTAAGGGCTGAGGGGGGAACCTGGCCGCATTTGCGCTCCCGCACCACGAAGGAGCATAGCTGGCTCTTCGGTGCCAGTGCGATGCACAGATCCCGAGCGGCCCCGTGTTGGCAGCGGGCCGCTCCCACGAAGGGGGCATTTTTCTTTTTATGGCACCCGGAGGAGCCCGGTGATCAGGGCTCCCCCAGGCACAGTTGGTGCCCAGTGCTATTCCCAGCGGCCCTGCGAGCGCGCAGGCAGCTGCAACGGTTGGGCCCCATTGAGTTTAGAGTCCTAGTGGGGGACTCAGGGGACAGGAGTGCCCCATACCTACAGTTTTTACAGCTGCACGGCCATTAGCGTCAGCTGCACCGTTTAGGTCTTTCTTGTAGGGGACATATTGTGAACTCAGGAGTGAGATGCACTCCTTTGCCCCATAGCTGCCCAGCAAGTAGTGGGCAGCTGCTACGTTTAGGTTTGCACAGTGGCGCACCCTTGACTTTCGCTGCTTAGGCAGCAGCCCTGACTCTTGGACATAGGGCATTTGAGCCCCTTTAGATGGCCAGTTGGCCCAAGGGGAATGTAAGGTTTATAGGGCGCCAGGCCCTAATGTGATTCATGTGCTAATGTGATTTTGGGTGCTAGGAAATGTAATTCATGTAGTATGATTTACGCACCCTGGTTTATACCTCTAATGTAATTATGATTATGAGGTTATTTGCATACTGTGGTTATGCTGGTGAGGTTGGCGCAGAATGTAATTCGCGCCTGATGTGATACTGTGCATAATGTAGTTTATGTTACAGGCTGATGCTAAGTACAGTGGTTACCAGTGATTACTGGTTGTACGTTCATGATGTGTTCTACATTGATTATAAGTACTACCTATACTAAGTTCGCTTTGTGCTGGTCCTGACAGTGGTCCAGTTGGCCCTGTCAGGTGTAAATAATTCCCTTGTAAATATGACCCCGTGCCAGGTGGCATGATGTATATTATGTGAGTACTATTCTAATGTGTTTTATGATAATACAAAGGCTATTTTTGATATAACCTTGTGTGGAGTTCCTTTTTGTGGTGTGCCTAGTATGTTGTTGCTGTGGGTGGGTTGCGCGAACGCTTTACACATTGCCTCCGGGATAAGCCTGACTGCTCGTGCCAAGCTACCAAGGGGGTGAGCAGGGGTTATCGTCGGCGTGTAACTCCCTCGCCCTGACTAGAGTGGTGGTCTCTGCCTGGCTTTGGCGCAAGCCTTAGCCAACCAGAGATCCCATTTCTAACATTGGTTGTCAGCGGTGGGGATTAGGACTTGCGTTTGCGCAATACCACAGCGACAACTGGCTGCATTACAAAACTCTGCATTTTAGATAGTCACATGGAAAGGGATTATTGCTTCTGAGTTTGTTTTAAGTGTCATTTCTTTTTGAAATGTGTTGCTTGTGCACTATGAGTTGGGTGTCCTGCCAAGGAGAGAAACCAGAGAATCTGGAGGAGAGACTGCCCTTGAGCCATTGCGCTGGTTCTTGGGTTGGCCTACAGTGGGGACTTAATTGGTATGGTCACTAGCTCGGGAGGGTAGATTATCCCCTAAGTGCAGTGTGAGTTTTCTGGATTCCCCAGTAAGGGTGGGATCCAGTGGTGGCAGCAGAAGTGTGTCCAGTGCATGAATTCCCCGTCCCGGTCCCAGAGTATGGTACCTGGTGCTCAGTAAGAGGGGTGCAGGTTGAGATTCAGGGGCAGTAGATACTGTCTCACCGGTCTGGGGGGGTGTGTGTGGATAAATGGTGTGTTGCACTGGACGAGTGAGTGTGAGTTCTCTGAAATAAGGAGCTTGCTGAATACTTGGGTGTGAGTTCTCTGAAATAAGGAGCTTGCTGAATACTTGGGTGTGAGTTCTCTGAAATAAGGAACTTGCATTGGGGAGTAACCTTGAGGGATGGTGCAGGTGTCTCCCAACCAGTGTGGCGGAGATGGTTCAGAGGAACCCAACTAGGAACCGTTATAGTGAGGAGGTTGCAAGGCCTCACATCATGTCCTGCGAGGAAGGTGTGAGACTGGGCCGTATTCCGAGCCTCAATCTCAAGTCTCCGGTACTGGATGGTTCTTAGAAGGAACACCAGGAAAGGAACCTAGTCTGTCCTGTTGGACTGTTCTGTATGGGGGACCTCCCCGTAGTAGGTGAGCTGGAAGTGATTCCAATAAGAGTGGCTCAGGTGTCTTCCGTGGTGGAGGAGGTTCAGTGTAGCCCAGCTAGGTCCCGGTGTAGGGGCTCACATCTTGTCTCAAGAGGAGAAAGAGTGAGTGGTTCTGTCCCAAAGTGCCCGAAACCCAGTCTCAGGACCTGGATTGTTTCTTAAAGGGAACATCAGGTTGGGGGCCTAGGCTGTACTTGTAGGCCATTTGAGGAGGATCTCCCAGTGTCTAGAGGACGTGGAGCGTCTGTAATCAGAGCTCCAGCAGTCCTAGTGTCTGGTAGTACCACTCCCCTTGGGAGGGTGCAGAAGTCCAGAGTGAGGGGTGAGAGGGGGAAAAAGTACCCAGTGGAAGAGCCAGTGGGTCAGGGGCCAGCCAGCAGGGCTGAGTCGCCAATGAGTGACCATGGTGATGCCACTTCTGCCCTGGGTTTGCGCCGGGCAGACTGTCACACGACCCATTAGTTATGTGTCACCCTCGTGAAGTCCTGGTTCGCCGGGCATCTGACCAAAGGGTACGTCCCTGGGTTGGGGAGCCAGTAGCCGGTGTTTCCGGATCTGGACGGCAGGGCGACTGTAATCAGTGTCCTGGCCGGTTTTGCCTTCTAGGGGGTACCACTTCAGTTGGGAGGGTATCGGACTCTGGAAGGGGGTGCAGAGGGAGGGAGTCCTCGCCTCTGACCCCGGTGCAGCCGGTGAATTTATTTCCCAGGTGGTAGACCAGTGATGGAGAGAGGTCCTGAACTGGTGGGAGAGTTGTGTTCTGGTAGGTGCTTCTCCTGGGAGAGCGCGAAACGTCAGAAATAGAGGTAGGGGAAGAGGATGCTTCGCCCGTGACCTCTGGTCAGCCTGAGGGTGCGGACCCTAGGTTGAAGGATCAGTGGTAGTTTGGAACTACACTGAGAGGGAGAGTGGAGAATGGCTATTGTATGCCAGGGGTTACTGCCCCCCACTCTGGATTGGCAAGGACCAGTGGCATCTGGGTGGCCTAGGGCCTGGTCCTGGCCGTGGACAACTAAGGAGTACCGGTGGGGTAGCCTAGTTGGTCCTGAGTTTTTTTCTCTTACATGGATTCCATGGGTTCCAAGTGGCGTAGAACCGGAGGGTGTCCCTGCAGTGCGGGCCCGCGTCCGTGTTCTATCGCCCCAAGCAGGGAAGCCCATCACGGTGGTGATTGGTCTGCCCTGCGTTTTGGCTGGAAGGGGGTTGTGTTGGACTTGGCCCTTTTTGGCCGGTTCACCCCTAAACTTTTTGCCTTGTATGTCAGTAGTTTTAAGTCTCTGGGCACTTTAGCACTGTGGGCCAGTGTAAAGTGCGTGCGCGCTGAGTGCGTGTGGTGAGATTGTCCTGCCCTCCCATAGGAATGCATGGGGGATATGGGTGTCCATGGTAATTCCTGGTGTGAGAGGAGTGCAGGGGCGAGTTTAGTATGTGCGAACTCGTGAGAATAAATGCTGCGCAATGGTGTGCGCAGATTTATTATAACTTGTGTAGAAATGCCACTTCTAGAAGTTGGCATTTATGTGTGCTCTGTGTCTGCCTGCCTGATGTGAATTGCATGTCTGGCTTGTGAGTGACAGGGGCAGGGTGAGTCAGCGCAGTGGTGAATAGGGAGATCTGCATCTAGATGGGAGGGAGGAGTTGCACCTGGGACCTGAATAGGGCTGTGCCTTCCCTCCACAATGCTGGCTCCACCCCTGTGGTGCGTCTGATGTCCCTAGCCTGTCCTGTGAAAGGAGAGAGGAGCTGAGCAAAACAAAGTGCTCCAAAGCTCCCCCAAACCAGTTGCGTCTGGTTTTTCCCCAGCCCTGTGCTGTGACACAAAGGGAAATGTGTATAAAAGAAGGGGCTGTGACCCCATGAAAATGTTCAGTGCTTGGTTGCTGTTCCTGCTGGGGCGTGCTGCTGCTGGGGCCCAGGGGGGCTGCCATGAGGGCTTGCCTCCCTGGGCCCTGCATTGCCCCTTGATGACTAAAGGACCCTTTTGCCTTACTTTCATTCCAGGACTTGTGGCTGCCTCTAGCGCCTTGTGAGCGCTTTATTTTTATCTTCCCTCCAAGGAGAGGGAGAGCGTGGGCTTCGCAGCGCAGAGCTGCTGATCGAGGGAATCCCAGCGAGGGGATTCCCCGCTTCCCGATTACTTAAAATAGCGGGAACCTACTCCGCTTTGTGGTGCTGTGGTCGGCGGGTGCCCACCCCGCTTATTTCTATATTTTAAGGTTGCGGGTGCCCACCCCGCGTTTCACCGCCGCAGCCACTGGGCTGCCGAGGAAATCTATTCCCGGCCGCTGCAGCGCGACCAGGAAGTCAGGCACGTCTGCCTGGGACATGGGCGGGGCCTACCGCCGGACCGGAAGAGGCCAACCGGACGTGACAGCGCGGGGCTCCCATGCTTGAGGGAGAGCCCCGCGGTAGCGGCAAAAGTGAAGAGAAGTCCCGGGTCCCAGGAGGGGCCCGGGTGAAGAGAGATGCAGTTGGGAGCCTTGCTGGCTCGATACTGAAGTCCCGGTCCCGAGATGGGGGACCGGGTGAAGTGTGGCGCCTGGTGACGCGGGGCTCTCATGAATGGAGAGAGCCCCGCAGGTGCTGCAGCCTGTTTCCCGCGGAGGGGGAGGGCGCGAGGCACATTGCCGGTGCCTGCCTTCGCCGCGTCCAAACGAGAGGAGCCCCCCGCATAGCCCGGTGAGTAAGGGCTGAGGGGGGAACCTGGCCGCATTTGCGCTCCCGCACCACGAAGGAGCATAGCTGGCTCTTCGGTGCCAGTGCGATGCACAGATCCCGAGCGGCCCCGTGTTGGCAGCGGGCCGCTCCCACGAAGGGGGCATTTTTCTTTTTATGGCACCCGGAGGAGCCCGGTGATCAGGGCTCCCCCAGGCACAGTTGGTGCCCAGTGCTATTCCCAGCGGCCCTGCGAGCGCGCAGGCAGCTGCAACGGTTGGGCCCCATTGAGTTTAGAGTCCTAGTGGGGGACTCAGGGGACAGGAGTGCCCCATACCTACAGTTTTTACAGCTGCACGGCCATTAGCGTCAGCTGCACCGTTTAGGTCTTTCTTGTAGGGGACATATTGTGAACTCAGGAGTGAGATGCACTCCTTTGCCCCATAGCTGCCCAGCAAGTAGTGGGCAGCTGCTACGTTTAGGTTTGCACAGTGGCGCACCCTTGACTTTCGCTGCTTAGGCAGCAGCCCTGACTCTTGGACATAGGGCATTTGAGCCCCTTTAGATGGCCAGTTGGCCCAAGGGGAATGTAAGGTTTATAGGGCGCCAGGCCCTAATGTGATTCATGTGCTAATGTGATTTTGGGTGCTAGGAAATGTAATTCATGTAGTATGATTTACGCACCCTGGTTTATACCTCTAATGTAATTATGATTATGAGGTTATTTGCATACTGTGGTTATGCTGGTGAGGTTGGCGCAGAATGTAATTCGCGCCTGATGTGATACTGTGCATAATGTAGTTTATGTTACAGGCTGATGCTAAGTACAGTGGTTACCAGTGATTACTGGTTGTACGTTCATGATGTGTTCTACATTGATTATAAGTACTACCTATACTAAGTTCGCTTTGTGCTGGTCCTGACAGTGGTCCAGTTGGCCCTGTCAGGTGTAAATAATTCCCTTGTAAATATGACCCCGTGCCAGGTGGCATGATGTATATTATGTGAGTACTATTCTAATGTGTTTTATGATAATACAAAGGCTATTTTTGATATAACCTTGTGTGGAGTTCCTTTTTGTGGTGTGCCTAGTATGTTGTTGCTGTGGGTGGGTTGCGCGAACGCTTTACACATTGCCTCCGGGATAAGCCTGACTGCTCGTGCCAAGCTACCAAGGGGTGAGCAGGGGTTATCGTCGGCGTGTAACTCCCTCGCCCTGACTAGAGTGGTGGTCTCTGCCTGGCTTTGGCGCAAGCCTTAGCCAACCAGAGATCCCATTTCTAACACTGGCCAACTGTAAAATCAGAGGGGAGGTGGAGAGGAAATCCATGGATTAAGGATGAGGTAAGGCATCACTCCCCAATCTCTTAGAGAGGAGGATCAGGATGCAAAATTGAGGTAAAAGCTCATCCTCTTCTGGTACAAACAGGACCAACCAAGGGTAACACACCTCTACAATAGGGATGAAAAAGGACTGCCCATTGTCGTTCACTGGGAGATAAATAGACTTCAGAGAGAATAAATTGTATTCTGCACAGTTCCTGAGATCATGAGCTAGCAATGTCAAAATGGGAACCCACAATGGTTAACAAAGCCTTATCCCAACTGGTTATCAGTTTGAATTCTCATTAATTGTCGCTGAATAAAAGGGAGGAATTTACAGATTCTTCTGCATACCAGAGTGCCTGAATTAAGTTGTCCCCCAAATGATGTTCCCCAGCCCTTGCTGCAGGCATCTGATATATCCATCTGATGAGTAGTAAAGTTAAAAAGACCCCCTCTTTTCTAGATGAGCTGACACCAGCCACCATTATAAGTTCTGACAAACCTGGTTGTGGACTAGAAAGACAACTGTGTATATGTTCAATCAATCAATCACGGCATTTATAGAGCGCGCTACTCACCCGGGAGGGTCCCAAGGCGCTGGGGGAGGGGGTAAGTTACTGCTCGAACAGCCAGGTCTTGAGCTGCTTCCTGAAGGAGAGATGGTCCTGGGTTCGCCGAAGGTGAGTGGGGAGGGAGTTCCAGGTCTTGGCTGCCAGGTAGGAGAAGGATCTTCCTCCGGCGGTGGCTCTGCGGATGCGTGGTACGGTGGCGAGGGCGTGGCTGGTTGATCGTAGCTGGCGGGTGGGCGTGTAGAAGGTCATGCGGTCGTTGAGGTACTTGGGGCCCAGGTCGTGGAGGGCCTTGTGTGCGTGGGTGAGGAGTCTGAACGTGATTCTCTTGCTGACGGGGAGCCAGTGCAGGTCTTTCAGGTGTCCGGTGATGTGGCTGTGTCGGGGGATGTCCAGGATGAGTCGTGCGGAGGCGTTCTGGATGCGCTGGAGTCTTTTTGAAGTTTGGCTGTGGTTCCGGCGTAGAGGGTGTTCCCATAGTCCAGTCGGCTGGTGACGAGTGCCTGGGTGACGGTCTTCCTGGTTTCAGTGGGGATCCATCTGAAGATCTTGCGGAGCATGCGCAGGGTGTTGAAGCACGAAGATGAGACGGCGTTGACTTGTCTGGTCATCGACAGGGAGGAGTCCAGGATGAAGCCCAGGTTGCGTGCGTGGTCCGTTGGCTTGGGCGCGGTGCCCAGGGCCGGGGGCCACCAAGAGTCGTCCCAGGCGGAGGGTGATGAGCCCAGGATGAGGACTTCCGTCTTGTCTGAGTTCAGTTTAAGGCGGCTGTTCCTCATCCAGTCGGCGACGTCTTTCATCCCGTCGTGTAGGTTGGCTCTGGCGGTGGTGGGGTCGTTGGTGAGGGAGAGGATCAGCTGGGTGTCGTCGGCGTAGGAGATGATGTTGAGGTTGTGTTGGCGTGCGATGGCTGCGAGGGGGCTCATGTAGACGTTGAAGAGGGTTGGACTGAGTGAAGATCCTTGTGGAACGCCGCAGATGACTTCGGTGGCCTCGGATCTGAACGGGGGAGGCGGACTCTCTGGGTTCTTCCGGCGAGGAACGAGATGATCCATTCCAGTGCTTTCTCTCGGATTCCGATGTTGCTGAGGCGCTTCACTAGGGTGCGGTGGCAGACGGTGTCGAACGCCGCGGAGAGGTCCAAGAGGATGAGGGCTGCTGTTTCCCCGTTGTCGGTTAGGGTTCTGATGTCGTCGGTGGCTGCGATAAGGGCGGTCTCGGTGCTGTGGTTGGCCCGAAACCCGGACTGCGAGGGGTCGAGGGATCCATTCGTCTCGAGGAAGGCGGCAAGCTGTCTGTTGACGGTCTTCTCGATGACTTTGGCCGGAAACGGAAGGAGCGAGATGGGACGGTAGTTCTTGAGGTCGGTGGGGTCCGCCGTTGGTTTCTTCAGGAGGGCGGTAAGCTCGGCGTGCTTCCAGCTCTCCGGGAAGGTGGCGGTGTGGAAGGAGGAGTTGATGATGTCCCGGAGATGGGGTGCGATGGTGGCGTCGGCTTTGTTGAAGACGTGGTGTGGGCAGGGGTCGGTTGGTGATCCGGAGTGGATGGAGTTCATCGTGCGGGTGGTGTCTTCGGTGTTGATCGGGGTCCAGTTGCAGAGGGTGGTGGTGGCGGGCGTTGGTTCGGCGGTAGGGTGCGTGGTCTGTGCGTCGAAGCTGTTATGTATGTCGGTGATCTTGCGGTGGAAGAACGCGGCGAGTGAGTTGCAGAGGTCTTGCGAGGGGGTGATGTCGTTGTTTCCGGCGCTGGGGTTGGAGAACTCTTTGACGATGCTGAAAAGTTCCTTGCTGTCGTGGGCGTTGTTGTCCAGTCGTTCTTTGAGTGCCGACTTCTTGGTGGCACGGATCAGCTGGTGGTGTTTGCGGGTGGCGTGCTTGAGGGCAGTCCTGTTGTCTGTGGTCTGGTCGAGTCGCCAGGCTTTCTCGAGAGTGCGGCAGTTCTTCTTGGATTCCTTGAGTTCGTTGGTGAACCAAGGGGTTTTCTTGCTTCCGGGTCTGCTGGGAGGGTTTTTAGTGGTGCGAGGTCGTCGGCGCAGGCGGTCAGCCACTTGGCGAGGTTGCTGGCTGCTTCGTTTGGGTCCGTTGTGTTGGTGGGTGTGTTCTGGCTGAGGGAGGCGGTGAGCTGCTCGGCGGTGATCTTGCTCCAGCTCCGGCGGGGAGCCTGTTGCGGGTGGTGGTGGGTCGCAGTCTTTCTGAAGCTGAAGTGGACGCAGCTGTGGTCGGTCCAGTGGAGTCCGGTGGCGTGGCTGAAGGAGATGTGCTTGCTGGAAGAGAAGACGGGGTCAAGCGTGTGGCCGGCGTAGTGGGTGGGCGTGTTCACCAGTTGCTTGAGTCCGAGGTTGGCGAGGTTGTCCAGCAGGGCGGTGGTGTTTCTGTCGTTGTTGTTCTCCAGGTGGAAGTTGAGGTCCCCTAGGAGGATGTAGTCGGCGGAGGGCATGGCGTGCGGGCTGATGAAGTCTGCGATGTCTTCGCTGAATAGTGTGCGTGGTCCCGGGGGTCTGTAGATGAGGGTGCCTCAGAGGGTGGTCTTGGGGTCAGTGTGTATCTGGAAGTGTAGGTGTTCGGCGGCGGTGAAGGTCTCGTCGGAGTTAGTCGAGATGCGGATGGTGTTCTTGTGTACGATGGCGATGCCTCCCTCCCGTCTGGTTGACGCGGTCCTTCCGGGTGATCTTGTATCCGTCCGGGATGGCTATGGCGATGTCGGGCGCTGAGGAGGCGTTCATCCAGGTTTCCGGTGAGGAAGGCGACGTCCGGTGCTGTTGCGTCGAGCAGGTCCCAGAGTTCCACGGCGTGCCTGTGGACGGAGCGGGTGTTCAACAGGATGCATTTCAGGTGGTTGCTGCTGGTGCTCGACTTGGCGGAGGTGGTGCACGTCCGGGGGCAGGTGAATCGGCAGGCTTGGCAGGTGAAGGGTCCGTGGGTGCGTCTCGGTGAGGCTCGGTAGCAGGCAGGGTTCCGGCCGGCATTGAGTGCGGTGAGGGTGGCGGCGTCGTAGGTCCGTCGAGTAGTGTTGCATCGGTGGGATCCAGGGTCCTGGCGCTGGGCGCGGGCCAGGCGCGGACGGGCGCAGACGGGCTTACCTTTGGCGCACCTTCGGCGCTCCGTCGGTGCTCCCGCTGCGCGCTGGCCGCTGCGCGGTCGCTCAGGGGGCGTCATAGGCAAGGAGCCTGGAGGGAGGAGCAGCTGGGTGGCGGGAGCGGGGCGGCGAATGGAATCACGGGGGGCGGGGCCGCAGGGAGGCAGTGGCGGGAAGTCCCAGGAGCAGCGGGCAGCGGGAAAGTCCCAGGAGCAGCGGGAAAGTCCCAGGAGCAGCGGGCAGCGGGAAAGTCCCAGGAGCAGCGGGAAAGTCCCAGGAGCAGCGGGCAGCGAGCGAAGGAATCTCCAGGCAGGAGGCGGCAAGGCAGGCAGGAGCGGCAGCAGTGAGTGGGGCGACCAAGCCCTGTGGAGGGCTGAGCGGTCACCTTGCTCTGAACAAGGGCTCCATTATTACAAGAGATGGCAAACTAGTGGCTGAAGTTGAAGATGAGCTCAATGAACTACTGTTAGAGATGCTGACAATTCTCCTTGAAACCTTTAACCAATCCCAGGTTGTTGCACATGACTGACTCAAGAAGCTGGAGAGGCGGGTCATCAGCCTTACGTTCCTTGGAGGAGGCAAGGATACTCGGTCCAGGTCAGTTAAAAAAATGGCTGCTATGAAGAGGAGTGACTGAGAGAGTACCTCTCAGGACTTTTGAAGTTTAAGGAAGAACCTATGTGCCTAAAGAACTTCACTTATCAGGTGAATATTTTCAAGACCCTTGGAAAAAGATGAGCCACAGATTAGCCCATCAACCAAGTGTGAGAAGACCTGTGTGCCCACCAATGGAGCTATGCTCTTAGTGAAGACCTGGTAGTTAAAGGTAGTCCAAAAGAAAGAACCCAGCACTGGTAACACTGATCCACAACACAGAACCAAGGAGAGGATGAATAGTGGCTATCCTGAAAGGCTTGTGAGGTAAAAAATAATTTTGTCTTTTAGATCCAAAATAGGTATGAAGTCTCCAGAATGATTCCTAACCACAAACATGAGGGAATAATAGCCCATGCGTTTTCCTTTTCTTCAACAAGTTTTTGCAGCTTTTGTTAATAAATCCTGAATTCCCTGAAGGAGTGGTGGCAATGCAGAGAACTTTGAGAAGTGCAAGTCAGCGAAAGCATTCCTCCGGCATCCTACTGAGCTTTATCCGATACACCTTGCCACTGATCCTGAGTCCTTATGCATCGGATATTGTATCCTTCCAGGAGTAGAAGAAAGCCAGAAGACAACCTCCTTCTGTATCTGTTCAGTCATGCTTTAAAAGGAACAGGAGTTAGAGGACGTGTGGGAAAATACAGATATCAGGATCTGTAGGATAAGGGGCTCTATTGCCATGTCCCCTACACAGAAAGTTCTGACTGGGCCCGCTAGAAAAAGAAGGAGGGGGACCATAATATCTATAATCTCTAAAACACTGAGGGGCATATTATCAAGAACGGCGTTAAAATTATCGCCGGTTTAGCGGCAGAAAACTGCCACTAAAGCGGCGATAATGGGCTTGATAATATGCCCTGGAGAATTCCAATAGAAGCCCATGTTCACACCAGAACATGGACTTCTATTGGAATTCTCAAGGGCATATTATCAAGCCCATTATCGCTGCTTTAGCGGCAGTTTTCTGCCGCTAAACCGGCGATAATTTTTAACGCCGTTCTTGATAACATGCCCCAGACTAACAGGACATTAAGGGGCTCATTACGATGATGGACGGACTTCAGTCCGTCTGCCATCGTCTCCTATATGGGACCGCCCGCCAACCGTGCGGCAGTCCCACAATAGGAATTAGGATGCGACTGCCATCGTGGCGGTCGCATCACCCACGTTTAACGTTGTGGCGGGTGCTGGTGGCTGCAGCACCTGCCACAATGTTAAAAAGGGATGTTTTACATATCCCTGTACTACGTGACAGGCGCCATGCAGGGCCTGTCACTTGGTACAGGGATATGTAGGGGGGCACCATAGGTGCCTCCCAACACCCAAAGGAATGGGCCTGGGGTATGTCCATCCCAGCAGGCCTTTTCATGGCGGTTGAACCGGCATGGAAAGGCTGGCAGAGAGGGACCATCCTTATTCCTACGGCGGTGCCTGGCAGGCACCGCCACCATTGTAGGGATTTGGAGGCCATCTGCCGCGCCGGCGGGCTCCAGGAGCCCGTCGGATTTGTGGCAGTTAGGCTTTCTGCCCGCCTGCACACCGCCCGCCATCACAATCTGGTGGGTGGAGAAGCTGCTGATAATGGGGGGGAGACTGCCACCGACAGCCTGTTGGTGGTGGTCTCCCCCCATCCTAATCAGCCCCTAACTTACTAGCTTATTCTGAATTTTGATAAGCTCTTACAGTTGTCCATCAGAGTTTAGCACCAAGAAATTGGAGATGTCTCAAAAATTTCATTTGGGATGCATTTGCTTTTACAGAGCATATACAAATAGTGGCGCCAAGCTGAAATTCCAGATGCAGATGCTGTTGAAACACAAAGACAGTCAAACAAGATATAGAAAAGAATCTGATCTGTTGTTCTATCATGGACAGTTGACAACAATAATCTCCTTCTTCTTATATTTCCCCTGCCTGAATGTCACGAAGGAGAGACTGTACTGCATAGGCAGTATAGGATCTGGCCCTGATAGTGAAAATGGATGCAATGTTTGCCCTTTTAAGGGCTACTTCTATCTTTTTGTCAACCACATCCGCAGGAGAAGCATCTTCCAAAATGGTGAATCTCTGGGTGGAAAGTCCTGCCACCAATTAATCAATTTTTTCCACTAGGAGAGATTTTTTGTGATATTGTGATAAAGGATAACAAAGAGAGAGAAATTGAGGCCCAGATTTACTAACATTTCATGCAACGCAGTCCAACAAGGCAACTTGCTGCGCTGTGTTGCATAAAAGGGAGACATAATAAGTGCACCATGTTTACAAAGTGATGGAGAATTTGTGCTTCCTCCTTGCGCAGGCGCACAATGTGCTGCCTAGAACCAATGCAAACATCTTTGCACCATAGTGAAAGGATGCCTACGTTATGAGTGGGATTGTTTTGGTGCAGGAAGGGACACCTTCAGGACACCTTCCTGCAAAAAAAACAATCCTTAAAGGCATTTTCCTTTTTCTATGTATGATGTGGAATACATCACACATAGAAAAGGGATGTAACGAGGAGTGAGCAAGATATTTCTCCTCATTATGCCTGGGTCTAGGATGCTTAACATTTTGACGCTTTCCTAGGTTCACAACTCTTTGCAAATCTGGGAATGCGCCAAAATCCATGGGTGGATGCGTGGGAGCACCCACACTGCACCCTTGGAATGCCTCAGAGGTTACGCAAGGCAATGAAATGCGCTGCTACCTTGGATTTACTGAGCCACGCAAGGTGACATTGCGTGCCTTAGTAAACCCCAGTTAGGGGCTTGCGTTGCTTTTCAAAACCTTGCATCACGCAAGGGCAACGCAAGCCTTTAGTAAATATGGGCCCGAGTATACAGGTCACATTACATCCTTCTATTCCCGACTTGGGGCCAGATGTACGACCATTGGATTTAGCGCCTCGCAATTTGCGACAAATTGCGAGTCGCAAATTGCGAGGCGCTAAATCCAATGTACAACAGTGTCAGAGACACTGTTAGCGTATTTCAATGGGGTCGCAAAATGCGAGGCTCATCAATATTCATGAGCCACTCGCAATTTGCGACCCCATTGGGAATGGCCAGCTCACAGGGATGGTGGCCTGCTGGGGTCAGCAGACCACCATGTCTGTGACTGCTTTTCAATAAAGCAGTTTTTTTTTTTAAATGCAGCCCGTTTTCCTTAAAGGAAAACGGGATGCATTTAAAAGAAAAATGAAACATTTTCGTTTCATGTTTTAAGGGCAGGTAGTGGTCCCTGGGACCACTGCCTGCCCTTAAAAAATATTTTCCCCTGCATTCACAAAGGGGAAGTGGTCCCCTGGGGACCCCTTCCCGTTTGCGAGTGCTTTACCACCCTTCTGAGAAGGGTGGTAAACTGCGACTGTTTTGCGACCGCAATTGCGGTCGCAAAAGAGTCATACATAGCTGGAGGACTCGCTATTAGGAAGGGACGCCCACAGAACGCCCCTTCCTAATAGCGACTCGCTATTCCTATTTTGCGAGTTGCAAATAATTTGCGACTCGCAAAATAGGAATACTACATGGCCAACTCGTTTTTTGCGGTCGCAAAGGGGTCTGAAACCCTTCTGCGACCGCAAAAATCGGTCGTACATCTGGCTCCAAGTCTCTTACATACAGCACTATGGAAGGGAAGGTTGCTGGGCTCTTTCCTATGACACTGGGAAAAAAAACACTCATGTTGTTAGAGGCCTGGTGCAGGAAAAGACAAATTACACTGTAATTGGTTCAAGGTTTCAGCCAACTCAGGTACCTTCACATATCTGACCTGCTCCTTAAGATCCTCTTCTAAAGTGCAAGAGTCCCGAGGAATAGACTACTCCTGTCTCACCAGTTTGTAAGGAGTGCAACCTTCATGAGCCTGAAGGGCAGCTGCCAATGCTTCTTAAAATCATTTCTTCTAATAGGGCAGAAGAAACCAGTCTACTAACATCCTCCTGCCCATTCTTTTCTGAGTCTCCACATTATATTACGTTTGCAGTGCTCCAATTTGCCCCAGCAGACTCCTCTCTACTGAAACCAGGAAAAAAAACACTCCCCATTTCTCATGGTTTCCAAGCAGTCAAATTATGTGGCATTCTGAAGCCTTGCAAAACCACTGCCATTTTGAGATCAGGGAAGGCGGCGGCCTGCAGGCTACGGCGGGCTGAGTGGGAGAAAACAATGTAGTGGGGCACTCATTCTGAGGACTGCTCAGCCATGCAGTCTGATCTCATATTCCCTGTAAGCTTTGTGTATGCACTATCAGTCATAATTTGCAAAAGTGCATACACTATCAGTCATAATTTGTAAAAGCGCCCAATGTTTTGCACAGAAGCCGGAGGCCGGTGCTACGAATATCACGGTTGCCAAACACCAAGAATAAGTAGTCTTTATGCCACCTTATCCCTCACTAATCGACCACCAGACACTCCTTGTCTCTTTGTCTCATTTTTGCAGGTTCTTTTTCTTCCTCTTTTGTTCTCTTTCTCTCCATTGCCATCTGTTGAGGAAAAAAGTAAGTGCCGGTGCCCAGATATGAGTGCCGGTAGGCCTCACCACCAACCACCGGCTCAAATTGAGCACATCATGCTCATTGCAGACAGATCCGAATTCTAAAGTGAAAAACATCTACAGCTGTAATCAGCTCTTGCAGCAGCAACATACTTGAAACACAGAACGTGAAGTGTGCAGAGAGCTGTGGCTAATCCCCTGTACACATTCCCCTCCAGTGTTCCCTCTGAGCAATGCAGGCTCCAGAGGGAAGCTCGTGACGGTGGCTTCCCCTTCTTTGAGGCAGATTGATGTCAGTTTCAGCTCCCATATAAAACAGAATGCTTTCTTGATTTTTTATTTGCACTGCATAAGCGAGGTTTCTCTCCTTGGATCACCCTTGCAATCACTCAGTGTTTCCTGGTTGGAGCGGCTTTCGAATGAAATAAAGGTTATCTGTAAAACACTTACAGATCCCACTGGGCTTCTGTTGGCTTTCATACATAATTCCGTCTGTGTCTTTGTGCAGAAAGAAGCAGCCCTTTATAGTCTGAGCCACTCATGCAGGCTGTGAGCAAATGTAAACACATTACCTCCTCGTCCCTCTTCCACAGCAATAACCATACGAATTGAAATACACCCGCTGTCAACCTAGGCAAAAAAATGCATAATTTGAAGGTCTCTGCCGCTGCTGGGGCTCCCTACTGATCTTGCATCTCCTGTTTGACTGTCTCAAATAAGGGCAGACCCATTCATGGACGTCAACTGGCCAAAATACCAAGCCCAGCAGAAGTGACATCACATATTCTTTGACTCTACTGATATCCCAGGAAGTGACATGACATAGCCCTACACCTTGATGAGGTCATAAGAGTCATAGCGCATGGTCTCTGGACTGGACAAGATCTTGGCATGCAACATTTGCTGAAGTAAAAAAAAACTACATTAAGGCAATTAAGTCAATATTCAATAAAATAGTAAAACGGTTACTGAGGACCGTAAAGGTATATTTTCAAAGCAACACTTGTACAAACAAGAGTACAAAGAAGATAGACCAGATATTGTCCTTGATTTGTCAAACTTCCAGCCATGACACACCAGGCGTCCCATGTATGTATCCAAGAGCTGCTTTAAATGTCCAGACACAACCTCTCAATCTAAGGTGCGTATTTAAACGACAGGGCGCGCTCCAAGGTGCTGATGCACAGCTCTAATTGCCCAACTACAAACATCATGGGCACAGACTTTGCCTGAATTGACCAGGCAGACCCTCAAACATAGAGACACAACTGACATATGCTGCTATTACACAACATGCAATTGTGTGGAACAGAAAAACCAAGAGTTACCCTCAAGTTGCGAGGTAAATACAAACCTGAGTACAGAACCTCCGTGTTGGTCTCGATTATATGTGTTCACGGTTCATTTGGGACCTTTGCTGTCTTTGTCTATAGAGAGGAGAATTTCAGGAACCTGATCCATTGATGACTCAAGGTGCAGAATTAGGAATTTAGCAACTGACCTTGTGGCGCTGGTACTTGGGAGTCTGTTCTTTGGCGTTTGTGAAGCTTGCACTGTTGGAGGAAACTTTGGGATAGTTCCTCTGTTGGAGAAGACCATATGCTTGGGCTTAAATATTTGGATTGGATGAATGTATCTACTCGGCCTGTGCACTGGTTGAAACTTTGATGCTTCACCACTGGACCAATGAAGAATCTCCTCTTCACACTCATGACTTCCCAGATTGCTGTGGTAATTGTGCTCACATCAGCAGTTTAGTACAAGTATTTTCATAAAGTGGAAGCTTCACCTAACTCCAGATATTGGGCACATATGTGTCTGTGCATGTTTCCCTCTTATTTGTGGCATTCTCTAATTACAGTGGTGTTGGAGAAGGGTAGCACTAAGAGGCAGTAGGCAAGTTCTATGCTAGAGAATTTTGGATCTGAATGATATTCCTCTGTATGAAGAGAAGTATGAGGGCTTTTTGGCTCCTATCTGACATTCAAGTGCAGGAGAAATCTGTGTTTTTAACATGAGCTGTTTTCAGATTCTTTATCAGTCAGTTTGTCATCCTTTGAGAATGTGGCAAGATGGATAACATTTTCAAACGTCTTGACCAAAATAGAACCCGGTTGACAAGAGTATAATATATAGGGTACTACACATGGATTCTTTACTCCTAAAGCTTGCCAGTAGTCCAGGAATAACTATCAAAGACAGATCTCCATTAGATGCCATTGTCAAGAGGAAGGAAACAGTAATAAAGAAATACGTTCTACCCTATATATAGTGTTATTGGCAGTGATCTAAGTGGCTGATTACGAGTTTGGCACAGTTGCGCCGGCTCTCCACCGGCAAGGGTGTGCCAAACCCGCGCAAGGACCGCCCGCCTTATTACGAGTTGAACTTCTGTACGGCGGATGGTCCTTCGCCTTTCCCATGGCAGTGTCTGAAAATCAAGCACCGCCATGGGAACAGCAAAAAAGTTCCTGCACGGCATGTACGGTGATGACGATGCCGTGCTGGAACTTTGGGGGTATACAGACAGGGGGGGCACACGGAAGACCGCCAGACTCGAAATCAGGCCCTATGTTATTTATGTCAACAGTCAGTCCAGCAACATGGCTCTAGAAATCCTACGATGGTCAACCAAACAACAGCCCCCCTTTATCATAAATACTGCTCCTAAGTATAGACAACCATAAGTGTTGAAAGTATGGATGTAGGGGTGCTGCAGCACCCCCAAAATCACCGCACTGGAGTTCAGAAGGAGAATGAGCAATAAAGATACCTTTGAGTTTTATTTTTATTGTGTCACATTTGCTGTGTGTTTAAAGATAGAGGTCAAGTGCCAGGATATGTTTTCAGACAAATTGTTCGTTATTGTTTTAAAAGGACTGTGCCATTGTATATCGAACACAAACATATTGTCATATAAGAATATTGATGACAAAATATCGAAGAGCAAAATGTCAAAAGTTAAGTGCATATAGACAAAGTATAGATTTACTATTCCTAACTCCACACCTACATACCTTGAAGATATATAGATTGTCAAGGTACATAAATGTGGAGTTAGGTTTAGAAAATCTGCTCCTACCTTTTGATATTTCAGTTTCGATATTTTGTCCTCGACATTTCCATTCCACAATATTCTGTCTTTGATAGTCAGGTGGCTCACCTTTAAAAGGGAGGCTGGTGTTTACTTTTCTTACACTACAAAGTGATGGGATTTTGTATAGTAAACTATGTACAGTCTTGCTGTGCACAGGGAGTACAAAAGGAAAGGCTGTAGGATGTATTTTTTTCTAGCACAACAAAATGTAAATACCTGTAACTGAACTGTGGAAATATTTCTGAATATATCAGGAGTCAGTAAAGCACAAATTAAGCACATGTCTTTGTTATTCGGAAATGTGATGGAAGCAAACATAATAGGATCAAAACACATCTATGCAATTGGTGATGCGCAAATGAAATATAGGGTGGAACTCAATTTCCCCACTTGATAGTTTATGAACTGTATAATTCCAGCAGTAAAACTGTACATCTGTGAAAATGTAGTGGTCATTTAAATGGAAAATAAGCTACATGTATATAACAGTGCACTGCTACACCATGCTTTAGTAAAGTATTTGGCATAGTGTGCTTCAAAATGCACTACCAGATACATACTACATTCTTAACACTTTCCTGCTGAATACATTTGCTACACTTGTTCTTTCTGTGATGCTCAGATTTTTCACAATTCCTCTAACTTCAGTTATGTAAAATGGATGGCAGCCCCCCTAGCCTGAAAATTTGCCCGAGTTCCACTGCAGACAACACACACAAGAAAATTATAGCAAATTAACATTGTTATCCTTTTAGTGCACGGTACTCATCCTATATGAACTACGCTCTAAGTAACATAACCATAACCACAATATGCTTTTCATCACCTCTCACCTTTGTTATCCTTTCTTTATTTCAAACAGGTCAATCCTCGAAAATAATAGCAAACTTTCCAACCTTATTCACTACCTTAGGATTAATAAACATGCAAGTCATTTTCCTCACTCAGCATGGATTTGTCATCCGCACTGTTAGGTGTAGCACCAATGCTGTGGTTTCCCCCTAACTTTTTGCCTCCAGACCCTCCTGTATTTGCTGATGTTGTTTTTGCTGGTGTTAGGACTCTGGGAACTTTATCACTGCTAACCAATGCTAAAGTGCTTGTGTTTTCTCTTTAAAACATGTTAGATTGGCTTATACCCAATTGGCATACTAAATTTGCTGGTAAGTTCCTAGTAAGGTGACACCACCTGTGTCCAGGGCCTGTAAATTAAATGCAAAAAGTGGGCCTGCTGCAATGATTGTGCCACCCACTTAACTAGCACTTTAAACGTGCCTCAGGCCTGCCATTGTAGCCTGTGTGTGCAGTTATAAACTGCCATTTCGACCTGGCAAAAAAAAAAACCTTTCCCAGGCTCCAACCTCTTTTTGATACATATAACTCACCCCTAGGGTAGACCCTGAACAACCTAGAGGGCAGGGTGCAGTTTACTTAAAAAGTTGGTGATGTACTTTTAAGCTTTATATGCCCTGGTAGTGAAAAACTCTTAAATTTGTTTTTCATTACTGCAAGGCCTACCTCTCCCCTAGGATAACATTGAAGTTACCTTATTACATTTTATAAGTGTAAGTTCCAAATAGGCAACAGGTAACCAATTCATGTTTAGTGTCTTTGGAATTGTACCGAAAAAGTCTAACTTATGGTGAAGTCAGATTTTAAATTACAATTTTGAAAATGCCACCTTTAGAAAACTTTCCTGCCTTTGCCATATGGTGCCTGCAGCCTGTCTCTTGTCACATGACTGGGTGTAGTTCACAGTTGGGCTTTGTGGATTCCGTTTACACAGCCACACACAATGGGGAGGTTAGGTGTTACTGGATGGGCCATCATAGGCAGGATGGGAAGGAGTAGCGAGACCCAGTCCCACTTACACTAAAATACGCAGTGTCCTGACTCCACACAGAAGGCTGCATACCCCCCTGTAATTAGTCTGAAGCAAGGGCCAGGAAGGCAGGGCACATGTGCACTTCAAAGGGATGTCTCTAGTTGTTTCTCCGCACTTCAAAGGCACAACTGGGTATAAATATCGGACCTCAGACACCAACTCTTCAGTACACATCTGGATTTGTGGCTATGTGCAAGGAAGAAGGACTGCTGTGCTGCTGAAACAACTGCCTCTCTGCTGGACTGCTGCTCTGAAGGTCTGCTGCCCTCCTGTACTGACCTGCTGCCCTCTTGCCTGGGTGAGAAGGGCTGGACTTGCACCTCTTGAACCCAGAACCCACAGAGACTCCATGGGCTAGTTGGCCTCCTGATCTGAAGCCTCAGGGACACAACAGGGTTTTAAGAACCTTGCAACTGAACCTGGACTCTGCCTTCTGTGAGTCTACCCTGCCAAGTGGTGCCACTCCAATCCTGGACACTTGGGCATGGACTTAAGGTACTCTGCCAGCCTTTGTGGATCCACCGAAACTGACGCATCTCCTCTGCTGCGCAAACCTGAGCAGAACTGACGAATCGCCGCTGCTGAATGGATTGAACCTGTAGCAAAGACCTGCATCACATTGTGTCCATCAAAACCGCTATTACACAACACATCCCTCATCGACGGCAAACTCGACAACAACACCAGACTCTGCATCACAGCCTTGCAGGTCTTCGGAACCGGTGCATCACCCCGACTGCACAATGCAGCCCACACACCTGACTTTGCATCACAAGCCCCGTTGATGGGATCCTCAATGATGAAGCAGGACCTCGCACTGCAGCCTTGCTGCATCTCGGAACCGATGCATGGGTTTGGCTGCGTGATTCATCTTTAACACGGATCCTCGCAACACTCCGCAAACAAGAATTTAAGGTACTTTTTTCAGCGGGCCTAACTGGCTCCATGTAGCTGGCCAATGCTCCATCACGGTTATACTGAACTTGTGACTTTGTCCCGATCCGGCACGTCCAGATATCCACAGTTGGCGGACGGTGCTTTTTGGCACTATTTTCACTAAAATCATTAAAATTGAATATCTCCGGTTCTACTAATTGGACTTTTGTTATTTTGGTCTTGTTTTATTTATTAAAGAAAGTTCTATTTTTCAAATTTGGTGTGGGATCAATTTTGTTTGGTGTTTTCACTTTATTACTCTTTGAAGTGTTGCACGAATTCTTTACACATTGCCTCTAAGTTGAGGCTGACTGCTCTGTGCCAAGCTACCAGAGGTTTAACCCCTTCGATGCTCATGACGAGCTCAGCTCGTCATGCTGCGCGGTCGGCGTTTGCAACGAGGTGAGCTCGTCACGACCATGCCCGCGATCGGAATGTCCAGCACCTGGGCAGAATTCCGATCGCGGCGAAGGTGTTAAGCACAGGTTAATGTAGGGTTGGCTTGTGCCTCACCCTGACAAGGACTGTGGTTGCTGCTTGACCAGGGCTCACATCTGAGTCAACCAACACCCCAATTTCTTACATGCACCATGTGACCACTTTCCAAATCTACAAACTTTACCCCTTTCCAGTCTTTTATACCCTTGTTGCTTTTTCATGACCTGTTCTTTTCACAATGTATATTAATCACATCATCATCCTCCATTGTCAAAATCAAGATGATCTTTGCCTTCTCTCTCTCCTCACTATGAATATGCTTTGTCTACTAGTTCAATGTTCAGTTCTGTTTGTCCACAGTACTTTCTCAAAGGCTTCTGTTCACTAAAATGGGTTCACATTTGCAACTGCAAAGGTCCTTACTGCATGATTCGTCCGCTTGACCAACCTATTCACGGACGGATTATATAAAGCCATTTGTTTTGCTTAAAGTTCTGATCTTCAAAATGCACATGAATGTCCTCTTAGTGTACCTGTGTTCCAATATCAGATAGCATCTCCTCAGATAACTCTCTCTGAAATAACCCTCTCCATAATATCTATCATGTTTTGAGTTACAACCTCACCCACAAAACCTTCTTCCACTCATTTGGAATGGTGATCAACAAAAATAATTACAAGATAACTTCTTTATCTGTAAATGGCCACTTAGCCTTTAACATTGAAATCTATTGCACAACGGTATTCCCAGATAACCAACTGTCCCCAAAGGCCTAGTAGAATTTTTATCAGCATTTTAATTGTACTCACATGGCGCACACTCCGCAATCACCTGATCAACTTCTGCATCCATTCTCAGTCACCAGTACAATTCTCTAACCACATTTTTATCATACTGTGAATGATGAGGTGCCAACAGAATCAGATGTCTACTAACAGAGTTAGGGATTTCCCACCTCACCCTAGTGTGTGGAGATCCTGTGGGATACTACACATGGTGGCATCTCGAAATGCATACTCAACCACACATATTGGCATGGTCATGACTGGGGTCACTCCTCGTTAGCGACCGCTGCAGTTATGCAGGTTCTCCATTAGCTCTTTATGTATGTGTGTGTTTTTTATTTTTTGGGAGACACATGCAAGTGATACTTGTTTACCAAAAGATTGAGATAGCTTAGACCTGGGCTATTAGGACCCTTCTTGCCCATTGTTTTTTGGATGACATGTTTCAATCTCCACCTTTGGTGCCTTCTGGGTCGCCGACTTTCTTCAGGACTAAAAAGACCCCTTTTATCACCATTCATTCCACCTAACCCCTTCTATAGTATGTGCAGCAGTGTGAGAATAATCCAAATATATAAAACCTGATGAATGGGTAAGATCAGGCATGCCCAATTTCCCTGTTAAAACAACCAGAAAATTATTGTTAAAGCGCATTCACTTTATCAGGAACACAACAGCGCAAATACACTCATTTGTTCACAAAACTGAGTTGCAAAACTCCCTCTTGTGGACGGATCCCCATTACTTTTTGAGCAACGTCACACTCACCCACACTCTGTTAACTCTTGCTAGGCTGCTTGTTCTCTAATGGACAGTGCACTCCCCAACACACTCCGAGCATATTGTTCATGGAAGTCATGGAAGCAGCAAGGATGCGGTTTTGTCCTGTTACTAACAGCATCCCACGGAGACTTTTGCATATGAAAGTGACGCAACATGCACCAAAATAAACTTCGGAAGAACGCAAAAAGTCATAATAATGCAGGCAGACGAGGAGGGTACCATAGTCCTACAAGGCCTCAGCAGGTACACACAAGGATCCTTAAGACTTGCTAAAACAAACTAAAGGAAGACCCAAAAGATGGAGTCGGGATACAGAGAGAGGCTTCAATGGAAGAAGAAACATCAGAGCTGGATCTTCAGGCAGGAGAGTCAATTCCTCATAGTTGGAAAACCAGGAGTGCCCTATTTCTATACAATTCAAAAAATACTTTCAAAAGCTTCACCACGAGGAAAACATTGTGTCGAGTGTAAGTTTAGTACTAGAAGCACCCGCATAAAATGTGAACCTTTTCTTACAACCTCTGATGGCACAAAGGCCCTCGTTCCTGAAGAACACAAAGTGGATATTAAACCTTAAATAAACCTTCAGGTTTGATCCTAATGTGAGAAGTTGGCCTGGCATATGCTGTCCACTAATTATAGTGGGCACCTTGCACCAGTCCAAACAACCCCTTATTGGAGATAGGTTAAAGACAACCTTTATTGAAAGCTATCCTAGTGGTAGCTATGGAGAGCAGCCTTCAGGCTAAGTCTTGAAGGAATGTAAAGCAGCTTGTTATACCAGTCTATAATCTCTTGAGTGACCAAATGAAAGAGGACCACACCAGGTACATATTCAAAATATATGTATTTATTGCTAAACACACCCCTCTAGTCTCTTTATGAGGCTAGAGTTCGAAGTACATAAATTATAAGTTAGTTATCTACAGTAATAGCACAAATACACGTTTGAGCCCTAGGGGCGTACCAAACCATATACCAATAAAGTGGTATAAGAACCACGACTGAGCTAGACACAGGGCCTAGAGCCTGTAGAAGTGCTTGGACCACAAGGAACCACCCAAGGTAGTGACACAGGGGACCCACGGGGGACGCGTGCAGTGTATGAACACAGCCGCGAATCGCCGTTAACTTCTATGGGGAAAGTCGCGATTTGAATTTAAAAGAAAAGGGACACTTAGAGGAGGACTTGGAGCAAACCCTTTGAGAACTAGGCTGTTCTAGTGTCAATACCCACGGGAGCACTGGAGTACTCGAGTTACCTCACCCAGGGGAGCCGGGTGCATAGGTGTCTTTCGGGGTCGGGTTTCGTCGTCGCTTTCAATGGCGATCTGCTGCAAAGTGCTGCTGGCGGCCAAGTCGAAAGTGTTCGGGTGGATCCAAAGGTGGATCGAAGATCTGAAGAACCTGAAAGCAGAGGGGACAGAGTCTGGGTCACTAGCCAGTGACCAGGAAGGCGATGAGCAGATGCCCACCGATGTCGAGTGCTTCAGGTAGGTTGACGGTCGTCTTGACTCTTCAGCCACGAGGTCCAGGAGGCGTCGACGACGACCAGGAGCTGGATTCGAGCTGTTTCATGAAGTCTGTCGATTGCAGGGGTGTTGGCGACCGGATTGGACCCAACAAGCCTTGGCAATGGCAAGTCTCGTGGAAATGGAAGAAGGACGATGTTGCAGACCAGCAAGGTCAGGGGGACTCACCCAGCAAGGGTAAGTCAGGGCACGCCTGGAGCAACCAGGGAGCCCAAGCAGAAGAAGATTGGCCTTCGGTAGGGCCTACTAGCCAAAGGACTAGCAACCGCAAAGGAGCCTCGAGTCGACGCACGTGGAGCTGGCTCACAGGACACTCGTGGAGTGGAGGCCAGTGATCTTCAGTGCAGTTGGTGCTGGAGGCTGGGGCTACTCGGAGCCCAAAGCACGACTTCGTGGGAGACCCAGAAGAGGATGCACTTGCAAATGCGATCGGTGTCCAGGGGTCACGGTTCCACGTTACCCACGACAGCTATGGGCTTCAGTTTTGCTGGGGACTCAGGGCAGCCTCGGGGAAGTCTGGGAATCCACCTCTGGTGATGCAAAGACTTCGGCGTCCGGCGGGAGCTTCAGCGATGCAGACCGGACAATTGCTTCTTTGGTGCCTGCCAAGCAGGGGAGTCACTCCTTGACCCCAAGGGAGATTCTTCAGTCCTCTAATCTTAAAGTAGAGCGTCGAAGGTCCAGGATTCTGTGTCAGAGTTTCGTCCAGGTAAATCTAAAGTCCTAAGGACTGGGGTCCCATACTTATACTAAGGTAGGGGGTTGGACATACTCTGTGGCCCCACCTATGGGAGGGCCAGGGCAGAGGGGTGGTTACACCCCTTTCCCTTTGTCCAGTTTCGCGCCAGAGCAGGGGCTGGAAGCCCCTGAGCCGGTTTGAACTGGGGTATGCACAGGGATACCAAATGTGCCCCCCAGTGCAGGACTTCAAAGCACCAGAGAGTGCTCCTGCCCAGCCCCAATACACACTATCCTGTCTGGGGAGGTGGTTGCACCTCCCTGGGACAGGAAACCTATTGTCCAGGCCTCCCCTGCCGGAGTTTCGGTCAGCAGCAGGAGGCCAGACTCGTGTCTGTGGCAGCGGCATCCATTTTGTGATGCCAGGGCTCTGGAAAGTCAGTACCGGGTATACCGGTGTGTACATGTCTCTCCCTCTAGAAGGGTGGAATGCTACCCCCGCCGCCAGAACTGGCGGGGGGTAGTATTCCAAGATGTTTGACACCAAACACGACATGTTTCCGTGCAGCCATCCCAAAGTTAGCATTTAACGCGAGGTTATAATGCGCTTAAGAGTATATGGTCGGGCTGCACTACAAACAGCATCAGAGAAGGGTCTCCGAACGCTGCAGAGGGGCCCAGCTCATGCAGGGGCACCCTCTCACATAGGAACCACGCACTCTGCCTTCAGGATTGATAAGGCCTGCCATAGGAGTGACTTATAGGTTTATATGTGTGTATGTATGTAGTGATATAGGTAGCCTATATCACAGTAAGGGGTGCATGCACCACCTTACCCAGGCTGCAGTAGCAGACCTGTGGTGTCATTTTGGATGGCCTTCCAGGGGTGGCACAATACATGCTGCAGCCCCTGGTAGGCCTCTGAGGTACCTATGCCCTGGGTACATAGTATACCATATACTAGGGACTTATAAGGGCACTCCAGATTCCAATCAGAGATGTGCCTAAGGCACATGGAAACCATTTTAAAGAGGAAGCAGCTAGGCTGGGGTTCTGATTAGCAGGGCCCCAGCCAGACTAAGGTCGAAAAACAGTGAAGCATCAGCAAAAAGTGGGGGTACCCATGTGAAGCAGATCCTACTCTCCTACACAACCCCCCCAAACGTAGGGACATTAAACTAACCTTGCCCAGTTAAGTCTTCATGTTCTAAGTGGAAGTACCTAGAGAGTCCATCTGCATTGGCATGGTTACTCCCAGGTCTATGTTCCACTGTGAAGTCCATCCCCTGTAGGGAAATGGACCACCTAAGCAGTTTGGGGTTTTCACCCTTCATTTGTTTTAGCCATAAGAGGGGCTTATGGTCTGTTTGAACAAGGAAGTGAGTACCAAACAAGTATGGCCTCAACTTCTTCAGAGCCCAGACCACAGCAAAGGCCTCCCTCTCAATGGCTGACCAACGTTTCTCTCTAGGGGTCAGCCTTCTGCTAATAAAAGCTACTGGCTGATCCTGACCTTCATCATTCAATTGTGACAGTACAGCCCCTACCCCCAATTCAGATGCATCTGTTTGGACAATGAACTTCTTGGAGTAATCAGGACTCTGTAGAATGGGAGCAGTGCACATGGCCTGCTTTAGGTCATCAAATGCCTTTTGACAGCTAACTGTCCACTGAACCTTTTTGGGCATTTTCTTGGAAGTTAAGTCATTCAGGGGTGTCACTATTGATCCATACCCCTTGACAAATCTCCTATAGTACCCAGTCAGGCCTAAGAAGGCTCTCACCTGAGTCTGGGTAGTTGGAGCAGTCCAGTCCATGATGGTCTGGATCTTGCTCTGCAGTGGTTGAACCTGGCCTCCACCCACAAGGTGGCCCAGGTACACAACCTGACTCTGCCCTATCTGGCACTTGGTGGCCTTGATAGTCAGGCCTGCTTTCTGCAGGGCCTGCAAAACATTTCTGAGGTGGACCAGGTGATCCTCCCAGGTGGAGCTAAAGACAGCAATATCATCTAGATATGCTGCACTATAGGCTTCCAGACCTGTAAGGACTGTATTCACCAACCTCTGAAAAGTGGCAGGTGCATTCTTCAGACCAAAGGGCATCACCACAAATTGATAATGCCCACTAGGGGTTGAGAATGCTGTCTTTGGCTTTGCATCATCAGCTAGTCTGATCTGCCAGTAGCCAGCTGTCAGGTCAAATGTGCTTAGATACTTGGCTGAGGCCAAAGTGTCTATTAGCTCATCTGCCCTTGGTATTGGATGGGCATCAGTCCTAGTGACTGCATTGAGACCCCTGTAGTCCACACAAAACCTCATCTCTCTTTTCCCACCATTGGTGTGAGGTTTTGGCACAAGGACCACTGGACTAGCCCAAGGGCTATCTGAGGGTTCAATAACTCCCAAATCCAACATCTTCTGGACTTCTGTCCTGATACAGTCCCTGACATGGTCAGGTTGCCTATAAATCTTATTTTTAATAGGCAGACTGTCCCCAGTGTCCACTTCATGAGTGCACCAGGTAGTCTGACTGGGTGTCAGTGAGAATATGTGTCTGAACTGATTGAGCACCTGTCTGCAATCAGTCTGCTGCTGGGTAGTGAGGCTGCCTGCCAAGGCTACACCATCCACTGACCCATCATCAGGGTTCTGTGAGAGCAGGTCAGGGAGTGGGTCACTCTCTTCCTCCTGTCCCTCATCAGTAGCCATGAGCAAGCCCATGTCTGCCCTGTCCACATATGGTTTTAACCTGTTGACATGGAGAACCCTGTGGGGACTCCTGGGTGTTCCTAGGTCCACCAAATAGGTAACCTCACCCTTCTGTTCAACAATGGTATGGGGTCCACTCCATTTGTCTTGGAGAGCTGCTGGGGCCACTGGCTCCAACACCCACACCTTCTGTCCTGGCTGGTAAACAGTCAGTACAGCCTTTGGTCATGCCAGGCTTTTTGAAGTTCCTGGCTAGCCTCAAGGTTTTTAGTTGCCTTTTTCATATACTCAGCCATCCGGGAGCGGAGACCAAGTACATAGTCCACTATGTCTTGCTTTGGGGGCTTGAGAGGTAACTCCCATCCTTCCTTCACCAAGCACAATGGACCCCTGACAGGGTGACCAAACAAAAGTTCAAAAGGGCTGTAGCCAACCCCCTTTTGAGGCACCTCCCTGTATGCAAATAAAAGGCAGGGCAAGAGTATGTCCCATCTTCGCCTAAGCTTTTCTGGGAGCCCTTTAATCATGCCCTTCAAGGTTTTGTTGAATCTCTCAACTAAACCATTGCATTGTGGGTGATAGGGTGTGGTGAACTTGTAGGTCACTCCACACTCCTTCCACATTGCTTTTAAGTATCCAGACATAAAGTTAGCACCCCTGTCTGATACAACCTCCTTAGGGAAGCCCACTCTTGAGAAAATTCCCAGGAGGGCTCTTGCCACCACAGGTGCTGTAGTGGTCCTAAGGGGAATAGCCTCTGGGTACCTGGTGGCATGATCCACTACCACCAGGATAAACCTGTGCCCAGATGCTGTTTGGGGATCCATGGGACCAACAATGTCAATCCCCACCCTTTCAAAGGGAACCCCCACCACAGGTAGTGGTATCAGGGGGCCTTTGTAGTGCCACCTGCCTTGCCACTGGCCTGGCAGGTTACACAGGAGCGACAAAACTCCTTGGTGTCTTCAGACATGTGGGGCCAGTGAAAGTGAGGGACAATTCTGTCCCAAGTCTTGTTCTGGCCCAGGTGACCTGCTAAGGGAATGTCATGGGCTAGGGTCAATAGGAAGCCCCTGAACTTCAGAGGTATAACCAACCTCCTGGTGGCACCAGGCTTGGGGTCTCTACACTCTGAGTACAAGAGTCCATCATCCCAATACACAGTATGGGGACCACTAGCTTTCCCAGCAGCCTCAGCAGCAGCTTGCTGTCTGAGGGGTTCAAGAGAGGGGCAGCTCTGCTGCTCCTGGCTCAGATCTGCCCTGGAAGGGCCCCCTGTCCCCAAGAACTCAACCTGGTCAGGTTCAAGCTCCTCTGGGACAGTTCCTTCCTCAGGACTGAGATCATCCCCCTCAAGAGACTGATCTTCCTTCTGAGCCAAGGGGGAAGGCACTGCCTTTACCCTACTACTCCTCTTCTTGGAGGGCACTTGGTCCATTATTCCAGAATCCAAGGCCTGTTCAGTGTTAGACATTTTGGCTTGTGACCTGGTCACAGCAAACACATCTGCAGGGATGCCCAGCATTTCTGCATGGGTCCTGAGCTCCACTTCTGCCCAAGCTGAAGTTTCTAAGTCATTGCCAAGCAAGCATTCAACGGGTAGGTCTGCACTTACCACAACCTTCTTAAGGCCAGTTACCCCTCCCCAGGAGAAGTTAACAACTGCCAGAGTATGGTCTGTTCTGACGTTGCTAGCATTGGTCACTTGGTACATTTCACCAAGTATAATCTGCCCAGGATTCACAAGGTCTTGTGTCACCATGGTGACACTTGCCCCTGTGTCCCTAAATGCCAAAGCCTCTTTTCCATTGATTAAGGGCTGTTGCCTGTACTTGCCCAGATTACTGGGACTCACAGAGGAGGTCATATCCATGCCTCCATCACAGACTAGGACAGCCTGAGTGAGTTCTCTGACTAGGTCAGAGCTCATCTCCTTACCCAGGGTCAACCCTACTAAACCCTTGGCTTGTGTAGTCCCACCACCAACTGTAACTGCACTAGGGGGAGCAGGTGCCTTAGGGGCATTGGTGGGGGCTGGAGTAGAGTCTTTGGACTTGGTGCAATCACTGGTCCAGTGGGTCTTTTGCTTACAGACCTTGCACCATGGTTTCCTTTGGCCTTTCCCTTTGTTAGACTGTGAATCCCCACCTGAAGAAGATTTTTGGGGGCCTTGTGAAGACTTTTGATCTTTACCCTTCTCCCCACCCTTATCAGAGGTTTTCGAATCTTGCTTCTTAGGGTCACCACCTTGGTTCTGTACCTTCTGCCTCACCCTGGTTCTGACCCATTTGTCTGCCTTCTTTCCCAATTCTTGGGGAGAGGTCAGATCAGAGTCCACCAGGTGCTGATGCAACAGCTGATTTTGACAATTGTTAAGGATCTGCTCCCTCATGATAAGATTGTACAATCCTGTGAAGTCACATACCTTACTGCCCAATAACCAACCTTCCAGAGCCTTGGCAGAACAATCAACAAAGTCCACCCAGTCTTGAGTCTGTGCTTTTTGGGTATCCCTGAACTTTAACCTGTATTGTTCAGTGGTTAGGCCAAACCCATCAATTAGAGCACTCTTCAAGACTTTGTAATTATCAGCATCCTCCTCTCTAACAGTGAGGAGCTTATCTCTACCTTTGTCTGCAAAGGAGAGCCACAAGATTGCTGCCCACTGCTCCTGAGGGACCCTCTGTACTTTACAGGCCCTCTCTAGAGCAGTTATCCATTTGTGGATGTCATCCCCACTCTGGTAGGGAGGGACAATCTTGCTCAGGTTTCTATGGTCATAAGACCTTTCCCTATCTTTGGGGAAATTGCTGCCACCATGGGACTCTAGTCCCAACTTTTGTCTCTCTCTATAGAGATCTAGGGACTCCCTGTCTATAGCCAATTGCTGTTTTCTGAGTTCAAGCTGGGCTTGCTCATACTGAATCAGTCTCTTCCTCCTCTCATGAGAGGATTCCCTCCTATGAGAGGAGACAGAGGTCCCTATTGAGGTGTCAGAGTGGTTAGACTCCTGAGAAGGAGACCTAGACCTTCTGGGCACACTCAGAACTCTTCCTGGGGGGACAAAGGGGAGGTCATTCTGACCCTCCTCCTCCTCCTCCTCCACAGGAGGAATTGGGTTTTCCAGGACAATGTCATTTTCACCTTCCTGGCCAGTTTCAGAGGGGGGGGCCTGGGTTTCTTCACCCCTGGCCCCTTCCTCATCTTCTGCCCCACCCTCTTTGCCTACCCCTTCAGACCCTATGGGTCTGCTGAGATCATCAGCTAGTAACACCTCCCTGAGGTGTTGGGTGCTGGCACTTTTGCCTGCCTTCAACTTCCTAGTATTGCATAATGCTCTCAATTCCAAGAATGGGAGTTTATCATACTTGGAGGGAAGAAGCCCACTGGCTTCTGGCAAGGACTCACTGGGTCCTGGCTTTGAAGACATTACTAGTGAGGTGTGGTGTATGCACTACCTACTCTAGTGTGGCCTACTAAACTCTCTTGAGTTGTAGAAAGGGTGTGCTATCCCTTAACACACAACTCTAAGTTCAGTAGAACTTACTGTATTACTAAGCTTGATTTATATGTACCTTAGGTACCCTTAGTGGTTTTCAGTTGATCAATTCAATTGAGATTATCTGGTAAAACAATAGCAAGCTGGAATCCCACACGCTGCACACCAATGTGAGAAGTTGGCCTGGCATATGCTGTCCACTAATTATAGTGGGCACCTTGCACCAGTCCAAACAACCCCTTATTGGAGATAGGTTAAAGACAACCTTTATTGAAAGCTATCCTAGTGGTAGCTATGGAGAGCAGCCTTCAGGCTAAGTCTTGAAGGAATGTAAAGCAGCTTGTTTTACCAGTCTATAATCTCTTGAGTGACCAAATGAAAGAGGACCACACCAGGTATATATTCAAAATATATGTATTTATTGCTAAACACACCCCTCTAGTCTCTTTATGAGGCTAGAGTTCGAAGTACATAAATTATAAGTTAGTTATCTACAGTAATAGCACAAATACACGTTTGAGCCCTAGGGGCGTACCAAACCATATACCAATAAAGTGGTATAAGAACCACGACTGAGCTAGACACAGGGCCTAGAGCCTGTAGAAGTGCTTGGACCACAAGGAACCACCCAAGGTAGTGACACAGGGGACCCACGGGGGACGCGTGCAGTGTATGAACACAGCCGCGAATCGCCGTTAACTTCTATGGGGAAAGTCGCGATTTGAATTTAAAAGAAAAGGGACACTTAGAGGAGGACTTGGAGCAAACCCTTTGAGAACTAGGCTGTTCTAGTGTCAATACCCACGGGAGCACCGGAGTACTCGAGTTACCTCACCCAGGGGAGCCGGGTGCATAGGTGTCTTTCGGGGTCGGGTTTCGTCGTCGCTTTCAATGGCGATCTGCTGCAAAGTGCTGCTGGCGGCCAAGTCGAAAGTGTTCGGGTGGATCCAAAGGTGGATCGAAGATCTGAAGAACCTGAAAGCAGAGGGGACAGAGTCTGGGTCACTAGCCAGTGACCAGGAAGGCGATGAGCAGATGCCCACCGATGTCGAGTGCTTCAGGTAGGTTGATGGTCGTCTTGACTCTTCAGCCACGAGGTCCAGGAGGCATCGACGATGACCAGGAGCTGGATTCGAGCTGTCCCACGACGTCTGTCGATTGCAGGGGTGTCGGCGACCGGATTGGACCCAACAGGTCTTGGCAACGGCAAGTCTCGTGGAAATGGAAGAAGGACGATGTTGCAGACCAGCAAGGTCTGAGGGACTCACCCAGCAAGGGTAAATCAGGGCACGCCTGGAGCAACCAGGGAGCCCAAGCAGAAGAAGATTGGCCTTCGGGAGGGCCTACTAGCCAACGGACTAGCGACCGTGAAGGAGCCTTGAGTCGACGCACGTGGAGCTAGCTCACAGGACACTCGTGGAGTGGAGGCCAGTGATCTTCGGTGCAGTTGGTGCTGGAGGCTGGGGCTACTCGAAGCCCAAAGCACGACTTCGTGGGAGACCCAGAAGAGGATGCACTTGCAAATGCAATCGGTGTCCAGGGGTCACGGTTCCACGTTACCCACGACAGCTACAGGCCTCAGCTTTGCTGGGGACTCAGGGCAGCCTCGGGGAAGTCTGGAAATCTACCTCTGGTGATGCAAAGACTTCGGCGTCCGGCGGGAGCTTCAGCGATGCAGACCGGACAATTGCTTCTTTGGTGCCTGCCAAGCAGGGGAGTCACTCCTTGACCCCAAGGGAGATTCTTCAGTCCTCTAATCTTAAAGTAGAGCGTCGAAGGTCCAGGATTCTGTGTCAGAGTTTCGTCCAGGTAAATCTAAAGTCCTAAGGACTGGGGTCCCATACTTATACTAAGGTAGGGGGTTGGACATACTCTGTGGCCCCACCTATGGGAGGGTCAGGGCAGAGGGGTGGTTACACCCCTTTCCCTTTGTCCAGTTTCGCACCAGAGCAGGGGCTGGAAGCCCCTGAGCCGGTTTGAACTGGGGTATGCACAGGGACACCAAATGTGCCCCCAGTGCAGGACTTCAAAGCACCAGAGAGTGCTCCCGCCCAGCCCCAATACACACTATCCTGTCTGGGGAGGTGGTTGCACCTCCCTGGGACAGGAAACCTATTGTCCAGGCCTCCCCTGCCGGAGTTTCGGTCAGCAGCAGGAGGCCAGACTCGTGTCTGTGGCAGCGGCATCCATTTTGTGATGCCAGGGCTCTGGAAAGTCAGTACCGGGTATACGGGTGTGTACATGTCTCTCCCTCTAGAAGGGTGGAATGCTACCCCCGCCGTCAGAACTGGTGGGGGGTAGTATTCCAAGATGTTTGACACCAAACACGACATGTTTCCGTGCAGCCATCCCAAAGTTAGCATTTAACGCGAGGTTATAATGCGCTTAAGAGTATATGGTCGGGCTGCACTACAAACAGCATCAGAGAAGGGTCTCCCAACGCTGCAGAGGGGCCCAGCTCATGCAGGGGCACCCTCTCACATAGGAACCACGCACTCTGCCTTCAGGATTGATAAGGCCTGCCATAGGAGTGACTTATAGGTTTATATGTGTGTATGTATGTAGTGATATAGGTAGCCTATATCACAGTAAGGGGTGCATGCACCACCTTACCCAGGCTGCAGTAGCAGACCTGTGGTGTCATTTTGGATGGCCTTCCAGGGGTGGCACAATACATGCTGCAGCCCCTGGTAGGCCTCTGAGGTACCTATGCCCTGGGTACATAGTATACCATATACTAGGGACTTATAAGGGCACTCCAGATTCCAATCAGAGATGTGCCTAAGGCACATGGAAACCATTTTAAAGAGGAAGCAGCTAGGCTGGGGTTCTGATTAGCAGGGCCCCAGCCAGACTAAGGTCGAAAAACAGTGAAGCATCAGCAAAAAGTGGGGGTACCCATGTGAAGCAGATCCTACTCTCCTACACCTAACACGCAAATAATGTTTTCTTTTTATGTGGAAGCATGATACACTGACATCCCACAAGAGTCAACACTAGAGGTGATTCAAGGCCTTTGAAGAGAAACTGGATGGCCACATTACACCACCCCGCAGTCAATTTTAAGTTACCATTCAGGCAGATGAGTTATTAGGTGTGGAAATGTTCCAGCAGTCTCTTTACAAATAGGATTCAATTAAACACAATTAACAAAAGCCATTAAAATCAATGAATGCCAAATGCATGTAGTCAAACAAATTGCCTGCGATGACAGCATTCCTCCTCTCGACCAATTACCATTTATTAAGACTGTTGACTGAGTTGCAAGCACCAATGCATCTCGTTAATGCCTGTGCTGTGTTTTGTGTTTATAGGCCTTTGACATTTCATTCTGTCTCCATTGACTTCACCCGGTTAGTTACCTATGAAAAGGTCTGTTCTTGAAAAGGGATGTTTCTAAATTTCTCATTAGGGCACCAGCCACTATAGGGGCTCTTGAAGTGGAACAATGGGTCACTTTGAAGTATGAGGTCAAACATTTTTTCCTGCATTCGAACTCCTCAGGGCATTCATTTAATCACTATAAATGCAAGATTTTGCTCTTTATTTCATTGCTTTTATTCATGTTACAGTATGATGTTTGGCTGTGGGTTGATAGCGTGTCAACAGCTCATATATTTAATAGAGTGATAATACAAAATTAGGTTAATAGTGCTGTAGCTTTTGTTCTCCATTTAAAAAAAATATTTTTAATTAATTTACATTAATATTTAACATAAAAATATGTTTATTCCTATATACTTTACCATGCGGAGATCTATTACAGTGCACAACTATCTATGAAACAACAGAGAACTGTAGATTAGAAGAGAGGTACAAAGTGAGGGTAAGACTCGCTTACAAATGGGAGGTAATCATTCGCTAGCATCCACTGGGGTAAGAAACTAAAGTAGTTAGGGGCCCATTACGATGGCGGGCGGACAAATTCCGCCCGCCACCGTAACAGTAAATGGGACCGACCGCCAGAGGTGCGGTGGTCCCGCTGTGCCCATTAGGATGCAACCGCCACCGTGGCAGTCGCAACCCGCATTGTTTACATTGCGGCAGGCGGTGCTGTCAGCAGCACCCGCCGCAATGTAAAAAATGCATGCAGTGCATTGGCATGCACAACGTGACAGGCACTGCACGGTGCCTGCCACCTTGTGCATGCCAATGGTACCCCAAGTGCAGCCACCCACCCCCCCCTAACCCCCCGGGGGCCCACTATGGGCCCCCAAAGCATTTCCCGTATGCCTTTCCATGCCAGCGATGCCGCCATGGAAAGGCCTTCACCGCCAGGCATCCTAATATGGATGGCGGTGTCTTCCAGACACACCACCATATTAGGCCCGAGTTCCGCCCGGCAGGCAATTGGAACGATTGCCTGCCTGCGGAAATGCGGCGGACGGTCTTTGCGTCCGTTGCTGTCCCCCCGCCATTGTAATATTGCAGGGGGTAAATGGAGGGCGGACGGGGAAAGATGTCGGGCGGATCGCCACCGCCGGTTGGGCGGTGGCGATCTGCCCGACATCATAATGACCCCCTAAGTTCTGGGAAAAATGTGCCAAGAAGAATAGGATCTTCAACTTCACATTGAAGTGATGGAGCAAACGTATGTGTCCAGCCCTTGCTAGAATTGAGACGCAGATTTATTTATTTATTTGTAGAGCGCAAACATTCATCCAAAGGATATCACGGCGCTAAAAGAGAGCGGAACACAAGTGAGGAGTTCTTCAAGAGGGTAACTGGTAACGGATGAAGCTTTGGGGAACAAATAAGTTTTCAGTTTTTTCCTAAATGCCATGTGACTATCAGATCTATAAACATATATTATTCAGCGCCAAGATTCTCTTGGGTGAGCGTGTGCTTTACAAATACACATGTTATGTTATCTTTGCTGCTAAGTAAGAGGTAGGGTGTCTTCTCTTCTTTCATTGTTGTGTTTCTATTTTTCTTTACTTTTATCTTCGTTATGTGTGTTGGGTTCTCAACCGGAGATCTTGATTTTGTCTGCTTAGTAGCACAGTGTGTTGAAGGTGACTTCTTTAAAATTGACACAGCCCATCATGAATGTGATTCATGCTTGCAGATGTTTCAATGTAGTTTCTGGAATGTGAATGGATGATCAGGTCATATTCCTCTAGGCCTTGATGAGTCTTCCTTCTGGTTTAGAGTAGTATTGATGCAGGGCTCATAGTAGGTCCTCCTGAGCTGGGCATTCATCTCGAGGCAGGCTTAAACATTCGCTGGCTTGTGTACCTCTGTTTGGTAGTCATGGTCATGCATATGGTTTCTTATGTTTTAAACAGAAATACAGCTGGTTATGAAAGCCACTGTATTTCCAATGGTTGAAAGTGACATGATTCATATTTTCAGTTCTTTTAAATAGCTACACCACTGCATGAAAGTCTACTGTTAAGGAGAGAGGCTGGTGTCTCCCAGAGGCTGATGTCTCCCTGGCTGGTTAACCCAGCCCAGATGCTGTCCAGGTGTTATACAATAAGATCCTTCACAGGGACTTGGAAGTTGAATATGATTAGCTTGGGGGTGGAGTTGAACCTGTTAAGGAGCCTAAGGTGGACCAGGCTGTTTGAACGTTTTGTTGACATTAACCTTGAAGAAGTTGACTTTTCCCATCTCTCTCACTATCTCTCCTTGCCTTTTGTCTCTTCTATTCCACTATACTTTTCTCTATCTGTCTTTCCCTTTATCTTTTAAACTTCATATATTGTGATTCTGCTGACCAAGAAAAATAGAATTTTAAAGTGCTACCTCCAGCAGAATTAATAAAATATGATGTATTTTAAGAAACTGCCCCGTAGAACAGCTTTTGGTATTTAATTCATATATGTAGGGAATCGCCTTTTATATGTGGACACCCCAGATTTTTTGCATTTGTATAGAAATTATCTTTGCTGATATTAAGACCTTATGCACAGTTACACTGCTATTGACTGCCACAATATGTGTGAGCCATGCCCTTTAAAAAGTACTGTAAATTTGGTTGAACCCAGTTGGGTTATTCTCCTGTCTAGTGAAGCTTTTGAAACTTGGCACTGGAATTGCAACAGTGGCTCAGAAAATAAATGTCATATTTGTACTGTAGTGAGTATTTAACCACTCACATATATGACACAAATGTCTGATTCCAGAGAACACCAATACGCTCTGGCCAAGATGCAGTTTCAAAGCACTGCAGTGTCACATGGCAAAAGGAGCCTTTTCCATGTAGGATACAATACTTTTATATTTTAGACAAGGTGATGCGTGTCTAGTAGTCCAAAAGTGCTTGGTACCTAATGAACAAAAAGGGTGCATGCTTCACATTGGGAAAAGTAATTCAACAAAGTAAACGAATGCAAAAAGTTGTTTTCATTTTGTAGGTAAAGCTACATTTTCCACGAAAATGATTAGATATGAATAAAGACATATTTTCCTGTCTAGGCATGGGAGCTTGCAGAGAGTTAATCAAAATTTATATTCCACTTCGTTATAAAAATCTAATTAAATGATGAAAGTATGTTTTTCATAACCCTAGTGGAAAAGTATCTGTAAGAAAATGTACGTTGTGCTGCCAAAGAGTAAACTGGTTTTGAACTCATTTGCATCTCATCTCTGCCGCAGAGAACGAATAAAATATCATTGGCTGACTTGATAATATCCTCCTGCCTTGAAGACAATGGCTTGGCCTCCAGCATCAGAAAGGCAGGAGTGGTGTTAACAGTGGGAAGTTAGCAGGAATTAGTCATCGGAATATGAGAGCCAGCTGTCAGTACAAAGGACAGCGGCATTTACAGCTTTCCTTTGTAGTTAAAATGTCAAATGGGGCTGTCAGGGGCTGCAACCATTCATCTGTAGGGCCATTGTAAACTTTCTGCGCCTGTACCCAGCAGTAAGCACATTTTATTTATAAAGTTTTGTATTGTATTGCGCGGACATGAACTTCACAATTTGGGTATGTAGGATACAATAGTGGGAAGAGAACATTTGTTACATATATGTGCAAGGCGCGAACATGACCCCTGTGGGTAGCGGAGCGCTTCACATTTAGGGTCGGACAGATACAGTAATGGGAGAAGAACATTCGATACATATATGTTCATAGCATGCTAACAATGTTATTCACAGGTGTATAACCATGTTATAGTCAATCAAGGCATCCGAATAAAGGGCAGTAATGAAGCAGAGGAGCCAAGGCCTTTAGGGCAGAAACTTGAGCATTAGGATTTTTTTCACTTCCTTTTTGAAAGAAATGGTGGAAGAGATTCAACGGACTTCCGGAGGAAGAGAGTTCCAAATCTTCGGGGCAATGCCTGAGAAGCCTCTGTTACTCGTTCTCATTTTGTGGAAAATCTGTGGTTTCAGGAGCATTGCACTTGCACTTCGTGACAGTCTGCAACACCCTGATAATTCTAGTTTTTGAGCCAGATAATGGGGGTCTTGTAATGAAGGGCTTTGTGAGTCATGCAAGCAATCTTTAACTGTATTCTTGCATCGTATGGCAGCCAGTTTAGGGATTTTAGGGCTGGGGATATGTGATCATTTCTTTTTGACCTAGTAATCTATCTGGCTGCGGCATTAATGGAAGCCCTTAGTAGGGTCAAGTTATGTTTGCAGAGACCAGAGAGCGTGAAACTACCGTTGTCTAGTCTTGGCAATACTAGAGCTTGTACCGCCAATTTGAAGTCTTCCTGTGGAAGGAATGGTTTGAGATTCCTTAGTATACTCATTTGGTGTTTAGCTCCCTTGGTTACATTGCTGATTTGATTCTTCATGTTCAAGTGCATGTCTAGTGTGATTCCGAGGGACTTAGCTGACTGAATAATGTGGGGGGAGCAGTTGAAGGCTGTAAGATGTTTCATCCAAAGGTCGAACTTAGGAATATGATTAGGGGGAGCGATGAGAAGGAATTCTGTTTTGGAGGTGTTGAGCATGAGGTAGTTGTCAGTGAGCCAGTTTTGAGTGTTCATCAGGATGGAGTTGAGTGAGATGAAGTCTTCAGGGGAAGTGACTTTCAGATAAAGTTGAGTGTCATCCGCATACATATGAAAAAGAATGTTTGTGGAGTTCAAAGCATTTGCTAATGGTTCCAGGAATAAATTGAAGAGTATGGGTGAAAGGGTAGATCCTTATGGAACCCCATAGTTACTGTAGAGGGATGTGATAGGGATTGATTCATCTTAACTCTTTGGGATCTGTTGTGGAGGAAAGAAGTAAACCATTGCAATACCGACCCTGATAGGCCCATCCTGTGTTCTAGAGTGGATAGCAGTTTGATGTGGTTAACAGTGTCGAAGGCAGAAGATAGGTCAAGGAGAATCAGGAGGCATGATTCATTTTGGCTAGAAATTTTAAAATGTCATCCATGATGTGAGTGAGTGCAGATTCAGTGCTGTGCCCTCTACGAAAGCCAGATTGATGATGATCCAACAGCTGGAATTTCTCAATGTGTAAGCAGAGTTGTGATTGCACACACTTTTCTAGAAGTTTTGCTAGCGTGGGGATGTTGGAGATAGGACGGAAGTTATTCAGATCAGAGCTGTCTACGTTAGGTTTTTTTAGAATGGATACCTGCGCTGCTTTTAGGCAGTCGGGGATAGTGCCTTGCAATAGTGAAGCGTTAACAATCTTAGACCATAAAGGGAGGATGGCAGCTTTTATTTCTTTGAAGATAGGAGGTGGTAGAGGGTCGCTGAAGTGGTTAGATGGGTTGATCACAAGAAGAGTGTTGTCTTTCACTGAGGGGAGTAAAGGTGTGCCAAGAGGCATTGTTCTTGGGGCTAACGCTAGGGGCGACAAGCCGCTCCTGGTGGGCAAGTGGAGCAGTGAACCCAGAAATTGGAAGAAGAACCCTCTTAGATTCTAGGTCGATATTGATGCTTTTAGTTTTCTCAGCAAATAAGGCGGCCAATTCGACGCATGTTGGAGAGCCATCACCAAGGTCAGGGCGGTTGGGTGCCTTGACCGATTGTTTATCAATTTTGAAAAGTTTCTTGGGGCAGTTTTTGGCTTAATTAAGTTGGGATCTGAAGAAGTCCCCTTTTGCAGTCTTCATTTTTGTTGTTGTAAGAATTCCTGACAGCTCTAAGGGGGTTTAGATGTTCGGTGGATGGCATGGATCTCCAGGATCTTTCCGCTGCCCTTAGGTTACGGCATTCCGAGTTTAGGTTGTCGTTGAACCAAGGTTTGGAGATTTTGTAGGAGGCATTTTTGTGTTGTAAAGGGGCTATAGCATCAATAATACCAGAGATAGAGGAATTATAGAAATCAGTGAGGACATGAACATCATTCATGTCTGTTTAGGAAGTCAAGGCATTTTTACAGGTTGCTAGATCTTCAGTGTTGATATTTCGGAGGTTCCTTTTCCATTGCTTCATTTTCTTGGGTTGGTCCCCCTTTGCAGACAACTCCCTGTTAATAAAGAAGAAGATGCAGTAGTGGTCGGACCAATCGCATGGGATAATGGAGTCCAGTGTGATGGTGTTACCTTTGGATATGATGAGGTCCAGAGTTGCACCCTTGTTGTGAATTGGGCTGTCACAGATGATTTCCATTAACTGCTCAATGAAGGAAAGATTGTCTCCAGGGGGATGGTAGAATGTGTGCAGTTTGTAGATACTAGTTCTAGCACCGACAGACGAGAGGAAACCTCATAATCATACAGAAGTGGCTAGAAAGAGGGACAATGCACCTCATGATGGAAGAAGGCTATGGCTAAGGCCCTTTTGACTGAAAGACATTGAGAATGGTTGTAGTATATTGATAAAGGAAGTGCTGAATAGGAGGTGGGCTTTTGTGAGAAAGTGGCCAAGTATAAGGAATCCTCCAGCGAGCCACCAGTACACAGGATAATACTACTATTTCACTGCTACCTCTTCAGAACATTTGTTTGCCTGGGAAAAATCTTGAAGGATGATGACTGTCTGACTGCTGTAAAAATGAGACTCAAGGTCTCCTGCTGGCACGGAGGAAGTGTAACTACTCTCACTGGGTCAAGCGGTTGTTACTGGCTTCAAGAAGTCCCAGCTGACTGGTCCAGGAGTTTTTGCTGGAGAAAGATATGGTACCCGCAAGTCTGCCCTGAAGACCTTAGGGCTTCAGTAAAGACCAGTAGAAACTTTCCAAGCAGATAGACAAAAGTGGGATATTTTTCACCTTAAAGTACTTAAGCTTCCGAAAGACAGCACAGCCCAAACAGGCAAGAATTGTGTAGTAATATACACCAAAAATATAGTAATATAGACCATCAACAGGGATGATAACACAGGCCTTTATAGGTAAGCCCAACACTCAAAGACAGAGTGCCCCTTTCACCGGTCAGCAGGCTACTGCCGACGAACGGAGCCCATTTATGCCAACACAATGACATTGGAACATGGAATTAAATAAGCACACATTCGTTAAGGAGCAAGTAATCCCATTATAACACATCCCCTTCCATTCCCACAGATAATTCAAAACGTCATAAGATAAAATGTAAACATAAGAAAAAGGAGGCAAAACACAAATCAATCAAATAGTTGCAATTAAAGGACATTTTAAATGCAAAAGGGAGGAGGAGACGCTAAGGGATGAGATGTTACATTCTTTCTCCCTCCTCCAATGAAACATGCACTAAGAATACACATAATGCACTCCATAACCAACCTATTGAACAAAGGCTTGTAAATAGGAGGGTGGTCTCCTGAACCTAGGAATCCTGCTAGGCTGAAACCCAGAAGCATTGTTTGCAGTTGAATTAATACCACTCCTTGCCCTGGAAGTATGAAAGCCATTGCCACCACCCAAGCGAGGGCCACTTGAGTGTCCCATTTCATCATCTATCATCAACATGTACCCACTACACCCGTCATCCTAGAATCCGTCCTTTGCAAACCCACATGAGGCATACTAGACCACTCTCCTAAGGTTCCAACGTTCACGATTGGTTAACACCACATGCCATCTAAACACACTCCTAACCTCATACGGTACATGGAATTTACTTAAACCTTTTGAAATTCTTCCTGGTCTGAGCTTAACCCAATCACAAGGGACAATTGTAGATTTCATAACAACATCTGGAGAGCTGCTAGGTACTACATTCCTCCCTTCAATTAAAACTCGCATCCATGAGGGATTAAGCTTGGAAGTGGGTTTCCTACCCCTCATCATATAAAAAGGCACCACTCCAGTGACTGAGTTCTCGATTGTGCGATAAGCCCAAACAAGGTCAGAAATGGTGGCCTCCTCACTTAATCTGTTAACCCCCGCTAATTGTAGGGCCCCTTTAATCATGCAATTAGCCCTTTCCACGATTCCATTGGCCTGGGGATTATACAGAGCGGTGCGTGAATGTCTGACACCACATGACACTAGAAAAACGTTCACTTCCTCAGACGTGAGTTGAGTCCCATTGTCAGTAATCAAGACCACAGGATAACCTTCCTCTCTCAATACATCTCCCAACACTGCTATGGTGGCTCTGGTAGTAATCACAGAAAAAACCTTTACCACCACCCATCTTGAGTGAACATCTAGCCATGGCAAAATTACTACTCTGCCCCAATCCTGACAAAGGCCTAATGAAGTCAATGCGCACAGTGTGCCATGTGCCTCTAGGATCACCAGTGCAACCCTAGTCAGACTGGTCTTACGTAGGATGCGGAGGGTGTGGAAGCAGGAAGACGAGACAGAGTTGATCTGGCGGTCCATTTTGAGCTCGGAGTCCAGGATGATTCCGAGGTTGCGTCCGTGGTCCGTGGGGGTTGGCGGGTTTCCGAGGGCGGGGGGCCACCAGGTGTCGCTCCAGGCATCGGGGTTTGGGCCCATGATGAGTACTTCTGTTTTGTTGGTGTTTAGTTGTAGGCAGCTGTTTTTCATCCATTTGGCGACGGCTTCCATGCCTTCTCGAAAGTTGCGTCTGGCGGTGTTGGGCTCGTTGGATAGGGAGAGGATGAGCTGGGTGTCGTCTCTGCGTATGACACGATGTTGAGTCCGTAGGTTCTGACGATGGGGGCGAGTGGAGCCATGTAGACGTTGAAGAGCGTCGGGCTGAGGGAGGAGCCCTGGGGGACTCCGCAGGTGGTAGGTGTGGGGTCCGAGAGGAAAGGGGGGAGTCTGACCCGCTGCGTCCTGCCGGAGAGGAAGGAGCGGATCCAGTCGAGGGCCTTCTCCTGGATTCCTGCATCATAGAGTCTGCGTATTAGGGTTCGGTGGGAGACTGTGTCGAACGCTGCTGATAGGTCGAGGAGGATGAGGGCTACTGTTTCTCCTTTGTCCAGTAGGGTGCAGATGTCGTCTGTTGCGGCGAGGAGGGCGGTTTCCGTACTGTGGTTTTTTCTGAAGCCGGATTGGGAGGAGTCGAGGATGTTGTGTTCTTCAATGAATGTGGCGAGTTGGATGTTGATGGCTTTCTCGATGACTTTCGCTGGGAACGGGAGCAGGGAGATGTGTCTGTAGTTTTTGAGGTCGGTGGGGTCCGCTGATGGTTTCTTTAGGAGGGGGTTGACCTCGGCGTGTTTCCAGTCGTCGGGGAACGAGGCGGTCGCCAGGGAGCGGTTGATGGTGTGGCGGAGCATGGGTGCGATGGTGTCGGCGGCTCTGTTGAAGATGTGGTGGGGACAGGGGTCCGTGGGGGCCCCTGAGTGGATTGACTTCATTGTCTTCAGTGTGTCTTCGGTGGTGAGGGCTGTCCAGTCGTCAATCGCTGGTTTCCGGGTGTCGGGGGTGGTTGGTGAGGGTTCAGTGTGTTGGTTGTCTTCAGTCGAAGTTGTTGTAGATGCTCTTGATTTTGTGGTGGAAAAAGGTGCTGAGTTTGTCGCAGAGGTCTTGTGAGGGAGGGATGTCGGTAGACTCGCTAGTGGGTTGGGCGAACTCCTTGATGATGCTGAAGAGTTCCTTGCTGTTGTGCGCGTGGGTGGAGATTCTGTCTTCAATCGCTTTTTCCTCGTTTCTCTGATGAGTTGATGGTGGGCGTTGGTGGCGGCTCTGAAGTTGTCGTGGGCTTCTGTGGATTTGGTGTTCCTCCAGGCCTTTTCGAGGCGGCGGCATGTGCTTCTGGACTCTCGAAGTTCGGTGGTAAACCATCTGGCTTTCTTGGCACGGGTATTGTTGTTTTTCTTGAGGGGGCTATGGTGTTGGTGCTGTCCGAGATCCATCTATGCAGGGTTCGGGCTGCGGTGTTGGGGTCGTCGTTTTCCGCGATGGTTGGGGTGGAGTTGTTGAGTGAGGAGGTGAGCTGGTCGTCGGTGATTTTGGTCCAGTTTCTTCGTGGAAGCAGGTGCTGGTGTCTGTGGATGGTGGGTGTTCTGGAAGGTGAAGTGGACCGCAACGATGGTCGGTCCATGGGAGTTCGGTGGTGTGGCTGAAGGTGATGGAGTTTCCTGTAATGAAGAGGGGGTCGAGGGTGTGTCCTGCTGAGTGCGTGGGCTCGGTCACGATCTGGCGCAGTCCAATGTTGTGGAGGTTGTCCAGGAGGGATGTGGTGTTGGGGTCCAGTTGGTTGTCGAGGTGGAAGTTGAGGTCTCCCAGCAGGGTGTAGTTGGTGGATGCAATGGCCTGCGGGGAGATAATGTCCGTGATGGAGTTGGCGAAGGGTCCGCGGGGTCCAGGGGTCGGTAGATGAGGGTTCCTCGGAGGGTGGCGGTGGGGCTGGCCAGATCTTGAAGTGAAGGTGTTCCATCAGTTCTGTGGGCTCGTCAGGGAGTGTGCTCAGGCGGAGGCTGGATTTGTGGACGATGGCGATTCCTCCTCCTGGGCGGGTGGGGCGGTCCTTCCTGGAGATCTTGTATCCTTGGGGGATGGCGATGGCGATGTCCGGTCCCGAGGTGGTGTTGGTCCAGGTTTCGGTGGTGCTGTCGAGGAGGTCCCAGATTTCTGTGGCGTGTTTGTGGAGGGATCGGACGTTGAGGAGGATGCATTGCAGGGTCTTCGGTTCGGTTGTGTTCTTGTGGGCGGGTTGTGCTGGATCCGTGTTCTTGGCGGTGCTGCAGGTGTGTCGGCAGCGGTGACAGCTGAAGGGTCCGTGGGAGTCGGCTGGTGATGCTAGCTTGCAGTTGTTGTTGCGGCCTGGGTTGAGTGTGTGGAGTGCTGCTGGGTCGTAGCGTTGGCGGGCGGAGGTCCAGGGTTCCTGGCGCTGGTCGCAGTCGGGTCGCGGATGGGCGCCGCGCCCGCAGCCCGCGGCCTCTGCGCCGCCACACAGTGGCCGCCATTAAGTAGGGGTCGGGGAGGGCTGGACAGCTGGGAGGCGGGAGCGGGGAGGGGAGCTGGATTGGGCCGGTCGCGCTGGGGGGGAAGGGCCGCGGGGGCAGCAGCGGCGGGGAAAGGTAAAGGGAGGAAATAAGGGATAAAGAAAAAAGGGAAAATAGGCAGAAATAAGGCACAAAAGAGCAGAGATGCAGAAAGGTGAAAGATAAAAGAGGGTAGAAAAACGAGTGAAAACTAGTGAAAGGGCAGAGCGAGAGGAAGGGAAAATGAGCAGAAATAAGGCACAAAAGAGCAGAGATGCAGAAAAGTGCAGAAAGGTGAAAGATAAAAGAAGGTAGAAAAACGAGTGAAAACAAGTGAAAGGGCAGAGCGAGAGGAAGGGAAAATGAGCAGAAATAAGGCACAAAAGAGCAGAGATGCAGAAAAGTGCAGAAAGGTAAAAAGATAAAAGGTAGAAAAACGAGTGAAAGAGCAGAGTTAGAGGAAGGGAGACAGAGGTCCACTGGACCACCAGGGATGAGGCGCAGGGAAACCTGTGGGTGGAGGAGGGCCTCGATCACCAACACTCGAGAGTGCAGGGGCAGGGGCAGGCCTCACTTAATGGTGGAGCTGCGAGGGTGGGAGAGCAATTTCACTGACAATGAACACCTTTAAACCCATTCAACCACATCATTGTCAATAGCTGGCCACCAAAACTCCTTCCACAACAGTTTCTTCATAACAGTTTGTCCAAGATGCTCCTTGTGAACAATGTCAATAAGTTTCCTATGCACCTCCCCAGGGGGTATAGTTCTGTTGCCACACATGACCAAGAGGTCTCCATTTACAGAAAGCTCATCCAACACCTTACCAAATGGACTTAGGGTGAAGGCAAAGTACTCTCCCTCCTGCCACCTTTCCTTATTATTTCAATGACTTGCTCGCAAGATAGCCTAATGGCCCTTCTCTCTCCCTACATTTTCCCTCACTTTCCACTTTGTGTTAACAACATAAGGCCTTCTTCCACCACACCAGCTTTACATTTGAAATAGGACCCCTTTTAATTTTTTCCCACACTCCTGCTTGCGTCTCGTCAGCCAGCTGTGTGGTTCCAGTCTCCTGCTCCCATATTCGTCCATTCTCTCCCGGTGTGGTATCTGACTATTATTCCCATACTCAGCCTTCTCTCCCTTGCTCCTCCTCTTTTTGCCCGGCATCATGGAACCTCCACAGGATGCTAGACAGAACCACTCACTGTCCTTCGCTGGTCGCAATTCGTTTAATTTCGACTTTCCCCCCAAGCTTTCCAAAAACGCGACAAAAACCTTCAAGCACAAAGCTCTCAAATCTCATCCTGAAACACTCTTTCTCGATTACTATTTTTGCATTAACAAGGGTACATTAATTAATGACCTTATCTTCTTCACCTTTCGTCGTGCTCAGTGGAGAAAGGCCCTATCCTCAGTTCTCAAACCCACCACCACCAAGAAAATACCTCACGGTCACAAACTAAATATTTCACCCTCCCCTTTTTACAAGGCAGAAGCGACTATCTCCATCTATAATACTGGCATAGTGCTCATTCAGTCTTCTAACCGCAACCTGGAACTTTTTGACAATGTCTTCCCTTTCCTCAAGGACAAACTCAACACTGACTTTACCTCACCCCACCTATCCCAACTACCTACGGATCCCCCTCCCAATAACATACACTGCCCATCCATTCCTATCCACTCGTCCTCCTACTGCTCGCCCCGGACTGTTGCCCACACTACCATACCTGATATCTCATCATCTCAGAACAGTACCCCCACTCGGATTGGCGCCGACCATTCCTCCAACACTCACCTAGTCAACCCTCATATCCAACCTAATAACGAAATAATTCACAACACGGCTCCCTCTCAGCTTGGGATACACAGCTCCCCCAGTCAGCGAACCACTATCACTACACATGCAGGGGCTTCCACAAACCATATGTCTCCTACTTCCTCAGCCTTTACATGCTCCTTCTCTGACATCAATACTTCTGAACAGCAGCCTCTCAACATTCTCTCCACCTCTTGTCTCCACGACCTCTCCTCTTCGCGTCCCCTCACTCATCACATTACGGTGTCTGACCATAATCCCATCACCTTAGGTAGGGATACTTCTAAGACTACTAACTATTGCTCCAAACCAAAGAACCCCTCCGTCACATACAATATTTTAGATAACTCCCCTCCCCCATCACTTCTCTGCCGTAACACCACCCACAATAATACCCCAATACTCTATTCTACGCTGGATACTATACAATCTGATATACAGTTGTTGCGGGCTGATATCCTTAGTCTTCTACGCATCACCTCTAATCTAGAACTCAATATGTCAAACCTTTCGATCTACCACCAGCACTGTAATCTTCCCTCTCCCACTCGCCCTCCCACAGTTAATGGTGCATACTCCAGATCTCAACCTAGATGGAGATGCAAACCTAATCTAGACCACTCCACCCGACCCAACAGGCTTGTCGAATACCTTTCGACCACAGATATCCTTTCCCTTCTCTTGCTTTATGATCCCACCCACCAAGTCCCACCTCCAGTTAGGATTCAAACCATTATCACCCAACCGCAAAGGTTACCATATACCAAACCCAGACTCATCAATAAATCTAACCTCAAACTTGTTCCCATCTCACACTCTTCCACTACCATTACCAAAACCAACCTAAAATGCTCACTACTCAACTGCAGATCAGCAGTGAAACACGCGGCCGACATACAGGACTTATTACTCAACTTGGACCTGGATCTACTAATTCTCACTGAAACTTGGCTAAATGATTCCTCTTCTACTATACTAGACATCCTGGTTCCACCCAGTTACTCTATCATCCGTCAAGATCGCGCTATCCGTCTTGGGGGCGGTATTGCTTGTATTTATCGATCAAACCTCTCTGTCAAACAATCACTTTCCTCTCCAACATCTGGCTGTGAATATATGATGATCAATATCTCTACCAAAGACAACTCCACCTGCACTCTGCACACTTTCTACCATCCCCCAGGTGATAATCTTACCTTCATTGAACAAATCATGGAGATCATCTCCACCAACCTTACCCCATACAACAACCAGATTTTCCTAGGTGACTTCAACATTCACTGGAATGACACTAAGGATCCACTAGTGAATTGCTTTAAGGCTTTCCTCCAGGACCTCAACCTGACCCAAGTCTGTAATCGTCCTACTCATATAAAAGGGGCCATCTTAGACTTAATCATAGCCAAGGAAAATACCATACTATTGGATTCTATTTCACCCTGCGACTGGACCGATCATCACTGCATCACCTTCTCCATTGTTGTAAAGGCAACCATCCACAAAGGCCAGCCTGTGAAAGCTAAACATTGGATCAGAAACACCCTCAATCTCAATCCAGACATGATATCTGCCACCAGCCTTAACCTCCTGTCTCCTCCCACTGATATGGTTGATGCTCAAGACCTCACTAAGCACTACCTTAGCTCTATGTCTAACATCATGGACTCCATTGCCCCCAAACAACTAAAGAGAGTCCCGATAAGTAAAACCAATACCTGGTTCAACTGTAGCCTTAATGAGGAACGCCTTGCCCTTAGACTTGCAGAAAGAGTGTGGAGACAGACCCCATCTCTTTCAAACCTTAAACTGTTGCGTAAAAAAGAAGGAACTACAATAGGTGCATCAGAAGTGCCAAATCATCATTTTTCCGTCAGCAACTGGACACAGCCTTCAACCGTCCAAAAAAACTCTTTGAACTAGTGAAACAACAAACTAATGGAAAGCGTAAATCCTCCACATCTGACACTACAACCCTACCTAATTGTCAAACATTTTCCTCCTTTTTTTCTGATAAAACTAAGTCAATTGACAATGAGCTCCGCATTGCTGTGAATTGTTTACCGCCTGAAACCCAGTCACAATGCACCTCCACCTCGCAGGAAATTTGTCCTAGCCACCTTCTCTTTAAACCTAAAAACAATGCCTCGTGGTCCATCTTTCAGACATTTGAGGACACTGACATCTCAAAACTACTGTCTTCCACTAAACTTTCCAACCACTTTAATGACCCTCTCCCCTCCAAATTCCTCAAGGAAACTTCACACCTCCTGATACCCCTATGGACCAGAATTATCAACGCCTCTCTTACGCAAGGCACCATGCCGGAATGTCTAAAAAGTGGACAAGTCACACCTATACTAAAAAAGCCAGACGCGAACCTCTCTGATCCCAACAATTTTCGCCCTATTTCGAGCATCCCAACCTTAGCCAAGCTCCTGGAAAAATGTGTTCATCAACAACTCTGCAATCACATTGACCAGCACCAACTCCTCGACCACTGCCAATCTGGTTTCAGACCAGGTCACAGTACTGAAACCGCCATGGTCCACATTGTCGACGATGCTTTACGCTTTCTCGATCATAATGAATCCTGTCTTTTAATCCTTCTTGACCTATCATCAGCGTTTGACACAGTCAAACATGAAACCCTCCTGAACCTCTTAGAACTTAGGATGGGTCTCTCTGGCACTGTCTTAAAATGGTTCTGCTCATTCCTACAAAACAGATCTCAACGAGTCCTAATCAATCATGACTTATCCGATCAGACACCGGTCACTATCGGCGTTCCCCAAGGTTCTTCACTTTCGCCCACCCTGTTTAATCTTTACATGGAACCCCTAACTGAAATCCTCAAACACTCCAACATCTCCTACCATATGTACGCTGATGATACGCAATTGTACATGAAGATTACCTCTCCTAACGACATCAGCACTCTGAATAACATCTTGAACAAAACTCAACACTGGTTAACACTTAACCACCTCAAACGTAACGCCCTCAAAACTGAATTCCTATTAATCTCGCCTCCCAACACCACCTCTAACATCAAAGACTGGCTCCCACTACTCACCGCCTTGAACTGTACCCCACATATTGTTGATTCAGCAAAATCCCTAGGAATAACGCTAGACAACAACCTCTCCATGATGAATCACATCAGCTCCACAACCAGAGCGGCCAATTTCCATCTCCACATCTTAAGAAAACTAAAGCCTTTCCTGCCCAATGCAGATCTCAAGATGGCGGTTCAGGCTCTTGTGATCTCCAAACTTGACTATGGGAATGCTACCCTTGTTGGCCTACCGAAAATAAAACTAGCACCGTTGAGGGCTACCCTCCATGCTGCTGCACGGCTCATCACAGGTGTAAAGAAAAATTATCACATCACCCCAGCCCTCCACTCTCTGAACTGGCTACCTTATGAATCTAGAATCTACCTAAAAATAGCATGCATGACATACAAAGCCTTCCACCACAACACTCCTCGCTACCTGGCTCAGAAACTGGTGCTATCCGGAAGGAATAGAGCTTCTCGTAGTACATGCTCCCTACTGCTGAAACCCCCAAAATTTCACAAAAAGAAAACCTATAAGAGATCTTTCTCTGGAATTGCCCCAAGAATTTGGAACTCTCTTCCCCCAGAGATCAGGACCATCCCTTCATTCGTTCTTTTCATAAACAAAGTAAAAATGAGACTGCTGAATAATGTCCTTCCTATCTGAGGCGACTATCCATGCCAATTTGATTTCTTTGCTGGTGTTTTCACTATGTCTCTTTGTATTATCTTTTCATGCTGTATTGTCTATATTTTGCTCCTTGTATATTTAATGCTATTTATTAGGTTGTACAGCGCTCTGACACCAACATTTTGGTCATGTTCGCGCTTTATAAAACTTTATAAATAAAATAAATAAAAGACTTCTTTCAAAACCTCATCATTACTCATGGCAACAGCCCATTCCAGTTCCGTCACAACTCCTCCACACCAATGAACAACATCTCCCATGCTGGATATCACACCATCAATTTCACTGCGAAATACTCCCTCCTCATCACCAATCTCCAATATAGTGGCATGCCCAAGAGACAATCAGCCAGAACATTCTTGCAGCCCGGTATGTGTTCAATGCAATAATAAACTCCTGTAAAAGTGAGGCCACTCTGGCCAGTCTCACCGATCCCTTTCCTGTTCCTCCGGGAGACAACATTTTCAAAAGAGGTTTGTGAGCAGTGCGTAACGTTATGTGGCAAACCCATACAAATGTTCCAAAATACTTAATGCCCCATGCTGCCGCCAGAGCCTCTCTTTAAATTACTGCATAATGACGCTCAGTGGAAGTTAATGAGCGTGAGGCAAAGGCAACAGTCTTTTCAGTGGAACAATGTCTTTGAGACAGCACCACACCAATCCCTGTGGCACTTGCATCATCTGTAATAATGTTTTTTTTTTAAATCGCAAGGCACCAGAATGTTCGCTTTGCACACTTCTACTTTAATATTCTTGAAACAACTCTTCTGCTCACACCCCCACTCAAACCTCCCACCCTTCCTCAACAAAACTTTCAAACTATAAGTCTTGCTTGCAAAATCCCTTATTAATTTTGCATAGTATTCAATTAACACTAGAAACAAGGGCAGCTCCTCCTTATCTCTGGGCATTGGAGCAGCCCTGATTGCAGACAACAAATCTTGCTTAGGCTTGACCCCCTCAGTGGCAACGATTGTCCTAAGTATTCAATTTGTTCCACCAAAAATTCACACTTTTCTCATCTCAAGGTTAAATCAGCCTCAGAACGACAATGCAGCGCCATTTTCATGGACATATTATGGCTCTCAACCGTGTTTCCAAAGACTAAGGTGTCATCCTGAAAGTAGATGATGTTGTCCTAACCCCTAAACACCTCAATCATCATCCTCTGGTAGACAGTAGCCACTAAAGACAAACAAAACAGCATGCGGGTGAATTGATAGGTGCCTTCCATGGTGATAAAAGCTGTCAAGGGTTCGGACCTATCATGCAGACAAATTTGGTGGTAGGAATGTCTAAAGTCAAGTTTTGAGAAGAGCCTTCCTCCTTTTAAAAGTAAAATAAGATTACTGATATTGGGAAGAGGAAAACTGTCAGTCGCATTGTTCTGGTGCAACCCCCTCAGGTCCACAGGGAACCTCAGATTACCGTCTTTCTTCTGTGTGATGACCACTAGGTAAACCCAGTTGGATGTCTCAATGTGCTCAATGATACTATGTCAAAGCATTTCACCCAATTATTTTTTACCTCCTCCCTCACCAAAATTGGTTCTTGTCTGACTTTGCGTTGCATGTTTCAACTTTATTTAATGGAAATAACTTTTCAACTTGCCCATTCCTTCTGTGAACACTCTCTTTGCCCCTTGCAAAATGTCCTCCATGGTGGCATCTTCAACCGCCATAACCTGAGAAGGTGCAAGTGGATTAATGATAACATGCAAATCAAACTGATGGTACCATCCCAGAATGGGAGGAACTGATTCAGCCACATACACCTTGCCCTGTACGCTCCTATCCTGATATGTTATAACTGTAAGCAGATGCCCAATACCAATTTGCTCTCCCTGATATTCACCGGCTTGATATCTCTAGATAATAATCGCACATTCGGCCACTTTCTCATCCACAAACTTTTTGGTATGATAGTGTAAAGTGACCCAGAATCCACCATTAATTCCACAACGTTGCCATTAATGGCAAATTCTACCTTTGGACCCTGTGACCTGCCAGCAAACTCTCCTTCACAAACCTCCCCGCTGACACACAACACTCTATCAAAGAGAATGTCACCACCCACTTCAGACCCTTCATCCATCACCATGACCACTTTGCCCTGTGGTTACTTTCTTTTTCCATGTACATAGGTGCAAAATGCCTCTTCTGTCTGCACCTCCTACACTCCTTTCCAATGGCATAACAGCTCCTGATGTTGGAGTAATGATAGGAACTACCACACCTACTGCAAAACTTAGGGGCCGATTCCGATTCGGGCCGGAAAACTCTCCGACCGAGCCGGACCCAGAGAGATTTCCGACCGAATCGGACTCTGGCAGTCCGACCGAACGAGTACGATGCGTTCGCATGCTATCGTACTCGATTCGGTCGGACTCCCATTGAAGTCAATGGGAGCCGGTTGTACAACGTGTCGCGGGCTCCCATTGACTCAATGGGTGCGAGGCGAGACAAGGCGCCCCCTACAGCGGGTACACGTCGAAGCGCATCGTGCCGTACATGCACAGGTAGGGGGACCCATGGGTCCCCCTGTGTGTGACTCTCGCGCGGCTACGCGTACAGAGAGTCCGACACAGACCCCCAAAGTCCGGCTTCGACAGCTCTTTTGAGCCGGACGGCGCGAGTCGGTCGGACTGCTCGCGGCGCGCATCGTACTTGCCCGGCCGGGGAACGTCTCCATTGCGTGGTGCGAGCCGTGTCCGTGCGAGTCGGTCAGAGCGTGTTGAAGCCGCGTACGAGTCGGTCGACGATTTCGCGGGCGCTTGCATCGTACTCGCTCGGCCGGACCTGCGTACGAATCGGTCGGGAAACAGGGCTCCGAATCGGATCCGGTAAAGCCGAATCCGATTCAGAGCCCTACCGGCCGAGATCGGAATCGGCCCCTAAGTAGTGTATTTACCACTAGTGGAAGATTTAGACATGTTCTTGATCACCCCCCCCTAGACATCATGGCAACCTCACCCCACTGTCGACATCTCAGCTGATCCCTTTCAGTTGTTCTGTCCCATTTCTATCATACAATATTCAGACTCTTCCACAACTTTCGCTATCTCAATGGCATCTTTAAAGATTAATCTTTAGCAGCCCACAGTCTCTCCTGCATCTTCCAACTTCTACACTGAACAGTGAGTTGGTCGCTAATCATCTCATCTTTCATGGCTCCAAACTTGCACTTGACTGACAGATAGTTCCCTTAACCGTGTGATAAATTCATCTATGGACTCCCCTGCCCTCTGAGGGATCACTGACAGAATATCGAGTACCAGAAGATCGAGATACAAAAATATCGGGACATAAATATCGTTGTCAAAAATATCGACCTCTTATCTTCATAATGGTAAGCACACAAATATCGAAAAAAAATATTGTTGTTAAAAATATCGAAGTACAAAATATCGTTCTTTTTATATGTATAAAAATAATGTAAAATAAATTAAATAATACATTTAACTTAAAAAAATATTTAGATTTATTTGTAAATTTTAACAATTATAAGTAATAAATGTAATTTAAAAATAAATTAAACATACATATATAAAATGTAATATATATATATATATTTATTTACTTAAAATTATTAAAAAATATTAATTTTAATTAATTATAAAATGTTACAAATATATTAAAAATTTAATATTTTTTAATCCTACATTTTACACTACATTGAGTATAACAGTAGGGAAAGTGTTGGATAGCGTAGGGGAAAAAATTACAATTCCCACTCCAGCGAGTGCAACAGTAGAGAAAGTGTTGGATAGCGGAGGGGAATAATTTACTATTCCCACTCCAATGAGTGTAACAGTAGGGAAAGTGTTGGATAGCGGAGGGGAAAAATTACTATTTCTACTCCAGCAAGTGCAACATTAGGGAAAATGTTGGATAGTGGAGGGATAAAAATTACTATTCCCACTCCAGTGAGTGCAACAGTAGGGAAAGTGTTGGATAGCAAAGGGGTAAAAATTACTATTCCCACTCCAGTGAGTGCAACAATAGGGAAAGTGTTGGATAGCGGAGGTGAATAATTTACTATTCCCACTCCAGCAAGAGCAACAGTAGGGAAAGTGTTGGATAGCGGAGGGATAAAAATTACTATTCCCACTCCAGTGAGTGCAACAGTAGGGAAAGTGTTGGATAGCATAGAGGAATAATTTACTATTCCCACTCCAACGTGTGCAACAGTAGGGAAAGTGTTGGATAGCGGAGGGGATAAAATTACTATTCCCACTCCAGTGAGTGCAACAGTAGGGAAAGTGTTGGATAGCGGAGGGGTAAAAATTACTATTCCCACTCCAATGAGTGCAACAGTAGGGAAAGTGTTGGATAGCGGAGGGGAATAACTTACTATTCCCACTCCAATGAGTGCAACAGTAGGGAAAGTGTTGGATAGCGGAGGGGAATAATTTACTATTCCCACTCCAATGAGTGCAACAGTAGGGAAAGTGTTGGATAGTGGAGGGGATACAATTACTATTCCCACTCCAGCGAATGCAACAGTAGGGAAAGTGTTGGATAGCGGAGGGGATAAAATTACTATTCCCACTCCTGTGAGTGCAACAGTAGGGAAAGTGTTGGATAGCGGAGGGGTAAAAATTACTATTCCCACTCCAATGAGTTCAACAGTAGGGAAAGTGTTGGATAGTGGAGGGTAAAATTACTATTCCCACTCCAGTGAGTGCAACAGTAGGGAAAGTGTTGGATAGCGGAGGGATAAAATTACTATTCTCACTCCAGTGAGTGCAACAGTAGTGAAAGTGTTGGATAGCGGAGGGGTAAAAATTACTATTCCCACTCCAGTGAGTGCAACAGTAGGGAAAGTGTTGGATAGCATAGAGGAATAATTTACTATTCCCACTCCAACGAGTGCAACAGTAGGGAAAGTGTTGGATAGTGGAGGGGTAAAAATTACTATTCCCACTCCAGTGAGTGCAACAGTAGGGAAAGTGTTGAATAGTGTAGGGGTATAAATTACTATTCCCACTCCTGCGAATGCAGCAGTAGGGAAAGTGTTGGATAGCGGAGGGGTAAAAATTACTATTCCCTCTAAATAAAATTCAAATTTAAAAACAAACAAAATATCAACTACAATACAAAATATAATAAAAAAGCCAAAAACAAAACATATATAAGAATATAAAAATTTACAAAGCATAGAAACATGTTATAATGTAGAAAAAATCTGAAATTTGCATAAAAAGATTCATTTTTTTAATTTAACAAAAAATTAACAAACAAATAAATATTTAGTAATAGAAATTAATTGTAATCAAAAAAAATATTTATTACATAAATGTAATATTTATTTTCCTACTCTATAACACCAGAAAATTTACAACACACATCTAAATTTTAAAAAAAGTGTACCTCCATAATTAACACAATTAATTATCAATTAAAACAATAATTTATAATTAAAAAACACGTTTAAAAAGGTAAAAATTAATGTACTAACCAAACGTTACAGCTATAGACCCTAAATCCCCAAACAAAAAAATAAACAATTACTAAAAATACTTATCAATTAATAAATTAATATTCATGATCAAGTGATGATTAATTAATTTAAACTAAATTACTTTTCACCCTCCACCCTAATAAACACCAAAACACACACCTAAAAATATTTACACAATTTCCATAACTAATTTCTACATTAATAAATTAATATCAATTAACAACAAATCTATTAATTAATTTTAAAAATTTTACTTCCCACCATTTACCACTATAAACCCCACAACTCACACATCAAAATAATTACACAATTGCCATATTTAAATTTTAATTAATTATTTAGCATTAATTAACAAATAATTAATTAATTATAAATAAATTACCTCCCACCATATTCCCCTATAAATGCCACCACCATTTTCTTAAAACTTGACACAATTAACATAATTAACTAACAATTAATTAATTAATTAATAACAATTAACAAGCAAAATATAAATAATTATTAATACATTAATTCACACAACACTATAAAATAAAATTACAATAAATATTATATAGAAATATTAATAAATGTATTAAAATTAAATTACTTCCCACCCTACTCCCCTATCAACCCACAACCTGCTCCTAAAAATATAACACAATTAACATAATTCCCAATTAATTAATAATAATTAACAACCAATTAATAAATAATTAATAATAAATTAATGTTCCACAATTAACAATATAAAATATTAAATAAATAAATATTTAATAAACACATATTAATAATTTAATTATAATTACATTACTTCCCACCCTATTCCCCTATAAACCCACAACCCGCTCCTAAAACAAATGACACAATTAACATATTTACCAATTAATTAATCAATAAAAATTAACTGCCAAATATTAATGAATTAATAATAAAATAATTCCACAATTAACACTTTAAAATCAAAATTAAATAAATGCTAATAAATAAAAATTAATATTCAATTTATTATAATTAAATTACTTCCCACCCTATTCCCCTATAAACCCAAAACCGCTACAGAACTAAGACGTAAAATTTAATTAAAATAAAATTAATAACTTCTAAAAATGTAACACATATATTAAAAAACAAATGCAATACTTAGACAAATAAATAGAGCACATACATTTAAAATACATACTAAAATACATAACACTAACTAAAAAACGATATTTTTAACAACTATATTTTTGCAAACGATATTAATGACTTCGATATTTTTGAAAACGATATTTCTTACCTTAAACTCGATATTCTTGACCACGATATTCTTGCAGTCGATATTTCTGTATCTCGATATTCTGCACTCGATATTAGTGCAAGTCGACATTTCCAACTCCATATTCTGACTCTTTACCCCCTCTGAGGTTGTGTGTAAAATTTGTATCTTCTCGACTACATTTGTACTCTTTGCAAACCTCAACTCTAATCTCCTTCTTGCTTCCATATACACACCACTAATGGCACATCCTGCTTGATCAGCAGCTTTGGGCAAGTACTTAAATACTTGTTGCCCCTCTTTCCCAAGCGCACTCAATAAAATGGCCCTCTTCCTGCTGGTTGAAAATTCAAAACAATCCAATGCCTCCAGATAGTTATCGAAAACATCTACCCACTCCTCCACTCAATAGATGGAGCTCTGGGCTGATCTAGAAATAATGTTGGCGGTGTTATAGCTGCTAACTCCATACTGCGAGTACTAGTCACCTAAACAATAAGTGGATCACACACTAAATATTTGCATTTACCAGCAAAAAGCCCCTTCAAATAGTCTTGATACAGCAGTCACCAGAAAGACAAATACTATCACTTATGCACCAATAGCATGGGTGATAATCCTCCTGTTAGTCACTGATTTCCCTTGGAAGATATCACAAAGTCATGCAGCAACCACCTGGAGAAAACAAAAATAAATAAAAACACTTTCACCGATGCACCAGATCCTTGTGTGGTGCCTCTTGTTACCTGCTGATTTCCTCTGACAAGTAGCCCTCAAACAGAAGCATTCTTTTCCATCCACATCGTTATGTTGCGTTACAGGTGTTTTCTATGTTGTGGTGAGCCTTCAGTAACAAGCACGGAGCCTCTAAGACTTTATGCGCTCCCAGTTACCACGTAAACGCTGCTACATGTGATGTTTCACCAATCAGGACTCCACAGCACTATGGAAACGCTGCTCCTTGTGAGGTTTCACCAATCAAGACTCTGCAGCACACACATGTGCTGTAGAAAGCACAGCCCCTTATGACAAAGCATGCACAGCGTGATGTATTTGCAGACATGCACTCGCGCTGCTCATCCATTTCTTGAGCAACGCCCAGGCCACGCGTCGATCCACACAACCAAGACCACAGCGTGCGGCACAACCTTCGAATCCCCTCAGGATACCAGGTACGCCATGATAAACCGCCACTGCTGGAATGCGGCACAGACTTAGGTTTCCACGTAATTAAAAAAAAATGAAAACCCCACAGTCAAAACAGCCACCCCGGCTCTGGCCCAGTCATTAAGTGATGAACACGGCCAAGAGTTATTGTAGCCACCCCATGAGGAAAGCGCTTGCACTCCGGGCACATGCTGCACTCCCCCTTACTTGGTAGCATGAGTCACCAACACCATGCCCTTTGAGTCCTTCTCCCTGCTGCTCGACCAGCAAATCGTCACCAAAATGTAGTAATATACACCAAGAATGTAGTAATATACACCTCCAACAGGGATGTTAACAAAGGCCTTAATTGATAAGCCGAAGACTCAAAAACATAGTGCCCCCTCCAGGGGTCAGCAGGCATCTGCCGGCAAATGGAACCCACTCACTCCAACACAATGACATTTGAACATGAAACGAAATAAGCACACATTCGGTAAAGAGCAAGTAAAACATAGGCGCCGATTACGATGGCAGTGAGACCGCCACCGACAGCCCATCGTAAGCAAGTTTCCCACCCGCCATATTACAATGGCGGGCGGTTTGTTGGCGGATGGAAAGACCGACCGCCACGCAGCCGACTGGCTCCCTGAGTTCACCGGTGCGTCGGAGGGAGTTGTATTTTCTAAAATGGTGCCGGTGCCTGCCAGGCACCACTGTAGGAATTACAATGTCCCTTTCCGTCTGCCTTTTCATGGCGGGTAACTGCAAAAAGGCAGGTGGAAAGGGACTTTGGGGGCCCCCTTGACCCAAGCTGTGGATTGTGGGGGGCACCGATGGTGCCTCCCTACATATCCCTGCACTATGTGGCAGGCACCACATGGTGCCTGCCACGCTGTGCAGGGATATGTTATGTATCCCATTTTTGCATTGTGGCGTGTGCTGCAGGCAGCAGCACCCGCAGCATTGCAAAATATAGGCATTGTGACCGCCGTGGTGGCGGTCGCATTGTAATGCCTCTCTCGAGACCCCCTACAGCCTGTCGGTAGGTCCCGTTTACAATAGGGTCCGCCATCCTATTAAGCCCCATATTTCTAGTTCAAGCTCAGTGGTTCCTGTTGTGCTGAGAAAGGCTTCTGTAAAACGTGGTTGTGATGGTATATGACGTCCAGAAGTCGTACCTTGCCCTCTGGTCGATTTTAAGAACCAAAAAGTGACTTGGACTGGGGCAAAGCAGCAAATTTATTACAGGACAAAGAGACCATGTCAGGTACAGAATCGAGCTTTGTTTCACTCATTGCGTTTGAAGTCAGAAGCAGTGGCTTTAGTGAAAATCTCAATGATGGTGTTGGAAAGATCAACTATTGCCCCTTGGAAGGAATTTGACTACCAATGCACCCACTAAAAATGATGACTTTCATTGGCCTGTTTGCCTTTTTTAGCTAACTAGTCATTAATAACTGGGACAAGCCAAAACCACCTGGAACCAGGAGCATATAAACAGTAACACAAAGAATGGTTCCGGATGGGCAACAAATTTAAAACTGAAAATGTGTCAAAGTGGTTATACCACAAATGAAACAACAGAAATGAAAATAACGGGGTCGACTTGTATCAATAATTGTATTAAGCACTCACGGTCGTCCTCCTCAGTATGCTGACTTCCGTGCAGCCCTATAAGTACCCATTTGTTTTTTAAAGTGTTTATGACCTTTAATCCTTGCTCGGATTCGGTAACTTACGTTCTCTTTGTTAGTTGCTCCTGAATTCTTCAGGACTTCATTATTGAATCCTTTTCAAATACTTGGCACCCGGCGGCCTGGTAGTGGAGTAAGTTTGCTTACCTCGGTCGAGTTCACATTCACTTGAGCTGCTCTTCTTTAATTGACTTTTTCCTTTTTTTGCCACAGTGATTAATTCTGATCCGGTCTTCTCCATGGTTCGTGATCTGTAAGTAAACAACACATTCAGGAATTCTCCTGATGTATCTTCCCTCCTTTTTCTTTAAATCTAACTCCTGGTCCTTCATTTTTTGGCTTGCAGATTCCCTGCTCCTACTTCTAATGGAAACATGTTTTTTTTATGTTAATTGATTGATTAAACTGTTATATGTGGTAGAATGAGCTGCACATTTCAAAGTAATGAAATAGATGCCTTCTGATGTGCAAAAGAGGTCTGTATATCAGCATTGTAATTAACTATTCAAGTTATAGGCATTAAGAGCATCTTTATTCTGTTTTCATTTTTTATCAGGCATTTTCACCTGCTTTAAGAAGATGAAATGTCAGGAACCGTGGTTTTTCCAATGTTCTTGTAATTCCCAACGAGGCTGGTAACTCACATTACGGGCCGCATCAGAAATGATAGCCAAGCCCACTAATAATGACTTCCTGAGTATCTTCTTTGTAATCTTAGGCACCCTTTGTGCGTAAATTGAAAGTATATTCTCTGGGATAGACATTTGCGGTTGGTCCCCTAAAAGTATTTCCATTTTTTTTTTAAAGTTTGAAAAATGAGTTTATTGAGAGCATAAAAAACACAGGGATAAGGAACAACATATTACAAGTAATAAGTCATAGGTTATATGTAACTAAACAATACAGGTCATGTATGACAGAAAAAGAAAGTTTAGTAGTACAAGCATAAGAAAACAAATGCAATATATATCATTTACACACAGAACTGAATTAGCCAGCAATATATTTAAATATGTCAACTGGAGATAGAAGGAAAGTCAAGGAGATTGAAGAACTTCCTGTTGGGCGGGTGTGCGTGCAGAGGAATGTTGTGCGCTGTTGTCTAAGAACCGTGTAACGGGGGACCATAAGAACTGGCGTTTCAGAACTAGGGACATGGGGGAGATGTAACTTGTGTCCAGTCTATGATTGTAGCAAACCGCATATCACCAAGCTTGAAAATATAACTTAGTAGAGTCCTTCCAATTCTTGGTGATCTGATGGAAAGCCGCTGCCAACAATATATCCAAAATACGAGTGTCATATAAGATTGAGCTTCAAGCCTCAGATATGCTACTTAGAAAGATGGTAGAAATAGAAAAAGGGACTGCAGTATGAAAAATTGAGTTGACCTGAGCCCAGACCTGTGTCCAGAAGCGCATCACAGAAGGGCACATAAAAAGTAAATGTCGTAGATCCGCCTGCGGCAAAGAGCATGTCCAACATGTGTCCGCTGCAGCTGGGTGCATTGCCTGCAAGAGAGTAGGAGTCAATAAGAGTCTGTTATAAATAAAGAAAAGGGACTGGGTGGTATTTGCTGCCCTAGATGATTTTCAGATTTTACTCCAAATTTTTGCCCAGAGAGGAATTGACAAGTCGACCACGAAGTCGGACTCCCAAGCCAACTCCACCTTTGTCTTGGCTCTATTAGAATCGGAAGAAACTAAATGGGAGTAAATGGTAGATGCTCTTGAGGAAGAGTGCCACAAAGTGAACCAGAGATTGTTGGTGGATAATGCTGAAGATAAAGAGAGTTGACTTTGTTCATAAACGGTACAAAGGGCATTATGCAAGACTCTATATTCATTCATTCAATAATCTTTATTCGGTTTGAAAAACCATAAAAGATACAAGATAACAACAAATAAACATTATAAAATACCACAAATACAGTGAACCCTTCTTTAAACAATCATTATGTACATTTTCAACTTTCATTTAGTCTAAAAATCAAACTTGGTAAAATCAATTAAAATTTACTAAAAAGAATAGATGTTTTTCGGGTCTGTTCTATTAAAACCGAGGGTTTAAAACTTCCAGGCAGAGAATAAGGTTCACAATTGCTAGAGCATTTAGTTTAAGACAAACAAAAAGAATCTTGTTCATTGCAAGGGTTTTAGGTATGGTTAAAATGCAAGTGCTAACAAAGTGCAAAACTTCATGTAACTCCTGGATAATTCTCATAGTCTCTGCCCAGGAGAAAAAAGTGCAAATGCTATAAAGTGCCAGAGATATGTATAGTTTCTAGTTACTCCAAGATAGCCTCTAAATAAGTAATAGATAACCAATAAGAGCTATTAGGGTGCAAATAAGTACAATTTCTAAAACATTTCATTTAAAACAAAGCATGTAGCTCCTAGATAATTCGTATAGTCTCCGAGGGATGAACGTGCAAGTGCTATAAAGTGCCAGAGATGTATATAAATACTAGTTATTCCAGAGTAGCCTCTATTCAATTAGTAGGTAACCACTAAAAGCTTGTAGGGTGCAAGTAGATACATATAAAGATCTCATGACAGGGTATTACATTAGAATTTCATGCCTTTTTTTGTTCTTACTAGATTACCAGCAAATAAAAATCTACTGACACTAAAGACAATTTTCTGGGTAGTGTCAGTTTTTAAAACTCTTGTCACATCAGAACATGATCTAATTCCCAGGTTCCGACATATTGGCTTAATCCATTTTCGCCTTGGAATATCATATGCTGGACAAAAAAACAATATGAGAAAGTCATTTTCTGGTGCGTTAGATTGACACAAGCGACAGCCATTGTTATTGGACTCACCATTTTTACAACCCTGTTAGAACTGGGGGTCTCTAGTTGGCAATGGTTTGCACCTTTGTCCAAATAGGGACCCTTGCTTCTAGTCAGGATAAGGGGGAAACACTCCTAAAATAACCCCTGCTCACCCCCTGGTAGCTTGGCACGAGCAGACAGGCTTATCTCAGAGGCAGTGTGTAAAGCATTTGTGACCACATACAGTAATACAGTGAAAACACTACAGATGGACACCACACAGGTTGTTTATGTAAAAATAAGTAATCTTTATATAGACTTATCACAAGACCCAATAGCAAAAATCCACAATACTGTAATCAAAAATAGACTTAAAATGATAGAGACAGTTCACGTTATCTTCAAAAATAGGATAGTCCCTCAAATAAAGCTTGTAGCAACAAATAACTCCACTTGGAGTTATCACGACGTCGTGACCGGTGGAAATCCCAAAGTACGGCGCCGACCGCGAGGTGCGCGGCGTCGGGCCTGGAGTCGAGCAGACCCACAAAGAACAGTACCTGGAATTCGATGAAAACAAAGACGGTGCACGGCGTCGGGGAGGTGATGCTTCGTTGGCGCCGGCGGCGTCGGTTCCTTACGACCCCAGGGGAGGTGATGTCTCGGTTCCTTACTGCAGCGCAGGGGAGGTGAGGCGTCGGTTCCTTACTGTGTCGGGGAGGTGACGTCACGGATGGCGGCGAGGCGTCGGTTCCTTACGATGGTGCGGCGTCGATGGATTCGGGGGTCACCCACGTCGAGGATCGGCTCCGCGATGATGAAGCCCTGGCGTCGGTGAAGTCGGGGCTGCGGTGCAAGTCGGGGCGGTGCGTCGTGCTCTTCACGAGCGGTGCCCACGGCTTCGGTGCAGGTTACGGCGTCGCTCGCCGGCGTCGGTGTTGCAATTTCCCTCTGTTAGCAGCTAAAACAGCAGTTCCAGATGCAGGCAAACAGAAGGGGTGAAGTCTTTGTGTCCCTGTGACTTCAGGCAGGAGGCAAGCTCAGTTCAAGCCCTTGGAGATTCCCTTCTTCAAGATGACAAAGCACAGCAAAGTCTTTTCTCCTGTCCTTGGCAGAAAGCAACCACTGCAGGCCAACCCCAATCAGCAAAACAGCACAGGGGCAGTACTCCTCCTTCAGCTTCTCCGGTTCTTCTCCTTGGCAACAGGTTTCTTGATTTCCCAGAAGTGATCTAATTTCCTAGGGGTCTGGGTCCCCTTTTTATACACCTTTTCCCTTTGTTCTCTGAAGGCAGAGAGGCCTCTGCCTAGTCCAAAACCAGTTCTGGTCAGTCCTGGAGCACTTTGTTTTTCTGACTCCTTCTTTCCTTTGTGAGTGAGGGGCAGAGCCATCAGACGCCCGGCAGGAGGTGGAGCCAGCATTGTGGAAGGCAGGCACAGCCCTATTCAGACCCAGGTGCAACTCCTCCCTCCACTCTGGATGCAGACCTTCCTATTCAGCCCTGTGCTGACTCACCCTGTCTCCTGTAGCCACCCCCAGCCCCTGTCACTCAATCTCTAGACAAGGAATACACAACCTAGCAGAGGCAGGCTTGGAAGTTTAGGCAAGAAAATACCCACTTTCTAAAAGTGGTATTTTCAAACACAGAATGTTAAAACCAACTTCACTAAAAGATGTATTTTATCATTCTGAGTTCAGGGCATACTAAATTCGTTTTTCTACCATGTTCCCTGGGTCAGTTCTGACTATAAGGTGTAATAGTCAGTCTGCCCATTCTGGCCTATGGGGAGCAGGTAGCCTTGCAATAGTGAAAAACGAAAATGGCTGTAATTCACTATTAGGACATGCCACACACACCAGGGCATGTCCTACCTTATACTTACAATGCACCCTGCCCTAGGGCCTACTTTAGGGGTGACCAACATGCAGTAAAGGGAAGGTTTAGGGACTGGTAAGTGGGTGCACTCACCAAGTCGACATGGCAGTCACAGACTGCACACAGGCTCTGCAATGGCAGGCCTGAGACACATTTTACAAGCTGCTTCTGTGGGTGGCACAACCAGTGCTGCAAGCCCACCAGCAGCATTGGATTTACAAGCCCTGGGCACACGCAGTGCTGTACTAGGGACTGACAAGTAAACCAATCATCCAATCATGGAGTCACTAATCCATAACACAATTTACAGTAGGGAGCACTTGCACTGTGGCACTGAACAGCAGTGGCACAGTGCCCAAAAGCATCTAAAACCAGCAAAACATAAGAGGCAACAGCAAAAAAATGGAAGGGAGACCCACGCCAATGGTGCCAAGTCTAACAAACCCCATTTGGCTGTATTGGAGTGCACTTGCAAGATACCATAACGGAACTTCATGTACAATGATTTTGCGAGTTGGTGTTGAACTTCGTCCAGATATGGCTCGAAGAGCGGAAAATGTTTTGATAAAAGAAACTGATGCGTCAACCTACCAACTGCAGAACTATGGGAAAAACTATTTTGCATGTATGCCCAAAATGTACTTTTCAGTATCTTTTTTGCGGAGGGTGTCATTAGAGCAGGGGTTCCCCAAAAGTGGTTGAGCCCTAGTTTGCAGAATCATATGCGCGCATGTTTGACCCACGGAAGACAGACAGATTGATCGAGTCCTAGGATCTCTTCTAGTCCTTCTTTATACCTAGCTAACTCTGAAGTGCTCCATAGGTGCACCCAGAATAACAAGGCTCTTAAATTTGCTTGATGGTCTAAGCGCTTTAGATTCAGATCAATGATAATAGGAATCATGGGTGTTCTTACAGGAAGGCGTAATAACATCCTAAGAAACTTGTTTTCTTCCCCCACAAACGTATTCCTGCAAGACGTCCCCCAGAGTTCTGCGTCATATAGGGACACAGATTGTGCCCTGTATGTGTATACTTCAAGTGCAGGAGATACAGCCTTAGTAATATAATTCTTATTTTTTTTAGTATTGGTGCAGAATTCTGGATCAAAATGGTCCTGCTTCTTTGCAGATGTGGGGACCACATCAGTTTAGTATCTAATGTATTACCTAAATAGTTCAAATTCGGCACGTACTCTAGCCTCTGTTCTAGGATGGTAATGGTCTTCTTGAATGATTTGTGCGGTTTAACTGCCATATATTTTGTTTTATTGGAGTTAATTTCTAAACCTTTATAGCACAATAGTCACTAAATGAATTCAATAGATTTTGAAGGCCCTTCGGGGTTTGTGAAATTAAAATAGTATCATTGGCAAATAACAGGGCTGGAACAGGCACCCCACCTAACTTCGGAGAATTGTGTCCATACCCCAAGAGATATTCTGGGGCGCCGTTTACAAATAGTGAGAAGAGGGTGGGTGCCAACACACAGCCCTGTCTTACACCCCTCCTTATGGGAATTGCTTCAGTTAATTCTCCCCTTGGTCCCCACCTGACTTTCGCATAGTTGTCTTCATGTAATGATCCTCGGGTACGCCTTGTGTTTTTAAAGAACTCCAAAGCAAATTTCTGGGGATAAGGTCAAAAGCAGCCTTCAAATCTATAAAAGCTATGTACAAGTGCCCTTTCTTTAAAACAGTATATTTCCAACCCATACAAAGAAGTCTAAAAACCTGATCCATTGTACTAGTTCTAGCTCTGAACCCAGCCTGGTATTGTGATAAAATATTGTTTCACTCTAACCAGTCATTAAGTTTTGATAAAGGCTGTCTTGCTTAGATCTTTTGTAGGGTGTCAATAAGGCTTATGGTGCGATAATTGCCGGATCTTGACGCTCCCCCTTTTTAAAAATTTAAATAATTTCAGCCCCCTTCCAGGACTCTGGTAGTGGGGCTCCTGCCATCACAGCTTTGCAGAGAAAATTGATATAAGGCCCCCAAACAGCTTTATCATGTTTCAACAGGTTGCCTGGAATTTTATCGGGGCCTGGTGCTTTCCCTGGCCTGACAGCATCTATAGCTGCCAACTTTTCCTCTAAACTAAAAAATAGAGTCGAGTTTTGTGCCATTTTGGGAGATACAGGGGTGATTTGCGTGGTTCTATAATAAATATTAGTTGTTTCACTAGTAACCTCAGCATAGAGCCTCGTAAAATGGTTCACCCAAGTGTTTGGATCCAAGGAAAGATCCAAACTACTTCTTCCTGTTTTATTTTCTTTGGCTATTAGGCTCCAAAAGCCCACATGATCCTTAATTTTAGCTGCTGTAATCAACTCAGACCATATGCTGTCATCCCAGTTTCTCTTGGTTTGGGTTAGTAACCTTTTATACCTTGCCCTTTTATCTCTCAGTACCTCAGTATTATTAGATTTTGCTGCCAATAACAGCTCCGTCTTTGCTTTGCGACATTCGCTATTGTACCACTGGTTAGAGCAAGTAGTGATCTCTGATTTCCCCATCTCGTTGTCTCTGGGTGCTTTTGTCATGATCAATTTTAGTTTGTCTATCACGATTTGGTGTATATTTACTATGGGAATTTCTGCCAGGGGCAATTCAATATAAGGAAGAATGACTTCTGAAAAGATGTTGTTTATTTTTGTCATAGTCTCAACTTTGCCCACTATTGATGGCCATTTCAGAGATCTTCGATTGTTACTGACTATGGGTTGGGTTAAAAATGAATCATTATCATTAATTCTCCTACTCAAGGGTTCAAGGAGAGTACCTACTATTGTTAGACATAACGGAAGATGATCGCTGTCGTCTCTAACTTCATTTTTGATATCATACATGCTGGACCAGGAATTAACTGATACCAGTATGTAATCAATACCACTCTTGGCAGACCCCTGATAAATGTAGGAGCACTCGGTCTGTCAGATGGTAACCTGCCATTGCAGGCCCTTAATCCCTGCCCGGCAACTAGTCGAAAGAGGTGTGAGATCCAACCTCTAACGATGGTATATTCTTTGTCATATCCTCTTCTTCAAAGATATTACCCAGTCCTACTACGGGTACAAATTTTATATTAAAATCACCACCTACGATTATTATGGCCCCTGGATCGATTGTACTTAAAAACATTTCCATCTGCTCTATCACTTGGGTTTCCTTGCTAGAGGGACTTGGTCTGTTGTAGATGTTTAATATATATCTTTCTGTTTTGTCTTTGGTTAATACCTTTATCCCAAGTATGTCTTGTGAAGGGATGACCAACCTTAACGTTTCTACATCTAAAGTGATTTTGATCCATGTGACAAGGCCACCAGAAGGTCTACCTCTAACAGAAGGTGTAGCACAAGTGCTAAATGTTTTATACCCATGTTTATGTGGGGTTTCAAGTAAACAAGTTTTTTGTAACAGGCAGATTTCACTGGAGTTGATATACTCCTGTCATTCTAAGTCTTTTAGTTTCCGTTTCAGGCCCGCTATGTTCCAGGATACCAATTGTAGTTGGGAAGGCTGTATTAGTTCTCTCTGCGGCTGGAACCTACCTTGATCAGAGTCAGTCCCTCTTTCTCCCTTATCTAAATGTGTGGTATTGAGAGGGGAGGTTAATGGATTTACCCTATGAAAAGTAGGGGATCCCTCACTTTGATTAAATGAGAGAGGCGGCATTGGCTGTCAATCGACTGCCTCCAAGTTTTTGTATGAAGCATCAGAGTTAGAAAGTTGTGTACGATTGACAAAGTTAGGGTGGCTCCCTTTTAGTGTTTCGCCAGGGTTATGTAATCTAAATCTCACCGGACTGCAATGGTGTGGTCCTGTTCTCAGATCAAGTGCAATTAACCCATCAACTATGTCTTTTGTTCTTAGTGTAAGTAGTATAGTGTCATAGGATGAGTTTTTACTAGATAAGCATTCCACCTCCAGTAGGTCTGAGTGTATTACCGATAAACAATCGCGTTTACATCAAATCCAATGTATGACTTTGTTTTTCCACGACTCTTCATCCTCCCTATATGAGGAGAGGGTGAGCTTTGGAATATTAGTCATAAACACTCTCCAACCAGTTTTCCTATATGTGGTATTGGTCGGCCTATATTTCGCCTGGTTACTGGATGTGTAACCCATGTAGGGTGCGGCTTGGTAATCCTGCTCCCAAGCTCTTTTGGCCCTACCCATACTTTGCCAATTTGCAACTCCCCCTCCATTGCTGTTACTTTGTGCGTTTTTATAGATGGTGTCCCTCTGTCCTCCCGACCTCCATGAGGCCGCGTTCTCTGATCTAACTCCTCTGGGAGTGCGAAATGATCTATTTTCCCAACCATGTTCAGCTCCATTGATCTTACATGGTAGGACTAGTTTTGGGCCTCCTATTTGTTCTTCCAATTTCCCCCCTGCCTTAATTGGGTCATAAAGGCTCTGTTTATTTAATTCTAGAGAATGAGGTGCAGACTGGTTCTTCGCACAGCTCGAACAGAGTTCGCCCGACCTACGAGTATCATTGGAACTGGTTAAATTACATTCGATTGCCTTGAGGTTAGTGACCTCTTTAGTTAGTGAGTCTACTCTAGCTAAAAGATCTTCTATCTGTTGCGAGCTTCGATTAATTAGAGGGCTATTGGCTTGTGTTACAGGTCCTTTTGAAGGGTCATGTAGTTCCCTAGGTGTTCCATATGTGTGGTCAATGTGTTGTGGTGTACTCTATATTTGTTCTCAAATGTTAAGGGTAAATCTAATCTCTGGGAAACTTGGGAAAATGGTAAGAAAGCATTGTGCTCAAAAAGTTGGTGCACCCAGATTAAACCTTTGTTTCTCCAGGATTTCCAGTAAATGGGTTTGTTATTAACTAGTATATCTCTGTTGTGCCAAATGGTAGATCTAAGAAAAGTATCCATGTCTGTGGGAGTGTTATGAAGAGTGGAATCCAATAATTTACATGCGTGCTTAAGAATAGGTGTCGAAAGAGACTGTGGCTTACGAGTGAAGGATAAATATTCCTTAAAAGAGAAGGGGAGGAGAAAAGATTTCTCCACATCCATCCATAATGGGCCCACCGTCGTGGAGTCAGAAAGCCATCTAGATGATTGATGTAACAGAAAAGCATTATGATAATTGGGAAAGTCCGGGAACTTAACTCCTCCCTCCGACTTTGGACGAGTTAATTTGAGTAAGGACATGCAGGATTTTTTATGATTCCAAAGGAACGATATGAGGATAGAGTTAATCTTCTTAAAATAGTTAAGAGGTATGGACACCATGGAGATTAGATATAGTAAACAATACAATGGAGCTCAGCATCATTTTAATGGTATCCAAGCGACCCCAACAGGAAAGATGGAGAGGGTACCATCTAGCCGTTAAAGTGGTTAACTTGTGTATACATTTTTCTAGATTTATAGAAATTGAAGCAGGGGTGAACCATAAACCAAGATATTTAATGTGATGAGGGTTCCACGCAAAATTAGACATGGTAAATTCCTCCCTAAAAATAAATTTAGTCAGGGGCAATATTTCACATTTCTCGTTGTTCAGTTTATAACCTGAGACATTGCTGTATGAGGCAACTTCTTCAAAATGGCTGGGAGGGACGTGAGAGGTAGGGAGAGGAACAATAGGACATCATCAGCAAATGCTGCAAATTTAATCTGTAAATCATTAAAGGGAAACCCATGAGTGTCCAAATTCTGCCTTAAGCGAGAAAGAAAGGGTTCAAGTGCCAAATTAAAAAGAAAGGGTGAAAGCGGACACCCTTGGCGTACACCCCTTCCCAAGGAAAAATAAGAAGAAGTAAGGCCATTAGCACATATAGCTGCTCTTGAGGCAGAATACAGAAGAAAAATGAGGGAAATACTTTTTGGGCCAAACCAACACAGAGTATGAAAGAGAAAGGGCCAGTAGACACGATCAAACGCTTTCTCTGCGTCTAATGCAATCGCCGCAATAGATTCAGTTTTAGTGGGAGATTTGGAAAGAATATTAAAAAAAGATGAGTGTTGTCTGAAAGATATCTTCCTTTAACAAAACCTGATTGCTCCTTATCAAGCAGATCGGGAAGATGGGAGTTGAGTCTCAGGGCTAAAGTTTTAGAGAATATTTTATAATCAACATTGACCAGTGAGATTGGCCTGTTGTTTTGGCAGAAATGAGGATCCTTACCCTCATTGGGGATAAGGCAAATTAAAGCATCTAAAAAGGAACCAGAAGAAGAGTCGGAAAGGGAGAAGGAGGATATGAAATTAAGCAATTTGGGGAGGCGTAGCTTAGTAAAATGCAAGTAAAATTCTGCAGTAAAGCAGTCAGGACCAGGGGCCTTATCTTTTTTTGGAGTGTTCAATGCAATGTGTAACTCAGATTGTGAGAGATCATCTTCCATCAGTGAGAGGTCAATACACTTATCTGCAGGTCTATGAATAGAGGAATGAAATTGAGCGATATTGAGGTCAGAAGGCACATTCTCAGGCATTTACAAGGATTCATCATATCGAACAAACTCATCCAAAATCTCCGAATACTTATATCGCGGCGTTTGAGTTGCGTCAATAATAGATTCAATATTAAATTTGTTTTTCTTAACCTTAAGGTAATTCGCAAATAATTTGCCTGCTTTATTCTGACCACCATAACATTTTGCACTAGATTTCAACAAAAACAAAGAGGCATTTTCAGTGGATTCTTTGTTAAACTGGAGTTTAGTACGAATGAGTTCAGATAAACAATCTTTTGATTTGGAAGTGTAAAAGGAATGTTTCAATCTCTTTATCTGGGCTAAAAGGTCCATTGTATGAGTACATGATGCTTTCCTCTTCTAAAAAACATATGAGATAATAAAATCACGTGCTGTTGATTTAAAAGCATCCCAAATAATATGAAAACACAAATCATCTGTTTGGTTAAAGTGAAAATAATCTCGGAAAAACAACTGAAAGGAGGAGGTAAAATTAGGATCTAACAGGAGGGAGTTGTTAAAATGCCACCTACAGGGAGTACGAGAGCAGAGAGGCAGATCCAATTGAAGGGAAACAGGGGCGTTATCAGAAATTAAAATTGATCCAATATCTACCGAACGTTGAGACCTCAATTATTTTTTTGTATCACACAATATCTCAATATTGTGTGATACAAAAAAATAATCAATTCAGGATTGAGTTTGATGAACAGGGGAGAAGTAAGAGTATTCTCTCAGGGGAGGGTTACAAAGCCGCCAAGCATCTACGAGCTTCCATTGCTTAATGGTTTGGACAAAAAATGCATGGGTACTGTTTGGTATAAAAGTAACCTTGGAGTTACGATCTATAAAGGGATCTACTATCTGGTTACAATCACCAGCCAGAATAAAATTTTCTTCAGGGTATTTAACAAGAATCTGATTCAGGTCAGACCAAAAATGGGAGTCATTGACCGTAGGGGCATAAATATTTAACAAAGAGACTGGAACGTTCCCAATTGACAAGTTAGTATACAACCATCTACCGACATCATTAGATTCCTGGGAGAGCAGCTTAGCAGACAACGATTTATGACATAGTGTAATAACTCCATTCCTTTTACCATCGCCAGGAGAAAAAAGATCTCACCTACCCAACCTCTTTTTAGTTTTAGAGACTCCTGCTCTGTAAGGTACGACTCCTGAATCAAAGCTATACTGGCACCCAGATGTGCCAAATGGGATGAAACACGTTGGCTTTTGATGGGGAGTTTAAACCTCTGACATTCCAAGAAATTAATTTTAAGGACATAAAATTCTTTTGGAAAGTAGATAATGTAGCAATTTATACCAAACAAGAAAAAGAAAAACTGTAGACCACAACATGACACGTATATAGCAAAAATCCCTAAAGCATAGATAAAAAAGGACTAGTTGTAAGAAAGAAAGAGGAAGAAGGAGGGAGGAATAGAATGCTAAGTAAGAGAAATATCGAGAGAAAGAAAATAGTCCATACAATAAGAAGAAATACAGTGATGACAAGAAAAATGACGGGTAAAACATACCTATGAAGAGCAGTATCCAAGGAAGGGTTGGGGGGGGATGAGGCCACATGGAACAGATGGTACGTCTGGAGTCAATGAGGAGAGTACGAGAGGAGCACAGCACATATTACATAATACGGGGAAGAACACAAACACGAATGATATACCTGCAAAAGAAGCACATAAAGATTAATAATCTATATTACCTGTACTAATGAGTATAAAAAAGAAAATAAAGGAGAAAAAGGCTCCTGAACACTAAATGGGTAGCTGAAATTTGGACATATTATTACCAACAATTATATAACATTCAGAACTCTGAAGTAAAGATTCTTGAGAGGAAATAAGGTAACATGAAAGAGCAACACTTAAGGAGCGGAAGAAGGCCCCGAGGTGTCCATATTTTCAATTTTGCACGCATTAATAAAGCTCTTCAGTTTAACCAGATCCTCATATTTAGTAGCCTTGTTTTTGCACGTGACTTTAATAAGCCAAAACGAGCTCCAAGCAAACGAAGGTCAGGTCTTAAGTTGAGGAATTCATTCCGCCTGTCAGAAGTAGATTTGGCATAGTCCTGGGAGAAAAATAGAGGGTTTCCTGACCAAGAAATACGCTTTAATAAAATTATTTCCATTTAAACTTCAAAGGCTTTGTGGCGGAAGGATAATTCCAGCTTGGCACAACTGAAGACTTTAGCCAGCAGCTGCTCAGCAAGTGTGAATATTATGTTTGAGTTGATCCCCTTGACCATCCAACTTCCCTCCAAATTACAATTGAAAAAATGTAGATTCTGCTGATCTTTTGTACTTTGCGGGGAGGAGGGACTAGCAGGTCTCTCATTTTTCAAAAAATACATTGTTTTCCACCTGTTTTGTAGCTGTGACTATTGAAAAAAAGTCCTTAAATGAAATCTTAACCACTTTTCTGCAAAACCTTACTCCCTTCATCCCGGTATTGAGATATTTTTAGGTCTGGCATTAGCCAAGACCTTTCAATTTTACTAAAACTATATGTATAATATACTTATTTAAACCCTTATAAAGAGTTCAGGGCTAATTACCGGGCGCAGTGCAAACACCTTATTCCCTTCATCCCGGTATTGAGATATATGTAGGTCTGGCATTAGTCAAGACCTTTCAATTTTACTAAAACTATATGTATAATATACTTATTTAAACACTTATAAAGAGTTCAGGGCTAATTTCTGGGCGCAGTGCAAACACGTATTTACACAGGCATCGAAATTATGAGTTGAATGAAAATTATCACACCCTCCCAGTTTTCCCCTGATAAATCCGGTACGTCACATCTGCTGAAATTTATCGGAGGGAATAGGTCTGGAAAAAATGCAAAACATTAAGAATTTGGCGAGTTAAGATTAAGAACCTATTCTGCATGTTATGCCTTGTTTTAAAGTTGAAAACTCAGAATATTAGGTAATCATCACACACACACAGTAAATATCTCACCCTGGGGTAATGGTATTTACCACGTGTGGTAAAGACCCAACCCTATTCTGAAAAACATGTATTGAGGGTCTTGAAGGGACTTTCATCTAGTTATCTTCAGCTATTAGTCTGCTGTTGTATTATAGTTATTTTGTTTCCATCCACTACTGCATATAGCATGGGCAGAGGGTCAGCATAGTTCCAACCCTGGCTAACTTCACTTTTAGAGATGGCATTTTGCTCTTTCACAAGGAGCACATCCACACACAAGGTAGTTCCCTTCAGTGCTCAATGTTATTGTTATTGTTTTTACTTTATCATTATTACTTTAATGTTGGCTGTCTGTGGAACATGATATGATAGCAGAAGGCTTTCTAGCAGATGAGAGCACCGGGTGCACTCCAGCTTTAACAATTCCTGTCTCCTGCTAATACTGTTGTGATACCTATTATATTACTAATTGAAGCTGCGCCATCTATTCCAATTTCCTTATCTATCTATCTATCTATCTATCTATCTATCTATCTATATAGGTTTTCAGCCAAACTTTACCCATGAGTCTGTTGTTGTGTCATTCACATCCAAACACAAAGTGGTTCCCTGCAGTGCCAGGAACTATTATGGTAATGGTTTTTGAGACCAGAAACATATTTTTGCCTTTAGCTGAGGTTTTCCTTTTATATTTATGAGGGCCTGGCAGCTTCCCTAACAATACAAATTAGCAAAAACCTTGACAGACTACAACAAAAATGGTTAAAGCCAAAAGGATGCCATCCAACTCTAGACCTTTAACGTTGACAATGCTTGTTTGATGTTTGATGTTTAAGCCTTTATATCTTTCTTTTGACATAAAAGGTACACAAGTCAAATTTGCATTCTTTTTTTCTCATATGTTCAGATTTTTAGGGGTACCCTGTGTATGTATATTCCCTTGTACGGAACCAAGAAAATTGTCAAAACGTAGCAAAGGTTTGGGCTACAAAAGTGTGCCGTACATGAAAGTGCGTAATTTTTTCTAAGAATGCTATCAACAAAAGATTTGCTGTGCTATGATCACCCTCTTCCCCGCTTTTGGGAACAGAGTTGTAAAGTAATTATTATTGTACTACCGTTTTTGCAATTTTCTAAGGGATAGTCACAATTTCCTACTTTTGTTGTTTTTACCTACTTGTAGTCTGTGCTGGAGACAGATGTGAAATCCATAGGTGAACCTGTAAAACTATTATTTTCTGAAAACTATATAAAATTCTGAAGTCAGATAGTGGTCATGTGTATCGATCACTCGTTATTTTCAAAGAAACCTGCTTGAAAAAATATATAAAACAAGTTGAAAAAATAGAAATAGGTGACAATGTTTTCATCTGTAATTTTTTGCCCTGATTACTAACCCACAAAAGCAACATATGATGACATTCATTAGATAATTTTATATATATATAAATATAATGTTTGGTGGTTGTCCAAAAACATGTGATACCCAGAGCCATGAACTGAGCTGCAGCTTATAATGTTTTTTCGTTGTGTACTGCCCATGCATAAATTGAAATGCTAAAATTTAAGAAAGAAAAAATAGGTATGAAGAAAACCTATGCAGTTTTTGAATGTGCTCATGATAATGAGTACAGGAATAGTTGTAATTTCTACAACTCTGAATTTGAGGTAATCTATAATAGGTGATTCAGATGTCATTATGTGTTCTTTCTTGCACACTGGTTTGCATTTGGAATCTAAAAATGGAGAGAAATTCGATTTATAACCCTTTTGGGTGGTCACCATGAGTTTTTCATTTTTTCATTTTTTTGGGACTCACCTGCTGATAATTTTGAATTCTAACACTGGGGCACTTCTGTCCAGTGCCAAGTGTATGTGCTCTGACCCCTAAAACAAAGTCGAGATTTGCATTTGGCATATTTAATTTTACTATAAGTCCATTGTATAGAGTGTAAAAACGACACCTATTGCATTTAAAATTATATGTTATATGTGAACTGAAACACACTATTATGCCACCCACTGTGTGACCCTGAAAACATGGCACAGGTCTCCGCTTAGGGCTGGTCCCTTAGAGCTTGTAAACTCTGATGCATGCAGACAGACCTGTAAAAATAATCTCTTTTGCAGACCTCAAAACCTGCTTCTATGTACTAAATAAAACACCCCAAAACTTAATTTATAACCTGCAATGTAGAGTGCCTAGATTTGGTACATGCCTAAGTTAATGTTAGCATGAATTAATCATCAAAAGCCACTGTCATTGTATTGTGGTCAGCTGTTCCCATAGGAATTATTGGTTAGGCAGACTAAATCACTATTTTTGCATTATCCAGTAGGAAACAGCTAAAGAAACAGTTCAGTGAATGTTCCTAACTGTTTTTAAAAATCCAATTTATTAGCAAAGTTGGAAGGACAATAGCATTTTCTATAGTACACTCCCATACACATCCCAACTCTAAGAGCCTACGTTTAGTGTGGTTGAAGATTTTGGCCATCTTGGATTTTCCCTGACACATTACATTTTTAAGGTGTTTTTGACTTAAAACATGAGAATAGGTATACAGCTTAACTGTCATATGGCTATCACCATCAGTGGTCAATAGTTACAGTCCCAAATGGGCCAACATACAATGACAGTGAGATTATAAGGCAGTAAAGCAAAAAAATCAAATGTGCTCATGATGGGGGCAGCGATAAAGCACAATACAGCATACCCAATGCGTGGGATGAGGGACTGAAGACCTGTGGATAGGAATTGAAGATCCCACATTGATATTTCGGGGTGATCCTATGGGAGTTCGGGGATAAAGTCATAGGCTTGTCCATAACATAGATGTTAAAGGCGGTGAAGGGTGGGGAAGGGCCGTTATGGGTGGGGCTGGAGAGCCAACAGGGGCCTATAGGGGAGGGGGTAAGAAAAGGGGAAGAGGATTGGTCGCAAGGGCAAGCAGTGATGTTAAACATTAAGCAATAGGTAATGGACATTAGGGAGTAGTATCTTCCATCCTCAGGAATTAAGCCCATCTGGCCGAAAAGAGTTCCATGCGGACTTGGAGGCGATATATGACCCATTCATACGACACCACTTTGTACATTATGGTCATCCACTCGCTACCACAGTGATAGCTAGTGGCGCTGGATACAGAGTTTGCCCATGGTTAAGGCGCTGGTCAGCAATCTATGAGTATGACCTGTGGGGACGGGAAGTCACCTGTGTCGTGCAGCATGACCAATGTCCAGGGGAGAGTGTGAGGTAGATCTATGGAGCAACTGTGGGCCCGATTCCGATCTCGCTCGGAAAGCCTTCGGACCGACAGGATCAGGAAGTTTTCCCGAGCGACTCGTAGGCGCGTTGTCCGAACGGCGGAGTACAATGCAATGCGTGTTAAATACAAACGACTCATACGGAGAACAATATTGACGACCGACTCGTACGGAAATGATTCCGTGTGAGTGAATCGTCCAGAAAAAAGCCCGGTGCGAACCAAGCGAACGCGGGTACATAGCGTTGAGTCATTGGGACAGACTCGGACCACCCTGCCAATACATAAACAAGCATCCGGTGCGGTCAACGGAACGTTTCTGTAATGCTCAACATAATACAACATAAATAGACAGACCAAGTACAAACAAGCATTGGCAATGTTAAAAAATAATGTTTCCAAATCAACCCAAAAAAATAAGGAGATTCAAAATAAGCCACAGCCACAACTCCACCTATATAAAGGGCCATTAACTTACCCATGATCCTTTGCTACCTCAACAGAACAGCCTGCACATACCACCATTACACTGCATCAGAGACCCACACACACAACACATCCACCAGACAACCTGTACACTACTAGCACCTGTTCACCACTACACCCACAAACACACACACATCAACTCATACACACTCATCCTCACCTTCACACTCCCCCACACATACATCTCCATCACCATGCCCCCAAAGAAGAATCCAAAGTTCACAGATAATGAGTTGGAAGTCATGGTAGATGAAATCATCAGAGTTGAGCCCCAGTTATTTGGGGCCTTAGTCCAACAGACCCCACTGTCCCAGAAAACCAGGTTGTGGGAGAGGATAGTCAACAAGGTGAACGCTCAAGCACCTTGCCTGCGCACAATGGAGGATATCAGGAACAGGTACTATGATGTGCGAAGGAGGGTCAAGAAGCTGATTGGCAGAGACCATGCCCTGAGGCAGCGGACCGGTGGTGGCTCTCCTGCAAAACCTGTGCACTTCACTTCCTGGGAGGAGAAGGTGCGTGCCATCCTTCCACCAGAGGGCATCCATGGATTATCAGGAGTACCAGAGCCTGGTGAGTACAGAACCAACTAGCCAATATTGTGAGCCACTACACACCAACAGACATCACTATCAAGGGGACAGTGATACCAATCACTGTCAGCAAAGCCATAAAAATATAAAACTAATGAGCATGTGATGTTTATGCCATTTAGACAAACCAAATACATGCAATCTCGAAGTAACATGTTACCATTTCATGACAAGTACCAACTTTGCCAAATAAAAAGTAAGGCTTGGTGCTCAAAACAGCAGCCACCACTGTCAGCCATCTTTACAGCACTGTTCCACTCACTCACAGGAAAGCTGAGTCACAGGAAGGGTGTCAGGGATGGCTGGGAAGGTGGGTGTGGCAAAAAGCATGATGGGAGTTGAAGTCACAGGTAACAATCCTCCACCCACATGGCCCAGCACACCTTGAACTATGCTTAGCTCACAGGGAGTTGAAAAGTACTGTCAAGATGGCCGACATAGGTCTCTGGTGTGGGGAGCACAAGGCCCTCATGGGAGTTGTGGTCCAACATACACCAGGCACCACTATCAGACATCTTGAATCTCAAGTGTCACTCACCACCAGCACCAAACAGCACACCTGGGACCATGCTGTCCCTGAGAGTGAAGACAAATGTACTGGCAAGATGGCAGACACCGTGATCTGGAGCTGGCAGCACAAGCCCCTGATGGAAGTTGTCCTCCAAAAATCTATTAGCATTAACAACCTATCTGCAATGTCAGTTGAAATACCAGATTTCACAAAGATGTACAAACTGTTCACAAACTCACAGCAAGGCAGTGGGAACCAAACACCACAGGAATCAGATATCTTGTATGCACACATTCATCAACAGGAAACCAGGGTCACAGGAAGGGTGTCAGGGATCGCTGGGAAGGAGGGTGTGGCAAAAAGCATGATGGGAGTTGTAGTCACAGCCAACAGTACCCCTCCCACATGGCCCAACAAGCACACCTTGAACCATGCCCATCTCACAGGGAGTGGAAATGTACCGGCAATATGGCTGACACATGGGCCTTATGTATGTGTTGGCTCCAAGTCATAACTAGGCCCTGGGCCTCTCACACCAGTCCCCACTCCCAACCATCTTCACTGTACATTTCCACTCACTGTTTGGGGATGCATTGTCCCTGGTGTGCTCCCTGGGCTGGCTGGGAAGGTGTGTGGAGTACAGGACAATTGTGTGATTTGCAGTCATAGCACTCATCACTACCCACACACAAAGCAACTTGTCCATCAGTGATAAGGGATACCTGACAGTGAATGGAAGGGCCAGAACAAGATGGGTGACACTGTTGCATGGTGTCATGTACACAAAGTACTGTAGGGAGTTGCATTCAACTCCTACATCATGCAGGGTTGTCAGCATCCTTGCCACTACACTCCCCTCACTGTCATTGATACTTTGTCCACGAAGAGTAAGCTGGACTGGGTGGGAGGAGGCAGACAATTTCCAGCAGCATAACACAAGCACACAAACATCTGTACCTCACAGCTCTGAGCCTGAAAAAGCAGGAAAGCAGCCTTGGTTAACTCATCTGCCCATGGAGGACAAGGACAATATACATGGTGTGATCAGGCACAAAGCTACGCAGTCAAAACATTTGCTACTGACAGCCATTCAAATGTGTGCAATGAGATAATAACTAACCCTGGGCATAGTTCGCGTAGTAGTGCTACGCGTAGCTACGCGAAGTGCACTTCGCGAGCTACGCGTCGCACTACGCGCACTGCATAGTGCGGTAGGAAATGCTGTTCGCAATGATTGCACAGTGCCGGATGCTTGTCCGCACTGTGCAATCATTGCAAACAGCATCTTGCACAGTGCAAGCGGTCGTTTTCTACCGCTCCAGTAGATTTGTACTCGAGCTGCAGTTTTCTCAACGCGGACTGGTAGTTTCTCATCGCGAGCGGTCGCGAGCATACGCGACCGCTCGCAATGAGAAACCTGACCTCCCCGCGTTGAGAATCTCGCCGGGAGGTTTATTTTCCACGCTCGCGATCGGCAACTTGATGTTGCTGATCACGAACGAGGAAAAAGTCTCGCCGGGATGTCATTTTGCTCGCTCGCGGTCGCCAACTTGACGTTGAGGACCACGAGCAAGCAAAAAATGCCCGCTACGCGTTTTTGCACTGTGCTATGTGCAATTCGCGTAGCGCGTAGTTGCGCAAACTACGCGATCGTAGCGTAGTTTTCTGCTCAGGCCTAATAATAACTAGGAACACATTCATCAAAATACCATAAACCAAAAGCCATATACATTCCGGACTGTGATTGTGTAGGTAGCCACACCAATTTGACTGCAAACAACAGGCACAAACCCCAGCACACACGCACATATCTTGAAACATATCGTAAGAGAAAGAGTACGTATATCATTTGAAAAGCACAGATGTGGGAAATAGCAACACACCTGTGTCATGCACAGGGTGTCACTTGTTAGTCAATGCCTATGTACAGTCAAATTAACAAAACATGCCCATTTATGCACAGAGCTGGGCATGCTCACCAAAACACGTCCTGTTATAATCACAATGTCTGCCAAAAATATAGACCTGGGTCTGTGACCATACAGGACCATTTAATGTACCTACACTCATCATAATGTACAATAGCTAATGTAATGTGTATGATACGATGAACTGTGCAAAATCACTACAAACTTTGTGTCTCTCATCTTACCACAGGGCCTGCTGGGGACACTGCAGGAACAGAACACGAATCCCAGTCCCAGACTCTGGATGACCCTGAGCTCTCCGGTGTGGACGTCTCTCAGCCATCAACGGATGACGAGGAACTACCTGGCCCCTCCGGCGTGGGTCAGCATGCAGCACCAGCAGCTGTGCCTCCAGCATCACCTGTGACCACTCCTGCAACATCTGTCAACACCCAGATGACTACTACCCAAACGGACACACAAAGACAACAAGACACAGAGAGCACAGCATCACAGGGCACTCTGGAGTTGGCAGACAACAACACCACTGTCAACAATGAAGGAGTTCCAGTGTTGTCTGTGCCTGCAACAACCGGTCCTGCTCGTGTGGGTAGGGGTGGTGGGAGGGATCGCAGGGAGAGGTCACACCAGGCAGCTGGTGCTGACGAACAAGCTGACCCACAGTTGGCAAGCATTCTCCATGCCTCCCAAGATTACACCAGAGACTTTGGCCAGGTAGTTGGGCTCCTCAGGGACATCAAACAACAGCAGGCTGCCCATCATGCCAACATGGAACAACACATGGCAAGGATGGGGGACAAAATGGACAAAATTGACGATCTGACTGCGGTGCACAGGGACATACTCACCTGTCTCCGCCAGATTGCTAACAACATGACCCCACCTCCCTGTGTGCCCAATACATCTGTTGCTTCTACATCTGCAACTGCCACAGGGAGGGATGAAGACTCTGGCGGAGAGTCCCCTTCACCGCAACAGCACCTGAGGTCCCCCCCCCCAAAAAAAGAGGGGTCGTCCTCCCAAGGACAAATGAGAGACAGATGGCTATGCATCCCCCCCAGGGAGTGACAGCCTGCTCCTGATATCCTCCATTGTGTGCTAAGCGTTCACTCTGTTGACTGTCACAGAACTTCCCCAACTGGGATGGAGGGTCTAAGTTGGACCAATGACTCAAATGACTGTGGACTTGGCTCTGAAAATTTCATCTACTGGCACTACCAACTCCTCTGTGAACTTTGGACTTCAAACCGTTGTACAGCAATATACCTTTTATTTCAGATTTCACACAGGCACTGTAATAAATCAACATTCACACAATACTTGCGTCTGTCGTGAATGCTAAAAAGTTTTCTGATTGAAAAGATGATCCAAAGAGCTAGGAATGGAATGACAATGAAATTGGCTGAAATGCAAGTACATCTGTCTATCCAACTGACTTGTGAGTAAATGTAACATGACACATATGGGAGATACACACAAGGTCATCACAACACACATAGGACATGGCATACATCCTCATTGCCTCCACTCATCTAAAATGAAAGCACCGTCATATGCACAAACAATATTCATTGTTCGATAAACTGCACATCTGGGCACATTTAAAGTATGTAAATGATTGTTGGATGTGTGGAAACAGACAAGGCACACCTCAATGTTGAGCACAGGTTTATCACACAGGCACAACATGTTGCCTCCACAACAAAAGCTAACAATTCACACTGTGACAATAAGTGCAAATCATACAAGACTTTGTAATTAATTCAAAATTGAGTGTGTGGCACAGATTCCTGATCCCAAGAAATCTTCCAATCTGTAACTGCATTGTGTGTCTGGGAGGTCACATGTCTCCCTCCAACAGCCAAAGGACCCTGTGAAGTTGAGACATAGAACAGTATTTATTAACCAAATATTTTGTATACATCTCCAAAAGACCTTTCATACTTCAAATTGGGAACATGTGCACACTACCTAGGAGTCATCTCACCACTGTACTGGTGACCATACTACCAAATTAGACGCCAAACTACTCCAAGGATCATGTGAAGACCCACACGTAGACAAATACATTGTACAACAGACACATATCATGCAAGCAAATCCCTTTCTCAAATCACAATTGCATACTCACAATCATGAGAAAAAATTGTTGATTAGCCGTCTCCGAACATCCTCCTCCCCCTCTTCATCACTGGCAACATGCCCCAGGCCTGGATCCTCCCCTGCTGGAGGCTGCTGGTCGCCGTCATCTTGAATGAGAGGTAGCTCATTCCTCACTGCCATGTTGTGTAGCATGCATCACACGATGATGATCTTACACACCTTCGCTGGTGCATATTGGAGGGCTCCTCCTGTATGGTCGAGGCAGCGAAATCTGCTTTTCAGTAGACCAAATGTCCGCTCAATCATTCACCTGGTTTGCCCATGTGCCTCATTAAAATGAAACTCAGCAGCGGTGTAAGGTCTGACATACATCAATCATCACATACATAAACCCTCATGATGTGCATCACATTTTGTCAGACAAACATACAGGTATGTCTGTGACACAAAAACACAACAGCAACTCACATGCCAAATAGAAATTGATGTCTCATGTAAATATCATCAACAACATCAACAATGTGTGTGCATTGTACAAGCCTCAAATACTGTGGAGTCACTCAAAATAACTTCACATAATGCACATTTAAACACACAGTCCATTGAATCCGTTATTATGTGTGTATGTAACCTGTGATAACACATTGGTACCCCGGGACTGTGTCCAGGCCTAGGAGGGTGATCTGAGAATTGGTCACTCACAGTTGTGATGTTCCTCACAAACAATATATTTTGGGCACATGAAGGTTGGCTCATCATAGGAGTGTGAGCTATGAAGTGCCATGCCCAATATGACATGTGAATCACTGTACCCTCACATGTAAAACAGAAAACATGATGTTTTGATATACTATCTGACATGCTGATTGAATAGTGCAGGGCACCTGAACCTCAAACAAAACGTGTTTTTGGCATCCTTTGGCTATTGACTGCAATGATGACAGACGCAGGTGAGTTTTCAAAAGACGCGTCGTACACATCCGAACAGAGGTGGGTGCACACATTGGCTATTGACTGTAATGGTGACAGACGCGGGTGAGTTTTCAAAAGACGCGTCGTACACATCCGAACAGAGGCGTGCGCACACATTGGCTATTGACTGTAATGGTGACAGACGCGGGTGAGTTTTCAAAAGATGCGTCGTACACATCCGAACAGAGGCGGGCACACACATTGGCTATTGACTGTAATGGTGACAGACGCGAGTGAGTTTTCAAAAGACGCGTAATACACATCCAAACAGAGGCAGGCGCACACATTGGCTATTGGTCGTCATGGGGACAGACGCGGTGAGTTTTCAAAAGACGCGTCATACACATCCGAACAGACGCGGGTGCACACATTGGCTATTGGTCGTCATGGGGACAGACGCGGTTGCGCTTCGTGTACGATTCGCGTACAGGCCTCTTCTGTTGGTTAACAACTACAATGTATGCGGTATGCGTGTCAGATGCGTGCAATGTCATGGATTGGCCCAATTCGGATAATGCGAACGACTCGGACCTATCCCTTTGGACGCATGGTACAGATTCCGCCTCTGCTGCACAGATATAAGTCTGTCTTTTCCCAAGAAACTTCACTTGCCTGCACTACAAGCTACCACTGCTGCTGTCTCTGCATCCTCTGGGATCTACAATGGCACGTACTGTGGAGAGGGCACCAGCTTTCACCGAGGAGGAGAACCAGGCCCTGCTGGACAGCCTCCTTCCACAGTACAGCAAGCTGTATGTAAAACCAGGGGAGCAGGTGAGTGTTCATTACACTGCCTTTTCAAATGAGCCATTTTCAAAAAAGGCACTACAAGCATTGTGATCCACAAGGGCAAGTATGCACAAATAGTTATTGTAAGTCTTACAGTGTGTAGATGAATGTGCTGGACAGGTACAGTGAGGTAAAAGTGTATTACGTGTGAATGATTTGCATGCACTGTTCTCATGTTGTTAAGGCAGCCTTGCACACAGGACAACTGCCCCTGATGATACTTGCGCAATTTGCGCAACCTCAAAACATTATCTGCCCTTCTAACCATGACCTACATGTCAAAGTGTGTGAACAATGAAGAATGAACATGTATCATGTGTAGTAATGGTGTGTCACTATGTCATCCTTACAGGTCGACGCCCATCAGAAGCAGGATATTTGGCTGACCATTGCCCGGGCTGTGAGATCTGTGGGGGTCTTCAAACGCTGCATCCGCCACTGCCAGAAGAGGTGGCAGGACCTCCGTGGCTGGACCCGGAGAATTGCAAGAGTCCAGCTGAAGCTGTCACCTCCTTGCAAAAGGGGTGGACGATGGACCCTGACCCCCCACATGCTCCGGGTACTGACGGTGGTCTTCCCTGACCTGGATGGGCAGTTGAAGACCAGACAGCAGCAAGGAGGGGGTGAGTATGTGCCATGTTACTGAACTATGTTTGACATGCATGTTGCACTCCCTCTGCCTGGTAAACCTCTCACAGATCGTCTGTCTGCTGAGACACCACTTATGTGGACAAATGTAATGATGCCCCATTATCATCGGATACACAGGTGTGTCCCTTTCCGTCTGTGACATGTGTCACTCAGCCCCTGTGTATTTGCTGTAGTCCAAGGATAATGTGATCTGCACCATTTACAACATGTGCATTCAGTTGTCCATCATGAGTGATGTAATTGTCTCACATATGTCTGCACATTGACTGAAATGTGCCCTGTACTCTGTGTGGGACATACATATATGTTCGAAATGGTGATCTTAGTAAAGACAGCTTCATGTAAAATATGCTACACACCTGGGCTGTAGGTGATACCAATGTCGATGCCTCAGAAAAATGAAATGGATAAGTGTCCCAAATGTGTAGTCACCTGCATAGTGCCCTGTGTAATCACGTGTTTCACATGGACCAAGGACAGGCATGCCAAGTCAGGCCATCTGAGACACTGTCACATCAGATTTTGGTGTGCCAGGCAACACTTCCACCTTTGTGAATTTGACAATCTTGTGTCTGACTCTGTGTCAGTGTGTACAGGCATGACTTTCATGAAAAACAGGTAGTAAATATAGGTAATGTGCACAGACATCTAATGCCAGGAAGGTGGCTCACATACACAGGACAGGACATGTGTGTGCCATCCCTTTACTCTGCATAATGGTGGCTTCAACATGTATATGTATGCTGCATTACTTCCTTCCTGAGAGCAATTGGAAACTTCATGTAGGCGGATCTGTAAATTTATATACTCCAATGTCTAAGTAGAACAACGTGAGCTTGTCAGACTCTTCACATTGGGTCATGTATACTTGACCACTACAGGTGTTGCTTTGAAAGGGATTACTAGATTGTGACACTGCTGACTTTCACGTTGTGATTCATTGCCCCTGTGACAATAGTCAGTATAGACTGTGTAGCCACACCGACCAGTGGCATAGTATGCCACATGTAATTTTGTGAGGGTGCACTATTTGTACTTGTCTGTTGTCCTGCATGCAGACCTTTATAGCATTGACGTTCAGGACTTAAGCCCATCATGATGACTGGGGATGGCATTCTGTTCAACATGTCAACTTATCAATTTGTCCAACCCATTTGCTCTGTCACTTCCAGACTCCCTTGCATGAGATGAGACATGTTCATAATGACACATGACAGTCAGGAGCATTACAGATCTGACAACAGCCAAATTAGTGAGTCGTTGGACATGTGTTTAAGAATAATAAATAATAATAGGTCATTTATAGAGCGCCTGGCTACCCCTATGGGTGTGTCCCCACGCTAGAAGCATATAAGCAGGAGTGAAAAAGAGATCGGACTAGAGTTGATATAGCCAGGTTTTCAGGCCTTTACGAAAGATGGGCTCAGATTTCTCTGCACGTAGCAGAGGTGGGAGTGTGTTCCAGTTTTTGGTCGCTAGGTAGCCAAATGAGCGCGCTCCCATCCTTGCCTTATTTATCCTGGGTACTTTGAATAGGTGCGCTCCTGTTGATCTAAGCTGCCGGCTGGGATTGTGTGGTGTAAGAAAACCGTGCAGTTAGCTGGGGCCTTTCCCCTGTATGCTCCGGTGACAGAAGCACAGGGCTTTGAAAAGAATTCTCTTTCCAATTGGCAGCCAATGAAGGGCATCAAGGGCTTTCGTCATTGAGGCACGTCTTGGAAGGTTAAGGACAAGGCGTGCTGCCGCATTTTGGATATGTTGGAGGCGTTGTATGCAGTATTTTGGTGCACCCAAGTAGAGGACATTCCCGTAGTCCAATTGCGAAGTCACCAACGTGTGGACTATGGTTTTCCTTGCTGATACAGGGAGAATGTCAAAGTTTTTTTTTAGCATCTTGAGGGTGCTAAAACATCTCCCAGCTACCTTTCTGGTTTGGGACTCGAAAGTCAGTTTTGGATCGAGCCACACTCCCAGATTCTTCACCTCTGTTTTGGGCGTAGGGACAGGCCCCAATCTCTGGGGCCACCAGGCCGAACCCCACATGGAGGGAGATTTCCCAACGATCATGACCTCCGTCTTACTGCCATTCAATTTTAGGCAGTTGTTGGACATCCATGAGGCCAGATCATTGAGACAAGAAGAGAACTGTGATGCTGATTCACCCGAGTCTTGCGCAAGAGTCACTACAAGCTGGGTGTCGTCAGCGTATGACACCATAGAGATTTTGTAGTTATCCATAATATCAGCCAGCGGGCCAATGTACAGATTAAAGAGGGTGGGGCTCAGGATAGAGCCCTGTGGAATCCCTTGGAGGAGTGGCAGAGTTTTAGATCGATAAGGGTGCTGTACAACCTGGAAACTGCGGTCTTCCAGGAAGGACCGCATCCATTTTAGTGCCACCCCATCAAGTCCACATGCCTGCAGACGCTGGCATGTGGTCTTTGAAATACATCGAACTGATTGTGCCATTGCCATCATGTTTTTGGGAACCATGGTTCACTGGCAGACTGACAAGTGCCATGTTCATATATGTGCAATGATTATAAAAAGTGACATCAACGTAATGCAAAGGCTTGCTCTGTGATGTGTTGTGCTTAAACTCATGTGTCAAGTCTATGCAGATGACTGATGTGAATCTGTTTCTCATCCTTGTTCGCAGCATCATCTATGGCTACTGGAGGAGACAGTTCCACGGAACAAGAGGAAGCGGCTAGCCAGACTGGGTCCACATGGGAGGAGGAGGAGGGACCCAGTGGCACGGAGGGTGAGGGGAGTCAAACTGAGGGCCGGTCTGCAACATCGACATCTGCAGAGGACCATTCAAGCTCCAGTGAAGACTCCCTTGTGGTGGTGGGTGTTACCAGAGCAGAGGCCACACCATCAGAGTCTGCCCCCACCACCACCACCATCCCCACCCTCACAGCTGCTCCCATCCCAAGTGTCTGTGGACCCTCCCGTGTTAGGGAGCATGTCTCCTTCGGGCCAGGCACCGCACCCCCTGCATCTGTCACCCCTGCTGCCCTGAGTGTGGAGTCTGTGGATTTGCTCCAACAGATACATGTGGGGCAGACATCCATGCTGAGTGTCCTCCATGCACACACCAGTCTTTTGACCCAATTGGTGTCGTACATGGAGGGCATGACATCTAACATGTCTGCCCTACAGCGGACAAGTCAGTCCATGGCCTCCTCACTGACTGCAGCATTCCCTCACCCCTCCTACCTCTGCCCCATCCACAGTCCCCACTGACCTACCTGACCAAAGCACACTCACACAGGCACATGCACACACACCAACACACACAAGCAGCACACAGCCACCCAAAACAAAGTCCAAGAAAACACGCACGCACACCCAGGGGACTGACATCACACACACAGGGGAGAGTGCCAAAAATACACACACCCATTCACAAGCACTCCGCATTCCTCAGCAACCTCTTCCTCCAAATCCCTACCCTTGCCTCTCCTGCAGCCCCCCCTTCCCAGAGGGTCTTCCTCTGTGACCTTGGCCTCTTCCCCACTGAGACATCAGACCAGACTCGCAAGGGGAGGAGGAAGTCACCCAGCACAGAGAGGAGATCCACCCCTGCCCGCACACCCTCCCCTAAGAGTAGGAAGACTGAGGCCCCCACCCGTACATCCCCCAGGACGAAGGTATCAAAAACCCCACCACCCTCCCACACTGCCACCACAAAACCAAATTCAACCCGAGCCCAGGCCAGCCCTCCCAAAGTTCACACATCACAACCCATCCCAGTTTCACCCACACACCATTACACCATCCCCAAGATGATTAGGCCCTCCCCCCTACCACAAGCATTTGACCACCCACAACACCACACCTTCTTTCAGTTCCGGACACTGCAGTGGAGCCCCCACCCCCTCAATCAGACCTGTCCACTGCAGTGGCGCCCCCTCCCCCTCAATCAGACCTGTCCACTGCAGTGGGACCCGACACTCCAGTAGCCCCCATCCCTCCCATTACCCATACTGGCACACCCTAATCCTGTCCCTGCGGTGCCTTGCATGCCCCTAAAGATGTCCCTCCTAGGGGAGATATTCCCTAGCTGTAGCAGTGCAGGCAAGCAAGGCATTCCAATGCATTAAGTTCCCCCCTAAAGGACTCAAATAAAATGGACTGGCCATTGGCCATATTGTTTGTCAGGTTCTGAATAATTATTTTTCCAAGGCTGAATAAAGCATTCCCTTTTCTTTTGTAGATTTGCATTTTGTGTACCTTATTTTGTTAATGATTCATTGTGAAATTGCTGTTGAAATCTTGTTTAGTGATAATAATGGTTTAAAGATATGAGGGACTGCATGTGGTCCATGGTATATGTGTACTATTACAGTATATATAAGAGTCATCATTGACAGCAAGTGCAGGTTGGCATGATCCACAGTGTTTTGGACACAGAGTGTGACCTGCTATCGACAGCATCCCATCTTTGACATACACTTTTGGACATGGCTTGTTCTGACATTTGTACACATTGTACAATTTTCCAATGGTACAAGCGCCTATGATGGACATGCAGAATAGTGCATTGATGATGAACACATCATCTGTCTCATCAGTGCAACTTGTTAAACTTGGAGTTTGCCTACGTGCAGGTGACTTTGAGGACACACATGTACGCAGGCTGATGGAATCAAAGTATTCTGTGTGTTGGGATTGTTGGATCCATGTCCAAGTTTCATTGGGACATGGTGGACCCCTGCCAAGACCAAGCTTGACAAAGCTGACCTTACACAGTAGTGACATCACCTCATGGCAGTGTGTAAATATGTGACATATCCTGAGACCATGGTGTGTGCAATGTGAGCATTATTCTCTGTCTGCAAACCCCATTTCCTGCCAAGACTGTAGTACCTGCAGATGTTCCTGGTTAAGAATATTTCTGTGTGGTGAGTAGTCCAGTGCTTTCTCTACCTATTGGACTTTGAGTGTCTGAGATGTGGGTGCATCAGAAGAATGGAGTCATGATGGTGACATCCCTGGTTGGGTTGAGACAAGGGCCTGCACTGTGGGCAAACACACATGTGACACATTTTTAATTCACCGAGTCACATTTGTGCTAGCAACATCAGCGTATTAATAATCAGTCATCTGTTGTTGCAAGTTTGGCACTTGTATGTGTCTATGACTGCTCACACTCAGCATTTCCTACCCTTACCTATAGCCTGATGGCAACGATTTCTTTTTGTAGGTCTCCTTGAGTGTTTCATTGTTCTGAGACAGTCTTCACATTCCAAATGTGTCCGATACATATCACGTTATGCACTTGTACTCCATCCTAAACAGATGTACTAGTTTCGACATGTGTAATGCCTAGCTATGTGTAATGTGTTTGTTAAATGCAGATCCCTCCACCACCCCTGGGGTTGTCAACAGCGCAGGCAGATTAGCTTACACATTTACATTGGAGGCTACTGACACAGTTGTTGTGTGTTAAACTCACAAAAGAGAGAAGGACTGCAAAAAACAGGGCCAAGGGTATAAACCTAGATTAAATTGTAAGGTTCCTGTCCCCTGTTCTATCTAAAAATCATTACTAAGCGAGAAACAAAGAGAGAAGGAAAATCAAAAGATTTCTTAATACTGCCCTCACCCACTATGCAGTGGTATGCTTCATCATAGGGCCGCTGCAGACGTCCAGGCGCAGACCAACACACTGGACGGAGAGCTGTTTTTTTGTATATATAGTGGTGAGGGAGATAGTTAAAAGAAATAAAAAGAAGAAGAAATTTAGTGAAAGGGAAGAATATTCCCTTGAGAAGGGATCTTAAGTGCAGAGAAATAATAGAATAAAACTGTCTAAGGAGATACCTTTATGATACACTTTAAAGCGCTCTGCATGGCCTTTAAAGCCCTCAATGGAATTGGCCCCAACCATCTGAGGCAAAAATTCAAATGGTATGTCCCCGCAAGGAACCTTCGGTCTATAGGAGCGAAACAAGTCCTAGTTCCTCCGATTAAAAAGGCCAGTTGGGGGGGCAGAAGTTTCATCACTTGTGACTCTAAGGCATGGAATGAGCTCCCATTCCATTTGAGGAACTCAGCAGATCTCCTTTCCTTCAGAAGGGGGCTGAAAACTTGGCTTTTCTCACAGTAAAACTCCCATCACTGACGACCAGCAGGTATGCTCAGCACCAGGACACCCTTGGGTAACCGTTAGGCCTGGGCGGTAAATTCCGTTCCGCTCGCGGAGTTTGCGGAATTTGGGTAATTTCGCGTTCCGCGGAGAATGCGGAATTGCCAAAAATTCCGCGATTCGCGGCTTCGCAGAGTTTTTTGCTTGTTCGCGCTTTCAAAATGCCTGTTCGCAAGATATTTCTCCCTGAGCACGCAAACAGCGTTCGCGAACAGGAAAAAAGCATCGCGAACGGGAGGAACAAGCAATTCCGCGTGTTTGCGGAACTTTTGCGTGCTCGCGGAGATTTTTTACCGTTTTGCGGAGCTTTGCGTAGCGCGACTACGCAAATTCCGCCCACCCCTACCGTGCGCTATATAAGCTCAAAAAACATAACATACCTTTATTCTTGGTTCCCCTTGGCAGGATTAAAAATAACGTGATCTGGGGATATGCAGGAGGGGTGACTGCCCCTACATCCCCACTGCAAGTACCAACATGTTTCAGCCTTCCAATCTAGCCCCCACGGGTCACCAAGGCCTTCTTCAGGGTGTAGATCCCTTGGTTTGTATGGTCTTGACCCACACTGTGGTCTCTGTGGCACTCAGGATTTTTTATGGTAAAAATGTTTTACCGTCGGAGGACCCAAGTGGGGTTCAGCGGACGAACGCCGGTCTTTGAAGAAAGTTTGACAATAAGACAGCGTTCCCACGACGGTCCCGGGTTCAGAGGATTACTCGTAAACTCTGAAAATGTATACCCTACTGGAAAAGTAGAAGGTGCAACAGAGATAAAAAAAATGTTACCATAAAAAATCCTGAGTGCCACAGAGACCACAGTGTGGGTCAAGACCATACAAACCAAGGGATCTACACCCTGTAGAAGGCCTTGGTGACCCGTGGGGGCTAGATTGGAAGGACAAAACATGTTGGCACTTGCAGTGGGGATGTATGGGCAGTCACCCCTCCTGCATATCCCCAGATCACTTTATTTTTAATCCTGCCAAGAGGAACCAAGAATAAAGGTATCATAAAGGTATCTCCTTAGACAGTTTTATTCTATTATTTCTCTGCACTTGAGATCCCTTCTCAAGGGAATATTCTTCCCTTTCACTAAATTTCTTGTTCTTTCTTTTAACTATCTCCCTCACCACTATATATACAAAAAAACAGCGCTCCGTCCAGTGTGTTGGTCTGCGCCTGGACGTCTGCAGCGGCCCTATGATGAAGCATGCCACTGCATAGTGGGTGCGGGCAGTATTAAGAAATCTTTTGATTTTCCTTCTCTCTTTGTTTCTCACTTAGTAATGATTTTTAGATGGGACAGGAACCTTACAATTCAATCTAGGTTTATACCCTGGGCCCTGTTTTTCGCAGTCCGTCTCTCTTTTGTGAGTTTAAGACATTGGAAGGGGAGTCAGAGAAGGCTCATTCCCTGGTCTCTTTTTTGTGATTTTTGACAGTTGTTGTGTGCCCTATCTGTTGAGACATGTATCTTCCAAGTCTTCTGCAGTAAGCAGTCAGCATATGCATTTTGACAATAGTGATGATCTGCACATGATGCAGATTTAATAGGTAGATGCAGAGTTGACGTGATAGACATGCCAAAAAGTAAACCTTGTATATGATGTGATCTTGAGTTGTGTGCAACGCACATACTCAAGACATGTTGACTGTATTTTACATAGTTGTTCCATGCTTTGCGACACCTCAAGTGGGAATCGGGTCTACACAAGTAGCACTGACAGCTGTGACACAACCACCTCATGTTTGTTGCAGTGGGAGCATCATGAATGTATTTTGATTGTCTGTTGAGTTGTGTGTTGTCGTGGGCTGTCTCCTGTGTGCCTCATTGTACACTCACACATCACAATGTCATTCTTCTGTGAGTGTATTTACACCTGTTGCCCTGTAGGGTTTGAGTATGTGTTGTTGTGGACAGATGCTGTGAATTTGTGTCCCATACATATGTGTGTCTGGCACCTCTTGTTCAACCAACAAATGTGTGTGTCCTAGTATGTGGCATGCTGGGTGTCGCTTTCTGATGCAGTGATTGACACATTGCTCATGCACAACAGAACATGGACCCATGTTTGTTTTTTGATCACAATGATGTGTGGTCAATATTGTGTTCCTCGTCATGCAGTCAGCGATACACACTATCATGGGTGCCTGTGCAATGTCACCAGTCAATTTAGGCTTAGATAAGGCACATTGATGCTGGTCAAGGTGCTTGGTGTTTGGACTGGCCAAATGTCACGTGTCTCTTGGCAAGGCCCCTACCTATTATGTGGCCTTACCTTACCGACCATGCCGTGGGAGTAATGTTTGGATGACAGTGGTTCTTGCAAGGAACGTGGCACAGTGCGCATAAGTGAATGGGCTCTAAAGTATGGCACACATCCTAAATTACCATCACAGAGGGTCAGCAGACATGATACTGTCACCACTGTGATTTGGCCTTGAGGGTACTGCGGAAGAGAGTCAGTCTCTTGATGTTTTGTTTGGTGTTCCACCAGGCTTGTTCCACATGTGACTCTTGTGCACCCGCTCATCAAACAATGCCTGATTGCCCACATTCACTAGCCCAAAATATGGAATATTTCCAGATCGTACTCAGCACACATATGTCTCAGTGGAGTTCTGACCCAAATCGTGTGTACTGTGCCAGGCAACAGCCACTTCATCACTCACACAGATGTTGTGTTTGTTCTGCAGTGTGTGGCTGGTTGGTTGTCTTTGTGCATCTTCACCCATGTATTTCGACAGTGTTTCAATGGCATTGAGTGGATGTTTAGTTTAGTTATTTGCTCTCCTGGCCCTGGGACTCCTTCATCTTCACTCTGCACATCCCTTATGTTTTGCAATTGACCTTGCTGCCACAGTGTGGTACTGGATCTCAACCAAACTGTTGTTTCAGATTGAATCCTTTGCGATTGTGTCTGCTTGTGACAAAAATGTGCGTTTATGCCTTTTGGATGGTCACATGTTACATTGTCCAATTGAACATTGCTGGCAGTGTTAGCCCCCAAGAGCACTGATTGGCTGCACATGGCTGAGGGTATCTGACACACACAACAATGTTGGCCTCAACAGTTAAATTGTTGTTTGGCACACAACCACTACTTTATCACTAGATTGCTTGTGTTTTTAGGCCCAACAATTACATGATTGGTCGGACATGCTGGGTGTCTGAGACGTACACTCACCTTTTTGTCACTGCAGTGATGGGGGGGCGTTATCCCCCATTACCCCTATGTGCTTGAAAATGCTGGGGGATTGAACTCCACACTCACCTTTTTGTCACTACAGATATGGGTTGTTTGGCAAAAATATCTATTAATGTGTCGATTCGGCAAACACTGTACACACCCAGCACAATTTACGCATGACTGCACTGGGGGAGTGTTCTGCATCCACCCCCTATGGGGTGGGCAATGCTGGTAGTGTTAGGCCTTCCACCCCCTAAGGGGTGGGCAATGCTGGTAGTGTTAGGCCTTGCATACCCTATGGGGTGGGCAATGCTGGTAGTGTTAGGCCTTCCACCCCCTATGGGGTGGGCAGTGCTGGTAGTGATGGGCTTCCACCCTGTATGAGGTGGGCAATGCTGGTAGTGATGGGCTTCCATCCCCTATGGGGTGGGAAATGCTGGTAGTGTTAGGCCTTCCACCCCCTATGGGGTTGGCAGTGCTGGTAGTGTTAGGCCTTCCACCCCCTATGGGGTGGGCAATGCTGGTAGTGTTAGGCCTTCCACCCCCTATGGGGTTGGCAGTGCTGGTAGTGTTAGGCCTTCCACCCCCTAAGGGGTTGGCAGTGCTGGTAGTGTTAGGCCTTCCACCCCCTATGGGGTGGGCAATGCTGGTAGTGATGGGCTTCCACCCCCTAAGGGGTGGGAAATGCTGGTAGTGTTGGGCTTCCACCCCCTATGGGGTGGGCAATGCTGGTAGTGTTAGGCCTTCCACCCCCTATGGGGTGGGCAATGCTGGTTGTGTTAGGCCTTCCACCCCCTATGGGGTGGGCAATGCTGGTAGTGATGGGCTTCCACCCCCTATGGGGTGGGCAATGCCGGTAGTGCTGGGCTTCCACCCCCTATGGAGTGGGCAATGCTGGTAGTGTTAGGCCTTCCACCCCTATGGGGTGGGCAATGCTGGTAGTGATGGGCTTCCACCCCCTATGGGGTGGGAAATGCAGGTAGTGATGGGCTTCCACCCCCTATGGGGTGGGCAATGCTGGTAGTGTTAGGCCTTCCACCCCCTATGGGGTGGGCAATGCTGGTAGTGTTAGGCCCTCCACCCCCTATGGGGTGGGCAATGCTGGTAAGGATGGGCTTCCACCCCATATGGGGTGGGCAATGCTGGTAGTGTTAGGCCTTCCACCCCATATGGGGTGTGCAATGCTGGTAGTGTTAGGCCTTCCACCCCCTATGGGGTGGGCAATGCTGGCAGTGATGGGCTTCCACCCCATATGGGGTGGGCAATGCTGGTAGTGTTAGTCCTTCCACCCCCTATGGGGTGGGCAATGCTGGTAGTGATGGGCATCCACCCCCTATGGGTCTGTTGCCTTTCGCATGATCATGTCGTTTTTGTGTGTGGTAGGTGTCTGACTTACCATCTGTGACGGACGCGTCGGTTCCGGTTGTTGATTCAACCATAGGCGTACAGTTTAGGGATTACATGCGTGATCGGATACATGGCTGCTTCGCCTCGTACGCAGTGATCATGTTGTGGCGGGATTCGGAGCTGAAATACAGCTCTTCCTGAAGCTGTGACGTGATGGAGGTGGCGACCTGTTCGGCACGTAGGAAGCACGCATCGTACTTGGCCGGACGGAAACTGCTTCGGAAATGGCTCCGGACGACTCAATTCAGCGTTTACGGAGCCGGGTCATACGGAAAATGGAGCTGGAATCGGAGCGTACGTGTCGCTCGGAAAAAGGAAACATTTGCGCATCATACTTCGTCGTTTGGATGGATCGGCTCCCGGAACGAGTCGGTCGGAAGGTAGCACTACGGACGGCTCTCGGAGGGCCTTCCGAGCAAGATCGGAATCGACCCCTAAGTGTGGAGCAGATTGGGACCACAGCCGGAGGACATCCAGGCTATCGTAGAGAGGATCACTGACATAATATCGATCCAACAAATATTGATAAACACAAATATCGGAAATGAAATATCAAGAACAAAAATATCGACTCTGTATATCTAACAAAAATCACTAGTATCGAACACACAAACATCATTGACAATTTGTTTTTCACATATATCAATAACAAAAATATCGCAAACACAAATATCGTTGCATATCATTAAACATGTTAAAAATATCCATTAACACAATTTCAATCACAATACAATCGCCAACCTAACTAAAAAATCCTTAAAAAATACACCCAAGACGGCGTGGCCAACCATCATGGATGCGCGGACGTAGCTCTGCTCCCGCACTGGAGTCTGCTTAATAGAGGCTGCTGGCGTCCAGGCTTGTGCGGAGGGCGTGCAACGGGAGGGTCTGGATGCCCACCGAGTAGTGACCAGTCTGGGGGCTTGATGACAGCAGGGGCGCACCCCGCATTCCGAAATCAGGTTCGCCGCGGAGCGCGGCCGATCGCCTAAAATGGCGGCCGGGCTTCGATACTGACGGGGCCGCTTCACTGCAGCCAGACTCACCAGGTGTCCTGCGACTGTGGGCTGCGGCGACCCCTCCCTGGATGGCAAGACGACCCGGGTGAGCACCAGTCCTTGGGTCTGAGACACTGGAGACGGCCGGGCGGGGATGCGGAGGCGCCTTGGTGACCACAAGATGGCGGGCACACCGGAGCGCGGCCCCGAGGCGGGGGGCCCGCCGGAGCGGCACAGTAAACTTGCTGCATGTGGGCAGCTGTGGAGGGGGTTCTGAGCCCCGGCGGGCACGACAGCGATGAGGATGACCTGGTTGCCTTTAATAATCTCTACAGACGGGTGAGAGCATTTCCCTCCTTCCCTGTGGCGAGATGGCCCCCGTGCTCCTGCTAAGAAGCCCATTTCCCCCATGAAGAGCACAATAGCTGGGGGTGGCCTTGTGGGCCTTGGATGGCGGCTGGGGGGCAACAAGGGAGCTGGTGACTGCAGAGGGAGATGCCTGACCCCCATGCCTGACCTTAGGATGGCGCCCTGAGGCTTCAATGTGAGTACATCCAACACAAGTGATCCCCCCTGAGGCTGCACAGCTGGATGGACACTCTTCTACGGTAATGTTTGGGATCCTCAGGGGGTGCACCTCGAGGACCGAAGGGGGCCTATAGCCAGGGGCACTCCTTGCGGCGTGCACGCCGAGGCACTTCAACCGATTTTGAGGGCGAATCACGAGCTCCCCGGGAGCGGTGCTGGGCCTGGAACTGCACATATGCCTCCTAAGAAAACACAACCCAACAAGGTCTCAAGCTATTTTGGGACCCCCAACGCGGGGGACGGACAAGACCAAGAGCGCATTCAGACGGCGGGGGGGATGGCGCTCACCCGGGAGGACCTGCTGGTAACACTCAGAGACTTCAAAAAAGAATTGCGGGATGACATCAAAGCAGATATAAGTGCCTCCTTTGATGCCTTTAAATCTGAGATGGGCTCCAAACTCAGTGATCTGAGGGCAGATGTTGACTCTGTGGGGACCCGCACCCTTGACCTCGAGGCGAAATGCCAGGATCTCAAAGCTCGTCTACAGCCACTTGAGGAGGGATCTGAGGCCCGTGCAGCGCAACTGAACTCTGCGCTTATTAAGTGCGAGGATCTAGAAAACCACTCCAGGCGGGAGAACATTCGGGTGCGCGGCCTGGAGGAAGGACACGAGGGAGTGGAGCTGGAGCAGTATATGGTGGGCCTCTTCACTAGCATCATTGGGGAGGATGCTCCAGGAATTCTTCTGGAACGGGTCCACAGGGTGGGACCAGCCCAACAGGGAAAGAATGGACGCCCGAGAGACATACTGGCTAAGTTTGCATCCTTCAAAGTCAAGGAACTGGTACTCTGCAAGGCCCGAGGGCTCGATACGATCAACTACAAGGGGGGGTCCTGCACATTATTCCAAGACGTCACCCAGGCCACATTAATGAGGCGCCAGCAGTACCGCCTTGTTACTACCGCTCTGAGGAAGAGACAAATCAAATATCGGTGGACATACCCCTTCGGCCTGGCATTCTCTCTCAACAATAAACAACACCATTTCTCCGAGGTCGAGGGGGCGGCCGCCTTGCTGGGGCTGGGTTCAACTTCACCGCAAAAAAGCCCTACATTTCAGGAGAGAGGGGGGGATCGGCGGATGGGACGAGGAGCCCCCGGATCCTGGCAGATGGCCCCTGGTTCGAGCAAGAAGACGCCTTGAATGGTCTGGGCATGCTTTGTTCCTTTCATCTGTCTATCCTGAAAGGGGACTCCATGGTGAGAGACTTCACAGCTCACAGGGTCTGGATGTGTAGACCCGGCGCCTGCCCGCAGAAGGGGGGCCCGACACACGGTGGAGGATGGACTTCCCTGATTTGGACCGCGGGGGACATGCTGCGGGGGTTCTAGAGCTTGGCCGCCGGACTGGACAAGGAAGGACCGCTGGACTTACGATAATTCGAGAGCCTCCAGAATGTCGGTCATTCTGATATAGTAAAAATCAAAAGGAGAGGGAGGAAAGATACTGGAGCCAGTTCACTTCCCCTGGTATATATGTTTTATCAAAGAGAACTAGCTCTGGAGTGGGTGCTCCTAGCGTATGTTTGTTTTGGAAAGGAAACACATTATGTTTATAGTAAGGCCCTCACTCACCAACCTAGTTGGTGACATGCTTCATCATCGGGCCCCACCCAAGGCACCGAGTGCACCTTGGGTGTGCTACGACGCCTGGATACAGCAGAGCTGGTATTGTGCCGTGAGAGTGCAGTGAAAGGAAGTGAGTGAATGTTAAAAAAGCTGTCCTAAGGGTCCCTGGGATAAAAATGACTATTTTAATGGGTGGGCCCTTGGCAGAGAATAAAAACGAGAGTCGGATATTTAAGGAGATCTTATGGTAACTCCAATACCCTAGTCGGTCAACATGTTTCAGCCATACTCTCTTAGTGGTATGGCTTTCTTCAGGACCTATGTGTAGTGCAAAGTGAGTGGTCTAAAAACATGTTATTAGAAGACCATATTTGTGACACACGCGCTAAAGTGTGATATGGGGTAGAGGAGAATTTCCTCTAGTGGCGCTTTCCTGTGGGGAAGAAAAAGACAAACAAACATACAGAGAAACATGTAACAAGCTGGTATAGTTGTTTCAGGAGCGGAGTGTCCGTGTTCTTATGCGGTCAAAGGCACAGTGAGGACAGGGTGTGGCGTAATTAGTTATAATCGACGCCTGGTAATTTATGCGGTACCGGGTGGTAAACAAGATGCGCATAACATGGTGCATCGTGTAACTTAAAGACGAAAAGAGCAAAATATCTTACTCAGACAATATCCGGAAAGTGCCCCATGAGTTCCATGTGGGAGCCCGACCTGTACTCACACTCTATGTGACAAAAAGTAAAAGAGGAGACAAAAGCGATTTAAAATTTACCCGCATGCTTGGCTGTGAGAAAATGACAGCAGAGGGTGGAGAGGGAGTTTTAAAGCATACCCCCCTTCGGATATTCCGACTTACTTCATCAAGGTCTAGGACCCTTCTCTGTACCTGCTTCAGCCGCCATGGAGCTCCGTGGTAGAATGAGTGGAGCTGGGCGGCGGTTTAAATACTCTGCTGGTTCCAACAGGTGTCAGCGAGTTCGGTTAATTGGGAACCGCTGTGGCTGGTTAAATGGGTTTCAGGTGCTGGTTTAGGCTGTCTTCTGATGGGTCTGCAGGAGAAAATAGGCATAGAAAAAAGAACCGCCCCTGTCTGAGTGTAGACATAGAGAAAAGACACGCCCATGTGGCAGTGTTGAGTGCTTATGTATGCATAAAAAATAAAAAATAAAATAAACTGAACTGAAGTTTAACTCATAAAAGACCCGGAGGTACTGCTAATTATAGCAGGTGTTGTTATTCTCAATTCAAGTGTGCCTAGAAAGAAATCTGAGAATGAATCGTGTTGATTGGGAACATATCACAAAGGAGAAGAAACGTAGAGTCTAGTGTAGACATACACTTGGATTCGCACTGTCGTGTGAAAAAAGATGTTGCTTTTGTTAGGTCAAGTGGTGCTCTTGACACTAAGGTGGTTATGTAATGTCTCATTTTGGGTGGCCTGTTTGGGAGTTAAAACAGGGAGTGTTGCTCACACTGAGGTGATGTCTAGTTTAATCTTTTTGTAAGGCAGGAAGATTTTACGCATGGTTCTGACTTTGCGACTCGTCATGCCTACATAACGAAGGCCGCATGTGCAGGTGATCAGATAGATGACATTATTGGAGTTGCAGTTAGTGTGGTGGAGCTGTTGCCACGTTTTTCCTGTCTCCAGGCTCAAGTTTTTAGTTGCTTTTGTGAGATGGCAAACACTGCAGTCACCGCAGGGGTAGTGACCTTTAATGCATTAAATGTCATCTATCTGATCACCTGCACATGCGGCCTTCGTTATGTAGGCATGACGAGTCGCAAAGTCAGAACCCGTATTGTGGAACATCGCAGCAACATACGGTGTAGAAAAAACATAAGTAAACTGACAGACCACTTCATCCAAGCAAACCACACCCCTAATGACCTAAACTGGACTGTAATAGAACATATCAACAGCCAGACCCTTTCAAATGACAGGATCCTGCTACTTAAGGAGCAACGTTGGATCTATCACCTTTCCACGAACATCACAGGGTTAAATGACAATATACCCTGGAATAGCCTGAATCCAACCTGAACCACAGCACCATGCGTAAAATCTTCCTGCCTTACAAAAAGACTAAACTAGACATCACCTCAGTGTGAGCAACACTCCCTGTTTTAACTCCCAAACAGGCCACCCAAAATGAGACATTACATAACCACCTTAGTGTCAAAGAGCACCACTTGACCTAACAAAAGCAACATCTTTTTTCACACGACAGTGCGAATCCAAGTGTATGTCTACACTAGACTCTACGTTTCTTCTCCTTTGTGATATGTTCCCAATCAAGACGATTCATTCTCAGATTTCTTTCAAGCCACAATTAGTAGGCACACTTGAATTGAGAATAACAACACCTGCTACAATTATCAGTACCTCCGGGTCTTTTATGAGTTAAACTTCAGTTCAGTTTATTTTCTTTTTTCTTTTTTCTGCACACATAAGCACTCAACACTCCCACAGGGGCGTGTCTTTTCTCTATGTCTACACTCCCACAGGGGTGTGTCTTTATTCTATGCCTATTCTCTCCTGCAGACCCATCAGAAGACAACCTAAACCAGCACCTGAAACCCATTGAACCAGCCACAGCGGTTCCCAATTAACCGAACTCGCTGACACCTGTTGGAACCAGCAGTGTATTTAAACAGCCGCCCAGCTCCACACATTCTACCATGGAGCTCCATGGCGGCTGAAGCAGGTACCGAGAAGGGTCCTAGACCTTGATGAAGTAAGTGGGAATATCCGAAGGGGGGTATGCTTTAAAACTGCCTCTCCACCCCGCTGCTGGCATTTTCTCAGAGCCAAGCATGCGGGTAAATTTTAATTCGCTTTTGTCTTCTCTTTTAATTTTTGTCACATAGAGTGTGACTACAGGTCGGGCCCCCACATGGAACTCATGGGGCACTTTCCGGATATATTGTCTGAGTAAGATATTTTGCTCTTTTCGTCTTTAAGTTACACGATGCACCATGTTATGCGCATCTTGATTACCACCCGGTACTGCATAAATTACCAGGCGTCAATTATAACTAATTACGCCACACCCTGTCCTCACTGTGCCTTTGACCGCATAAGAGCATGGACACTCCGCTCCTGAAACAACTATACCAGTTTTTTACATGTTTCTCTGTATGTTTGTTTGTCTTTTTCTTCCCCACAGGAAAGCGCCACTAGAGGAAATCCTCCTCTACCCCATATCACACTTTAGCGCGTGTGTCACATATATGGTCTTCTAATAATACGTTTTTAGACCACTCACCTTGCACTACACATAGGTCCTGAAGAAAGCCATACCACTAAGAGAGCATGGCTGAAACATGTTGATCGACTAGGATATTGGAGTTCCCATAAGATCTCCTTAAATATCCAACTCTCGTTTTTATTCTCTGCCAAGGGCCCACCCATTAAAATAGTCATTTTTATCCCAGGGACCCTTAGGACAGCTTTTTTAACATTCACTCACTTCCTTTCACTGCACTCTCACGGCACAATACCAGCTACGCTGTATCCAGGCGTCGTAGCACACCCAAGGTGCGCTCGGTACCTTGGGTGGTGCCCGATGATGAAGCATGTCACCAACTAGGTTGGTGAGTGAGGGCCTTACTATAAACATAATGTGTTTCCTTTCCAAAACAAACATACGCTAGGAGAACCCACTCCAGAGCTAGTACTCTTTGATAAAACACACTGTCATTCTGATATGCCTGCGGAACTCTAGGTGCGGGAATAGTCCTGCCCCTTAGACCATCTGAAGACGCAATCCATCGAGGTTGCGCTGAACTGTATGCAAGTTTTGTTTTTTTCTGGTTTTAATGGGTTCATGTTTGTTTTTCCCAGGGAGGGCAGCATAGGGAGGAGGGACGGGGCACAGGGGGGGGCCCCTACTTTCGTATGGCTGGCCACGAAGGGAGAGATGGGGGTTAAACTTCTCTCATGGAACGTCAGGGGCCTTAACTCACCTAACAAGCGACAGCGCTTTTGGAAATTTTATGGGGACCAGGGTCTGCATGTGGTAGCGGTTCAGGAATCCCACCTCAAAAAGGGAGAAGAGCTTAGGCTCAAGCATAGGCATTTTCCCCTGATTTTCCAGGCCACTAATACCAAGAAACAAAATGGGGTCGCCCTTCTATTTCATACCTCTGCACATTTTATACATGAGGCCACACAGAGGGACAAGGAGGGCAGATTCATTATGGTCAAGGGATTATTAATGGGCAGGGCCTGTACAATAGCTTCTATATACGCTCCCAACACAGGGCAGGCAGACTTTGTTTCTTCCTTCTTGGATTTCCTAGCGGGCTTTGCGAATGGTGACCTGATTGTCATGGGGGATTTCAATCTTATCTGGGATCCACACGACACACTCTCGCAGGACTGAGGGGGGAGTGTTCACTACACCACTTAAGCAATCGATACAACAGCTCGGCCTAATGGATGTCTGGAGATGCCTCAACCCGACTATGAAGGACTTTTCCTTCTTCTCTCATGTGCACAGGACATATTCCCGAATCGACCACATCTTCCTTAGCCAGTCTCTCTTGCACTCAGTCACAACCGCCCTGTTTCTACCTATAGCTCTCTCGGACCATGCCCCCATGACCTGCCTCTTAAACTGGCTGGCCCCAAGATCCAAACAGTCCAGATGGTATTTTCCGGAGGTCTTATGCCGCGAACGGCTGCAAAGAGATGATGTCCGCAAAGCAATTAGGGACTTCTTCCTCCTCAATGACCCGGCGGACACGTCCCCAACGAATAACTGGGATGCGTTTAAAGCCCACATACGAGGTCACTGCATTTCCCTAGTCACCGCCCTCAGAAGGCTTCAGACTAAGGAGAGACTAGACTTAGAACAGGAGTTATTAGAGGCAGAGAAAACCCACAAGGCTACCCCTTCGGCCCCCTCTTTGAGAAAGGTCACGGCCCTGAGGGGGAAACTTAACGCTATTTACACAAACAGAGCAGAGACAACACTCCTGAGACTTCAAGCCCGAGGGTATGTGGGGAAGGATAAGGTGGGCACACTATTGGCCAAACAATTGCAGGTCAAATAAGAGAAAGCTTTTGTGAAGCAAATTACCGACGAGCAGGGCGTGACACATGTTAGTGAGGAGGGGAAAGCACGGGCATTTTATGATTTCTACCGCATACTGTACCAGGCTGATGACCTCAGGGAACTTGACCAAGCACAATACCTTGACGATGTGGACCTCCCCCGGGTCTCTGCTTCCGCCAATGATAGCTTGGGTGGGGTGATCACTATGGAGGAGGTCCAGACTGCTATTGACTCCCTAAAGCGCCACAAAGCACCAGGCCTGACGGGTTCACAGCTCAATTTTACCGCACTTTCTCAGCTGACTTGACCCCCCACCTCACTGCGTTGTTCAACGCCATAGCGATTCAGCAGGCGGTGTCGCCGACCATGGGTGAAGCCCTGATCTCTATCATTCCGAAGCCGGGAAATGACCCGCAAAAATGCTCATCTTACCGCCCCATTGCTCTCCTTAATTTGGACGCAAAACTTGACTCCAAAATACTGGCCACTCGGCTCGAGAAACTCCTCCCTGACCTCATACACCCTGACCAGTTGGGGTTTATTAAGTGGCGCCAGACCCACGATAACCTCAGACGCGTCTTTCACCTTATTGATAAAGTGCACAAGAAACGAATTCCGGCGGCTTTGCTGTCACTCGACGCAGAGAAGGCCTTCGACCGCGTTGATTGGGCCTTTTTGAAGCTTTCTCTGCGTCGATTCGGATTCTGTGAAGCCTTTATAGGAACGATCCAAGCTAATTTCAGTGCCCCCCGTTCCCGGGTCCTGGTCAATGGAGTGGCCTCTGACTTTTTTAACTTAGCCAGAGGGACTAGACAGGGCTGCCCGCTGTCCCCGCTGCTCTTTGCCCTTAGTATCGAACCCTTGGTGGCACGGATACGGGCGAACCAGAAGATTAGCGGGATTAAATTCGGGACTGACGACCATAAAATAGCCTTGTTTGCGGACGATGTCCTGTTGCCACTTACCAATCCAGTCACCTCCCTCGCTGAAATTGGCCAGGAATTGGAGCAATTTGAAGCTGTTTTGGGCTTCAAAGTAAACCCCTCTAAATCTTTCCTTTTAAATCTCACCCTGCCCTCAGAGACTCAGAAACTGTTAGAAGGGACGTCTCCTTTTGTGTGGGCTCGTAAAGCCATCACATATCTAGGGGTCCAATTTACCCCCAAACTTGCTGACCTCTATAAGACCAATTTTCCGCCCCATCTCAGACAGCTCAGCACGGACTTTAAACAATGGAGTACTGCCTATATCTCGTGGATTGGTAGGATTAATACGGTCAAAATGAATGTATTGCCTCGTCTTCTGCATCTATTTCAGGGACTCCCAATCCCACCAGATAAAAACCTCTTTCCTGAACTGAAAACCATGCTGATTAAGTTCCTCTGGCAGGGTCAACGAGCGCGGCTCTCCTACCACCTCCTGACGAGGCCGCGTACTAAGGGGGGGATGGCCCTTCCGGATTTTGTAACTTATTATAGGGCTGCCCAATTGCGAGTTCTGAGCGAGTGGTCCCTTAAGGAATCGGACAAGTTATGGCTCCACTTCGATAGACAGGTGACGGGGAGAACAATCTGGGATCTACCCTGGAGACACAAATTGGACAGGTCCGCCAACGCCTACTTAAGTGTTCCTACTTCCACTACTCTGTAAGTGTGGGACACGGTGACCAAAACACTGCCCCTTACCTCGTTTCCGTCCCCTTACACTCCCATCCATTTCTCTAAAGCCTTCCCTCCGGCTCTCCAAGAAGGGCCCTTTGATCTTTGGAGGGAGGGGGGCTGCATTATGTTATCGGATCTTTTCCAAGGCGACAAACTACGCTCGTTGGCTGATTGCAGGTCTCGTTTTCATCTCCCGCAAACCGAACTATACCATTACACGCAATTAGTTCATTGGGCTCAGCAACCACAGTTTCGCCAAGCGGCCACTAGGGAATTACTGCCAATAGAAAAATTTGTACAGTCTGGCACTACGGGAAGGGGGTGTAGTTCCTTTCTTTACAACCTACTAATAACACTGTCTCCACACCGCACACAACACCATAGAACGTTCTGGGTGGACATGCTGCAGTCTCCTCCCTCGGAGAAACAATGGGACTTCTTACATAAAGATATAGTGAAGTTCAATCGCTCCATGTATCTTAGGGAAGCCCACTATAAAACGCTGTACGATTGGTATCTCCACCCACACAAACTGAATTCAATCTGTCCGGACACTTCTGACCGATGTTGGCGGGGTTGTGGTATGCTGGGAGATTTTAAACATATCTGGTGGGACTGCCCGGTCATACAGACCTTTTGGAAAGAGATTCTCGCCCAAATCAAGATTATATTGGGGTACCCTATTGGGGATTCCATGTAACATGTTCTATTGGGCATCCGCGATCCATTGCTCAAATACCAGACGCATGGCGATAGATCCATTATGTGGCTGTGCTTGGGTGCAGCGAAGATGGCACTGGCCGCAGCCTGGAAGAGGCCTGAGGCCCCATCGCTCACCCAGTGGCATGCCCTCCTTTGGAGAGCGCTAGCCTTGGAACGCCTATCGGATATAGCTGACGATTCCCATAAGGGTTTTGACTATATTTGGAGCCCCCTGGTCAGCTATCTTTCAGAGGGTCTACCCTTGTTTGCTTGTAGTCCACGATTACGGGCTTTAGATCTTTTCCTGCTTTAGCCATGCTTCGCCTCCCTACGAGGGTGAGACCACATCTATGTGGCCCCGATTGTAGTCGTTCCCCGCGCTGGTCGCGGGAGGCCCCTGCGCAGGTCTGGCTTCCTTCCCCCCTCTCTGGCTCATAACCTTGCCCCACACACCTCCCTGGGTTTAGTTGTTGTTGGTTTTCAATTGTTACTTTGACTCCTGTTTTTTTTCCTTGCTTTATTGCCGAGAGTAGGCAACCTTAATTACCCACTCGGGTGTTAATTGATCGCCCAACGAAGGCGTTCATCTCCCCAGACGGGGGGGATTTTGGGGGTTTGTGCTTGTGTTACATGGGAGATAATAAGACTACTTAATGGCATAGTTCAAACCTCCTCGAAGAGATACGATGCAGGAGCTGTTTACCACTGTAATGTGAAACTGTGTGAATTTTTTTTTTTTTTAGCTATCTAAGGACTGGTACGCGCATTTGTAGAGCAAATCTGAACGCACTATGGTTCTTGTTCTCTATGCAATGTTTGAAATCTGTGGAAAAATATTGAATAAACAGATTTTGACAAAAATAAAATACACCCAAAAAACAATTTTAACATAAAAGAATGACTTCATATAAACCCAAAACTTATAATAAACATATATAATTAACCGCTTCGCCGCGGCAGACATTCCGCCACGGTGCGGGCGAATTTGACGCGTGTGCAGATCGGACGGCCCCCGGCCATCCGACGCACACGCCCACCGTGACGTCAGACGGCCGGGGGCCGTCCGACGCATGGAAGGGGTTAAATAAAAATGTATTACATTATCCAAAAATTAAACATGCTCTCCAAAAGCATTGTGCACTTAAAGCACATATGTATAAAAGCACCCAAAAAATATTATTAAGTATAAACATCTAAACACAAAAATTATTATAAATGAATGTATATGTATGCAGTTAAATTCCTATATCAATAAAACAAACTATATATTATGCTACAAAAATAAAACATAAATTGGCGTTTAGCAAACAAGGACTAAACTGATTAACAAAATTCAAACTATACTAAACCAACCAATAAAATAACACTATAAACAACTTTAACCAATAACATCAAATAAACAAATCTACAATATAAAAGGCAAACGAATTACTAAATATTTAAAAAATGACAAATGCTGCAAGAAGAGGAATCTCTGTCAGATTCTTAAAACGAATGACTAAAAAAGAAATACTTCATCTCAACAACTACATATTCAAGTAAGTAATACTTATATTTAAACTAAAAATTTACTGTTATTAAACTAAACAATATAATTTAACAAATAAATAGTAACACACTCTGTAATTTTTATCTTCTTTCATAGGCTACCTAAAAGAAAAGAAAACCAACTTCCAAACCAACAAACTGCCAAAAAATATCAACTATAAAAACGCACCCAAAATATATAATAAAGTAAATCGGCATAAATAATAAATTAAAAAATCTCCCAACTAACGACCAAAAATAAACCTAACTCCCTAAACCTCGACAAACTTGCAACAAAATACAATATTTAAATAATATAACTTATTTTTCTCTTTCAACAGAAAATTCAGCACTTGCTACACGTTCAAACGAGGTCAAAAGAAAAGCTGCAAAACTGTCCAAAACATCTCAACAAACATACAAGTAATAAACAAATAACAAATACCTGGATTTTTTAACACATTAATAGCAAGGATGCAAAATGTAAATTATAATATATATGTCTACTGTTAAACTAGTTACAGATACAAGGACAGAATAGGCCAACTATATCACTTCACAGAAAGAAACCAGTTCAAACTAAAAATATTATAAAACAAAATTATAAAATTAATACTACACATTCTAACATTTAAGTAATTTACAAAATTACCAAAGATATTATATTAAATAACACTAATTTTAACTACTAACCTTTATATAAACATTTGAACTTTTTATATTATAAATTTAAATAAAAATCTAAATTTTTATAAATATTTCCTACCATTCATACACTTTAAAAAATACAATTACATAGATTTGAAATAACATATTGCTCAATAATAATGTTCTTATCTTTTTGCATTTTTGAATGTATAAATATAATTTTTTTAAATTTGCAATATATATTTTGCATTGTGTTTTACAATTATGACAATTTCATAAAATAATGTAATATGTTAAATTTAAGCATCCAAACAAAACCAAAATACTAATGAATGTAATTTTCTTAAATACATTTATATTTTCAAAAATAAATTGAAATACATTAAAGTAAATTATATATTTAATATAAATTTTAAAAGTATTAACTAAGATTATTATAATAAAATACATTTTAAAATTGAAAACAATGAATATGCACATCTTTCAAATAATTCATTAAGGGGCCCATTACGATGGCGGGCGGAAGCACAACCGCCGTGCTGGCGGATGCAAAAACCACCAGTTACCGCCGGCACGCAGCAGTCCACACGCCCGCCCAATTACGATGCGAAAAGCAGGCCAAACACCGCCGGCAAGCCAGCAACACCGTCCGCCATCAAAGTGCGCCCGTACACGTAGCGGCGCAGCCCAACTGACACACACCGTCCGACGAAAACACGTCCCGCCCGGCGTATAAATTATGATGCCGCAAACAAACGGCTCCCATGGCTAAGAGACACCGCACGTGAAAGAGAGGCGGTAACACGGACGCAGAGCACGGACAACGAAGAAGCGGCACCCCGGGCATGAATCCAGCACTGCAGGCCCTTCCCATGCTTCTGCTGATGCACCACCAAGGACGCAACGTACCGCGGAGACGCAGGTAGGCACACACACAACAAGTGCACGCAAACAGCGCACACAGTGCAAGGGCGGAAAAAGCGGACAACCCCCCACCAGCGCGTGTACACTACACATCCACCATTGCATCCACATATGACACACAGGCCAAATCCTAACATCGCGGAACACATGTGTACACACCACCTGGGACTAGGAACCAACCACCCCGTCACGGCCCCAAAGCGCCGATGACGCCGCCACACATGCGCACAACGCAGAGGCCAACCGCAGCGCCATGCATGCGTCGCACACAGACACAGGGACACAACCAAGCAGCACACACATCAGCCCCACCCCGAACGCACATGACACGTGACAGGCCGGCCACAGACATGTCCCCAACGCCCAATTCACGGACAACACCCAACGCCACACAACCGACGCACACATGTCAGTGAAGTCACGCAACAGCAGGACACACCCCAGTGTAACAAACATGGCGTAGCACACAGCGGCGGCAACACCAACTAGGAGAAGCAGGGCCCCTTCGGGAAGAGGAACGCCAGTACCACACTGAAAAACCCATACCACCCTGCACATATGAACAAGACATATGAAACGGAACACCAAAGAGCCCGGGGACCGACAACAGGTGGCCCAAGAATAACATCCACACACAAGGCCCAACGCAGAGCGGAAAGGCAGCCTGCCGCCCACACAAGGGAGAGCAGACAGCACTGAATGACCTTCCATTCCAACTCCGAAACCACAGCCCTACGACAGAAGCCGGTGAATACAGCCATTGTCCAAGAATAGACCAACACAGGCATGCCGAGGAGACCGACCACAGGGCAGATAGCGCATATCACAGAAGCACACAACGGACGGGGAAGAAAGAAGAAAACACTCCCCCATGTCGGCCACATGCAAGTTAATTGGAAGGAGTCACACAGCACTGACCTTGAACTGTCTGAGAAGCATGTGGGAAGAGGGCCCGTGTCCTCCAAACAAGCCAACAGAACACAAGTCCTGTCTCCCTACGACTACACAGAGCTCACAGCAACCCCGGAGCGTGCACATTGCAGACTGCACACACAGCCGGAGCACGCCATCTCAACGAACCGCTGCGAAATGGCAACCGCAACACACCTACCCAACTACGCCGAACAGCTCAAGCTGTACAAAACCAACACGATACATACATTGGGATGCGATCTCCTGTCCCTGCTGAACGTAAGTTACCGACTGACTTACCGCATCACATTGTTCAGCTGCGTCATGCCCGTCTTCTACTGTCGGAGGTGTCCCTACCAGCATCCCGTCGAGATATGCCTCTCCAACCCGGTATGTCTGAAGGCGGACCTGCTACCACTACTCCTCCCTCTGGACGCACACGACAGGGCCTGCTCTGCCTATGGGGGCATGGCGTATGTGGCCAACATCGCACCCGCACTGAAATGGGACCACTGTGCCTCCACACGACGGATCATCGAGAACAGCTACATCGAATGTCACCCAGCATGCCCCATCATGGTCCTCCAAGGGACAACTTACGAACAACACCTTGAGAGCCACCATCCGCTTCATTGGCTGGCAAACATGTACACCACCAATGACATGGAAGCCCTGCTGGACGGCATCGCATACCTGACAACCTGTAAATACGTCGGACCACAACGCAGGTTCCCGAGTGACCTATGAAGTCCAACCCCGCACCCATGCTCAGCTTCCGCACGGATCTGGCCAGTCACCACCACAACAGCCATACCAAACGACCGGCAACTGTAACCACACCATCAACGACATCGCCATGACATCGGATATGACCGGGACATGCACACTGTTCCCCATCACATCCAGGAACACCGCATGCATCGTGGGAGGCAGTGGCATGGGCTCTGTGTATCGCACCCACATGGACGGAACTGCACGAACAACCAGGACACGACATGGATCCAGCGCACATGGACACACACACCGCTCAGTGGACATGAATAGGTCGCCTGGAGTCTGTGGGTGCTGCACCCCTCCCACCCCCGCCCCGGGAATCCCATACCAGGACCTTTGCATTGACGACAAGTGCATACAACAACAACACGACCCCAGTGACTGTGACATGTCCAGTAACCACCACAGTGCAACAACAAGTGGCACGCCGCTGCATGCACGCAAGCACATGCCCTAATGTCATCTCACATGCACGCGTGCATGAGGAACAACCGCAGCAAACCTGTCACATGGAACTGAGATGGACTGTGCCCATGATGCCGAGCGGTCTGGTAGGCTACATGTATACCGTCTGTGTCAAAGTCCGCAGCTCCGCAGCTATACGTAAATGTACATTAGCACAGCCTTGGCCAAGCAGATGTAACTCTGAAGCCCACATCCCACATGCAACAGCCAATCACATGTAACCCCACACCCTATCCAATTTATAATCATGCTCAGTATATCCTCAACATGTATTCCGCTGCCAGTAGTGTCCACTATACTGCATCACAGAGGACAGAAGACTCAATATAATGTTTGAAACCAAAACTGTCTCCGCTGACTCATTTCACAAGTACGAATGAGAGAGGATGAGAGTATGTGAAGTACACGGCAGTCGTGACATGACCATGTAGTCCACTGGTATTGGATGTCAACGCAAATGAGTAGCACTACTGTGGAAGACACACATGTGTCGTGTGAAGTCGTATGGACGCAGTGCTCAGGTGGGTGGGTGCGACGGGTAGATGCGCACATGCCAAGTTGGAGCACGCCGTGTTGGGAGGGGTCATGAACAGTACACCACCGCTTCCCTGGGCATTGTGAGAGGACACCTGTCGGGGGGAGTGAACACGTGTGTGCACAGCAGCCGGGCACACGTACAAAGCGGTACCAGGCGCACCTCAGCCCACCCTCTGTGGACAAGCTGGATCCTGTTGTGCGCCCGCCATGCCCCTTGACAAGGCACACACAGCCCCAGTCGACCAGGTGTAACCCCAACATAGTCAATCCGCACAGGCGATACAGGGCACGGGATGGCAGTGGAGCATGGTGTGTGAGAGGTCTCCTCGCGCTCCTCCTGGTCATATCACGCAGGCAATAGAACCTCAACGTCCAGCATGGCAAAAAGTCAAATGGAAGTGTAGGGGGGACGCACCACAGCACGAGCAGCACTGACGTCACGGGAGGTGGCTCGCACCATCCCATCCATTGCCCATCATACCAACCACGCCACATGCCATTGCGACTAAGTGCAAGCGCGTGCGCCACCACCCCTGAGCCCTCCCCAGAGAGGCCAAAGAGTGAATGTGTGGGCCATCAGCCACAGACGGACGCGGCCTGGCCGCAAGGGCAGCCACAGCCACTGGGTGTCGCAGGTGGCGGATCCGGAAGGCGAAGACTGTGATGCATAGTCCATGCAGGCCGGGTCTCCATTTGGGGCACCACGCAGGTGGACGGCGTCCCGCCACACATCATACCCTGAGACAGCCCACTCGTGCAACTGTACCCACACATACACTCCTTGCCCTCTCTGGTGCGAGCTTGGGGCTGCCTGTGCAAGCGCTAGCCTCGCAGGTGAGCATGCATATTGGGGGGCGAGGGGAGGACATGAGGGCTGGGGCGAAGATGACTGTATCACTGTCAGTTAGTACAAGGGATGACCCAGATGTGGAAAGGAAGAGACGTGTCCCGTGTGTACTGCAACTAGTCGCCAATCCAACTACCCCCATGTCCGGAATGTAAGCCCGCACCTAGGCCCGCCCATCCGCCACATCGAACATACCACCAGCACGACAACCTTCCCATTCGAAACACTGACTGGGGGTGGCGACCAGTGAACAATCATGTGTAGCCTACCCACGCGTACATGTGGGCCCTCCATGATCCATGTCACCTGCGGCAAAGACATGACATGCGCAATGAGGGAAGTGAGGAGAGCTGTCCGCCCCACGCACAGAAGGTGCATCAGCTCCACAGACCTAGCAGCGAGTCCAGCAGGGGTCACATGTGCAGGGGCAGCTGTGCCTGGTGTGAAGGCACATGCATATAGACAGCACATCGACCAATGTGTAGTCTGCCCACATCCACAGTCCATCATCATGCGGACATAGGAATTGAACACAGGGCAACACATCTTAGTTGGTGCACCCACCGTGACCAACAATGCGCAATCATCGACGTACCCGACCTGTGCATGGCCCCCCACCCAACGGAGGCACATCCAGTGCCACCATCCCACACACACAAGCCTTCCACGGAACATGCTGTGTCCAATGGTCAGTACAGAGTCAGCGCCCATCTGGTGGATCCTGAACAGGAGACACATGCACACACATGCCAGCTCCCACTATGTACGTCTTCCACCTGGCACGTGCAATGTAACCTCTCACCTGTGACGTGTGACTGCAAGCACACAGCCGTCTTGGCATGGGGCTGTCAATGTGGACACCAGTCAATGTTTCGGGAGCTGTGATCCGTACAGTGCTGTACATAGGGTGCAGTGCTGACACCTACTACTGTCTCATATCCCCTCGTGCCACAGGTCCCACTTGTATTGGCCGCTCAGCCCGTGCCCACATCGTCGTCGTCGTGTGCCATACTCATCCAGCCTCGGAAGCAGTTCCATGATCAGCAGACACTCATGTTGCCGTGGCGTTGCCGCTTGACGAATATGCAGTCAGTCCCCATCAGCACGCCCCGCAAGTCATTGGGGCTTAGATCCCCATGTGCATGCACATGGCAGTGGTATGTCTCACTTGCCATTGCCATTGTTGGGAGACCTGTGTAAGTGTATTGTGGCCGTGCCGTCCCAGCTTGACAGCTGGGCTGTGGCTCATGTGCTTGCTCAGTCATGTCAGTGATGTGTATGCGAAATTGCTATGTGCCGTGTTGCTTTGACATGTGTCCTCTGCCATTTTCCCCAGGCGGAGACCGAACATTGACCGCCCATACCAATTGCTGGCGGACATGGACGATACAGAGGTTATCAGGAAGTTTCGGCTGGACAGGCCAACCCTGCATCGACTGTGTGCCATGTTAGAGCCCCATCTCCGTCCCCGCAGGGTGTATCCGACTGCTGTCACCCCCACGGCTAAGGTGATGGCCGCCATGCATTTCTTCGCCACTGGGTCATTCCAGCACACAGTGGGCAGTGGAGGAGGGATGTCCCAGCCCATGTTCAGCAAGGTGCTGAGGGATGTACTGGCAGCCATGATGCTGTGCCGAAACAGGTACATCAGATTCCCCAGGGCTCGTGAATTGGCGGCAGTGAAGGGTGCATTCTATGCCCTTGGCAGAATCCCACACGTCGTGGGAGCCATTGACTGCACACATGTTGGCCTTGTTCCACCACAGGCCACTGAGCACCTGTACCGCAACAGGAAGCACACGCACTCCCTGAATGTGCAAGTGGTGTGCCTTGCGGACATGGTGATCACCCACGTGTGTGCCAAGTTTCCAGGCTCGGCACATGACGCACACATAATGCGCAACAGCATCTTGCCACGACTGATGGCCAATCTGCAACAGGATCGTGGCTGTATTGTCGGTGAGTATGTGGAGTGGTGTAGCGTGCTGGTTGTGCGATGCTGTCCCCTGTCCAGTTGGAATAGCAACGGTTCTCTGTGTCCCTCACACCCAGGTGACTCTGCGTATCCGAATGGGGCATGGCTGCTCAGTCCATTGAGGAATCCTCGCACCCCAGCAGACGATCGATACAATGAGGCACATGGGAGGACCAGACGTGTGGTCGAGCGTACCTTTGGCCTCCTCAAGTCCAGGTTCAGGTGCCTGGACCGCACCGAGGGTGCACTGGCGTACTCCCCACAGAAGGTGTGCCAGATAGTGGTGGCGTGCTGCATGCTGCACAATCTGGCCATTCGGAAGCAGATCCCCCTCATTGTGGATGACGGAGATCAACCAGGGCCCCAGCCCGCAGACCAGGACAGCTCGAGTGAGGTGGACAGCGGAGAGGAGGAAGCTGGGAATGTGCGCCAGCAGCTCATCGCCCGCTACTTCACTTGACGGTGAGTGTCCATGTACGACGGATGATGTGTCTGTATCTGTGCAGGTGTGTGTGTGCTGTGTCAGGGTGGCCGTATGTTCACTGCGTGCAGTGTGTCAACGCTCCATGGCCAGGGTAGTATGCCACTGTTGGTGACTGTGGCATTGTGCCCTATTGCTCTGTGCGATGTGTGTACATTGCTTGTAGTTGTTGACATGTACTGTGTGATGGGTGTGTGACACACTCATTGAATGTGCTCCTGTTCTGTCTCCCACCCCTAGGTCCCTACAGGTCCCTCCGGATTCCATTGCCATGCCACGCATCAGGTGCCTTTCCGCCCAAGGTGGCCGTTGTATTCCGTACAAATAAAACACAGGGCACAAACAGCAGTTAGTGAAAAAGGTGCATTTATTACAAACTGTGACATGTGATTGTGTGTAAGGTGATGACAAAAGTGGTGCGTGCAGTGACAATGAGCTGTCGGTCATGGCTGCGTGAAGCTCAGGTTGTACCCACTGGTTCTATGTCCATAGTCCAACACACACATGCCATCCAGCTGGCTGTGTGGAGTGGGATCGTAGAGCAAGTCAATGCAGTGGCTGGTCAAGGAAGGCTGGCGGAAGGCTGGCTGGCTGCCTCACTTGCGACTGGAGCGTGCGAAGTCCTCCCGGGAGACCTGTTTCCTCTTCGGACGGCCCCTTCCACGTTTGGGAGGGGGTGTGTGGTGGCGACCTGCTGGTGGTGGGTGAGGTGTGCTCACTGGCTGTGGACGCAGGGGAAGTGGACACTGCTGCCCGACCCTGCGCCCTAGCAGGTGGTGGCGGAGGTGGTGTTGCTGGCCTTGCCTGTGACCCCACCGCCACCACCAGCTGGCCCATGAGGTCCACGAGTTGGTCCATACGGGACACGAATTGGCCCATATGGGCGTCCATGGACCTCAGCACCCCCAGCACCTCCCGCGTGTCTGTAGCAGACCTGACCCATTGTTCTTGGGCCTCCTCATAGGCCCCAAGGACTCTGGCCATTTGAGGCAGGGCATGGCTCCCAGGGGAGGCTGGCGTTTCCCTGACCCTGCTCCTCCTACCAGTCCTGCTGCCACCGACCTGCCCACTAGCCACATTGCACACCACGGTCCTCGCTGTGGCTCCCAGGGTGGATCCAGTCGGCCGGGCCACCACCTGCGCTGGGGCTGGTGCCAGCAAAGACGTGGTGGTGGTGGTGGCGGTGGTGGTCGGTGCGGCGATGGTGGCGGTTGCGGCAGTGGTAGTGGCCGCAATGACCGTGGGTGTGGCCGCAACGACAGTGGCAGCAGGGGGCTGGGACTGTTCAGCATCCCTGGATGATGGGTTGGTGGGTAGGAGGGTCCTGGGGAGCGGCTGGGCCCTGCCACACCAGATGGGCCTGCTTGGTGGTCCGTGTCCGAAGAGGAGGACAGATCCTCCAGATCCGTGTGTCCTCGTTGGGGGCTTGTGGGCTGGCTGTGCTGGCTGCTGTCTCCATCCCCAGCATCCGGCAGTTCGTCACCTGTGGAGAGAATGAGATTTGTTATTGTGTTGCACCTGGCGAAGTATGTATTTGTCGTCTGACATTGGCAGTTCGTGCAATCTCGTACATGGGTTTCCCGGAGGCGAGTGTGTGGCTGTGGCATCTGTAGTTGTGTGTGCTAGGCAATGGGACTGTGTGCTGTGCACATGTGGCATGGGACGGATTGGCCATGCCGATGGGTGTGTTGCTGTGCCCCTACTCATTGTGACTCTGGTGTATGCGGGCTCCTGGCCCATCCTGGGTCTGGTTTGTACTTTGCTTTTGGGGTTCATATGGAGCAGCTTAGGCACCCATATGGCAACATGGGGGCCATGCCCCAGATTCACATTTGGGAGGGAATATGCTTTTGGGGTTCAAATGGGACGCTTAGGAACGCATATGGCAACATGGGGGCCATGCCCCAGATTCGCATTTGGGAGGGAATATGCTTTTGGGGTTCAAATGGAACGCTTAGGAACGCATATGGCAACATGGGGGCCATGCCCCAGATTCGCATTTGGGAGGGGATATGCTTTTGGGGTACATGCTGTAAGCCATGGGTGCCGAACGTGACATGTGTTGTGGCAGCATGACAGTGCATGGTTTGAGGTGTGTGCATGCTTGACATGGCCTGCATATTTGCTGTCTGTTGTGATTACTGGACATGGCATTGGACGCATCGTTATGAGTGAGTGTTGGTTGTGTGCCAGCCAACGTATTGCAGTTGTCCCATCTCCTTGGTGTGCGTGCTGCCCTGTGCCATGTGCATCACTGCAGTGCTCGGGGGGGGCCCATGTTGTGTGTTGTTGCTCACAGTGTGTCGTGCGCTTCATTGACTTCTGGCACATGGTTGGTCATGGGCATGTGTCTTAGCGTGACTGCTGTATATGTGGCAGCTGTGCGGATGACATGCCTTTCATGAGACTGGGGCTGACGGATGGGATGGATGGTATGTTGTATGTGCATGGTGTGTCTGTGTGTTTGATGGGTTCAGTGGTGTTCGTGTGCATTTATGTAGTTCCGCTCTGTTGCGTCTAGTGTTGTTTGTCTTACATAGGCGTAGTTGTGGGGTGTGTGGTTGACAGGCAGTAGGGGCTACATGGACTGGACTTCAATGGTGTTTCGGTTGTGTGTGATGGGTTGCACAGTGGCTGCTGTGTGGTACTATGTTCAGTGTGGCTTGTGCATGCAGACGTGGCTCCTTGGGTGTTGCTGTGTTTGTGATGGGTCATGTGGGGTGTGAGTCTGTTGTTCATGTCCGTGTGCACATTGTTCACTTGTTCGTGACGGTGGGCGGTGCTGCGTGTTCGTCTGCTACGTGACATGTCCCATGTGTTGGTCGTGTTACGGCCCTCATGCCTCCAGTAATCCAGCCCTGTCCAGTTTCCCACCTGCAGGTTGTTCGTGCGTGCACTGTACTGGATGCCACATGGTTCTAAGCGGGGGTGCTCCATGTTGCAGGTCTGTGGGGGTGGGGGGTGTTGTGGGTCGTAGTGGTGGCTGGACACCCACTGACACCGATTGCTGTGGACCGTGATGTCTACCTTTCGGCTGTCGTTGTGCACTGCGGTGGCTGACACGTGGCTGTGGGGTGTGGGGGATGCTCCTCCTTGCTGTACTGTGGGACTAGGGGCCTGGTGTGTGTTGTACTTGGGCTGTCCACCCTCCCACCCACTGCACTTTGTGTTCCTGCCACTTAACTGTTACTTGTCGGTTAGTGCAGCTATGGCGGACACATGGGTGTGGTGGGTGCTCGTTGTGGCGCTTCTGGCATATTTGGGGACCTGTTGGTGGTTACGTGGCTGGCTGAATGTACACATGTCCCCACGCATCTTACAGTTGTTCTGTTTGGGCTGTGTGTGGTGGTGTCTGTTGCATGTGTGTGTCGTGTATTGTGTGCTGGACATGGGGGTGTTTGTCCCTGGGAGCTGTGGCATGGTGGTAGTGCATGTGAGTACATGGCGGTGTGCTGGTATACATTAGTTTGTACTTACCAGCCTCCACTCCCCCTGCTAATCCGGCGTGGATCTCGGGATGTATGATGACTCGCACCTTCTCCTCCCACGCTTTGAAGGTCTTGAAGAGCGCGGGATTCCCTCCGCCAGTGACGGCAGCCAGCTCTCTGTTTTTGCCCTCCTTCTTCTTGACCAGGCTCTTGACGTCATTCCACCGTTTGTTAATTTCGACTCTGTTCCTGGGCAGGGTCCCGACTGCATTGACCTGGTCTACGATCCGGTTCCACATTCTGTTTCTGGTGGCTAGTGGGGTGTGTTGGACCATGTTCCCATAGATTTGTGGGTGCACCTTGATGATCTCGTCGACCATGACCGTCAGCTCCATGGGCGTGAACTTGGGCATTCTTTGTGGTGCCATGGTGTTTGTGGTGCTGGTGCGGTGTGTGTTGTGTAATGTGCAGGGGGTTTGTGGTGCCGGTGTTTGGTGGTGGTGGTGATGGTGGTTGTGATGTGTGCGTTTCTGTGGTGTGCTGCTGTCCTTGCTGTGTCACTGTGTCCTCTCCTCTCCTCTCTGGTTTGCAATGTTGCAAGGGGTTGTGGTCTGTGGGAGTGCTGCTTTTGTACTTACCTATGTGGGTGTGTCCTCATGGTCTGTTGTTTTCAGGTGTGTTGTGTCTGGTGTTCTGGCCTTTGTATTTTTTGTTTGTCCAGGGGGGTGTTTTCGGGATGTGTACTGTGCTTGTGTATTTGTGCGTGCCTTGCTGTGTGGACTTGTTGGCCATGTTGTGTGCTATTGGTTTTGTGAGCGGATGGTTTCTGTGCAGGGACGTGGGCGCCATGGTTTCTGCCGTGTCGATTGGCATCGGCGTTGTTTGCGCTGGCGGGCGGTATATTTGTGGTTTTCCCGCGCTCATGGCGGTGCGATCGTAATTTCACGTGCGGTGTGTCGGCCGTGTGGGCGGGCGGTTTTGTGTTGTCGTGCGTGTTTCCGTCCGTGGCGGGCGGTTTGACTCCGACTCGGACGATGGCGGGCGGTATTTTGTGTGATTTTTCCGCCGATGGCGGTTTCGGTTTGTGTTATCGTAATGGCGTGGTCGGTGTTCAGACGGTGTATGCGGGCGGATTTTTGCCGCTTCCATGCCTGGCGGATTTATTTACGCCGGGTATCGTAATGAGCCCCTAAGCATTTTAAATTTAAATACATAATTTTTTTTCAAAACTCCCCAACCTAATTCTCTAACAACCCAACGTCCTGGTACTAAAAAAACAATTTAATAATTATTTTAAAACATTAATACAATTTAAAATACAAAATGTAACAATTTAAAAAATCACCAAAAATAAAAACAAATTAAAAAAATTACAAATACATAGAATACAAAAATACAATCCATTACATACTAATTAACACTAAAATCACTATCATATACAATATTTACTACATCGATATTTTGAACAACGATATTAAAAAGAACACTAAAAACTATATTTGTACTTTCAATATTCCTGCCCACAATATATATTTAAATTCCCGATATTCTTTACGCAATATTTCTGTATCACAATATTTTTAATTCAGTATTTTGTCTAAATACCCATAGAGGATGTGAGTAGTATTACAGTTAGTGGTGGCGCAGCATAAGCATTGGGAGTGATGAACGAGGACCTAAGGCTGCCAGTTTCTGTGGGGTCAAGATTCACTCCTGAATTGTTTTAAAAAGGCAAAATTTCATCCTGGATTTTTGGTCCCCCGTCTAAGTCCCGATCAGTTCCCCCCAGTCCTCATCCTTGTACTCCACTTGGAGTCACCTTTGCCATTTAGTACATAACAGAATCAGATGGGTCCTCGAATTTATGTGTTGGACGATAAGGTGGTATAGGCCAGACATAACGCCTTTGATACCCCATAGTTTCAGATATTGCACGTTGGGAGAGTCAAGGAGGTTCCACGGCTGGTTCCCTGGTATGCTATGTAAGCAGTGGCACATCTGTAGACATTGACACTGATGAGACTGGGGGCGGGGGGGCTATAGGAGTTTAGGGGCCAGGTTCCTACTCCTCATCCTAGTCTGAATGATGGGATTGGAGATCAGCATTCAGGGAGTATTGTACTGGTAGAGAATGGCCAGGCAAGGGCCTCAGTGTGCAGCATCATGTTCTAATTTTGCCCACAGAGGAGGGCCAGTCATCCTAGGCCACATAGAGGACAGCTAGGCCAGATGGAGGGCCATATATTAATGTTCTATACAGGGTAATCTCAGGCCACGGCTCTATCTGTGGGCAGTTTGGAAGCATTCAGGAGGGGTTGCATACTGCCCCACAAAAAGCAACAAAAGTCTTTGTGATAGAATGAAGGACAGAGGATCAGACCAGAAAAAGTAGCATGAAGAGGACATATGTGAAGCGGCCAGCGACCACCATTTTCACAGCTTGTATGTGCAACCACATTGAGCTGGTGGTTTCACTTTGCGTGCTCCATAGCAGTTTGGCAATAAGTGGCTCAAGGTGAAGGGTGACCATCCCCTCCAAGACACAGTGCACAAGAATGCCAAGGTATTTTATATCCTGCGTGTCACACCAGAATGGGAAGTTGGCTATAACTGCTCAGGTTGTGATCCATGACATATGCAAGGCTTTGCTCTTGTGCCAATTGATTTTGTACCCTATAATGTCAGAGAAATCTGTGATGGGGAGCTAAGGGCTGGGAGAGAGCTGGGAAGGTCGGTCAGTGTAAGCGACACGTCATCCGTGTAAAGAAGAATCTTTGACTACCTGGTCAGTGTAAGAACACCCTCAATCTGTGGTTCTTGATGGATGGTCGCTGCCAGTGGTTCCATTGCTAGAAGAAACAATAGCAGTGATAGGGGGCAACCCTCTACAAACCGAGAAGGAGTCTGCCAGAAAGCCCCTAAAGTTGACTTGTGTCGTAGGGAAGGTGTTGAGCCAGCAGACCTTCACAATGAAGTCTTCATCCAGACTGAACAGTTTCAGAGTAGGGAACTGATAGCTCCGCTCAATGCAATCAAACACTTTTTTGGCATCTTAGGAGAGGGCCAGATTGTCTTCCTGAAAGTCATTGAAGAGCCATAGGAGGTGAGCAAGAGAATCTAGGTGCTCTCAAGATGATCTTCACTGAACGAAACACACCTGGGAATGATGGATCAGATTAGGAATAACCCATTTAAGGAGGGCCGCTAAGATGCTGGCAAGTAGCTTGGTGTCAGAATTCAGGAGGGAGATTGAGCGATTACTACCACTACAGAATAGAGGGACCCTACTCGGTTTCGAAAGGACAGTGATCACTGCACTGTCGGACATGTGTAAGACAGACACAGCGTTGCCAGCCTCCAGGAAATTCACATGTAGATAGTCCACAGTTTCTGACTTGAGCCATTAATAACATTTGCCAGGGAAACCGTCCCCTCTCAGAGCCTTGATAAGTGGTAGGCAGAATAGCCTGTGCAACTTCCTCTTTGGAAATCTCACCATCTAGAAGAGCTCAACCTTCATCATTGAGACAAGAAACTACCAGGGAGTCAAGGAATTTGTGTACCTTGTCCTCACTATTGTCAGATTCTGAACTGTCAAGTTTTCTATAATAGTGCCAAGGCTATTAGTGATATTCTGCGAGGAATGTGTCATTTTCTTGTTTTCGCTCTGATAGCGGGGATGACCACCACACCTTAATGCTGTCTGCTCTCTCCCCTTGTTCGTAGTGTCAGGCTTTTGATTTATGGGGCATGAACTCCGCTTGTGACATATATATATAGAGATTTAAGCTCCATTTTGGCATTCTCAAGCATGCACCTATTAGCCGGGGAAGGTCTCTGCATGCACTTCTGCTTATGGAGGCGGATGTCCCACTCAAGGGGCTCCTGTTTCTGCATCCTGCGTTTGTTTCCGAGTGCAGCATCTCTTATCAGTTCACCCTGAAGGGTGGCCCTGGCCGCCACCCACAGGTGTTGAGATGATTGCACTAACCCTCAGTTATAAGAATGGCAGATGGCCATATAAGATTTCAAGCAGGCTTTGTCCTTGGGAAGTTTAAAACTTGCTGTGTTAAGGCGCCAAGGTTTCCAGATGATCATCTAAAGAGAAAGGCAAATCAATTCAGCGCATGGTCTGACAGGGTGCCCGAGAGTATGGTACAGTCAGGACTATAGGGGTGACTGGGAGAAAGATATCAAAGAAATCCAAGCGGGACTGTGTACTATGGATTGCAGAGAGAAATGAGAACTTCTCAGCAGGGTGCAGAAGACGCCAGATATCTAAAAGACCCTGATCATTGCAAATATCGTGGAGTTGTACCCTGTCTCTGTTGTTATTATGGGCATTTAGGGGGCCTGTGCGGTCCAGAACAGCGTCCAGCTCTTGGTTTCAACCTCCTCCGCAAGGTACGAAGTTCAGTAAGATGGGAGAGGAAGGTGGATTTTCTTCCATTAGGGGCATATACAGAGCCCACGCTGAACACTTTAGAGTCGACCCTAAGCTTGGCGAACAAGTAGCGGCCCTCAACGTCTGACTAGGTCTGACAAACCATACATGCTAGGTATTTACAAATAAAAATGGCCAACCCGCATTTCTTGGAGCTGGTTGCGGCATTGGTGAATACCAAGGGGCAGGTTCTGGCGAAGTCTGGCAGCTGTAAAGGGCCTGTCCCACCCAGTCCCTCTTAAATTTCTCTGCCGTTTTTCCTGAAAGATGTGTCTCCTGGATGAGGGTTGTATGGGTGTGTTTGCACACCAAGTATGATAGGATCTTTTTCTGTTTAACATAATTGTTGAGCCTGATAACATTAAGTGAGACGTGAGTGAGTGGGTGGGAGGCCATGGTGTGGGGCATCAACGAGAAAGGGGGTAAATGTGACATAAAGGTGAGTGAGGGGTGTATGTGTGCGGCACAGTGGGCGCAGGGAAGCGAAGGCCCGTGGGAGCCTGGGCAAGCTGACTTCTCAAAGACTGAGTTGGAGGTAGAGAATGGGTGAGATGCAGGGTTGTCCCATTGTATGTCTCCATAGGAACTAGTCTGGGTGAGGGAGATGTCATGAGTAATTGAAAGGTACGACAGGTGCAGAATGGTCCATGTGCAGCATATGTAGACCGCTTGTACTGATGGGAAGCGGGTTCAAGGAGGGCAGGAAGGTCCTCCAGGTGGAGGGAGTGAGCAGCCACATGGGCAGAAACATGAGCACACAAAACAAGGGAACCAAAAAAAACCATTGTCCTAAACACTATCATAAACAGTAACATTTACATGACCATCTATATTGAAATAAGATCCCATAACTATAGTCCCTTGTCCAGCAGGGGGTCAGACGAGAGATCGCCCGGCCCGCCATTACACAATACAGGAATAAGGGACCGTACTGGGGTATATTCTCTGGAAAGATGCAGCAGCTGGATGATGAAACATGTGGCTGTCAGATCTGGGATGGGGGTGACTTCTTAAAGTTCAAAACTTCACAAGCCATGAAGTTGAGAGGAACCTCTACCACACAGTTCCATTCAAGATACTTGTCGAGCATGTTAGTCGGGTTTGAGTTCCGCTGGGACCGGAGGCTTCAAGGATGAGTATGCTTTACCTCTCAAGTCTGCCTGGGTAAGTCCTGCCACATAACAAAGTACCTTATCCACTCAGGTGATTCTAATGTGATCGATCAATCTGGTTGCCCTGCAGGGGTTGCTGCTTGCCCCCATATGTGTCTCCAGTGTCCTTCAGAGATGGGAAAGGTGTAATGTCCATGGCCAGTATGGCCAGAGAGTCCAGGAAATGAGCATGCTCCATGGGGTCCAGGAAGGTTCGGGAACAGCCATCCAAGGTGATCCACAGTGATTACATTGCATTTTGGGCCTGTTTGTAATAAGGCAAACAGGAACTATTGAAAACATAAGTAGTAAAATTGGCCTGGGAACATTTAATCCATTGTTCACAGGGGTTCTCCCTCACCCACAGGCTGGTGAAAACTACATAGCTAGGCCCTGATCCAGGCTTTCTCAGAACACTAGTGACTTGTGAAGGGATTCCAGGCAGACAGAATGTGCTGCACCTGGCAGCTGTGACCTGTGAAAAGGTTGTTCCACCTTCCACTTGAAATCCAAGGACAGAAAGAGATTCAAGAATCATAAGGCTGGTCCCCTCGGTGAATCCTGGAACACTAGAAAGATGAAGAGGGATTGATCGATTGATTGATTGATTGATTGATTGAGGACCCACCAGAAAAAGTTTCTGACCGACAGTTCTACAGTGAGAGATTAGGCTCCAGCTTCTTCCCATGCAGAGATCGCTGCACCTCCAAAAATGACAAAGTCCCATTCTGAGTAGGGGTGGGCGAAGAATTCCGCTCTGCTGGCGGAGTTCACAGAGTTTTGCCCACTCCATGTTCCGCACGGAGCACGAAAATCCACAAAACTCAGTGAAGTGACTTTCGAGCTGCTCATCAAGTTGGCGAGTGCGTGTGAAAAAATATCACGCACTAGACCTCCTCCCGGCAAGATTTCTCAATGCCGACGGTCGCGGCAGGTCACGACCGCTTGCGTTGAGGATGCTGCCACTCAGTTAAACGAGTAAAACATCTACTCGAATGGCAGAAAGAAGCTGCGCCCGGTGCTAAAAATCAGTGCGAGCAGTGCTACTTGCTAAACTCCGCAGCTCGTGGAATTTCGCAAAGTGTGGCGGAGCTTTTGCGTCACTTCACGGAGTTTCGCGGAGCAGAACTACGCGAACTCCCCCCAGGCCTAATTCTGAGTTGGGAGACCAAGAAATATCAAATGATCCAGAACTCCAGCGTGACCATCCTGCATCAATGTTCGGTTCCACGGCGACAGCTACATTTTCAGAAGCATCCCACCAGGAGATGCGTTTACTTGCTAAAACATGACAAAATCTCATTCTGCATTGGGAGTGGGACGTAGAAGTAATTTAAAAAAATGTCTTCAAGAAAGTGACAAAGTTACTTTCTGAAGTGGGACTTAGAAACTTTTTGCAACTTGTTGCCATCCAGACTTTCACCGGGCCAATCAACTTATGTCCGACGTGGGCTCCATCATGATTGGCCTGAAATTGCACCTTGGTCCCGGTCTTCTACAGCTATTGATTTACATTGAGCGCTGAATTTTTCTTGGCGCTTTTTCACTTTAATTCTTTAAAACATCATATTTCTGGTTCTCCTTATTGGTTCTTTCTCAGTTTAGCCTTATTTTGCTCATGAAATGTTTCTCTTTATTTTAAAATTGATTGTGAAGTTTTATTGTGTTTTGGGTAACGTTTTGTACGTTTATGCACTGCTTATACTTTACAAATTACCTTTGATTTAAGAGTGGCTGCATTGTGTCCTACGATATTATAACTAGGGCTCCCGGTTTTATGGTATTTATTTTTTCAACATTTCCATCTGTATTAATCCATTCTTATTTTTTGCCCGTCTTATATGCATTTATACGTATTTATTTTGTGTTTTGAGAATAAATGGAGTGATAAAATGGTATAGTTCCACATTTATTTAACTGCTAAACATGCGCTCATACTTTGATGCCTGTCGCATTTATTATCAAATTAAGCAGCCAAATATGCAAAACACTACACCCACAGGTAAATATCTATATTATAAATACATGTTAACATAAGTGTGTATTTAGGGAAATCTCAACCAGTTTTTTGACTCCCCATACTATCTATCTGCTCAGCTGCTGTCCTGGAATTGATGAAAGACAACATGAAGAGTCACTCACAAGAAGCAACATTTTCAGTGTTTTTCCGCTTTTAAAAATAAATACAGATAAGAAAAATATTGTTTTCTGTCTGTCTTTATCTGTAAAAATCAGTAAAAACGGAATACTGGAAGCCTTAATCATAACACATTCCCTACTATTCTATGTTCCCACAGTTCTCCCATTGAAAATATTCCCTCACTTGTGTGGATGTGCCTATCATCCATGAAAAAAGGCACCAAAATGCAACAAGGACACATCACGATTTTTCCTTTGAAGTTCAATGATTCTGGCATGTGGATAGCTGAGGTATTCAGGTCAGGCCTGGCTGGAACCTCGGTAACCTAGACATTTCTAAAAGTATCTTTTTTTAAATTTCTTCTTTACTTCTCCTCTTCTTTCCTATTTTTCCTTTTTTTATTTTTCTCCTTTCCCTTCTGTCCCTCTTCTCATTTCTTTCTCTCCTATCCATCTTTCCTTACCTTCTCTTCTTTTACTTCTTCCCATCCCCTTTTACTCTTTCCTTTTTCTCTTTTTCTCCCTCCCTTTTCTCTTTAAATCATTGTCTCCTGTCCTTCGCTGCTTTCCTTCTTTCTCCTTTTTATCCAGTCCTCTTCTCATTCCTCTTTCCTTCTCTATTTCCTATTCGTCTTTTTCTTCTCTTACTCTCTCCCATTTCTCCTCTTCTTTTTCTCCTTTTCCATTCTGTATTGTCCTCCTTTGCTTCTCTCTATTCTTACCTTCTTGTTCTCCCTTTCTTCCTATTCCTTCACTCAATTTTTTCTTTCCTTCTTCTTTTCTAGTTTCCATGATTTTGCCTTTTCTTATTTCTCATTTCCTTCGCTTCACTCTTTCCAGTGGCGTCCAGTAATTCGAGCAGAGGGTGTGGGGGGTGCGCAGGTGGACCAGACAAGTAAATCTGCACACTTACTCACACCCATGGAATCACACGTGCACACACATACACACACACTCATTTACAGCTCAAACTCACAAATACACATACATTTGTACATACACACATGCACCAAACATTACAAAATCTTACACATAACTGCTGCCGCATCTCAGGTGGCAGGAGGGAAGCCTTTGTGGTTCCTGACGAATGGGACTGCCGCCTTCTCTCATTGGCTGACCTGTGGTCAGCCAATGAGACAAGGTTGCAGTCCCTGACTCGTCACAGAGTGGGATTGGGTTCAGTCAGACTGCTGACCCCAACCCATTCTGTGACGAGGCAACAATGATAGACACTTGGCCAAGTGCACTTCAGGGCTTAAAACTGAAGTGCCCAGGGCCGAGGCTGTCAGTGAAGCTTCCCCCCCGTCATGAGGGCGAGGACCACCAAGAGCTTTCCCGGGCTGAAGAAGTCACGCCCACAGGGCTGTGACATGTTCAGCCCGGCAAAGATCAGCTCAGGAACCGAGGTACCTGCACATTTAGCGCATGTACAGCGCCTGGGTGCCGGACCTGAACAAGAGGAGTGTCTGTCCTGCTGATCTTAGCTCCAAATGACAGACACTCTTCACGTTAGGAAAAATGGTGGGGAGGTGGGCCCCTTCGCCCTTAAGGACAGGGGACCGCTGACACTTTCATTCTTTCTTTCTTGTTGTCTTTTTTTTTCTCTTTTGTTTCTCTCTTTCTCTTTTTTGCTTTTACTTTGTATCTTCTTTTTTCTATCTTTTCCCCTTTGCTTCTCTTCTCTCATTGTTTTCCTTCACCTGTGTTTTCCTCATTACCTCCTCCTTTGTGTACCTTTATCTAATTAATACACTTTTCAGACAGTTGTTCAGGGCACTTTTAATTGATCAGAAGCAGCTCTCACTATAGTAATGGTTGAAGACCCTGGCCTAGATACTTCTTCCATATGCCAGATGCAGTCTCAATTGCCAGCACAATATAGTTATATGAAATCTATCTGAAAGTGATTAATTAATCTGTTTTATATGACAAATTCCTGTAGTTGTTCTCGAATTGCTTGTAGTAGTCTAGCGGGTTATGCAATATGGTTTCAGATCTGTACAGTTGAGGGTTGGGTTCAGTAGAAACTTTAAGTAGAAAGTTAATTAAGTGTTTGGCATTCTGGTGTTCTCAAGAGTGGAGTTGAAGAAAGAGAGGTAAGTAGTGATGGTGGTTAGAGTCATGAGACCTGTGTAGAAGTATGGTGGACATCGGTGGACAGCTAAGCTATCACGATTTCAGGCGGGTTCACAGTTGTAGATTTTAATAGGTGTGAGAGAAAGTAATGTCCTTATGGTGTCCGATGAGCAAGTTTCCACAGTGGAAGTGGCAGGTAGGCAGTCAACCCATGATGTGTTGTTTTGGTAGTGATGTGCATTTATAAGTTGGTTAATTTGGAGTGGAGGTAGAAAGATCTAGAAGAGCGATGGTTCTCTGGTTGATGCACGTGTACTGGTTTCTTGGTTCCCCTTTGAGCTGGAATACTTCTTTTTGAGGAAAGAATGGATAATTATTTTGTGCATGCATTACAGTTTTTTAAACTTTCTAAATGAGCTCTATGTATTTTCTTAGTTATTAGGTTCATACTAGCTTGTCAATGAGGCGCATCTGGCGTTTCATTTAAATTCAAGGTCATGGTTGGTTTACAGTGGTGGTCATTGAGCCACCTTGCTGTTGACTCATTTGTAGTTTGTAGGAAGTTTTTTTCGGAATTAGACTTTAGTGCCCATTGTTCATGGTGATGCAGGTGCATGGTGTGTGAACAGTGGCTGGGGTGTTATAGGGCTCTTATTATTAACGTAGGGGTGAGACATGAGATGTTGATGGATTTTCAAGTGGGGGTGTGGACCGGGAGGGTGAAAGCCAATGTGAGGTGCTAGGGAGAGGGAACTTAAGTCAGAAAATTAAAAATTTATTATGTATCACAGAATGATAATATTTATGATTTAGTTACGTATTCGTTTGAAACTTCTATGAACAAATAACACGAAAAGGTCCCAATGAAAACAAAACCATTGTTAACACCTATCCTTGTAGTGTGAAAAAGAAGACTACATTTCTGGGCCTATCCCTTTGGCCTCTCAGCCAATAGAAGATTGCTCAGAACTGCTCATCTAAAGTTCTAAAGAAACAGATTGAGGGCACTATGACGGCCTCCACTTTACGGCCTTCTCCCATATCACACCCTGCTTTCCTAGGACCCCCAAGCCTTCCCTCATTCCCCCAGTCCACTAGTATCCCAGGGGGGGCTAGCATCCACTCAGAGTCAAATAATCCTGATGCACAGCTTTGTCTCCCTTCGACATTCTCTCATCCTATTGTTCGGCTGGCACACATTCTGTCACACTTATCTGGAACATGATGTTTGTCAGGTTTGGAGCACTATGCCATGCAACATCTGCCTTGCCAATTCCCTGTAACAATGAAAGGAAAATGAGCCATTAGCCGCTCTTTTTATAAAAATGACAGACACTATTAGCACTGAAGGAAGCCTATTATTTTGTGTTAACTAATAACTGCTTTCCAAATGTGCTTAATTGACAGATTCGCAACTGAATTTCTCCGAGAATTAAGAGAAGGAATTTCAAGCTCTGCACAGCTTTGCTTTTTCTTCCTACATTTAAGTGCTTCAAGAGCTGTCTGGCTCTTTTGTCTTACATTCTAGGGCTGCAGAGCACTCGACTTTCCCAGGTCCACGTGAGAGCAGCTCATTCAATCAATCAATTAATCAGGAGCTTCTAAAGCGCTGTCACTCACCCATGAGGGTCTCAAGGCGCTGGGGGTGAGGGGGGGGGAGGCTGCTGATCCGTCTGGGTGTGGAGGTTCAGTCGAAGAGCCAGGGATTGGGATCCTTCCTGAATTGGGTCAGCGATAGGGATTGCCTGAGGTGGAGGGGCAGGCTGTTCCAGGTCTTGGCGGCGAGGTAGGGGAAGGATCTTCCTCCAGTTCTGGTCTTGTGAATCCGTGGGAAGGTGGCCATGGCAAGTTGGGCGGAGCAAAGTTGTCTGGCGGGTACGTGGAATGCGAGGCAGTGGTTTAGATACGCTGGTGCTGCGTTGTGAAGAGCTTTGTAGGCATGTGTGATTCTCTTGTTGACTGGGAGCAAGTGGAGTTGTCGGAGGTGTTCTGTGATGTGGCTGCGGCAGGGGATGTCGAGAACCAGTCTGGCTGAGGTGTTTTGAACGTTCTGTAGTTTCCGGAGCTGTTTCTGGGTGACACCAGCATAGAGTGCGTTGCCGTAGTCAAGTCTGCTGGTGATGAGTGCATGGGTGACTGTCTTTCTGGATTCTGAAGGGATCTATCTGAATGAGGATTCGGCGTTGATCTGGTGGTTCATTGTGAAGAGGAGTCCAGTATGATGCCGAGGTTACGTGCGTGGTCCGTGTGGGTGGGGTTCCCAGTGTGGTGTGCCACCAGGAGTCGTCTCAGGCTGAGGGAGCTGGTCCCAGGATGAGTACTTCAGTCTTGTCTGAGTTGAGTTGAGGCTGCTATCTTTCATTCAGGTGGCAACAGCCTTCATACCGCTGTGAAAGTTGATTCTGGCAGCTGTGGGTTGGTGTATAAGGGAGAGGATCAGCTGGGTGTTGTCGGCGTAGGAGACGATGTTGAGTCCGTGGTTTAAGACGATGGGCGCGAGAGGGGCAATATAGATGTTGAAGAGGGTGGGGCTCAGGTAGGAGAACTGGGGCACTCCACAGCTGATCTCTATAGGTTCTGAGAGGAACAGAGGTAGTCTGACTCACTGTGTTCGGCCGGTAAGGAAGGAGTGGATCCAGTCCAGGGCCTTGTCATGGATGCCGGCGTCGTAGAGTCTCGTGATTAGGGTGCAGTGGGAAATGGTGTTGAAGGCAGCTGAGAGGTCCAGAAGGATGAGGGCTGCCGTTTTTCCTTGGTCGAGGAGGGAGCAGATGTCATCAGTGGTGGCGAGGAGTGCAGTATCTGTGCTGTGGTTGCTTTGGAAGCCAGATTGGGAGATGTCCAGGACGTGGTTCTCTTTGATGAACTTAGAGAGTTGGGCGTTGATAGCCTTCTCGATGACCTTGGCTGGGAAGGGGAGGCAGGAGATGGGTCTGAAGTTCCTGAGGTCTGTCTGGTATATGGACGGCTTCTTCAGCAGGGGGTTGATCTCGGTGTGTTTCCAGTTGTCAGGGAAGGTTGCGTTTTGATGGAGCGGTTGATGGTGCGGCGATGGAGGTGGCTGCTCTTTGGAAGATGTGATGTGGGCAAGGGTCCGATGGGGCTTCGGAGTGGATACTCTTCATGGTCTTGAGTGTGTCATCTGTGGTGGGTGGAGTCCAGTTGAGCAGGATCGGTTAGTGTGGGGCATGGTTGCGTGCGGTGGTGATGGGTGTTGTGGCAGGGTCTTGGATGTCGAAGCTGTCGTAGATCTGCCTGATCTTGTGGTGGAAGAAGGTACCGAGTTTGTTGCAGAAGTCTTGGGAGGGTGGGACGTCTGTGGTCTCGCTGCTAGGCCTAACAAACTCCTTGACGATGGTGAAGAGTTCTTTGCTGTTGTGTAAGTTGGCGTTGATTCTGTCTTAGAGGGCCATTTTCTTTGTTGTTTTGAGGAGGAAGTGGTGTGCGTTGACGGCGATTTTGAAGGTTGCGTGGGTTTCTGGGGTTTTGTCTATCCATCTCTTCTTGAGTCGTCTGCAGGTGCGTCTGGACTTGTGGAGTGTGGGAGTGAACCAGCTGAGTTTGGAGATCCATCGGTGAAGGTTGCATGTTGTGGTATTGACGTCTGCTGATGTCAGTGGTTTGGTAGTGCTTAGGAAGGCGATGAGATGTTGTTCAGTGGCCTTGTTCCAGATATGATGGGGCAGTGAGGGTGGTGGTGTACGGTGGGAGTGGTGAAGGCGAAGTGCACGCAGTGGTGGTCGGTCCAGAGGAGTTCGGTGGTGTGTCTGTAGGTAATGTTTCTGCTGGCAGAGAAGACGGGGTTGAGCGTGTGTCTGGCTGTGTGAGTTGGAGTGGTGACTAGCTGCATGAGTCCGATGTTGGTGAGGTTCTCCAGAAGCACTGCGGTGTTCTGGTCACTGGAGATGTCCAGGGGGAAGTTGAGGTTGGTGAGTAGGATGTAGTCAGTGGATATGAGCGCCTGGGGTGCGATGAGGTCTACGATGGCATCGGTGAAGTGCGGGCTTGGGCCGGGAAGTCTGTAGATGAGGGTGCCGCGGAGAGTGGTGTTGGGGTTGGTCTGGATCTGGAAATGGAGGTGTTCCATGGTTGTCGTTGTGTCGTACGAGTGAGTGGTCAGGCGGAGGGCGATAGTGATGCCTCCTCCTGGTCGGTCAGTGCATTCCTTGCGGGTGATTTTGTAGCCATCGGGGATGGCGGTGGCGATGTCTGGACCAGAGCTGGTGTTGGTCCAGTTTTCCGTGAGGAAGGCGATGTCCGGAGAGGTGGCATTGAGGAGGTCCTAGAGTTCTGTGGCGTGCTTGTGGAGGGAGCGCCTGTTGAGGAGGATGCAGCTGAGGTGGTCGGTGAGCTGTTGGTCGGCCGGGTGGTGAGAGGAGCTGGAGTGTAGGAGTGGGCGAGGGTGTAGCTCCAGTTCCGGCAGGAGAAGTGTCCTTAGGTGTCCTTCGGCGATACGAGGTGGCAGACGGCATGGCTTCCTGTGTTGAGGGCGAGGAGGGTGCTGGCTTCGTATCAGTAGAGGGTCCTAGGACTAGGGTCTGTGGCGCTGGGCGAGAGGGCCAGATGCACTAGCACTGGATTAGTGATTCTCTAATTGGGAATATTAAGGATTCATGATCAGTGAATCACAAGTTACTTTGTTTAACCCCTACTCACACCATTTAGTGTTTTCCTAAAAATCTCAATTTACCGAATTGCAATATAGGAAGTGGTAAATGTCACAAATTATGATTGGATAATTGTGAATGTCCCCTGGGACTGGAATTGATGACATCATAACCAGCAAAATGCTTCACAAGAGCACATTTCCAGCTTGTCATCTCTGTTAGAAAGTGTGTGGAAGGTGTTTGACTGGAGACAATCATGGTACGCCAGATGGAAGAAAGAGAAACAAGTTATCTGATATAGTGCTGAAAATATTTATAGAAGGATGGACACCTAAGAGGGACAAATTGTTTGGCAAGCATCCCTATCTTGATCTGAAGCAACAAAAAAAAACATTTAGATTGGAATTTAGGAAAAAATCAATGCAGTGTATGTGGCCAAGTGCAGTACAGAGGAGATCAGAAAGCGCAGATATGATCTCAGGTCACACACCAAGGAGAGACTTCCCAGCAGGAGGAAAGAAGCTCCTGGAACAGGAGGAGGCACATCTGCCGAACAACCTCCAACACCCATGGAGCAGATGAATAAAAGCAGAGCCATGCCAAAAGCAAAGACTGGAGGCAGTGATACAGACACCTCAGCTTGGCACGAGACAACCTACAGGTTAGAGCACCTCCCTTACTCCCAAACAGTGATATGTGACCTAGTTGCACTATGTTCACAACAGTTACACATTTCTTGTATTCCAAATGCAAACACAGCACACACATCCTACACTATTATCAATGCCTCGAGTCATGCCATTCATGCAACTGGGATATTGCATTGTGGGGCATATATTTAAGTGTTTCATAGGCAACACATTTTATCTGTAAATTGCACGTTACCAGATGACTTATACCCAAATATATTAACAGAATTCTTCATCTATAACTCAAAGTAAGACTCAAATATTTAATAATGTGATAGACTTCACTTAAGATAGCAATCAAAGGCCTTTCCTAGAGAGGCAACAGCACAGGAGAAGTAAGAAGAAGGTAGCACAGATTTTAAAGATGTGGGAGGTGATTTTTCCGAGCTTAGCACTGAAGCGTCTGCAACCAGTCCACTCCATTACAACTGCACCCCTACCTTCAAGGGTCCTGCATAGGCAAAGAGTTAGAGCATCACTACAGCAAGCAGGACATGGGTGCCACAAATACCACTGGCAACTTTTCTATGCTACTAGAGACTTTTGAGAAGGCAGAATTTGCCATTAGAGTGAGGTCCACACATTGCGTGGAGAACCATGGGGCATACCATCACCACAACAAGGATTTAGTGCAAGTGACCTATGCCTTAGAGAAGCTACAGACAGCTCATGTTCGTGCTAGGGCTCTGACACAAACTGCTGAAAATTAGGAACACAAACTGCTGAAAATGAGGAGGTTTCAAGCCTCAACAGAGTCTCTGTGCCTGGAATGGCCAGTAGACTGTACACCAGATACCACAGCACAGATAGGAAAGGAACAAGTTCAGGATCAGGGTCAGAGATTGCTGGAGTAGGGAGAGAACATTAGAGGCAGAGAGGGGACATGGATAATGCAAATTATATAACATATTTCTTTTAGAAAGTTTATTGATTTCCGTTTGTCATTGTCATGTTGTGATTGCCAGGAGTGGCTGACATCTTGTTTTGATGACTTGCATGCTGTGAATGAACAGAAATTTCGGGTTACATACTGAGACTGAATTTACGTCTAATACATGACTGAATGAATGGTATTTACTTACCCTGGAATTGGTTGTTTGTTACATCTGCTCTGGGTGCTCTTCTCTCTGCTGACCTATTGGCATCTAGGCCTATGAGTGCTTGACAAGGAGATTAATCTTCATGCTCAAAGTCATCTTTCTCTTTTGAATGGAGTTGCTGGTATGGTGTTAGAATCCATGGTCTAACGGCATATGGATGGTCTCCTCAGGGGGAAATCACCACTCATCAGACATCTATGATATGCTTGGGGATCAGATGATAAGGGTGTACAATTTTGTAATGTTTGTAACTTAGATCATCTATTAACTCCAATAGGACCCACCATCTAAACCGTTACTTCCTATATATTTGCTCCACACTTTGTTCAGACAGAGTTACACAATGTTATGTTATATTATGTTATGTTAGGTGTATTTATATAGTGCACAACCAGTGCTTAATTTGTGCTGGTGGTTTCCGGTGCTCGGCATTGGCACTTTGTTGGCACTTCATTGTCGACACCGGCACTTGTGACAGTCAACCACAAGGTCGCGCTGTCTGGCAAATTTAGAGATGACCACAACAACAGGAAATTATTAAGTTAATATACATAAAAATTACTATTACCTGCTGCCCAAGCAATTCTTATAGCTTTGGAAGCCTGAAAGACGGTTAGTAGTTGTGCTGTTACTACCCTTGGCAGCATGGCAGGGGCAATGTGTGGTGCAAGCTGTAAGAGCCTCTCCACGAGAGCCCTGGAACTTATTTGTTTACAAAATAAGCACTGCACACAACTCAACTGGGAGTGTATTCTGGTGCTTAAGCAGAAGCTGAATGGGCTGATTCAGGGTTGGGTGTTAAGTGAAGAGGCAGGTCTTTAGTTTCTTGCCAAATTCAAAAACTGAGGAGGAGGCTATGATGTGTAGGAGCAGGTCTTTCCAAGCTTTTTGAAAGCACAGCCGCCAGATCTGGTTCTGCATATGAGGTGGTGTGTGCAAGAAGGAATCCGACTGAGCGGAGGTGTCTGATAGGTGTGTGAAAGGCTATGTGGTTGTTGAGGTACGTCAGGCCAATGTTGTCTAAGGATTTGTATGTGTGTGTGAGATGTTTGAAGAGTATCAAATGCACAAAGAGGGGGATGGGGAGCTAACGGAAAAAGAGGTCCATACCCGTGCTCCCAAGACAAGACATGTCAATCACTGGAGGGTCACTGTTTCCAATAAAGATTGCTGGCCCAATCAGCAGCTTGAAGTATAGGTGAAGAGGTACCTATCTTCATGAGTGGTTAAAGGTTGGATACAAAAGGGAGGAATTCCTCCTAATTGGAGAGTTGCCCCCACACACCCATAAGGGTGTCATGCTTCATCATTGGGCGTTTTGCTCCTCGTGGGGGTGGTGCTGCAGTCCCCCAAGGGCCCCGCGAAAGGGCTCTTTGGTGGAGATCTTTTCAGAGGAACGCCACAGTGGTGAGTGCAGGTGTGTGGGGATTGCTGCAGCTGGGTTAAAATATCGTACTGGTAGCCACAGAGGTATTTATTCTTGGGTCCGTACAGTATAGTTAAAAACAGGTAAAGAAAGAACTTTAGACCCTGCTGTCAATGAGGAGGGTTTGTTCGTTTTTGCAATTTTCGAGTGAAATAGTGGTGATAGATGGTTAATTAATTCTAATCAGGTCGACATGTTTTTCCACCTATATTGTCCCTAGTAGATCCTATGGCGTTTCTTCAGTACTGTGTTTTTTTTTTCAAGAGTAGAAAAATGATGGTACAGGGGTTATATTGACGGCATCTTACTGCTTTGGAGTGGCGACTCAGAAACATGTGTATCATTCTGCGATTGGGTCAATACATTGGACTCTTATTTAAAATTCACCAACACCAGATCAGAGTGTTCCATACCATTTCTTGATCTATTAATCTCGATTGAAGAGGGTCAACTGTTTACAACAAACTATAAGAAACCAACTGACAGAAACAGCTTGGTACTCTACGAGATCCACCATCCAAAATCCCTTTAGGGATAATCTACCAGTAGGTCATTTCCTCCGCTTACGTTGGAACTGCAACACTACCAACGAATATCAAAGGCAGGCATCCTTCCTGAGATCCAATTTAGTGGACTGTCACTATCCACAGAAGGTGATACACCAGGCCTATAAGAGGGCAAAGAACAACCACAGGGAGAGTTTGTTAGAGAGTAGAGACAGAACCCCAACTGGTACACTAACATGCGTAACGACCTTCACCCCTTCCTCCAACAAAGTACAAAAAGTCATCAAGAAACATTGGGCGATCCTTAACACAGGAAACTTCATTCCTGGACAAACTCCCCTCTTTGCTTACAAACGCACACAAAATCTGAAGGACCTGCTTGTACACACTCACCCCTGTATCCAACAAACTAGGCAACCCACACTATGGATCCTTCCACCGGTCGAAGGTCATTTCCCCTGTGGATCCTGCTCAGTATGCCCCCTTACCACTACAACTAAAAGCATAGACCTGGGGTTGCAGAGACCATGGCAACAAAAACGGCACACCAATTGCAACACTAGAAATTGTGTCTACCTGATTTCATACCCTTGCCATCTTCGTTATGTGGGGATGACAACGAGACCTGTCAAGATACGGATCTACGAGCCCCGCAGTATGATCCGCTGCATGAAAACAAATACTAAAATGTGCACACACTTCCTTGAGGCACACCACACACCAGTTTGCGTTGGACCATTATTGACTCCAACCCCTACTGGCCAGCAAGAACTCTGTTCACTCAGGAACAACGCTGGGTGTTCTGTTTGCCATCCAACACTCAGGGACTGAATGACGACATACCCTGGGCAGAATTCATTAATTGATTCTTTCCCCTTTAGCCTCCTCTCCTCATTGCCAGCACACTTTTGCCACACCTATTAGGGATATTTTCACACCCATAGGGCTATACTGACCCCGGCACTCTCCCAACATCACCAATACAGAGAAGTGATTTAGTATCCTTCTTCCACTTGGCCCCCGTTTGCCTAAACCTTACTACCCCTGCCCGAGTTCATCCACGGTATGGGAAAAGGGTTTACCTGGGTTTGCCACCCTAACTATAACCAAAGCCACTGCCCATTTCGGACCACTGTTAATATCTACAATTATGGATAATACTGTTCTGCAAAACCAGATCAGCATCCACACTTGTTCTGCCATTACTCTGTCAAATGTTCAGCTGTTTTGCCATTACTCTATCAAATATCAACTCACTAACGATATTGGATGAACAAGACCATTATTTTTAAAAATAGCTCCATTGCGACTTTGCTGATCCAATGGGTAATATCAGTATCCCACTAGTCTGTTCCTTTTTACAGCAGCTTCTGTCCCATAAATTGTTTTAGAAGCTTAGCTGTAACAACTATCTGTGTTATTACCCACACCACAGTACACCTCGGTCCTCCCCGAAGATGGCCGCTTAACCTAGCCATTACGGTCCCTCATAGCCATTACGGTCCCTGATGACCGCTTTAGTTGTTGACATGACTATACTTCCGCAGTCAACGAGGAGGCGGGCCTTCCCCACGCCCGTTCCCCAATCACCTCCCATACTTATACCGGCATCCGACAGCCATCAGACCACCGGCGACCAAGCGGCTGAGGGCAGGTATCAGTGCTGTATTCCAGGAGGTCAATGTAAGTACGTTCCTCTTTTCCTGACTGAACAGTGCAAGACTAAGCTCCGACCTTAGGACACTCGTGGCAACATTCTGACCCTTACCCGATCTGTCACTTCCTCCCGTCTCTCCACTCTAGGTAACCACTTGAGCCGCTTTCACCGCCGCTGAAGCTTCCCTGGATAATACTTGGGGTAGGGTTCATGTTTTTAAACCACTCACAGTGTATCTGTGCTCACGCATCCCCTCTCTTCAAGGGGCCTGCTAACATGTCACAGATGCGCATTGTCAAGTATATTCTGTACTATACTAAGACTCACCAAGTCCGCTACGATCATTCATGAAGTGTTTAAGCGGGCCGTTGTCTCTCCGCTTAATCTGCGAATTGACTCACCTTTCGTAGCGCCGTCAGTATATACTCATAAAATGTGTTTTTTGTTTATTTCTTCATTTCTCTAGGTTGGATTTACATACTAAGGTGGTCGATACCGATTGGGTGCAGAGCCGCCCAGACCACATACCTGAATCAGTGTAATATCACAGGGTGTATTGTGTGTTGCTTTCTCGAACCCCAGTCCCATTATTTTTCTACTCTTATAAAACCCCCACGGTCCTGACGAAACACCATAGGATCCACTAGGGACAATATAGGCGTGAAACATGTCGACCTGATTAGGCCGAATTAACCATCTATCACCACTATTTCACTCGAAAATTGCAAAAACAAACAAACCCTCCTCATTGACAGCAGGGTCTAAAGTTCTTTCTTTGCATGTTTTTAACTATACCGTATGGACCCAAGAATAAATACCTCTGTGGGTACCAGTATGATATTTTTAACCCACCTGCAGCAATCCCCACACACCCGCACTCACCACTGCGGTGTTACTCTGAGAAGATCTCCGCCAAAGAGCCTTCTCGCGGGGCCTGTGGGGGACTGCACTGCCACCCCCACGAGGAGCAAAATGCCCAATGATGAAGCATGACACCCCTATGGGTGTGTGAGGGCAATTCTCCAATTAGGAGGAATTCCCCCCTTTTGTATCCAACCTTTAACCACTCATGAAGATAGGTACCTCTTCACCTATACTTCAAGCTGCCGATTGGGCCAGCAATCTTTATTAGGAACAGTGACCCTCCAGTGACTGACATGTTTAAAGAGTGCCCAGGTGTTGAATCGGGAGCCAGTGGAGCTCTTTGAGGTGTGGAGTGATGTAAATGTGGAATGAAATGTTGAGGGTGAGCCTGGCCGCTGAGTTTTGTATGGTCTGGAATCTTCTGGTCGGTTGAGCATTGATTCCAATATCAAGTGCATTGCTGTAGTCCAGCTTGCTGGTGATGAGGACTTGAGTGACAGTTCTACAAGTGTTGGTGGGGAGCCATTTGAAAATTTTATTGAGCATCTTGAATGTGAAGAAGCAGGAGAAAGAGACTGCATTCACTTGAATGCTCATTGTGACTTGGTTGTCAATTACTATTCCAAGATTCTTTGCGTTAGTTGCTGGGAGGGTTATGGGTCCGAGTTTGGCAGCCCAACAGGTGGAGTCTCAGAGTGAGGTATTTTTACTGAACACTTTCACTTCAGCCTTGTCTGTGTTGAGCTTGAGGAAGTTGGTTTTCATCCATCAGTCGGCCATGCTGGTGGAGAAACTGGTCCGGGCGTTTGTCTTCTTGTTGGAGAGGGAGAGCATGAGCTTGGTGTTGTCAGCATAGGGTTTGATGTTGATTCCGTGGGTGCAGATGATGCTGGCCACTGGGGGTTATGTAGGCATTGAACACAGTGGGGCTTAGTTAGGATCCTTGAGAACCCCTATGCAATGTCTAAATACTCTTTCCTTTTTCCTCCTCTTTCTTTGTTGCAATGCCAAAAATATGCAGTCTACTCACTATTACATACATTCAAAGCTGCCATACTGTGGATTGTATTCTGAGTCTCTTTTTGCAGATTGCACCTAATTACTGCCTGCTTCTTCATGGTGGTAAATTGCACATGCTAAACTGCCATTCTGTTAATGTACGCTAATCGTGAATGCGTTGTACATAACTGTGAATTGCCATTTGGGAATCAGTATTTGGGGTTCACAATTTCATTACCAATCCGGGATAGATTTGGTTCTTTAAGTAAACTTAACAAAGGCATGATTTTCTTCCTTTTGTACATCGAAACACACACATTTTGTGTTTGGTAATCAGTTTGCGACTGATTTCGGATTGGGAGAGAGGGCGCAGACAAGACACTGACCACTTTTGTGTGTAAAAAGGCTGCTTTATTGAAACAGGTGCATATTACAACAAAATAACCTGGCAACTGCCTTACAAAACTAAAACCTCGCTAAACATCCGTTAACCTGCCAGTTGATCCCACCCCTACGATCCCCCCCTAATCTGCCCCACCCTACAAATAACACATTACAAACATTACAATGTATTGCAATTAAAAAATACACAATCCTATTAACCCTACATCCTATGCCTGCAATTATGCAACTATAAACAACTAAGGGGCCGATTCCGATTCAGGCCGGAAATCTCTCCGACCGAGCCGGACCCGGAGAGATTTCCGACCGAATCGGACCCTAGCAGTCCGACCGAACGAGTACGATGCGTTCGCATGCTATCGGACTCGATTCGGTCGGACTCCCATTGAAGTCAATGGGAGCCGGTCGTACAACGTGTACGCGGGCTCCCATTGACTCAATGGGTGCGAGGCAAACAAGGGCGCCCCCTACAGCGGGTACGCGTCAAAGCGACTCGCGCCGTACATGCACAGGTAGGGGGGACCCATGGGTCCCCCCTGTGTGAGACTCGCGCGGCTAGGCGTACAGGGGGGTCCGACACGGACCCCCAAAGTGCGGCTCCGACTGCTCTTTCGAGCCGGACGGCGCGAGCTGGTCGGACTGCTCGCGGCGCGCATCGCACTTACCCGGCCGGGGAATGTCTCCATTGCGCGGTGCGAGTCGTGTCCGTGTGAGTCGGTCGGAGCGGTTAGGTCCCGCGAACGAGTCGGTCGGCGATTTCGCGTACGTTCGCATCGTACTCGCTCGCCCGGACGCACGTCCGACTCGGTCGGGAAACAGGGCTCCGAATCGGATCCGGTAATGCCGAGTCCGATTCGGAGCCCTACCGGCCGAGATCGGAATCGGCCCCTAAATGTCTAAAACAGAACTTAGAACTACCTGCCTACCCTTTCCCTGCCCATGATTCCTAACTTTCAACGGCAACCAAACTTCTGCCAATCCCTGGCAAACTTTGCATGTGCCCGCCACCCAGAAAAAGGAAGGTGGCACACATCCCTTTTTCTGCCCCGCTAACAAAACAGATTCTCCAACTTAGCGTTGCACATTCAAGGTCCTGGCCAACACTTCCCTGATCTCCAGCAGGTAAAGTTCCATGCCCAATCTAGATAAATGAACTCCATCACCCCTAAAAAACTCTACAGTGTCGAAACAAATCTCAGAGTGACAAATCCTACCAAAACCGAGACTCCTACAAAAACGGGCAATTTCGCTATTCACTTTCCGTCTTGCCCTATCTACCACCCCTGGCTTCACTGCCCTTCTACACACCCTCCGAGGCACAAACACTGCTCTTTGATGAGAGCCAAGTCTTTTTTCATGCTTTGCATCAGCACAACACCTTTTTCTTTGCACAGATCATTCTCTCCCAGATGTAACACCAAAATATCCAGGCACCGACCTTCCACCAGCATGCCATTCAAACACGGTACCAGCTCCTTCCAACACATACCCCATTTCCCTTTCCAAGTGACTTTGAACAAACGCTCATGAAAACCTAGGGGCATATTAGCAATGCCTGGCGATAATTATCGCAAAGCGCAATTAGCGCTTGGATAATTATCGCCAGGCATCGCCGGTTTCTATCGCGGAGTTAGCGTGCAATCAGCAATGCTAATCTCCAAAGCGATAGAAACCTTGGAGAACAGTGTGAATATCGCCTGAAAACAGGCGATATTCACACTGTTCCCCAGTTCTGCTTGCTGATAGTGCGAGGGGACTTAGCCATGTAATCCACCTCTCATTGGATTACATGGCTAAGTCAGGGTGGGACCAGGTGTTAGCAAACCAGCGCTAACCGTGTTTAGCGCTGGTTCGCTAATCACCGCCCCTGCCTCGCTGATAGGCGTTAGCGACCTCAGCGACTGTTTCCAGTCGCTGTTAGGTGGGGAACGCCTACTTTGCATGCCATTAGCGATAAATATCGCTGGCATGCAAAGCGGCACCCAACCCGGTCGCTATCACCTACAAGCTGTCGCTAACAGCAGTTAGCGACAGCTTGTTGATAAGGCGATGATATTATCGCCGCTTTAGCGGGAAAAAGTCCCGCTAAAGTGGCGATAATCGCCTTGCTAATATGCCCCCTAGATTTTCACCAAAATAACTCTGCCGGGCATGCACTTGGGCCCATTTAATTAATGAGTGTCCAACGATCCAAATAACCATCTCCTCTTTCTCCGAGTCGGACACAGAAAATGAAAAAGACAAAAAGGGATAAGCATCACATATTACTGCTTACCACGCGCAAATCCTCCCCCACTCCCCTCACATAACGCCTGTAGCACTGCGATGATCATCAGCCCAGCCACATAATTTCCTCCTGAGCCCAACCCCTGTCCCCTGCCTCTGACGCTGTGCCCATTCGGAAAGAGTGGTTCCCATATTTTGACCCATCTATTCCCAATCGATGCATTGCTTTCCGTATGACTCTTAACAGCTGATATGCTGTCACTCTGCACCCTCCCCTGTGTTTGAACACCACTCCCCTCAATGTCGAGCCCACCGCAGGGGGCAGGTACCTGGGGTCTCCAACGCCTACAACACTACCCATCTACCCTGGCCTCTCTGGTCCATCTTGGAACGATTCCACCAAATTTGCAACCAACTGTCATGTAAGACTACTTCCTCCCAAAAGAATCTTTCCGCCCCTTTTCTCCCGACACCCAAAATGCCCCAAAAAACATCCACAGCATCAGGTTGGCAAAAAGGCATGCTTCTTCAATGTCTCTGCAAACCTCCAGCAACACTGCTAACAACCGACACAACAGCTGCCACGAGATAGGCTTCCTGACCCTGGCCACTGCGCCCTGCTCTCGCGCCCAACCCTCCAAGATTCTCCGTCCTAGTTCTCCTGCCGATGGGGCGTAGCCCCATAGCAGATTCCCCATGAATGCTATTCCAGCTAATTTGCTGGCAATAGTAACTCACAATAGGCCACTATCAATGAGGTCCAAGAAATATTGGACTACGTCCTCGGCCCGCAGCCATCTTTCCTCCCGCCGCTGTACTCCCAAAAGTAAAAATTCTCTCCAGGCCAAACAATATGTGATAGTTGTGGATTCTGCAAGCAATCCTACCACCAATTGTAACATCCTATGTTGCCTACGTACCACAAGTGCTGAGGCACGGGCATCGGGGTCCTGCGCCAACTCTTCCCGCAAAAGCGACACCACGACCACCAGGGGACAGAATTCCAAAAACGCAATGCTCCTCCCGCTGTGGCGCCAATGCTCTGGCCACGGTTCGGCTCACCACCTCCCCTGCAAGATTAACCCAAAGCCCAGGCTGCCCGACGCATCAGAAAAGATTTGCACATCCCATTCTATGTCCTCCTCCCCATGCCAGCGTGACCCCATTGAATGATTGCAAAAACACCCCTCACGTCCTCAAGTCCTCTTTGATGCCCGCTGAGAGCCAGACATGATGGTGAGGTAAGTGTTTTCCTGCCAGAGCGTGTCCCAATCTCCTGCAAAATGTCCTACTGCCCTGGCTAATCTACAAGCGAAGTTAAGGTGTCCCAACAGACCCTGTACTTCTTTGACCTTCACTTTCTCTCGAGGCAGCATATCCTGCAGCAATGCTAGCATCTTGGCCTTCTTATCCTGTGGCAAACGCACCTCCATTTTCACCGAATCTATTTCGATTCCCAAAAATGATAGCTCCGTACTGGGGCCCACCGTCTTTTCGAGTGCCAACTGCACCCCAAGATCCCCCAAAAGCTCTTGGAAACTTTCCAGCGCTACCTGGCAGACCGCGGAGCTTGGCGAACCCACAAAGAAAAAATCATCCAAGTAGTGTGTCACCAACTGGTGCCCTGTGCGCCAGGAAAACATCCACTGCAGGAATGTGCTAAAACATTCAAACAATGCGCACGAAATGGAGCAACCCATCAGCAATGCCTTGTCCACGTACCACTTTCCGTCTTAGTGGATACCTAAGAGCTGAAAATTGTCTGGGTGGACTGGAAGCAGCCGAAATGCAGATTTAATATCACATTTTGCTATCAGTGCTCCTGCGCCTGCCGTCACTACCAGTGACATGGCCACATCAACCGATGAGTACGACACAGTGGCTGCATCTTTGTCGATGAAATCATTGACCGACCCTCCCTCCCTCTGGACAAGACAAATGCTGAATCAACCTAAATTGGCCCTCCTCCTCCTTGGGAACCACACCAATGGGAGATATAATCAAATTCTCCATGGGCCAATACTCGAAAGGGCCCGCCATCCTTGTCAAGCTTGTCCTGAACTGCCTGTCTGTGTTCCATAGCAGAGCGCAAGTTATCTGCCCACCTCATAGTCCGCGGTCCCGTGTACCCCAACCGACACCCCTCCCGAAACCCCTCCCTCAAAACCCTCGCTTCTCCTTCACGCTGGTTGCTGCAGCCAGAACTCCAATCCGTCAACCTTGAACGGAGTATGAGCCCTTAGGCCCAGCCCCTTATGCCCCTTTGCCTCCTCGGGCAGCCAAAAACTGCTGCTGGTGTCCCCCACGCACCCACCTGGCTGCTGCCAATGACCCCCTCCCTGATGGTACCAAAGCAATTGACCTGGGCATGTTGTCCCCCACATTTTGAACATTTGTGGCGGAACTTACAGTATTCGCATGTGCATAACCCTTTATTGAAGTCCCAGCAAGCTCCCCCAGCACCCAGCTGACTCTTCCCCGTTCCTCCCAACCCTCCCCGGGTGGGTCGCCCTTTAAAGGGCCGATAAACTATTGGCAGACCACTGGCTGTAAAGATTGTCTTCCCTCCTTTTGCTGCCCCCATAGTGTGCTGCCACAAGTCTGTATCTAACTCACCCCATTTAGCTTCAAGGTCACAGGCCAAGCACGCCCTGAACTCTTCATCATATTGAGCCCGCGCGTATCCCCCTCCCGTAATTTGCGCTTTCCTGATGACGTCCATATACTTAAACAGCGCTACTCAGCGCTCTGGATATTTTTCACATTAGACGCTTGCATATATCAGGAATGCCGCCGTCCAATTTTCAATTGTCAGTGGCACTTTAGGCCTCTTGGCCAACTCATATTCCTCTTCTTTGGATCCCTCTTTAGACATGACTTCCCGATGCAATAACTTGAGCATCTCCACGTATTCCCCTTTCCAAATTCTCTCTTTGGTGGCCAACATAAGGTGTGCCCCCCAACGGTTTTGTTACCCCCATAAGGACGTTTTTTAAACTTCAATTCCTTACTCTGTGGTCTTTTTTTTTTGTCCCCGTTATTGTTTCCATCCCCTATCTCCTTTCCCTTGTCCGTGCTACCCTCTTCCTTGGAACCCCCACCGCCCCCTGCCTCACTAGTACCCACTCCTATGTCAGTAACATACTTTCCTCTTCGCAACCTGCCCACCCCTTCTCTCTGCAACTCCCAGGTGTCAACATCAAAGGACACCATTATAGGTTTCTCCTTCATGCCTTTGGCCTTACCTGGCTCCAAGGAGGGTGCCCGTAATGCTGCAGTCTGCCTTGCCAGTAGCCCGCCCCTTCCGCTGTTCTCGCTGGCCTCACAGCAGGCCACAGCACCCTTGCTGGCCTCTCTGCCGGCCCCTGTAACACACTATGCGAAACATTAGCATGCACCCCCTCCATCCCCTTCAACATCCTCCCTTAGCTTGCCTTCCTCACGGCTCTCTTCGTCAAAATCCAAAGCTTCGTTGCCCTGAAAGAAGTCCTGCGGCCATTCGTGGCCCTTATGCACCTCTAATGCAGGGGCCCTGGTGCCCAATCCACCCTTAGCTTCCTTCTGGTTAGCTGGGGGCAGACTGTACTCTACGGGGCCGATCCGGCGACCCTACCTACTGACCGTCTTTCCATTTTGACCCTGCAGTCATTCTGGACAAGCCGAACATTGGGGCCAGAGAGGTCGTTCTGGGCCTACTTGTCCTGGCCGTGACGGGCTCCCCCACCTGTATCGGGTGTGCTGTTCTGGGCCCAGCCCTCTCTTTGCCTTGGCGCCATCGAGCCGCTCCCAGCTCTGCCAAGGCGGCTCGCCTGCGCCACTCATCGCCCTGCAAAACAAACGGCTGGACTGGTGTGCTGGTTCCCTGACACCTTACCACCAAGTCAGCTCTCCTATTCCTACCATGCCCCGAGATCCCATGTGTCCCCTCATCCTCCTCCCCTACCTCCATTACTGACACCTCCGCGTCTTCCCCATCCTCCTCCCCACTCCATTCCAGCATCACTGCTACAAAAGCAGATGCTGGCCCCTGCTCTACACCTGCCTTCTCGACTCCCTGGTTCTCTGGCCCCCCCACTCCCTGCCCCCCATTTTTGCACTGGGGCTCTTTTCTCCCATTGCAATGAATCCCCTTTGGCCATGTAAGCATGTAGCTGAGCCACCCAGTCCCTCGCCCCTTCCCCCCAGGTCTGGAATATGTCCAGCCCCTCCCAATCCTGTGGGTCCCAAGCTGTATCTTGCCCCCCCTGGGACATCATTCTCTTCCCCCACTTCAAATAGCTGATCCTATTCCCCCCCACCCATTTCTTTATCATACCCCTGCCCCAACCCTAGGCCAGGCTCTACATCCCAATCCCCCCTGCCTCTGCTTCCAAGTCCTCATCTAACGCATGGTTCGATTCCCCCAGCGGCTCAAACCGCGCTGCTGAGGCACCTCTCCCCCCTCCCTCTCTCCTCCCTTCCTGCCTGCTGGATTCCAACCCGGCGAGCTCTTCGCTCGAGGCCGCTCACCGGGAATGGCCCCTCCCCCCGCTCGCCCCTCGCCATCCCCGCTCTGCAGCTGGTGAGGCTCACTGGGCACTTTTTTCTTTTCCCGCGGCCCTTGTCAGATGCTTCTCGCGCCTTGGGGCCGCATAACCAGACACTCTGCCATCGATGTGAGGCACGGCCTCCTCCCATGCGGGCGAGGTCCCAGCCCAACCCCGCCCCCTGCCTTCTCTATTATGGCCGGAGTCGCAGAGCGCGCTCCGGCTCCTAAATGCTGCATGCCCCGAGGGGCTACTCTCCGGGCTTACGAGCGGCCCCACCAGAGTACACCAGAGTACGTCGCCACCGCAGCGCCATCTCCCACGGATGCCCGGAGCGCCGGACGCATCATACCCGCGGCCTCGTTGACCACCAGATCAAGGCACCCCGCTTCTTTCAGGAAGCCCATCACTTCCCGGACCCTCCGTCCTCCATTGCGAGGTAAGCACAATTCTTTACATTCGCACCTACAGCTGACCTAAATCCCCACTAAAACTCACCTACCTATCACAACTCAAACTTTTAGCTAATTCTACTCCCTGCCACCAGCCACCAGGTCTCAAAAACCTAAAATGGTGGCAGGGAGCCCAAAAAACTAAACTATATACCTGTTGGGCTTTCTTTGGGCTACAACGATGCAGCCCAAGCTAATCACAAAATGGCAGTCCCCCGGATTGCACCACCCTCCCAATCTGCCCGGGGGGGCAGACCTCCCTACTGTCAGCTGCCCCCCAAACCCCTAATCGAAGAGCGTTCAAACATCAAGCCGTAAGTCCAGGATTTTGTTTTAACTTCTGTGTTACTCTTGTTTTAAAAATGTATCGGAAGTATCCTGTTTTTAAAAAGTATCGGAAGTGATATATCTCCGTTGTTTCCTAAAGCCAGATATCTCCAGGGCTGCGATACCTCTGTTTACTGTGTTAGTTATCTCAAACACATTTAACAACAAGCATTGACAAAACCAATAAATGTGTCTTTCATGTGCTAATAGACCATTTGTGTATGTTTTTGTTTGCATATGTAAGTTCATTAAAAACAGACCTATTGGTGTTGGTAGGGTAAAAACAATGGGGAATAAATATAAATGGCAAATTAATAGTCAAGACTCAGGGGAGAGGAGCAATGGTGAAGAAAGTTGTGGAAAACGCACAAACGAGGCTCAATTAAAACATTAAAACTGCCTGTTCGAGTAAAAGGTGAAAGCAAAAGGATTTCTTCCTGTATATAATGCATGTATGATTTAAATAACTAAACATGTGCTGATTCAGTCGGCTTTTGAAAGGTAAAATGGTCCTTACTGCATTGCAATACAGTCACTCACCTTATAGGAGGCTGAATGATACATTATATTGTCAATAGTATAAAGTGCGACAGAAATACTCTTTTGGGTGGATACAAAACCAACTCTCAGTATATTTTAAAGAAGTGGGAACAAAAGGCCACTTAGACGGCTCAGTGGTCAAGGGAGACCTAAAAACTAGAATGTCAGAAAAATCAAAAAAAGAGGAAAATGTCCAATTTAATTGGAATGCAAAAAATAGTTCATGCCCAAACTGAAAGACATGAATATTGTATGTGAGCAGGGCTGGAAAGTACAGTTCTGTAAAATATAATACAGGTCTGTCTACAAATGGTCTTTCAAATGAAGTTTGTGTCACTTGCAGACCACAAGTCAGTCTTCCTAACTTTTTATGATTTATAAAACATATCATCAGAAGATGTACCCCCCTCCCCCCCGGAAATCTGTTAATGCTGAGGGCATGTGTATCTCCTTGATATTATCAGAGAGGGGCTGTATTTAAAAAGTGACCAAAGCCAGGTTGGTGCTTTTAAGGCACTCGCAAACTGAAAACTGAAACTGAAAACTGTTTTATAGCATTTTAAACTGCTTTTAATCTTTGATGGCGCCTAATCTACATGTGTTTATGACTTACTGCGCTTGTACTCTATCCTAACTTCCTCTTGTTTTTTAATTTTCGCCGCACCTCTCACCTTGATTTCCTTGCCCCCACTTGGATCCCCCCCGGCAGGCAGGCACCTTCCGCCCCGCTCCCCGGTCCACCACGGGTTGTCCACGATTGCGTGGAGGGAGCTGGTGGCATTCTGGTTCCTCACTTCCGGTTCCTTGGTGGTGGACGGAACCTGACGGGCAACAGTCTAGTCGCTGCTGCCTACTTAAGCACTATGCTATTCACGTCGCGCAGCGGACGCGCGCTGGTGTAAGGCACTCGCAAACTGAAAACTGTTTTATAGCATTTTAAACTTCTTTTAATCTTTGACGGCGCCTAATCTACATGTACTTATGACTTGCTGCGCTTGTACTCTATCCTAACTTCCTCTTGTTTTTTAAATTTCGCCGCACCTCTCACTTTGATTTCCTTGCTCCCACTTGGATCCCCCCGGCAGGCAGGCACCTTCCGCCCCGCTCCCCGGTCCACCACGGGTTGTTCCCGATTGCGTGGAGGGAGCTGGTGGCATTCTGGTTCCTCACTTCCGCTTCCTTGGTGGTGGACGGAACTTGACGGGCAACAGTCTAGTCGCTGCTGCCTACTCAAGCACTATGCTATTCACGTCGCGCAGCGGCCGCGCTTCTGGCTCGCCAAAGGAGCGCCTAAGGCAAGCCCGTCTGCGCCCGTCCGCGCCCGTCCGCGTCCGGAACGCGGCCAGGGCCAGCCATGCTGCCCGCGGCTCCCCCGAAGAACCTATCATCTGGTCCAGGGCTCAGCTCTTAAATATGCGGGTCGGGGACTGCGAGCACTCGTTTAAACCTGACCACTCAGGGCTCTTTCACCCACCCAAATGTAATAAGTGTCAATTTTCTTTTATTACTGATTCTATGCAACTAATCCCGGCTACTCCTACTATCCCCAACCCCTCCAACCGGACTATGACTCAGTTCCCCTCCATAAAGGCCTGCCTGATCAACTGTAGATCCCTCCCTCGCCACGCAGACGACATCTGGTTCTCATTAGAAGCCAACTCTTGGGACTTCATGTTCTTGACCGAAACATGGATCAAGGACAGCTCTAACCCCGATCTCACCGTAGCCATTCCAGCGGGCTATCGGATTCAGGGGGTCAATAGGGCTGACACTAAATCTGGGGGAGGAGTGGCGGTGGTGTTTCGCACTAGTTGGGAAATATCTTACAGGAAATTAATTAATCTGGGGCCCTTAGAAGCCATGTACTTCTGCATCTAATATCGCTATGGCCGGAATCCTGGTCTACAGACCCCCTAACTCCCCTCCCAATCACCTGCTTGAACTTTATAATGCAGCAGCAGACCTCTCGCTTAAACATGCCAATTTTACAATCTTAGGAGACTTTAACGTTCATACGGACGATATCAACTGCCCCAAAGCTCGTCAACTTATCGACACCCTGGAAGGCCTCAATCTGACCCAGTTGGTTAATGGCCCCACGCATTCTGCTGGTCACACGTTAGACCTGATCTTCACTAACAACCCCAATCTGAAAACAGCCCCCCCGCACCACTCCCCTGGTCTGATCATTTCCTAATTCCTTTCAGCCTATCACTACCTTCTCGGATTCCCAGACCCCCCATATCTTGGAAAACAGAAGGAAATGGTGCAATGTCACGAGTATTAGTATGACTCCTGCACTTTCCTCCACTCACCTCCAACTGTCAGGTGACCCGGACTCAGACTCAGTCAACTTCAACAGCTGGCTTACCTCTGCTCTAGATACCGTTGCCCCCCTCAAACCCACCAACTCGTCTAGACAGAAACCTTCAGCCCCCCTGGTTCTCCCCTGAGCTCCGCGTGGAGAAAAGCCACTGCAAAACACTGGAGCGTATCTGGAGACTATCTTATGATCCCACAGCTAAGTCAGTATATAAAGCAGCCCAAAAAAACTTCCATAAACTTAAACGTACTACCATGAGAGAGTATTTTACCAATAAAATCCACTCTGCAGGTAATTCTGCTAAAACCCTCTTCAAAATTGTACAAGATTTTTCCGAACCTGCCGTTTCCACTAATGTAGTGCCCCCTACCCCAAACATGTGCAAAGGGCTATCCGATTCTTTCAGGATAAAATTCTTGATATCTACTCTACCCCTGCCCCCACACAACTTAATCCAGATCCTGATGCCAGGTTGGTCAGCAATGACGCTCTGATCGCCTTCCATCCTATCTCTCTCGTAGCCTCACTTCAAAAACTCTTAACTTGCAAATCCGGTTCTCCCAACGACCCCTGTCCGGCTCAGTTTTTCAATCTTCTGGCACCCCTCATCAACAGCCCGTTGAATCACATCTGGAACGCCTCTCTGTACTCCAGCACCTTCCCCGCTGTGTGGAAACAGGCTCTCCTGGTGCCGATTCTTAAAAAACCTGATGCCGACCCTACTGTTTTTAAAAACTACAGACCTATTTCCTTCCTACCGGCGCCAACAAAAATTCTTGAAAAAATAGTCCAGGAACAGCTTTCTAACCACTTGGAATCCCGTAATCATTTCCATGACTCTCAGTCCGGCTTTAGGTCTGGCTACAGTACTGAGACCGCCCTTCTCGAAGTCTCTGAGAGTATCCGTGAGAGCGTCGATTCAGGCAAAGCAGCCATGTTAGTGCTGCTTGACCTGTCGCCGGCGTTTGACACGGTTTCCCATCCGATCCTTTTGGATAGATTAAACAACATGGGTATTCAGGGCACGCCCCTGTCATGGATCCAGTCCTACCTGGGAAACCGTACTCAACAAGTTCTTCTCAATCCTTTCATCTCAAATGAGAAACCCCTGCTCTGCGGGGTCCCCCAAGGCTCTGCCTTGAGTCCTCTCCTTTTTAACGTCTATCTATCACCCCTCGCAGCGTTGGTCGAATCTTGGGGGGTAAGGGTGATTTCTTACGCTGACGACACCCAACTGAAGAACATTCCGAAGCCGCATTCTCTAACTTTAGACACTGCCTGAGTAACATCTCGGCGTGGATGTCACTTAACACTCTTAAGCTTAATTCGGATAAAACCGAAGTACTCTTCTTCAATCAAAAAGTCCCGCCCCCCCCCGGCGCTGTGGTGGCCACCTGAGATGAATCTCCCCCAAGACTGTTGACTCGGCGAGGAACCTCGGCTTCCGGTTTTACAATGAACTGTCCTGCAAAACTCAAATCAGACAGGTGTCCTCCTCCTGTTTTGGGAAGCTCCGCATGCTCCGTAAATTCCTTCACTTCCTTCCTCTGGAGTCCCGTAGGACGGTAATCCATGCTTTAATCACATCCCATCTGGACTATGCCAATAGTCTTTACCTTGGGGCGCCTGCCTATCTGATCAGGCGTCTACAGATTATACAAAACGCTGCGGCCAGAGTGATCTGTAAAATCCCTTTCCGCCACTCGATCACCCCCCACCTGAGGAAGCTCCACTGGTTACCAGTGATTAAACGAGTTGAATTCAAGGCGCTCATTATGGCTTTCAGAGCTTTCCGGGGACATGGCCCTTTATACCTGAGAGCCAGACTTAAACACTATCAACAAAGTCGGACCCTCAGATCCAACCATCTTCGTCTCCTTGTTAACCCTGTTTTCGTAGGACCAGAATGGGTGGCAGAGCCTTTGCGGTCATTACCTCCAGAAAGGAGGTAATGGAATGCCCTCCCACTCTCTCTCCGCTCTTCTGAGTCAGAACTCATCTTTCGACGTGCCTTAAAGACCTGGATGCTTACCAACCCCTAGTTCTTCACTCTGCACCTTTCATCTGCCGTCTGCATTAGCGCCGGGACACCCCCGTTGGGGGTAGCTGTGCGCTTTATAAACTTCTAAATAAAATAAATAAACTTCCTTTAACACTAAAAGATAGGTGGTTGTGAAATCCGCATAATTTGCTGTATAATATTCAAATTTCTACAACATTTTACACAATCATGCATGATTATGCAAAATCCAAATAATTGAGTGCTACATTTTAGCTCAAAATGCTTCCTTGTAATTTTTTTGACAAAAGGACTCATTTCACACTAAAAATAATTGTGCAAAAACACAATTGCCAAGAACAACAGTCACTTATGTTCTGAAGTTCATGCTGTTCCCACGCTATAATTTTGTTGTGAACAGTAACGTAATTCAATGACGTGGTGTAATGTCATAATTTCTGGAATTTTGTGTAAGAAGCATAATACGAAATTCTTGAATTACACTAATTACACCATCGTGATTTGAATTTCGTCTGTGCCTACTAAAAACACAGAGGAAGAATAACTAATATTTTATGCAACACAGCAAGGTAACTTACTGTGTGGCGTTGCTTGAAAGGGAGAGGGCAAACGTGTGCTGTACTTTCTAAGATATTGCCCACTTCTGTTCTCTCCTAGCACTGGCCCACAGTGTGCTGCCTAGGGCCAACACATGGCACAAGGGTGCCTGCATTACAGGCAAGCTTCTTTTTGTGCAGGAAGATATGCCTTCCTGCACAAAAACAATCCCAAAAGGCTATTTCCTATTTCTATGCATAATGATGCAGAATGCTTCATGCCTAGTAATAGGAAATAACAAGGATTTGGGCAAAAATACATTGGTGGATGCACAGGAAAACCCATGCTCCACCCATGTAACACCTTTTAGAAATTGAGTTACTTGTTGACTGGGGTGTGAGCCCTGGTCAAGCAGCAACCACAATCCTATTCAGGGTAAGGCCCAAACAAACCCCAAATTAATATGTGCTCAACACCCTGGTAGCTTGGCACAGAGCAGTCAGGCTTAACTTAGTAACGTGTGTAAAGTATGTGCGCAACACTTCAAACAGTAAAACATTGAATTGACCACATAAACAGATTCTCACACCAGGTTAGAAAAATAGGGCCTAATTTAATAAATTAAACAAGACTAAAATTGGGGGGCGCAAGAGGGCGCACGGCAAGATGGCCGCGCTCTAGTGAGGCTCTGCCCAGCTGAGCAACGATCCGTCTATTATCGGCCTGAACGCCTTGACATCGGAAGGCACTGAGGGGTGTATCCGGCCCGTGAAGCGCTCCTGCCTCTCCAGGAGCACTTTGTACCACCTAAGACGACTGCAGGCTTGGTATTTCTGGGATTGGGGTCCGCGACCGAGCGACCGCAAAATGGCGGCACCCTTGCGGCTCTGAAGTTGGCGGCCTAGATCGTTTTCCTGCATCCTGCTGGGTCGGCCGAGACTCGCCGGATCCCTGCGGCTCCTTGGAATCTGACTGCCGCTTGCCTGCGATTGCTGCTCCAGAGCGGGATCTGCTCTGTGACCTGAGCGCGGAGGAGGTGCGGAGGCGGACTGCGGCGCCTGGACCCCGTGTCACCGGGCTCACCTGGGTGCTCAGCGGCGGAGGAAGAAGTCAGAGCCCGCTGCGCTGGCGGTGGTGAGTGGGGGGCGGCCTGTTTGGGGCCTGCTTCTGTGGAAGTGGGAGCGGGCCTGGCGCGGGCCGCGGCCCGCGAGCTGCTTCTGGGTGCTGGGGCGCATGGGTGACTGTGAGCCGCATTGCTGAGGCCCGACTGTATGCTGCTGTTCCCGGCGAGAATACCCTGCCTTGGGTCCCTGGGAGGCCCGCCTGACTCTTTTGGGCCTGCTCTGCTTGTGAGTGCTTTGGGCTGATCTGCCTATCGTCTGGGGCCTAGACGGTGTTGGTGGGCCACGCTGCGGAGCTCGACCTGCCTCGACCTTCTGGCTTCATGGGCACATATCTGGCTGTGGTGGTGTGCGGTTACTGCTCCTATGGAAGGCTGGGCTGCTACCTTGTTGGGGGTCTGGCCGGTCGGCTCTTCCGCCTGTGAATTGTGCCCCCCGCTGGGTGTACACACCGTCGGCACTGCACATAACAACGCTGTGTTGCTGAAACGTACTATGGATCCATTGGAAATGCTCTTGGTGCAAGGCGCTGTGCTTTAATACCAGCTGGTGTTAAGAAGCCTTGGTCCTGCTGTGGTTTATACCTGGTGCATTGAACTAACCTGTTTCTGCAGTTTTGGCTCCATCTCCGACCCGCTGAATTCCTTGGTGTCTGGGTTGCTGAGTGCCTCTGTGGTCCGGGGGGGTACCTGCACGTGTCGCTGCGTGGGGAGTGACCCTCAGTCACGGATAGCTTCTGCGGGGGTGTGGTGGTGTGCACGCCCCTGTCCACGCGCCTTGCCTGAGGGGATTCCTTCTCCTCTAATCTACCCGATGGTCCCCCTCCCATTGCCGGCACCATGGGTAGGACTGATAAATCACAGCCTCGCCTCACGTTCGAGGCACGCAAACCCTCCAAAACTCCCCAAAAAGCGGCTTCTGACTCTGAGGCGGACGCCCAGGACTGCGGGCCTTCCAATATCGAGACAACACTGCTGGCCATGCAGCGCAGCCTCCAGTCCATAGAGGGTACAATGGCAGCTGTGCACCAACGCCTTGACCATATGTCCTCCCAGTTTGAAAAGCAAAATATCCACATGGGGGAGGTCGAACAGCGAGTGTCCACCACTGAAGACGGCCTGAGTGATGTTGCGGGGAAAACGCTAAATATGGAAAAGGTTCTCTCCCTAATACAGGCCAAGAACGAGGACTTGGAAGCCTGCTCCAGACGAAACAACATTTGCATTACGGGGCTTCCGGAGTCAACGAATGTGGGTAGAATGGAGACCTTCATTGAAAACTTGATCAAGGATACTTTTGGCACTGAACAACTCTCCAACATATTCATTATTGAGCGGGCCCATCGCTCCCTTGCGGCTCGACCAGTCCCGGGCGCCCTGCCACGCCCGGTTATTGCGAGAGTTCTAAATTACAGGGACCGTGACACCATTTTGCGTATGGCTAGAGCCAAGGGTACTATTGAACACCAGGGCAACACACTCTCCTTTTTTCCAGACTTCACTGTCACGGTGCAGGCAGCACGAAGGGAGTTTGGGATGGTTAAAAAGTTTTTACAGTCAGAGGGAGTCCCCTATGCCATGCTCTACCCCGCACGTTTGAAAATAGGCCCGGATGGGGATTCACAGATTTTCACCAATCCCAAGGCGGCACTTGAGCATGCCAAACACCTGAAGAGACATCGACGAGAATCACAGGCGACATCCGAGACCGAGGATCAGTAGCGATGGAGGGGTTGCATTAGTACCTTCTATACAGAGCTGCCCCAACTGAGCAGCCCTTCTTCTCGCTCTGTATACTGCTGTGATTTATAAGCATGTCCGATTTTCTCCCATTTGCAGGTGGACATTGTTCATTGTATGTATGCCTTCAGTGCCTTGTAATACACTGGCTATGTTCTTGATCGGGCACGGGTGCTTGATCTGCTCAGCCACCTCCTGCTTGTCGGGAGGCTAGTAGCACTCTGACGCCCCCCAATGGGAGTACCCCACTTCTACCTTGCTTTGTTTGTTCCTAGTTGGGGATGGGTTGCAGAGGGTTGGGATGGCTTTGGCGAGTTGGGGACGCTGAAGTGGGTGGGGGGTCGGGGGGTGGAGGGTGAGAAGGTGAGGGGGTCTCTCGGCACTTACGATTTATGGGTGGTGTACATTTGCTCCTTATTTGTTTGAGTAGACGTGTGGCTTCCTTTTCCTCAACTGCTAGGCTGATCACACGAGTCTCACACCAATGAGTGGTAAAGTGCGGTTTTTAACCTGGAATGTTCGAGGCCTAAATACCCCTAAAAAGATTCGCTCTGTATTTGCTTACCTCGACAGGGTGGAGGTTCAGATAGCCTACTTACAGGAAACTCATCTCACGAAACTGACCAAAAAAAAATGTGGGTGGACGATGGGCAGGGGTGCGTGTGGCGTCCTCGTTTTCAAGCTATGCACGCGGGGTGATGATTCTGGTTAAGCGGGGGGTTCCCTTCTCTGTTATACGTACTGAAACAGATGACTCAGGGCGGATCGTGTTAGTCCATGGACGACTGGGTGGAGCCAATGTACTATTAGTGAATCTGTACGGACCAAATGTGGATGATCCGGCCTTCTTTTCGGATGTGTGGCGCCGTATTACGAGTTTTCCTGAGGCTGAGCTAATATGGGGTGGCGATTTCAATGTCTGTCTAGATGTCACTATCGATAGAAGGGGTAGTGAGACTTCACGACCTAAACAAGCTGCGGAGATGCTGTCGGGGTTGATGGATGCTGGCCGCTTGAGTGATGTGTGGCGACTGCAGCACCCGGGGACGCGCGAGAGTACCTTTATTTCCTCTGTACATGGGACCTGGTCTCGCCTGGATTTCTGGTTGGTCACTGAGGCTGTGTGTACGTGGACCACTGACGTGCGCCATATGGCACGGACGCTTTCGGACCATTCTCCTGTGCTCCTGGAGCTGCAGGTCCCTGCATGTGAGAGGCCACCGTTCGCTTGGAGGCTGCAGCCGTCTTCATTGACGGATTCGGTCTTCAAGCACACGATTGGGGAAGCCATCCATAACTTCTTTAAAGAAAACGAGGGCTCTGTGGATAGTGCCGGCATCCTCTGGGAAGCATTCAAGGTCACTATCAGGGGGGTTTGCATGGGAGCGCAGGCCGGTGTCTTGCGGGATCTCAGGCGTCGGATACATAAACTCGCTGCGGAAATCTCCGCTCTAGAACGCGCATATGATTCCAATCCTTCCCAGGTGACGCTGTCCGCAATCCAGGAATTGGTCACCGAACATAACGAAACGGTTGACCAGGAGATGGTCCATAGGTCCCGGCGCGCTACAGCCAGGTACTATGGTGAGGGGGGCAGACCTAGCCGCTCGCTCGCTCAAAAGTTAACTGCTCCACGTAGTCAGGAGTGCATTACCGACATACTTGATGAAGCGGGGGAGGCACAGTACACCACAGCTGCTATTAGTGAAACTATACTTAGTTTCTATGCCAATCTCTATGACAATAGAACTGAGGTCCCGCGGGATGACTTGTGCTCCTATCTTGATGATGTTGCCCTTGGATGGTTGGCGCGGGGTCATAGGGAATACCTTACGCAACCCTTTGATCTGGAGGATGTAAAAGCAGCCATTATGTCCCTTCCCACATGTAAGGCAGCAGGACTGGACGGGCTCCCAAGTGAATTTTATAAGACTTTTGCAGATGCCCTGGCCCCCAGACTACTGGCGGTCTTCGCGGAGGCGTATGAAACTGGCCAACTCCCTCCCTCGTTAAGGGAAGCTCTGTTGGTTATGCTGTTGAAACCCGATAAGGCATCCAATCGCTGTGACTCCTACAGACCCCTATCGATTATTAATATTGATGCCAAGATATTGGCAAAGATGATCGCTCTTCGGATACAGCCTCTGGTGCCGTTACTAGTGCTCTCGGACCAGGCCGGATTTGTGCCTGCCCTATCCACCACTCATAACCTGCGCACACTCTTTTCTACTTTACACTACTTTGACTCAGACTTTCAGGCCGTAGCTGTGTTACTTGACGCAGCAAAGGCCTTTGACTCCCTCCACTGGGATTATATGTTTGCGGTCCTCACGAGAATGGGATTTCCTCCTTTTTTTCTCCAGTGGATCAGAGTCCTCTACACCGAGCCGATGGCCAGGGTGCGCGTCAATGGGTGGGTGTCCTCTGCCTTTTTTATTCGCAGAGGCACAAGGCAGGGCTGCCCCCTGTCGCCAAAGCTTTTTGCTTTGGCTCTGGAACCCCTTGCGTGCAAGTTGCGCCAGCTACATGCATCGGCCGCATTGCGATTCCGGCGGCGCACACTTGTCGTCTCATTATATGCCGACGATATGCTCTTGTACGTCCACGAGCCGGCCACCTACTTGCCGGAGTTGCTCCGTGAATATGTTAAATTTGAAGTATTTTCAGGCCTTGGGATCAATTGGGCCAAGTCTACGGTGTTTCCCCTCACAGCTGGCACCTGTGAATTTGAACTGGATTTTCCGCTGTCTTGGACCCGGGACCCAGTGAAATACCTGGGCGTCTGGTTACACAGGGACCTCGCACAGGTTATCTCTATGAATTATGGCCGCACCATCTCACACATTACAGACAAGGCTGAACGCTGGGCCCGACTGCCCCTATCGCTTGCGGATCGCATCGCGGTGACGAAAATGACGATTTTGCCCAAGCGACTGTATTTGTTTGTAAACATTCCTCTCCGCCTGAATATTTCGGTTTTTAAAGCACTGCAATCGGCCCTACTGTCGTTTGTCTGGGGAGGCAAGAAACCTCGCTGTAGTTGGGATACACTGGTGCAACCGTTTGATCGCGGTGGCTTCGAGGCCCCAGATATGCGTCTCTATTATCTGTGTGCTCAGGCGCACTTCGCGCATTATTGGTTTTTCCCTCAACGGTTCCTGCCTCATACGGCAGTGGAGGCGGATGCGATCCTTCCCCTGCCGCTTGTGGCAGCGGCACTAATGGGTGGAAGTGGTGGTCCCCGGGCAGAGATCAATCCAGTTTTGTGCACCGCTTGGGCTTGGCAAGCTCTTGCTAAGAGAGCACAACTAGCTTATCTTTATGCCCCACAGCTGCCGGTGGCAGCTCACCCTGGCATTTCTGCGGCACGGGCGAGTTCTGCTCTCTGCGCAATGCGGGCCATGGGTGTAGTGAAAATGGGAGATTTATATAAGCAGGGCAATTTCCGCTCGCTGCCGGAGCTGCAGGCAGGACGGGCTCACGGCCTGATGCTTTCCTTTACATATGTGAGGGTGCGGCAGGCGGTTAGAGCAATCTACCCCGATTATCCGGCTGAACCACAGACGTTGCGGGCGCTGCAGGCGCTTCTGGCAGGTGAGGGGCGCAAGGGTCTGATTACTAGATTATACGCTGCATCCCAACGTGAGGGGGAGCCAGGCGAGCACCCTTCATATCTTAAATGGAATGCTGCGTTGGGATACGATTTGCCGCTTGACCATTGGCAGTTTTGCTGCAAGTTAACTGGGCGTCTCACGGCCAATTGCAATTTACGTATTATTCACTTTAAATTTTTACACCAGATATATTATACCCCACTACAATTATGGAAGTTTGGATTGCGTGATAAGGCCTGCTGCGTGCGGTGTGGACAGGTGGACGCTGATTTCTTGCACCTCGCTTGGCAATGTACAGGAGTGGCTGCCTTTTGGACGAAAGTTACAGGAGTGATGACTGCTGTGGTGTCTGAGCACGTGCGGTGTGTGCCTGAAGTATGCCTACTAGGTGATGTGAAATCTTTGAAGCCATGCAACCGGCGTTTGGTTGCGGTGGCGACGTTATTGGCCAAGCGGGCGGTGGCAAGGTGCTGGGGTGCTAAGGCTCTCCCTACGGTTCGGCAATGGATCCGAGATTTAACCTACTGTAGAGAACAACTGGAGACTTATGCAGAGGACCTGCCAGAGGCATCACGGCCTAAAGATTTTTGGGCCCCACTGACTATGTACCTAATAAATCACCCTGATTTGTGAAATGTCCTACCTTCTTATGCTCTGCGCTCACGTCCTCTTTTCTATTTAGGTCTATGCCTCTTTGGGAATCGCTACATGTGGACCGTTCTAAATGTGTTAAGAGATGTACACCTCCATATTGCTTAAGGTTTCTGTTCTGTACAGTGCTCCGTCTTGTAAGTGCCGGGGGGGGGTGAATTGGGTGGGACGGGATGTTCGCTACTCGGAGCGGTTGCTATGTTACTTCCCTGTTTTGAAAACGCTTGTATTGATTGTGATTTATTGACACTGCTAGCTCCACAATGGGGCTTGGATATTGTACCAGCAAGCTCAATAAACAAAATTAAAATAAACTAGACTAAAATTAAACAAAAATCCAATCACCAGAACTGCAGTTATGAATTTTTAAAGAATAAACTGCAAAATAGTGCAGAAAACCCTAAAGCGTCAATGAGTGATATCTGGTTGTGATGGAAAGGGTCAAATTAAAAAGTTCAAGCAGACCACGATGGAGCGTTGGTCGGATACAGTCCCAGATTCAGGAACGGCCAGCACAGGTAACAGCGGTGGGGAGGGGTGTAGGGGGAGTCGACAGACGATGGGATAGGGAAAGTAAAATAAAATAAAAAATAAATAAAACCACTTACTTAATTTTTTTATTTTACTTTCCCTATCCCGACGTCTGTCGACAAACACCACTGTTACCTGTGCTGGCCGCTCCTGCCCAGATTTACCTTCTCAAGTTTTGTGCCAAGAGTCTTATTCACATTTAAGAAGATCGCAGGGAGCAAGGAGAGCATCGCTGATTGTGTTCGCCGTGGCGCGAGGACCAGGCCATTCGTCACAGACAGCTAGGCTGGAACCTTGCAGTGGCGCTCCATGCGAGTAAAAGACTCTGGCTGATCTTCCATGTGAGCAGTGTGGTTCCGGTGCAAAAGGCCCGTTCGTGGTCGCGAAGAGTCCAAAAGCTTGAATTTAAAAGCTCAAGATCCACACCAATTGCCCAGGACCTGAGAGGTGCCTCTTTGGGGCCAGGAACTATTTGGAGATGGGTCCAGGAACTGTGACGAGCCTGTTATGTCCATAAGGCTCAGATCAGGAGGGCAGCAGAATAGCCCTTTGAGTCAGATGTATTTGGAGGTCCAGTTCTTCTTCCTCAGGCAAGTGGGCAGAAGGCAGCAGGTTAGTACAGCAATGCAGCAGCTCCTTCAGATCAGCAGTCCAGCAGAGTGGCAGTCTTTTCAGCTGCACAGCAGTCCTTCTTCCTGGCAGAGTATCCACAGGTCCAGAAGTGTACTGAAGTGGTGGTGTCTGAGGTCCTTCTTTTATACATAGTTGGTCCTTTGCAGTGGTGAGAAGCTTCCAGAGGGATGCCTTTGAAGTGCACTGATGCCCTGCCTCCATTGCCCTGGCTCCAAACTGGCTGACGTGACAATACGGGGTCGTTATGCCCTATTATGTGTGGACAAGACACAGCCTATTCAGGTGTAAAGGAGGCTGGGCCCAGCTCCTACCTCCCATCCTGCCATCGATGGCCCATTAAGTCATTCTTAAGCCTCCATGGTGTGTGGCTGTCTAGGAGGAATACACAAATCCCAACGGCCTACTACACCTAGTCATGTGACCAGAGACAGGATGCAGGCACCAAATGGCGCTAAGGGAAGAAAATGCCTATTTTCTAAAAGTGGCATTTTCAGAATTGTAATTTAAATCTGACTTCACCATAAGTCAGGATTTTAAGTTAGGATTCCAGAGACACCAAACTTGAATGGACCTTACCAGGACATGTTAAACTAAAAAGTACATGTCCTGCTTTTTAAATATATTGCACCTAACTTCTGGGCTGTCCAGGGCTTACCATATGGGTGCCTTATATGTATTAAAAAGGAAGGTTTCGGCCTGGCAAACGGTTTATCTAGCTGGGTCAAAATAGCAGTTTAAACTGCACACACAGGTTCTGCAATGGCAGGCCTGAGACATGTTTACTGGTGTACTTAAGTGAGTGGCACAAGCAGAGCTGTAGGCCCACAAGTAGCATTTAATTTACAGGCCCTGGGCACATTAGTTCCACTTTACTAGGAACGTGCAAGTAAATTAAATGTACCTATCCCGCCCTGTTTTAAGGAGGAAGCCCAAGCACTTTAGCACTGGTTAGCAGTGATAAAGTGCACAGAGTCATAAGGCCAACAAAAACAAATCCAGCAAAAAGTAGAGGAGGAAGGCAAAAAGTTTAGAAGTGGCCTTGCAGAAAGGGTAATTTCCTGCAATGCCTACCTGATGCAAAGTAACGCATGGCAGCACTGTATTGTGTTGTATTATCTAAACCACGCAAAGCCATGCAAATCGGTGCACAGTCAAAATATCGACTTTTAAATATCGACCTACATTAATATCGAGTTTTAAATATCGTAGGGACAGAATATCGACATCAAGAATATCGGTGACCAGAATATCGACCTGAAGGTAAGAAATATCGTTTTTGTTAATATCGAAGTTGTTAATATCGATAGCAAAAAATATCGATGTTAATAATATCGATGTTTATGTTAGTGTTATGTATTTTAGTATGTATTTTATATGTATGTGTTCCACATGTTTTGTTATGTTTTGTATTATTTTTTTAACTATATGTATTCATTGTTTTTTAAAGTAAATTTTGCGTTTTAGTATCGTAGCGGGTTGTGGGTTTATAGGGGAATAGGGTGGGAAGTAATTTAATTATAGTAAATTAATTCATAATTTTTAGAAATTATTAATTATTTTTAATTACATTTTGCATTTTAGTTCTGTAGCGGGTTGTGGGTTTATAGGGAATAGGGTGGGAAGTAATTTAATTGTAATTAAGTAATTATTAATTTTTATTTATTGTTATTGATATTTAATTTATTGTTAATTAATTATTAATTGGTAATTAATTTTTATTAATTGATTAATTGATAATTATATTGATTGTATACATTTTTTAGTGGAGCGGGTTGTGGGTTTATAGGGGAATAGGGTGGGAAGTAAATAAATTATAATAAAGTAATTAATAATAATTATGTTTTGGTATCAACAATTAATGTATTGTTTATTAATTATTAATTGGTAATTAATTTGTATTAATTATTATTTATTGGTATTGATAATCATTTAATTGTTAATTAATTATTAATTGGTAATTAATTTTTATTAGTTGATTAACTGATAATTATATTAATTGTGTTAAATTTTATGTGGAGTGTGTTTTGTGTTTATTGGGGAATAGGGTGGGAAGAAATTTAATGTTATTAAAGTAATTATTAATTTTCATTTATTGGTATTTATAAATAATTTATTGTTAATTTATTAATAAATCATTATTTAATTAAAACAATTATTTAATTGATAAGTATGTTATTTTTAACCCCTACGCTATCCAACACTTTCCCTACTGTTGCACCTTCTGGAGTGGGAATAGTAATTTTTACCCCTATGCTATCCAACACTTTCCCTACTGTTGCACTCTCTGGAGTTGGAATAGTAATTTTTACCCCTACGCTATCCAACACTTTCTCTACTGTTGCACTCTCTGGAGTTGGAATAGTAATGTTTACCCCTACTCTATCCAACACTTTCTCTACTGTTGCACTTTCTGGAGTTAGAATAGCAATTATAACCCCTACGCTATCCAACACTTTCCTTACTGTTGCACTCTCTGGAGTGGGAATAGTAATTTTTACCCCTACGCTATCCAACACTTTCCCTACTGTTGCACTCTCTGGAGTTGGAATAGTAATTTTTACCCCTACGCTATCCAACCCTTTCCCTACTGTTGCACTCTCTGGAGTTGGAATAGTAATTTTTACCCTACTCTATCCAACACTTTCTCTACTGTTGCACTTTCTGGAGTTAGAATAGCAATTATAACCCCTACGCTATCCAACACTTTCCCTACTGTTGCACTCTCTGGAGTGGGAATAGTAATTTTTACCTCTACGCTATCCAACACTTTCCCTGCTGTTGCACTCACTGGAGTGGGAATAGTAATTTTTACCCCTACGCTATCCAACACTTTCCCTACTGTTGCAATTACTGGAGTGGGAATAGTAATTTTAACCCTTTCGCTATCCAACACTTTCCCTACTGTTGCACTCTCTGGAGTGGGAATAGTAATTTTTACCCCTACGCTATCCAACACTTACCCTACTGTTGCACTCACTGGAGTGGGAATAGTAATTTTTACCCCTACGCTATCCAACACTTTCCCTACTGTTGCACTCTTTGGAGTGGGAATAGTAATTTTTTTCCCTCCGCTATCCAATATTTTTCTGTATTGTTTTACTTAATGTTGTGTATAATTTATTTTACAAAAATTAAAAATATTGTATTTTTTTAATTTGTTAAATATATTTTTAACATTTTTAATGATAATATTTTTGTTTGTGTATGTCTGTATTTATAATTTATAAAATATTTTTAACAATTTATAAGTTATTAAAATAATTATTTATGAATATTAAGTAAGTATATATATTATATTTTATATGTATATGTTTAATTTATTTTAACATTATATGTATGTTTTTATTTTTAAACATTTTTAAATAATTTTAACTATGTTTCTTTTAATTATATGTATTATTTACTTTATTTTAGATTACTTTTTTAACATTTAAAAAAACAATATTTTTTACAACGATATTTTTGACATCGATATTTAATTTTCGATATTTTTGTACTTACCATGATGTAGATAGGATGTCGATATTCTTGACTTCGATATTTTTGTCACGATATTTTTGTACCTCGATGTTTTTGAGGTCGATATTTTGTCAGTGATTCATGCAAATCAACGTTATGTGGTTTAGTAAATTCCAAAATAGACTTTGCATTAGGGCTGTACATTACGTTACGTTACTGAGTATTTCTAAAGCGTGCGTTCACCAATCGGTCTCTTGGCGCTGGTATTGCTAAAACGGCCATCGTTCCTGGTTATTGGTAAGCCTGTTTAAACAACCATGTCTTCAGGAGCTGTCTGAAACTGGTATAATTTCCCGTGGACCTAAGGTCCACTGGCAGAGTGTTCCAGAGTCGGGGAGCAATGACAGAAAACCTGCATCCTCCAGTCTGTTGTTTTTTACACGAAGGGACCACCAGGTAGTGCAAATGGCTAGATCTCAAAAGTCTGTTAGGACAGTACTTGTTGATCCGTGATTTCACAAATGCTGGACAGTTCAGGTACAAGGCCTTAAAGACCATGCAGCATGCCTTGAACAAGGCTCTTTGCGCGATTGGCAGCCAGTGAAGGTCCTTCATCACGTGGGAGATATGGCCATATTTGGGCAGATAGCATATTATCCGGGTGGCCTGATTTTGGATTAAATCCAAAAATGTGGCCCTACCTCAACACAAAATATTAGTAAATCTGATCCAAGAGGCAGTACCCTAGTACATCTGAAAGTCTAGGGGTCTTTCTGTCACTGCACTGATGTCTATTTTATCATTTAGCACCTCTCTGCACAAAAACAATCCTCTGAGGCAATTTTCTCTTCCTATGTGTGCTGCAGAATACCAACATATTGCGGCCCTCAGACTGTTGTGCCACCACCAGGGATCACAGATCCCTCACGGTTGCGGTGGTCCTGTTGCGGTCCAACAGCCGTGCTCGTAATAGGGCAGTCGGACGACTGGTGCGGCGGTCCACGACCTCCACCTCCACCTCAAGTTTCGTAATCGGGCCCTAATTCATCATCATCATCATGTAAACCTTTGCAGGAAAAGTAGAATAGCCGTCTGGCCTTTGGGTAAAGGCTCACTATCTATTTGGCCGTTTGGCCTATAGTCCCAGTAATCCTAGCTTACCCAACAATTTGAACCCATTTTATTCAATTTCGTTGATGGTGCATTTTTCTAACAAAGGTTGACACCGATGTTTGGAATAAATTGAAGACTTTTTGGGAATTCACAATAGGTTCTGAGAATGACCATTTGAAGCTGTAACAGGTCCTTACACACAGCTTTGAAATTATTTTGTGAAATCCAGGTTGCTCACGTGCTAGCATTTTTGCATGCTTTAATTTACATGGCGTACAATTACACGTGAAAAATGTTTATATTTGGGGGTTATCTTTTGCTTTGCACACTGAATACTGATTTACTTCTGCTTTTGACAGAAGCATAGCACTTTTGACAGTGGTACAATAAGCATGGACCTATCTCTCTCACCTCAAGAAAGTAAAACCCATTCTTCAAGACATTGATTTCAGAACAACAGTGTAACCCTTAGTCTTCTCTTATCTGGGTGAAAGCAACTGACTGCTAAATGGCCTCCCAGGCACCATTTTGTCAGCATTTAGAGGCTTTATACCTACTGTGGCGTGTCTCATCAAAACCCGCCATTCAAAGGGCTTCACTGGCTTCCTTTCCGGTCCTGTTTCATCTTGAGGACTGAGTTGTAAAGAAGATAATCAGGAACGATACCTTCATAATCTTGGCCACCTCAACCGGAGAGCACCACAATAGAGAAAGGACATCACCTGACTGAAGATGAAGAGGTTTAATAAGGAAAAACAAAGCAATCCTGCTTCATCTACAAACACAAGGTCTGGTACATTCCCATATTCACTGGAGCAGCTCCAATCCTTCTGCAAATCAGAGGGAAGCAGAAGACCTTCTTTTCAATGAACACTAGCGCCCAACACTGTTGTGCTTATGGGTCATCTGACTAATTGTAAACTTTGTAAATCTGATTTATACTCCTGGACTTCCCCCCATTTTTTAGATCTTTGTCTCCAGCCAGGTGCATGCTATGAAGGAACTGATACGATTACCTGTATGGCAACATTCTCAATGGTGTTGTTAAGTTTATAGATTTATATATGTTAGCTTTCTCTCTCAAAACTTCCAAAGTTACAATAGTAGTAAATAGGAAAATATACTTCTCCCGATTTCTGCAACTAAATCTTCCTCTTATGAGTTCCCAAATGTTGGCGTGTTGCAAGAGTAAATGTCCAGCTCTGCCAGGGTGGGAAGCAGGCACTAGTGTTGGTGTTTACAAATTTCCAAGAACATTCGTACTCTGGAAAGCCCATTCCTTTCATCATTTATTGACTGTGAATCCATGCATTGTGAATCACAAATATACGTTTTCATTTTGTGATAATGGACATTTGCACACCTGACGTAGATGGACAATACAGCTTTGAGAGCCAGGCTCAGATTATTTACAAAGAGAACAGCAGGCGCATGAAGAAATGGACATCAGCATTCGGAGACTAGGACAAGACAAGGAGGATGCAAAAGGAGATTACTACTGTGAGAATCAGACGTGGACACAGTGCAAATAGGGCAAAACAGAAGGAGGAAGGCCAATAACAGAAGAGGCAAAGATGACACAGCATATTACACCATTGTAAAGCACCATTTCTCCCATGGAAGAAAGTCAAAGGTAAATGTCCAGAAGGTTAAACCATGGGAGAAAAATGGCACAGAGAACCCATAGGGGACCAAGCAGCGATTATGTCATCTAAAAAAATATAAAAACAAGCATTTGCAATGCAATAGGTCTCACATTCACGCGAATTTGAGCTATTGGCATTGTAAATGACAGTGCCTTTTATTTATATTTTGGGTTTTAAAACATAAATAAAAGGCATTGTCATTTGCAATACTAATAGCTTAAACTCTCGCAAATGCGAGACCTATTGCATTGCAATAAAGAGCCTTCTCGACCGCTTGTTAGATTGTAAATATCAGAGGAAGAGACCGGCCTGCGACGTCTTCAAAGTAGAGATAAATAGTGCCGTTAAGAAGATGTGTAAGTGTTGTACATTATACAGACACAAAGTGTGAAGTGAGAGTTTCATATGATCCGAGCTATAAATACTAACAAAGCGCACCAACACCTTTCGCTCTGTGATTACACTGTCGCAGCTCAGGAGGAAGAGCGGGAGGGGGGGCTATTTCCTGCCCTCTCAGTGATTTGAGTGTGCAGTGTGGCATTGCTTAATGTCATTGCTATCTTTGGCCTAATAAAAAACACTCCAGATGTAGTAGGGCCCTGGCTTCACCTCCTGGTGCAGGGAGGGCTGTGCTTTATGGCAGGCATGGAGGGAGGAAGTAATGGTCTCGGCTGCAGCTCCAGCCTCGTACAGTGCCCCTGCTATTACTAGTGAGCGAGAGGCGCTGAGGTGGTGGTATTGGTGGTGGTATTGGTGGTGGTTGTATTGGTGGTGGTGGTATTTGTGGTCTGGTATTGGTGGTGCTGGTATTTGTGGTGGTGGCCTTGGTGGTATTGGTGGTGGCATTGGTGGTGGTGGTGGCATTGGTGGTGGTGGTATTGGTGGCAGTATTGGTGGTGATGGTATTGGTATTGGTGGTGGTATTGGTGGTGGTGGTACTGGTATTGGCGGTGGTGGCATTGGTGCTGGTGGTGGTGGTATTGGTAGAGGTGGTATTGGTGGTGGTGGTATTGGTGGTGGTGGTATTGCTGGTGGTATTGCTGGTGGTATTGGAGGTGATGGTGGTGGTATTGGTGGTGGTGGTGGTATTGGTGGTGGGGGTATTGGTGGTGGGGTATTGGTGGTGGTGGTATTGGTAGTGGTGGTATTGGTAGAGGTGGTATTGGTGGTGGTGGTATTGGTGGCGGTGGTATTGGTGGTATTGGTGGTGGAGGTATTGGTGGTGGGGGTATTGGTGGCATTGGTGGTGGTGGTGGTATTGGTGGTGGTGGTTGTTGTATTGGTGGTGGTATTGGTGGTGGTGGTATTGGTGGTATTTGTGGTGGGATTGGTAGTGGTATTGGTGGTATTGGTCGTGACAGTCTGCTGCCTCTAACCTCACCTTGTGAACTGGCAGCCTGCTGCCTCACACCTCACCCTGTGAACTGACAGCCTGCTGCCTCACACCTCACCCTGAGGATTGACTGCCTGACGACTCACACCTCACCCTGAGGATTGACAGCCTGCTGCCTCACACCTCACCCTGTGAGCTGACAGTCTGCTACCTCACCCTGAGGACTGACAGTCTGCTCCCTCACACCTCACCCTGGTAGTGAACAGCCTGCTGTCGCACTATTCAACCTGAGAACGGACAGCCTAGCACCTCACTATTTAACCTGAAAATTGAGAGATGAATGCCTTCCATATCACCATGAGGACCGAAGCATCTTGACTAACACCTCACTTGAGACTGACATCAAGGTGCCTCACAAATCGCCCTAACCATTGACAGCTTACGAGCCTGAGAACTATGAGCCAGCCACCTCACCCTGAGAACTGACATCCTGCTCCTTTACACCTCATCTTGAGAACTGACAGCCTGCTCCCTTACACCTCACCCTGAGAACTGACAGCCTGCTTCCTTACACCTCACCCTGAGAACTGACAGCCTGCTCCCTTACACCTCTCCCTGAGAACTGACAGCCTGCTCCCTTACACCTCTCCCTGAAAACTGACAGCCTGCTCCCTTACACCTCTCCCTGAGAACTGACAGCCTGCTCCCTTACACCTCTCCCTGAGAACTGACAGCCTGCTCCCTTACACCTCTCCCTGAGAACTAACATCCTGCTCCCTTACACCTCTCCCTGAGAACTGACAGCCTGCTCCCTTAAACCTCTCCCTGAGAACTGACATCCTGCTCCCTTACTTACACCTCACCATAGGAAATGGCACCTGCCACTCGGAACTAACAGCCTGCTCCCTACACCTCATGTACACCTCACGCCGAGAACTGACAGTCTGCAGTCTCACACCTCACTCTAAGAACGGACAGTCTATCGCCCGCTATTCAACCCAAGCACTGGAAAACGCACGTCTTTTACCTTACTCTGAGACCCGATAGCCACCTACCTCAGTCATACCTCTCCTGAGAACTGACCGCGCACTGCCCTGACAGCCACCTTGAAACCCAGAGACCCATGCCTTTCACTTCACCAGGGAGCTGGCAGCCTGCTACCTCACCCTGAAAAGAGGGGTCCTTAAACCTCCCGCCTCCCCTTCAGACCCGAGAGCTACTGATCCACGCCGTCTTGTGATCCAAGGCGCGGCTTCGTGGTCCAGGTTTGAAAGGGACTCTGGCATCTCCTCAGCCACACTCAGGGTTCACTAGCAGATCCCAGGGACTACTTCCAATGTACCTGACGGCGGTGCGCATCAACACATGTGAGGACTCAACCCCCCCAGTCTCCTCAGAGCCCTGTAGCGCGCACTGCAGGGCAGGTGACACAAGCGCCCCGAGCAAAGCATTGACAAAAGAGTGGGACGCGCGGTCCCAGACCCTGGTCCGTGCAGCAGGTGCCTCCGGCCTCCCGTCGCCCTGTCACACTGCCGCAGCAAGGGTACCCTGGGCCCCGGTGCAAGCAAGGGACATGACCCCACATCTCCAATGATACCCGGGGCCACTGCACCTGCAGTACTGTTGATAGCTCCGCCACTGCACTGGCAGAAAGGTGCTCAAGGCAACTCACAGGTCACTCTGAGGGGCGAGTGTGCACGCGGAGCAGTCAGTGAGTGAGTGAACGGAAGGGAGTCCGTCTCCAATGGCGCTCGCATCACCTCAGTGCAACCCCCAGAACCGGGATCCTCTTGTGCTGCTAACCTCAGGGGTACCATCTGTGAAGTACCAACCCGGTACTGGAGGCGCAAGCCTCGGGTGTCACTGTCAACCCGTTTTGAGTAGGCCTGGGCGGTAAATTCCGTTCCGCTCGCGGAATTTGCGGAATTTGGGTAATTTCGCGTTCTGCGGAGAACGCAAAATTGCCAAAAATTCCGCGATCCGCGGCTTCGCGGAATTTTTTGCTTGTTCGCGCTTTCAAAGTGCGTGTTCACGAGATATTTCTCCCCGAGCACGCAAACAGCGTTCGCGAACAGGAAAAAAGCATTGCGAACGGGCGGAACAAGCAATTCCGCGTGTTCGTGGAACTTTTGCGTGCTCGCGGAGATTTTTTACCGTTTCGCGGAGCTTTGCGTAGCGCGACTACGCGAATTCCGCCCACCCCTATTTTGAGGACCTCGCAGTGAAGAGCATCGGCATAATTTTTTTTTGGGGGGGGGGGGTCAGGTCCAGGCCTTCTATCCGTATTAAGGAGCTGTACATTAAGTAGTATTCCCAGCGAGGCTGGGGGAGGGGGCAGATCCGTCACACGCCTCCATATTGATACACTATACTACTGGAGGGGAGAACAGAAACACAGGGGTTGGGGGGGCGCTCCGGGAACTCGCAATAATGAAAGCCTTGTCTGAACCCCAACAATACTGGGGCACACCCGTTAACTACCTCCCACCACCACAGTAGAGAGCAGGAGCCCCTGGGAAGGAGTGGACCCGTAACACCCCGCCCCCCTTCTTAGGAACACCATGAAGAGCAGCAAACTCTGTCCCGAAAGTGGGGGGCGCTCCCACCCCTCACTCCACACTTAGGACCCCCTATGTACAGTGGCCATGCCGCGCATTCCTCGGGCTGCCTCTCCTGTGGGGGTGCGAGTATGGGGGGCATCTTGCGGGGTCTGTGTATTGGGGCGGGTTGATGGAATTATCTGCCAGCTGACTACTGAAGGCTTGTGGGGGTACCCCCAGAAATATAGAGTTTGAGGCAGGCCCCCCTCGAATTAATGTGCCGGAGTGAAGTTAAAAAATGCACCAGCCATTGTTTATGGGTTGTTGAAAGAGAGCGGGCGCAGACTTCGGCAGCCCCCCCTCCCCTCTCTAGATGGAGCAGCCAGGTGCATACCGATAATCTATAAAAAGCCGCACTGAAACAGTAAGATATTGTTCACACTCACGAGCCCCGTCCCACACCCCAGGACGCAACCCACGCGCCTCCAGTACACACAGGGACCGGCGCAGGCTGGACTCACCGGGGGCAGGTGCAAGGTGGGGGCCGGATGGCTGGAACCGGGGGTCCGCTGCAGGAGACCGACAGCTGCGATTAAAATCCAAAATCCAGCAGTGAAGGGGGCCCAGACAGACACCACCGGCAACACACAGGGCTTCCCTGGCAGCGCTCAGGGTGATCCCGGCGTAGGAGGCAGATCCGGGGGGCAAGAGGGCAGATCCTGAGGGCAAGAAGGCCGGTCACGGGGCGAAATGGCAGATTCTGGTTTCAGAGAAGAGATCCAGGGGAATTAGCATGTGTGCTGGAACAAACGGGCAGTTCAAGGGGCTGGGGCGGATTACGTCGCTGGGGTAGATGGTGGGGCAGGGGTGCGGACGCTGAGGTAACAGGGCATAGGAGCAGCGCTTGGATGGATGTCTTCAGGCGGTATGAAGTGGTTCCAATAAATCGAAAGTGAAATCGCGCACAGAGCGCAGAAAGTAAACAAAGCACGTCGTCCTGCCTCAAGTAGGACAAACTCAATAAAGAATAGAGGGGCATATTACCAAGGGCGTTATCGCCCTATTAGCAAGCTGTCGCTAACAGCTGTTATCGACAGCTTTATGGCGAAAGCGACCGTTTTGGTGCCGCTTTGCATGTCAGCGATATTTATCGCTAATGACATGCAAAGTAGGCGTTCCCAACTAAAAGCGACTGCAAACAGTCACAAACACAACTTCCCCCTATTACCAATGCCCGCGAAGCGATAAAAAAAGTCGCGCTAACCGCGATTATCGCTGGAATTTAACACCTGATAAAAACTTGACTTAACCATTCTTGTCAATGGGAGGTGGATTGTAAGGTTAAGTCCTCACCTGCCTATTAGCGAGCTTTTCATTAGCGCAGTGAATTTATCGCTGGATTTCTCGCGCTATTGCTGGGTTTCGCCGCTATCGCTGGATTTTCTATCGCATTGGAGATAAGCGTTGATAATAACGCGTTATCTCCACGATGAAATCCAGCGATAGCCGGCGATAAAAAAACCAGCGCTAAGCGCGCTTTGCGATAATTATCGCAAGTCCTTGGTAATATCCCCCATAGTGCTTACGGTGTAAGAACCGAAGTAAAGGGGCCAGTAGCCATAGGAGGAATCAAATGACGACAGGGCGGTACTAAGGAGGGACTAACAAGCCTATTTAGGAACCAGAAGCCAGCATTTAGAAAGGACAAAGACACAAGCCAATGAAACATATGGGCAGGGTAGTGGGCGGGGCTTCTCTCCCATACTGGACTATCCCAGATCTTCCCTAGAGTTGCGCTTGCGCGCTGACTCTAGGCTCGACCTAAAAAGGTAGAACAGGACGGGCAAGAGGGAAGAAACAAAAAAAAACGAATGTAAGATGGATAATGGAGGCGATTCAGTGTAAAGGTTAAACACTGCACAAAGCAGGCAAATAATCCATACAGATGTAGGTCTTTTAAGGATAAGAATGGTGTCAAAATAAAAAGAATATAAAAAAATATGGATAAGTGGCAAAGATCACAAAGGCATTTACATGTAAGTAAGTCAAAAAGAAAAGGGGTAGACACCCGGGCACAACCAACTCAAAAATGGACGAATGTTTAAGGGTGAACCGTCTAACTTTAAGCGTGGATAATACCCCTGAATCCACAATGGTAAAAGTAATGTTTGTGAGAAGTGTAGACAGTTGACAGACTTTTCTACATTCTCAATGAGGTAATCCTCTATAAAGTCATTATGATCTCTGGAAAAAATATTACGTCATATGGCGGACTGCTTTTTGCTCCCACCATATGAGAATTTGAGAAACGCATTTTTCTAGGACCGCAGTGGCGACCGACCTTCATTTTGAAACTGCATAGGAAACTCCATTTGACCATATTTTGGCCGACGCCAGCCTTAGAACACATTTGGATTACCTATAATATTTTAACAACCACATGCTAAAAACAGTCAGATTTTGTTAGCCTTCCTTGCAAAAGCCCCAGTCCTGAGTGTCTGTAAGGGACAAAACACGTGTTGGCTTGATTTATTTCTCAAAATAAATTAATGGAACTACAGTATGGATTCAGATAGTACTGATTTTATAAATAGAGACTTACCTCATTGAGAAAGTAAAGACGACTGTCAACAGTATACTCTTCTTACAAACATTACGGGGCATATTTATTAGCCACTGTGCCGCACTGGCATCACTTTTTGTGATGTTACGCCGGGGCAAACCTTGAAATCATATCTATGAGGCCACGCAAAGCCACTTTGCGTGACTTTGAATGGCCTCATATATATGGAATAAGGCAAGGCAGCGCAAATCAACGCCTTGCTTTACTCTGAGCTAGGGAGGCGTTGCGGTGGGTGTTCCCATGCAACACCCATGGATTTTGATGCTTCCCGAAGATTTACAAAACCATGTAAACCTGGGGATGCTCCAAAACCTTACGCCTCCCGAGGTGAGGCATAACGAGGAGCAATAGCTTTCTTTCTCCTTGTTTATTCCTCTTTCCATGTGTGCTGCATTCTGCAGCACACATTGAAAGAGGAACACTCCTCAATGGATGGTTTCTGTGCAGGAAGGTGCCCCTTCCTGTACTTAAACAATCCTGCAGACAAAACAAGCACCCTTGCACGACGGTGCAAGGGTGCCTGCATTGGCCCTAGACTGTTGAAACTGAGCCTGTGCAGGGGAAAGGACAGGAATGCACAGTATTATATTTTATGTGTGGAGTTAGTTCTCCGCCGAGTGAGCATAGAATTCCACACCCCTAGTTTTACGTTTTTGGTGTAAATCTGAGGAGTGCAGCGTGGGTTGGCTGAAAAATGGGAAATATCTACTACGGAGTGGAAGGAAAAGATGCAATAATAGGGAGGGGGACAGGGAGGGAAGTGCAAATTCAAAAATACACCAGAACAGTTCACTGAGACCATAATGAGTCAAAGCCATGTTATAGAAAACTGCAACGATAAATAACCATATTATTGCCATCTGTGTTAGTTGTGACTCTGAGCTGGTGTCTTAATGCATGTGCTAATTGCATGGCACGGAGTCTGCCTTACGTGGTAAACGTGCTTATCTCCTATTTGTTCTCAATTAACCTTTTGCAAAGTGTTCCTCTGTGGACTGGTTGCGTTTGAAAACACGACCTTAAACTTGCCTGCCAGGCTCCTGCACGTGCAGCGTCTTGTCCACACCCACACTCCCTGTGACACGGCTCTTGTTAGCTCTCAGGCACGCGGCGGTGCTGAAGGGGCCCTGATGCACGTTACTCTCACACTGCGACGGCCCCTCCAAGTCTCATTAGCCCTTTCGCTGAGCGGCGCGATCATTACTCATCAAGCGGGGTCAGATCACATTTTCCGACCTTTTAGGTACAATCCAAAGTATTATTGATTCGATGAATCACAGTAACGTGGCGCGTTGGCTGGACGGCACGCGGACGGGGGAGCCGAGCCCAGGGGATGAATAGTAAGCGAATAGATTTGTATGGAGTGAATTCCTGCGGGGGAAGCGGGAACCAGCAGAGAAAACTGGTAAATATTGAAGCGCCTCACTCCGCTGCCTGTTTGATATCTATTTCTAACTTATTTTAAGGCTGCGCTTTCCATTATGCCTGAAACTGTCTGCCGCAGATTTTTTCAAGCATTTGAGTTTCTTATTTGAACGCAAGAGAAAAAAAAAAACACACGTACATGTTCGTGTTTAGATGTTTTCGTTGCACAAACTGCAGTGGTACTAGAAACCATATTTTATAGGGAGCCGTGAACCTTTTCTATAGTTTGAAAAAATTACATCGTAATGACATCCACAAAGCACTTTGAAGAGGTTTATAATCATCCCTTGCTTAATCAGCATTCTGTTCATGAAAGATAAACCCAATCTAATTCTAATTCGAATCTGTGTCCATTGCTAGCTGCACTTTCGAGAGAACAGGTTCACAAATCTCTTCCTTCTACACAGAATCTGTGCTTTTTGAAACGCAAAGAGTGTTATTTTCCTAATTATCTACATTTATAACTGCATAAGTATTATGTTTTTTTTACTGCAGACAGCCAAACAGTATAGTTCAGTGGTTCTGTGCACATGCGCATGTTCGCGCGTGCGTGCACACACACACACTCTCTTTCTCTCTGTACTTGTAAGAAACTGGGCTATTAGTTGAGATGAGTGGAAGTCCCACTCAAATAATAAACGCAATCGTTGTCAGGGTGAACCACAAAAAAGTCACTATTTTACCCTGAAGTTAACCCTCGGGTAGTTTGGCACAAAAGCAGTAAGGGTTAACTTAGAGGCAATATGTAAAGTATTTATGCAGCACACAAACAGCTCCTAAAAGATCAATGCGTCAACTGCGGCTATATGCTGTACGAGTCTGGGTTAAAGTCAAAGGATAAGGCCAATGATGATGAAGTGTGGGTGGGATGCAAGGAGTTGATTGGGCCAGGTCTTGGCTTACCTTCAGACTTAGAAGAAATTTCAGGAAACGTTTTTGAGAAAGTGGAGTCTCAGTTGGGCAAGTCAACAGGCTGTATTCGAGGACAAGTCTTCGACAATGGTGAACCGCAGAACGAATTCACGGTGAAGTCGTTGACGAAGGAGGGAAAAGCTGAATTAGCTTGTCGTTGTTAATGGGGGACTGACTGGTCGTCTTCAAGTCTGGTGAAGATTTCTACCTTTGGGTAGAAGGTCCAGTCTTCCTTCTGCAGGCAGCAGGGCAGCAGGCCAGACCTTCCAGCAGCAGGGTAGCAGTGCAGCAGTACAGCAGTGCAGCAGTACAGCAGTGCAGCAGTGCAGCAGGGCATTCCTTCCAGCAGCAGGGCAGCAGAGCAGCAGAGCAGTCCTTCTGAGTCTTCCGCAGGTCCAGAAGTGATCTGAATAGTGATTCTGGGGACCCATATTTATACCTGGTGTAAGCCTTTGTATGTGGGGGAACACCCTGTTCTACCCCCACATCTAGTTCTGGAAAGGTCTTCCCTTCCCCTCTCAAGGATCCCACTTGTCTGTGGTGGCAAAAGGCTGTTATCAGGTTCCTTTATGAGTGCTGGAGGCAAGCTCTTTAAAGTGTAGGGAAGGGTACAGCTCGACCCCCATCCATCTTGGCAAGGTGGACCTTCCTGCTCACACCTAGTTCCCTTTGTGCCACTGTCAGGGAGGAATACACAAATCCCAACAGCAGAAACATTCGCACTTATATGACCCAGGATACTGGCACAAATGGTTGGACAAGAAGAGAGCAACTTTCTAAAAGTGGCATTTTCAGAGTTATGAGTGTGACTTAAAATCCTACTTTACCAATAAAGAGGATTTCAAATTACAATTCATTTGAGTGTAAATAAACATCAGTTCCCAACATGGTCCCAAAGTTATCACTTAGGGCCCGATTCCGATGTCATTCGGAAGGCCTCCGAATCGGATTTTGCTTTGCCGGTTCCGATTTGTAGCCCTTGTTTACGACTGAATCGTACACAGGTCCGAACGATAGTACGATGCAAAGATCGCGTAAGCGTTGACCAAATCGTCCGGACCCGAATCGCTCCATACAACTCATTCGCAGCTGGATCGTACAGCGCAATGGAGCCGAATTCCGACTGAGCGAGTACGATGCATGATACGGACAGCCGCTTCGCCTCGGTCTCAGCGAGACGATAGGGCTGTCGGAAGCGTACTTCGGGGGGCCGTAGCAGGCCTCCCTGCACCCGGGGCCCTCCAAATCTGTCACGGGGGTGTGCCCATGGGTCCCCCCGATCCAGGCATGCACAGTGTGACGGGCAACATGGGGTGCCCGCCACAGGGTGTACGCTTTTCCCCACCCATCCCTTTTCTGCCATGGGAGCCCGTGTACGCGTCTGTACACAGGCTCCCATAGAGTTCAATGGGAGTCCGAGCGAACCGAGTCCGTAAGCATACAGCAGCATCGTACTCGCTCGTTCGGACTCCAGGAGCACGTCTCGCTCAGAAAACCCTCCGGATCTGAGTCGTACGGAGGGCTTTCCGAGCGAGATCAGAATCGGGCCCTTAGTGTAATAAGGTAACCCAATGTTAGTCTATGGAAGAGACAGGCCTTACAATAGTGACATTTAAATACAGTGCACTTAAGGCCTTTGGGGTGATGTATAAGTTTTAAAAAGGAAGGTTTAGGCCTGGCAAAAGCTTTATTTTGCCAGGTCAAAGCGTCAGTTTAACACTGTACTACAGGCTGCAGCGGCAGGCCTGAGACATGTTTTAAAGTGCTACTTTTGTGGGGTTCACTGACAAAATATCGAAGTAAAAAATATAGAAGTAAAAAATATCGATGTAAAAATATAGAATGGAAAAATACCGACTCCCTATACTTAAACAGGTAAGTACAAAAATATTGGGAAAAAAAATATCGATGTAAAAAATATAGTTGTACAAAATATTGAATTTTATATATATATATAAAATAAAATAATAAATATTAAATATGTTAAATAATGAAATTAATATAAAAATAAAGTAGATTTAAAGTGGAGGTGCTGTCTTATGCCGATGACACTCAAATCATGGTGTCCATCACTAACAACATCAGCGAAGCTGCCGCAAATTTCAAAAGTTGTATGCAGGCAGTCTCATCTTGGATGGTGGAGAATTATCTTAAATTGAATGGGGAAAAAACGGAGATTCTGATTTTTGGCAACCAACACAATATATGGTCTAATGACTGGTGGCCTGACACCATGGGCAGTTGTCCCTCTCCTGTTTCCCATGGGAAAAATCTGGGGGTTATGGTTGACACTTCTCTGTCCATGAACCTACAGGTTAGCAAAACAGTGTCTATCTGTTTTGGAATAATCAGGCTGCTCTGGAAAATTTCACAGTTCCTGTCGTTTTCATCGCGAAAGCAGGCAGTGATTGCTTTGATACTGTCCAAACTTGATTATTGTAATGCCCTTTATTTGGGCATTAATAAGGGCCTGGTGAGACGGTTACAGATGGTGCAGAACGCTGCAGCGAGGCTGGTGTTGGAGTTGCCAAAGTATCACTCTGTTTCGGCCTCCCTCATCTCGCTGCATTGGCTACCTCTGGATCGTAGAATTCTTTTCAAGACTTTGTGCTTGACTCACAATGCCTATTATGGATCTGGCCCTGAGGCCATCCAGGCAATGTTTCAACGTTATATCCCTACCAGGCAGCTTAGGTCTGCCAGCAAGAACTTGCTGGTGGTTCCTAGGTTTAAGAAGGTCAGATGGGGAGGCAGAGCCTTCTCCACTGCTGCTACCAGGCTGTGGAATTCTCTTCCGGATGGTTTATCGGGTCTTGAGTCATACTCTCTTTTTCGCAAGGCCCTGAAAACCTGGCTTTTTACACAGTCTTTAGCTTAAGCATCCTATCCGACTGAACGTTAGTCCTTTGCAGCGCCTTGATGCCCTTGGGCTAAGTTAGCGCTTTATAAATCTAATATTCATTCATTCATTCATTCATTTATATAAATTTAAAAAATATAATAAACTGAATTAGAAAAGTTAAACACACATACATAATAATTCATATATATTTCCTTTAAAACAATTAATAAACTATTCATTTAAATTTATTTTATAATTTTAACACCATATAAAAATGCATATATATATATATATATATATATATATATATATATATATATGTCCCAAAGTTTTGCTCCTTCCGACTGCCGATGGACCCGTGAGAAGTGGCGCGCTCACCGGCGGAGCATGCCGGTAGACAATGTCTCCAACTGCACAAATCACGCACGCTCTCAGTAACCAAGAACTCCATTGTAATGATAACCACAGGTTGTTTATTCCACAACGCGTTTCAGGGCAAAAACGCGTTGTGGAGTGAACAAGGGGTTTTTGCCCTGAAACGCATTGTGGAATAAACAACCTGTGGTTATCATTACAACGGAGTTCTTGGTTACTGAGAGCGTGCATGATTTGTGCAGTTGGAGATATATATATATATATATATATATATATATATATATATATATATATATATATATATGTTCCTTAGGCGTTCTCCTCACGAGCACCAAACCAGCGGCACACGGTCGAAAAATTGCAACAGTTCCCCAGGGATTTTATATTTTATATTATTTCATTGTCTTTATTCTTATCCTTATTTTTCCATGTTCAAGGCAATACACAATCCTTATTCCATCTGAAAAATATATAGACTGACGCGTTTCGGCGGATTGCGTTTTACTGGGTATATATATATATATATATATATATATATATATATATATATATATATGTGCCGCAAAGCTCGTTTACCGCTGCCTTCTCCTGAAGGAAAGAACGATTTGGTGCTATTTAGTTTATTGTTGAACACACCGCCAGCCAGCCGCCATGACGCGTTTCGGCAGATCCCTGCCTTGATCACATGACAACATTGCTTAGTGACTACTCCTTTTTTTTTTTTTTTTAAATCACAGTATGGTAATTGATCCATAGACAAAGTATTATGAAACAAATCACTTGATTCTTAATACATGCTTAAATGCATTAAACATTCCATATTTTTAAATGTAAAACCAAAACAACTCCATTACGAGAATAGTTATTAACTATTCGTTTATGTTGTTTCTTGGAAAATCACTCTTTGATGCATAAATGCGCTATGTGTCCATTGTCTAGAATTTAAATACATGGATCCATACTTTAAAACAGACTTGAATAAAAGGAGTAAGAAAAGTGTAAAAAGATAAGGTGCTAAATGAAGTGCAATAAGTTATAAAGTGCAGAGTGAGCTAGGTGAGCCCGTGTCTTTTGTACAGTGCAAGTTTTAAAAAAAAAACCTTGTCATATATGTTGCCTGTATAGTACACCTTCTACTCTATTGGCGTTATTTTTACGGCAACTTTATATTCTCTCCTGTGCAAAAACAGCATGTGCAAAATCGAGCTTGTATAGGAATTTTTGATTTCTTAAAGAGTATTTTTGTATTAATTTCCAAATGTTTCCCACAATCATAAATACATTTATACCTATGTAAATAAATAAGTCCTAAATAAATACATATCAATTCTATAAATATACATATCATCCATTTGTCAATAAATAACAATAAATACATTTCCAAATGTTAAAAGGGATAAAATTCAATTATACATAAAAAGCTCGTGATTAAGTTTGGTGAGGAAAAAGTACAAAACGTGCAAAATGTGCAAAGATGCAGGGACTGATTGTTCTAACTTAATACAGTTATCTGTCATTAAAAGGAAACAGTTTTTTGATTCAAATTTTCTAGAGTCAAATCATATGGTATATCAGGGGCCTAGATGTTCTAAAGGTAAGTGTACAAGTCCTCACTCATGTTAAGCCCCCTGGCTGTTTAGTGTCGAGCTCTAGAATGTAGTGGGTTTCCAATCTTCTAAGTTTCCCTTCTCTGTCACCACCCCTTCTCTGTACCGGGACAGTATCTATGACGTAGTATTTGAGATGTTTGAGGTTGTTATTATGATGTTCTTTAAAATGTCGTGCTACCGGGTAATTAGGGTCATTGTTGCTAATTGCCCTAATGTGCTGTAAAACCCGTTTGTGCACTGGTAGCTTAGTACTCCCCACGTAAACCAAATTACAGCTACATTCTAAGACATAGACTGCAAATTCAGTCTTACAAGTCAGATGAAATTTGATATTTTGGGGCTTGTCGTTGAACGTAGTCATATATGAGGTTCTATTCTCTCCATGTGCACATGCCTTTCAATTTGTACATTTGAAGAACCCTTTTCTAGCAGTCAGCCAACCTTCTACTTTCTTGTGTTCTGGACTACTCTTGACCAAAACGTTTGCCATAGATACTGATTTCCTGAATGTGATAGAGGGGAATACGGGGAGGGAACTTCCTATAGTAGGATCTTCTTTGACTATATGCCAATTGCGGTGTATAATCTTGCGTAATTGGCGTTCCTGTCGACAAAATGTTAAGATTAATCTCACCGGCTCTTTGGAATTGCTTGAATCTATCTCACTGACCTTTTGAGACCTGTCCCTGTACAGTAAAAGATCTTCTCTGGCCATTGCCCTAGATTTACGGATGGCTGTCTCAATTGCGTTGGAGCTGTAACCCCGCTGCAAGAATCGTTCCCTACTTTCAGATTGATGTTTTTCTAACTCTAGGGTATTGCTACAAATCCTGCGAAGCCGCAGCATCTCCCCATGGGATGCTGTGGATTAAATGAGGGGGTGCGCGCTTGACGCATGCAACAAGGTGTTGCCAGCCGTTTTTGTACGGAAAAGGGAAGTTGTTAAAATATTGTTAACTACTGTGACTTTTACATCTAAAAATGAAACACATTCTTCACTTATATCAAATGTAAATGCAAGATTCACGTTGTTAACATTGATAGAAGTAATAAAATCATTGGCTTCTGTCACAGTTCCATTCCATATAATCATCAGGTCATCAATATATCGCAACCAGGATATTACTTTTCCCTCATAAATGGAATCATACTCCTTCCGTAGGACCAGCTCCTCCCACCAGCCCATGAACATGCACGCATAACTGGGGGAGAAGCTGGCTCCCATGGCAACACCCTGTATTTGTTGGAACATCTGCTTATTAAATAAAAAGAAATTGTTTTCCAGACAAAAGATCAACATGTCCAATAGCATTCTGTTGTGTTGCAGATATTCAATAGGTCTTCTTGATAAATAATACTCCACTGCATTCATACCATCCCAATTACGTATACATGTATATAGAGAAAATACATCTAGAGTTATTAATTGGTACCCATCCTGCCACGTTACATTCTGAATCTTTCGTATAAAATCACTAGTGTCCTGCACATATGATTCCCGTTTATGAACGTGCTCTTGCAGGAAGAAATCTATGTATTTTGATAGATTCTCTAGAGGTCCATCGCAAGCCGAAATGATGGGCCTACCTGGTGGCTTCTCCATGTTTTTATGAATTTTCAGAATGAAGTATATTACTGGAATTTTTTGATGCTCCTTTTTTAGGAATTTAAATTCCTCCAAACTCAGAAGGCCTGAACTCTTCCATGCTAAAAGTTTGGTATGTAGTTGGTCTTGCATAGTTTTGTATTTCAGGGGAGTGCTTTTCCGGTAGCATTCAGGGGCCGATTCCGATCTCGGTCGGAGGCGCACCCAATACTATTCGGTCGGGAAAAAGCCATGCGAAAGCCAGTTTCCCGACCGATCCAGTACAGCACACCGAACGAGCAAGTACGATGCGCACAACAGCAAAAATCCGGCCGAGCCGTACTCACCCAAACCAGGTCCTGTTCTCCGACCGAGGCGAATCCGGAAACGCCGAATCGAGTCGCACGGAAGGGAAAATGCAGCCCGTCCGGCCGGACAAGTACGATGCGCTTTCCGTACGCGCCGAACCCGTCGCTACGCACGGCACGTCAAAGCATCCGGGAGAGGCGCACATAAGCTCCGAATCGCGCCACAACACGATCCACGGCTACGAGACGAACACAGCACCGACGAGGACGACGCGAAGCGACGAGGACGAAGCGAGCGGCGAGGACGAAGCCAAGCGACGAGGACGACGCGAAGCAACGAGAAGGACGAACGACACGAACCAACCATGAATCCCTTCGTCCCGATCATACCAATATTCTACATCTACTACCGGAACAGGCACGGACGCGTACGGCGCAGAAGGTAAGTCAGACACCAACCACAAAACACATACAACACGTACACGACACATCACACACATACACTGGGAATCTGAATATACTTACACCAGCAACAGCAGCACCATAGGGGCGGGATGCCCATCACCAATGCCACATATGCACACAGGGGCCTGAATGCGCGCCACCACCCCAACCCAGGGGGCTGGATGCCTACCACTACTACCACCCTTAGCCAGGGGGCAGGATGCCTACCACTACTACCACCCTCACCCACGGGGGCAGGATGCCTACCACTACTACCACCCTTAGCCAGGGGGCAGGATGCCCACCACTACTACCACCCTCACCCAGGGGGCAGGATGCCCACCACTACTACCACCCTTAGCCAGGGGGCAGGAAGCCTACCACTACTACCACCCTTAGCCAGGGGGCAGGAAGCCTACCACTACTACCACCCTTAGCCAGGGGGCAGGATGCCTACCACTACTACCACCCTCACCCACGGGGGCAGGATGCCTACCACTACTACCACCCTTAGCCAGGGGGCAGGATGCCTACCACTACTACCACCCTTAGCCAGGGGGCAGGATGCCCACCACTACTACCACCCTCACCCAGGGGGCAGGATGCCCACCACTACTACCACCCTCACCCAGGGGGGCAGGATGCCTACCACTACTACCACCCTTAGCCAGGGTGGCAGGATGCCTACCACTACTACCACCCTTAGCCAGGGGGCAGGAAGCCTACCACTACTACCACCCTTAGCCAGGGGGCAGGATGCCTACCACTACTACCACCCTCACCCACGGGGGCAGGATGCCTACCACTACTACCACCCTTAGCCAGGGGGCAGGATGCCTACCACTACTACCACCCTTAGCCAGGGGGCAGGATGCCCACCACTACTACCACCCTCACCCAGGGGGCAGGATGCCCACCACTACTACCACCCTCACCCAGGGGGCAGGATGCCCACCACTACTACCACCCTTAGCCAGGGGGCAGGATGCCTACCACTACTACCACCCTCACCCACGGGGGCAGGATGCCTACCACTACTACCACCCTCACCCAGGGGGGCAGGATGCCCACCACTACTACCACCCTTAGCCAGTGGGGCAGGATGCCTACCACTACTACCACCCTCACCCACGGGGGGCAGGATGCCTACCACTACTACCACCCTCACCCAGGGGGCAGGATGCCCACCACTACTACCACCCTTAGCCAGGGGGCAGGATGCCCACCACTACTACCACCCTCACCCAGGGGGCAGGATGCCCACCACTACTACCACCCTTAGCCAGGGGGCTGGATGCCTACCACTACTACCACCCTTAGCCAGGGGGCAGGATGCCTACCACTACTACCACCCTTAGCCAGGGGGCAGGATGCCTACCACTACTACCACCCTTAGCCAGGGGGCAGGATGCCCACCACTACTACCACCCTCACCCAGGGGGCAGGATGCCCACCACTACTACCACCCTCACCCAGGGGGCAGGATGCCCACCACTACTACCACCCTTAGCCAGGGGGCAGGATGCCTACCACTACTACCACCCTCACCCACGGGGGGCAGGATGCCTACCACTACTACCACCCTCACCCAGGGGGCAGGATGCCCACCACTACTACCACCCTTAGCCAGGGGGCAGGATGCCTACCACTACTACCACCCTCACCCAGGGGGCAGGATGCCCACCACTACTACCACCCTTAGCCAGGGGGCAGGATGCCCACCACTACTACCACCCTCACCCAGGGGGGCAGGATGCCCACCACTACTACCACCCTTAGCCAGGGGGGCTGGATGCCTACCACTACTACCACCCTTAGCCAGGGGGCAGGATGCCTACCACTACTACCACCCTCACCCACGGGGGCAGGATGCCTACCACTACTACCACCCTTAGCCAGGGGGCAGGATGCCTACCACTACTACCACCCTCACCCACGGGGGCAGGATGCTCTACCACTACTACCACCCTTAGCCAGGGTGGCAGGAGGCCTACCACTACTACCACCCTTAGCCAGGGGGCAGGATGCCTACCACTACTACCACCCTCACCCAGGGGGCAGGATGCCCACCACTACTACCACCCTTAGCCAGGGGGCAGGATGCCTACCACTACTACCACCCTCACCCACGGGGGCAGGATGCCTACCACTACTACCACCCTCACCCAGGGGGCAGGATGCCCACCACTACTACCACCCTTAGCCAGGGGGCAGGATGCCCACCACTACTACCACCCTCACCCAGGGGGGCAGGATGCCCACCACTACTACCACCCTTAGCCAGGGGGCAGGAAGCCTACCACTACTACCACCCTTAGCCAGGGGGCTGGATGCCTACCACTACTACCACCCCCACTCATAGGATGGACAATGCATGACACAACAAGCACACCACAACCTAGGGAATGCAAGATTAAGACATCCCCCACCACCATGACAAGCGTGTGAGCAGGCTGTGTCAAATGCCTACAACACCGAACATGACTTTGAACATACAATGTGACCCCTAGCACATGTGCCACACATATATGTGTGTGGCACCCACAATGCAAGCAGCCCATGACCATTGTGGCAATGGGGCCTAAACCCCCATCACCACAGTGACCAAAAGGCAAGTGTGGGGTCCATAGCTGAAGCACATTTTGACCATTGTGGCAATGGGGTCTAAACCCCCATCATCACAGTGACCAAAAGGCAAGTGTGGGGTCCATAGCTGAAGCACATTTTGACCATTGTGGCAATGGGGTCTAAACCCCCATCATCACAGTGACCAAAAGGTAAGTGTGGGGTCCATAGCTGAAGCACATTTTGACCATTGTGGCAATGGGGTCTACACCCTCATCATCACAGTGACCAAAAGGTAATTGTTGACAAAGAAAGAGCTGCAACTGCCAAACTGCATGGATCATTCCTGGTCACAGAACCAAAAACTCATCTGTGGCAAAGTAGTGTATGTGTCCCATTGCAACATAAATTGGGGGAGCCAAATACTGCAGTGCAAATGAAACATTCCTTTGGCCATGTGCAGACAAACAACACCCATGGGGGCTGAGACCGTCAACAGTCATCAATGACACAATGACAGAAGTGACCATCAGAATGCAGAACCACATATTTGCACCAATGGGCACACAAATGCAGATACCCTGTGGAGACAGCAGATGTGAGGTGAACAGATACCATACCATGGCAGCAATGGGACACACAAACCATGATCACTGTGCTGACCGATGACCTAGGAGTCCCAGGGACAGCAGGGGAAACACACCAAACAACATACAGCCAATGGCACACCCAAGATATGCCAATGCAGTGGTGCAGATGCACAAACACAAACAGGCAGACCAACACTGTCATCATACACAGCAGGTGAGGGGTGGGGGTGCCAGTGTCCCCAGGCAACAACACAACACATGAGGAGAGCTGAATACCAATCATACAGATGTGCATACACTGCCACACTAAGGTAACTCATGGATCCAAATCCCCTATGTGGGCAAGCAGGCATTGACAGGTGAGAGGGAGCACAAAACACACATGTCACACAGGCACGTAGGAACAACAACTGACACAGCAAGTCACAGACACACCACAGCACCACCCCCAGGGCCCCCACAATGTGGTGACCCTGGGCTGAATAAAAATACCACTGTGATGACAAAGCTAAATGTCGTTCACACTGTGAACCACAGTCAGGTGTCCTGAGCAACTAACTACCATCACACCTACACAAGCACAAATCAATCAGCATGGCCAGTAAGCCAAGGCCAACATGGAGGCAGGGGACTAGCCGGGCAACAACTCTCATCTGCACACACTCAAGACCACACCCCTCGACCTCCAACAATGTGCAGCAGTGAAGTACACATGCACTGGTGACATTGCACATGCACCCATGACTATTCCAGGGTGGTGGGTGGGAACCAAGGTGTAGAAACACATCACACATGGACACTCAACAAGACTCCTGAATGTCTGACACACTGCACACTACGCTGTACATGGACATGACGGCAATACCACACCGACCAATGGGATCCCAGCCACAGTCACACACCAATGAAGAAGCCAAGGTCACCCACAAAGAACACACATAGACAACAACCAACATTGCAGCCCGGACCCTAAGGAGTGCCAGCAGTCACACACACAACGTGTCACAATCACTGAAAGATAACACAAACTGGAAATCACATAACAGGGGCAAACAACAAGTGCCAAAGGGAAACCTGACTGTGACCCATCTGCGTCAGCACACAAACTCTGCCCTGACAGCAAACACACCTATGGGTGACACCCTGATGACCAGTAATGTGCCATGCACCCACATCACAGAGAACACAGGGAGAAGACTTTGGGGGAACATAGCTCAAGTCAGCAAGCATCACAAACAGGTACAACACTAGGGATCACAGCATGCGCAGATGAATGGAAGTGAACACACAGACATGCACATACAACACACACCTTGGGCGCAGGCAATGTCACACGTGTACACACTGCCATGAGGGGACTCCACTCCTGTGTGAGGAAAGCTGTGCCATATGTTGCCTCAGTAGGGCCCCATCATGTCAGCTGAGCACTTGGTCACACAATCAACAATTAGCACCAAATGAGGGCTCCCATCACATCAGCCTGGTCATGGATGTGCCAACGGAATCATCAGCACAGATCCAACACACTTGTATAGCAATGTTGCACTGACTACACGGATGAGTCCCTCCCCATTGATGCCCAAACCTGCATGTCCACTGGAGATGGCAACACGGTCAGGGAAGTAGACAAATGCAACGATGGCAGGCACAACAGATGTGCAGGGGTGGAAGCCACAGATATGAAATTGCCAATGTAAGTAGGAAACCCATTGCCAAATACTGAACACATGACACCCTCAGATGCTGCTATTGATGACATGGATACACCACATGATAGGACACATTCCCCCTGGACCACATGGGTTCCTGCACAGTAACACTTCATAATCATGAGACCAGATATCACCATCACTGCAGCAAGGGCATGGTTAGCTGCACCAACAACATGTACATCTGAAGCATGAGCACTAGAGAAAAGAAAGTTGCTTTATTCAGCATATGTGTTGTTTGATAACGACGTCCAGAAGAAATTAGAGCAAAGGCCAATGGCCAGTCCATTGTCAAAGTTCAAACAGGGTGACACTGGCAGATGTCACCCTACGCATGCCTGCACAATACCAGGGACAATCCACTAGGAGGGGCAACCGGGGGGCAGGCCAGGCACACGCAGGGACAGGATCAGGGCTCACCAGGGGAGTCAGGGAAGGGGTGGTGGGTGCTGGAGAGCCACTGACAACTGCAGTGGAGGTGTCTGACATGGTGTGTGCCGGCACAAGGGGGGCATGACACAGATGTCGTGGGTGCCGGCACAACTGCAGTGGACCCTGCAGATGGGGTGGACAGGTCCGCCACTGCAGTGCCCAAGTCAGACAGGGCGGTAGTGGACTCCACTGCAGTGCCTACCTCCAGGGGAGGAGAATGGGGAACAGGCAAGGTGGGTTGGACAGAGGGGAGGACACCCTCACCACATCAGTGGCACAGACAAGCGCAGCGGGGGTGTGGTGCTGGGAGAGCAAGTGGCAGGGGGAGAAGGCCGGAGCATCTTGGGGATGGTATATCTGTGGGTGGGGGAACCTGGGGCAGGGTGTGGTGGGGGCACCTGTGCAGTGGGGGCCTGAGGGATGGAGGACGGAGACCTTGTGCCTGAGCTGCAGGGCGGTGGCGGGGTCTTGCTCTTAGCACTCCGGGGGGACTTGCGGGTGGGGGCCTCAGTCCGTCTGCGCCTGGGGGAGGGTGTCCGGGGGCGAGGGGCACTCTGCTCCGTGTGGGTGGGCTTCCTCTTCCCCCGGGATGCTGGAGCAGCTTCATCGGTGGGGAAGAGGCCGAGGTCACAGAGGAAGAGCTGCTGTGACTTTGGGGTTGCAGGTGAGGCAAGGGAGGGTGCTTTGGAGGGAGAGGGAACTGAGGACTGCGCAGTGCATGTGGATGCGTGTGTGTGTTCCAGGGCCCCATCCCCTGTGAGTCTGGCTTCAGTCCCCTGAATGTGTGTGCGTGTGCGTTTTGTCATTGGCGTGTGTGTCAGTGTGCTGGATGTGTGTGTGCTGGTGTGTGCCTGTGCCAGTGTGTGTGTGCCTGGGATGGGTAAGGTGCTGGGGAGTGTGGATGGAGCAGAGGCAGGAGGGGTGAGGGACCGTTTGAGGAGGGACACTGCTGCCGTCAGGGAGGAGTCCATGGACCTATTGCCCCTCTGTAGGTCAGACATGCCCGATGAGATGCCCTCCATGAACGACACCAGCTGAGTCAACAGCGCGGTGTGCGCATGGAGGACACTCAGCATGGCTGTCTGCCCTACATGGAGCTGGCGAAGGAGGTACACAGACTCCTCACTCAGGGCAGCAGGGGACACAGGGGCAGGGGGTGCGGTGCCTGGCCCAAAGGAGACACGCTCCCGGACATGGGAGCCTCCACGGACCTGGGGAATGGGAGCCGATGGGAGGGCGGTGGTGGTGCTGGTGGTGGCGGGGACAGCAACACTAGCTGGGGTGTGGTGGCTGCTGACACCCGCCTCCACAAGGGAGTCATCCTCCGAGTTGCTCTGGTCCTCAGCTGAGGTGGATGCTGCTGAGGACTCCTCGGTGTGGCTCCCCTTGCCCTCCGTGCCACTGGGTCCCTCCGACCACTCCTCGGCTGCTGACCCAGTCTGGCTCTCCGGCTCCTCCTGGTCCGTGGAGCTGTCCCCTTCCGTGGCCGTGGATGTATCTGCAAACAATGGGGAAACAGACAGACATCAGTCACCTGCACATAACGCACACACCACTGTGAGCACAGCACATCACAGAGCAAGCCCTGGCATCATTAGTTGTACATTGCTAAAAGTGCACTAATTGAACAGGAGAAGTCAATTGTCAGTCTGATGCCAAGCATGGCACTCACATCCCACATGGCCTTGCACCCATCTGTCTGGTGTCTGTTGGATTGCAACACCCCAGTGTTGACACATGCACCAAGTACACAGTAGTTGGACAGTGCAGAGGACACGGTGTGGACACATCACAGCTCTTGCCACTGAGTCAGTACAGGTTTACGGATGTAAGGGATGCCCAGAGTCAAATAGGAAATGCATGTGATGCATACCAGCGACAGACACCATGATGCACCCATGTCCTGATAGCCAGCGCCACTATGGTGTGCATGTAGCACATGTCACTCCCCTGCAGGATCACCAATCAGTAGACACATGCCATGGCGGAGGCATGACTGCAAAGTCATACATCACTGTCTCAGTGATGTATGACTTTGCAGCCAGACAACAACACTCTGCACTGTGTCACAATAGTAGGTCATGGGGAATGCAAGTCCTGGAGCTGCACAAGTGCACATGTACATCCCCCACAACACATCCTCTTAACCCTCATCTGTCCAGGTCATACCTATTGGACATATGGGAGACCTGTGACACTACCCTCTGAACCTGAGCCCCTCACACTCTGCTGTGCATGGGGAACAGCTGCCTGAACTTCACATTTACATGCCCCAGTCTGCATGGGCAGCTGATCAGACACCTATGTGTCACACAAGTATCATCTCCTATGGTCACATCTCCAGTGGCATGCTGAGCCCCTACCAAGAAACTCCACAGCAGTCCTGGCGACTAATCCACAGCACACTGACACAGAGGCAGACACCTGAGGGGTCAAATCACTGTGCACAATGTGTCCTCTGATACACGGGAGTGGGAGTACAGAGTGTATTGTATGGCCTGGAGTAGGCATGACTGTCCAGCCCCACATGAATGAGGGATGAGCCCTGGACTGTAGGCAGCTGGCTAAGTATGTGTGACACACGTCATATACATACTCCTGGGGCCCAAACATTGTTCCCACCCGCAGCATGGGTGTGTGCCAGGTACCCCAGCCACATGTGGTGGATCAGCTCAGCAATTGGACCACAGATCAAAGTAACACGCTGAATACATGTCAGAATACAGGCATTGTGTAAGCAATGGACCCACCCATGATGCCCACCACAGAGTCAGGGAAACAGATGCTGTCTCCCACCTTGAGTCAAGCAAACTGCAAGGACACAGTCCTAAGTGACAGAATTCCCTGCATGTAAGGGCCACACCTGGGTATCAGATGAGGAGTGGGCAGTGCACAATAGAGGGACATGGCTCCTGGACAACATGACTGCTGTACTGTGGCAGTTCAACCTGGCCCGAGGAGGGCACATAGCATGTTAGACAGAGTACACAGTGCAGTCTTTGACTCACCCCCTCCTTGCTGCTCTCTGGCCTTCAGCTGCCCATCCAGGTCTGGAAAGACCACCGCCAGGATCCTGAGCATGTGGGGGTCAGGGTCCGTGTTCCGCCCCTCCTGCGAGGAGGCGACAGCTTCAGCTGGACTCGTGCAATCCTCCGGGTCCAGCCCCGAAGGTCCTGCCACCTCTTTTGGCAGTTGCGGATCCGGCGCTTGTAGACCCCCACGGACCGGACAGCCCGGACGATGTCCTTCCAGATCTCATGCTTCCGATGGGCAGAAGCCTGTCAGGATGACAAAGTGATAAGGCCATTACTACACATGCAACATATCCGTGCATGACACAGTTGCATATACATGTCGCAATCACAGGGGCACATGGTGTACCCAGGCAGTGCACGGCTGCCCATGGACAGTTTTCCAGAAGTCACTACATGGTATCATTGCATGGGGAGTAAAACCCTGTTCAGAAGCACTGTCACTGCACCATACCTGTCCAGTGCAAGTCACTACACACTATGGGGGTTGACAACTACTCAGTGAGCCTGCTAGCCAGTGGTGTGCTGACTCTCAGCCTTGCTAGTCAGACAAAATGCACATTCAGAAAGGCAGTGCACAGAACACTCACCTGCTCCCCTGGTGTCCCATACAGCTTGCTGTACTGTGGAAGTAGGCTGTCCAGCAGGGCCTGGTTCTCCTCAAGGCTGAAGGCTGGGGCTCTCTCCACAGTACGTGCCATTGCAGGGTCCAGAGGGGCAGAGACAGCAGCAGTGCAGTGGCAGATGTCGTCCTGGAGCATGTAGTGCAGGCAAGTGGGCTCTCAGGGGAACATGCAGCAATATATATGTGCTGGAGAGGCAGATACTGTCCCTTGTGTCCAAAGTGATAGGTCCAAGTCGTTTGCATCTTCTGAATCTGGCCAATCCATGGAATAGCAGCACCAAAACACGCCCACAGCATCCTTCAAAATTTCAACTTCATGACATACATGATTTTGCAACATTGTTGTGGGTGACCAACTGATTTTCCAGCAACCGACTCGTTCGAATATTCGAAAACGCGTCCGTTGCCAGGCAAGCCCATTGTCAATGGGTGCGCACCGATCGGTCCATTGAGGTACAACGCGCACAGGGGTACAACGCGTACCCGCACATTGAATGCAATGGGCCGGCCGGAGGCACCGATCGGTCCATTGCTGTTCAACGCGCACAGGGGTACAACGCGTACCCGCACACATTGAATGCAATGGGCCGGCCGGAGGCACCGATCGGTCCATTGCAGTACAACGCGCACAGGGGTACAACGCAGTACCGCACACATTGAAAGCAATGGGCCGGCCGGAGGCACCGATCGGTCCATTGCTGTTCAACGCGCACAGGGGTACAACGCGTACCCGCACACATTGAATGCAATGGGCCGGCCGGAGGCACCGATCGGTCCATTGCTGTTCAACGCGCACAGGGGTACAACGCGTACCCGCACATTGAATGCAATGGGCCGGCCGGAGGCACCGATCGGTCCATTGCAGTACAACGCGCACAGGGGTACAACGCGTACCCGACACATTGAAAGCAATGGGCCGGCCGGAGGCACCGATCGGTCCATTGCTGTTCAACGCGCACAGGGGTACAACGCGTACCCGCACACATTGAATGCAATGGGCCGGCCGGAGGCACCGATCGGTCCATTGCTGTTCAACGCGCACAGGGGTACAACGCGTACCTGCACACATTGAATGCAATGGGCCGGCCGGAGGCACCGATCGGTCCATTGCTGTTCAACGCGCACAGGGGTACAACGCGTACCCGCACACATTGAATGCAATGGGCCGGCCGGAGGCACCGATCGGTCCATTGCAGTACAACGCGCACAGGGGTACAACGCGTACCCGCACACATTGAATGCAATGGGCCGGCCGGAGGCACCGATCGGTCCATTGCAGTACAACGCGCACAGGGGTACAACGCGTACCCGCACACATTGAATGCAATGGGCCGGCCGGAGGCACCGATCGGTCCATTGCAGTACAACGCGCACAGGGGTACAACGCATACCCGCACACATTGAATGCAATGGGCCGGCTGGAGGCACCGATCGGTCCATTGCTGTTCAACGCGCACAGGGGTACAACGCGTACCCGCACACATTGAAAGCAATGGGCCGGCCGGAGGCACCGATCGGTCCATTGCTGTTCAACGCATCACTGTACATGTGACTGGCATATGTCAGCATGCCTGTCTCAGATGGACATATGCCAGCCACAGATAGCTCCCAGGGAGTGAGGGGCACACCTACATCACGACAGCCTGTCCAAACCTTATCATAAGGCATGTAAGGCTGCATTTCCTATTGTGTGTATGTTGGTGTACATGTTGTCCTGTGGGTGTCACCTGTGGGCAGCCACCCCCAGGCTGTGCACGTGTTAATGGGGACAGGATCCTGGGTGTTACATGTACGTGACCACTGTGATGTGCAACTGTTCATATCTGTGCATGTGCCATGGTCACATTTCACAGTGGTGTTTGTGTATGTCATGTCACATACCCCGTGAGTCCCATGTGGGACGGTATGTTTGAGCCAGGGTGTCCCAGTGGCACAATAGTGATGGCCCTCCACAGTCTTTGTGCATGTAGTGTTTACAATGTCTCTGATTTCATGTGCACAATGGGAGACAGTCTCCACATCCACGTTGTGTGTGCATGGACTCTGATGTTGTGCGTGTGTGTCACAGACGTCCATGGCTCTCCTGCCATGGCAAGTGTGGCCACTACCTGTGGGGGTCATGTTTGTTTTGTTGTGGTGTACACATGATACTCCAGGTGATGCCAGTGTCCATGTGGCATTACAGGGTCCCTGGGAATGTGCCTGTCGTTGAGCTGTGGTGCCTGGGGCACATCTGTCCTCACATGTCACTGGGGGGTGACTGTGACACAGCATCATGATATCCAATGGGCCAACCTGGGACAAATTGATGCCACCTGTAGGACCGTGTTGACAGATGTTGGCCATGTATGTACCATACATGTCGTTCCGGTACTGCACACTTCATGTAGTTGTGCCTCATGATGATGTATGTTGGGATCTTGAGTGTGTTCAATGCCGCATATGTGGGGTGACTGACGATCTTGCTTACTTCTCCTCTGCACTGCAGGGCTCCTGCTGTCCATCGGCCATTCCCAGACCTGGCAACGATGGTGGAACGGGACAGCATCCGACGGTACCGCTTCACCAGGCAGCTGATTGAGGATTTGGCAGTGCAGTTGTCCCCACATTTGCAGCCTGGCCGGCCGTATCCTACAGCGCTGACCCCCAAGGTGAAGGTGATGGCAGCCCTACACTTCTTTGCCACCGGTACCTTCCAACATACTGTGGCGTCTGCTGGTGGGATGTCACAGACCATGTTCAGCCGTGTGCTCCGCGATTTCTTGGCGGCAATGTTGCTCTTCCTGAACAGGTACATCTATTTCCCTAGACTGCGACGACTCACTGACGTGAAGAGTGACTTTTATGCCCTGGGGAGGATGCCGCATGTCATTGGCTCCATTGATGGGACACATGTGGCTTTGGTACCACCACAGGCCCAGGAGCAGGCCTACAGGAACCGCAAGCACTACCACTCGGTCAATGCACTGGTGGTGTGTCTTGCAGACATGACCATCACACACGTGTGTGCCCGTTTCCCTGGTTCAGCACACGATGCCTTTGTGATGAGGAGTAGTCGCATCCCCAGGTTGATGGCACAGATGCAGAACCAGCGTGCCTGGCTTGTCGGTGTGTACTGACTTTGTGCCATTGTGTGTGATCTGATCTGTAGTATTCCGCCCACTTTTCCAAGTCAGCTGATGTGCACTTGTCTGTCCGTGGGTGACTCGGGATACCCCAACATGCCGTGGTTGCTGACACCCCTCAGGAACCCTGTGACACCTGCCCAGATGCGCTACAATGAGGCACATGGTCGGACCAGGAGAGTGATTGAGCTTCCGCTGCCTGGACAAGACCGGAGGGTCCCTCCCATATGCCCCTGCGAAAGTGTGCAAGATTATCATCGTCTGCTGCATGCTCCACAACCTGGCAGTGCGGAAGGAGTTGCCTCTCATCCAGGATGACGATGACCAACATCCGCCACCTGTGGAGGATCCTGGCCTGGACCACGATGCCAGTGACGATGATGATGATGATGGTGATGGTGATGTCCGCACACAGCTCATCACCAACTTCTTTAGCTGAATGTGAGTATCCTGAGGTGTCATGTGAATGATGTGAGTTGGCATGATGTGTGGGTGGTGCTCTGGTGCTGTTGGAGTGTGTCCATGGGCTACTTGACAGGATGTGTGTTGCGATGTGTGGTGACAGGTGGGCTGTACTCCCCAACAGTGTTGACATGCTAACTTGGTTCTGGGTGGGTATCTTGTAACATGTATTGTGCATGAGTTTTGCTGTTCTGTCCTGTACTGCATTGCTTTTGACTGTGTGTCATTTCTGTCCTTCACAGGGTACTTTCAGATTCGTTTGGTCAACTGTGTCCACCGACGACGTGATTGCACATCCAGGCTGGTAGCTGTTGTGTCCCTACAGGTGATGTGCGCCACACCCATGGACTTCCTTCTGTCTACAGTTGTTGACTGTGTGCCCGCTACCAGGTGGGGTTACCTTGCATCTGTAGTGGTTACGGCATGTTGCTACTGTGTAATAAACCTGTGCTTCACTTAGTGATGTGCGTTGTCTGTGGTCACACATTTGACTGCCATTTGCTTACTGCACCTGTGGGCTACTTGACTACAACTGGGAATGGGTGTGGTGTCTGTGCATTGCACCGTCTTCCCTGGCAACATCAGTGTAGGCAATGAGTCAGATGGCCTAGGTGTGTATGTGTTGTGTAGCCCTGGTGGTGTGTCTCCCTCATATGTGTCACGTTGCCTGTACTCACATGCCTGTGTTGTCCTTGCTGTTGCAGTTCGCATACACAGTGTAATTTTGCTGTTCATCATCCCCATAACAGCACCCACGTTGGAATCACGACAGAGGCAAGTATGGTGTATTATTGTGTTTATTGTGATACATCTGTGATAATAGTGCATAGGATGGATTGTGCTGTACATGAATCTTGCAATCCCAAGTTCCTAGATGAATAGAAAGTCCAGGTAGACAGGATCCCCAGTATCGGGGCCACAGTTGTCTGACACATTGTTCCAACTTGTACTCCCCATGCAATGTGTGGGAGTAGTGTTGCCATCAACAGGGTGAACAGTCTGTGCACAAAGGCGAAAATCCAGAACAGGTTCAGGCTTCCTGGGAGTTGCGCTTGGCCATCAGCCTCTCACTTTCCCCTCCTCGGACGACCCCTCTTCTTGGGGGGGGCCCTCAAGTGCAGGCTGCTGCGGTGCAGGGGACTCTCCGCCAGAGTCCTCCTCCCTCCCTGTGGCAGTTGCAGTTTGTTCGGTACCAGATGTTGTTGGCACACAGGGAGGTGTGGACTGGTTGCTGTTCATCTGGCGGAGGCATTGTAAAATGTCCCTGTGCACCGCCGTCATCTCATGTAGTACATCCCACTTGGACTCCACGCGGGACATGTGGGAGTCCACACGTGACATGTGTGACTCCACGTGGGACATGTGGGAGTCCAAGCGGGCATGATGGGCAGCCTGCTGCTGTTTGATGTCTCTGAGGAGCCCCACTACCTGGCTGAGCTCTCCGGTGCTGGACTGGTACGCATCAGCTATGCGTACCAGTTGTGGGTCTTCATGCACACCAGCAACGTCTGCAAGCAGCGACCTCTGTCTCCCACCCCTCCCACCACCCCTGCTGACATGTGCAGTGTGTGCAGTTGCACGCACAGATAACCCTGGTCCACCTTGGGGGTTGGTGGTGGTGTCCATGGCCCCAGGTTGGTCCAGGGTCACTGCGCTGGTGTTGTTCCTTATTCTGTCCATGTCGGCAGGGATGGTATTCGTGGTGACAGTCGTTGGAGGGGTGGGTGCAGGGGGTGCAGCTGGTGGACCTGCTGGTGCTGCATCTGGTGGTCCTGCTGGTGCAGCATGTTGACTTGCACCGGATGTGCCAGGTTGTTCTTCATCGTCCGAGGAGGACAGAGGCTGTACGACGCCAGTGAGCTCGGCATCCTCTTGAGCCTGGGACTGGGACTCCTCAGCGTCTGCTGCTGTGTCCCTATCATCACCTGTTTTTGGGAGACACAAACAATGTATGTCATGTTTCTGCAGGCATCAGTGGTTGACACACCTGACAGTTGTGACTGTGCCTCGGGGTGCGGGCCTGTACATTGTATTGTCCTAAGTCGTCACAGTCAGGGGTTGATATTGGTGTGGCACATTGTCCTGCATTATTTGGGCATTTCTATGTATTCTCTGGGGTGTGAACATGGTCTGCATTGATTGTGTTTGGTTGACAGCCAGACCTCCTTCCCACCCACCCACCCACCCAGTCAGTTATCCCACCATGGAACGTGCTTGCATTGCAGGGAGTGTAAGTTGTCTCTCAGGATGTCAGTCAGTGGTGTCCTGCTGTTTGTTGGTGCACAGTTGGCAGCAGGGCCTTGTGCTCCCCACAGCAGTAGCCAGTGTCAGCCATCTTGTGAGTCCTTCTCCACTCCCTGTGATGTGAGCATGGTTCAGGGTGGTGTTGATGGGCCAGTTGTGGGGGTGACCAATATCAGTGACTACGACTCCCATCATGCTATTGCCTCCACCCCCTTCCCAGCATGCCCATGCTTCCTTCCTTTTGACTCTGCTTCCCTGTGGGGTGGGCTGGCTGTGCTGACAGGATGGCTGGGAGTGTTGTCCTGGCAGTTGTTTGGCTAAGAGTCCCAAGAGTGTCCCTGTGCTTCACACAACATAACCCAGGGTGGTGGTGCTTTGTGGGATCTTGTGTTAGGATGGAGGGCATTGCATTCTACCAGGTGGGTACTGTGGAGTTTGTGTTGGGGGGGTGTGAGGGGAGGTGCTGGTGACTATGGTCAGTGCTGCAAGTCCCCCTTCCCACCCAGCCAGCCAGATATCCCACCATGGAACGTGCTTGCATTGCAGGGAGTGTAAGTTGTCTCTCAGGATGTCAGTCAGTGGTGTCCTGCTGTTTGTTGGTGCACAGTTGGCAGCAGGGCCTTGTGCTCCCCACAGCAGTAGCCAGTGTCAGCCATCTTGTGAGTCCTTCTCCACTCCCTGTGATGTGAGCATGGTTCAGGGTGGTGTTGATGGGCCAGTTGTGAGGCTGAGCAATGTCTGTGACTACGACTCCCATCATGCTATTGCCTCCACCCCCCTTCCCAGCATGCCCATGCTTACTTCCTTTTGACTCTGCTTCCCTGTGGGGTGGGCTGGCTGTGCTGACAGGATGGCTGGGAGTGTTGTCCTGGCAGTTGTTTGGCTAAGAGTCCCAAGAGTGTCCCTGTGCTTCACACAACATAACCCAGGGTGGTGGTGCTTTGTGGGATCTTGTGTTAGGATGGAGGGCATTGCATTCTACCAGGTGGGTACTGTGGAGTTTGTGTTGGGGGGGTGTGAGGGGAGGTGCTGGTGACTATGGTCAGTGCTGCAAGTCCCCCTTCCCACCCAGCCAGCCAGATATCCCACCATGGAACGTGCTTGCATTGCAGGGAGTGTAAGTTGTCTCTCAGGATGTCAGTCAGTGGTGTCCTGCTGTTTGTTGGTGCACAGTTGGCAGCAGGGCCTTGTGCTCCCCACAGCAGTAGCCAGTGTCAGCCATCTTGTGAGTCCTTCTCCACTCCCTGTGATGTGAGCATGGTTCAGGGTGGTGTTGATGGGCCAGTTGTGAGGCTGAGCAATGTCTGTGACTACGACTCCCATCATGCTATTGCCTCCACCCCCTTCCCAGCATGCCCATGCTTCCTTCCTTTTGACTCTGCTTCCCTGTGGGGTGGGCTGGCTGTGCTGACAGGATGGCTGGGAGTGTTGTCCTGGCAGTTGTTTGGCTAAGAGTCCCAAGAGTGTCCCTGTGCTTCACACAACATAACCCAGGGTGGTGGTGCTTTGTGGGATCTTGTGTTAGGATGGAGGGCATTGCATTCTACCAGGTGGGTACTGTGGAGTTTGTGTGGGGGGGGTGTGAGGGGAGGTGCTTGTGACTATGGTCAGTGCTGCAAGTCCCCCTTCCCACCCAGCTAGCCGGATATCCCACCATGGAACGTGCTTGCATTGCAGGGAGTGTAAGTTGTCTCTCAGGATGTCAGTCAGTGGTGTCCTGCTGTTTGTTGGTGCACAGTTGGCAGCAGGGCCTTGTGCTCCCCACAGCAGTAGCCAGTGTCAGCCATCTTGTGAGTCCTTCTCCACTCCCTGTGATGTGAGCATGGTTCAGGGTGGTGTTGATGGGCCAGTTGTGAGGCTGAGCAATGTCTGTGACTACGACTCCCATCATGCTATTGCCTCCACCCCCTTCCCAGCATGCCCATGCTTCCTTCCTTTGACTCTGCTTCCCTGTGGGGTGGGCTGGCTGTGCTGACAGGATGGCTGGGAGTGTTGTCCTGGCAGTTGTTTGGCTAAGAGTCCCAAGAGTGTCCCTGTGCTTCACACAACATAACCCAGGGTGGTGGTGCTTTGTGGGATCTTGTGTTAGGATGGAGGGCATTGCATTCTACCAGGTGGGTACTGTGGAGTTTGTGTTGGGGGGGTGTGAGGGGAGGTGCTGGTGACTATGGTCAGTGCTGCAAGTCCCCCTTCCCACCCAGCCAGCCAGATATCCCACCATGGAACGTGCTTGCATTGCAGGGAGTGGAAGTTGTCTCTCAGGATGTCAGTCAGTGGTGTCCTGCTGTTTGTTGGTGCACAGTTGCCAGCAGGGCCTTGTGCTCCTCACAGCAGTAGCCAGTGTCAGCCATCTTGTGAGTCCTTCTCCACTCCCTGTGATGTGCGCATGGTTCATGGTGGTGTTGATGGGACAGTTGTGGGGGGGCAATATGTGTGACTGCGACTCCCATGATGCTATTGGCTACACTGACTTGGCCAGCATACACAGAATTCCTTCCTTTGAGTGGTCTTCACTGTGTGTTGGTGTTGTTGTGGTGGCTACATGTGTGGATGTGTTTGTTAGTTCTATTTGTGCCACTGCCTAGCTGTAGTTGTGGTTGTGTTTGTACATGTGTTGGCACGGTTGGATGTGACTTTTTTGATGGCATGTGTTGTGTTTCTCTGACTGACATACACATTTTGGGATGATTCTGTTCTGGTTGCTGTGTGATTGCTATGAGTGCATGGTTTGACTCTCCCCTTGACAGTGATGTGTGTGTGTTTTGTGGCAGTATATTGTGTACATTTGTTGTGTACTCACCAGGCTCTGGGATGTCCTCTAGTCCATATATGCTCACTGGCGGTAGGATGGCCCGCACCTTCTCCTCCCAGGGCCTGAGGTATATTGGCTTGGCAGGAGGGCCACTGCCGGTGTGTTGGCTGTTGATGTAGTCTTGCTTCAGCAGTTTCCGTACCCTCCTGCGCACGTCATACCACCTGTTCTGGATGTCGGTCTTTGTGCGCCGACATGGTGATTGGGCGTTCACCCTGTTGATGATCCTCTCCCACATCTTGGTTTTCTGCGACATGGGGGTCTGTTGGACCAATGTGCCAAACAGCTGTGGCTCTACCCTGAGGATCTCGTCTACCAGGACTTCCAATTCACAATCTAGGAACTTGTGATTCTTCTTGGGGGGCATGGTGATGGGTGGTGATGGTGGGTGATGTGTGTGTTGGTGTGCAGGTGAGGGTGTGTGGGTGTGTGTTGTGCTGGGTGTATGTGAGGTAGGTATTTGTTGGTGTGCTGCTGGTGTGTGGCTTGTGTGAGGGATGAGCTGTGGGTGTGTGGTTGCTTTCTCTTGGGTGCTGGCAGTGGAATGGCATTTGCAAAGGCTCATGGTAGTGATTTGTGTCCTTTATATAAGTGGAGTTGTGGGTGTGTCTTTGTTCTCTGTCCCCACCCCCCAGTATTTATTGGCTTGGTAATTGCTTGTTTGGCCTTTTTTGGTTGATTTTTCCTTTGTGCTGTTTGTGTATGTTGGAAACGTTCTTGTGACCGAGTCGGACCCTGCATTGGTCTCGTACGGTGTTTTCCGTTTCGTTCACGCTGTGTTTGTGCAGTTTTGTATGCTGCGTACGCGTCGGTCGCGGTGTATTGTGTTGCTTCGGCTCGGTTTTGTATGCGTGTCGGTCGTACGGCTTGTCCTCCGTCCGACTCGGTCGTGTTTTCGCGCCTTGCATCGTACTTTGCAGGTTGGAGTTGGCGGGTACGATTCGGTCGGATTTGTTCCGGGTGCGTGTCGGTCGGTTGGATTCGCGTGTTTTCCGGCCGGATTGCTATTTTCCGAGCGGCTCGGTCGGTCGGCTTGGTTTCCTGACGTGTCGGTCGGATTTATCGCGGCTTGCATCGTACTTGGCGTGTCGGGCGCCACTGGTACGTGTCGGTCGGTAATTTTTCCGGCTCCGAGTCGGTCGGTGCTTTTTCCGGCCCGAATCGGAATCGACCTCTCAGTGTTGTTAAGTTGACTATAGGCTTCCGTCATATAATCTGTTAAAGGCCACAGCACTAAATTACCCCCTTTGTCTGAATTTCGAATTACGATGTCTCCATCCATTCTCAATTTCGCCATTAATTGTCCATATTTCCTTTCGTGATCAGTAATTTTTCTTTTCTCTTTATTCATAGACATATTTAGTTTCTTAATTTGCGCCACTACCATTTCATTGTATACATCCACAGAATCTCTAGCTGTGACCGGAGTGAATTTGGATTTATTTTTGAAGGGGTATCAGGTTTTTCCAAATTACCAATTCAGACCCGTGAGAGGTTTGAGATGGAGTGTTTCCATTGTCTCCCCTTTGCCGGTTTGGTGGATTGATTGGGTCAGACATTTGTATTCCAGTGTCCAACGACTGTAGATCAGTTAACAATTCATAGTCTCCCACTACCAAGTTGGATGTACTTGGTGCATCTGCAGATGGCCTTGGCCTGATCCGAGTTTGAGATTGAAGTAGGTGGAATTTACGCAATTTAAGTTTTCGAATAAATTGATATACATCTGCCCTGGTTTTGGTGTAGTCAAAATTGGACTCTGGACAGTATGTTAATCCCAACGAAAGCAGCTGTTCTTCTGCTGTGGTTAGGTTGATTTTTGACAAATTGATGATTGTATTGGCTTTTTTCAAATATGGGTCGGGTGTCTGCATGGGTTCCTCTATTTGTTCCTCCATGACCCCCGCCCCCGTCCTTTGCGTTTCTTCCCTGTGTCGTTTGTTTGCCCTCCTTCTTTCCCTCCTACTCCTTGTTCGCTGTTTTTTGCCGGTTGTTTCCTGGGTCTCAAGGTTTATATATGTGTACCAATAACATAAAATCTAATAGAAGAAAACATTCTATTATAAATTAAAACATTAAACTATTTAAAAATCTTCAAACTTAAATTTCCCACTCCAGTGAGTGCAACAATAGGGAAAGTGTTGGATAGCGGAGGGTAAAAATTACTATTCCCACTCCAGTGAGTGCAACAGTAGGGAAAGTGTTGGATAGCGGAGGGGTAGAAATTACTATTCCCACTCCAGTGAGTGCAACAGTAGGGAAAATGTTGGATAGCGGAGGGTAGAAATTACTATTCCCACTCCAGTGAGTGCAACAGTAGGGAAAGTGTTGGATAGTGGCGGGATAAAATTTACTATTCCCACTCCAATAATTGTAAAAGTAGGGAAAGTGTTGGATAGCTGAGGGGTAAAAATTTACTATTCCAACTCCAGTGAGTGCAACAGTAGGGAAAGTGTTGGATTTTAGAGGAGTAACAATTAATATTCTCACTCCAGTCAGTTAAAAATTAAAAACAAACTAAATTTTACCAACAATTAAAATATTTAAAAAACAAAATAAATAAATAAATATATAAATAGGTTACAAATTCAAATACAAATATATTTAATATTAAGAAAAATTAAAACAAATATTATAATGTTAAATACATATAACAAATACCTACAAATATTATATTAAATAAAATAAAAACAATTTCCAAACAAATAAATATTTTTAATTAAAACTTATTTAGAAACAAAAACATTAATTATTACATAAATTAACTTTTTTATTTCCTACCCTATAACACCACAGAATTCACAACCCACATCTAAATTAAAAAAAATGTACTTCCTCAACTAACATAATTAATTACCAATTAAAGAAATATTGTTAATTAAAAAAAAATGTATCAAAAATATTTAACTTCCCACACTTTACCCATATAATTCCCACAACCCAGTTGAAATTAAACTATAAAAAAATGTATTACACAATTAAAACTTATTTTCAATTAAAAAACTAATAGTATTTAACAACTAATTATAAAGTAATTAAAATTTATTTACTCCTCACACTGTACCCCTATAACAATAAAACCCACAAACAAAAAAATATAAACAAAAACCCTAAGTAAAAAAATTAATTAACTAATATTAATGATCAACTAATTTTTAATTAATTAAACAAAAATGACTTCCCACCCTTTACCCCTATAAACCCCACAACACACACCTACAATTATTTATACAAATTCCATATTTCATTTTCAATTAATTAATTAATATTAATTAACAACTAATTATTAATTAATTAAACATAAATTACTTCCCACCCTTTACCCCATGAACCCCACAACTCACACCTAAAGAAATCACACAATTACCATAATTAAGTATCAATTAATCAGTTAATATAAATTAACAACTAATTATTAATTAATTATACATAAATTACTTCCCACTCTTTACACCTATAAACCCCACAACCCGCACCTAAAATTAATTACACAATTTCCATCATTAATTTTCATTCAATTAATTAATATAAATTAACAACTAATTATTAATTAATCAAACAAAAATTACTTCCCACCCTTTACCCCTATATACCCCACAACCCGCACCTAAAAAAATTACACAATTACCATAAATAATTATCAATTAAGTAATTAATATTAATTAACAGCCAACTAATAATTAATTACAAATAAATTACTTCCCACAATTAACCCTATAAAATCTAAATTAAATAAATAAAAAATAATCATTAATTTATTATAATTAAATTACTTCCCACCCTATTCCCCTATAAACCCACAACCCGCTACGGAACTAAAAATTTAACACACATATTAAAAAAAATATACAATACTTATACAAAAAAACATACATCACATACATTTAAAATATAAACTAAAATACATAACACTAACTAAAAAATCGATATTTTAAACATCTATATTTTTGCAAACAATATTAATGACTTCTATATTTTTAAAAACGATATTTCTTACCTTAAATTCGATATTCTTGACCACGATATTCTTGCTGTTTATATTTCTGAATCACAATATTTCCAACTCGATATTTGTATAAGTCGACATTTCCAACTCGATATTCTGTCTCAGCACCCTTTTGTTGGTGGCACAATGAGTGCTGAAGGCCCACTAGTAGCATTTAATTTACAGGCCCTATGTACATGGAGCACCATTAAGTAAATAAAATGTGCAAATTAGGTGTAGGAAAATTTCACCATGTTTTAGGGAGAGACTGGTTAGCAGTGGCAAAGTGCATATATTCCTAAAGCCAACAGAAACAAATTCAGAAAAACAGGAGGGGAGAAGGCAAAAATTTGGGGAGTAACTCTGCAGGGAGGACCAGGCCCAACAGTACTCTTATGCTTGATGTGAGTGCCTAGATAATATAGCCATTTACAAGTATGCATAGTAGTACTCCCGTAGTACTACTTCACACCCTTAAATGTAAATATAATTCACATAGTAGCTGGTTAAATCCTCACCTATGCTGTGTCTCTATTTTAAGTGTGGAGCGCTTCACTGTCATTGTGTATAGTACCACACAGGCAATCCTACCTTTTAGGGCCCGATTCCGATCTCGCTAGCAAAGCCCTACGTACGACTCAGATCCGGATGGTTTTCCGAGTGAGACGTGCTCCTGGAGTCCGACCGAACGACTACGATGCAGCCGTATGCTGACAGACTCGGTTCGCTCGGACTCCCATTGAACTCTATGGGAGCCTTTGTACAGACGCGTACGTAGGCTCCCATGGCAGAAAAGGGGTGGGTGGGGAAAAGCGTACACCCTGTGGTGGGCCCCCTATGTTGCTCATCACACTGTGCATGCCTGGATCGGGGGGACCCATGGGCACACCCCTGTGACAGATTTGGAGGGGCCCAGGTGCAGGGGGGCCTGCTATGCCCCCCCGAAGTACGCTTCCGACAGCCGTTTTGTCTCGCTGAGACCGAGGCGAAGCGGCTGTCCGAATCGAGCATCGCACTCGCTCGGTCGTCATTTGGCTCCATTGCGCTGTACGATCTGGCTGCGAATGAATTGTACGGAGCGGTTCGGGTCTGGAAACGATTCGGTCAGCGCTTACGCGATCTTCGCATCGTACTTGGTCGTTCGGACCTGTGTACGATTCGGTAGTAAACAAGGGCTACGAATCGGATCTGGCAAAGCCAAATCCGAGTCGGAGGCCTTCCGAGCGAGATCGGAATCGGGCCCTTAGATGTAAATATGGGAGGGACAAAGAACATTGCTTGAAAATTAGGAGGAAAGGGAAAATTAAGGAGGGTATGGGTATGACATGCACATTAAAAAACACACCTACAAAAGGGTAAGTCAGTTGCAATTCACAAAGCTTACCAATTAGGGGAGACGATGTGGCCTAACGGTCAGAGCTGCTGACTTTGGAACTGGGGAACCAGGTTCGAGGGCTCGGCGTCGGCTCAACATCCTGTGATTCTGAGCAAATCACTTAATCTCACCGTGCCTACCAAAAAATTAATGTGTCCTTGTGTAACTTAACTGGTGCTCTTGTAAAGCGTTCCAATACCTTCAGGTCGAGTTCGCGCTATATAAAACTGCAAAAAAAAAGATATATCTACGCCAGTAGTATTATAGCTCAAAGATGCTCAAATATTCTCAAGCAAAGTCTTGGAGTAAGTAACACACCACATATATCCACTCACTGGTATTGCAAGGGGATCAGATTTAATGTAGGCAGGAAATAACATTACAAGCGCAAAGACCCACACCTCAAAATAAAAAAAAATTGGTAAATAAACAAATAGTCATATAACTTTAGACATTGCATATGCCCATCTTCATCATATTGTACAAATGTAAAAGTTTGCCATATAACTGTATATGTTGTGGGCATCTAAACTATCATTATATAAAAATGTTAAAAAATAAATTAAGTAAAGTAAAATAAATAAAATGAATGCAAAACAAAGTCATACAACTGCATACTTTGCAACTGTACAAGGGACATTGTTAAGCTATAAACATAATACAAACAAGTTAAACAGAAAATTATGCATATGTAACTCGTTAAAGAATTTTAAAAACACTTGACTCATCCTCATCTTTCACTACACTACTCTACACATTCTAAAAGACACATCATAACACTCTCCACTACTGAAACACACACACACACAGACACAAACACACACACACACACACCACACACTCACACACACATACACATATATAATGTGTATTTGTAAATGTGCACATTCACCACTTGGAGGATGAACAACAAATGTTTATTGTTACCCCACTCAATTTATCAGCACCAGAAGGATGAAAGGCAAAGTGGTTTCACCAGGAATCGAATACAGATTTCTGTACACACACGAACACGTGCAGGAAAACACTCATATGTGCACGCATGTGCACACCCACATATATGCAGCCATGTGCACAAACGCTCTTTTGCACAAAGGCTCACCTACGAATAAACATGCTTACATGCATAGACACACACTTATTTACATACACTCACAGGCACACACACTCATTTGCACATTCAAATGCATTTATACTCATATGCACACACACCCATGTGTGCACATATCCAAATACACCCATCCTCACATGCAAATGCACTCATGTACACGTACACATGCACACACATTTAAACACACACACAACATGGAAGACTTTGCTTACTGTAGCAGTAACACTTTTTGTGTGGGAGCAGAGCAGCAGCCCCTATCATTGTCCTGAGGTACCACAAGACAGGCCCTGAACCCTGCTGCTTGAAAGCAGTAGGACACTTGGAGATAGAGACAGCGGCGGCTGGTGACATTTGAAAGTGGTGAGGTGTAAAATTTCAGGATGAGTGCCCTATGGCGAGCGAGCCAGGCCAACCGTCATAAGAGCGGTTCGGGGAGTTTTCCCCCCGGGGAAAATTTTGATTAAAAAAGTGGACAAATGGTGCATTTTCAAGCAAATTTGAGAAAGCAAGAAGGTTTATAAAGCAATTGTGAAAATATGGACCTAAAATATTGAAACACATAAAAAAGCTCCATACATCACTGAATTTAAATTGTTCAACGGTTAGTGTGGTGTATAGAGAGCAAATAAAAGCAGCAATTGTAAAAGTACACAAAAGGAAAGACGTGAAAACATAGGGAACTAGTGAAACAGAAGCAGTTTAAATTGACACTATGTGACCGTGGGCCTGACTGCAGCATTCACACCAACCAACATTCTCCCCCGTCCACCTCACTGCCATTACATTAAACTGAGCATCCAACAAAGAGAAAAACAGCTCTCTGCACCCAGTCGAGCATCTCAAATGATCACCAACAATAGGCGTTCTAGATGTTGCTTTGTTTGATGACGTCAGCTTGGGCTTCCAGACCTACTGTGACATCATCATTCACCAGGGGGCCGCTTTAAACAGAGACCGCACCAATAAAAATCTTTCAAAACCCATAAATGCATGACCCTGTGCTCCATTACTCAGGTAGGTGTAGGAAAACAGCCCTTAGAGGCATGGGTGCGCCATATAGATATATGAGAATAGAACATTTATAAAAATAACTATCAACCGAACAGCAATCACAGATACGTCTGGTGTACAGATAACAGGAATTTTGAGGCAAAACACAAAACGAATTCCTTCTTAATTGTGAAAAAGAACAATATCAGTGTGCTATTGTGTTTGTGTGTACGTCAGTGAGTTGTACATAAATGGGACTGGGGGAGGATCATCTCTATGATAGGAGCTTCCTGACAGCTGTGAAATCAGCCAAGTCTTCTAGTACAAGGAAAGACGCTTTCACATCTACATGAAGTGTCGGTGTCCTTTGAAATTTATTTAATCAGGGCCCTTTCAGCCCCCACATGACGCTCTATGTCCAGGGGTTGGATTCCAGACATTTCCAGTTCAAACCTGCCACCAATGCCATCATGGCACCTTCCACTTTTTGCTTTAATCACACTGTTCTGGACAGATAAAAAAAAACTAGGAATAATTGCGGAGAAAGGAAACCGGTAGGGAAATACTAGCAGGCACACACATTACCACCCGTCTACATGCACTACGTAATAAAAGTAATTATTTCTTCAAGAGCAATGCGACCCTCGGTGGTTGCTGGGACTGACAGGCTCACTCGTGTACCCAAATCTCCTCCTCTGGAGACTGCAGCTTGGATCAATCACAATGCACCGGACATAGACGAAGGAAGCTATGACCCGCCAGCGATCCACCGCGAGACCAGCCTTCATTACCGCGTGCCTTCCCCTCCCTCTTTCCTCCACACATACATGCATCTTTACTCCCCATCTTCCCTCCAGCAGGCATAATCCAACTCCCAACCAACCTTTGGCCAACATGGACCCACAGAGGCACGGTAGGCGAACTGTTGGGGGGTTGGGGGAGAGACAGCCTTACCATAGCTAATGAGCACGGTAGCTCAATCAGTTTATGAGCACGGTAGCTCAATCAGTTTATGAACCGGCTGCTTAAAATCTCTATTGAATTTACAGGTTACAGATTTGAAGCACGTGGAAATGATTCAGCCTATGGAGGTAGATACAGAGTAGGTCTGAGCCGGGTAGTTTGCACCTGTGCTGTTTAGAGTGTAGCGTAGTAGCAGCCTGACCTGGTGATTTTGCAACATGCTGATAGAGACCAGTAGATCTGGAGCAGAGTCTGCCCCCATGGCTAATTTCTGACGTAGAACAGATAATATTTTTAGAGCTACTTCAATGCCCTAAAATCGCCTCATTGTACACTAGGCCACTCTGTCTGTCTCTCTCCAGTGTATGGCCATGTCACTATGCACAGGGTTCCTGCTGCAGTGACCTCAGCTCCGTGGCAGCCGTCCATGTCGCCCGTGTAACCGTAGCTGTTGGCACTGCCGGTTGTCTTGGCCCTACCGGTAACGGGATATAGGTTGGTTCAGGTTGTGGAAGACAATCCCGTGTGCAGGGCGCCAGCGATCCGAGAGGCGCAGCATGCACAGGTGGCCAGCCCCGTTCGCGCTCCGCTGCCACGTGCCAGGCCTGTTGTCCTGCCTCAGCCTTGAGCCGAATGCACACAAGCAAGGAATTAATCTGCTCTAAACATCAGGGACACAAATTACAAAAATTCAATTGAGCTGTGACTACTTTTGCCTGTCTTATCCTTGAAGTCAGGGACAACGGTAATCATAGTACCCCGACTTACTTCCAGTCACGGCCGGCGGGGGTTCGCGGGGGAGAATTTAAAAATAAACAAAAACTTACCTTACTGGGTCCCGCACCGCCTCCGCTCCTGGCCGGGTCCGCGTTTCCTGCTGCTTTCCTGCCTCTGGCAGGAACAGTAAGCAGGCAGCCTCCCTACCCTCCCCTAAGCCAATCACAATGCTGCAATGGCAGTGTTGTGATTGGTGAGGACAGCGCCCAACCGGGCGCCTATGGGGAGGCCATTTTCTCTATGTAGGCTGCGTGCAGCCTACATAGAGAAAATCCAGAGTGCGCATGACTGGTTTGGTAAGCCCCAGAGGGCCGCCCAACCAGTCAAGGCCCGTAACATTCGGGAAGTCACTCCTCCCCAAACCGGTCACCCGCCCGACCCCAACCAGACATACCCTTCTGCTTTCCCGCAGCGCGAGAAGCAGAAACATAAAATGGTATTTAAAATACCATTTTATGTTTCTGCTTCTCCCACTGCGCGAAAGCAGTTGGGCGACGCTCCTCCGCCCTAATAGAGGAGCCGCCCCTGGATAGAGACCCGACTGAATGTTGGACCAACGGTCTGCAGAAAGAAAGACACAGGATGCAGTATCAGTAAAAGATTGATTTAATGTGACTCCGACGAGAGTCAGACTGTCTAACTCTAACTTCCTTCATCACCGGTGAAAGCTAATGCAGTGACAGAAAGGAGACCTGATCACGAACAGAAGCCCTGCCTGCAACTCGGACTATTGCTGCTTTAGATGCATTGCATGGTGTCACTACAGTCGCTGTGCCAGTGGTCCGTTCTTGAACATCTCCGGTTTCAGAACAGACCTGTGCCCTGGGCCCTGTCGCAATGTTGTAGGCAGCAGCCAGGGGAACAGTCACCCTGCACATCCCAGAATTTATGCTTGCTGAGCGGACCGGATCAGTCACCTGGAACATGCTACACGACTGACAAGAAATATTGGATGGGTGTTCCACCCCACTCTCCTCCCTCTCATCACCCAAAGATACACCCTTGCCTCAAAATCTACTGCAGATGATTTTAACTGCTACGTGGGGGCAGTAGAGAAGACGAGGGCCATTTAAACAAGGGCCTCTCTTGCCTGTCCAAAATGTATAAAAAACATAACTGGCCTTCTGCCACCCACTTTTGCTTCCCTCTGCATGTTCCCTCACTCTTCCATCTTGAATCTGTGTTCTCTGTTCTCCATGGGAGCAGAGAGCAAGACCAGAACTAATAGGCTCTCACAGTGCCCTGTCAGAGCAACCTGGAATTCGTTATACTGTAGCACCAGTGGCAAACAACTTTAGTATCTAACTGTGGCTACGTCATAGTAGTGAATAACCAGATCAAGAAGCTAGTATTCAGGATTGTGGATCTCATTGAGAGCCATCACCATAAACTTATTATGACTCAAACATTAAAGACAAAAAGAAAGACAAAAATTACAAAATGTCTCAGTTTCCTTTAGAAAAGTGTGTACAATTAAAAGAAAACTGTTGCTGTTTGATTTAATAATGCTGACTGGTTGAAATGCTCTACACACTTTTTAAGTCTGAGGGACAAAGTGCCAAAAATAACCTTTTTACATAATTTGTTATAGGATATAAGTGGAATGTGCTTATAAAACTCATTAAATATGTCAATAATGACATTTAAAAAACGTATATTTATATTACTGTGTTCTTTTTTCTAATAAAAACAAAGCTCAACATACCAATTGTTCATAGGTAGTAGTGTTCAAATTTGTCATGCAATAAATGTATAAACCTTACTATCATTCAGTAATAATGCATAAATCACATAGTCATAAGGTAAAGCGTCATAAAGTTGATTTCTATCTTAATACTGACTTGCCCATAAAAATCAAAAGTTAAGAAATTCCTAGGTTAAAGTGCTCCCACCACTCTATTAAGTCAGCTTTAACTGCCGTAAAAAAAATCCATCACAACATGGAACATTTTAAAGCACAATTTTAGCACGTCACAACACAGTTTTAGCACGTCTTCTTTATAAACTTTGGGGGATATTCTCAAGAATGGGGATAATCATCGCCAAAATAGGTTAACGCAATTTTTCATATCGCCGTCTATCGCGGAAAAATAACGCCGTGTTAACGTCTTAGGGGTCGATTCCGATCCCGGTTGGAGGCGCACCTAATACCATTCGGTCGGGAAAAAATCCAGGCGAATGCCTGTTTCTCGACCGATCCGCACATACGTCCGAACGAGCAAGTACGATGCGCACAACTGCCCAAATCCCGACCCAGTCGTACTCACCCAATACAGGACCTGAACTCAGACCGAGGCGGATCCAGAATCGCAGAATCGAGCCGCACGGAAGCAAAAATGCAGCCCCGTCCGGCCGGACAAGTACGATGCGCTTCCCGTACGCGCCGAACCCGTCGCTACGCACGGCACGTCAAAGCATCCGGTCGAGGCGCACATAAGCTCCGATTCGCGCCACAACACGATCCACGGCTACGAGACGAACACGCCAGCGGCGAGGACGAGGCGAAGCAAAGAGAAAGACGAACGAGACGAACCAACCATGAATCCCTTCGTGCCGATCCTACCAATATTCTACCTCTATTACCGGAACAGGCACGGACGCGTACGGCGCAGAAGGTAAGTCAGACACCAACAACAAAAACAAACTACACGTACCCGACACATCACACACAGAAGGATGCAGAAATACCTACACCAGCAACAGCAGCACCATAGGGGCGGGATGGCCCTCACCAATGCCACACATACACATAGGGGCCTGTATGCCTACCACTACTACCACCCCTACCCAGGGTGGGCTGGATGCCTGTCACTACTACCACCTCTACCCATGGGGGGCTGGATGCCTACCACCACTACCACCCTTACCCAGGGGGTGCCAGATGCCTACCACTACTACCACCTCTACCCAGGGGTGCCAGATGCCTACCACTGCTACCACCTCTACCCATGGGGGGCTGGATGCCTGTCACTACTACCACCCTTACCCAGGGGTGCCAGATGCCTACCACTACTACCACCCTTACCCAGGGGTGCCAGATGCCTACCACTACTACCACCTCTACCCAGGGGTGCCAGATGCCTACCACTACTACCACCTCTACCCATGGGGGCTGGATGCCTGTCACTACTACCACCCTTACCCAGGGGTGCCAGATGCCTACCACTACTACCACCTCTACCCAGGGGTGCCAGATGCCTACCACTACTACCACCTCTACCCATGGGGGGCTGGATGCCTGTCACTACTACCACCCTTACCCAGGGGTGCCAGATGCCTACCACTACTACCACCCTTACCCAGGGGTGCCAGATGCCTACCACTACTACCACCTCTACCCATGGGGGGCTGGATGCCTGTCACTACTACCACCCCTACCCATGGGGGGCTGGATGCCAACCACCACTACCACCCTTACCCAGGGGTGCCAGATGCCTACCACTACTACCACCCCTACCCATGGGGGGCTGGATGCCTGTCACTACTACCACCCCTACCCATGGGGGTCTGGATGCCTACCACTACTACCACCTCTACCCATGGGGGGCTGGATGCCTACCACTACTACCACCTCTACTCATGGGAGGCTGGATGCCTGTCACTACTACCACCTCTACCCATGGGGGGCTGGATGCCTACCACTACTACCACCTCTACCCATGGGGGCTGGATGCCTACCACTACTACCACCTCTACCCATGGGGGCTGGATGCCTACCACCACTACCACCCTTACCCAGGGGGTTCCAGATGCCTACCACTTCTACCACCTCTGCCCAGGGGTGCCAGATGCCTACCACTACTACCACCCTTACCCAGGGGTGCCAGATGCCTACCACCACTACCACCCTTACCCAGGGGTGCCAGATGCCTACCACTACTACCACCTCTACCCAGGGGTGCCAGATGCCTACCACTACAACCACCCTTACCCAGGGGTGCCAGATGCCTACCACTACTACCACCTCTACCCAGGGGTGCCAGATGCCTACCACTACTACCACCTCTACCCATGGGGGGCTGGATGCCTGTCACTACTACCACCCTTACCCAGGGGTGCCAGATGCCTGTCACTACTACCACCTCTACCCATGGGGGCTGGATGCCAACCACCACTACCACCCTTACCCAGGGGGTGCCAGATGCCTACCACTACTACCACCTCTACCCAGGGGTTGCCAGATGCCTACCACTACTACCACCTCTACCCATGGGGGGCTGGATGCCTGTCACTACTACCACCCTTACCCAGGGGTGCCAGATGCCTACCACTACTACCACCTCTACCCATGGGGGCTGGATGCCTGTCACTACTACCACCCTTACCCAGGGGTGCCAGATGCCTACCACTAGTACCACCTCTACCCAGGGGGTGCCAGATGCCTACCACTACTACCACCCTTACCCAGGGGTGCCAGATGCCTACCACTACTACCACCTCTAACCAGGGGGTGCCAGATGCCTACCACTGCTACCACCTCTACCCATGGGGGGCTGGATGCCTGTCACTACTACCACCCTTACCCAGGGGTGCCAGATGCCTACCACTACTACCACCCTTACCCAGGGGTGCCAGATGCCTACCACTACTACCACCTCTACCCAGGGGTGCCAGATGCCTACCACTGCTACCACCTCTACCCATGGGGGACTGGATGCCTGTCACTACTACCACCCTTACCCAGGGGTGCCAGATGCCTACCACTACTACCACCCTTACCCAGGGGTGCCAGATGCCTACCACTACTACCACCTCTACCCAGGGGTGCCAGATGCCTACCACTACTACCACCTCTACCCATGGGGGGCTGGATGCCTGTCACTACTACCACCCTTACCCAGGGGTGCCAGATGCCTACCACTACTACCACCTCTACCCAGGGGTGCCAGATGCCTACCACTACTACCACCTCTACCCATGGGGGGCTGGATGCCTGTCACTACTACCACCCTTACCCAGGGGTGCCAGATGCCTACCACTACTACCACCCTTACCCAGGGGTGCCAGATGCCTACCACTACTACCACCTCTACCCATGGGGGCTGGATGCCTGTCACTACTACCACCCCTACCCATGGGGGCTGGATGCCAACCACCACTACCACCCTTACCCAGGGGTGCCAGATGCCTACCACTACTACCACCTCTACCCATGGGGAGCTGGATGCCTGTCACTACTACCACCTCTACCCATGGGGGCTGGATGCCTACCACTACTACCACCTCTACTCATGGGGGCTGGATGCCTGTCACTACTACCACCCCTACCCATGGGGGGCTGGATGCCTACCACTACTACCACCTCTACCCATGGGGGGCTGGATGCCTACCACTACTACCACCTCTACTCATGGGCGGCTGGATGCCTGTCACTACTACCACCTCTACCCATGGGGGGCTGGATGCCTACCACTACTACCACCTCTACTCATGGGCGGCTGGATGCCTGTCACTACTACCACCTCTACCCATGGGGGGCTGGATGCCTGTCACTACTACCACCTCTACCCATGGGGGGCTGGATGCCTACCACTACTACCACCTCTACTCATGGGGGGCTGGATGCCTGTCACTACTACCACCCCTACCCATGGGGGGCTGGATGCCTACCACTACTACCACCTCTACCCATGGGGGGCTGGATGCCTACCACTACTACCACCTCTACTCATGGGCGGCTGGATGCCTGTCACTACTACCACCTCTACCCATGGGGGCTGGATGCCTGTCACTACTACCACCTCTACCCATGGGGGGCTGGATGCCTACCACCACTACCACCCTTACCCAGGGGTTCCAGATGCCTACCACTACTACCACCTCTACCCAGGGGGTGCCAGATGCCTACCACTACTACCACCCTTACCCAGGGGTGCCAGATGCCTACCACCACTACCACCCTTACCCAGGGGTGCCAGATGCCTACCACTACTACCACCTCTACCCAGGGGTGCCAGATGCCTACCACTACAACCACCCTTACCCAGGGGGTGCCAGATGCCTACCACTACTACCACCTCTACCCAGGGGTGCCAGATGCCTACCACTACTACCACCTCTACCCATGGGGGGCTGGATGCCTGTCACTACTACCACCCTTACCCAGGGGGTGCCAGATGCCTGTCACTACTACCACCTCTACCCATGGGGGCTGGATGCCAACCACCACTACCACCCTTACCCAGGGGTGCCAGATGCCTACCACTACTACCACCTCTACCCATGGGGGGCTGGATGCCAACCACCACTACCACCCTTACCCAGGGGGTGCCAGATGCCTACCACTACTACCACCTCTTCCCAGGGGTTGCCAGATACCTACCACTACTACCACCTCTACCCATGGGGGGCTGGATGCCTGTCACTACTACCACCCTTACCCAGGGGTGCCAGATGCCTACCACTACTACCACCTCTACCCATGGGGGGCTGGATGCCTGTCACTACTACCACCCTTACCCAGGGGTGCCAGATGCCTACCACTAGTACCACCTCTACCCAGGGGTGCCAGATGCCTACCACTACTACCACCCTTACCCAGGGGTGCCAGATGCCTACCACTACTACCACCTCTACCCAGGGGGTGCCAGATGCCTACCACTACTACCACCTCTACCCATGGGGGGCTGGATGCCTGTCACTACTACCACCCTTACCCAGGGGTGCCAGATGCCTGCCACTACTACCACCTCTACCCATGGGGGGCTGGATGCCTGTCACTACTACCACCTCTACCCATAGGGGGCTGGATGCCAACCACCACTACCACCCTTACCCAGGGGTGCCAGATGCCTACCACTACTACCACCTCTACCCAGGGGGTGCCAGATGCCTACCACTACTACCACCTCTACCCATGGGGGCTGGATGCCTGTCACTACTACCACCCTTACCCAGGGGGTGCCAGATGCCTACCACTACTACCAACTCTACCCATGGGGGGCTGGATGCCTGTCACTACTACCACCCTTACCCAGGGGTGCCAGATGCCTACCACTACTACCACCTCTACCCATGGGGGGCTGGATGCCTGTCACTACTACCACCTCTACCCATGGGGGCTGGATGCCTACCACCAACACCACCCCCACTCATAGGATGGACAATGCATGACACAACCAGCACACTACAACCTAGGGAATGCAAGAAAAAGCCAACCCCCCAACACCATGACAAGCGTGTGTAGACTGTGTCAAATGCCTACAACACTGAACATGACTTTGAACATACAATGTGACCCCCTATCACATGTGCCACACATATATGTGGGTGGCCCCCACAATGCAACCAGGCCATGACCATTGTGGCAATGGGGTTCAAAACCCCATCATCACAGTGACCAAAATGTAAGTGTGGGGGCCCATAGCTGAAGGACATTTCGAACATAGTGGCAATGGGGTCTAAACCCCCATCATCACAGTGACCAAAATGTAAGTGTGGGGTCCATAGCTGAAGCACAGTATGAACATTGTGGCAATGGGGTCTAAACCCTCATCATCACAGTGACCAAAAGGTAAGTGTGGGGTCCATAGCTGAAGCACAGTTTGAACATTGTGGCAATGGGGTCTAAACCCCCATCATCACAGTGACCAAAAGGTAAGTGTGGGGTCCATAGCTGAAGCACATTTTGAACATTGTGGCAATGGGGTCCAAACCCCCATCATAACAGTGACCAAAAGGTAAGTGTGGGGTCCATAGCTGAAGCACATTTTGAACATTGTGGCAATGGGGTCCAAACCCCCATCATCACAGTGACCAAAATGCAAGTGTTGACAAAGAAAAAGCTGCAACTGCCAAACTGCATGGATGATTCCTGGTCACAGAACATAAAACACATCAGTGGCAAAGTAGTGCATGTGTCCCATTGCAACATAGATTGGGGGAGGCAAATACTGCAGTGCAAATAAGACATACCTTTGGCCATGTGCAGACAAACATCACCCATGGGGGCTGACACTGTCAACATTCATCAATGACACAATGACAGAAGTGACCATCAGAATGCAGACCCACATATTTGCACCAATGGGCACACAAATGCAGATACCCTGTGGAGACTGTAGATGTGAGGTGAACAGATACCATACCATGGCAGCAATGGGACACACAAACAATGATCATTGTGCTGACCGATGACCTAGGAGTCCCAGGGACAGCAGGGGAAACCCACCAAACAACATACAGCCAATGGCACACCAAATATATGCCAATGCAGTGGTGCAGATGCACAAACACAAACAGGCAGACCCACACTGCACATCAAACACAACAGGTGAGGAGGGGGGTGCCAGTGTCCCCAGGCAACCACACAACACATGAGGAGGCCTGAATACCAATTACACAGATGTGCATACAGTGCCACACAAAGGTAACTCATGGATCCAAATCCCCTAAGTGGGCAATCAGGCATTGTCAGATGAGAGGGAGCACAAATCACACATGTCACACAAGCATGTAGGAACAGCAACTGACACAGCAAGACACAGACACACCACAGCACTACCCCCAGGGCCCCCACAATGTGGTGACCCTGGGCTGCATTACAATCCCACTGTGATGACAAAGCTAAATGTCGTTCACACTGTGAACCACAGTTATGTGTCCTGAGCAACAAACTACCATCACACCTACACAAGCACAAATCAATCAGCACGGCCAGTAAGCCAAGGCCAACATGGAGGCAGGGGTCTAGCCGGGCAACAACTCTCATCTGCACACACTCAACACCACACACCTCGACCTCCAGCAATGTGCAGCAGTGAAGCACACATGCACTGGTGACATTGCACATGCACCCATGACAATCCCAGGGTGGTGGGTGGGAACCAAGGTGCAGAAACACATCACACATGGCCACTCAACAAGACTACTGAATGTCTGACACACTGCACACTACGCTGTACATGGACATGACGGCAATACCACACCAACCAATGGGATCCCAGCCACAGTCCCACACCAATGAAGAAGCCAAGGTCACCCACAAAGAACACACATAGACAACTACCAACATTGCAGCCCTGACCCTGAGGAGTGCCAGCAGTCACACACACAACGTGTCACAATCACTGAAAGATAACACAAACTGGAAATTACATGACAGGTGTAAACAACAAGGGGAATCCTGACTGTGACCCATCTGCGTCTGCACACAAACTCAGCCCTGACAGCAAACACACCTATGGGTGACACCCTGATGACCAGTAATGTGCCATGCACCCACATCACAGAGAATCCAGGGAGAAGACTTGGGGGGAACATAGGTCAACTCAGCAAGCATCACAAACAGGAACAACACTAGGGATCCCAGCATGCACAGCAAAACGGAAGTGAACACACAGACATGCTCATACAACACACACCTTGGGCGCAGGCAATGTCACAGGAGTACACACTGCCATGAGGGGACTCCACTCCTGTGTGAGGAAAGCTGTGCCATATGTTGCCTCAGTAGGGCTCCATCATGTCAGCTGAGCACTTGGTCACACAGTCAACAATTAGCACCAAACGAAGGCTCCCGTCACATCAACCTGGTCATGGGAGTGCCAACGAAATCATCAGCACAGATCCAACACACTTGTATAGCAATGTTGCACTGACAACACAGATGAGTCCTTCCCCATTGATGCCCAAACCTGCATGTCCAGTGGAGATGGCCACACGGTCAGGGAAGTAGACTAATTGAACAATGGCAGGCACAACAGATGTGCAGGGGTGGAAGCCACAGATGTGAAATTGCTAATGTAAGTAGGAAATCACATTGCCAAATATTGAACACATGACACCCTCAGATGCTGCTAAGGATGACATGGATACACCACAGGATAGGACACATTCCCCCTGGACCACATGTGTTCCTGCACAGTAACACTTCATTATCATGAGACCAAATATCACCATCACTGCAGCAAGGGCATGGTTAGCATCATCAACAACATGTACATCAGAAGCAAAAGCACTAGAGAACAGAAAGGTGCTTTATTCAGCATATGTGGGTCTAACAGTTGATGTCCAGCAAAAAATTAACAAAGGCCAATGGCCAGTCCAACATGAAAGTCAAAACAGGGTGACAGTGGCAGATGTCACCCTACGCATGCCTGCACTGATGAAAACCAGGGACAATCCCCTCGGAGGGGCATACGGGGGGCAGGCCAGGCACCGCAGGGACAGGATCATGGCTCACCAGAAGGAGGCAGGGAAGGGGTGGTGGGTGCTGGAGAGCCACTGACAACTGCAGTGGAGATGTCTGACATGGTGTGTGCCGGCACAAGTGGGGGCATGACTCTGATGGTGTGGGTGCCGGCAAGACTGCAGGGGACCGTGCAGATGGAGTGGACAGGTTCCCCACTGCAGTGCCCAAGTCAGACAGGGTGGTAGTGGACTCCACTGCAGTGCCTACCTCCAGGGGAGGAGAATGGGGATCAGGTAAGGTGGGCAGGACAGAGGGGAGGACACCGTCTCCACACCAGTGGCACAGACAAGCACAGCGGGGGGTGTGGGGCCGGAAGAGCAAGTGGCAGGGGAGAAGGCCTGATCCTTTTGGGGATGGTGTATCTGTGGGTGGGGGAACCTGGGGCAGGGTGTGGTGGGTGCACCTGTGGAGTGGGGGCCTGAGGGATGGAGGAAGGAGACTTGGTGCCTGAGCTGCAGGGCGGCGGCGGGGTCTTGCTCTTCTGGGTCCGGGGGGACTTGCGGATGGGGGCGTCAGTCGGTCTGCGCCTGGGGGAGGGTGTCCGGTGGCAAGGGGCACTCCGCTCCGTGTGGGTGGGCTTCCTCTTCCCCCTGAATGCTGTATCTGCTGGATCGGAGGGGAAGAGGCCGAGGTCACTGAGGAAGAGCCGCTGGATCTTTGGGGTTGCAGGTGAGGCAACGGAGGGGGCTTTGGAGGGAGAGGCAACTGTGGACTGCGCAGTGCTCGTGGATGCGTGTGTGTGTGACTGGGCCCCATCCCCTGTGAGTGTGGTTTCAGTCCCCTGACTGTGCGTGCGTGTGCGTCTTGTCTGTGGCGTGTGTGTGTGTGTGCTGCTCGTGTCTGTGCTGGTGTGTGCCTGTGCCGGTGTGTGTGTGCTTGGGACAGGTAAGGTGCTGGGGAGTGTTGATGGGGCAGAGACAGGAGGGGTGAGGGACTGTTGGAGGAGGGACACTGCTGTCGTCAGGGAGGAGTCCATGGACCTATTGCCCCTCTGTAGGGCAGACATGCCCGATGAGTTGCCCTCCATGAACGACACCAGCTGAGTCAACAGAGTGGTGTGTGCATGGAGGACACTCAGCATCGCTGTCTGCCCTACATGGAGCTGGCGAAGGAGGTACACAGACTCCTCACTCAGGGCAGCAGGGGACACAGGGGCAGGGGTGCGGTGCCTGGCCCAAAGGAGACACGCTCCCAAACATGGGAGCCTCCACGGACCTCGGGAATGGGAGCCGATGGGAGGGTGGTGGTGGTGGCGGGGACAGCAACACTAGCTGGGGTGTGGTGGCTGCTGACACCCGCCTCCATAAGGGAGTCATCCTCCGAGCTGCTGTGGTCCTCAGCTGAGGTGGATGGTGCTGAGGACTCCTCGGTGTGGCTCCCCTCGCCCTCCGTGCCACTGGGTCCCTCTGACCACTCCTTGGCTGCTGACCCAGTCTGGCTCTGTGGCTCCTCCTGGTCCGTGGAGCTGTCCCCTCCTGTGGCCATGGATGTATCTGCAAACAATAGGGAAACAGACAGACATCAGTCACCTGCACCGAACGCACACACCACAGTAAGTACAGCACAATACAGAGCAAGCCCTGGCATCCTTAGTTGAACATTGCTAAAAGTGCCCAAACAGAATAGGAGAAGCCAATTGTCAGTCTGATCGTCAACCATGGCACTCACATCCCACCTGGCCTTGCACCCATCTGTCTGGCGTCCGTTGGCTGGCAATACCCCAGTGTGGACACATGCACCACCTACACAGTAGTTGGACGGTGCAGAGAACACGGTAAAGCATGTGAACATGCACACATCACAACTCTTGCCACTGAGTCAGTACAGGTGTCCGGATGAAAGTGATGCCCAGAGTCATATATGAAATGCATGTGATGCATACCAGCGACAGACACCATGATGCACCCATGTGCTGATAGCCATTGCCACTATGGTGTGCATGTAGCACATGTCACTCCCCTGCAGGATCACTCATAGGAAGTCACATGCCATGGCACAGGCATGCCTGCTAAGTCATACATCACTGTCTCCAGTCACATGGGCAGGGCAGCCAGACAACAACAGTCTGCACTGTGTCACAATAGTAGGTCATGGGGAATGCAAGTCCTGGAGCTGAACAAGTGCACATGTACATCCCCCACACACCACATCATCTGAACCCTTATCTGTCCAGGTCATACTGATTGGACATATGGGTGACCTGTAACACAAGCCTCTGAACCTGAGCACCTCACAATCTGCTGTGAATGGGAAACAGCTGCATGGACTTCACATTCGCATACCCCAGTCTGCACGGTCAGGTGTTCAAACACCTATGTGTCACACAAGTATCGTCTCCTATGGTCACATCTCCGGTGGCATGCTGAGCCCCAACCGATAAACACCCCAGCAGTCCTGACATCGAAGCCACAGCACACTGACACAGAGGCTGACACCTGAGGGGACATATCACTGAGCACAACGTGTCAGCTGATACACTGGAGTGGGAGTACAGAGTGCATTGCATGGCCTGGAGTAGGCATGACTGTCCTGCCCCACATGAATGAGGGATGAACCCTGGACAGTAGGCAGCTGGCTAAGTATGTGTAACACACGTAATATACACACTCCTGGGGCCCAAACATTGTTCCCACCCGCAGCTTGGGTGTGTGCCAGTTACCCCAGGCACATGTGGTGGATCAGCTCAGCAATTGGACCACATATCAAAGTAACACGCAGATTACATGTCAGAACACAGGCATTGTGTAAGCAATGGACCCACCCATGATGCCCACCACAGTTAGGGGAACAGATGCTGTCCCCCACCTTGAGTCAAGCAAACTGCAAGGACACAGTACCCAAGTGACACAATTCCCTGACTGCAAGGGCCACACCTGGGTATCAGATGAGGAGTGGGCAGTGCACAATCGAGGGACATGGGTCCTGGACCACATGACTGATGTGCTGTTGAAGTTTAACCAGGCCAGAGGAGGGCACATAGCATGGCAGACAAAGTTCACAATGCAGTCATGGACTCACCCCCTCTGTGCTGCTCCCTGGCCTTCAGCTGCCCATCCAGATCAGGGAAGACCACCGCCAGGATCCTGAGCATGTGGGGGGTCAGGGTCCAGTGTCCGCCCCTCCTGCGAGGAGGCGACAGCTTCAGCTGGACCCGTGCGATCCTCCGGGTCCAGCCCCGAAGGTCCTGCCACCTCTTCTGGCAGTTGCGGATCCGGCGCTTGTAGTCCCCCATGGATCTCACTGCCCGGACGATGGTCAGCCATATCTTCTGCTTCTGGTGGGCATCAACCTGTGAGGATGACAAAGTGAGAATGCTATTACTACACATGCAACATATCCGTGCATTACACAGTTGTGTATACATGTCTCAATCACAGGGGCACATGATGTACACAGGCAGTGCAACGATGGCCATGGACAGTATGCCAGCAGTTGCTACATGGTATCATTGCCTGGGAAGTAAAACCTTGTTTAAATGCACTGTCACTGCACTATACCTGTCCAGTGCATGTAACTACACACTATGGGGGTGACAACTACTCAGTGAGCCTGCTAGCCAGTGGCGTGCAGACTGTTAGCCTTGCTAGTCAGACAACATGCACATTTAGGAAGGCAGTGGACAGAACACTCACCTGCTCCCCTGCTTTCCCATACAGCTTGCTGTACTGTGGAAGGAGGCTGTCCAGCAGGGCCTGGTTCTCCTCAGTGCTGAAGGCTGGGGCTCTCTCCACAGTACGTGCCATTGCAGGGTCCAGAGGGTGCAGATACAGCAGCAGTGGTGGTGGCAGATGTCGTCCTGGAGCATGTAGTGCAGGCAAGTGAGCTCTCAGGGGAACAGCCAGCATTATATGTGTGCTACAGAGGCAGTTACTGTCCCATGTGTCCAAAGTGATAGGTCCAAGTCGTTAGCATCTTCTGAATCTGGCCAATCCATGGAATTGCACCACTTACACACGCCCACAGCATCCTTCAAAAGTTCAACTTCATGACACCCATGAATTTGCAACATTGTTGTGGGTGACCAACTGAATTTCCAGCATCAGACTCGTTCAAGATTTGAAAACGCGTCCGTTGCCAGGCCAGGCCATAGCCAATGGGTGCGCACCGATCGGTCCATTGCTGTTCAACGCGTACCTAGGATACAACGCGTACCCACACACATTGAATGCAATGGGCCGGCCGGGCACACCGATCGGTCCATTGCTGTTCAACGCGTACCTAGGATACAACGCGTACCCGCACACATTGAATGCAATGGGCCGGCCGGGCACACCGATCGGTCCATTGCTGTTCAACGCGTACCTAGGATACAACGCGTACCCGCACACATTGAATGCAATGGGCCGGCCGGGCACACCGATCGGTCCATTGCTGTTCAACGCGTACCTAGGATACAACGCGTACCCGCACACATTGAATGCAATGGGCCGGCCGGGCACACCGATCGGTCCATTGCTGTTCAACGCGTACCTAGGATACAACGCGTACCCGCACACATTGAATGCAATGGGCCGGCCGGGCACACGATCGGTCCATTGCTGTTCAACACGTACCCAGGATACAACGCGTACCCGCACACATTGAATGCAATGGCCAATGTGTGCGCACCGATCGGTCCATTGCTGTCCAACGCGTATTGCGAATACAACGCGTACCAGCACACATTGAATGCAATGGCCAATGTGTGCGCACTGATTGGTCCATTGCTGTCCAACGCGTCCCTGTACATGTCACTGGCATATGTCACCATGCCTGTCACAGGTGAACATATGCCAGCCACATATACTTCCCAGGGAGTATGGGGCACACCTACAACACCACAGCCTGTCCAAACTGCATCCTAAGGCATGTAAGGCTGCATTACCTATTCCGTGTATGGGGGTGAACATGTTGTTCTGTGGGTGTCACTTGGGGCAGCCACCCCCAGGCTGTGCACGTGTTCATGGGGACAGTATCCTTGGTGTTTCGTGTACATGACCACTGTGATGTGCAACTGTTCATATCTGAGCATGTGGCATGGTCACATTTCACGGTGGTATATGTGTATGTCATGTCACATGCCCCCTGAGTCCCATGTGGGACGGTATGTTTAACCCAGGGTGACCCATTGGCACAATAGTGATGGTCCTCCACAGTCTGTGTGCATGTTGTGTTTACAATGTCTCGGATTTCATGTGCACAATGGGAGACAGTCTCCACATCCACGTTGTTTGTGCATGGACTTTGATGTTGTGCGTGTGTGTGTCACAGACGTCCATGTCTGTCCTGCCGAGGCAACAGGGACCACTACCTGTGGGGGTCATGGTTGTTTTGCTGTGGTGTATACATGATACGCCATGTCATGCCAGGGTCCATGTGGCAATACAGGGTCCCTGGGAATCTACCTGTCGTTGAGCTGTGATGCCTGGGCCACATCTGTCCTCACATGTCACTGTGGGGTGTGTTTGTAACGTGGCAGCAGGAGATGGGAAATGTGACACGTCCTCATGATACCCAATGGCACAACCTGGGACTTATTGATGCCACTTGTTGAACTGTGATGTTGGATGTTGGCCATGTATGTGCCATACATGTCCTTACGGAACTGCACACATCATGTACTTGTGCCTCATAATGATGTATCGTGTGATATTGAGTGTGTACAATGCCACATATGTGGGGTGAGTGACAATCTTTCTTTCTTCACCTATGCACTGCAGGGCACCAGCTGTCCATGGACCATTCCCTGACCTGGCAACGATGGTGGAACGTGACAGCATCCGACGGTACCGCTTCACCAGGCAGCTGATTGATGATTTGGCAGTGCGCTTGGCACCACACCTGCAACCTGGCCGGCCGTACCCTACAGCGCTGACCCCCAAGGTGAAGGTGATGGCAGCCCTACACTTCTTTGCCACCGGTACCTTTCAACACACTGTGGCGACTGCTGGTGGGATGTCACAGACCATGTTCAGCCGTGTGCTCCGCGATGTATTGGAGGCTATGTTGATATACCTGAACCAGTACATCTATTTCCCTAGACTCCAACAACTCACTGACGTGAAGAGTGACTTCTATGCCCTGGGGAGGATGCCGCATGTCATTGGCTCCATTGATGGGACACATGTGGCTTTGGTACCACCACAGGCCCAGGAGCAGGCACACAGGAACCGCAAGCACTACCACTCGGTCAATGCACTGGTGGTCTGTCTTGCAGATATGACCATCTCACACGTGTGTGCCCGTTTCCCCGGTTCTGCACACGATGCCTACGTGATGAGGAGTAGTCGCATCCCGAGGATGATGTCACAGATGCGGAACCAGCGTGCCTGGCTTGTTGGTGTGTACTGACTTTGTATCATTGTGTGTGTTCTGCAATGTAGTGTTCCACCCTCTTTTCCAACTCAGCTAATGTGCAATTGTCTGTATGTAGGTGACTCCGGATATCCCAACATGCCGTGGTTGCTGACGCCCCTCAGGAACCCTGTGACACCAGCCCAGATGCGCTACAATGAGGCACATGGTCGGACGAGGAGAGTGATTGAGCGGACATTTGGTCTCCTGAAGAGCCGCTTCCGCTGCCTGGACAAGACAGGAGGGTCCCTCCCATATGCCCCGGCAAAGGTGTGCAAGATTGTCATCGTCTGCTGCATGCTACACAACCTGGCAGTGCGGAAGGAGTTGCCTCTCATCCTGGATGACGATGACCAACGTCCGCCACCTGTGGAGGATCCTGGCCTGGACCACGATGCCAGTGATGATGATGGTGATGTCCGCACACAGCTCATCACCAACTTCTTCAGCTGAATGTAAGTATCCAGAGATGTCATGTAACTGATGTGAGTTTGCATGATATGTGTTGGTGGTGCTCTGGTGCTGTTTGAGTGTGTCCATGTGCTACATGACTGTATGCGTGTAGCGATGTGTCCTTACAGGTAGTCTGTACTCCCCAACAGTGTTGACATGCTTACTTGGTTCTGGGTGGGTATCTTGTGACATGTATTGGGCATGAGTATTGCAGTTCTGTCCTGTTCTTCAGTGCTTTTGACTGTGTGTCATTTCTGTCCTTCACAGGGTACTTTCAGAGTGGTTTGGTCAACTGTGATCCCCGACACCATGATTCGACTTCCAGGGTGGTAGCTGTTGTGTCCCTACAGGTGATGTGCGCCACACCCATGGACTTCCTTCCTTCTACACTTGTTGACTGTGTGCCCGCTGCCAGGTGGGATTACCTTGCATCTGTAGTGGTTACAATATGTTGCAAATGTGTAATAAACCTGTGCTTCACTTTGTGATGTGCGTTGTCTGTGGTCACACATTTGACTGACATTTGCTTACTGCACCAGTGGGCTAGTTGACTAAGACTGGGAATAGGTGTTGTGTCTGTGCATTGCACCGTATTTCCTGGCAACATCAGTGTAGGCAATGAGTCAGATGGCCTAGGTGTGTATTTGTTGTGTAGCCGTGGTGGTGAGTCTCCCTCATATGTGTCACGTTGCCATGACTCACATGCCTGTGTTGTACTTGCTGTAGCAGTTAGCATGCACAGTGTAATTTCGCTGGTCATCATCTCCATGACAGTAACCACGTTGGAATCATGACAGAGGCAGGTATGGTGTATTAGTGTGTTTATTGTCATACATGTGAGCGAATAGTGCACAGGATGGTGAGTGCTGTACATTTTGATTGCAATCCTAAGTTCCTAGATGAATTAGAAGTCCTGGTAGCAGAAATGTCGTGTATCAAGTCCACAGTCATCTGAGACATTGGTCCAACTTGTACTCCCCATGTCATGTGGGGGGGTTGTGTTGCAGTCAACAGGGTGAACAGTTTGCACACAAAGGTGATTATCCCGAACAGGTGTTGGCTTCCTGGGGGTTGCACATGGCCATCGGCCTCTCAGTTGCCCCTCCTCGGACGACCCCTCTTCTTTGGGGGGGACCCTCAAGTGCAGGCTGCTGTGGTGCAGGGGACTCTCCGCCAGAGTCATCCTGCCTCCCTGTGGCAGTTGCAGTTGTTTCAGCAGCAGATGTTGTGGGCACACAGGGAGGTGTTGACTGGTTGCTGCTCATCTGGCGGAGGCATTGTAATATGTCCCTATGCACCGCCGTCATCTCTTGCAGTGTGTCCCACTTGGACTCCACGCGGGATATGTGTGAGTCCAAGCGGGCATGATGGGCAGCGTGCTGCTGTTTAATGTCCCTGAGGAGCCCCACTACCTGGCTGAACTCTCCGGTGCTGGACTGGTACGCATCGGCTATGCGTGCCAGTTGTGGGTCATCATGCAGTCCAGACCCCTCTGCGAGCAGCGACCTATGTCTCCCACCCCTCCCACCACCCCTGGCGACACGTGCAGTACCTGAGGTGGCACGCACAGGTGACCCTGGGCCCCCTTGGGGGTTGTTGGTGGTGTTGGTGTCCATAGCCCCACGTTGGGCAGGGGTCCGTGTGCTGTTGGTGGTGGTGGTCCTTGGTCTGTCCGTGTCGGCAGGGGTGGCTTGTGTGTTGTCAGTCGTTGGAAGGGTGGGTGCAGGGGGTGCAGCTGGTGGTCCTGCTGGTGCTGCATGTTGACTCGCTCCGGAGGTGCCAGGTAGGTCTTCGTCATCCGAGGAGGTCAGAGGCTGTTCCACACCAGTGAGCTCTGTTTCCCCTGGATCCTGGGACAGGGACTCCTCAGCGTCTGCTGCTGTGTCCCCATCATCACCTGTTTTTGGGAGACACACACAATGTATGATATGTTTCTGCAGGCATCAATGGTTGACACATCTGACAGTTGTGACTGTACCTCTGGATGCGGCCCTGTATATTGCATTGCCCTGAGTTGTCACAGTCAGAGGTTGATATTGGTGTAGCACATTGTCCTGCATACTTTGTGCATTTCAATTTGAATGTTGGGGTGTGTACATGGTCTGCATGGGTTGTATTTGGTTGACATCCGGACCTCCTTCTCCCCCAGCCCAGTTATCCCACCATGAAGCATGCCACACTTGCAGTGGGTTCAGGTTGACTCTCAGGATGTCAGTGAGTGCTGTCCTGCTGTTGGTGGTGCCCAGTTCCCAGCAGGGCCCTGTGCTCCCCACAGCAGTGCCCAGTGTCAGCCATCTTGTTAGTTCTTTTCCACTCCCTGTGATGTGCGCATGGTTCAGGGTGGTGTTGATGGGACAGTTGTGGTGGTGACCAATATCTGTGACTGACACTCCCATCATGCTATTGCCTCCACCCCCCTTCCCAGCGTGCCCATTCTTCCTTCCTTTTGACTCTGCTTCCCTGTGGGGTTGTGTGCCTGTGCTGACAAGATGGCTGACAGTGTTGTCCTGGGGTTAGTTTAGCTACAAGTCCCATGTGTGTCCCTGTGCTTCACACAGCATGACCCAGGGTTGTGGTTCTTTGTGAGATATTTGATTAGAGTGTGAGGCAATGCATTCTCCCAGGTGAGTTGTGTGTAGTTTGTGTTAGGGGGTGTTTGGGTGGAGCTGCTGGTGACTATGGTCAGTGCTGTGAGTCCTCATTCCCACCCAGCCAGGTATCCCACCATGGAACGTGTTTCCATTGCAGGGTGTGCAAGTTGTCTTTCAGGATGTCAGTCAGTGGTGTCCTGCTGTTGGTTGGTGCACAGTTCCCAGCAGGGCCTTGTGCTCCCCACAGCAGTAGCCAGTGTCAGCCATCTTGTCAGTTGTTTTCCACTCCCTGTGATGTGGGCATGGTTCATGGTGGTGTTGATGTGCGCATTGTGAGGGTGAGCAATATCTGTGAGTACCACTCCCATCATGCTATTGCCTACACCCCCCTTCCCAGCATGCCCATACTTCCTTCCTTTTGAGTGTACTTCACTGTGTGTGGGTGTGACAGCAATGGCAAGATGGCTGACAGTGGTGTCCTGCTGTTGGTTGTTGGCCAGTTCCCAGCATGGCCTTGTGCTCCCCACAACAGAGCACCAGTGTCAGACATCTTTGATGGGGCTTTCCACTCTCTGTGAGGTGTGCATGCTTCAGTGTGAGCTTGCTGGGCCATGTGGGGGGGGGGATGTTGAGCTGTGACTACCACTCCCATCATGCTATTGCCTCCACCCCCCTTCCCAGCATGCCCATACTTCCTTCCTTTTGAGTGTACTTCACTGTGTGTGGGTGTGACAGCAATGGCAAGATGGCTGACAGTGGTGTCCTGCTGTTGGTTGTTGGCCAGTTCCCAGCATGGCCTTGTGCTCCCCACAACAGAGTACCAGTGTCAGACATCTTTGAAGTGGCTTTTGACTCCCTGTGAGGTGTGCATGCTTGGGTGTGTTCTTGCTGGGCCATGTGGGTGGGGGATGTTGGGCTGTGACTACCACTCCCATCATGCTTTTGCCTCCACCCCCTTCCCAGCATGCCCATGCTTCCTTCCTTTTGACTCTGCTTCCCTGTGGGGTTGTGTGCCTGTGCTGACAAGATGGCTGACAGTGTTATCCTGGGGTTTGTTTTGCTACAAGTCCCATGTGTGTCCCTGTGCTTCACACTGCATGACCCAGGGTTGTGGTTCTTTGTGGGATATTTGATTGGTGTGTGAGGCAAAGCTTTCTCCCAGGTGAGTTGTGTGTAGTTTGTGATAGGGGTGTGTGTGGGTGGAGCTGCTGGTGACTATGGTCAGTGCTGTGAGTCCTCCTTCCCACCCAGCCAGATATCCCACCATGGAATGTGCTTCCATTGCAGGGAGTGCAAGTTGTCTTTCAGGATGTCAGTCAGTGGTGTCCTGCTGTTGGTTGGTGCACAGTTCCCAGCAGGGCCTTGTGCTCCCCACAGCAGTAGCCAGTGTCAGCCATCTTGTCAGTTGTTTTTCACTCCCTGTGATGTGGGCATGGTTCATGGTGGTGTTGATGTGCGCATTGTGAGGGTGGGCAATTTCTGTGACTACGACTCCCATGATGCTATTGGCTACACTGACTTGCTCAGCATACACAGTATTCCTTCCTTTCAGTGAGCTTCCCTGTGAGGTGGTGTTGTGGTGGTGGCTACATGTCTGACTGTGTTTGTTGGTTAGATTTGTGCCACTGCCTAGCTCTATTTGTTGTTAGGTTTGTACATGTCATGACACAGTTACATTTCACTATGAGCTGGCATGTATTGTGTTTATCTGGCTGACATACACATTTTGGGATGATCTGTTTTGGTTGGTGTGTATTTGCTAAGGGTGCATGGTTTGAGTCTCCCCTTGACAGTGATGTGTGTGTATTGTGGCACAATATTGTGTACATTTGTTGTGTACTCACCAGGCTCTGGGATGTTTTCTAGTCCATAGACGCTCACTGGTGGTAGGATGGCCCGCACCTTCTCCTCCCAGGGCCTGAGGTATACTGGTTTGGCAGGAGGGCCACTGCCGGTGTGTTGGCTCACGATGTAGTCCTTCTTCAACAGCTCCTTGACCCTCCTGCGCACATCATACCACCTGTTCTGGATGTCTACCTTTGTGCACAAACATGGTGATTGTGCGTTCACCCTGTCGACGATCCTCTCCCACATCTTGGTTTTCTGCGACATGGGTGTCTGTTGGACCAATGTACCAAACAGCTGTGGCTCTACCCTGAGGATCTCATCTACCAGGACTTCCAATTCACTATCTAGGAACTTGTGATTCTTCTTTGGGGGCATGGTGTTGGGTGGTGCTGGTGTGTGATGTGTGTGTTGGTGTGCAAGTGAGGGTGTGTGAGTGTGTGTTTTGCTGGGGGTATGTGAGGGTGCTATTTGTTGTGGTGCTGCTGGTGTGTGGCTTGTGTGATGGATGAGCTGTGAGTGTGTGTGTGGTTGCTGTCTGTTGGTATTGAGTGCTGGCAGGTAATTTGAATTTGCAAAGGATCATGGTAGGGATTTGTGTCCTTTATATGGGTGGAGTTGTGGGTGTGTCTTTGTTCCCTGTTTCCCCACCCAGTATTTATTTGCTTTGTAATTGCTTGTTTGGCCTTTTTTTGTGTTTTTTTTCCCTTGGTTCTTTTTCTGCATGTAGGAGACGTTCTTCTGACCGAGTCGGACCCTCCAGTTGTCTCGTGCGAGCCTCTCAGATTCGTTCACGCTGTGTTTGTGCTGTTTTCTGTGCTGCGTACGCGTCGGTCGCGGGTTTTGGGTTGCTTCGGCTCGCAGTTTTGTATGCGTGTCGGTCGTGCGGCTTGGGCCCCGTGCGACTCGGTCGTGTTTTCCACGTGTTGCATCGTACTTGGCGGGTAGGAGTTTGCGGGTACGTTTCGTTCGGGATTCTTCCTGGTGCGTGTCGGTCGGTTTGTTTCACGTGGTTTTCCGGCCGGATGGTTGTTTTCCGCGAGGTTTGGTCGTTCGGCTTGTGTTCCGTACGTGTCGGTCGTATTTTGCACGCTTCTCATCGTACTTTGCAGGTTGGGCTGCACCGGTGCGTGTCGGTCGGTATTTATTCCGGCTCCGAGTCGGTTGGTACGTTTTCCGGCCCGAATCGGAATCGGCCCCTTAGTCTCAAGACGGCGGTAACATGCGATAGTTTCCCGATAACGCGTCAAATGTCCGCGATAAAATTACCGGGACGGCGATAAAAATCTAAAGCCGAACGTGAAAAAAGTAACGATGGGCCAACCGCGATAAAAAAATCAGCGATAAGCTGCGCCAGGCCTGCAATTCACACACGTCAGGTGGGTAAAATCACCATAAAAGCAGAAAAAAACCCACAAACAAAACCAAAACAGCTGCGAAGCACAATGGAGGTAGCCGGAGCAAGTACAGAGGACAACCAGAACCCCACAAGCCCCACGGAGGACCAGCCTGGGACCTCGGGGTCAGGGAAGGGCAAGGAGAATAAGAAGAGGAAGACGCGGTTCAGTCCGCAGGAAAACAGGATCCTGATAACGGAGGTGATAGAACACCATCAACAACTGTTCGTCACCTCCACTGTGTCATTGGCAACAAAAAATGGAATATGGCAGTCCATCGTGGACAAGGTGAATGCAGTCGGAGTGCTGAGGAGGACAATGGAAGAGCTCAAGAGGCGCTGGAATGATGTGAAGCGCAAAACCAAGCAGAAACTCGGCAACAACCAGAAGGCAGCAATGCAGACTGGAGGTGGGAGTCCAGCGCCACAGGAGGAGCTGGATGAGATGGAGGAAATGGTGTCCACAGTCATCAGTGTGGAGATGGTGGCAGGAGTTGGGGGACCGGACACTGCTCAACATGACCGGACACAACAGCAACAGGGTGAGTAACGACCAGGGACTGGGGGGACGGGGGGAGATGGGCACAATGTCACACATGCACAATTAAGTATAGCACAGTGCACACCCACAATGACTCTGGATCATGTCCCTGATCCCCTTGGCACACTGCAGCACACCTAGAAACAGCAAGTAGGCCCTCGTTGACTATGTGCCCAGAGGGGGCCCTTCCCACACATCACCAATCTCACAACCAACCCATGCACATGTGACAAACCCAGCAAAGCGGCGTGTCTGTGAGCCACACTGACAATGCAAGTGACACTGCATGACGAATAGCATGGCTGCAGTCAATATATCATGACATGTTGCACGCCACAACACTGAGGTGGCTGAGTGTGGACAACATCCGTAAAGGAGCAGGTCACACTCTGACACATCCATGTGCACAAACAACCCCTGACATCAACAACACATCTGCGGACAAACCATGCCCCAGAGTCCCAACTCCCACCAAGAGCCAGATTTTCCCAAGTATGCAACATCTCAGCACTGTATAAGCACAGAAGTCAAAGGCACACCGCCTGAAAGGGATAAGGGGCAGCAAAATCAGAGCTTTGACAACAATGTGGTGCAAACTGCAACACGTTCACAACAGAACAGAGGACACAACTGGTGCCGCTTGTGTGTAGAAACTGGTCAATCACATTTGACATAGCAGGGAAATGTGAGATGATAATGTACAAGTACAAACACACATCCGTGATGTTGTCGAAATGTCCACTGTCCCGCATCAAATAGGCAGCTACTCCCAAACAATCACAATGTACATTGTCATGCAGTCTGTATGTAAACTTGTACAATGCGTCAACATACATGTGAACACAATGTTAAACCGCATCTCCCCCTCACATTGCAGAGGGAGAATCAACACCTCCTGCAGAGCAGACCGAACATCTCTTCACTGATGACGAAGAGGACCTCCCCACCTTCGACACCGACGCCCTCCAAGAGCTCATGGACAGCTTCGGCACCTCACCTCCAGGAGCAGGGCAGCCCAGCTGTATCGAGGAGACCTCACCCCCTGCACAGACCACACAGCAGGAAGCACCCATCCCCCGGCTGTCTCCCAGGACCCCAACGAACAACACATGGCCTTCCAATGCCGTGTGTTAGGGTGCCCGGAGAAGATGGCTGATCAGGTGCGAGTGGGGTTCGACCTCATGGCAGCCAAACTAAATGCCATACGTGGGTGTCTAAGTCCCATCAGGGACCACTTACAGTCCCTAACGGACACCCACAGTCCGCTCCATGCTCTCCAACGATCCATGGCTGACATCGCTGGAGTCCTGACTCTGAGACAAGGACAACTGTCTAGTCAGAGTGGCTCCAGCGATGTCAGCCGGGAGTTGGGACACATGCAGAGGATCATGGAGAACAGGGAGCGGATGCAGGCGGAAAGAATGGCTGCCACGGCTGCACACCAGCGAGATGTAGCTGGGATCTTCCATGCCCTGCAGACCCTCATCATGGCATTGCTGCCACAAGACCTGGAGCCGATGAATGCTGCTGCTGCTTCTACATCCACATCTCCGCCCCCTGATGTGTCAGTGCCTCACAGTGCGGCAGACAATTCACCTCCGGCCCCTGATGTGTCACTGCCACACAGTGATGCAGACAAAACACCACCACCCACATGTGAGGCACATGAAACATCAGAGGATGAAGATGCGGATGATTCTGCCTTAGTGGTACGAAGGAAGCGGTAGCATTCATCTCCGCCATATGGCCTGTTTCTGATTGGTTCTGCCCTCTGCATCATCACCTTCCACTGTCCCCCGATACACTCAGCGACACTCACCTTGGACCTCGACATGGACTGCCATATTCTGTTTGGTTACCAATGACACAGCAATCAGACTGCAGACTGAACTCTTCCTCTTCCAATGAACTTGTCATTCCCTGAAGGACTCTGGCTGGCCCTCCACGGGGCAACAATGTAAAGTGGGGTTTGCATGGCCCTGTACTGCTCCAGCTTCAACACTTCACTGAATGTGAATAAAACATTCAAATTCACACAGATGTGTCATGTCTATGATCATTCAAGTATGAAAGTATGGATGAATGTAGGGTCAGTGATTCCCCCTTATGTCCATGTTGCTCATGTTGTGTGACTTGAGTCACAGGGTGCAACATTGCCGATTGCGGTCCGGGTGGCGCCGACACTACAACAGAGACACACGCATTAGTTACTTTCTTGTCCAGCCCAGAACTGAACCACGCACAGAGCCCTGGGCTCATTGTTCACACCCCTACGCTGGACTGGCATAAACCAGCCCAGCCCACACCGCTTACGCTTACAGGGGGGGGACGAACAAAGCTACATATCCCAGGTCTTCCCTTTAGTGATCTGCTGATCACTGGTCTAGTTGTCAGCATGCCACAGCCACTCCCTGAGGGCTGGTTTACACCCACACCACATCCATCCAGCACAAGCGTCACAGGACATGTGACCCTGCCAATAAAAGGGGCCTACCACATCACATTCCCCACTGCCAGAGGTGACATGATGGCGTCCGCACCACGAGACTCAATCATAAAGGGTCCATGACTTGTGGCGCACTGGGTTAGTGGCAACCCGATGCACTGCGGCTGGCACGGGCCTACCGCCACGGGACGATGACTTGCGCTGCACAGAGTTGGTGGCACCCGATGCACTGCGGCCGGCACGGGCCTACCGCCACGGGACGATGACTTGCGGTGCACAAAGTTGGTGGCACCCGATGCACTGTGGCCGGCACGGGCCTACCGCCACGGGACGGTGACTTGCGGCGCACTGAGGTAGGGGCACCTGAAGAGCTGAGCAGGTGTGCAGCCTGCGATGATGCGTAGACCTCGATACGCTATCCTGCCAATCAAGATTCAATTTGAATTGAGAGCCCTGCTGGACCGCAGTGTACGCCGAAGGCAGCAGCCAGCACACACATGACTCCGCAGTGCGGTGCCGCAGGGTGCGCTGGGGGCCTGTGGCGTGGAATCCAGCGATTGGCTGAGGAGGTTGCACCGGCACGTGGTGGGCCCTCTTGGAGAAATGCCGATGGTGGCAGGTGAGCATTGAGGCCTGGGTGCGCAGGGGTGGCCAGTCATCGGTGGGCGGCGGACCGGTCTGGGGACCAGGGCTGGGGTGCAGCAGGCGCACAGGATCGCGCAGGCACCACCAGTCACGGTGGCGGCCTCGTGGCTGGGTGGGGGCGCCGCCCTGGCAGACACGACCCTGCAGGGAATGACGAGATGTGCGCGGGTTGGCTTGGGACATAGCCACCTCGTCTCCAGTGTAAATCTGGCCGTTGAAGGTGGTCGGCCACGTGTGTGTAGGCCTATGGACAGGATATGGCGGACAAAGAGACACACGCAGAAGTTACTTTGGTGGCCATCCCGGAACTGACCCACGCCCAGAGCCCCGGGCTATTTATTCACGACATACGCTGGCCAAGGCCACTCCGCTCATGCTTACAGGGGGGGACGACAAAGCTACATGTCCAAGGTCTTCCACACTGCCTGGGAAGTTTGCGACGACATTCGTGAACAGGCCCCGGTGGTCCACTTTTGCCTGCACATTGATGGAATGCGTGTGGTTTCTGTTGCGGTTATTGTGTGCAGTGTCGGCAGGGGGCACAAGTAGTACATGTGTGCAGTCAATTGCCCCCAACACGTGCGGGAAGCCAGCTATGGCGTAGTTCCCTTGCTTGGTCTCCAGCTGTTCCTGCGCAGTGTGGGGGAAGTGAAGGTGCAGGGGTATCAAGCTGATACAAACCGTGATGCTTACAGGTATGATAAATCCTGCATAATTAGACCGTAACAGAAGTTCGTGTGGTCGTAACCTTCCTTTTCTTTCCTACGAAGGTTACGACCACACGAACTTCTGTTACGGTCTTTTTATGCAGGATTTATCATACCTGTTAGAATTCCGGTTTGTCCATGTGCAATACACTGTGCCAGATTATGTTTGTGACTATACTGACGCTTGACCATTGTCACCATTTATCCAACAGGTTTCTGAATACTGACTTTCGGAATATGGAATTGTATTGGGGAGTTCCCGCAGCATATATAGTTAATTGAATCCACACGTTGCCCTGATGAAGTTCCCTGCTGGGAATGGAACGCGTTGGCTGAGCTTTTCGTATTTTTGATTTATGTATTTGTAATAAAGAACTGTTTTTACACTAATGTTGACAACTGGACTTCATGACCTGGCGCACCCCCATTTCAGTAACTACAATCTTGGATCTGGAGCACAGAGGCGTCAAGCAAAACTGGCGTTGGGGTTTGTTGCGCAGGAACTCTACGAATTGGAACTAGCGTGTGGTGCGGATACAGGGGCCCGCCGTTGCTTTTGTGGACATGCATCCAAGACAGGTGTGAGGAACTTTGATAGGGCTGGCTGTGAGACTCCTCCGACTCTGGCAGTTGTTGGTTGGAAGGTACCAGAGGCCAACAGGTGCAGCACAGCCAGCAGCTTTGTCTGCGGAGGGATGTTGGTTCTCCGCTGTGTTGGTACCGTCAGCCTGTGGGCAATGTGGATCAGGATGCGGAGAATGGTTGTCCTTTTGAGCCTGTAGTGGGCAATGGCATCCTTTGGCATTGAGTGTCTGAGGCTGGTGCATTTTAGGAATGTCTGCTGTCTTCTGCTGCGCTGCCTAGGTGGTAGTTTGGGGAGGGGGTGGTCCGGGGGGGGGTCCTGGGGGTGGTGGGGGTGGGTGTTGTGGCCCTCTTGGGTCTCCAACCTGCATGATCATTGGCTCCATGGCATCTGTTGGTCTTCAGATGTGGCTCTGGGCTGGGCTCCCTTTCTACTGCAGGTTGTCGTCCTGCTTAGCACCAGTAATAGGCAGGTGTTAAATCCCTGCTGCTAACGGGCCTTATCGCCTGTTTTGGGATCGCTTCGCCGATCTGGCTGGTCGTTGAGAATATCGCGTGTTTTTGAACGGGAACACCTTCCCTGCATATCATTAGCGTTAGTTGTCGCTCTCATCCGTGGCGATGTTTTTTGCGGCAGCTATCGCAGGAAAACTGGCGATATCGGCAGTTTGTACCAGCTTGAGAATAGGGCGATAAATCTATCGCCACTTTTGCGGCGCTAAAGTGCCGATAAATCGGTGATAAGTCCTTGAGAATATGCCCCTCTATATTAATATGCTAAGCCCTTACTTATGCACTATCAGCCTAGATGTTCCTAGGATGGAAGGGGAACCCGTAGCCACACTGCTCTACCCAGATGACACAGTGTTGATGGCTTGTACTCCCAAAGCTTTGTGTTTGTTGGTTACCTCTTTTACCCAATTTATGGCCAACTTAGATTTATTTACAAATTTTTCGAAATTGTATATTATGGGTTGCGGCCCAGAACACATTTGACTTTCCACTCCAGCTGTCGGCAATAAACGCCTAAACAAACAAAGTTAATACCTTTTCGTATATTGGGATCACTTTTGATTCCTCTGGATCATAAGGACACCTAATATCATACTTCATAGGTTGAAGCTATCTAGAGCAGTTGGTTCTGTTCTCAGTCTCGTGCAGTTTCCCGGGGGGGGGGGGGTGGAGGGGTAGTAGGCTGCTTTCACTATTTCAGATTTATAAAACGCAGTGTGTACCTGTGGCAATGTACAGAGCTGAGATTTGGGGTATTACTAACTGTGCCGCTATCCAGACGGAGGAAAAATGCTTCTGCAGAAAGGTTCTGTCAGTCCACCCATCCGCCTCTCATTTTATATGCCAGGAGGAACTTGGCATGAGTTATGATGCAGAGGATTGTATCAGGGGTAGTCTTTTCCTTTTGTGGATATCTGTATGGCAGACCAAGGAAGCTGCATTGAATCAAGCCATCATAAAGACTTCCTAGCATGTGACAAGGGCCTTAGTATTTCCTGGCAAGCATATTTGAAAAAAAGCTTTCTTGAGATAGGACTTCCCCATATTTTTGACATGCCCTGTTGTAGCAAGAAAAATGTTTGTGAAGCATTGCTGCTAAACGATGCTCGAACACAAAGGTCTAGGACAGAATCCCAAAAAACCTTCAATTTCAACTTACTTGCACCTGATCCCTGCCGGTGTTCTGGGATACTATTTGTTTTGCGCTCAAGGTCGCTTGAAAAATCTTTACTGTTTCGCTTCAGGACTGGTATCATTATCTATCAACTCTGTTTTCCCTTGGGTTACCAAACAAATGTTAGTGCTTGTCCCTGTCCCTGTGATGGCATGTCCTCTCAATCAGTGATGCATTTCGTTTTCATTTGTAGATTTTATTTATAATATACTGAACAATTTTTAATTTCTCTTTTTAAGATGCATAATATACGGCAGTGAGGACCAGCCTTGCACTATCTCCAACAACTGGTGAAAGCAGAATGCTGTTTCTACGTAGACTCTTTTCTGAGACTAGCCATTCGATCACGAAGCATTATGCACTCTGAGTGATGTATATTAATCATTGATTTGGCCAGCCGCTACCCATGCAGGTAAGAGTGATGGGGCGAGGTGAGGATGGATTTCGACGGACGATGACGAGGGAAAATTAAATAAATAAATAATTTTCCTCGTCATCGTCCGTCGAAATCCCCCCCAACACGGCCCTACCGCTCTTACCTGCACGGGCCGCGGCTTTCAGTATTGTTATTATGATATTGTGTATCATGCTATCTTGTATGATTATTCTGAATACGGTTTTATTATGATGTATGTACTTTTATTGTTGCTTTTTGCATCTGATTAAAGAAATCTAAATCTGAAATACAAGAAAACTATAAAATTAATTATTAAGCATAACAACTTAAATATAATTAATTAATATCCAAATTATTTAAAAAATAATTATTACCATCCTCCAAATAAACAATTAACTAGTAAAATATTTATTTCCATATTATTAAAACTATCTATTAACTAACTAAAAAAAGATTTACATAATTGTAGGAAATTGGGTTCCTGGTTGACGGGGGTGAAGCCCTATTGAAGCAGCAACCACCCACAGGTTTTGTCAGGATGAAACACAAGCAAACCACAAATTAACTTGCGCTTAACCCTCTGGTAGCTTGGCACAAAAGCAGTGAGGCTTAACTTGGAGACAATGTATATAGTATTTTTGTAGCACTTCATACAGTAATAAAGTGAAAACACAACACAAGAAAAATCCCACACCAATTTAGAACAATATAGTAAAATGTAATAAAATATTTGACAACAAAATGACAAAAATCCAATCAGTAGGACCGTAGATATGCAGTCTTAAAGATTTAAGTGAAAATAGTGCCTAAAAGCACAAAGCTCCAACTTTGATTATCTGGTCACGCCAGACCCAGACAAAGTCACAAGTTCAGGGCGACCACAATGGAGTGCTGGCTGGGTATGGGGCTCAGGTTAGGCCCTCTGAACAAAGTACCTTAAATCCTGATTGGGGAGCTTTGCGAGATCCCACATCGAGGATGCGTCGTGCACCGGCAATTCCGAGCAGCTGCGGGCTGCGATGTGAGGTCCTGCATTGGAGATGCATTGTGCAGCGGCTGTTCTGATTAAGCCGTTGACGGGGCTTGCCATGCAAGGTCCTGCGTCGTCATGGAGGATGCCTTGGACGGAGGCTTGTGATGGGAAGTCCTGTGTTGGAGATGCATTGTGCTGTGGCAATTCGGAGGAGTTGTGGGCTGCATTGCGAGGTTCTGTGTCAGGGATGTGTCTCGCAGCAGCGGTTCCGATGTGGAACTGTGCATCGGTTTTGCCCAAAAGGCCTCAACTGGGCTGGCATAGCACCTTAAGGCCCACTTTCAAAGGTCTAGGACTGGAGTGGCACCACTTGGGAGGCATAACCCAGAGGAGACAGAGTCCAGGTGCTGGGTTCGAGGTGTTTGGAGCCTTTTCTATCCTAGTGGCTCTGATGCGGAGGCCAGCCAACTAGCCCTTGGAGTCACTCTGGTGGTCCTGGGTTTAAGATGCAGGTCCAGTTCTTTCCACTCAGGCATCAGGGCAACAGGGTAGCAGGGTAGTAGAGTAGAAAACATTCTTGCAGCAGAGCAGCACAGCAGTCATTCTCAGTTTTCCTCAGATCCAGTGGGGTTTACTGACATGTATGCTCTAATGGTCCACTATGTATTCTTGGTGCCAGCGTTGAGTAGAAGGAGTTTCTAGAGGGTTCCACCTTCATAGAGGATTGGAATTTCCTGCCTCCCTGCCCTGGCCCTGAGAGTACACAAGACTAGTATAAAACATTTGTGAGTGTGCTGAGGCAAAGGCTTTGAGGTGTGATATGCAAGTGTGGTAGGTGACAGCTCTGCCCCACTATCCAGTCAGTGATGGCCCATTTTGCCAACACCTATTCCCCCTTGCCTCACTCTCTGGGAGTCATACAGAGAGTTCAACTGCCAGCTACACCTGGTCATGTGACCTAGGATACAGGCTGTAGGCACAAATGGTTGGGACAAAACAAATGGTAACTTTCAAAAAGTGGCATTTTTAGAATTGTGACTGAAAATCCAAAGTTACCATTAATGAGGGGTTTAAACAGCAATTCATCAAGACAACAAACTCAAGATCTCTACCTGCTCCCATTTGAAAGTTCTCACTTATTAAACGTAATAAGGTGACCCAGTGTTATCCTATGGGAGAGGTAGGCCTTAGAGTAGTGAAGAACGAATTTAGAGGTTTTTCTATACCAGGACATGTACAATTTAAAAGTACATGTCCAACTTTTTAAGTACACTGCACCCTGCCCAAAATGCTATTCAGGGCCTAACCTAGGTTGACTTACCTGTATTAAAAAGGAAGGTTTAGGCCACGCAAAAGGTTTACTTTTCCAGGTCAAAATGGTAGTTTAAAACTGCACACAGAGGCTCCAATGGTGGGCCTGAGATATGATTAAAAAGGCTACTTAAGTGAGTGGCACAATAAGTGCTGCAGACCCACTAAAAGCATTTAATTTACAGACCCTGGGTACAGGTAGTACCCCTTTACTAGGGATTTATAAGTACATTAAATGTGCTAATTGGGTGTAAGCTTATATTACCATGTTTTAGGGAGTGAGCACAAGCGCATTAGCACCGGTTAGCAGAGTCCTAAGGGCAACAAAAACGAGATTAGCAAAAATGGAGAAGTAAGTAAGCAGTTTGAGGTAAGCCCACCCTAAGGCTGACAGGTATAACAATAATTAATTATCTTATTGTCAACATAAAGATTATAAAAACATAATAATTAAAAATTAAATATTTAATACACTTACCATCCTATTCCCATACAAGCCCAATGACACACCCCCAAAAATTAAAATTGACATAAAATTAAAAAACATAAAAAGTATTACCAAATCAAACCAAACTTCTAAAACTAAATAAAATAGCTAAAATTGTGTTTGTTCACAAATGGCCTCAAAGCATTGAGATTGAGATTGGTATGTAACCAAAATATCATGGCTTAAATACAATGGGCCATATGTATCAAAAAAGAGTTTTGCGATTCTCAAATTGCGGTTTTTAGCGAATCGCAATTAGAGAATCGCAAAATGCAATGCATGTAGGATTTGCTAATAAGGAATACCTTCCCATTCATTCCTATGGGCTAGGAGGCCCATAGGAATGAATGGGAAGACATTCTCAATTTGCGATTACCAATTAGAGAATAGCAAATTGAGAATGCAATTTCAGGGTTGCAAGGGTGCCAAAGGACACCCTGTTGCACCCTGAAATATGCATGTGTGCACATTTTGCGCACATACGTGCCCTAAGGGCATGTATGTGCGACATATGGCACTTTTAAAAATCAAAAAGTGCTTTTTAAAGAAAATCGCAAATTACCACCAACTTGAAGTTGGTGGTAATTTGCAATTCCTAAGGCCAAATAGCAAATTTCTGGTGCTTCCAGAATTGCATTTAAGGAATCGCAATTTGCAATTCCTTAATTGCATTCGCAAAATAGAGAATCGCAAATTTTGCAATTCTCTATTTTGCAATGGCCTTTTGGGATGATACATCCCAAAAGGCTTTTTCCAATTCGCAAACGGGCTGATTCTGAGAATCTGTCTGTTTGCAAACGGGAAAAAGGCTTGATACATATGGCCCAATATGACAAAATTGAAGTGTCCTAAAAAAAGTTTACAAAAATATTGCTCCATTGGTGTTAAGAGAATAACAAAACCCAGTTGATGGATATTTTTGTAAGCAATATTTAGGCTGCAATACTTAAGTCAGATGATATTGTTTTCATCGATATTCTAACATACAAATGTGTTATTAGAATTGGAACATGCTTCAGAAAGTCAGGGAGAAGTAGTGGGCCCATGTAACAGATGTGGAATTGTCTGGTTCATCTTTGATGTTATGGGAGCAGATTGGTTAACATGTAATGCTTACAGGGTAAGAATGCAAGCTTTAGCTAAAGTCAGCACAATATAGGCCTTGTCATCCATTTTACTGTGATGCTACAACACGTGACTCTAGCTTCTGTTCATTCTGTGTCATAATAAAGATTTGTAGGCTTTCACAAGCTATGAAATGATTTCCTGTGACTACCTAAGCAGAGTGTACTTTCTCAAGTACAGAGCAACTGTCCCAGCCTGATAAACATACTTTGTAACATTTCATGTACTGAAAGCAGATGCTGTGAACACTAGAACTCCATGTATTAGAATAGTGAGAAGACCTTCCAATGTATTTCATTACCAGTTATTGCTCTTTGCTTTATTTCTGTTGGTCATAAGCGCGTGAACCATGTACTAATGTAGTGAGTGCTTGATGGTTTTGTCTAAAGCCCTATAAAAAGGGAAAACTTTTATATGTAGGGAGAAGACCCTTCCCCACTGTCTGAAGACAAATCTATGCTAGACATTGAATAGAACTCTACTAAGTCAGCTGTACTTTTATTGTATCCAATGCTTATTGATTCAGCTTTGATGGTCCAGCTTAAACATTCCGGTATTTTAATTCATTTAAGTAAATCTCAAAATGAAGATCCTTGTCAGTTGTTCTTTAACAGAAATGCTTTATTCTTGCCTTCAGTACCTTTGCCACCTTACTGACTTAGAGCGGGATGCGTCCAGCAGGGAGCACCAAAGACCGCTAGGGACTACACCGCTCCCGGTCTGGTGTCAGTGCGCAAGAAGGAAATGTATGTATGGGTTTGCGCTCCGACAATGTCTCTTTTGAAGACGAAACATAAGCAAGGTCTTGAGCGGATGTGGACATTTCAAGGTAGTTCAAGTTGGACCTGTCAATATAAGAGTTAAAGTCCCTGATGACCATCACGGAGTCTTAATAGAGGGAGGGCACAGGTGTTGGTTATATCACAGTAACATTCATGGATCATCAGCACACTGCAGGTGAGCTGCAGCACTGTAGGATTTTAGCCATAGGTGTGCATTCACCAAATTGCTGTGAGTAATGAAAGTGATATCACACATCCTGTGAGCCCAGATAACATGAGAGCTGTGACTCCTATTCTCGATAATAGATCCTCATTGGGGACTAGGGGAAAACCAAGGAATGGAAATTATAGACAGGAAATAGGGCTCCTACAGACTTGTTTACTTTCTGTACCTGCCTCTGCCCTTTTGACCCTTGAGACCAGAGCTAGTAACAGCAATGCAAGGAGCGACAAAGGTTATGCTAGGGCTGGCAGCTGCTCCAGCTAGCAACCTCTAGATGCCAGTGACAACGTCATGTATTAAAGGGATGTGGTGAACAGCTGAGCATTTTACAGTACACAAAAAAAAAATGTTACTGCAAAGAATTCATGGGAGGCAGTTTTGAACCACCTACCCATCCATTTGCCTGGACATGCAGATGGACAGGTCAGACATGATGTTTGTGCCCTTCCCTGCAAGGGCTAATTTGTTTGTTCATTTCTTCGGGCCACGACATTCATATGATCAGTGCAGCAGGCATGAAGAAGTGGTCTGATTCTGAACCCGTTACTGGACCCTACATCAGTACACAACTGCCTTATACACTTAATTAATGTTGTTTTTACACCAGGGAAATATCCTTCACTGACATCCACAGGTCTTCATTTTCCTGCGGCTTGTTTGTTTGTTAGACTCGCACCTTATTGCCTCTGTAGTCTGCTGGCTTGATGTATCGCCTCTGAGAAGAGTCTGTTGTGCTCCGTTTGCCGAGGCTTCTTAAATTGAGTTAGATCTCTGCCGTTGATTGTAATTCAGTCCAGCATACAAGGAGCCACATTCCACATAATATAACGCATCAAAGTGAGAGGAAGCTAGCTACGCCATTACCCAGCGAACAGAGAAAAGCACAGGAAAGGACCATCAAGTATATTTGCAAAATTAGAGCACATTTGAACAATTGCATGGCTTGAATGATGTTTTCACAGGGGTAGCAAATAAAAACATAGGGGCCTATTCTCAAGGACTTATCGCCGATTTATCGCCCAACTCTCAAGCTGGTGCAAACTGCCTATATCGCCAGTTTTCCAGCGATAGCTTCCGCAAAAAACATCGCCATGGATGAGAGCGACAACTAACACTAATGATATGCAGAGTAGACGTTCCCGTGCAAAAACACACGAAAACACCACTTCGCCATATTCTCAACGACCAGCCAGATCTGCGATGAGATCCAAAAACAGGCGATAAGGCGCGTTAGCAGCAGGGATTTAACACCTGCCTTTTACTGGTGTAAGGCAGGACGACAACCTGCAGCATGAAAAGCCCAGCCCAGAGCCACATCTGAAGACCAACACATCTCATGGAGCTACTGACCATGCAGCTCGGAGACCCAAGAGGTCCACAACACCCACCGCCACCACCCCCAGGCCCCCCCCCGGACTACCACCGAGGCAGCGCAGAACAAGACATCTGACCTTCCGAAAACGGCATGGCCCCTCAGCCACACAATTGCAGAATGTGGGGAGAGGTGGGAACCAAGTATGTGTGAAGGAGGCAAGTCACCCATGAATAAGAATGTACACAATGCCAATTGTGGCGGTGATGTGCTGGACAGACTTCAGTATGCAGAGCACAGACATGTCCATGTGGACATATACTGCTGGTGTTTGTAGTGTTGTGAACAGTGGACGCAACCAAGTTACCTCAGGCAGTGGGGAAGACCTCGGTCATGTAGCTGTGTCGTCCCCCTCTGTAAGCGTAAGCGGAGTGGGCTTGTCCGGCATACGCCAGTCCAGCGTAGGAGTGTGAATAGATAGGCCGGGGCTCTGGGCGTGGTTCACTTCCCGGATGGCCAACGCGTCTGCCAGGGTGGCGCCCCTCACCCTGCCACGAGTCCGCCGCCGTGACCGCCAGCCTCCTCAGCCGATCGCTGGCTTCCGTGACACAGGCCCCCAGCGCACCCAGCGGCACAGCACTGCGGAGTTATGTGTGTGCTGACTACTGCCTTCGGCCTACACTGCGGTAAGCAGGTCCCCCAATTCAAATCGAGTCTTGATTTATTTATGGCGCAGTCCAGTAGGCAACAGACATTGCTTCCAGTGCGGCCCGCCCGGACGACGCATCATCGCAGGCTGCGCACCCGCTTAGCGCTTCAGGTGCCACTAACTCTGTGCAGCTCAAGTCATTGCCACGTGGCTGTGGGCCCTTGCTGACCGCTGCCTCCGGCCTACACTGCGGTCAGCAGGGCTCACACATATCAAATCCAATTCTGACCTGCAAGGACACACCATCATCGCTGGCTGCACACCCGCTGAGCGCTTCAGGTGCCACTAACTCAGTGCACCACAAGTCATCGCCACGTGGCTGTGGGCCCTTGCTGACTACTGCCTTCGGCCTACACTGCGGTCAGCAGGTCCCCCAATTCAAATTTAGTCTTGATTTATTTATGGCGCAGTCCAGTAGGCAACAGACATTGCTTCCAGTGCGGCCCGCCCGGACGACGCATCATCGCAGGCTGGGAACCCGCTGAGCGCTTCAGGTGCCACTAACTCAGTGCACCACAAGTCATGTACCCTTTATGTTTGAATCTTGTGTGTGTGATTCCAGATCTGGTGACCCTACCTCAGTACACTGCAAGCCATGGACCCTTTATGACTGAGTCTTCTGTGTGTGATGTCAGACCTGGTGCCCCTACCTCAGTGCACCACAAGTCATGGACCCTTCATGATTGAGTCTTGTGTGTGTGATCCGATGATCACTGTTCTAGTTGTTGCCAGCACCAACCACTCCCTGAGGGCTGGCTTACACTCACCCCACACCCATCCAGCACAGGCGTCACTGGACATGTGACCCTGGTAAAAAAAAAGGGCCAGGCGCATGTGCCTGTAGTCAGTTCCACTATCTGTCTAAGTGTGTCCGTGTGGTCATTATGTATGCATGATGGGCCCGGGCCCTACCACATTACATTGTGCTGTGGACAGCGGACACAACCATGTCACCTCAGGCAGTGGGTAAGACCTTGGACACGTAGCTTTGTCATCCCCCCCTGTAAGCATAAGCGGAGTGGTCTGCGCTGGCGTACGCCAGTCCAGCATAGGGGTGTGAAGAATTTGCCTGGGGCTCTGGGCGTGGTTTAGTGCTGGCCTGAACAAGGAAGTAACTAATGCGTGTGTCTCTGTTGTAGTGGCGGTGCCACCCGGCCCGCAATCGACAATGTTGCAATGTAGCATGCACCCGGAGGGTGGGCTCGCACGAACGGAGAAATGAAGGAGCGCAAGACCGCTCGGGGTCTTGGCTCATACATGCCACGTGTTGTGTGTATCTGTTTTGCCGCAGCATGAGCCAAATGCCTAGCCTTAATCGCAGCGCGAGTTCAGCCAGGCATGTACTCTACATCTGTGTCCGCCCTATCCTTACCATAGGCCTACACTCACGTGGCCGCCCACCTTCAACGGCCAACATCACAGTGTCATTGTTAGGCTTGTGGACATGCGCAGACAGGCATGACAATGGTGTGCCGTAGGAGTGCAAGTGATGCAACCGCACAGCGCACACAAGTAAATAGGCTCGGGGGAGGGAGGAGCAGCTGTGAGGCAACGCAACACACAGTGATGCCGCTCATTTGCCACATGCAAGACATGTCAAACATGAATCCCACCCCACCCCCAACAAGCCACATCACATTTCCTGAATGCAAGCAGATGACAAACTAACATTAGGGATGAAAGCTCCTTTGTCTGAACTATCAGGCGGAAGCACATCTGCACCTCCGACCTCGGAATTGCATGTGCCCAGCACCCCCGGACAGATACTATAGCAGCTGATGATGACTCCCACACTACGCAGAGCCTGACGAAAGACCAACGTATACACACCCCACACACAGAAGTCCTTGCTCGAAGTTATTTTGCATGGAATGGCCTTCACACTTACTCTCACACCATCCCAGGTGTACAACCGTTGCACACTGAAACAACTCGTTGATCCGAGCTGTGGCATTTCATCCACAGAACTGGCGCAGGTCAGAACAGTGCCGCTTCAACCAGAGCCACTAACGCAATGGCAGAACATCCCGGACACATGCACAACCCCTGTCACGTGGAACTGTACCGTGCACGTATGCTGCATTTACTGGGGGCACTGCCATTGGCAGTGCTGCGGATCAGTTACCGGCTAAGCTTCCGCCTTGCCAACGGCACCTGCGTTCAGCCTGTGTTGCATTGTCGATCGTGCATATTCGAGTGGTCCATTGATGTCTGCCTATCCAACAGGACGGTAGCGGAACTGGATTTTGACATGTGTGTGCGCCCCCTGTTGGCCCACGACCAGGAGTGTCACCGTGATACCCGTTTATGGGATGCCTTGATAATTGGCACATGTGCTGGCAGCTGGACCTGGGAGATTGCACAACTCCTCGTGTGCAGTGACCACATTGAACCGCTCCCCTATTGGGCTGTAGTGCTAATTGGTGTAAGGGGGTGGACGCAGCACATCTGTCCGGACCTGCTAATGGATTGCCTTGCCGTCCTGTTTGATGAAGTCGACAACGACCTCATGTTGGAAATGATAGCCTACGAAGCTGCAATCGCTTTCATGGACGAGTAACTACGTACCTGCAGCCACAACAGAATGGAACCCATTGCACATGTCCCAACACCTTGTTGCATCTTGGAGATCTGGTCACATATCCCACGACAACAGTGGACATGGCTGCATTCACCTGGACTCCGAATACATGAGCGGACAACAACTCAGGTTAACACACACCTGTGAAAGGTGAGGCACTCCCCCGGAGTGGACAGCGGCGCTTGGCAACATTCCTCATTCTGACATACTGCAGCATTGGTCTGCATGTTGTGGCACTTATCTTTCCCGTACTGACACGCATATGCTAATAATGTCTACGCACCTTAACTTGTATTCAACTGTGATGAGTGTTGATTTGAATGACAATGTGTGTTTCACTGCCTATCTGGGTCACGGCCATACATGCGCATTGATAGCATTACCCAGGGACTACCTTTTTGTGGAATCACTGTCCCTACATTCATCCATACTTTCATACTTGATTGATCATAGCCATGACACATCTGTGTGAATTAGAATGTTATACTCGCATTCAGTGGAGTGTTGAAGCTGGAGCAGTACAGGGCCATGCAAACCCCACTTTACATTGGTGCCCCGTGGAGGGCCAACCAGAGTCCTTTAGGGATTGACAAGTTCATCGGAAGAGGAAGACTTCAGTCCGCAGTGTGATTGCTGTGTCATTGGTATCCAAACAAAATATGGCAGTCCATGTCGAGGTCCAAGGTGAGTGTCACTGAGTGTATCGGGGGACAGTGGAAGGTGTTATTCCAGGGCATGGTGCAGAGGGCACAACCCAGCTGAAACAGGCCATATGGCGGAGATGAATGCTACCACTTCATTCTTACCACAAAGCCAGATTCATCATCATCTTCGTCCTCTGATGTGTCAGGTGCCTCACATGTGGGTGGTTGTGTTTACTCTGCATCACTGTGTGGCACTGACACATCAGGGGACGGAGGTGGAATGTCTGCCGCACTGTGTGGCACTGACACTTCAGGGGGCGGAGATGTGGATGGAGTAGTAGCAGCAGCATTCATCCGCGCCAGGCCTTGTGGCGGCAATGCCATGACGAGGATCTGCAGGGCATGGAAGATCACAGCTACATCTCGCTGGTGTGCAGCCGTGGCAAACATTCTTTCTCGCCTGCATCCGCTCCAAGCTCTCCATCATTCTCCTTATGTGTCCCAACTCCCGGCTGACATCGCTGGAGCCACTCTGACTAGACAGTTGTTCTTGGCTCAGAGTCATGACTCCAGCGATGTCAGCCATGGATTGTTGGAGAGCATGGAGCGGACAGTGGGTGTCCGTTAGGGACTGTAAGTCGTCCCTGATGGGACTTAGACACCAACGAATGGCATCTAGTTTGGCTGCCAGGAGGTCGAACCCCACCCGCAACTGATCAGCCATCTTCTCCTGGCACCCTAACACACGGCGTTGGAATGCCATGTGTTGGTCGTGGGGGTCCTGGGAGACAGCCGTGGTGGTGGGTGCTTCCTGCTGTGTGGTCTGTGCAGGGGGTGGGGTCTCCTCGATGCAGCTGAGCTGCCCTGCTCCTGGAGGTGGGGTGCCGAAGCTGTCCATGAGCTGTTGGAGGGCGTCGGTGTCGATGTTGGGGAGGTCCTCTTCATCATCAGTGCTGAGTTGTTGGGTCTGCTCTGCAGGAGGTGTTGATTCTCCCTCTGCAATGTGAAGGGGAGATGCAGATTGACATTGTGTTCACATGTATGTTCACGCATTGTACAAGTTTACTAACAGACTGCATGACAATGTACATTGTGACTGTTTGTGAGGAGATGCCTATTTGATGCGGGACAGTTGACATTTCTACACCATCAGGGATGTGAGGTTGTACTTGTACATTATCATCTCACAGTTTCCTGCTATGCCAAATGCGAATGGCCATTTTCTCCACACAAGCGGCAGCAGTTGTGTCCTCTGTTCTGTTGTGAAAGTGTTGCAGTTTGTACCACGTTGTTGTCAATGTTGAGGTGCTCTGATTCTTATGTGTGTGTGCTGCATTGTGGGTGTGTTGCCCCTTCAGATCTGATTTGGCTGGCCCTTATCCCTTTCAGGCGGTGTGCCTTTCACTTCTGTGCTTATACAGTGCTGAGATGTTGCAGACTTGGGTAAATTGGGCTCTTGGTCGGAGTTGTGACTCTTGGGCATGGTTTGTCCGCAGATGTGCTATACTTAATTGTGCATGTGTGCCATTGTGCCCATCTCCCCCCGTCCCCCCAGTCCCTGGTCGTTACTCACCCTGTAGCTGTTGGCTCAGGTCATGTTGTGCATTGTCCGGTCCCCCAACTCTTGCCACCGTCTCCCCAATGATGACTTGGGTCACCATTTCCTCCATCTCATCCAGCTCCTGGTGTGTCGCTGGACTCCCACCTTTAGTCTGCATTGCTGCTTTCAGGTTGGCTGCGAGTTTCAGCTTGGTTGTGCGCTTCACATCAGTCCAGCGCTTCTTGCAGTCGTCCACTTCCCTTCTCTTCACTCCGACTGCATTCACCTTGGCCAAGATGGACTGCCACATTGTATTTTTAGTTGCCAATGACACAGTGGAGGTGATGAACAGTTGGTGGTGGTGTTCTGTCACCTCCGTAATGAGGATCTGGTTTTCCTGCATACTGAAACGCGGGTTCCTCTTCTTCTTCTCCTTGCCCTTCCCTGACCCCGAGGTCCCAGGCTGGTCCTCCGTGGGGCTTGTGGGGTTCTGGTTGTCCTCTGTACTTGCTCCGGCTACCTCCATGGTGCTTCGCAGTTGTTTGTGTTTTGTTTGTGTTTTTTGTTGCAGCTTTTATGGTGGTTTTTCCTGCCTGACTTGTGGGACTTGCAGGCCTGTCGCTGCTTGTTGCTGAATTTTTTATCGCAGTTGGGCCCATCGCAACTTTTTTCACGTTAGGGGTTAGATTTTTATCGCCGTCCCGGTACTTTTATCGCAGACATTTGACGTGTTATCGGGAAACTATCGCATGTTACCGCCTGTTGAGAATACGACGTTAACACAGAGTTATTTTCCCGCAATAGACGGCGATATGAAAAATTGCGTTAGCCTATTTTGGCGATGATTATCACACGTTCTTGAGTATATCCCCCATAGACTTCAAAACCATATTTTGCAGGAAAATATGCTCTAAAATATCAGCCATGTCTAAAAAAAAAAAGTAAATGCAAACAAATCCGACCTACATCGAATATTTCTCTGGCGCAAATGCCCCAGAACCGTAAATGAACCCTGTCCTAGTATGCATGGGAAGTGTTTATTAAATTCAGGAATTAAATTCAGGTCAACATTTTTGCAAGGGGGTGTTTAATGTAAAGTTGAGATTTTGACCGTCTATTTATTGGAGTCTGGGGGGTATATTTACTAAGATTTAGTGCAAATCGACGCAAAATCTTTTTTTACTTATTTACTTTCTTGCGCAAAACTTGTTTTGCGCTGGAAAATCATATGAACGTAGCGCAATAGTGCTGCTTTATATTTCTTAGAGCCAAGGGGCCATTCCATGGGTGATGCATGGGCGTTCCCATGCAACCACCCAAGGTTTCTGATGCAAAACCTATTTACTAAAAAAGTAGACAGGGTTTCACGTCAACAGATAGCGCCCACTTCAACTAGACACTATCACAGAGAAATGCTTTTATTTCTCCTTTCTTTTCCGACTTTGCATGTGTGCTGCACTGAACAGCACACATACAAGGTGGGAAAAGTTTTAAAGTTAGTCTAAGCACAGTATTTTGTTCGGAAAGAGTATCCTTGCAGTACAAAACCTATGCTAGACTCACGCACAGCAGCATATTTCCGCACCAGCGCTAGGGAGAGGGGAGGAGAATGGCATATTTCTGTCAGTGTGTTGCTCTCCTGCTTTCTCCTTCTCACGCAGCGCAGCATTTGTGGCTGCTGCACTGCGCTGTGTGAAAATTTAGTAAATCTGGACCTAGGCAAAATATGCCTTTGCCATTTATATTTTCCAGTGGAAAGGTAGGAGTTTGTAGGGCCGACAGTTATTGGCAAGTTATCAGTTTACAGGGTGGTACTGATGGCAAAGAGAGGCAAAAAATATGGATATGGTGTTCGAGAGAGGGGAGGGAGCCTTCGTGGCCTGAACCAATAATAATAATAGTAATAATCATTATCATATTGAATTTTTATACAGCAGATCTAAAAGAATGCCACGAGAGGAGCTAGAAAACAAAGGAGCTGGCCTGAGACAGCTATTGAGGAAGGGATGAGGCAGTGACCACCCTAATGGAGGGGCTACCAATGTTGAGTCAGCGTGGAATCTGATGAAAATGATAGCAGTGATATTGCTGTGTATAAAGACTAACCTAGAAACTGAGTAAGGCCTACACGAGCAGAGAATGTTCTATAAGAAGTCATTAACTGATGAGCCCCTAGACTAGTTAAAGTAGGAGCTGATCCTTTCACTTGCCCATAGAGAGAATAGTCTAATAAAGTCACCAAGACCAGTGGCGGCTCCTCCATAGGGGCGTGGGGGCATCGCCCCACTGCTTTTTTGCAGTGCGAGAAGCAGAAACATTAAATGGTAAAACTACCATTTTATGTTTCTGCTTCTCGCACTGCGGGAAAGCAGAAGTGCCTCGAGTGCCTGGTTGGGGGCGGGCGGGTGGGCGGTCCTGCTCGATGGCAGGGGGGGAGTGGCTTACCTACTGTTGTGGGTACTGACTGTTTGGTTGGCCCTCTGGGGCCGACCAACCCAGTCATGCGCACTCTCCCTTTTTCTCTATGTAGGCTGCTGCATGCAGCCTACATAGAGAAAATGGCCCGGCTGGGGCGCTCTCCCGCTGCGCCTCACCAATCACAACGCTGCCTTTGCAGCGTTGTGATAGGCTTGGGTAGGGGAGGGAAGCTGCCTGCTGGCTGCTTCCTGTTCTTGCAGCAGGAACACGCGGGAGTGGGACCCGGCTGCACCATTACACCGTGACCGGCCAAGAGCGAAGGCGGCTCCGGTAACCTGCGGTAAGGTACATTTTATTTTTATTATTCCCCCTGGCGCCTCCTCCCCCCCTCCCTCCCTCCCGCAAGCATGCCGGCCGCGGCTGGCGCCTGCAGTCCCAGGCTGACACAGTGGGTGGGCTCTATCAAGCACAGGCGGCTGGTGGAAGGGAAGGGGGCTCCACGACCAGAGACTCTTACCTCGAAAGGACATGTCGCCCGGGCAGGTTAGCGACCTTCTTCAGACTAACGCTCAGTGCCATGGTGCCAAGGATACCAGGACCGTCGTGCGACTGCGCCTCTGTGCCGTACTCCTGTAGCCCCTGCCGGCGGGCAGCGATGTAGTTGCTTCTCCGTACTTCCTATGGGTGGGAAAGTACTGCGGTTTACGTGCTGCACTGCACTTTACATGTACTGCATCCTACGTGCTTGCTCGAGCCATGCCTGCTAGCTCTCTCGTGCACCAGGCTGGGGACTCCTCAGTGCCTGACGTCCCCAGCCATGCCCGTCTCCTTCCCAGTCTGCCGGCCGCACCTGCCCAGCCGGTTCTGTGCTCCACCCTCCCAGGTACAGGCCTGGGGCTGTCAGCGACGGGCCCTGCCTCCAGGAAGGATATTTCTTTCCCTCTCTTGCACTGCCCTCTGAAGGGAATCCCTCTCTCCTTACACTACCCCTGAAGAGATTGGTCTGTCTCCTTACACTGCACTCAGCGGGGTGGGTTGGTCTCCAGGAGGCACAGGCAAGAGGGCCAAGTTGCGTATGTCACGTACGGCCCGTTTAGTTTAGTTCTGGATATTTAACCAGCGGGACACTACATTCCGGAAGTTAAAGTTTTGCTTTTTCCAATTATAAGTATTCGTTTACAACTCACAGCACACAAGGTGGAAAGTGGCCTTGGCTGTGAATCCTGGACTAGCTGAAGAGGTCTCGTGACATGGGGCCCTATGGATTGTCCACTCTCTCTGCAGAAGAGTTGGCCTCTCTGACACCCTCGCCTTACATTGCAGCCCCTGTGCGGGAGTCAGCTGACGAATCATGCGTGCCACCGTCAGTCCTGGGCATAGCTATTCATGGTGCAGAAGGCAGAGGTGCAACTAGAGCCAAATTTCGAGGTGGGGGGCTAATTCTTCCAGCAATAGGCCCAGTGGAGATGCAGGGGCTCTAAGAAGGGGTGAAAACACAACAAAGCCTCATTAACAAGTAAATGGTCTTTTAAAGACCTGTGAAGTACTCGGGTGCGGCTGGCAGCTCAAAAACTGTCTGTGTGTGTGCCTGGGAATCACTCAGCCCGGGCTGACACACACGACGGGGGGGGGCTGAAGCCATTTGAGCCCAATGGGCGTTGTGCGCCTGGCAAAAGGTACAGTGGCACCGAGGCCCAGGAGTGCGACAGGCCCATTGATACCAGCCTTTTCAAAGCCATCCTGTGGTAAGGGGTGTGTTAGACCTGGCACCATTGGCGTGGGTCTCCCTTCCATTTTTTGCTGTTGCCTCTTATGTTTTTGCTGGTTTTAGATGCTTTTGGGCACTGTGCCACTGCTGTTCAGTGCCACAGTGCAAGTGCTCCCTATGGTAAATTGATGTATGGATTAGTGACTCCATGATTGGCTTGTTTGGCTTACTGTCAGACCCTAGTACAGTGCACTGCTTGTGCCCAGGGCTTGTAAATCAAATGCTGCTGGTGGGCTTGCAGCACTGGTTGTGCCACCCACCGGAGCAGCTTGTAAAGTGTGTCTCAGGCCGGCCATTGCAGAGCCTGTGGGCAGTCTGGTACTGCCATGTTGACTGGGCAAGTGTACCCACTTGCCAGTCCCTAAACCTTCCCTTTTATACATATTAGTCACCCCTAAGGTAGGCCCAAGGGCAGGGTGCATTGTAGGTAAAATGTAGGATATGTCCTGGTGTGTGTGGCATGTCCTAATAGTGAATTACAGCCATTTTCGTTTTTCACTACTGCAAGGCTACCTGTTCCCCATAGGCCAGAATGGGCAGTTAGATTATTACATCTTATAATCCTAACTGACTCAGGGAACCAGGTAGAAATACGAGTTTAGTACGCCTGAACTCAGAATGATAAAATACATCTTTTAGTGAAGTTGGTTTTAACATTCTGTGTTTGAAAATACCACTTTTAGAAAGTAGGTATTTTCTTGCCTAACTATCCAAGCCTGCCTCTGCTAGGTTGTGTATTCCTTGTCTGGAGTTTGAGTGACAGGGGCTGGGGGCTTCCAGGAGACAGGGTGAGTCAGCACAGGGCTGAATAGAGAGATCTGCATGCAGATAGGAGGGAGGAGTTGCACCTGGGACCTGAATAGGGCTGTGCCTTTCCTCCACAATGCTTGCTCCACCTCCTGTGGTGTGTCTGATGTCCCTGGCCTACACTGTGAAAGGAAAGAAGGAGTCTTGTCAACAAAGTGCTCCAGGACTGACCAGAACTGGTTTTGGACTAGGCAAAGGCCTCTCTGCCTTCAGAGAACAAAGAGAAAAGTAGTATAAATATTGGGACCCAGACCCAAGAACTTTAGATCACTTCTGGGAATCAAGACGAACCTTTGCTGAGGAGAAGAACCAGGAAGCTGAAGGAGGAGACTACCCCTGTGCTGTGTGTTTGGGGGTTGGCCTGCAGTGGTTGCTTCATTGCCAAAGAAAGGAGAAAAGGACTGAGTGTGCTTTCTATCAACTTGAAGAAGAATCTCCAAGGGCTTGAACTAGAGCTTGCCTCCTGCCTGAAGTCTCAGGGATACAAGACTTCACCAACCAGCTCCCCCTGAATTCCCTTGCAGGAATTGAAGTGCCTGCTGCTGTGCTGGGCCTTCTGAGAGACTGTGTGTCGCTGGGAGCTGGAAGCGCGACGCAACAACGAGAAGCGTGTCGCCGCTGTCATCGCATCGCCGAGGAAGCGAGACGCCGCTGCCGCTATCATCATCGCATCGCCGAAGCGCGGCGCATCGCCGGAGAAGCGGGACGCTGCCACAGAGGACATCGTCGCATCACCGGAGAAGCGCGTCGCAGGGCCTGTCGCGGCTCCAAAGATCATCAAGTCGCCGCACGGCCGTCGGGCGTGCACGCATCGCACCAACGTTGTCGCATCGCAGCCAAGACGCCATTTTTATCGCATCGCACCGGAGAAGAGTATCGCATCGAGGTGCCATCTGTCGCATCGCACCGGAGAGCAGTAAGAAACCGACGCATCAACTCCCCACACAGTAAGGAAGCGAGCATCAACTCCCCTGCGCAGCAGTGAGGAACCGACGCATCCACTCCCTGAGTGTAAGGAACCGACGTATCACCTTCCCTGCGACCCTTTTGTTTTCTTTGCGTTACGCATTCAAGGTACATTGAGAGTAAAGTGTTGCATCTACAACTTGAGAGAACTGAACTATTTTATAACCTTTTCAAGTCTATTTTTGAGTACAGTATTGTGGATTTTTGTCGTTTGGTCTTGTGTTAAGTCTATATAAAAATACTTATTTTTATAAATACAACCTGTGTGGTGTCCATCTGTAGTGTTGTCACTGTATTACTGTATGTGTTCACAAATGCTTTACACACTGCCTCTGAGATAAGCCTGCCTGCTCGTGCCAAGCTATCAAGGGGGTGAGCAGGGGTTATTTTAGGAGTGTAGCCCCTCACCCTGACTAGACGCAAGGGTCCCTATTTGTCACAGGTACCTACCTATGCCAACTAGAGACCCCCAAATCTAACAGGGTGTCACTTCCCTTGTGTGCGCCAAGGCCCACGGCACCCTGGCCACACCACTGCCTTCGGTCAGTCTTGACATTCTCGGCCTTACAAGTTTGCTTTTTCAATTATAAATATTAGTTTAATATTTACAATAGTTAAATATGCAGCATCACGAAAAGTGCGGTTAGCTTTACATTCAGGGCTGAACGAGGATGTCGCACATACCTTGAGGTCACTGGTAGCTTTCACTGCCCCCTCTTACCCTTCCGGCCTCTCTATACACCACCCTGCGATGGACGGGCCATTATCTTTGCATTGCCCCCAAGATCTGTGGGGCCCTCTTTAAAGAATTTCTCCCCAGGGGCATAACACAGGCACTGTGGCACAGGCACAGGGGGCTCCCACCCTTCAGGGACCCCTTCGACCTACGACCATATAAATATCTGTGAGATATAGGGGACTAAGGGGCCCCTCATGACATTCTGCAGGGGCGCCCGATCCTTTTGCATTATGACATTGTGCCTTCTCCAAGGGAGTAGCCAAAAACATGAAGTAACCGCACTTTGAATAATATCCCTAATGGCACTGTGCCAGTGAGTGACGTGAGCGAACTGTGCACTCTTTTGGTTGCTTCCCCGAGGAAATCTTGAAAACAGTGCCCTTTACACCTACTTTATCTGTGAATTTTAGGCATAAAAAAATGGGGACAGCCCGACTGACCCCTCTGAAACCCAGTCATGGATACATATAATAATAATAATAATGGTAAACGAGTTACTTGGTCTGGGAAAGCTAAAATCGTCAGAGGTACTCAGCAATGCATTGTATCTCGAAGTCTGTTATGAAGCTCTGTGGTTATACTGAATAAGCAGCTACCTATGTTATATGACATCTGTTTATTAATGTAATAACTGCACTTTCACAATTGCTTTATTAACCTTCCTGGTTTCTCAAATTTGCTTGAAAATGCACCATCTGTCCACTCTTTTTTCAAAATTTTCTCGGGGGGAGAACCCCCCCCCGAAACCCCCGTAGGTTGTTCCGGATCGCTCACTACGCTCGCTCGCTGCGGTGCAGTATGACAATAATTTTACGCCTCACCAATTTCAAATGTCACCAGCCGCCACTGACCAAGACAGACATTAGATTTGAGGGATGGTGTATGAAGGATAACTGGTATCAATAGTTGACTAGTAATAGGTGGTTTTACTGGGAGCATATACATGAGATCAATAGGGCTGAATGTATGAGAGAGAGTTAGAGAGACATTAAACTTTAATGATTAAAGGTGATTCACATTCTGTCGAAAAAAAGAGTGCACCACATTGAGTTATACATAGTCAGATAGTATTAACAGTACAGGAATACCTTGGGCCTCATTTGTGGGGTTTTGGTATAGTCACCTTGTGGTGCTGCCCTGTGTCAATGTGAAAAGGCAGTAATGCACCCTATTCATCCAATAGGGTGCATTCCTGTCCTTTCCCCTTGCGCCGTTTTAGCAGCACAGCGCCAATACAGGCACCCTTGCACCATGGTGCAAGGGTGCCTGTGTTGTCGGCAGGTTTGTTTTTGTGCACGAAGGGTCACCTTCCTGCACAAAAACAATCCTGGGAGGCTATTTCCTCTATGTGTGCTGCAGAATGTAGCACACATAGATAGAGGAAAAAAGGAGGAGAGATAAAGTTATTTCTCCTCATTGCGCCTCCCCTGGGGAGGCGTAAGGTTTTGGTGCATCCCCAGGTGTACATGGTTTTGTAAATCTGGGGAAGAGTAAAAATCCATTAGTGTTGCATGCGAACACCCACTGCAACGCCCATGGGACACCTCCCTAGCGCAGAGTAAGGCAACACAGCGATTAAGCGACCTTATCTTACTCTATATATATGAGGCCATTCAATCTCACCCGCAATAAAACACCGGCATTAGACGGTCTACCCCTTGAATATTACCACACCTTCTTGCTCACCCTGGCTCCTCACCTCACAGAAATGTATGAGGCTGCTTTAAACACTGGCGAACTTCCGCACTCTCTTCGGAAATCCCTCCTGGTCTGCCTCCCCAGGCCGGATAGAGACCCCAAGCAACTGACATCTTATAAGCCCATCGCCGTCCTTGGGGCAGACTATAAAATCTTGGGCAAGATTTGAGCCGACAGATTCGCCCAAATCCTCCCAGAGCTCATACATACTGATCAAAATGGCTTTGCACCAGGCTGCAGCACCTCCCAGAATATCTGTTGCCTCTTCCATGTACAGGACCAAGTTAAAGGATGGTTCCTGTGAGTGGCCTGTTTCATTTTAGATGTGGAAAAGGCAATTGATACCCTAACCTGGCACTATCTCTTCACAGTCCTCACTGCATGGAAATTGGGCCCAAGCATCTGGCCTAGACTATTGTACTCCTAACCCACTTCCCAGATCCGTCTGGGACGCCTCATCTCGGCCCCCTTCCCGGTCAGCTGCAGGACGAGACAGGGATGCTCGCTCTCCTCATTGCTCTTCGTATTTGCAATGGAGCCGCTTGCCACAGGACTACGCAGAGTGGGCCAAGTATGGGGCATCCCACTCACAGATAGGACACATGCTGTGTCCCTCTACGCAGATTATCTTCTCCTATACCTGCAAGATGTAACAACCAACCTATCGTCCCTCCGGGACACCGTGGCTGTTTATGCCACAATCGCTAGATTCTGTGGCAATTCCCAAGAGACTATGAACACTAGGGTGGAGCAGAAGGTATTGCGATCGGGACGTTGGCAGAAGACTGAACTCCAAAGATCCATAAAGGATTTAAACTAGGGCCCAGACAACTGCTGGTCAAGTGAATGAATCCCACACTCCCTCCACAGAGGCCAACTGACCATCTGCCTCCCAATTTGGATCGTCGCATTATTTCAAATTGGGGCCGCCGCATGGAGCCAAGGGTCCTCCATAAGGGCCATACGCGCCTGCTTCCAGACTCTGAACAGGTTCGGTATATGGAATTTGGTCAGTACCCATGCCTCAGGTTTTGCTGAGTAGAGGGCATCAATGGAGGCCCTGCAGTATATTGTAGCATTCTCAATCTGGCGCCCTGTAGCAGGATCTCCTATTGCCTCTGCCCAGTTTGTCATTTGTGATAAGTGGTCCGCCAGGTAATAGGTGCCCATGTGCAGCAGACGAATACCTCAGAACTCTGTGCGTACAGTTTGGGCCCAGGTTTGCATCTACTCCACACAAAGCCCTTGATTTCTAGATCGACAGTGCACATTAGTGAGAGTGGGATGAAGATTGGCAACACCCCCAATATGTAGGTAAATTGCAGGGCTGTCATTATTTATACTGTCTGCGTTCATTCCTACATGGATTAGTGGAGATGGGACCACTTCAGAAAGTTGAGGCGTGTAGTTATAAGCAGGGGTAGTACGTTAGCCTGTACCATTTGTTGAAACCCCTTATTCAGATGCACTTCCAAATATGTTATGCCTCTTGGGACCTAATGCATTCCCACTCCCTGAATACAAGACCTAGTCATCCCAATGGACATTGGCATTGCTTTGCGATTCCCATAATTCACCTGGTATTCCGAGTTTTCTGAAAAAGGATCCAGTAAGGCCCTCAGGGCCGGAAAGGATGTCTGCAGGCGGGAGACAGTCACCAGGATGTCGTCGGCATGGAGAAAAGATTTTAAGAGTTCCACAGAAGTGCGGATTCCCTGTGTACGTGGGGACGTCCTGACCGTGGCTGCCAGTAGCTCAAGGGCAAGAAGAAAAAGCAAGGGAGACAGTGGGCATCCCTGACAGGTGCTTTATTTAATCTGGATCATGCAAGAAAGATGCCCTTTACAGTTGATCTGTGCTCTTGGCCCCTTATCGAGCCACCTCACCTTGTTTATGAAGCTGCGACCGAGTCCAAATTGGTCCATAACCCGAAAGAGGTATGGACATTCGACTCGGTCAAACACCCTCTCTGTGTCCTAGGACAGGGTGACCAGTTCCTTTGTAAGCTTCTGGAAGTCCTAAAACAGGTGGGGCAGGGTTTGTATATGAGAAGCTTCCTGGCACAAATCCAACTTAGGAGGTGTGAATCGGGGAGGGAATCACCTCAGGAGGCTGTTTGCCAAATCCTTGGCCAGGACCTTGACGTCAATGTTGAGGAAGGAAATGAGTCTAAATGATCTGCATTCTAGTACGTCTTTTCCCACCTTGGGGAAAACAGCTTTAATAGCTTTGAAATGGGACCCAGACTTCCAGACACAGTGTAACATCTGCGGGAGCCTAAATGTCTTGTAGAACTTAACGGGGAATCCATCTTCACCCACCAACTTAAATGTGGGTAGGCTAGCTATGGCTTTGCTGATTTCTTCCAGGGAAATATCCCCCTGCAGGAGGTCCCTCCCTTCATATATCAAAGCAGGGAAGCGTATGGAAGGCATGAATTGCTCCGCCTGCGTAGTCTCACTGATGTCAGAATCATAAAACCTTTCATAGAAAGAGGTAAACATGATGTCGATAGGGCGTGTAACCATGTGGCCTGACTGAGTGTGTATGGCTATATGGCTGGCACCGATAGCTGAGCCTCATGTTGGCGTAGCTGAAAGTCTAGGAGGCATCCCGCTTTTTCACCCAAATTGTAGTGCCTCCATTTCAGTTTAGTTAATGCCTTCTCTGCCTCTGAGGTGTATAGTGCATTGTATTCCAGTTTTGCAGTCTCTAGGCAACATTGATTGTCAAGCGTGGGCTAGGCTGTGAGTAAGGCTTTGGAGGACTCCAAAAGCCCCCGGTTAGTAGCACACTGTCGCTTGTCTATGGCACTGTCTCACATCAAAGGCCTCTCCACGTGCCCTTTCCTGCTGCTGGAGACTATCTGTGGGAGGACTATTGAGTGCTTGTTCTTCTAACAATACACTCGGACATGTGCGTTCAATGCCTTTTTTTAATCAGGAGACAGTATTTAGATGCCTGCTTGCACTGTAAGCCAATTGGGGGGGTGGGGGGGTGGAGGGAGCTGTGCCCAACAGTCAAGTCAAGGTGGATGGGGTTATCGTCAGAGAGACCCAAGGGTAGTATATCAGTGCGGGACAGAAGCGACAGGAGGGAGTGGCTTAGCAGGGAGAAATCCAGCCTAGATGCAGTGTTGTTGACTGATGATATGTAGTTTTAATCTTTAACTGTAGGATGGTCTTAATGTCAGACAGATAGTAGGCCATGATCCCCCAAAACGTCGAATAGTTGTGCCCTATCTGTGGCTTTTTGCCCTTCAGGGGTGGCTAGTCGGGTTTAGAATTGAGTCAGGGGCGATGTTCCAGTCACCTCCTACCACCATTTTGGTGTTATCCTAACTCCATAAAGAGTCTGCTCAAGAGGCTGTAGAATGTGATTTTGCTCCCAACCGTGCAAACACCTAGCGCAAAATGAGTACCTGATCTCCCAGTTTCAACTTTACAAATGGGTATCTACCCTCAGGATCAGCTCAGGATTTCAGGAGCCTGTAGCGGAGAGATTTATGTATCAGGATAGCCATACTGCACTTTCTGTGAGGTGAGGAAGAAGTTGGGATGCCTGGAGTGCCAATGACTCGAGGGGGAGATATTGCTGTTCCCTTGTATCCGTCCCACCCAGTCTTGCTGTAACTCATCAGTTTCCCCAGTGGACAAGTGCAGTTCCTGCAACAGTGCCACCTCAGCCCCGTCATGGTGGAGATAAGTAAGGATCTTCTTTCATTTGACAAAGCTGGACAAACCATTGACATTGTAGGACCGGACCCGAAGGGGTCGATCTCGGTGTGGTGGGGAGGGCATCATCAAACATCAGGGTAATCCCCAGCAAAACTGTCCCAGTGAAGGGGCCCACCCAGAGATGTATTGTATGTCCCAAATGACTCGGATAGAGAGCTTAATACTCTCAGAAGTTGGCGGGCAAGGCAGTCAAAAGTGAGTTAACTAGGATAGCAGAGACTTATGCATAGAAAAAACACTTCAAATCTGTAATCTGCGGTGCAAACCGTGTCATTGGGCCACAAGAGGTGGTGGCCAACCTGGAAAATAGTAGGGGTAACTGTTGGAGGCAGTACATAGAGAGGTTGTTGGATGAGGGAGGGATTTGGAGAAAAGGTGCAAGCCTCAGCCACCTGTCCGTTGTACTGCAGATGCCAAATGAGACTCCACCCATTCCACGTTCCCAACTCCCACTCCCCTCCTGACAGGTAAGCAGCCTCCTCTTGGCAAGAACAAAGCAGGACATCTGCCAGTAGACAGTAAAGACACCCACAGAATGCATTCAGACAATAATAGTCTAGTACGAAAATGGATATATCAGTTCCAGGTATTGTTACCACTCAAAGAGGGCAGTCCCGGAGCTAGTCAATAACACTATACGACAGGGACAGCATGAGTTCCAGCAGTCAGGAGCAGTCGACCCCAGGCAGTATCAAGGACAATGGTGCCAGCATGGGTAGGTGATTGATTCGTCCTCAGGGGGTACAATCGGGTGGTATTTCAGCAGAGACCTACATTTGTCACTATTTCATTCTTGAGATAAAATGCAGCCCACCCACTCCAGGCTCTCCATGTCAGAGCATCGTTTTGGAGTTGATCGCTGTGGGCTGTGGTGTGAGGCATGTCTCTTGTGAGTTTGGTGGGTACCAGGACTCAGTGGCGGCTGGTGAGATTTGAAAGTGGCGAGGCGTAAAATTTGTGGTGGAGCACACCGCGGCTAGCGTGCGAGCCCGAACGATCTAAGGAGGGTTCTCCCCCCGAGAAAATTTTGAAAAATGAGGGGGCAAATGGTGCATTTTCAAGCAAATTTGAGAACACATGCACTTTACTCTTCACAGTCAAAAACGAGGTGAGGGTTGGCCTAAACTAATTAATAATTAGTCTAGGCCAACGCTCACCTCCTTTTTGATTGTGAAGAGTAAAGTGCATGTGGTTATGTAGATGGTTAAATACATACATCCCAACAGTGACCCTCCCAGCAACTTGCATCCACCCTGCCCTTCTGGAACTAGGATGCAGACACGTGACTGCCAGCACCGCAGTGCCCCCTGCTCTCTCAGTACAGTGTAGATGCACACAGCTGTGCCAGTGCACCTCCGTGCTGTTCAGTAGCACTCTGTACCTCTGCTCTCCCAGTACAAGGTCATGCACACACAGCTCTGCCAGTGCACCTCTGTGTCGCCCACAGCACTCAGTAACTTGAGCACCAGGGCACACAAATGCTGCTCTGCTGAAGTACCTCACTGAGACTCACAGCAAACCTGACCTTCCAGGACTAGGAGACACAGCTCTGCCAGGTCACCCAGCTTCCGCTCTACTGAACAGACACACACACACATACACACACAAGGGGGGGGCTTCAAAAGACGCTTTATGGCTTCTTATAAAATGCGATCTGTCCTTTATGGACTTAATGCTTCAACGTCTGCCCCCAGCCCCAAGCCAGACAAACCCATTTCCCAGAAAAATCGTCTCAAAGAAGTTCTCTTAGGTGGGGGAATGGCATTAAGGCTTTTTTGGTTGACTCATTTTAATTACCCTCAAGTCTCACAAGATATTAAGTTACATTGTATCAGAGTTACATTGAATGTGCTCCTACTGGAGCAAACAGTTCATTGGAAATTAACAAAATGTGAGTTTGTCCTGTGTAATTGTAAATCCTTTGGTAGAGACAACAATGCATTTTCTTACATTTTGTCTCACTTTTGTTAGGATAATAAGACATCTCTGAAGACCCTTTCTTTTGAAATGTCAAATCGCTAACAGGTTTGAAACATTCTTATTTTTATCGGAGGACTCAGTGGATGTTACATATGTAGAAGAAACATTTGAGAAGGAATATAATCTAGGACTCAATCATCAACCACCACGACGTCAACACAACACATACTTCCCATGGCCATCTAACTCATCGTCCAAACTTATGTGAACAGAAAATACAGTGGAATGCACATACACAACACCCATCCTGAGTCAGTGACAATCAGCCCACAGGTACAGCATGCACATGAATTTCGGATGTGTGGACACAGACAAAGCACATTCCAAAGTGATGCACAGGTTTATTACACAATAAAAAATCAGAACTCCACAACAGATGGAAGGTAACCTCACGTGACAGTGAGCACAAAGTAACCTAGTGGTAAACAACAAAAGTCCTGGGGTGTGTGTCACATCATGGGTTTGACAACGGCAACCTGCAGTCTGTAACAGGAATCTGTGTTTTGGGGGTCACACGTGACCAAACAACAGCCAAAGGACACTGTGAAGGACAGACATACAACACTATTAGAATCACAAAATAACAGCACACATCTCCAATACACATGCCAGACAATGATCCCAAGATACCTGGACACAAGCTAGTCATGATCACAACACTGTTTGGGAGTACATACTAAATCAAAGGACACATCACTGCAAGCATCCTGTCAATGAGCACACAGACACACTCATGCTGCAATATTGCACCACCTACACATATCAGGCAAAGCCAAAACATAGACAACACATCACTGTATACTCACAATCATGTGAAGAAGTTGTTGATGAGCTGTGTTCGAACATCCCCCTCACCCTCACTGGCAACATGACCCAGAGCAGGATCCTCCACGGCAGGCGGCTGTTGGTCGTCATCATCCAGGATGAGAGGCAACTCCTTCCTCACTGCCAGGTTGTGTAGCATGCAGCATACAATAATGATTTTGCACACCTTGTCAGGGCCATATTGGAGGGTACCTCCTGTCTTGTCCAGGCAGCAGAATCTGCTTTTCAGTAGGCCAAATGTCCGCTCTATCACTCTCCTGGTCCGCCCATGTGCCTCATTATAACGGATTTCCGCAGGTGTAACAGGGTTCCTGAGGGGTGTCAGCAACCACGGCATGTTTGGGTATCCGGAGTCACCTACATACAAACAAACAAACATTTAATGGGTCTGAAAAGCTGGTGAATGAATCAGTTTTGCAAAAACACACAAGGGAAACATATGTTACACACCGACAAGCCAGGCACACTGTTTCTGCAGCAGTGACATCATGTATGGTATCCGACTCATCCGCATGATGTAAGCGTCGTGTGCTGAACCAGGGAAACGTGCACACACATGTGATGTTGTCATGTCCGGCAGACATACCACCAGGGCATTAATGGAGTGAAAATGTTTTCTGTTCCGGTATGTTTGCTCATGTGCCTGTGGTGGTACCAAAGCAACATGTGTGCCATCTATGGAGCCTATGACATTTGGCATCCTTCCCAGTGCATAAAAGTCACCCTTTATGGCAGTGAATTGTCCTGGGGTTGGGAATTGGATGTACCGGTTCAGGAAATGCAACATCGCCTCCAAAACATCGAGAAGCACACGGCTGAACATGGTCTGTGACATCCCACCAGCAGAAGCCACAGTGTACTGGAAGGTACTGGTGGCAAAGAAGTGTAGGGCTGCCATCACCTTCACCTTGGGGGTCAGCACTGATGGATATGTCCAGCCAGGTTGCAAATGTGGGGCCAACTGCTCGGCCAACTCCTCAATTAGTGGCCTGGTGAGGCGGTACCGTCGGATGCAGTCACGTTCAGACATGGTTGCAAGGTCTGGGAACTGTCTATGGATAGCTGGTCTCCTGCAGTACATAGGTGAGCAAAGAAAGTTTGTCAGTTACCCTACATATGTGGCTATGACCATACTAAATATCACATGCTACCTCCAAACAAGACACAATTACTTGATGTGTGTGCTGTTGGACATGGACACCAATGTCAGCTATGTGCCCCTCACCTAACATCTCAGCTCAAAATGTTTACACAACAAGTGCAATGCTGTGCTGTGAACAATCTATGGGTCTGTCACAGTACATCAGCACAAATGTCACGTACCAAACACACACCTCAGTGACTACTAACGACCAATGTGTTCCCCACATGACAGGTGTTTTTCAGTCACATACACAAGGATCTTGTATTGCCACAAGGACACTGTCACGATGTAGCGTCTGAAGTACACATACTAACACACCCATGAAACCCACATGATGTGCTACCAGATTGTTTCGCAGGGCATACATGGATGTCTGTGACACACAGACACAACAGCGACTCACATGGCCAAATCACATGGATGGTGTTAACGATTGACATCTACTACATATGATCCGAGACGTGTGTCGCACAATACGCACATACCCAGCATCAACCCCACAATGTTAGCTGTGGGACACCCTGTGACACACAGCCCATATCACCTATGAGTCAGGGTGTGTGTAACATGTCAGCACACAAGTGCACCTGGAACTGTGTACATGCCTCTGGGTCTGATCTGCACAGTTGACAATCACAGTGGTGATGTGCATGACACACAATGTTTTTTGTCCCCATCAAACCTTGCACAGCCTGGGAGTGTGTGCCACTAAGTGCCCCGTACTAAATCATATATTGAGCCACATACCCACACAGGTAATACAGCCTGTAATGTCATATCATATACTGTGTGACAGGCTGTCTGTATGTTGTAGAGCACCTGAGTCCCTGGCAAGTTATTGTGGGTCGATACAAAAGGGGATGATGGACGGAACGTTTGAGCCAATCAAACACTCACCCCCAGTCAACTGATCTGGGTTTAATCCATCATCATTCTTTAGCTCACTCCACCACCCCAGTTCAGACATGGCCATATGCAAATCAGTCTGACCCTGTGCCTCATGGGAACAGTCCAGCCCGAACTGCCAAGCCATGTCTTCCCTGGACCGGAAACAAGCATCCTAGGACCGGTTTCTGGCATTCCAGCCGTCATCAGCCAGGCTTGCTTGAATCCAGTGGCAAAGTGAGCAAGGGACCCACGTCGGGGCATACCCCCGCCAACTTAGGGCGAACAAAGCGATACAAAAGGGGATGATGGACGGAACGTTTGAGCCAATCAAACACTCACCCCCAGTCAACTGATCTGGGTTTAATCCATCATCATTCTTTAGCTCACTCCACCACCCCAGTTCAGACATGGCCATATGCAAATCAGTCTGACCCTGTGCCTCATGGGAACAGTCCAGCCCGAACTGCCAAGCCATGTCTTCCCTGGACCGGAAACAAGCATCCTAGGACCGGTTTCTGGCATTCCAGCCGTCATCAGCCAGGCTTGCTTGAATCCAGTGGCAACGTGAGCAAGGGACCCACGTCTGGGCATACCCCCGCCAACTTAGGGCGAACAAAGCGATACAAAAGGGGATGATGGACGGAACGTTTGAGCCAATCAAACACTCACCCCCAGTCAACTGATCTGGGTTTAATCCATCATCATTCTTTAGCTCACTCCACCACCCCAGTTCAGACATGGCCATATGCAAATCAGTCTGACCCTGTGCCTCATGGGAACAGTCCAGCCCGAACTGCCAAGCCATGTCTTCCCTGGACCGGAAACAAGCATCCTAGGACCGGTTTCTGGCATTCCAGCCGTCATCAGCCAGGCTTGCTTGAATCCAGTGGCAAAGTGAGCAAGGGACCCACGTCTGGGCATACCCCCGCCAACTTAGGGCGAACAAAGCGATACAAAAGGGGATGATGGACGGAACGTTTGAGCCAATCAAACACTCACCCCCAGTCAACTGATCTGGGTTTAATCCATCATCATTCTTTAGCTCACTCCACCACCCCAGTTCAGACATGGCCATATGCAAATCAGTCTGACCCTGTGCCTCATGGGAACAGTCCAGCCCGAACTGCCAAGCCATGTCTTCCCTGGACCGGAAACAAGCATCCTAGGACCGGTTTCTGGCATTCCAGCCGTCATCAGCCAGGCTTGCTTGAATCCAGTGGCAAAGTGAGCAAGGGACCCACGTCTGGGCATACCCCCGCCAACTTAGGGCGAACAAGCGATACAAAAGGGGATGATGGACGGAACGTTTGAGCCAATCAAACACTCACCCCAGTCAACTGATCTGGGTTTAATCCATCATCATTCTTTAGCTCACTCCACCACCCCAGTTCAGACATGGCCATATGCAAATCAGTCTGACCCTGTGCCTCATGGGAACAGTCCAGCCCGAACTGCCAAGCCATGTCTTCCCTGGACCGGAAACAAGCATCCTAGGACCGGTTTCTGGCATTCCAGCTGTCATCAGCCAGGCTTGCTTGAATCCAGTGGCAAAGTGAGCAAGGGACCCACGTCTGGGCATACTCCCGCCAACTTAGGGCGAACAAAGCGATACAAAAGGGGATGATGTACGGAACGTTTGAGCCAATCAAACACTCACCCCCAGTCAACTGATCTGGGTTTAATCCATCATCATTCTTTAGCTCACTCCACCACCCCAGTTCAGACATGGCCATATGCAAATCAGTCTGACCCTGTGCCTCATGGGAACAGTCCAGCCCGAACTGCCAAGCCATGTCTTCCCTGGACCGGAAACAAGCATCCTAGGACCGGTTTCTGGCATTCCAGCCGTCATTAGCCAGGCTTGCTTGAATCCAGTGGCAAAGTGAGCAAGGGACCCACGTCTGGGCATACCCCCGCCAACTTAGGGCGAACAAAGCGATACAAAAGGGGATGATGGACGGAACGTTTGAGCCAATCAAACACTCACCCCCAGTCAACTGATCTGGGTTTAATCCATCATCATTCTTTAGCTCACTCCACCACCCCAGTTTAGACATGGCCATATGCAAATCAGTCTGACCCTGTGCCTCATGGGAACAGTCCAGCCCGAACTGCCAAGCCATGTCTTCCTGGACCGGAAACAAGCATCCTAGGACCGGTTTCTGGCATTCCAGCCGTCATCAGCCAGGCTTGCTTGAATCCAGTGGCAAAGTGAGCAAGGGACCCACGTCTGGGCATACCCCCGCCAACTTAGGGCGAACAAAGCGATACAAAAGGGGATGATGGACGGAACGTTTGAGCCAATCAAACACTCACCCCCAGTCAACTGATCTGGGTTTAATCCATCATCATTCTTTAGCTCACTCCACCACCCCAGTTCAGACATGGCCATATGCAAATCAGTCTGACCCTGTGCCTCATGGGAACAGTCCAGCCCGAACTGCCAAGCCATGTCTTCCCTGGACCGGAAACAAGCATCCTAGGACCGGTTTCTGGCATTCCAGCCGTCATCAGCCAGGCTTGCTTGAATCCAGTGGCAAAGTGAGCAAGGGACCCACGTCTGGGCATACCCCGCCAACTTAGGGCGAACAAAGCGATACAAAAGGGGATGATGGACGGAACGTTTGAGCCAATCAAACACTCACCCCCAGTCAACTGTTCTGGGTTTAATCCATCATCATTCTTTAGCTCACTCCACCACCCCAGTTCAGACATGGCCATATGCAAATCAGTCTGACCCTGTGCCTCATGGGAACAGTCCAGCCCGAACTGCCAAGCCATGTCTTCCCTGGACCGGAAACAAGCATCCTAGGACCGGTTTCTGGCATTCCAGCCGTCATCAGCCAGGCTTGCTTGAATCCAGTGGCAACGTGAGCAAGGGACCCACGTCTGGGCATACCCCCGCCAACTTAGGGCGAACAAAGCAATACACAAAGGGGATGATGGACGGAACGTTTGAGCCAATCAAACACTCACCCCCAGTCAACTGATCTGGGTTTAATCCATCATCATTCTTTAGCTCACTCCACCACCCCAGTTCAGACATGGCCATATGCAAATCAGTCTGACCCTGTGCCTCATGGGAACAGTCCAGCCCGAACTGCCAAGCCATGTCTTCCCTGGACCGGAAACAAGCATCCTAGGACCGGTTTCTGGCATTCCAGCCGTCATCAGCCAGGCTTGCTTGAATCCAGTGGCAAAGTGAGCAAGGGACCCACGTCTGGGCATACCCCCGCCAACTTAGGGCGAACAAAGCGATACAAAGGGGATGATGGACGGAACGTTTGAGCCAATCAAACACTCACCCCCAGTCAACTGATCTGGGTTTAATCCATCATCATTCTTTAGCTCACTCCACCACCCCAGTTCAGACATGGCCATATGCAAATCAGTCTGACCCTGTGCCTCACGGGAACAGTCCAGCCCGAACTGCCAAGCCATGTCTTCCCTGGACCGGAAACAAGCATCCTAGGACCGGTTTCTGGCATTCCAGCCGTCATCAGCCAGGCTTGCTTGAATCCAGTGGCAAGGTGAGCAAGGGACCCACGTCTGGGCATACCCCCGCCAACTTAGGGCGAACAAAGCAATACAAAAGGGGATGATGGACGGAACGTTTGAGCCAATCAAACACTCACCCCCAGTCAACTGATCTGGGTTTAATCCATCATCATTGTTTAGCTCACTCCACCACCCCAGTTCAGACATGGCCATATGCAAATCAGTCTGACCCTGTGCCTCATGGGAACAGTCCAGCCCGAACTGCCAAGCCATGTCTTCCCTGGACCGGAAACAAGCATCCTAGGACCGATTTCTGGCATTCCAGCCGTCATCAGCCAGGCTTGCTTGAATCCAGTGGCAAAGTGAGCAAGGGACCCACGTCTGGGCATACCCCCGCCAACTTAGGGCGAACAAAGCGATACAAAAGGGGATGATGGATGGAACGTTTGAGCCAATCAAACACTCACCCCCAGTCAACTGATCTGGGTTTAATCCATCATCATTCTTTAGCTCACTCCACCACCCCAGTTCAGACATGGCCATATGCAAATCAGTCTGACCCTGTGCCTCATGGGAACAGTCCAGCCCGAACTGCCAAGCCATGTCTTCCCTGGACCGGAAACAAGCATCCTAGGACCGGTTTCTGGCATTCCAGCCGTCATCAGCCAGGCTTGCTTGAATCCAGTGGCAAAGTGAGCAAGGGACCCACGTCTGGGCATACCCCCGCCAACTTAGGGCGAACAAAGCGATACAAAAGGGGATGATGGACGGAACGTTTGAGCCAATCAAACACTCACCCCCAGTCAACTGATCTGGGTTTAATCCATCATCATTCTTTAGCTCACTCCACCACCCCAGTTCAGACATGGCCATATGCAAATCAGTCTGACCCTGTGCCTCATGGGAACAGTCCAGCCCAAACTGCCAAGCCATGTCTTCCCTGGACCGGAAACAAGCATCCTAGGACCCGTTTCTGGCATTCCAGGCGTCATCAGCCAGGCTTGCTTGAATCCAGTGGCAAAGTGAGCAAGGGACCCACGTCTGGGCATACCCCCGCCAACTTAGGGCGAACAAAGCGATACAAAAGGGGATGATGGATGGAACGTTTGAGCCAATCAAACACTCACCCCCAGTCAACTGATCTGGGTTTAATCCATCATCATTCTTTAGCTCACTCCACCACCCCAGTTCAGACATGGCCATATGCAAATCAGTCTGACCCTGTGCCTCATGGGAACAGTCCAGCCCGAACTGCCAAGCCATGTCTTCCCTGGACCGGAAACAAGCATCCTAGGACCGGTTTCTGGCATTCCAGCCGTCATCAGCCAGGCTTGCTTGAATTCAGTGGCAAAGTGAGCAAGGGACCCACGTCTGGGCATACCCCGCCAACTTAGGGCGAACAAAGCGATACAAAGGGGATGATGGACGGAACGTTTGAGCCAATCAAACACTCACCCCCAGTCAACTGATCTGGGTTTAATCCATCATCATTCTTTAGCTCACTCCACCACCCCAGTTCAGACATGGCCATATGCAAATCAGTCTGACCCTGTGCCTCATGGGAACAGTCCAGCCCGAACTGCCAAGCCATGTCTTCCCTGGACCGGAAACAAGCATCCTAGGACCGGTTTCTGGCATTCCAGCCGTCATCAGCCAGGCTTGCTTGAATCCAGTGGCAACGTGAGCAAGGGACCCACGTCTGGGCATACCCCCGCCAACTTAGGGCGAACAAAGCGATACAAAAGGGGATGATGGACGGAACGTTTGAGCCAATCAAACACTCACCCCCAGTCAACTGATCTGGGTTTAATCCATCATCATTCTTTAGCTCACTCCACCACCCCAGTTCAGACATGGCCATATGCAAATCAGTCTGACCCTGTGCCTCATGGGAACAGTCCAGCCCGAACTGCCAAGCCATGTCTTCCCTGGACCGGAAACAAGCATCCTAGGACCGGTTTCTGGCATTCCAGCCGTCATCAGCCAGGCTTGCTTGAATCCAGTGGCAAAGTGAGCAAGGGACCCACGTCTGGGCATACCCCCGCCAACTTAGGGCGAACAAAGCGATACAAAAGGGGATGATGGACGGAACGTTTGAGCCAATCAAACACTCACCCCCAGTCAACTGATCTGGGTTTAATCCATCATCATTCTTTAGCTCACTCCACCACCCCAGTTCAGACATGGCCATATGCAAATCAGTCTGACCCTGTGCCTCATGGGAACAGTCCAGCCCGAACTGCCAAGCCATGTCTTCCCTGGACCGGAAACAAGCATCCTAGGACCGGTTTCTGGCATTCCAGCCGTCATCAGCCAGGCTTGCTTGAATCCAGTAGCAAGGTGAGCAAGGGACCCACGTCTGGGCATACCCCCGCCAACTTAGGGCGAACAAAGCGATACAAAGGGGATGATGGACGGAACGTTTGAGCCAATCAAACACTCACCCCCAGTCAACTGATCTGGGTTTAATCCATCATCATTCTTTAGCTCACTCCACCACCCCAGTTCAGACATGGCCATATGCAAATCAGTCTCACCCTGTGCCTCATGGGAACAGTCCAGCCCGAACTGCCAAGCCATGTCTTCCCTGGACCGGAAACAAGCATCCTAGGACCGGTTTCTGGCATTCCAGCCATCATCAGCCAGGCTTGCTTGAATCCAGTGGCAAAGTGAGCAAGGGACCCACGTCTGGGCATACCCCCACCAACTTAGGGCGAACAAAGCGATACAAAGGGGATGATGGACGGAACGTTTGAGCCAATCAAACACTCACCCCAGTCAACTGATCTGGGTTTAATCCATCATCATTCTTTAGCTCACTCCACCACCCCAGTTCAGACATGGCCATATGCAAATCAGTCTGACCCTGTGCCTCATGGGAACAGTCCAGCCCGAACTGCCAAGCCATGTCTTCCTGGACCGGAAACAAGCATCCTAGGACCGGTTTCTGGCATTCCAGCCGTCATCAGCCAGGCTTGCTTGAATCCAGTGGCAAAGTGAGCAAGGGACCCACGTCTGGGCATACCCCCGCCAACTTAGGGCGAACAAAGCGATACAAAAGGGGATGATGGACGGAACGTTTGAGCCAATCAAACACTCACCCCCAGTCAACTGATCTGGGTTTAATCCATCATCATTCTTTAGCTCACTCCACCACCCCAGTTCAGACATGGCCATATGCAAATCAGTCTGACCCTGTGCCTCATGGGAACAGTCCAGCCCGAACTGCCAAGCCATGTCTTCCCTGGACCGGAAACAAGCATCCTAGGACCGGTTTCTGGCATTCCAGCCGTCATCAGCCAGGCTTGCTTGAATCCAGTGGCAAAGTGAGCAAGGGACCCACGTCTGGGTGGCATCCTTTAGCAATTGTCTGTAATGGTGAAAGACGCGGGTGACTGTTCAAAAGACGCGTCGTACACCTAGGGACCGATCTGCACGCACGCATTGGCTCTTGACTGCAATGGTGACAGACGCGGAGCCTGTTCAAAATACGCGTCGTACACCTAGGGACCGATCCGCGCGCACACATTGGCAATTGACTATCATGTAGACGGGTGCATGTGAGATTTCAAAAGACGCGTCGTACACTTACGGACCGAGCCGTGCGCACGCATTGGCTATTGAATGTCATGGAGACGGACGCGTATTTGATCCTTGTACGAATCCTGTTCAAAAATTCCGTTGGCTCCCTACAACAATGTATCAAAGTCAATGGTGTCATGTTGGGGAATATTTGAATGATGCGGAAGGCGTGTACGAAGCGTGCAATGCAATGGATTGGCCAATTTCAGGAAATGCAAATGTGTCGGACCTATCATATTGGGCGCTTGGGACAGATTCAGCCTCTGCAGCACAGATATAAGACTGTCTGTTCCCCAGAGACTTCACTTGCCTGCACCACCTGCTACAGCATTACATCCCTGCTACCACTGCTGCTGTCTCTGCATCCTCTGGGTCCTGCAATGGCACGCACTGTGGAGAGGGCCCCAGCTTTCACCGAGGAGGAGAACCATGCCCTGCTGGACAGCCTCCTTCCACAGTACAGCAAGCTGTATGGGAAACCAGGGGAGCAGGTGAGTGCGCAGTCCACTGCCTTCCAGATTGTGCATGTAGTATGACTAGCACTACTAGCATTGTGTTCACAAGTGGCAAGCATGCCCACTGATTTTTTGCAAGTCTCAAAGTGTGTAGATACATGTACTGTACAGGTACAGTGATGAAAAAATGTCTATTTCCATGGTTTGGACTTCCAGGCACTGTTTTCAGGTTGTTAATGCAGGCTAGTACACAGGACAACTGCCCATGACCATAGTTGCACTACCTGTATACATCATATGCCCTTGTGATAACGACATGTATGTCCAACTGTGTGATGAAGAAACATGTTGCATGTGTAGTAATGTTGTCTTACTTTGTCATCCTTACAGGTTGATGCCCATCAGAAACAGGAAATTTGGCTGACCATCGTCCGGGCAGTTAGATCTGTGGGGGTCTTCAAGCGCCGCATCTGCCACTGCCAGAAGAGGTGGCAGGACCTTTGTTGCTGGACCAGGAGGATAGCCAGGGTCCAGCTGAAGCTGTCACCTCCACGCAGACGGGGCGGGCGATGGTCACTGGCCCCCCACATGCTCAGGATTCTGACGGTGGTCTTCCCTGACCTGGATGGGCTGTTGAAGGACAGACAGCAGCAAGGAGGGGTGAGTTCATGCCTTTTTGGGGAACTATGTCCAACCTGCTCTTTGCACTCCCTCAGCCTGGTAACACTCCCACAGTTCGTCTGTCTTCTGAGACAATACGCATGTGGCCAGATTTGGTGATGCCCCATTCTCATCTGATGACCAGGTGTTACCCTGTCGGTCTGTGACTTGTGTCACTTGGGTTGTGTGTCCTTGCTGTTGGCCCAGGTTCCTGTTGGGAACAGCATCTGCTAGGGGTGCCTCATTTTGTGGTTCATGAGTGGGGCAATTACTTGACATGTGTCTGCACATAGCCAGATATCTGACATGTACTCTGTGTGGGCCATACATATGTGTACTAATAGCTGTTCTGTGGCACCATAGGTGCCTGAGGTATTACCAGACACCCATGCATCATGTAAGACCAATGTTGGGGCCTCTGAAGAATGCACATTATGAGTGTAACACATGCATAGCCACCTGCCTCCAATCCTGGTAATCACATGTTGCACATGGACCAGGACAGGTATGCCAATTCCGGCCATATGAGACACTCTGTCTTCCCAATCCTGGGTGTCAGCCAATATATTGAGCATTGTGAAAAGTGCAATCAGGTGTCTGCCTACGTGTCATTTTGGACTGGCATAGCTTCTTGGAATTCAAAAGTGTGAAAATGTTTCGAAGGTACAGCCATCTGATATGTGGCTGTTGGATCAGCACATGGCCCAAAACATAGGTGTGTAATTACTTGAGTGTGCCTAATGGTGGATTCAACATTAATGTGCAAGCAGCTTTACTTTGTTCTCGTCAGCCTGTGATGTGTCCATGTTTACTGATTTGTGGTATCACAAACTCAAATGTCTCATTTGGATACCCTGGGATCATCTGAATCTGGATGATGTGGGTAGCAGGGGTGAACATGTGTACTTGACAGCTACAGGGCTTGCATTCCCCACAAAAACATGAGTGTGACACAGTGCACACTGTTGTTTTTGGATGCACTGCCCCAGTGACAGGAGCCAGTACTGACTGATTGGCCATGCAACCCTGTGGCATGGTGTGCCACATGCAAATATGGATCCTGCAGTATTATCAGTCGTCCTGCATGCACTCCATTGTAACATTGACTATCAGGACATGAGGCCATCATGGTGTCTGGGGATGGAAGCATATCCATCATGTCAACAATGACTTTGGCCATCCCATTTCCTGACACATGTACTGAGTCACTGGCAGGAGTTGGGATATGTGTGTAGTGACACATTACAATCACAATCCTTGCAGATCAGACAACTGGCAATGTGGGGCATGTTTGCACATATTATTAGTGACATCATACATGCACCAGGCAGATGGGTCCATTGCCAGGATGGGTACGAGGGGCATGGTTGACTGGCAGACTGACAAGTGCCTGGTTCACATATGTGTCAGTCATTTTAGCAATGGTCATCATATGATGCCAGGGCTTGCTCTGTGATGTGCTGCAATTACAGTCATGTGTCAGGTCAATACTGGTGACTGATGTAAATCTGTTTTTCCTCATTGTTTGCAGCATCATCTACGGCTACTGGAGGAGACAGCTCCACAGACCAAGAGGAGCCGCAGAGCCAGACTGGGTCTGCTGTGGAGGAGGCGGAGGGACCCAGTGGCACAGAGGGTGAGGGAGCCACACTGAGGGACACTCAGCTACAACCACCTCAGCTGAGGAACACTCCAGCTCCAGTGATGATTCCCTTGTGGAGGCGGGTGTCAGCAGACCACAGACAACAGCTAGCAAGTCTGTCCCCGCCACCACCACCACCATCTCCACCCTCCCAGCTGCTCCCATCCCTGATGTCCATGGAGACTCCCGTGTTAGGGAGCATGTCTCCTTCAGTCCAGGCACCGCAACCCCTGCCTCTGTCTCCCCTGCTGCCCTGAGTGTAGAGTCTGTGGACTTGCTTAAGCAGATCCATGTAGGGCAGACATCGATGCTGAGTGTCCTCCATGCTCACACCGGTCTGTTGACACAATTGGTGGCCTTCATGGAGGGCATCTCAGCAAACATGTCTGCCCGACAGCGGACCAATCAGTCCATGGCCTCCTCACTGACGGCAGCAGTGTCCCTCCTCCAACAGTCCCTCACCCCTCCTACCTCTGCCCCATCCACAATCCCTACTACCCCACCTGCCCAAAGCACACTCACACAGGCCCAGGCACGCACCTCACCAGACCCAAGCAGCACACAGCAACGCAAGCCAAAGTCAAGACGCGCAAGCACGCACACACCGGGGACTGTTAGCACACACACAGGGGATGGGGCACAGACACACAGACAGGCATCCACAACCACTGCGCAGTCCTCAGATACCTCTCCCTCCAAAACCCCTTCCCTTGCCTCACCTGCAACCCCCCCTTCCCAGACGCTCTTCCTCTGTGACCTTGGCCTCTTCCCCACTGATCCATCTGTTCAGACTCACAAGGGGAAGAGGAAGCCACCACACACAGAGGGGAGTTCACCCACCACACGGACACCCTCCCCAGGAGCAGGAACACTGAGGCCCCCACCCGCAAATCCCCCGGACCAGGAAGAGCAAGACCCCACCACACACCCGCACTTCCATCACACAGTCTCCGTCCTCCAGCCCCCAGGCCACCACTCCAATGGTTCCCCCGCCACACCCTGCCCCAAGTTCCCCCACAGACAGGTACACCATCACCAAAATGATTAGGCCCTCCCCAGACAACATGCACTTCTACCCCCACGTCACACCCTCAGCCTGTTCCTGCGACTGCTGTGGAGACCGTGTCCCCCATCTGTCCTGCTCACTTCATCTGAGCCCCAACCCACTCCTTTGATCATTGGCAGGGCAGTGGAGACCCCGTCCACCCCATCTGACTTGGGCACTGCTGTGGTGACAGCGCCCACTGTGTCAGACACCTCCACTGCAGTTGCCACGAGCACTCCTGCACACACCACCCCTCCCCTGCCCCATACTGCTATCCCCTGATCCAGTCCCTGCGGTGCCTGGCCTGCCCCTATGTATGCCCCTCCAAGGGGAGATGTCCCCTGGCCGTAGCAGTGCAGGCAAGCGATGTGTGACAGGCAGTCATTTGTCACACACAATGGACTATTTGAATGGACTGGCCATAGGACTTTGGATTATTTTTCATTTCACGTCATTACTTTTGTCAAGCTGAATAAAGCTAAGTTTTTGTTTATTTGTCGTTTTGCTTGTAATGTACATGGTTGCTGATGGGTGTCATGAAGTTGCTATTGTAATACTTCTTTTGTAGCTAATTGTTGTTCAGGTGATGTGGTGGACTCCATGGGGTCCATGGTATATGTGTCCTAATACGATATGGAAAGCTGATTTTAGGCATTATTTGTACTGTTGTGGGAATTGAATTTGAATTGAAATTTACTAATTCATTGGTTGTGGGTGGGAATCGAACCTTCAGTTAGAAAAGTCCCTTTGACCGACTCCGCCATTTTGGTTCACAGTGCGGTCTAGTCGTCAGAACTGGCGACTACAAAACAGGGCGCTGCGCGTAGCGCGCTCAACCCCATAAGCCTTGCAACTGACAGCACCTTAACTTCGCTCTGCTGCTATTTGTTTTGCACTACCGATTGACTGAAAATCTTTTATTTATTTTAATGGAAAGCTGATTTTAGGCATTATTTGTACTGTTGTGGGAATTGAATTTGAATTGAAATTTACTAATTCATTGGTTGTGGGTGGGAATCAAACCTTCAGTTAGGAAAGTCCCTTTGACCGACTCCGCCATTTTGGTTCACAGTGCGGTCTAGTCGTCAGAACTGGCGACTAGAAAACGGGACGCTGCGCGAGCACGCAGCGGACATGCGCAGCGGGCGCGCCGCTGGCGCACCAAAGGCGTGCCTAAGGCAAGCCGGTCTGCGCCCGTCAGCGTCCCGGAGGAGTCCGGAGCCGGAAATGCTGCCAGTCATTCACCTCTATACAGGGACACTGTGTTCTACAGCAAGTCAGATCTCCTAGAAATTGGGAAACGGGTGAGACACTGTGCTCCTAAAAGTATTAGGATGACTGAGACTATACTCCAATGCAGTTTTTGTAATTGGGTAGCTGATACCCAGAACAGCAAACATAGGGGCGGAAGTGTAATTGAGAAGAGTAATGGTTTAGTTTTGGACCGGGACTCACGGGATAACGGCCTTTTGAAGGTCCTACTCTTGAACACCCGCTCTATTAAAAAACATGAAGCACAACTGTACGACTTACTACTTCAGTCCGACCCCGACGTTATGTTTGTGACTGAAACTTGGTTTAATGAGAGCTCGAATCCCACGATTGCGGGGGCTATCCCATCTGACTATCGGATTATAAGAAAGGATCGGCCAGTGGGAAGAGGGGGCGGAATTGGCATAATCTTTAAAAATTCATTTTCATGCTCTATTCTACCTGCGTACGATATTGAGGGTGCTGAGAGCCTGAGTTTTCTGCTTACTGTTTCTGACCATCAATCTATCGCTGGCATCCTTATCTATAGGCCACCTGGTCAGGGGGGCAAGTTTGTTGAGTCACTTAGTCAAGCCATCTCTCCAATTTCTACCAAATATAGGCATTGCCTATTGCTATGAGATTTTAATATGCAGGCTTTACGGCTGCTGGAATCCTTAGAGATTTTTGGGTTGTCCCCCTACATTCATCTCCCTACTCATGAAAAGGGTCATATTTTAGATCAAATATTTTCCAATGTCAGTGTGGAATCAGATACCCCACGACCATTGGTGTGGTCGGACCATTTTCTTCTGAGTTTTAAAATCTCTTGGACTCTACCCCATCTTCAATCTAGGGATAAGTCCCGCCCTTGTACTTTTAGACCTTTTAGCCAGGTCACTCCTGATAGTCTGAGAACAGCTCTGGGCCAGCACCCGATTTCCTTTAGCGGCGACCCTGAGATCGACGCTCTTAGCTTGGAGAAGTGGCTCGAAGAACGGGCCTCTGAGTTAGCGCCCCTCACGACTCGTAAAGCCAAAACTGGTCGCCCCTCCTCACCATGGTTTACAGAAACCCTAAGGAAAACTAGGAGTACTTGCAAACGATTGGAGAGAGTGTGGCAAACCAAGTTTGACTCCGAGGACAAAGCCATCTATAAGCAAGCTCTGAAAGCTTATTTTAATGATGTGCGCACTGAAAAGAAAAAAAAATGTACCTCGAAAATAAAGGGTGCGGCTAATAAGAGCAAAGAAATATTTAAAATTGTTAAGGATTTCTCATCCCCCAGTGCAGTGAGCACGCCATTTATCCCCACCTCCGTTTGGGTCCACCAGATGGCTAGTTTCTTCCATTATAAGATCTGCTTGATACAACAATCATTTGTCTCTACGGGTACATCTGAAATTGATGAGACGTGGAGTGCGGACCCCCCGCCCTCTGGGGTTGGTCATTCGTTTACCCAATTTCCCCCCATTTCTTTAGAAAAATCCCTTGACATCATGGTAACACTGAAGTCGGGATCCCTCTCTGACCCGTGTCCCGCAAAAACCTTGAAGATCATTGCGGAGAATCTGCTGTTAATTTAGTTTTAAATATCTTGCTCGAAAAGGGTACAGTACCCAGCTGTTGGAAAAAAGCAAAAATCATTCCTCTCTTAAAGAAATCCACAGCTGACCCTGCAGTTGCATCCAATTATAGGCCCATATCCCTCCTGCCTTTCTTTTCAAAGGTCCTCGAGAAGTACGTTAATTCAGTGCTAACGGACTATGTGGAAGGAAACCATGTTCTCCACGATAGTCAGTCAGGCTTTAGAGCCTCCTTAGCACTGAAACAGCGTTACTGGAAGTTTCTGAAACTATTAAAACTCAGATGGACAAAGGGGGCAGTGCTGTGGTGATATTGTTGGATCTGTCTGCAGCCTTTGACACCGTGCCCCATGACCGGCTTTTGCGCAGGTTGGCGGAGTGCGGTATTGGGGGCGCAGTGTACAAATGGTTCGCCTCCTTTCTGAGCGAGCGGCAGCAGGAAATTTGGTCCCCTCCCTTATCAGCCGCAATTCCACCAATGAAGGTGGGCGTCCCGCAGGGTGCCATTCTGAGTCCTACGCTTTTTAATATTTATATGGCCCCACTTGCCCGCCTAGCTGAGTAACACAGAGCGAAGATTATTTCTTACGCCGATGATACACAACTGTTGTTCACGTGCGACAAAGGGACGAACTTCAGAGGGTTGGAGATTAACAGATGTTTGACGGAGGTCTTCTCTTGGATGCAACTCAACCAACTTAAGTGCAACCCGGAAAAATCCGAAATCATCTTTTTTGGCTGCCCCCCATGCGAGGACTGGAGTCTATGGTGGCCCCGTGACATGTCCCCTTCCTCTGCTCCAGTCAGCATGGTAAATAACTTGGGAGTTAAGCTGGACGCTAGTCTAGCGATGAAGACCCAAATCCAAACTGTTGCTTGCACATGCTTTGGATTGATAAAAATGGTAAAAAAAATTCTCCCTCTACTACCGGTTGAATACCGTAAGACCATAGTGCAAGCCCTAATTACATCCAGGTTGGACTATGTAAATATCCTGTATCTGGAGTTACCAGAATATTTGCTCAATCGGCTGCAGGTTGTCCAGAACACCGCAGCCAGAGCTATTCTTATGGTAAATCCCAGAATGCATATGGCGCCCCACCTGAAGGCATTGCACTGGCTCCCGGTTAGAAAGAGGATCCAGTTTAAGGCTTTAGTGCTGGCCTATCGAGCATTCCATGGTACGGGTGCCGTCTATCCGAGAAGGAGGATCCAATGCTATCAGCCTCAACGGGTCTTAACCGCTTCGCCGCGATCGGAATTCCGCCCAGGTGCTGGACATTCCGATCGCGGGTGTGGTCGTGACAAGCTCAGCTCGTCATGCACACAGCGCGACCGCGCAGCATGACGAGCTGAGCTCGTCATGAGCATCGAAGGGGTTAAGGTCCTCAGGACAGTCCCTCATGCTCATTCCCAAGTTTGCCCGCTCTCGGATACGGGGACGTTCCTTTCAGGTTTTAGCAGCACGCCTGTGGAACGATCTGCCTTTGCATCTCAGACAGGCCCAGGACTTGCTGTTTTTTAGGCGACAACTAAAACATGGTTGTTACAGCAATAGCACTCTGGTTGGTTGAGTGGAGTTTATTCTGTTACGGTTTTGGTGGTTTAGCGCCGGGACACTCTATGTGAGTAGCCGTGCGCTTTATAAATACCCATTTTCATTTCATTTCATATGTATCCATGTCATCCTTTGGTGCAATTTGAGGGTGTCATGATCCCAATATTTTAGCAGAGGGAGTGTTACCTTTCATTAGCATATTCACATCTGTGGCTTGCACTGTTGCACTTATGTGGGGCTTACATCTGTGCACATTGTTCATTTTCCAGACTGTGGGCACATCTCCACTGGACATGCATGTTTGAGCATCAATGATGACCAAGTCATCTGTGGCGTTAGTGCAACTTGCTATACATGTGTATTGAGTATGTGCTGATGACTTAAGAGACACTCCTGTACACAGGCTGATGTGACCAGAGCTTTCAGTGTGCTGAAATTGTTGGCTCACTGACCAAGTTTTATGCAGACATGACAGGGCCCTGCACAGACAACGTTTGGCACACCTGACCTTCCACAGGAGTGGAATAACCTCATGGCAGGGTGTCATTCCGTGAAATTGCCTGAGCCCATGGTGTATGTTCTGTGAGCATGTCTCTGTGTGTTCCCTTCCCTTTTTCTACACAGCCTGTATTCCCTACAGATGTTCCGGTCTGTGATGCTCGCTGAGTTGTCCTGTGTTCATCCATCAACTTTGACCTGTGTTTTCTGGGATGTAGGTGCATGGCAAACGACAGGTCATTAGGGTGTCATCCCTAGGCATGTTTGTTGTAAGGGCCTGGGATGTGGGCAAACGCGTGTGTGACATGTTCAGGATTCCCAAGCCACTTTTGTGTTTCCAACATCAGGTTGATTTCCCTATGTGGTATCTTTCTGTGACTGGGTCACTTGTATGTGTGTGTGACTGCTCCCACTGCTCAGATTCCAAGCTGCACTGTTGGAAGGTGTCAACATGTGTTCTTTGTGGGTCTCCTTGGGTTCCTCATTGGTCTGGGACTGTGGCAGGGAGCCCAATGTTTCGGATACATTTCACGTCATGCACATGTACCGCATACTGTGCAGTGTTGCAGACATTCACAAGGGTTGTTGACTGGCCATGTGTGATGAGTTTGTGCACCTTAGATCCCCCCACCACCCCTGGGATTGTCATAGGTGCATGTGCAATGTCACCAGTCCATGTGGGCTTTGCTGATGCACATTGGTGCAGATTAAGTTGTGTGGTGTTGAGAGTGGCGTAATGTGAGTTGTCGCATGGCTAGGCCCTACCTACATTTTTGCCTTGGATTACAGGCCATGCCCAGTGATTTGTGTTTGTGTAAGTGTGATGGAAGTTGGTCTGTCAAGACACATGACCCAGTGTGCACAGGTGACTGGGCTCCACAGTAGGGCAACATCCAAATTTGTCTTCACAGAGGGAATATCATACAGGCTACTGTCACCTCAATGTAGGGTCCTCGAGGGTACTGATGTAGTGGGTCTGTCTCTTGATGTGTTGGTTGGTGTTCCGCCCAGCTTGTGTCACATGAGTCTGTTGTGATCCCACTCATCTAACAATGCCTGATTGCCCACAGAGGGGTACCCAATTCTTGGTTTACTTTTGTATGGCACTGTGCACACATATGTGTCATTGGAGTTCAGCCCCCTCATGTGTTGTGTATCAGCCTGGGGACACTGACAAACACACATACATGTTGTGTTTGATATGCAGTGTGTGTCTGCCTGTTTGTGTTTTTGCATCTGCACTAATGCATTGGTATGACTTTTGTGTGCCATTGGCTGGATGTTGTTTGGAGGTTTTTGCCAACTGTCCCTGGGTCTCCTACCTCATCAGTCTGCACATTCATCCTGGTTGGTATGTCCCATTGCTGCCATGGTATGGGATTTGATCACCTAACATCTACAGTCTCCACGGGATTCCTAAGTTTGTGTGTCTGTTCGTGCAGATATGTGTGTATGCATTCTGATGGTCACTTCTTACATTGTCTAATTGGACACTGGAGGCATTGTCAGCCCCATGGGCGAAGCTTGTCTGCACATGGCAGACGGTATTCATTTATACACAACAATCTTTCCTCAACAGATCTATGTGTGTATGGCACACAACCACTACTTTGCCACTATATTGCTTGTGGTGTTATGACCAGGAATCATACATGCTAGTTTGCAGATGCTGCTATTTTTATGACCACGCACACCTTTTGGTAACTGTAGTGAGGGGGTGTTTAACCCCATTACCACAATGTTCCTGATATGCTGGAGTTTTGAACCCCACACTCACCTCTTGGTCACTGTAGTGAGGGGTGTTGAACCCCATTACCACAATGTTCCTGACCTGCTGGAGTTTTGAACTCCACGCTCACCTTTAGTCACTGTAGTGAGGGGTGTTGAACCCCATTACCACAATGTTCCTGACCTGCTGGAGTTTTGAACTCCACACTCACCTTTGGTCACTGTTGGGAGGGGAGTTGAACCCCATTTCCAGAATGTTCTTGATATGCTGGAGTTTTGAACCCCACACTCACCTTTTGGTCACTGTAGTGAGGGGGTGTTGAACCCCATTACCACAATGTTCCTGACCTGCTGGAGTTCTGAACTCCACACTCACCTTTTGGTCACTGTTGGGAGGGGGGTTGAACCCCATTTCCAGAATGTTCCTGATATGCTGGAGTTTTGTACCCCCACTCACCTTTTGGTCACTGTAGTGAGGGGGTTTAAACCCCATTACTACAATGTTCCTGACATGCTGGAGTTTTGAACCCCACACTCGCCTTTTGGTCACTGTAGAGAGGGGGGGTTAAACCCCATTACAACACTGTTACGATAACTGCTGGGGGTTTAACCCTCACATTCACCTTGTGCCTCATGGGAACAGTCCAGCCCGAACTGCCAAGCCATGTCTTCCCTGGACCGGAAACAAGCATCCTAGGACCGGTTTCTGGCATTCCAGCCGTCATCAGCCAGGCTTGCTTGAATCCAGTGGCAAAGTGAGCAAGGGACCCACGTCTGGGTGGCATCCTTTAGCAATTGTCTGTAATGGTGAAAGACGCGGGTGACTGTTCAAAAGACGCGTCGTACACCTAGGGACCGATCTGCACGCACGCATTGGCTCTTGACTGCAATGGTGACAGACGCGGGAGCCTGTTCAAAATACGCGTCGTACACCTAGGGACCGATCCGCGCGCACACATTGGCAATTGACTATCATGTAGACGGGTGCATGTGAGATTTCAAAAGACGCGTCGTACACTTACGGACCGAGCCGTGCGCACGCATTGGCTATTGAATGTCATGGAGACGGACGCGTATTTGATCCTTGTACGAATCCTGTTCAAAAAATTCCGTTGGCTCCCTACAACAATGTATCAAAGTCAATGGTGTCATGTTGGGGAATATTTGAATGATGCGGAAGGCGTGTACGAAGCGTGCAATGCAATGGATTGGCCAATTTCAGGAAATGCAAATGTGTCGGACCTATCATATTGGGCGCTTGGGACAGATTCAGCCTCTGCAGCACAGATATAAGACTGTCTGTTCCCCAGAGACTTCACTTGCCTGCACCACCTGCTACAGCATTACATCCCTGCTACCACTGCTGCTGTCTCTGCATCCTCTGGGTCCTGCAATGGCACGCACTGTGGAGAGGGCCCCAGCTTTCACCGAGGAGGAGAACCATGCCCTGCTGGACAGCCTCCTTCCACAGTACAGCAAGCTGTATGGGAAACCAGGGGAGCAGGTGAGTGCGCAGTCCACTGCCTTCCAGATTGTGCATGTAGTATGACTAGCACTACTAGCATTGTGTTCACAAGTGGCAAGCATGCCCACTGATTTTTTGCAAGTCTCAAAGTGTGTAGATACATGTACTGTACAGGTACAGTGATGAAAAATGTCTATTTCCATGGTTTGGACTTCCAGGCACTGTTTTCAGGTTGTTAATGCAGGCTAGTACACAGGACAACTGCCCATGACCATAGTTGCACTACCTGTATACATCATATGCCCTTGTGATAACGACATGTATGTCCAACTGTGTGATGAAGAAACATGTTGCATGTGTAGTAATGTTGTCTTACTTTGTCATCCTTACAGGTTGATGCCCATCAGAAACAGGAAATTTGGCTGACCATCGTCCGGGCAGTTAGATCTGTGGGGTCTTCAAGCGCCGCATCTGCCACTGCCAGAAGAGGTGGCAGGACCTTTGTTGCTGGACCAGGAGGATAGCCAGGGTCCAGCTGAAGCTGTCACCTCCACGCAGACGGGGCGGGCGATGGTCACTGGCCCCCACATGCTCAGGATTCTGACGGTGGTCTTCCCTGACCTGGATGGGCTGTTGAAGGACAGACAGCAGCAAGGAGGGGGTGAGTTCATGCCTTTTTGGGGAACTATGTCCAACCTGCTCTTTGCACTCCCTCAGCCTGGTAACACTCCCACAGTTCGTCTGTCTTCTGAGACAATACGCATGTGGCCAGATTTGGTGATGCCCCATTCTCATCTGATGACCAGGTGTTACCCTGTCGGTCTGTGACTTGTGTCACTTGGGTTGTGTGTCCTTGCTGTTGGCCCAGGTTCCTGTTGGGAACAGCATCTGCTAGGGGTGCCTCATTTTGTGGTTCATGAGTGGGGCAATTACTTGACATGTGTCTGCACATAGCCAGATATCTGACATGTACTCTGTGTGGGCCATACATATGTGTACTAATAGCTGTTCTGTGGCACCATAGGTGCCTGAGGTATTTACCAGACACCCATGCATCATGTAAGACCAATGTTGGGGCCTCTGAAGAATGCACATTATGAGTGTAACACATGCATAGCCACCTGCCTCCAATCCTGGTAATCACATGTTGCACATGGACCAGGACAGGTATGCCAATTCCGGCCATATGAGACACTCTGTCTTCCCAATCCTGGGTGTCAGCCAATATATTGAGCATTGTGAAAAGTGCAATCAGGTGTCTGCCTACGTGTCATTTTGGACTGGCATAGCTTCTTGGAATTCAAAAGTGTGAAAATGTTTCGAAGGTACAGCCATCTGATATGTGGCTGTTGGATCAGCACATGGCCCAAAACATAGGTGTGTAATTACTTGAGTGTGCCTAATGGTGGATTCAACATTAATGTGCAAGCAGCTTTACTTTGTTCTCGTCAGCCTGTGATGTGTCCATGTTTACTGATTTGTGGTATCACAAACTCAAATGTCTCATTTGGATACCCTGGGATCATCTGAATCTGGATGATGTGGGTAGCAGGGGTGAACATGTGTACTTGACAGCTACAGGGCTTGCATTCCCCACAAAAACATGAGTGTGACACAGTGCACACTGTTGTTTTTGGATGCACTGCCCCAGTGACAGGAGCCAGTACTGACTGATTGGCCATGCAACCCTGTGGCATGGTGTGCCACATGCAAATATGGATCCTGCAGTATTATCAGTCGTCCTGCATGCACTCCATTGTAACATTGACTATCAGGACATGAGGCCATCATGGTGTCTGGGGATGGAAGCATATCCATCATGTCAACAATGACTTTGGCCATCCCATTTCCTGACACATGTACTGAGTCACTGGCAGGAGTTGGGATATGTGTGTAGTGACACATTACAATCACAATCCTTGCAGATCAGACAACTGGCAATGTGGGGCATGTTTGCACATATTATTAGTGACATCATACATGCACCAGGCAGATGGGTCCATTGCCAGGATGGGTACGAGGGCATGGTTGACTGGCAGACTGACAAGTGCCTGGTTCACATATGTGTCAGTCATTTTAGCAATGGTCATCATATGATGCCAGGGCTTGCTCTGTGATGTGCTGCAATTACAGTCATGTGTCAGGTCAATACTGGTGACTGATGTAAATCTGTTTTTCCTCATTGTTTGCAGCATCATCTACGGCTACTGGAGGAGACAGCTCCACAGACCAAGAGGAGCCGCAGAGCCAGACTGGGTCTGCTGTGGAGGAGGCGGAGGGACCCAGTGGCACAGAGGGTGAGGGGAGCCACACTGAGGGACACTCAGCTACAACCACCTCAGCTGAGGAACACTCCAGCTCCAGTGATGATTCCCTTGTGGAGGCGGGTGTCAGCAGACCACAGACAACAGCTAGCAAGTCTGTCCCCGCCACCACCACCACCATCTCCACCCTCCCAGCTGCTCCCATCCCTGATGTCCATGGAGACTCCCGTGTTAGGGAGCATGTCTCCTTCAGTCCAGGCACCGCAACCCCTGCCTCTGTCTCCCCTGCTGCCCTGAGTGTAGAGTCTGTGGACTTGCTTAAGCAGATCCATGTAGGGCAGACATCGATGCTGAGTGTCCTCCATGCTCACACCGGTCTGTTGACACAATTGGTGGCCTTCATGGAGGGCATCTCAGCAAACATGTCTGCCCGACAGCGGACCAATCAGTCCATGGCCTCCTCACTGACGGCAGCAGTGTCCCTCCTCCAACAGTCCCTCACCCCTCCTACCTCTGCCCCATCCACAATCCCTACTACCCCACCTGCCCAAAGCACACTCACACAGGCCCAGGCACGCACCTCACCAGACCCAAGCAGCACACAGCAACGCAAGCCAAAGTCAAGACGCGCAAGCACGCACACACCGGGGACTGTTAGCACACACACAGGGGATGGGGCACAGACACACAGACAGGCATCCACAACCACTGCGCAGTCCTCAGATACCTCTCCCTCCAAAACCCCTTCCCTTGCCTCACCTGCAACCCCCTTCCCAGACGCTCTTCCTCTGTGACCTTGGCCTCTTCCCCACTGATCCATCTGTTCAGACTCACAAGGGAAGAGGAAGCCACCACACACAGAGGGGAGTTCACCCACCACACGGACACCCTCCCCAGGAGCAGGAACACTGAGGCCCCCACCCGCAAATCCCCCGGACCAGGAAGAGCAAGACCCCACCACACACCCGCACTTCCATCACACAGTCTCCGTCCTCCAGCCCCCAGGCCACCACTCCAATGGTTCCCCCGCCACACCCTGCCCCAAGTTCCCCCACAGACAGGTACACCATCACCAAAATGATTAGGCCCTCCCCCAGACAACATGCACTTCTACCCCCACGTCACACCCTCAGCCTGTTCCTGCGACTGCTGTGGAGACCGTGTCCCCCCATCTGTCCTGCTCACTTCATCTGAGCCCCAACCCACTCCTTTGATCATTGGCAGGGCAGTGGAGACCCCGTCCACCCCATCTGACTTGGGCACTGCTGTGGTGACAGCGCCCACTGTGTCAGACACCTCCACTGCAGTTGCCACGAGCACTCCTGCACACACCACCCCTCCCCTGCCCCATACTGCTATCCCCTGATCCAGTCCCTGCGGTGCCTGGCCTGCCCCTATGTATGCCCCTCCAAGGGGAGATGTCCCCTGGCCGTAGCAGTGCAGGCAAGCGATGTGTGACAGGCAGTCATTTGTCACACACAATGGACTATTTGAATGGACTGGCCATAGGACTTTGGATTATTTTTCATTTCACGTCATTACTTTTGTCAAGCTGAATAAAGCTAAGTTTTTGTTTATTTGTCGTTTTGCTTGTAATGTACATGGTTGCTGATGGGTGTCATGAAGTTGCTATTGTAATACTTCTTTTGTAGCTAATTGTTGTTCAGGTGATGTGGTGGACTCCATGGGGTCCATGGTATATGTGTCCTAATACGATATGGAAAGCTGATTTTAGGCATTATTTGTACTGTTGTGGGAATTGAATTTGAATTGAAATTTACTAATTCATTGGTTGTGGGTGGGAATCGAACCTTCAGTTAGAAAAGTCCCTTTGACCGACTCCGCCATTTTGGTTCACAGTGCGGTCTAGTCGTCAGAACTGGCGACTACAAAACAGGACGCTGCGCGAGCGCGCTCAACCCCATAAGCCTTGCAACTGACAGCACCTTAACTTCGCTCTGCTGCTATTTGTTTTGCACTACCGATTGACTGAAAATCTTTTATTTATTTTAATGGAAAGCTGATTTTAGGCATTATTTGTACTGTTGTGGGAATTGAATTTGAATTGAAATTTACTAATTCATTGGTTGTGGGTGGGAATCAAACCTTCAGTTAGGAAAGTCCCTTTGACCGACTCCGCCATTTTGGTTCACAGTGCGGTCTAGTCGTCAAAACTGGCGACTAGAAAACGGGACGCTGCGCGAGCACGCAGCGGACATGCGCAGCGGGCGCGCCGCTGGCGCACCAAAGGCGTGCCTAAGGCAAGCCGGTCTGCGCCCGTCAGCGTCCCGGAGGAGTCCGGAGCCGGAAATGCTGCCAGTCATTCACCTCTATACAGGGACACTGTGTTCTACAGCAAGTCAGATCTCCTAGAAATTGGGAAACGGGTGAGACACTGTGCTCCTAAAAGTATTAGGATGACTGAGACTATACTCCAATGCAGTTTTTGTAATTGGGTAGCTGATACCCAGAACAGCAAACATAGGGGCGGAAGTGTAATTGAGAAGAGTAATGGTTTAGTTTTGGACCGGGACTCACGGGATAACGGCCTTTTGAAGGTCCTACTCTTGAACACCCGCTCTATTAAAAAACATGAAGCACAACTGTACGACTTACTACTTCAGTCCGACCCCGACGTTATGTTTGTGACTGAAACTTGGTTTAATGAGAGCTCGAATCCCACGATTGCGGGGGCTATCCCATCTGACTATCGGATTATAAGAAAGGATCGGCCAGTGGGAAGAGGGGGCGGAATTGGCATAATCTTTAAAAATTCATTTTCATGCTCTATTCTACCTGCGTACGATATTGAGGGTGCTGAGAGCCTGAGTTTTCTGCTTACTGTTTCTGACCATCAATCTATCGCTGGCATCCTTATCTATAGGCCACCTGGTCAGGGGGCAAGTTTGTTGAGTCACTTAGTCAAGCCATCTCTCCAATTTCTACCAAATATAGGCATTGCCTATTGCTATGAGATTTTAATATGCAGGCTTTACGGCTGCTGGAATCCTTAGAGATTTTTGGGTTGTCCCCTACATTCATCTCCCTACTCATGAAAAGGGTCATATTTTAGATCAAATATTTTCCAATGTCAGTGTGGAATCAGATACCCCACGACCATTGGTGTGGTCGGACCATTTTCTTCTGAGTTTTAAAATCTCTTGGACTCTACCCCATCTTCAATCTAGGGATAAGTCCCGCCCTTGTACTTTTAGACCTTTTAGCCAGGTCACTCCTGATAGTCTGAGAACAGCTCTGGGCCAGCACCCGATTTCCTTTAGCGGCGACCCTGAGATCGACGCTCTTAGCTTGGAGAAGTGGCTCGAAGAACGGGCCTCTGAGTTAGCGCCCTCACGACTCGTAAAGCCAAAACTGGTCGCCCCTCCTCACCATGGTTTACAGAAACCCTAAGGAAAACTAGGAGTACTTGCAAACGATTGGAGAGAGTGTGGCAAACCAAGTTTGACTCCGAGGACAAAGCCATCTATAAGCAAGCTCTGAAAGCTTATTTTAATGATGTGCGCACTGAAAAGAAAAAAATGTACCTCGAAAATAAAGGGTGCGGCTAATAAGAGCAAAGAAATATTTAAAATTGTTAAGGATTTCTCATCCCCCAGTGCAGTGAGCACGCCATTTATCCCCACCTCCGTTTGGGTCCACCAGATGGCTAGTTTCTTCCATTATAAGATCTGCTTGATACAACAATCATTTGTCTCTACGGGTACATCTGAAATTGATGAGACGTGGAGTGCGGACCCCCGCCCTCTGGGGTTGGTCATTCGTTTACCCAATTTCCCCCATTTCTTTAGAAAAATCCCTTGACATCATGGTAACACTGAAGTCGGGATCCCTCTCTGACCCGTGTCCCGTAAAAACCTTGAAGATCATTGCGGAGAATCTGCTGTTAATTTAGTTTTAAATATCTTGCTCGAAAAGGGTACAGTACCCAGCTGTTGGAAAAAAGCAAAAATCATTCCTCTCTTAAAGAAATCCACAGCTGACCCTGCAGTTGCATCCAATTATAGGCCCATATCCCTCCTGCCTTTCTTTTCAAAGGTCCTCGAGAAGTACGTTAATTCAGTGCTAACGGACTATGTGGAAGGAAACCATGTTCTCCACGATAGTCAGTCAGGCTTTAGAGCCTCCCTTAGCACTGAAACAGCGTTACTGGAAGTTTCTGAAACTATTAAAACTCAGATGGACAAAGGGGGCAGTGCTGTGGTGATATTGTTGGATCTGTCTGCAGCCTTTGACACCGTGCCCCATGACCGGCTTTTGCGCAGGTTGGCGGAGTGCGGTATTGGGGGCGCAGTGTACAAATGGTTCGCCTCCTTTCTGAGCGAGCGGCAGCAGGAAATTTGGTCCCCTCCCTTATCAGCCGCAATTCCACCAATGAAGGTGGGCGTCCCGCAGGGTGCCATTCTGAGTCCTACGCTTTTAATATTTATATGGCCCCACTTGCCCGCCTAGCTGAGTAACACAGAGCGAAGATTATTTCTTACGCCGATGATACACAACTGTTGTTCACGTGCGACAAAGGGACGAACTTCAGAGGGTTGGAGATTAACAGATGTTTGACGGAGGTCTTCTCTTGGATGCAACTCAACCAACTTAAGTGCAACCCGGAAAAATCCGAAATCATCTTTTTGGCTGCCCCCATGCGAGGACTGGAGTCTATGGTGGCCCCGTGACATGTCCCCTTCCTCTGCTCCAGTCAGCATGGTAAATAACTTGGGAGTTAAGCTGGACGCTAGTCTAGCGATGAAGACCCAAATCCAAACTGTTGCTTGCACATGCTTTGGATTGATAAAAATGGTAAAAAATTCTCCCTCTACTACCGGTTGAATACCGTAAGACCATAGTGCAAGCCCTAATTACATCCAGGTTGGACTATGTAAATATCCTGTATCTGGAGTTACCAGAATATTTGCTCAATCGGCTGCAGGTTGTCCAGAACACCGCAGCCAGAGCTATTCTTATGGTAAATCCCAGAATGCATATGGCGCCCACCTGAAGGCATTGCACTGGCTCCCGGTTAGAAAGAGGATCCAGTTTAAGGCTTTAGTGCTGGCCTATCGAGCATTCCATGGTACGGGTGCCGTCTATCCGAGAAGGAGGATCCAATGCTATCAGCCTCAACGGGTCTTAACCGCTTCGCCGCGATCGGAATTCCGCCCAGGTGCTGGACATTCCGATCGCGGGTGTGGTCGTGACAAGCTCAGCTCGTCATGCACACAGCGCGACCGCGCAGCATGACGAGCTGAGCTCGTCATGAGCATCGAAGGGTTAAGGTCCTCAGGACAGTCCTCATGCTCATTCCCAAGTTTGCCCGCTCTCGGATACGGGGACGTTCCTTTCAGGTTTTAGCAGCACGCCTGTGGAACGATCTGCCTTTGCATCTCAGACAGGCCCAGGACTTGCTGTTTTTAGGCGACAACTAAAACATGGTTGTTACAGCAATAGCACTCTGGTTGGTTGAGTGGAGTTTATTCTGTTACGGTTTTGGTGGTTTAGCGCCGGGACACTCTATGTGAGTAGCCGTGCGCTTTATAAATACCCATTTTCATTTCATTTCATATGTATCCATGTCATCCTTTGGTGCAATTTGAGGGTGTCATGATCCCAATATTTTAGCAGAGGGAGTGTTACCTTTCATTAGCATATTCACATCTGTGGCTTGCACTGTTGCACTTATGTGGGGCTTACATCTGTGCACATTGTTCATTTTCCAGACTGTGGGCACATCTCCACTGGACATGCATGTTTGAGCATCAATGATGACCAAGTCATCTGTGGCGTTAGTGCAACTTGCTATACATGTGTATTGAGTATGTGCTGATGACTTAAGAGACACTCCTGTACACAGGCTGATGTGACCAGAGCTTTCAGTGTGCTGAAATTGTTGGCTCACTGACCAAGTTTTATGCAGACATGACAGGGCCCTGCACAGACAACGTTTGGCACACCTGACCTTCCACAGGAGTGGAATAACCTCATGGCAGGGTGTCATTCCGTGAAATTGCCTGAGCCCATGGTGTATGTTCTGTGAGCATGTCTCTGTGTGTTCCCTTCCCTTTTTCTACACAGCCTGTATTCCCTACAGATGTTCCGGTCTGTGATGCTCGCTGAGTTGTCCTGTGTTCATCCATCAACTTTGACCTGTGTTTTCTGGGATGTAGGTGCATGGCAAACGACAGGTCATTAGGGTGTCATCCCTAGGCATGTTTGTTGTAAGGGCCTGGGATGTGGGCAAACGCGTGTGTGACATGTTCAGGATTCCCCAAGCCACTTTTGTGTTTCCAACATCAGGTTGATTTCCCTATGTGGTATCTTTCTGTGACTGGGTCACTTGTATGTGTGTGTGACTGCTCCCACTGCTCAGATTCCAAGCTGCACTGTTGGAAGGTGTCAACATGTGTTCTTTGTGGGTCTCCTTGGGTTCCTCATTGGTCTGGGACTGTGGCAGGGAGCCCAATGTTTCGGATACATTTCACGTCATGCACATGTACCGCATACTGTGCAGTGTTGCAGACATTCACAAGGGTTGTTGACTGGCCATGTGTGATGAGTTTGTGCACCTTAGATCCCCCCACCACCCCTGGGATTGTCATAGGTGCATGTGCAATGTCACCAGTCCATGTGGGCTTTGCTGATGCACATTGGTGCAGATTAAGTTGTGTGGTGTTGAGAGTGGCGTAATGTGAGTTGTCGCATGGCTAGGCCCCTACCTACATTTTTGCCTTGGATTACAGGCCATGCCCAGTGATTTGTGTTTGTGTAAGTGTGATGGAAGTTGGTCTGTCAAGACACATGACCCAGTGTGCACAGGTGACTGGGCTCCACAGTAGGGGCAACATCCAAATTTGTCTTCACAGAGGGAATATCATACAGGCTACTGTCACCTCAATGTAGGGTCCTCGAGGGTACTGATGTAGTGGGTCTGTCTCTTGATGTGTTGGTTGGTGTTCCGCCCAGCTTGTGTCACATGAGTCTGTTGTGATCCCACTCATCTAACAATGCCTGATTGCCCACAGAGGGGTACCCAATTCTTGGTTTACTTTTGTATGGCACTGTGCACACATATGTGTCATTGGAGTTCAGCCCCCTCATGTGTTGTGTATCAGCCTGGGGACACTGACAAACACACATACATGTTGTGTTTGATATGCAGTGTGTGTCTGCCTGTTTGTGTTTTTGCATCTGCACTAATGCATTGGTATGACTTTTGTGTGCCATTGGCTGGATGTTGTTTGGAGGTTTTTGCCAACTGTCCCTGGGTCTCCTACCTCATCAGTCTGCACATTCATCCTGGTTGGTATGTCCCATTGCTGCCATGGTATGGGATTTGATCACCTAACATCTACAGTCTCCACGGGATTCCTAAGTTTGTGTGTCTGTTCGTGCAGATATGTGTGTATGCATTCTGATGGTCACTTCTTACATTGTCTAATTGGACACTGGAGGCATTGTCAGCCCCCATGGGCGAAGCTTGTCTGCACATGGCAGACGGTATTCATTTATACACAACAATCTTTCCCTCAACAGATCTATGTGTGTATGGCACACAACCACTACTTTGCCACTATATTGCTTGTGGTGTTATGACCAGGAATCATACATGCTAGTTTGCAGATGCTGCTATTTTTATGACCACGCACACCTTTTGGTAACTGTAGTGAGGGGGTGTTTAACCCCATTACCACAATGTTCCTGATATGCTGGAGTTTTGAACCCCACACTCACCTCTTGGTCACTGTAGTGAGGGGGTGTTGAACCCCATTACCACAATGTTCCTGACCTGCTGGAGTTTTGAACTCCACGCTCACCTTTTAGTCACTGTAGTGAGGGGGTGTTGAACCCCATTACCACAATGTTCCTGACCTGCTGGAGTTTTGAACTCCACACTCACCTTTTGGTCACTGTTGGGAGGGGGAGTTGAACCCCATTTCCAGAATGTTCTTGATATGCTGGAGTTTTGAACCCCACACTCACCTTTTGGTCACTGTAGTGAGGGGGTGTTGAACCCCATTACCACAATGTTCCTGACCTGCTGGAGTTCTGAACTCCACACTCACCTTTTGGTCACTGTTGGGAGGGGGGTTGAACCCCATTTCCAGAATGTTCCTGATATGCTGGAGTTTTGTACCCCCCACTCACCTTTTGGTCACTGTAGTGAGGGGGGGTTTAAACCCCATTACTACAATGTTCCTGACATGCTGGAGTTTTGAACCCCACACTCGCCTTTTGGTCACTGTAGAGAGGGGGGGTTAAACCCCATTACAACACTGTTACGATAACTGCTGGGGGTTTAACCCTCACATTCACCTTTTGCTCACAACTGTGATGGGAGTACATTATGTGTTCCCTTGCAGTGTCACTGTTGCAGGCAGTTAACACACAATGCACAATCTAGACATGATGGTAGGGGGTGTGTGTTTTGCCTACAACCCCTATGTGTGGGAATGCTGGTGGTGGTTGACACCCCCCCTATGGGTGGGGAGTACTGGTAGTGATAGGCATCCAGCCCCCTATGAGTGGGGAGTACTTGTAGTGATAGGCATCCAGCCCCCTATGAGTAGGGGGTACTGGTGGTGATAGGCATCCACCCCCTATGGGCTGGTCAATGGTTGTAGTGATAGGCATCCCCCCCCTATGAGTAGGGAGTACTGGTGGTGATAGGCATCCAGCCCCCCCTATGAGTGTGGAGTACTGGTAGTGATAGCTATCCCCCCTATGAGTAGGGAGTACTGGTGGTGATAGGCATCCAGCCCCCCCTATGAGTGGGGAGTACTGGTAGTGATAGCCATCCCCCCCTATGAGTAGGGACTGCTGGTAGTGATAGCCATCACCCCCCTATGAGTGGGGAGTACTGGTAGTGATAGGCATCCACCCCCCTATGAGTGGGGAGTACTGGTAGTGATAGGCATCCACCCCCTATGAGTGGGGAGTACTGGTAGTGATAGGCATCCAGCCCCCTATGAGTGGGAAGTACTGGTAGTGATAGGCATCCAGCCCCCTATGAGTGGGGAGTACTGGTGGTGATAGGCATCCACCCCCAATGGGCTGGAGAATGGTGGTAGTGATAGGCATTCCCCCCCTATGAGTAGGGAGTACTGGTAGTGATAGGGATCCACCCCCCTATGAGTGGGGAGTACTGGTAGTGATAGGCATCCACCCCCCTATGATTGGGGAGTACTGGTAGTGATAGGCATCCAGCCCCCTATGAGTGGGGAGTACTGGTGGTGATAGGCATCCACCCCCTATGGGCTGGACAATGGTGGTAGTGATAGGCATCCCCCCCATGAGTAGGGAGTACTGGTAGTGATAGGCATCCAGCCCCCTATGAGTGGGGAGTACTGGTAGTGATAGGCATCCAGCCCCCTATGAGTGGGGAGTACTGGTGGTGATAGGCATCCACCCCCTATGGGCTGGACAATGGTGGTAGTGGTAGGCATCCCCCCCTATGAGTAGGGAGTAGTGGTAGTGATAGGCATCCAGCCCCCTATGATTGGGGAGTACTGGTAGTGATAGGCATCCATCCCCCTATGAGTGGGGAGTACTGGTAGTGATAGGCATCCACCCCTCTATGAGTAGGGACTGCTGGTAGTGATGGCCATCCACCCCCTATGGGTTGGGCTATGCTGATGGCGAGGGATATCCGCCCCCTATGTGTGTGTTGCATTTCACTGGTTCGTGACGTTTGTTTGTGTGGTGGGTGTCTGACTTAACGTCTGCGACGTACGCGTCGGTTCCTGTTGTTGATCCGGCCATAGATGTACAGTACAGGGATGACCTGCGCGATCGGATTCATGGTTGCGTCGTCTCGTAGGCGTCAATCGTTGGTTCGTCTCGTAGGCGTAGATGGTTGGTTCGTATCGTAGCCGTGGATCGTGTAGTGGCACGAATCGGACCTAAAATACTGCTCTTCCGGGTGCTGAGACGTGCTGGAGGTGGCGACACGTTCAGCGCGTAGGAAGTACGCATCGTACTAGCCCGGCCGGAATCTGATGTGAAAATGCTTCTGTGCGACTCTATTCAGCGTTTGCGGATCCGGCTCGTACGGGAAATGAGGCTGGAATCGGAGCGTACGTGTCGATCGGGTTTTTGACACATTTGCGCATCGTACTTCTTCGCCCAGACGGACCGGCTACCGGAACACGTCGGGGGCGGAAGGTAAGTCTACGAGCAGCTCTCAGAGGGCCTACCGAGCGAGATCGGAATCGGCCCCTAAGTGTGTCTACACCAGATAACAAGCTTCACATATGTGTTATCTCTTGTAAAGGGTATTACACATTTCTCTGCAAATCATCATTAGGTTTTACAATTTTGCAAGTTATGGCAATGTTACATTGAAATAACTACAACTACCATGATGCCTTGTCTCTGTTTTGTCAAAATAAGATTGCAATGTCATATCTGTTAGTTCTCTCTTTACCTTCATTTATCCACATTTGTCAAACCGACAAGTATTCATTAAGTCCTATGTGATGCTTTCTCATGTAATGTGTTTGGGTTTAACTTATTATGTCATCCATTAATTGTTATGGAATAGAGTAGATTTTATTTGCCTAACTAATAAAACTGTGTTGAGCTACAAATGTTAAAGTATGTCCTTTGGTATACTGAATACAAGTGGTGGCCCCCAAAGTTTTACTCTGCAATGTTCATCTGATGACCAATAACAAACAACCTTCTAAGTTGTGTCTCTGCCAGATAGGCAGCCTGTTAGTCGCAGGAATGTTTTTTCACACTCCTCTCCTCAACTGTGCTGTGTCCAATGTTTGGTATATCTCATGTATATTTTCTAACTACCATTTTACCATTTTTCATTTTCAAGACATCTTCTCATCTGTTGATGTAAAGGAGTTGTGTGAAATTCAAACCCTCAGTGTAAATCAATGCAATAACACTGAAAGGAATCCACATTAAATTTTAACCTTTTAGGCTGCTTCAGGTATTTGCTACAAACGTATTACAAGTAAAATCTATATTTTTATAAATTTGTGTTTTTCATACATAATAGGTCCAACCATATAGGCACTTAGATCCTGCTGAGGCATGCGCCACCCTACCCCAGGATCAAGTCTCCAGCGAGGACTCTGCTGATAGTCTGGACGAGCAGGTGGAAGCTGGCTCATCTGGTCAGCCTGGGTGCACGGCTCCAGTGAGCCTCACTCAACGCACACCTACTCCTCCTACCCCAGCTGAGACAACACCGCAGCCGATTGTTGCCTCCACAACCTGAGTCCCAAGCACTAGCACCACCATCTTGTGCCCCCAGTCCTGCCTTACGCTCAGCCATCGCCAACTACCATCCAGCCAGGACCCAGTGGGAGTGGGCACACAGGCTCAAGGGCACATGGTGGGGGGATAGTGTACATGGGAGGGAGCCATGTGGTCCAAGGCAGTGAGGCCACTGAGACTACTGAGACCACTATCACCCAGGTCAACATTGACCACGTCTTGGTAGCCAGCCAACAGCCCCAAGACATGATAAGCCAGCTCATCACCGAGCGCCGGGGAAATGACGCAGCTACAAAATGGAGCACAATCTCCAGCTGGAGACATACAACTCCAATTTGGTTTCCCTGACTGGGGTGCTGCAGTACATCCTCACCCATGTTTGCAGGGCTTTCCCTGCACCATCTACACCTTTCTGTGGGCCAAACACCATCTTCCACAAGGCCATGTACATCTGCGGCAGCCACAGAAAGGGAGGCCCTGCCACAGGAGGGACTACCTGCAACCATCCCAGTCGCATCAACTGTGGATCCCACATGCCGGAGGGAACATCCACCCACCCAAACTAACAGCAGGAGAGGTAGGCAAGACCTCCACCACCAGTAAGAAACCTGCATCTAATTTCCTCCACTGTGTGCCTACCATTCACTCTGTGGACTATTTATGGACACATTTACCTATTCTGATGCCAGGTGTATATTGTACATCAAACAAATCTGGCCCCACAAAGATAATTTCTTCTACCATTACTGAGAATTTCACATTTTGTTTAGTTATTCTTTTCGAACTCTTTCAGTTGTTTTGGATTCATTTAATAATACCCCAAAATGCCAACATCAAAGACTGCTGTTGTATTCCTTTTCTCAATTTGTTGTCTGTTTTCCTTCTATCACTAATTTGTAAAGTCAACCAATGCAATGCTTGTCTATTCCAGCATGTTTTACCTGTAGGTAATGTGCCACACATATGCCAGAAATGACATAAACAAACTACAAATCAAATACTAGTATTTTATTGAACTGTAACAAATATTTGGTTGTCATGGTGTTCCTAAAACATTGCAACAAATGCAGATCCCATATACCCAGTGCGATTTGCACATCTGCAGTACCAGACCATGGCACCATGGAAGAAAGGGATAGATTCTAAAATAGTCAGAATAAATAGGCAAAATATGATTGATTTAAATCAACAGCTGGAGCCAGATTTACTGTCTCACAATATGAATCCACATCTAATACACCAATAGACAAAAGCACGGCATAGTAGTCCATTTTGAGGCCACAGGATAATTCCAATACACTGTTCCAGTATCTGGTGGAATGTCACAACCAAGTTGCAGTGTTGTGCCACAAGAAGTATGTCCTACAATGATGAGAACTATCAACAGCTACATACACTTTACACACAATGAGGATTTAGCTACTGTAAAGGCAGATTAGCATGATTTGCCTCCACCATCACATGTGGTTTGATCTAATGATGGCACACATCTTGCCTTAGTGCCAACACACGACAAAGAACAAGTCATAGGGAGTCCTCAAATCTTCCATTCAACCAATGTGCAAGTTGTCTAGGTACACGATCTGTACACCCAAAGTCTGTGCCTGTCTGTCCCAGGATCAACCTATGGTCCCTTTGTACTTTGAAACAGCACCATATACCAGCAAAGATCACAACTCTAAAATGTTCAAATTAAGATGTCAATGGTGAGGAAACAGACTGAAACAAAAAGATTACCAATCAAACATAACAGACTACACACATTACAAAGTCCACTTTTGGTGGACACAGTTTCACAAAACATTCAGAGATAAACATGAAACTGTACACATTAGTCAGTGTGTCAAACCTTTGGTCAACAAACACCTTGGGCTTGGACCCCCTGAGCTTGCCCTTCCTAAGAAATTAACACCACAAACTTCACTCATCACATAAATAGCTGGTGTAACGGTGAAAGTGAGTAAATGTACAGAGATTCTTACAGTCATGAGACGAAGTTGTCCATGACATATTGACGGAAGTCAACTCCTTCCTCATCATTACTATTATCATCATTTGCCATTTTAGGATCCTCACCCGGTGGCTCTTCCTGGTCTACATCCTTTGGGATGTAAGGGATGTTCCGCTGCAGGACGATGTTGTGGAGCATGCAGCAGACCACATGGATATGGCACACTATAGCGGGTGAGTAGAGAAGGGCTCCACCAATTTTGTCCATACACCAAGTCTGGCCTTCAGGAGCCATAAAGCATGCTATACTGGCCTCCATCTTCTTCCATGGGCTTCATTGAAGCATAAATCCCCTGGCATTGTTAGATTCTTCAGCGGTGCCAACAACCATTGTTGGTTGGGATGGGCTGAGTCTCCTAGATGGAAGACAAAAAAAGAGGCAACATATCTAACATATATCTTAGGTTATACAACTTGAAATCACCTCAAAAATATTATGACAGATTGTACTTACTAATAAGCCAGGCCCTCTCAGGTCCACGTTTTGCCATTTGCAGGGGTACAGTGCTGTTCAGTAGCACAAAGGAATCATGGGCTGAACCAGGGAACCGGGCACAGATGCTTGAGATATATAAATCAGGTAAGCAGAGGACTTGCACGTTGATTGAATGGAAGTGCCAGCAATACCTCTGTCCACATCCGGTAGGTGTGCAATGGCATAGAAATCACCCTTCAGATTGGCCAAATTCTGATGTCGTGGTAACTGGATGTAGCTGTCCGTGTGTCTCATCATGGCTGAAAGTACTTGTTGTGCACAACACTGTCAGATGGTTGTAACATACCACCAGATACTGCCACAATGTATTGGAAAGAACCTGTGGCCAGATAATGGAGTACTGCCATGAGTTTGACAATTGGTGTAATAATTGTGGGATTCCTGTAATGAGGCAGGAGATCAGGCTATAGCTGTTGACATAAATCCAGCATAGTTTGCCTATTCTAACTGTACTTCTTGATGACATCCCTTTCTTCCATTGTGGCAAGGTCTGGAAAAGGCTAGTACACCACAGGCTGTCTACTCACCCTCCCAGGGTTCAAATGTCTGCATGTGAAACAATTTTATCCTATTAAACATTTTCAAGATTTTCACATATGAAATAAAACACCTATATCATGTTGCCCTCATTTAATATAAAGTTTGACTACACATTTTAAAGACCCCTTTGGTTTTGTCTTTGTGCTTCACAAATTAAAAAAATTGTCACCTTCAATTATCACGGAAGGAAAATTTCTGCAAATATTACATTTCACATGTAATATAAACAATTTTTAACTTTTTTATTTTTTCCACCCAAAATACCGTCAAGGGAGGTGTTGGTAACAATGCCCAACTCTTGCATTTATCCACAGTAACGCACCACAAATGAGTGTTTACTTTCAAATTAATGAGTCTCCCTCTACTTAAAATATGTTAACAAACTAGCCTCCATTTTGAGTGGTGGAGATGCTCCTAGGCACAAACACACGATTACACCTTCGGAATGGCGTGAGCCGTCAGGACATTTGGAATCGGATGGATGCCGAAGAAGTTGAACTCCACGACCGGCACAGCCATTGGCCTCAGCAACTGCACTCTGGAGATGAATAATGCAAATGAAACATTTTGTGAAAATGGCTCATAGAACTCAAACGTCTTCAGCTCAACTTCCAGCAGAAGTGCTTGAAAATGATTTGGGTACATCATGGAAGCCTCATTCACAATACACATTTTCTAACAAGATATTATACGATTTATTGATGTCATATTCTTGATTCTCCATGGAGCAAGAGGAGAGATACTTTTTCAGCGTGGCACTGATTTGGGAGGGGGAATGAGCAGGAGAGATTGAACAGAACACAAGAAACGGCATTCCACTTTAAAAATAATGGTGCACCACACCAAAATGTAGCTTAATTATTAATGGCATCATCTAGATTTCCCAATATCCTAGATAACTCATTCTAGGTGCAACTACATTAGTTCATTGGTTCCAACTCTATGCATCATGAAAACTAAAGCATTTCAAAAATTATTTTTACATTTTATTTGCACATTTTACCTATTTTAAAAAAAAAACCTTTTACAGATAATCAAAATCACTGTTCCTTCCTAATTCCTAACAGCAATGCACATAGGAAAATCATATATAGAACAGAGCATTGGCAGCACTCCTTTGCAGGAGATAGGATGCGAAGAACAACATTGTGCTTCAATCGACTTCTGTAGGGTGCCACGAGAGGGGGCCAGATGGGACATTAAACCCTATGCTGTGCACTTTTGCAATGCTCCACACCACTGCTTCAAAAGCTATTTATAGCTTTAAGAAGCAAGCCTGCATTTTTGTATGATTTGTTTTCCTGATGAGGCGGCTGACATGGAAACACCATGAGGTGGCAATAGATACTGTATGAAAAATCTAGAAACATATGAATACCTGTGCACTTTCCTTGGTGAACAATATTTTATATGTTGAATCAAGTGCTCATGGCATAAGTGAAAGAAGTGAGCCTCACATATTGTTTTTTTAGATCTGCTCACAAAACAAGACCATTAAATCTTACTAAAATTATATGCATAATATAGGGCCCGATTCACAGAACTAACTTACTACAAAATCCTAAACTTACTACCATTTTGGTATTCATAGAAAACACTTACTCATCTTGGTATTCACAGAATGTACTTACTCATACTAACTTTATGTCCGCCCTCGGGCCGGAGATTCGGGCCGGAGATTCCGGCCCGGTGGTGGAGATTCCGGCCCTGTGGTGGAGATTCCGGCCCGGTGGTGGAGATTCCGGCCCGGTGGTGGAGATTCCGGCCCTGTGGTGGAGATTCCTGCCCAGTGGTGGAGATTCCGGCCGGTGGCGGATTCGGCCACCACTGGGCCGGAATCTCCACCACAGGGCCGGAATCTCCACCACCGGGCCGGAATCTCCACCACAGGGCCGGAATCTCCACCACCGGGCCGGAATCTCCACCAAAGGGCCGGAATCTCCACCAAAGGGCCGGAATCTCCACCACCGGGCCGGAATCTCCGGCCCGAGGGCGGACATAAAGTTAGTATGAGTAAGTACATTCTGTGAATACCAAAATGAGTAAGTGCATTCTGTGAATACCAAAATGAGTAAGTATCTTCTGTGAATACCAAAATGAGTAAGTGCCTTCTGTGAATACCAAAATGGTAGTAAGTTTAGGATTTTGCAGTAAGTTAGGTCTGTGAATCGGGCCCCTAGTTACTTAAAGGGGATTTAAGCCAGCTCTCTTCTTCAAGTAGTCTGTAGTTATATCATTCACATTTTGCTTCTTGCCACTAAAGCATACAGCATGGGGCAACAGTTCAGTCTACTTCAGCCATTGGATAACTTTACTATGAGTGCCTGCATTTTGCTCTTTCAGAAGGAACACTTCCACACAAAAGGTAGTTCCCTTCAGTGCCAGTGTTTTTGTTTTTACTTTATTATTACTTTAGTGTTTCCTTTGTGATAGTAGGAGGCTTTCTACTAGCTCTTTATGTGAGTACAATGAACATTCCAGTTTTAGCAGTTCCTGCCTCCTGTTAATGGTGTTGTAAATTCAGTTTGGAGCATCCTTAATTTATCTGACTGGATTGTGTCCATTTGAAACTTTTCTTTATACATTTTACGTCTTTTTAGTATGCATGCAATGAAGTGCATTTGTAAGTCTACACCTGTATGTCATGCTGGTACGTATTTTAATTGAGTACTACAGATATACTTACAAACCAATTTAGTCTATATCTCCTGCTTGTATGGCTTTCTAATTTGCTTTCAGTGGTCTTGTATGTTGCGCTTATATGGACATTTAACTATTTTATTACTAATTAAATCTCTCCTGTTTATTCCAATGTGCTGTTCTATCTATCTATCTATCTATCTATCTATCTTTATAACTATGTGACCTCTGTATGTATGCAATCCTATGTATGTTTCTATCTATGCAGCACTATTTATACAACCCTCTTTATCTGTTTTTATAAGCCTCTCTATTTATCTATCTTTTCAACCATCCCTATCTATTTGAAATAACGCTTTACATAAATAGTACAAAAAAAGCATTAGAAAAGGCAGTAGGGTGGCAGCAGATGCAAGATCGATTGACTTTTTATATCCAGTATGCCAAGACCTCTTGATTTTACGAAAATTGTATTTATAACATGCTTACTTTTGGGGGGTTTTCAGACAGGGTTTTCTGTTGTGTCATTCACATTTTTCTTCCACCCACTTGAGGACGCATTATGGGGCAAGGGTCAGCCCACTTCAGCCATTGGCTGACTTCCATAGTAAGTTACGGCATGCTTGACTTTCACAAGGAGCGGACCCACATACAAAGTAGTTCTCTTTAGTGCCAGGGACTACTATAGTAATGTGTGCTTTTTTGAGACCAAAAATATTTTTGTCTCTAGCCAATGTTTTTTCCTTAGATTGATGAGGGCCCAGCTGCTTCCCCAAGAACAAAGTTTTGCAAAAACCATGACAGAGCAAAACAAGAATTGACAAAGCCAAAAGGCTGGAGACTAGCGTCAGACTTATTGGCTTTGTTATTGTCTATGTTGTACTGCAAAAACTTCTGGAAAGCCTAGACTTCTATGCTAAAGACCCAATTTAACATCACTGCAGCTCACTGTACTTTATAGTGAGTGTGCTACTAGATGTAAAAATGGCCTAAGTGGTAGATTGGTTTAGATGTACAGGAATACAGCCAGTTAAAGAGAGCAAACATGGAGAATCACCCAAATCAGGGCATCGGACTGTTTGGGGGCAGAGGTGATGCTGAGTGAGAGGCGTAAGTGGCTTTGGTGATGGGTTTTGCAAAGTAAAAAGGGCTATACAGTTTTACAGGCACAGGGCTTTCACAATTTTAACTTACACTTGTGAGTAGGTTACACGTGTAATTTACACTTAAACTTTTGAGTAACCTTACTACTTTTGGCTAGCCACAAAATCTGATTGTAAAGTTACACAAAAGTGTAGACTTACACATCTCCACCCGATGAAAAAGTCAGTGGAGCCAACATTACAAGGGTAAGTTACTACTGTCAAAAAATAAACAGTAGTAAGTCAGAACCACACATGACCTTCCCATAGAAAATAATTGAGGTAGGTCCTTAAAATAAAACCCCGTTAGGAAATAAGTTTAAATTAAAAACAAATATTTTATAGATTATAGAAATAATTAAATGTAATTTAATGTTAAAGGAAATATCTAAAATAGTATATATTTATTATTTAATTATAAAATATTTTAATAACCTTTATTTAATTCAAATGATAATGAAACACTTTTTATAGCAATATAATTAAATTACTTTTAATTAATTCTATACACCATTCTTAATATTTATTAATGCACAATACAAAATCTATTATTTTTTTTACTTTAGGTTCCAAGTTATTTCTTAATTTAAACTTCAGAAAAAGAATGTTTATTTATTTTACATATTGTAATTAATTAAATATTTAACTCAAAATTAAATTAAAAGTGCCATATCATTTTTTATGCATTTAAAATAAATAGATAACATTCATTTACATTATTATTTAATGTAAAAATAGTTTTTACTAATTTATTATAAAGTTTCATAAACTTTTTTAATTTTACCAATACTTTGCCATAGGGAGATCTTTACCCCGACTGTGGATTAACAATATGGTAAAGTATAGGGAAAAATGAAAAAGTTTATGTAATTCAAAATTTTGCAATAATATTATAAATTAATTTTAGATATTTATTATAATTGCAGAAAAATATAAAAATGCTACAACACTATGAAATTAATTTTGAGCTCAATCTTTAAATAATTTTCATATGGTAAATTAAATACAAACATATTTTTGAAGTGTAAATTACAAAATGAATCCTCATCTTAAGTACAAAAATGTGTTTAATTATGCATTAATAATAATTCATAGTTATGTATAGAATTAATTAAAAACAATCTAATTATATCTAGTAAACATTAATGTTATATTCGTTTCTAAATTTAAAAAAGTAAAAATACTTTATAATTAAATAATAAATGTTTTATTTTTAGATTTTTTCAAGATTAAATTATATTTACTTACATGTTTAACTATTTTAAATAATTTAATTTAATATTATTTCCTATGGGACTTTATTTTAAGTTCTTACTGACATTATTTTATATCGTAGGGTGTTGCAGCACAAAATGGGTACTCCAAAATTAGTTGGTAGATAGATCTAATTCCTTATTTTTTTCAAAGTATAAGTTTCTTGAGGCACAAGTACTGGTTACACACACATTCACACCAATAAAGAATTAAACCATTTGGTAGCTGTTAAACATAGGATGAGAAAGAAAACAATACATTTTCACCAGACCATTCTAATATCACAGCAGTTCTTCAGTGGATGCTGCTACAAATAAACACTTGGAAAAGCTTGCTGAACAATTACATATTTCAATGCACTTTTGATAACTAGGAACTTTCACATAGAAAGCAAAAAATGCATAGATGTGTGGCTATATGGACATTATTACCCAAAAGATAGCTGCCACGTGGGTCTTGTAGCGTGGCCCTACAGAGTGACATCTAGCGTCTCGCTCCTCGCAAGACCAAGACCCTATAGTCAAGGATGCATATAGGGCTCTACTAATCTTTCGCACAAGACCAAGGATTCCACATCAGCCTTACGCCTCCACAGTGGTTCACTGCTACTGTTCAACAGCCCAAAGCACGAGCATGGAAATATGAGAACTTCACCTCCAACTCCAGCTCGTTGCAAGCCCGGGGTACCGACGGATAGAGCGGTGCCTCCCCCCTGAGCTGCTGCCAGGTAGAGGTCAGGCTTCTTATCTGTGAATTAAGGGTACGACCAGTAAATCGGATAAACAAACAGTGGGATTACTGGTTTGGTATTTGTTATCTGGTCAAACAAAAATTTCTTTTATTCACTACTACACTTCTTGGCAGTAGCACGAAAACTTTCTCTTTCATGGTCCTGACGAAAGCCGTGATACCTTTTAGGGTCCTTGAAGGCTGAAACATGTTGGCCCCCCTTACGTCCACCACGTGCAGTTATAATTTCCAACTGCAGGTGCTCTGTTTTTAATCCTGACGTCAGGTACGTATCAATAAAGTGTTTTTCGCTCCTGTTAGTCAGTTTTAAACTTCACCTTTTACATCTCTATTATCTTTTGCTTTGCGCTGCGCCTGTTACCCAACCAGCTTAAGTAACTTCTCATCAGGAGGATTTTTATATCCTCAACCTCGTAGGAATAAAAAACATCCCTGAGCTCCTCCCTCACAGTGAGGGGGTTGTAGCCCTTGGCGGGGCTAGGGTTCCCCGTCAAGAGGAGGATCCCAGATGATGAAGCATGCCACCTCGGTGGGTGATGGGATTACGTCCTAATTAAGGAACCCCTCCAGAGGTACACTGAAATCACTCTCTGCTGTCTCTCTTTACGGACTAAGGGGCCGATTCCGATTCGGGCCAGAAATCTCTCCGACCGAGCCGGACCCGGAGAGAATTCCGACCGAATCGGATTCTGGCAGTCCGACCGGACGAGTACGATGTGTTCGTAGGCTATCAGACTCGATTCGGTCGGACTCCCATTGAAGTCAATGGGAGCCGGTCGTACAACGCGTACGCGGGCTCCCATTGACTCAATGGGTGCGAGGCGAACAAGGGCGCCCCCTACAGCGTGTACGCGGCGAAGCGCATCGTGCCGTATTTGCACAGGTAGGGGGGACCCATGGCTCCCCCCTGTGTGCGACTCGCGCGGCCACGCGTACAGGGGGGTCCGACGCGGACCCCAAAGTCCGGCTCCAACAGCTCTTTCGAGCCGGACGGCACGAGTCGATCGGACTGCTCGCGGTGCGCATCGTACTTACCCGGCCGGGGAACGTCTACATTGCGCGGTGCGAGTCGGGTCCGTGTGAGTCGGTCGGAGCGTGTTGAAGCCACGTACGAGTCGGTCGGCGAATTCGTGGGCTCTTGCATCGTACTCGCCGGCCGGACCCGCGTACGAATCGGTCGGGAAACAGGGCTCCGAATCGGATCCGGTAAAGCCGAATCCGATTCGGAGCCCTACCGGCCGAGATCGGAATCGGCCCCTAAGTCGTTCTTGTTAGACCCAAGGATTTTATGTGTTTTTTGCAGCATTGGTTAGGGAGTAAATCCTTGCAGGTCTCAAAATTTCCCTAGGACCCCCTTAGCTTGTTGTTTTTCACAATATGAGAACTTGACCATGTATATTAGTTAAATCCTCACCAGATACAAAGGGTAGGTTTCCTTAAATGCTGCATAATAGTCCCCAAAAAAATGCTTAGAAGAAATCCAGAACCAATTAAATATTCTCAAATATCACTTGGCCGGTTGCATATGGGTTTCTTTGTCTTCATAAGTCGTACAGATGCTCCTTACCAATTTTTTAAGATCTGCTCTTACAAATTCTCGAACAATAGTTGGTTTCTAATAAAAGCTTTATTGTCCAATGTGACCTGGGACATCTATAAGCTTTGCCAGCCAACTTCAACTGTCCCCCAAAATACTTCCTAGAACACTCTCCAGAACTAGAATCCTAGAATTAGGATTTCAGATTACCTGGCAAGCCAACACTACAATAGTACCTGAGGCCATATCATGAAGGGCTAAGATGGCTCTGCCTAAAGCAGAGCACCTGTTTTATGCACCTGGAGTGTGTAAAGTGAATTACTTTAGCCTGATATTTCTGGGAGTTAGGGTCTGGTTTTCAGACAGCACAGCTTGGAAACAGTGAACAGTGTCCTTCGTTCCTGTAATGTACTAATTCAGAGAAATAGCAGGTTTAATAAATTCACTTGACACGCTGCAGGTGCATAAAAAATAAGTGCTCAGCTCTGTGTGGAGCCATCATGATATGGTCTGTGGTGCTAATCTTTCACTACTGCACTTTAACTACTGCTGGTAGTTCTGTTTTAGGAGAAATGTATACTGCTGGGTGCCATGTTGTACCTCTTCTGTTTTTTAAAGGTATCATGTGCTGAAGCTGCGGCCTATACTGTAGCTGTTCTGTGTCTCTATGTGAACTTGCACTGCTACTGTAGAGATGGCCGAGCCACTGATAGCTCATGCCAGGCTTGAGCCAGAAGCTTGACTCTGGCCCAGCTCGAGGTCTTCTGGGCCCTAGAGCCCAAAACAAGCTGAGCCTGCATGTGTTTTTAGGTCTCGCATAGGCAGCGCATGCGCTGCCTCTCCGAGGCATCAAGTAATTAGTATGTTGGGTAAAACTCCGCCCACTGCCGGGTAATTTCTGTTGCTGCTTGCCATTAGTTTAACATTGGCATAGCTGTTGTTATCTGGCTTTTTAGTGGCTGTTGATATGATACTGACTTCCGTTTAGTCCGGAAGCAGCAGCGCCTAACTACTGTTTCGGTCTGCTTGTATGTTTATTGTGTTGCTGAGGAGAACTCTTTTATACGATTGTTTGCAGCGACGCTTTCAGACCCCTCCCGCCTCCCAACAGCATGGTGAAGCGCCTTTATTTATTTACATCGCTGGCGCTTTCAGACCCCTCCCACCTCAGCATGGGGAAGCGCCTTTATTTATTTGATATCAGCGGTGCATTCAGACCCCTCCCGCCTCCAAACACAGCATGCCGAAGCGCCTTTATTTATTTAATATCAGCGGTGCTTTCAGACACCTCCCGCCTCCAAACACAGATGCCGAAGCTCCTTTATTTATTTAATATCAGCGGTGCTTTCAGACCCCTCCCGCCTCCAAACACAGATGCCGAAGCGCCTTTATTTATTTAATATCAGCGGTGCTTTCAGACCCCTCCCGCCTCCAAACACAGCATGCCGAAGCGCCTTTATTTATTTAATATCAGCGGTGCTTTCAGACTCCTCCCGCCTCCAAACACAGCATGGTGAAGCGCCTTTATTGTTGCAGCAGACCTCTCGCGAAACTTGCGGCCGCCCTCCTCTCTGTGTCAGCACCACGTCATACTCCAGACAAACGTTAAGAAACATGGCGGAGCGGCGAAGACCGAAGAAACGGAGCCAGGTAAAAAGAGGCCGATCCTTTCCTCATCTGGTGGTTGTTTACTGAACACTGCGCTTTAAAAACTTACAGGTGGTGTTGCCTACAACCTCTTGGAGGCGGAGCCACACTACGAGAGGCTTTGTGCCCGGCTTGTTGCACGGGTCTGGCTCATCTTTACTTTGTACTGCTGGTGCCTCTGGTATGGCTCCTGCCTCAGCAATAAAAGATAAAATTTGTTTCCTATGTGAGTGGTCGAGTGTGTGTTTACTTTGCTCACAATGCCAGCCTTGGGGTGTCTTGACAACTCCCCTTCATTCGAAATTCCATGTAAGGGCTGCGCTTGTTCTATTCGTCACTCTTGACTTTCAACCTCTGTTTTTAAATCACCCCCTTTCCATTTAATCCTCCCCCTGAGGCATGCAACGCCCATTGGGCTCAACGGGCTTCAGCCCCCCCCTCCCTGTCGTGTGTGTCAGCCCGGGCTGAGACAGCTTCCCGGGCACACACACAGACAGTTTTTAAGCTGCCGGCCGCACCCGAGTACTTCACAGGCCTTTAAAAGACCATTCACTTGTTAACGAGGCTTTGTTGTTTTTTCACTGGCTTCTGTCCTGTGTGTATGTGACACATTTGTGTGTGTGTGTGTGTGTGTGCGTGTTTTCTGCATATGTTTGAGCTTCTGGTGTGTGTGTTTGCGTGCATGTTACCTTGTGTGTTTGTGCACCCGCCTGTGTGTATGTGTGTGCGTGTGTCTGTGTATATGTTTGTATGCATTTGCTTGTAGCTGCTGGCAGTAACCTCGCGAGCAGGCAGCAGAAGCGACAGACATGATGAAGAGGAGAGCTCACTGACAAGCCTGCGGGCCGCCAAGGGGCTGGCTGCCCACGAGGCTGAGCACAGAGTAAAAACACTGCGAGCTGCTGCAGACTCTTCAACACGAGACATCCTGCAGTCTTGTATAATGGGCGATTATGGCAGCCCCCTCACACCTGTGAACATATCCCATCCAAAGTTAATCACCATGCACTTCAGGATTTCATATCACGCTTTTGGCTCACCGCTGCCACTATCCGACTTCTTTTAAAAAAAAAAATATATATATATATATATATATATATATATGATCAAGGCCGCTTGGACGGCAGAAACGCGTCATGGCTGACATCTGTGTTTGCTGGAAATAAATCTGCACTATAGCACAAATTCTGGGTCTGCGCTCGTTATTCTTGGAGGAATTATTGCGAGGTGATTGATATATATATATATATATATATATATATATATATATGGTTTGACCCTTCGCCCTCCTATATATTTTTGAGAATTCACTTTCTAAGCTACCTACTTAATACATCGCATTCCTTGTTCACCTGTCACCTTTTAATATGTGCTAAATTGCAGTACAAAGATTTTTTAGTTTGAAGTCTCTTTAGATATGCAGATTCTGTTACTTTCTTACATGTAATCAAGAAGCACCTGAGCTTCCTTGTACAGCTAGAGCAACAAAAAAGTATATATTTTTTTAAATTATTTCACAGCATACTGATTTATTTAGGTTTTGTCATTTCCAATATAGCGCCTTAAGTGAGTCGCTCCTTCACACTTTCTAAGCTACCTGCTATATTCCATCTTTATATTATGAAACGCGAGCTCCCTGTTTTAGGTTGGAAGTGTCTTTCATTGCTCTGTTTTTGAGCTGCATTCTTTTCCTGTCCTTTCGGACTAATTTGACCTACTAAGTCGGTGATTAAGTATCCCCTCATGCTGACTTGTGGATCCCGGCTGTGACACAAGTCCACCTTTACCAGCCCCCCTTGGATAACTTCAAAACGTAAGTGATTGTATATTGTTTTCAGGACATTTTTTTACACAGTCTGTAAATTATTTATACATGTGTCCTCCTTTGGGCTGTCTTTTTTTTTCAGCGTTTTGGTACATTGAACTACACCAGTAAAATTAAATGTGCACTAAAAATCTTTCGAAGCATCGTGGCACTTATTTATAGCTTTTGCATGCTCCACACAACTTCGTGGTGTTTAGAAGATAAGTGTGCCAATTACGGTTTCTGATCCTGTTTCTTTTTCCCAAAAAACCTCGCTCTCTAAAAATGCATTTTTCCCTTCTTTCTTTTTGAATTGTCTTGCTATAGCACATACAACAAATAATTTTTCACTAAGATTAGTTTTTCCACACCAGCTAGAGGCGGTGGTATAATACAGCATGTGTTCTACTGAAAATAGGCAGACAGGGCCACCATTAATTACAAATACGTAAGACACCACATAAATCCAATCCACACCACAGAATTCCACATCATGCCACAAAATTCAACAGCACACCACATAATTAAACTACACTACATACCACTCCACAACCCAACCATATCACATAATTACACTTCGTGACACAATCCCACTCCGCATAATTACAGTACACTCACAACCACATAATTACTATCCACATAATTCTACTGCACACTATGACACATCATTTTCACACAAATACACTGCATACCACACAATTCACCCCAAATTCCACAAATAACAATTCCAATTCAACACACAATTCCACTCCAAACCACATACATCCAATCCACTCCAAACCAAAACACATACATAAAAAGGCATTGCCATTTACAATGCCAATAGCTGTAACTCTCGCAAATGCGAGACCTATTGCATTGCAAATGCTTGTTTTCCTTGCTGCAACGCTCTAACCTCATGCACCAAAATGTGAAGATAAAGCATTAACCCTTGATATAAAACAGGAGGCAGATTAAAGATACCCATCTAGTGGCTAAACTGCCCAATGTGAAACAAGAAAACCTGTTATCAATCTCGGCTGCCCTGTTTGCTAAATTGTGTGATCCTGGGCAATTATTCTATTTCACTAAGGTCTTTTTCTTTATTTTCATATGAGAGCACCTTCAAATATGAGAGTTCAGGTTGTGTGCTGTACAAAACCTCACCTATTTTCAAGGCTCGGCTCATGTACAGGCTCTTAGAGTCAAGCTAGACCTTTGGCTCAGCTCTAACTCGCCCTCTTTGTTAATTTGTTGGCTCCAGGACCACACTGAGGAACCAAAAGCAGCCCTGGCAAAAATGCTCAAACAAGTCCCACTAACTCCATCTCTTCGCTCAGTCTCTCTTTCCAGCCATCCATCCATCCTCTCTCTCCCCTTCTCTCTTCTCTCTCTGTCCCCTTCTCTCCTCTCTCTCTCTCGCCTCTCTCTGATCACTTTCCCTCTCTCTACCTTTCCCTTCCATCCCTTTATTTCTCTCTTGAAGCCTTCCCATGCCTGCTGCATTTGTGGACCTGAGTCACTATACCTATGCTAAAACTATTGTCTTTGTCAATGCTTGTTACAGCTTCCATTACTTTTTAAAGTGTCTAACTCTGCACAAACTTCTCCCACCAAGACCGGTTGCTGTAAGGCGAGCCACTTACACAAATGCCCAAATACAAATCAGGAAAAAATATATTGCACCCCAGGCAGAAGTGAAATAAATATGAGCCGCGGCCGCCATTTGATTCCCGTGGCTCTTCATTTCTTTCCGTTACGCTCCTTGACTTGATGTTGTTTCTTACAATTTTCTGTTGAAATATTTTCTCTTGGTCGTCAAAGAAAGATATACCATTGGCATAGATAGGCACTCCGTCTGCTCGCCGTGGGCCTCGATCGATAGCTGACTTGCTGTGCGCTCTTCAGGCCTGATTACCCTCACGCTGGGGCCGCGGACAGGCCTGTCCATGCTTTATTCATCCCGGGTGTGGGCGTCTGGACACGTCCCGGAAGGGGACCGGCGAGGCTGGGCCCTGGCGCGTGCTGGCGGCCGGCGAGGCTGGGCTTTGGCACGTGCTGGGGTTCGGCGAGGCGGGGCTCTGGCGCGTGCTGGGGGGCGGCGAGGCAGGCGGGGTTCTGGCGCGTGCTGGGCTCCTATGAAGGGCAAGTACCGGGTGAGATATTATAATGGGACTGCTTTGCCACGCTCCATGTATGTTAGACATTTAACTTTATGACAAACAACTTTATTTTCGTTGGCCATAAAAAGGGAATTTATGTTCTCACTGTAATTCCCGAATAGAAATTGACATGATAAATATAATTAAGCGCTTATTATAGATCACGTCATAATGAAATTCAACATCTGCACATCAGAAGGTTGAAAGTCGAGGGTGGCCCTGCCAGAGTTTTGCTTCGGGATGTTCGAACCTGTTGATTACCCCAGATGTTGGATGCGGGTAGTTAATTAACTGAGCCGTTTAGCCAGGCCCTGCATGTAGAATTGAAAATCGATATGAAGAAGCCTGAGCTCTTTTGGAATCAGGTTTCTGTATTTGCATGGTGGTTGATATTTCAATGTGTGTAGGAATAAATGTCCCATTACTTATCGGTAATCTTCATTTCCCCGATTAAGGTCCTCCTCGTCCCACTCATTACAATATGAGCTGTGCCGCCTCCCGACAGGCACTTTAACACACTAGTATTTTTTTTTATTTCCATAGAATAAAGGGTCATCCCACCCACCTGCTTGCCTCCTAGTAACAAGACCAGACACAGCAAAATAGGGGGGGAGGTAGGGGACATGACTGGGACGAGGAGGACCTTAATGATTACTGGTAAGTAATGGAACATTACCCCCCTCTTAGGTCCTCCTCATCCCAGTCATTACAATATGAGAACTTGACAAGCCCAAAACAAAAAAGAAGCTTGACACAGGCAGCAGGAAACGCCACTGCAAGAACAAGCTCATGAAAGGGCTGCAGACCCATAACCCACAGCAAAAGCAGCTATCAAAGCATGCAACAACACTTCCAGTCAAAAATGCTGAACAAAATACAGAAGCAACAGCCAATAAGCCGCCTGACAGATCCCCTGGAGGGAAAACTCCTGCCGCACAGGCAAGGAAGGGTAAACAGAACAGAGAGAGTGCCATTGAACCTGGACGAGAGGAGCCAAACCCAAAGAGCCAGAAGACTGACAAAAAGCCAGCCACACCCCTACACAGAGAGGAGATGGGGCTACAAGGGCCCAGAAAGAAAAACAGGAGAAAAGTGAAAAACAATGTACGCAGCAAAACAGAACAGAAGAGTATGCTGCACAACCAAAGATGAGAGGACCTGACCAACACTCACACCAGTAAAAACAGGAAGAAGCTCCTGTTGGAAAGGACTGCCAAACAACTGGAAGAACAAATGGGCATATTATCAAGAACGGCGTTAAAATTATCGCCGGTTTAGCGGCAGAAAACTGCCGCTAAAGCGGCGATAATGGGCTTGATAATATGCCCTGGAGAATTCCACAGAAGCCCATGTTCACACCAGAACATGGACTTCTATTGGAATTCTCAAGGGCATATTATCAAGCCCATTATCGCCGCTTTAGCGGCAGTTTTCTGCCGCTAAACCGGCGATAATTTTTAACGCCGTTCTTGATAATATGCCCCAAAAGCCGGACCCAATAGCAGAATCAACCTACCAGGCAAAAGTCATAAAGAGGACACCAGTAAAGCCCCGTACTCCCTCAAACCCCGAGCCGAAGGAAAGGCGAACATGAAGCCAGCGAGCATAGAATCGCTGCAAACTCAACACAAGGGAAAAAGGGAAAAAACAGACACCCTGAAGAACAGGAGGCAAGTCCCAGGGCGAAACAACAATTGGAGAAATGACTAAGTAAGGCAAGACCCCAGAACAAACGCCCAACCAAAGAGACAAACATCCAGAGGAGCACCAGAGCCCCGGAAAATAGCAGCCCACAGAGGAGCCAAGAGGGAAAGTCTGAAGCAACAAGATCAGCCCCCAAAAATGCAAGAGGCATAACCAGAACCTCTGCACCCAAATCTACCCCATAAACCACACACCTTTGCACAAAAGGAGCCTCCGTTGCAGCAGAAGATGCAATAGTAGAATCCCAACGGAACCACTGAACACCTGGTGCCAACAGAGAAGTGCTCCCTAGATTGTAATGCAACATGCCCAAGAGCCAAGCCGCTAAATGCAATGGACTGAGAAGGGGGAAAGGCAGCACAAAAAACAAAGCAGGGACGAGACCCCTGGGAACCCGACAACGGTCCCTATGGACAACAGGAGCAACAGAGGAAAGAAAAACGTAGAGGACATAAAGGTGCCAATAAAAAAATAGACACCAGAGTCGCCCCAACCAACAGCCACACCCCGGACAAGGGGAAAGGAAGGGAACCAAGACGGAGGACAAACTCTCTCTGAAAAAAAAAACATGGAAACAGGGCAAAGGTGGGAGAAACAAAGAGACCCAGCTACAGAACCCTCAAACAGGAGATAGAAAGACCCGAAGAGGGTCAAGCCAGAGTGGCCAGGACAGGAGGGCAGACAGCGGTGCAAACAGCCAGCATTCAAACGCAGACGAACCCGAATGGAGACAGCCCCCCTGCCAGATGAGGTAGCAACCCCAAGGAACAAAACAGGGACGGCATAGGAGGATGAGGGGCACTCCGCGTACCCCGTGCACATCCAAAGAGGAACGAGCTCTACCTGAAGGACAGAACAGCTGAATAACTGCACCGGAGCCTGAAACACCAAGACTGCCTTCCAAAGACCAGGCAACTCCCACCAAAGAGAGGAAGAACCCTGACCACAGGGACCAATGGCCCACTGCCACCAAAACTCCCCAGAAGGGCCCCCAACCCCTCAAACCAGTAACAGTGGAAACCAACAATGGAGGAGGAGGAGGAACTGACTGCGCCACACCAAGGTGGGATAGAACAGCCACCAACCCAAATCCCAAATCAGAGCAGGAGAAGGGCATTGGGGAGATGAATCCCCAAGGGCAGGATCCTAATGGGCCAAAGGAAATGAAGAAAGAGGGCAGATGGAAAAGAGCCCAAAGAACCACCACAGTAGTGGACAACATCAATACCTGTACCCCTAACCATCCCAGAAGAGGAGCCTATGTCGGGGACAAGAGAACCCCCACAAAGACCCTCCAGGGAAGGCAGAAACAGCCCTCCAAACATTGAACAACCCGCCAAGAAACCGAAACCGGACCAGGAAAATTGGAGCAAGGAGTAGTTCGAAACTCATCTGTCGAAGCAAAATGGCACCTCCATTACCAGCAGAGACTGTCAGGGAGAGCAGAAGCATAAACCAAACATTTGGCCAGGACCGGAAACCCAGAGAACCCTCAGAGCCACCAAACAGCCACAGCCAAAACCTCGGAGAAGGGCGAGGAGCAGCCGACAGACCGAAAAGCAACCTTAGGAAGCAGAAAACAGTAGAGAGAAAGAGAGAGAGAAACATGCAGAACGACAGGCTGGCTACAGGGAAAACAACCACCAAGCCAAAGGTGGCCAAAATCGCCCCAGGGACCAGAGAAATGATGGACTGCAAAAGTCATCAACCGAAGATGCACCACCTGCAGCAATCCGGGAAGATCCCTGAAGCACGAAAGGGCCCAGAGGTAATGCAGAAAGAGAAGAGAATGGAGGAGCACCCCAGAACCCCAAGGCCAGAGGCACTCCGGCGAAAGCTGAGCAGGGGAGTAGCACCGCCACCACTGATAACAAAGCTACTTGGCAGCGGAGGCACATGGAAATGGGGATGCCCGAAATCGACCCAGAGGCAGGACGATGAGAGCCAACACGACAACCCCATCTGAGGAACGACACCAAAGGACGGAATCAACAGGACCACTGACCCTGGAATGTGGAGTATAGCCAACACCAGGACAGTCACAACCGGCAGACACCCAAGAACCACAGTAGCGGGAGCAAGAAGATAATGGCGGATGCGGTACCCCAACCAAGCGTCCAGCCGCGAAAGGGAAGCAACCAGGACAACATGTCCAGAAATCCAGAATTGAATAGACAGAAAAGGACAAAGAGCTTCGCGTCCACAACCCGAAGCACAAAAAGCCCAAAGAATTAAGGAGCAGAAAAGGCAACCTATGGGCAAATGAAAACAGGCTGCCACCAGACACCATGGGGAAATTCAACAGGGCCCTGAACCTCGCCCCAGGAGGCCCAGCCAAGAAGAAAACCCACCAGGCACCAAAAAACCAGAGAAGACCCGAGCCAACACCACTAAACGAGTCAGGCTAAGGCAGAACGGCCCCCGGTCATAAAAACAGGCAACAGCAGCCCAATGTCTGAAAGGAGGTATGTGAGGCAGAGGACAAACACGGACTGGCCCAGACCAAAAGTAGAGGCAGTGGAAACCTGCTAAAGATCAGCCCCAACCTGTGGCATAACAGGATCAGAAACACCACCCTCCAGGAGAACGGGATAAACACGGGAATTTGTAAAGCACACTTTCACCCAAGGGTATCTTGGCACTGAATAACAGATGTTAACTGTTATCCAACTCCATGATACTCATTTTATCAACCTCATAAGGATGAAAGGCTGAGTGGGCCCACCGGGATTTGAACCTGTGACCATGCGGTCCAACACAGGCCACTACAGTGGTGCATTAGTCCACTAAGCCACCATACACAGATTTGGATAAGAGTAACGGTGGCAGCTCAAACAAAAAACTGGAAATGCAATGATGACCTGGAAAAGCCATACAAAGGACAAAAAACATTGAGACAAGGTGGACTTCATGTGCAGGACCACCAGAACATGCACCAGAAATGGGCCCACAGGGGAGAAGATTCCAACCCATCCACATCCCCAACCCCCTTGCGGCATGAGCCAGAAAGCAGATCGAAAAGACTACCATCGGACACACTGCCGCCAGTGGTGGGACTCAAACCCCTGCAATGGAAGGGCCTGTGACACCAATGGCACACGACCCTGCCTCTGAGTGACAGGTCCTGGCTGTACAGCCCTCCAACACCTGCAACGCTGCCACGAAGATGCAGCCCAACCAGGCGCAAGCGCAGAACCACCATCAAGGCCCAGAAGAACATCCCAGGGTGCCGGTCTGCCAATCCAAAAGGGAGCCGTGCTAAAAGCACAACTGCAAAAGGACCAAGCCCTATGAAATGGGAAACTGAAAGCCATCAAAAATGGGCTGCTGCTTTACCCGCAGCCGCGTACACAAAACAAACCCCACCGGGGACCAAGTGCTGCTGGAACTACTCAGCACTTGACTGGCCCCTACAGACTGCAGGAAACGCTCCCCACCCTAGCCAAGCACATGCACAGAGAGCGCGGCTGCAGGGGGTGCATAGACACACAAAACACCAACCTCGGTAAGTACAATGCAGTAGAGAAAAGAAACAAGCAATGTTAAAACACATGTAAAACAGAACAGAAAACTAGTGCGTACTCATACCTGTCTCTGGACTGGAAAACAAGTAGGCAAGGAGGTGGGTGGGAGGGGCCTTTATTCTATGGAAATTTTAAAAATACTAACGTTTTAGAGTGCCTGTCAGAAGGTGGGACTGCATCATATTGTAATAACTGGGATGAGGAGGACCTAGGAGGGAGTAATGATTTCCCTCCTATTCCAGATTGTTTCCTGTCTCCCACTTTATTTTGTCTACCTCGCAGCTGCTGTTCCAAGGTGTGGGTGGCATTTGGTTGCATTTATGTAGGGGGCTTGACATCCCCTACTGAACATCCCAGTGCTACCGCGACACACTTCACCCAGTGGTGGAATGGGTTATATAGTCCAGGGCTCTCCTGAGGCATATCACTCAGAGCTCCACTGCAGTGCACCCTCAATGTCCCCTTGGTGCATGTAGCATTGTGCTATCCTGGTGCACAACACTCCCATGCTGAATGTCACCTTTGTCTCTTACTGCTCACCATCCTGTTTCACTGATCTGCAGCTCTGCAGTTCATACAATTTTTGAAGAGGTGCACCACTCTGGCCAGCTGTCCACGGCAAAGTTTCCAATCTATTAATTCCCAATCACAATGACACTCTTACTTCCACCCGAGAAGGGGCACCAAGATCCTTGCTTGAGTCCCATTGGCGGTTTTCCAAAGTGATTTTAGGATATTGCTTACCAGCAGAGCACCCAGTTTTGCTGAAGATGCAAGTTCACCATGAGTGACTATGTCAATGTGATGATACCACCTGTGATTGCCTACAAAAGTAAGTTGAGGGTAGTTATGGGGTTCAAGCCTTTTCCTGATTGCTCCAAGGGAGAGACTGCCTAAAGGCCATCACTGGTTATTTTTTGCAGTCTGTCAAGACTGAATCTCCTAACGTTCATCTCCGATTGTGGGATGTAGGACCTCTACCTAGGGATACCTCTACCTAGGAGCCACCAGATTATATATGTAGCCCCAGTTAATGGGTTGCCATTTCAGGAGGTTGCACCTAATCCAGCATGTCCCATATATGCCAGTTTACAGCCAACAAACACACTTTAAAATATGAAGTGTATCCATGAACCCAATTTAGATCAGAGGACTTTATGACCTCATTAGGGGTATTGTGGTGCATATAAGTACTAAAAACCGGACAGTGCTTTGGGACTTGCAAAGGGGTTCTAAGGTAGTCCACCATGGGAATGTTACTGTTTCTTTCTCCCCTCTTTGGAAATAAAAATAACTCAATTCTCTACAAATTAGGTAGAATATAAGCGTATGCATTTATTTGTTATCACAAAATGAGGAGTCACACAGACAGAGGTTCTCTTGGCAGTTGTCAAAAAACGGAGGGGCATATGTACAAGCCCCTATCGTCACCACAACGTCACCTATATAGACTTTGTGGTGGCGATAGGGTCTGCGCCTTATATACAAGGTCAAAAATATGTTGGGGAGTGCCTACAAGGGATTTTATTCACAATATTAGTTGAATAAATTTTATAACACAATCATTTTTGTTCACCCTTGTCAGTGATGAACTTGTGATTGAAGCACACCAGAGAAGAATTTCTTTGCTTTTGAATAAATCAATTATCATACAGATATGAACTGTATAACAGACGGGGCAATCTTTTCTTCAAAAAAACATATATTTAATATATACACAAATGAAAACAAGGGAATTGAATTAAGAATCAACCACACATATTGTTCAAGGTATTGCAATTTAACCTACAAAACAAATATATAAACATCTATTCCAAAAATCAACCAAGGTAAACGATCTGACAAAACAGAAAACGGTTCCTTGAAATCAACGAAAGTTACAGGAAATAGATGTGCTGTTGACGTTTCGGTCTATGTTGGCAGTGAGACCGTCAGACATTCTTCGGGACGTGAAGTTGATTGTGAAACCACAACATACCCTTCTCAGATTTCTTATAGGAAGTGGCGCGCTCTATAGAGTCAAGGCGGGCAAAAACGTTCTCCGTATGATTAAAAGACTATCTGTAGCCAAATTAACGTTATTGTCAGGCACGTATCCACTTAAAACTTGCGGACATGGACTGCCGAGTGCAATTATTTATGCGGCCTCTTTAGGGAATCTAGTGTTGATCCATACGTTCTCAAAACGTGCAATCTACCGGTTAGGAGTTCGCAAATATACAAGGTAGCGTTAAGCATGTATGCTGTTGAACATTCCCAAAATTGCTACCACACAGCAAGCTCTGAAAACTCTTCATTGGCTCTCCATAGAAGAAAGGACATCTTTTAAAGCCTTGTGTTATGCTCAAGAAATACTGCAGGGCAAAGGCCCGAGATAGCTTCTTCCTATGATCCTACCATACCATCCAAAGTGCTGTTTAAGATCAGCTGGAACAGTATTGGTCGGTGTTCCCAAATTCAACAGAAAGTGCCTTGGTGGTAGTTCTTTTAGGTTGCTGGCAGCCAAACAGTGGAACTTACTTCCTCAGCACCTGAGACTTGAGCCCTCTGAAGCAGCCTTCCGAAAACATCTTAAAACCTGGCTGTTTAGGAGAAGGTTAAATCAACAGCAGTGTCTGCCCAGTCACCTCATCCCCTCTCTGTCCTTTCGGAATTCAGCATGGGGACACTCGGAACTGGAGTAAACATGCGCTCTACAAACATCTAACATAACATAACATGCATGGGGTGGCCACTAACATAATCTTGTCTGGCCTGGTCACTATTACAACACTTATAATATTACTAGCTCAGGATAATTTTTATTGAACATAAGTAGCTCTAGTTACAGAAAAGGTTGGAGACCCCTGTGATATACCATTTACCCAGACCCAGTCCCCTTCAAATGCTACTAGTGTGCTGCAGCACTGATTTTGCCACCCACAGGAGTAGCCTTTCAAACCTGTCTCAGGCCTGGCACTGCAGTGCCTGTGTTTGCAGTTTACTGACACTACGACTTGGCATTTAAAACTACTAGCCAGGCCTTAAACTCTCCTTTTATTGCATATAAGTCACCCCTACGGTAGGCCCTAAGTAACCCTAACGGCAGGGTGCCATGTAAGTAAAAGGCAGGACATGTACCTTTATGTTTTACATGTCCTGGCAGTGACAAATAGCCTATTTTGGTTTTCACTACTGTGAGGCCTACCCTTCTCATAGGACAGCATTAGGAATTCCATAATACACATCTAAGCTGTAATTCCTGATCAGAGTGGAGTAGCTTTTTCATATTTCACATCTTTGGAATGGTAATGATGAACCCTCCTTACTGGTGAATTTAGATTTAACGTTACTCTTTTAGAAATGCCACTTTTAGAAAGTGGACATTTCTCTGCACCTACTGCTCTTTGTACCTTACAGTATGTCTCCAATACACGTCTGGGTTGGGTGACAGCTACACTTTGTGTACTCTCTCTAGACAGCCACAACCACAGGGAGTTGAGGCTCATCTGCATTCTGAGCACCCATCTGCATTCATCTGCATTCTGATAGGTCTTCCTGGGCAGGGAGAAATAGGAGGAGCTGACTCTTACGCTTCAATAGGTAGCGCCCTGTCCACACACAGAGCACTGATTTACCCCTCACAAATAGCCTGGCAGACAGGACTGGGTTGAAAGGGTTCCTTGTGCACTTCAGAGAGCTGCCTTGAAGTCACCCCCTACATCAGAGGCACATTTGGGTATAAGTAATGTGTCTCTGAACCCCTAAAATTTGACACCTCCGGATCTTGAACTGAACCTCTGTCAGAAGGACTGCTGTGCTTCTTAAAGAACTCAACTGGACTGATTTTGCGGTAGGACTGCTTTTCTGCTTGTTGCCCTGCTGCTACCCTACTCTGCTTAAATAGAGCTGGACTCTGCCTCTCCTCCAAGTGATCTCCAAGGGCTTGTTGGCTTGCCTACTGTTTTCTGAAGTCTCAGGGAAGCAAAAGACTTCATGCAATCCTGCTGGTGCTGCTGGTCTCTGCCATCTGTGAGTCTTACTTTTACGTGAGGTGCCCTCTTCAGTTCTGGGCCTTAGAAGTGGGTTCTGCAGCTGTTTTGCTACAAAACCGGCGCATCGCCCTTCAACGCTGATGCAGAGGCTGCTCGACGACAGCGGTTCTACAGCCTGCGTGGCTCAACAATGACGCTCTGTGCGACTCGACGACGACTCATTGCTTACATCTCAGGGAAGCTTGATGATGACGCAGCGACCAGACTGTCTGGAAAAGATCGAAGCATTGTGCCATCAACGTCGACACTTTGCTCCATCCAAGGTACATTCTCAGCAGACCCTGCGTAGGTCCTGTAGCCGGCCTGCACTCCATAGCGGTTGGCCTGAACTTTGGATTTACCCCGGTCTAGCGCGACCTCAAGTAACCGCTATTGACTTCGAAGCACTGATTTTGCATTTAATCTTTGAAAATCCATATCTCTACTTCTACTGATTAGATGTTTGTCGTTTTGGTCTTGTTTAACTCAGATAAATACTCTGTTTTTCTAAACCTGTTTGGAGTCTTTTTGTGGTGTATTCATTGCATTACTCTGTGTGTGTATGTTGCAAAATTGTTTCACACATTGCCTCTTTAGATAAGCCTGACTGCTCTACGCCAAGCTACCAGAGGGTGAGCACAGGTTATCTTTTAGTGTGTATCTTGCATACACTGACTAGAGTCGTGGTTCCTGCCTGGCCTGGGTGCATACCTCAGCCAATCATGAATCCCATTTCTAACAATCTTCCAAACAAACAATTCTTCAGAGAAGATAATTATAATCAACAATAAAATGTAAAGATTTAAACTTTTCAAGTAATAGGGACTTGTTCCGAGATCTGCTTAAAATTGCCCAGACACCTACATGCAACACTCTCACCCAATGAGGGAACTTGCACCTCCTTTGGATACCAGTACAAGTCAAGAGCCAATTAATGCTGCAGGGCAATTGCCACAAATATTAAATTGAGAGACTCACCCCATAGGTCAGGAAATTCAAACCAAAGTATCTGTCATGTTCTGTGATATCCCTCTTGTCCTTGAGTAACTGCAAAGACCTGGGTGTGCCAAATGACAGGCACAACTTACCACAATAGCAGGAGCCAGTTCAGTCCTTCAGAAACCAGTAGTTTGCCCTGTTTCCATAGCTGAAGCTTAAATGGTGGAATTTTGTTTTAGGTACTGTCCAGTTATTCACTTCACCTAGGAGGCCACTAGCCATTGTAGCCAGGTGCACAGTGGAGGAATCGCTGTTTGATTTGGATGGACCACCAGAAAATCAGAGAGACACATCAGCATCTAGACCACCGCAGCCTGAAATGTTATAACAATGAACATTTACATGCTACGTTGTAGTGTTGCTTATATGTATCAAGGAGCTGCAGCTATATATTGCTGCTGAAAGTGAGTCATTCTACCCACGGGTAGTCAGCAGGAACAGAATCATTGTAATGTATTTAGCCCACAACCAACCTCCTCTGCCTACACACAGCAATACGATCATCCAGCAAGCCTCTATCAAAGATGGCCAGCCAGGTCCAAGGTGGTACAAAGTGTTCAGGTGTCTTTTCTTCTTATGTGGCAGACTGTATGTGGGACATGGTCTGGGCTCCTACCATCATTACCTGTAGAAGATGATCCTGCAAGAAGAGGCCTAGTTGGGCAAACCCTCGTACAGCTGTTGTAGGCTCTGGAGAAGCATGGAGTTTCTTACAATCAAGGCAGGTATGAGCCCTGTCTTTTGTACGTAGTGCCTAACTAGCACCCAGTCACCTGGCAGCAGGCTGTAGCCTGCTTCAACTGAGCTTGAGGGAATAGTCTCTCTTTCACCTTCAGTAAAGGAACTGAAAATTTCTCATGAAAGTTTGACTGAACTTTAAATCATAGCACCCTATTGCACAAGTTTACATTCAATAGTTCAGGAGAAAGTGGGGAAGCAGATGGACGAGTATTGGACGTCCTCATTTGAATGCTCAAGAAGGCCATGACTAGTCTTGGCTGTGCACCTCGATCTTGAAGATGCAAGAGCGCAGGACACCAGGCATTTGTACCTAGTCTGTTTGCATAATCCTGGCCAGTACTTTTCGCATGAGACCATTTTCTTGTTCAGTCTCTTCTTATGATAGTGGCCATAAAGAAAATATCCTAGTTCAAACTTAAGGGTACTTTAGATTTGGACTAAAGTGCCTATAGAGGTCCCTAGGACCAGTTGCACACATGCCTCAAACACAGGGACAAGCCCAAACCGCCCTCTATAACATACACACAAAAATTAGAACGTAGGGGCATATTATCAAGAAACGGCGTTAAAATTATCGCTGCTTTAGTGGCAGAAAACTGCAGCTAAAGCGGTGATAATGGGCTTGATAATATGCCCTTGAGAATTCCAATAGAAGCCCATGTTCTGGTGTCAACATGGGCTTCTATTGGAATTCTCCAGGGCATATTATCAAGCCCATTATCGCCGCTTTAGCGGCAGTTTTCTGCCGCTAAACCGGCGATAATTTTAACGCCGTTCTTGATAATATGCCCCGTATTGTCTTAGCCAGCATTTCGGCAGTGTAGTAAAAGATGATCTGATCTGGAGACTTTTAGAATAATCCCAGTGGCTTGGGATAGACAGTTACTATAGAGGCACGTGTTTCTTAGCATCGCATGGTTGATAAATTACACATGAATGCAAAATTTGTGGGCAATGGAAGAAAGGTATTGTGCAACCCAAGTTTTCATCCCTCCTTTGCAAATAAGTTCTAAAACCTGAAAGAGTGAACCAAGTGAAACAAAAATATTGGCAACCAATTAACCTCCAATCCAAGTTCCTCATAGTTTGCCATGATGCAGTAGGCACCCCCTTTCATCAGATCCGCCTTTCGGTCTTGAGGGCTGTTCCTGCAACACAATCAAATCCTGCAGACTAGGCATGAAAAACTCATCTGGAACATACACAAATAAGGCATTGGAAATGGGAATAAGGTAGCAGTTCATTTCGGGATACCTGATGAGCAGCATATTGCAGTGCAGGAAGGGGAAGCTTTCACATATTGCTTTATAGCTCACTTATACTATTTCTGCACACTATAAATGGCAGATGACACCATTACCCTTTTCAATAGACCTCCATTAATCAACCTCAGAAGGATCGAAGGCTGAGTCAGTCCCCAGTATTCAAACCCATCAACATAATAGCTTGCCAAAGGAACATTTTTTTACTCCGTCAATAGTTTGGTGCAGTAAGCAGCAACAATGTGGCAGTAATAACTTTCATGTTTTTCGAAAGTTTGAAAAGATGAAATAGCATTCAATGCGGGGCTCCTTGAAATGGAGATATGTGAACCAAACAAAAAATGCTATGCCTTGATGGCATGCAAGAATAGATTCACGGACGGAGGCTCAGTCACAGTGAAAGGTAAACTGAACACAATTGTGGCCAGACACTTTAACAAAGGATGGTGGCAACCCTACTGCCACCTGGTCCAGGGCAGATCATTAATAGGTAATGGGCTTTTCTTGTCATTTTATGTTTGAACCACACCCCTATATTTCATGTCAAACAGAAACAAGCATTTGCAATGCAATAGGTCTCGCATTTGTGAGAGTTTAAGCTATTGGCATTGGAAATGACAATGCCTTTTATTTATATGTTTTGATAATTAACACATAAAAGGCATTGTCATGTACAATGCCAATAGCTCAAACTCTTGCAAATGCGAGACCTATTCAAAGAAGCGGCCGCCATTTTCCCGGGCTGCTTAGAAAGTGAAAGCACACATAGTGCGCTGAATGTTGCAGGAAAGCATGTAGTGACTACAGTAGGAGAAACGCATTTAAGAAAATAGTGCTTACATACTAAACAAGCATTGGCATAGCCAATAGGTTTCGCCTTCGGGGCCTTATAAGTGTTTAACCATGCAACAGTTAATGTTGTTGCACCAAGGATATTGTGCTGCATAACTAAATACTTATAAGGTCCCAAAAGCGAGACCTATTGGCTATGCCAATGCTTGTTCTTATTCTTTTCTGAGGTGTATTTGGGCATTTTTAAAGTTTTGCTTTTAGCCCCAGCACTTCATGTTTTACAAATTAAGCACTGCATGTAGGCCTTTTTTTGGAACTTATGTGGCTGCAGATTACTGCAGAGTACAGTGTGTCAGTTGCTGCTTTACTTTTTAAATAAACAAACTTGCCTATTAAAAATCAAACAAGCAGCAACTACCACGTTTAACTTTGCAGCACTCTGCAGCCACATAATTCTCAAATAAAGGCCTACAGCCAGTGCTTAATTTGTAAAACATGAAGTGCCAGAGCTAATTAGCAAGGCAGCAACTACTACATTTAACTTTGCAGCACTCTGCAGCCACATAACTCCCAAATAAAGGACTACACCCAGTGCTTAATTTGTAAAACATGAAGTGCCGGGGCTAAAAGCAAGCAGCAACTCCCACGTTTAGCTTTCCAGCACTCTGAAGCTACATAAGTTCCAAATAAAGGCCTACGTGTAGGCCTTTATGGAAAGTAACACGTGGCATTTGCTGTTTGTTTTTTGAAAGGCAAGTTTGTTTATGTAATAGCAAATAGTTTGCACACAATGCATTCAAGGGAAGGAGTATTTAGGGTGTATTTTCTTATGCTTTTTTGAGGTGTTTTTGGACATTTTTAAAGTTTTGCTTTTAGCCCCAGCCTTTCATGTTTTACAAATTAATCACTGGCTTTGAAAATGAAGTTGCTAAGGGTGAAACATTTCGCATTCAAAGTTAGATCAGACCTTTCTTGAGCCACCCTGGACAGGCAATGGGAGCTGGGGAAACGTCTAAACGAATTTAAAAAGTTGGGGGCCGTAGCACAGCTCAAATTTTCAGCTTCCTTAAGAGTGATGCATAGCAATAAAATGCATAATATAGGAAGTAAGAGGGAGGCAGACAACCTACTGGAGAGTATAAAAAAAGGGAGCTGCTAGCCCCACATGTGCAGTTGCAGAATCATGATTACATGTACTAATGCGGATTTGCTTTTTATTTTTTGTGACGTACCACAATGGGTGAAAAGGGGAGAGGGGTGAGCCGTGAAGTAAGCCATGAAGTCGATGCAGCTTTAGACACTGTGTGATAGACCGGAAAGGCATTGGAGCGCTTTATACTTGAACCAGGTTTCTTTTTTTTTGTGTGTTTTGTTAAGGGTATGGGAGATTAAGTAATTTGCCCAGAGTCACAGAATGTTGAGCTGAAGCCGGGAGTTAAACCTGATTCCTCAGTTCTAAAGTTGGCACCTCTGGCAGTTTAGCCACATCTCGTCTGTGTCTGCTAATTAATCCTGTCGCAGAGCGCTCTTTGTATAGTCTGTGATATTTTGCATTCAGCTGGAGCGGTCTCTGCTATTTCACTGTGTCACTCTAGCCCACAGAGATTTCTGCAGTGCATGATTCTGCAGTAGTAGCTCTAACTTAGTTGGAGTCCAGGAAGTGCACACTGAAGGTCGCTGATCTTTGAATGGTTTTTATTGCTGCCCTGTAATAATTAAAAGTGCCAATGTTGTTTTTAATTTAGTGAACTTAGTCAGGCAGAAGCTATTTTAATGGAAAAACTTGCGGGCTGAGATTTTACTGAACTAGACTTAAACCAGTTTAATATTGTATGCAACACATCTTCAATTGCTCGTTACTACGCTAGCACATTAAGAGGGTGGAGCATATTTGTGTTTTCTACAGGAGACTAGTTACAGCTAGTTTACCTTTGTAAACAAAATGAACTGTCTTATTCTGAAAAACGATTTCTGAAGCCCCTGCAAGAGCACTGCTCACCTCTTTGCCGGAGCTCACTGGAGCCGGGGACTTTTGATTGCAGCCTGTTGAGAGGGTGATGGGTTGCCCGTGGACAGGACTCCAGACGCAGCAGGTTGCTACCGGAACACAATATGCTGCTTGGTGCCCCTCCCACAGTACAGAGAGCACTGCGAGGGGTCGTGGACGGAGGCACCACACTTGTCTGCTGTTGGCGAAGGCAGGCAGCGTTAAAACAAAGGCGCTGCCCACCCTACCAGCGTCTGCCTGGGTCAATCTGTTACCTGGGGTGGTAGTGGTACCTGTGCCTGAAGACAACACGCAAGGCGCAGCCCAGATCCACATACTGCAGAGACACGCCAGGCTATGTGCTTTTTTGATGTAAATAAGTGAAGGCACAGAGGCAAACAACGTGGACGGTGGTTCACTCAGCAAGTTTCAGAGGCAGCCCGGCCGGCTGGGTTTGATTGATCTGAAATGATGGCAGCTGTGTTTACACCATGAATAAAGGCAGTGCTATGGGAGGTGCTGGTGAGATCTCTGTTTTGTTTGCCGCCCTGTGGCGGCTGATTGAAGGTGGGGGTGGTGCATTGAAAGGTTGTTTACAAAAGCGCCCCACATTAATGGCGGCCGTGCCCCTTAAGCCGCACTGATAAAAATGCCTCATACAGCAGCACAACCCTCCTCTGTGACCAAGGGGGAGTGAAATCAGAGACGGTGGGGTGGAGGAGCGTAGGAATCACACAGCAAAAACTAGCCAGCGTGCTCAAAAGTCTCCAATTACAAAGGCAGGCTACAGCGTGAAAAACAGATGGCACACTGCACTTCAATTAAAAGAAGTGCAAGCAGAGCGAAATAACACTGTAGTTAGGCACCGCTGTATCAGGACTACACGGAAGTTAGCAAATGACCAACAGCCAACAGAAAGGGAGAAAACAAGAACACTACCACAAGTAAGCCAATAGCAAGCAGAAAAACAGATTACATTAAGTTTAAGCCAACATACAGATTACTTTATGTTTCGCTGAGACTGCGCATGCAGCGCATGCGCTGCCAAGGCGAAACCTAAAAAGACTCACTGTGTAACAATCGAAGTAAAAGGGCCAGTCCTCATGGGAGGTTACGAATGAAGACAAGGTGGTAGTGAGGAGGGACTAACAAGGCTATTAACTAATTAGAAACCAGCATTTACGAAGTAGAATGACACAAGCCAATGACAAATATGGGGGGAGAGTGGGCAGGGCTTCAAGTCCATACTCCAATACAGCATGGCTCGCAGAGCAGCGCATGTGCTGCCCAGGCTCGACCTAATAAAGCTCCTGAAAAAACAATATCAAGCCAATAAGCGATGAATGTAAATTAGCACATGTAACTTATCATACAAATAATGCACAGGCTAGATGGTCTTTTAAAGGTGAAGGTACTAGGCACTGGAGTTACCTTTCTTTAGCACAAAGTACAAAGCAACTTTTACTGAAATTCAGAAACATTCAACATTCAGCCCCAAACCATCTATCAGTGTAGTACATACGCTATTATTTTACTGTAACATGCATGAGCGAATTTCTTTTTTGTGACATCAACAAATGCCACAACCAGAGTTGATGCGAAACGAATACAGTGACAGAAAAAATCCCTCATTTGAAAGTACAGCTCAGAACAACACTGTAAACAATTCATTGATTTAGGCCAACGTTGCTAGCTTTGCCCATCCATCTATCATTACAGCTCCTGCAGCAGTGCTTGCTGCCACTGAGGCCCTACTGTAAATAGGCCAGCAATTATCTCTTCATGAAGGTAGAAGATGTCCTCCAATGGATGGGAAGGAGTACTGGAAATACAGAAATACCGAGGTTCTTATGCGGTAGCCTCCAAACCCCCCACATTAAGGAAACTAGAAGCATCTGTTTTCAGGTGGGGTTAATAGTTTGAGAATAAGCTCAGTGAGCATAAGATACTTGTATAGGAGAGGATAGCATAAGAAGGTGGAATCCTGTTACTTATGTGCAGCTAATATAGCTATTGCACACATCCCCCACCTATGTAAAACCTGGCTCTGCCAAGCCAGACACCCTTTGAGCCGCATGCCATATATCTGGAAATGTAGCTAATTTACTCTCTGTGTACACTTTCGTAGGAAATAAAAATACAATAACAGGGAGAAGCATATCAGAATAATCGAAAACAGATCATAAAAGTAATGCCTAAGGGCTATAATTACTTGGTGATCCTCGCCTAAGAGCAGTGAGATGAGGTTCTGTGGCTGGAAAAGAAGCTTTAGAAGCAGGCCCACTGGACCTCAAGCCAAACCCCACCAGACCGATCAAAGTAGATAGACGCTGCTCAAAGTTCAGTCATTTATTGTTAATTAATGAAACTATTTCCATAAAATATGTAAACCATCACAAGCAAAATATTCTAAATGCATAAAGACACACAGTCATAAAATCAACTATTAGTATTTAAATGTACTATATTATAGTCTGAACATATTAACATCAGATTAGATGATGAAAGCAATTAAGCAAAATCAGAAAAGTGAATTGATAATTTGTCAATCCAAGCTTCAATAATTAATCATGTTCTGTACATTAAACTAGTCTACAGCCTGCCTGTATAGAGTGCACCACGCATAAGGCATACAATCAACTGAAACCGCCCCCTGAAATATCAGGCATGACAACCCCTAGGAATTATCGATATGCAATGAGCAAAGCGCTTAGTGCAACTATTCAGTCCAAAAGAATTCCACGAATCTGTGCTACTGAAGGAGACAACCTATAAAGCAGGGTATTTTACAGGACTGGTGAGTCTTCGCTGTGCCTTTCTGCCCAAAAACTTCAATGTCCCCAAGAAATACTCTACTATTTAAAGGGGAGATGCAAGCAGTACAAAAGAAGCCAAAACAAAAGAAACACGTAACATTGTTTTAACCAATGGCAAAGTTCCATGGTTCAGTCCAAGGGAAACCCAAACACTGAATTAGTGGCAGGGGCGGCTGGTGAGGTTTGTGAGTGGGGGGGCGGGCATGCAGGAAATTAGGAGACATGGATCTCATGCAGGGAAGTGAAGGGATGCAAAGTAGCAAGAACAGAGCTAGTGCCCTTGCTTGTACGCCTGTCTCATCCAGCCTTGCGTCTCTCTTTTTCCGTCTGTCTCACTGTCCCTGCCGCTTTCTTTTGTACCTGTTGCTGCTTAGTACCTCTGCTGTACCTTGCACCGGTCCCGACCTCTCATTACCCCGTGCCTGTGGCCGTTTACCTCTCTTTTCCTGCTGAAAATCTGAGCAATATACACACTATGCACGGATTGTTCTCGTCCCGAATTTGAATTCAGCGCTGAGAACGAAGTAGCATGCACGGCCTCTTGGCGCTCTGTAATATCTCTGGCTACTTCATTTTCAACACAGTGCCAGGTGTTGCCACGCAGTTGAATGCCCTGTGCAAAGGTTGACAGGCCCTCTTTAAGTTGTTTATTGCTGTATTTGCGTGTTAAACTGGTACAAACGAAGTGAGACCTTTGCCCAGAAAGAGTAAACGTGTAAAAATGACAGAAGTAACACTAACACAGAAAGTGCTGCACACGCTGCATACTTTGCCTTTTATGCCGCATAGTTTAGTAAACCCTGCTGCATAATGTGGTCCTCTCCTGACTCATAATTCCAGAGGCCATGCAAGAGGGCAACAGTGACAGAGGCGAAATAAACCGGGCCAGCTGGCACCAGCGAGAGCCGTCTCCCACTCACAGGGCCCGATGGCTCCAGTGCCCGCCCGGCTTCCTCAGTGTGTGGAGGGCCGCGGGGAAGCCCAGGGGCTGGGGGTGTGCTGCTTCTGATGTGTTAATATTATATTCATGGGGGACGGGAGTATCTAGCAGTCACTAGGGGTCTCTGTGCTCTGCTTGCCACTTTTTCTTGACAGCACCAAGATAGTTTCACTCCCTAGCCCCAGACAGGCTCCCCCCCCCCCTCCGGTACATTTCTTAAGAGCCACAACACCGAGCGCACACACAGCGGTGTAACCAGTGGCTCGTGTACCCTCTGAAGGTGTTCTCCTGGCCTGAGGCCTTGCCTTAAGCTGCTGCAGGGCACGTTGGGGAGCCCCTGACAGAGGTAGAAATGTGAGTTTTTAAAGGGGGAGGCTTGGAGCATAAAAGCTTACCTCGCGTTACACACAGGGCACGAGTCGGGGTACCACGCGGGTGGACGGCGTCCCCCCACTTATTTTACAGGGTGGACGCCGTCCACCCTACTCATCAAAAGCGTGGTAAGAGGAGCGCGCACCAACCACGCATTTCCGGGTGATTGCGGCTGAATCCGGAAATTTCTCGGACTGCCGGTCACCACGCCCCTGCACCTACTTGCGTAAGTTGGGGGGGGGGCGGGCGTGACTACAAGTCCTGTCCGGGACAATGGCCGGTAGAGCCCTGGCTGCTCACTGCCCGTTCTCGGGGCGGTGCCGGCCGCAGCAATCATGGGCACCGTGCTCGGCCCAGGCTGGCTCCGAGGTGCTTCCCCAGCACTGAGGCTGTGCAGCTCGCACCTGCAGCCGAGCCGCCTGCACTTTTTGGGGGGGGGTAAACTATTCTATGGCGCCGGTGAACCTTTCCGTGCCCCCACGGCCCGGGCGAGCATCGCAGAGTTAGTGCTGCAGTGTGCAGCCACTGATTGGTCACTCGTCACCGGGGTGTCACACACTGTACCCCCGACGTGTCCATGATGCGCACTCAATATGGAGCTGCAATTAGAGTGAGGATCACGCCGCTAATCAGTGCGCTGTGCGGAGACTCTGTCTCACTTGTTTGCTTTGCGTAGGGAGCTGCAAACTTTTGCTGTGTGTGTCTGTTTGTCCATTGCACAGAAGCTCCTTATCATTGGCTCTCTCCCTCTTCTTATGCTCCCAGTGTGGACTGGTCACGTCACCCTTACTTTACTGCTTGGGCTTTAGAACACGTGAGCGGTGAAAGATGCACATTCGCCGAGTGGTGGCTGTCACCATCGACAAGAAGAACGTGGCATAAGTGACCGACCTGTGGTGGTAGCTGACAGAGGAGGGCATATACGTTTAATCCGAGTTTAACCCATAACAGGCTACTGCTGCCTGCTAATACCTTAAATATGAATAGTACACTGGGAGAGCAGAGCCGATCTGTTTAAAACCCCTGCATCCTTTAATTCACACCGTTGCAACGCATGCTTTGGTACGGTGGCCCCCAAAGCCCTCGTACATCTCATGTAATCTAATTCAGTGAGTCCCATTTCTTTCTCATGCTCCCCAAGGCACAGTTCCTGTCAGTAACAATTGTTAGAGTTCTAGTCCCGGTGTCGCCTCAACATCACTTAATCTCGCTGGGCCTAAAAGAGACGTGTCTTTCTGTACAGTAACTGGTGTCAATATAAACTGGTCGTGCTCATGCAAAGTGCTCCAGTACTGAGTTTGCGCTATATAAAACAAAAAAAACAGAGTTTCAGGCACTATGACCCTTTAATCAACAAATCTAAATCAGCAGAGGGCGAGAGAACAACAAAGATTCAGTCCTACCAAGGTTTTTTTTTCCTGGTCCATGTATGATGTGGTGCTCAAGTCTGTCACATAGCGCTACGACCAACATCGGTTTCACATTCATACATTCATTCAGCCATACACAGACCCCATCAGAGGAGAGACCAGGGCCGAGAATCCAATTACAGAGCAATGTCTCACATGACACGGAAGTATAAAGGCTTAGGTTTAGAGTATCCCCGAATCTCTGACCTTGGGTTCAGAGAAGCAAATGCACATGCCCCGCCCCCCCCTCACTCATAGCTGCCAAGGTTTCTGATTGCTTATGTGTGACATTTTCATAATTTCAGAGGAATTATGAGTGACATTCAACTACTATGAGTGGCACTTTCTCGCAAGCAAAATCAAGCACTAAAGACCAGCGAAACATATAAATATCAGAAATTACACCGAACTGACCAACAAGAAACTCTAAGAAGAGCTTAAAACTGCTAAAAGCACCAGAAATGGAAGGGCTGTTAGTGTTGTCAGTGAACTGCCAAATTTGTGACTCTTGGGGGTGACATTTTCTCTCGAGTAAAATGAAGCAATGAAGTGCATGGAAAGAGATAAATATAAAATATCAGACACTTTTGATCAACGAGAAACCCTAAAATACCTTGAAACTGCTTCAAAGCCCCTGAAATAGAAGATTAAGATACTGATACGAAATGATTTGTCTGCATAGGGTCTGCATAGAAGATATGAAAGTAAATAAGACCCAAGACAGTCCATAGTCATCATCCCGAAGGAGTCTAGATTGTTCGAGCAGCAGCTAAAATCCCTCATTGAGAAAGATGATCATTCTGTGGTGGGCCACACGCAATCAGAGCAGGCTGGTGTATCAGTGTTGATTGCATGAACCTTATTAGAGAAATCCGACAAACTGTCACAAAGAGCCTGTAAGGGAATAATGTCTTGTTTACAGCAGTGTGGATCTGACAGTTCCATCATAATATAAATAGGTATTTTTTGAGCTATTTGAAGCTTTATACAGCGCGCACTAGACCTGAAGGTATCAGAGCGCTTTACATGAGCACCAGTTGCCTTACAGACACACACTCATTTTGTTAGACCGGGGGAGGTTAGATGTGTACATCCATTGATGCCTGAGGCTTATCAGTGAGTTTTGCCTAGAATAATAGGATGTTGGGCGTCTGCTGCTCATGTGATGTCACTTCCCGTCGTGAGGTCACTTCCTGTGTGATGTCACTTCCTGTTGTGATGTCACTTCCTGCCGTGGTGTCACTTCCTGTGACACCACCTAACTTGGAGAGTCCCCCCACTTCTTTTTTTAGGACTTGTGCCCTGGTTACACAGCCATCGCGCAGTTTGTGTTTAGGAGACACAAAGCCAAGGCAATCACAGCAAGTCCGTCCCGATGAAACACAGCCAACAGGAATACAGCACACCTGCTGCCTGCGTGACGATTATGCCGAAATAAGAGCTGCGCAGCCAAACTCTTCCACAGCCCACGCCCCCAGCTTCCATTATCCAAACAGGAGGCCTAAAAGTACCGCAATGGCAATGGGTGCTCCAATTGTTGCCACCCACTACTCTCTCTTGAGAAAGGCCACCCTGCCCCTTACCATTCATTTAAATAGCGCGCTGCTAAAATCGCCTGGGCCACAGTATAAGCGCCCTATTGAAAACTAACCATTTTCTGCGTTTTCTGGCCACTCCCTTCATGCTGACATCACTCTTCTAGATTGTGCATCGAGGGCGAGCAATAGTCCTCGCCCCGGCCAGCACATGCGTGACCTCATCTCTTCCTAAAAAAAAAACGGAATTGGTATTCACACGAAGCAGTGAGCACTTCATTTGAATCAAATGAAGTGCTCATTGCATCGTGTTGAATACAAATTCCGTTTTTTTTTCTAGGAAGGGAGCTGCTGCATTATGTACACAGTCTCTTATCTCCTCCCATCGGATCCTAGTCCCGAAGCTAGTGGGCCAACGCCACTGATTAGTGGGTTGGCAGCAAGTAACTAGGGATTTCTCATATTAACGATTGCATTTTCCCTGTCCTGGGAATGTTAATTAGTAACAGGGGGTCCTTATATTCACATTAGACTGCGGCGAGGAAGACAGACAAGGAGGTAATAAACCTTCCCCTGTAAAAGGGTCCGCCTCCTTTGGAGAAACAGAACAGGAAGCGGGGAACTCATGTTCCCTCTTTTGATTTTGTTTTCATCCCTCCTCAATGCTTTGCCTCCTGCCAGCGCCTTAGCCATGACTTCATCCACTAAGTGCTGTAAATCTGCCTCTTTCCACATACCTGGGGAAGGGTAACTGGTGCAGAGGAGGATGAATGTCTAGATCTGCTCATTTTCCTCTCCTTCCTCCACCTATCACCGTCTGAAGAGATGCCAGCCACAGGGTTTCTCTTGCTAGTTCCCTCAACTTCATATGTGTACCCAAGAGAACCCGTGCTTCGTTGACCCTTTGTCAGCTAACAATGGGCTGCAGATGCACCAGGGCCTGCCTTTAGCTCTGAATGGTCTTCACAGTTTTTTTTTTAAGTTTCAAAAACTTTATTGGTTTTCATGACAAAGGACAAACAGAAAGGTTGCATGTTGCAGTAGTACATAACGCATGTAGGATAGGCAGGTAGAATGTATTATACATTTGTATTGTTATACACGGCACAATACGAAACGAAAAGAAGATCAGAACGAATAAAAGATGGTCATGAGGTACATCAGGTCAAGAATGACGAGCAAACAGCAAAATATGATATACCAAATCAGGCAACTAATATGAAATTATGAGAGATAAGAAAAGGCATGACAGTTCTGGAGATAGGGCACACAATTTAACCTGGTAATGAGCTTTGAGACTAATGTTTCAAACCCTTGTAAGCCCGTAGTGCACACAACACTCGTTTTACAGGGAGTTTCGGCCATAAACTGTGTAAACCTTACCCCAGAGTGCGACGTGCCCTCTGCTTTCACGCCTCACAGACAGACCATAGCAGCGGGGGTCGAACCCTTCCCTAAGGCCGCTGCCCCCCTTTGCTGACTGCTCTTCGGTATGCCAGGCTCCTCATGGCTAATCTGCCCTGCGGCGCCCACTCTGTGTGCCCTGAACATGAATAATCTCCCAGCCATAAGCACAGTGATCCACATTTTTTTAAACTGAGTTTGCGAAAGAAATAATGCCTGTTTTTTTTAATTTTGTTTTTTTTGGTATGCAGTAGAGTGATGATATTTGCATAGCCCTATTCCTATTTGTATGATCTGGCTGCGCTGGAGAACTAGACAATTGGAAATAAGTTATGAGGAAGGGGACACAAGAGTAATATATGCTGACTGTTAACAAAAGTAACAACATCCTGGGAAAAATCAAACACGTATATGGAAATGTAGGATTAAGTAAAGCATGTGAAATGTAAGCAGGCCCAACACGGTTACCTTAATGGTTTTACACATAGTGAGAAATCAATGAGTTGTTATTGGCTGAAAAGTTAAGGACATGACTATCGGAGAGATGATGCGATCGGTGTGAGTGGACCGTACGATACATGCTTTGTAAATATCTGGTGGCACCACTAGCAGCACTATTAAAAGCAGCTTCCTACTCATCATCGTGAGCGCTGTGTCATTCTTAGAAATTAGGACATGCATGCTCGAGAAAGAGCAATAAACGAGACAAGTTCGCAAATAATTACAGGATACACTAGCTGTGTCTATGTCGGGGTGTGCATGCGTTTGTTTTTTAGTCTGTTAATAATTGTGTGTGCGAGAAAGTCTGTTTTTTGAGAGTGTGAGCTTCTGGGGACTAAGAATGTGCGTACGACTGTCGACTGTTTATGTTTGGCGAAGGTTAAAAAACGGGCAGTGAGAGGAGTGGGTACAATGCAGAAACTTACCTACGGGTAGCTTCAGATGTTTAAGAAGCGACAGTGAAACACCAGTAGCACGACGAACCCGATGTGAAAGGCAACAGCAAGGATGGTAAAAGGCAGCAGCGACAAGATGAAAGGAAGCAACTAGGAGGTGAAAGGTGACAGCCAAGAGGCGAATGGCAAGGAAAAAGCTCCATTTCACTGCCAAGTACTTTATATTGGCAAGTTTCATCTTTATGAAAGTAAAATGTGCAGGTATTTTCCACAATGTGAGCTGCTATGCTTCTAATTGGAGGAACGGTAGTGCTGACGCGAAATGATTGGCTTCTCTGATTGACAAAATCGACGGGCGGAAAGCAAAAATTAAACAAAAAGGCACTGTTACTCTAACGCGACAGTCCAGAAGAATAGAGACATTTCGAAAACATGTAAAAACACATACATGCAGGAAATTATTAATAAAACAAACATGCACTGTTCATCTAACGCCATAGCCCGGAAGCAGGGAGGGGAGCCTGCTCTAAGGGCGTTGACCTATCCTCTGAAGGGGTGTAGTGCTGGGAGTGTCATTGGGAGGATCAATGGGTGGAGTCTCGTTCAACATCACTAACACTGCATTGTCATTTTCTTGAACACCTCCAAGTTAACTCCCATCTGATGTGCAATATACAGCAAAATACGGCTCACATACTAATTCCCTTCTCAGAAGGTTGTCAGGACAGGAAGATCTCTCACCAGAAAGTGTGCTGGTCTGATAGGAGACCAAGGGTGATACAGACAAGAGGTGAAACTGTTTGAAGAATCAGTTAACTCATGAAGGTAATTACACCAACAGTTCTGATAGGGAGCAGGAAGATAAAGACATCAACGGCTTTGAGATAAGAGAAGTAGGCTCTGATATCAATAACACAGGATCCAGTGGTCTGGGCATAATGTATTTGGGTGTCTATTTTGGAATGTGGCAGGTCTTTTAAACAAGGTGAAGAATGAATATTATCTCGACCTTATAAAGGGTTAACATATTGTTTGCTTACAAGAAACCTGGGTACAGGACATAGTGCATATTAATGGGTTTGTATCAATCCATACCCCAGCTGGTAACTCATTGGGGGGAGACCACAAAGGTGGTAGTAGTAGTATTTATTTATTTGTTGATTATTTAAAATCATTACAAACAGCAAAGTACACATATAAAGTAAAAATAGGATTACGACAATCAAATAAAAAACAGGGAAATTCATGATCCCTTCATAAATATTTTGCAACTATAGTGTACATTTATATTCAAGCAAGATCTACAAGTAATCATCAACATAAGTTATTTAGCAGCAAATGATCGACAATCAAAAAATAAAGTGCTTTGTGCTAGCTGCCATTGTTTACAATATACCATACAATATTCTCCAAAAGACTTTAAAACTATGTCAGTTTACGAAAGATAAAACAGCCATAATAAAATTGCATTTAAAGCAACCTTAACAATAAAGTGCAGTTGTGCTGGAAAACTTTTAGCAGCAAATAATAAAATATCTTATGCTAGCAGCTAAAATTATCAATATGCCGTACATAACTCCTGAAGGAAACTTTAGTAAAGTTGCGATTGAAACAACATTAACAATAAAAATACATTTAAAAATAGTTTAAAATAAACAGTACTTAACCCTAAAAATGTAATATATTGTGAATGATTTTCATGTCATAAAAATTATCACATTCAGTTAACAATATTACGAAGTTTCCTTTCAGCTATAATAATAAACTTAACAAATCGGGAGATAAGGTAAGCGTTGACACCACTGAGGCAAAAGATAATGGCTTTTCTACAAGATCTTACCCCCAATTCATTAAAAATAGGCTTTAAGATGGTCTTCCGCTCTACTAACAATTGGGGGCATAAAGTTACTATATGTACTAAAGTTTCCTCGCTGGTCCCACACAACCTACACAAATTAGAAGGCCATTTATTTTCCCATTTTGGGATTCCATCTTTAGTTGGATATCTTCCAAACCGTAATAACATAAATTTATTCTTAATTAAGGGATTTAAATAAAACAACAAATATGGTTGGGGAGCCAGTTTACCAAAGGAGTTTACAATTGTCCATAAATGATTTTTTCCCCTAAGTTCATCTTTATCTACTAAAGTTGACAAAAAAATAGCTGATTGATTAATTAATTTTTTATAGACAATTTTACTGCTAATTTCATCTTCTAAATTTGGACGTTCATAATTACATAGACATTCTTTTAGAAATATTTGCCAGCTGCTCGCATACTCATTTCTCATCATCTCGAGCCAACACTGGTTTGCAAGAGAACCTTCTTTAGCACGAGACAATGACAATAATGTTTTTAAAAATGTAGATTGTCTAGCCAAGATTTGTCTTTTTAGGCCAAATTCTAATCTTATATTGGCACGGCTAATATATCTGGGTATCTTAAAAACTGATTTGTAAGTTCTTACTTCAATGTCGTCAAGGATTTTTGCGTCTTTACCACGGAAGATAATAGAACCGTAATCTAAAGATGGTATCAATTTTGCTTTAATAACCTTCAACAGATGGTCATAATTTGGGCACGCTATCTTGTCCCTCAGTTTTCTAAAGGCAAATGACAACAATGTGCCCTTAGCCTCAAGGTTATTAAAATGCTGCCTAAACGACATATTATCATCAAATGTGACTCCTAGATATTTATACGATTTTACACATTCGACAACCAAACCATTGATATTCCATTCTTTCAATCCTAATTTCGTTTTCCCTACAGTCATTATTTTTGTCTTTTTAATATTTATTTTAAGTCCATTTTGGGTAACATATTGATTAAAAGAATCTATTAGTCTTTTTAATCCTATGACAGATTGACTTAATAAAATAGTATCATCGGCATATTGTAGGTATTTAATCTCCTTGCCTAAAATTGCGGGAGAATGGGCATTAATATGTTTAAGATGAGTTGGGAGGTCAGACATAAAAAGATTAAAAAGACAAGGAGCCAGGATGATAACGCCGATTCTTATCTAATTATCTATAAGAACCTTCTGGCCGCCAAGATCTTTTTACCTGTTGAATAGTGTAAAGGAGAGAATCTCATCGGGTTAGATATCAGCATTCATTTTGTCTGGAAGGACCACTGACTCCGAATTCAAGTTTGAGAATTTATTATCGCCAAAAATAACTGAACGTGCAGGCACCTCAACACGAGGTTAAAGAAATAGATGGGCACTAATACAAATAATAATCTACGCAGGAGTCTCATCCGACTCAGGATAAGAAGAATACACAGTTCTAGGAGGACCAACCAGAATATGATTGCTCCTATTTCTAAGTTGCTCTTCATGGGCCTAAACAAGCTTAAAATCAATTGCTGTCCCTACACTAACGCTAAGTGACATCCCTGCATAACGATTTTCCCAGGCAAGAAAGAATAAAGGTGTCAGCTGTGAAGACTTCCTAAGAAGTGCAATCACCATATACCTAAGCTCAGCTCTGTCCTTCTCTCAGGTCTCCCTACCGCTTCTCTGGCCTCCTCCCTCAGGGCACTATCCCTAATACAAAACCATACTACAAAGGTACACGCCTTGTTTACGCCCTCTTGGCCAGGTCTTCTTTCTTGTGCTTTTCCATTGAAACGGTGACTTCATCCTGGACGGTTTCGTTGACCTTGAGTCCCAGGCGCCTTCTCCGCTGAAAGTATCATCCCTAAATTCCATTGCACTCCCCGTACCATGCCTCCCATCTTTCTAACTTTTGAAAACAAAGAGTTAGTCTTTACTAACGAGACATGTGTCCTTGCACCTGCAACAAAAGATACGTTCAACAGAAACCTTCTACTGTGCTAATTAAATCTACCGTTTGTGCCCAGAGAGCCTTTCCAAGAGAAACCCTTTTCGGCCTACATTATAAGCTAACATAAGAATATACCAGGCCTTCCTTAAGCATATATGTAGTCAGGCCCTTACATATAACTTTTAAACACACATCTTACTTTTCCCTATAAGCATATTCATTATGATTCTTTATGCAAACAATGAATTACATGTGCAACTTTTATATGGTGCACGTTTAAACTACTGCAATTACATTACATACATGAACTAATTCCTCTATGCATTATGTTCACACAATTCAAAAAGCATTACATTACATCATTATCCTAACACCATTACACTGCTGAGTTCACTTTGTCACAGTGAACTATTCATTCTTTACTAAACATGCATGAGTATACAATGGATATAAACGAATATATGTCTGAATACATGTGGGTGCGGCCTATCAGTGATTATGATGCACCCCTACAATTCACAAATACATTTCGCTCTATCAAGGACACAGCCTTGTTTCAATCCAGTATTAGTTTCAAGACGACGAGTTGTATGTCTTCCGTCGCCGACTTTGATCTGTACCCATGTATTAGAGTATAACAGTTTAATCATATTTAATAAGGTGTTAGATATGCCCCAATCGGTCAACTTCGCCCATAACAAATTTCGCGGTACAGAATCAAAGGCAGCTTTTAAATCAATGAAACAAATATACAACTTTTGTTTCCTGTATTTGGCCCTATCCCCTAGTAACGTCAGTAAAATCAAATTAGTATTGGTCGATTCCCCTCTTCTAAAACCAGTTTGTAAATTTGGAATCAAATCCTTCCTCAAGGCCCATGCTTCCAGTTCTTCCAAGAGGCAACTGGCAAATATTTTGGCCTCTACATCCGTTAAAGAAATTAAACGGTAATTAGCAGGGTTATCTTGGGGACCGCTTTTATATATCGGTTGCATGATACTTCCCTGCCATGACTCAGGAATAGAACCAGATTTAAGCACATCATTAAATAAGGATGTTAAAACCTCAGGCCAATACTTTAAATTTGTTTTAAAAACTATATTAGGGATTCCGTTTGGGCCGAGGGCTCCATTTGATCTGATATTTTTATTGCTTTTTTACTTTCTCTACCGACCATGGCTCATTGTCGAATAGACTCAATGTATCGTGAGCATTTGAGCCTGACCCACCGACTTTTATCTTTCCTTGGGACTCGTAATGGGCAAAATCTAATTTATTAGGGTCAAACTGGGTAGCATGAAGATTATTAAAAAAGTTACCCAGCTCGATTCTTCAATATTGGCACTATTACCTCTATAATTACCGAGTTCAAGATTATTAATGATACCCCAAAATGACCTCGAGTCTTTAGTTTTACAAGAAAAATGTAATTTAGCCCAAATTCCTGAATAGTACGCTCGTTTGGCCTTCCATATCTCATTCTTATATCCCTTTTTTAATTGTTTAATTTGTTCAGACACTAAGAAATTAGGTGTTCCTTTCACTTTTCTATACAATGCTCTTATTGCTCTATTAGAACTTCTTTTAAGGTAAAGTAACCGGTTCGAGAACCACCCTGGTTTATTTGAAATCAAACTTACACCATTTGATTTTTTAGGGTTTGGAAAACTATCCACAAGAGCAGAACACAAACTGGGCCAGAGGGCAACCATGGATTTACCTTCGACTATTGCATCTTGAGCATTTAAAATTAAACAAGAAAGAACTTTCAATATATCTTTTTCGGATCTCTCATTCCATATTAACCTTTTGAGGTTAAATGGAGTAGGAGCAGTTTTAATTATTCTTGTTTCTGGTAAATGGTCTAAATGAAATGCGAAGGAAATACATTGTGGATTGTGGTCGCTCTCTATCCTCGGTTGTACCTTATAACTTTGGAGCAAATATAATAATTTCTCAGAAATTAAGGAATAATCAATAATAGAAGGATTACATGTTTTATTAAATGTTGGTGTATGGTCCTCATCTTGCAATAACCTTAAATTAAATTTTATAAACTGAAAATTTATCCACTGGGACAAAATTTTCGAATGTGTATACTGGATTTTTACTTGTAAGGAGGTGCGTATTAAAATCCCCAGAAATGATTATTAATGAGTCTGTATGATCATAGTACAGCACTTTTACTATTTCCCACAGGCTCGATAATTGGGTAGATTTATCCTTATGTTTTGAACCTATATAAATATTTAAAAAGATGATAGGTTGCTTGAGAATTAATTTAATACACTGTAGCCATGTTACCTGAAAGTCAATCTCAAAGTGTTTAGCATCCAAGTTCAAGGAAACATAGGTAGAAAGGCCACCACTGGCACGACCGACAGATGCCTTACGGCAAGCCACCTTCGAATATTCAAAATACCCAATAAGGGGTTCACAAACAATATTCCAAGTTTCCTGGAGCAATAATATATCGAAATCTTTAAGAAAACATATTACATCTGGATCATCAAGAAGCGATTTAAGACCATTAGTGTTCCAGGAACAGATTTTGAAAAGTTTTTGAACTTTATTAAGAGAATTTGGGCATCAATCGTGCTTCACCACGCTTCCCTTCGCCAAAGTTGACGGGAGCCAACTCCAGTCTTCAACCGGATTAGTTTTTTTCTTTAATTCTTCACATATTCGAATACCCGGTTGACAGCTCCTAACCTTAATACCAAATGATAGATTCAACTTCGTCGATGGTCCTGAGGCTCCTTTCAAAACTCTAACGTGAGATCCCAATCCAGACGTTTGCCCATTGATCTTTAAGTCCTGTCTACTTGATGGCCCACTTGGAATCAACAAACACGGGTATTGGGGCCCAGAAATTCTCCAGACTTTGATACCCCATTTCTCAAATTGGTTATCATTGGAGATTATTTACTAATAATTTCATTGCTTTTCCAAGTTGTAACAGTTATTTCATTATGGGGAATGTTACAATCTTTTTAAACTCCACTGATTCCAAATCATCTGATGTTACATTCTTCAAATCTACAATTGCATTCAATAATTTCAGAATATTTCCACGGTTTAGGATATCATGGGGGCCTCTTGTGATATACTGAGGACAAAAGACTAATTTCTTCAAATCTTGCAAGTTATCTATAGCCTCTATTTTTTCATTATTTATATGACTATTTGGGGTCCTCATATTGGCGATGGAAGCCAAGGCTAGAGATGCCGATTCTCCTTGGCCGTGGATTTCTGATTTATTTTGATCCGTGATAAATGGATGCTCTAAAGAAACCTCATTATGATTCTGATGGCAGACGTTATTTATAATTTTCCGTATGAAGGTATTTTGTTCTCCACACTGATTGGCCAAATCTTTAGGTAACTGTTCACCACTTGAAACCCCTGACTTTGATGGAGTTGGAATTTTAGACCATATACCGTCGATAATCCCATTGGATGCAGAGCCACCGATATCTTGACTATTCAGGTCAGCTCTAGGAATAATCTCTGATTTTTCCTCTGATCTAAAAATCGGAAATAATACCATCTTATCGGGTTCTTTAGGCTCATTAAGTTCATTAAAAACAGCGTCCTTTATGGCTTTTTTTCCCTTTGATAGTTTATTATGAGTTTCCTTAGTCTTTTTTTTGCCCTTTTCGACAGGGTCTCCGAATTTGTAGTAACACTTGGGGGTCGATTCCGATTCGGGCCGGAAATTTCTCCGACCGAGCCGGACCCGGAGAGATTTCCGACCGAATCGGACCCGTGCAGTCCGACCGAACGAGTACGATGCGGCCGTATGTTATCGGACACGAGTCGGTCGGACTCCCATTGAACTCAATGGGAGCCGGTCGTACAACGCGTACGCGGGCTCCCATTGCCTCAATGGGTGCGAGGCGGACAAGGGCGCCCCCTACAGCGAGTACGCCGCGGAGCGCTTCGCGGCGTACACGCACAGGTAGGGGGACCCTTGGGTCCCCCTGTGTGCGCCTCGCACGGGTACGCGTACAGGGGGTCCGACACGGACCCCAAAGTACGGCTCCGACAGCTCTTACGAGCCGGAGTGCGCGGCTCGGTCGGACTGCTCGCGCGGCGCGCATCGTACTTACCCGGCCGGGAAACGTCTCCATTGCGCGGTGCGGATCGGGTCCGACCGAGTCGGTCGGAGCGGTTCGAGTCCGAGCGAGTCGGTCGGAGTTGTCGGGACGCCCGGACGAGTCGGTCGGCGACTCGCATCGTACTCGCTCGGCCGGACTCAGCGTACGGTTCGGTCGGGAAACAGGCTTTCGCATGGCTTTTTCCCGACCGAATGGTATTGGGTGCGCCTCCGACCGAGATCGGAATCGGCCCCTTGATGTTTGGTCTACTTTAGATTGAATGGTATTCACCTCATCCAATATATTTGTAGCCACATGTAAATTAATTTTATCTTCACCGGGGATTATTTTACCTTGAACCGATCTTCCCGCCATCATTTTTACCTCTTGTACCATAGAGCTAACAATTGACGGTAGATCTGAAATTTTGTCAATCAGTTGTGCACAGGTACAAGTTACTAACTGATTCTCATTATTTGATTGAACCTTGGTTATCAATTTAGTTAGTTGGAGCAATTTCGCATCAATCCCTGCTACATGGGTAGCCAATATATTTAAAATGTCAACTTGAATATTCAATTTATCTGAATGAAAGCTAAGTGCGTTGGTAATCGAATCCATAGTGTGGAGTAGGCTTTCCCATATTCCGCGGTCAGAACTCGAAGGATTGTTTTCTATACCACCGACTCTGGCATGGTAATTCCCATCAAATTTTGGGTGCCAGAAGTGATTTGTTGTTTATAAAACTATTTTCCAGGATTATACTTGACTGGACCGGATTAAATAACCCCACAATACCATCTGTATTTGTTGGGCCATTAGGGCTGGATGATATATCCGGTATCTCTGGGGTCAATATTTGACCCCCCCTCTTACTTTCCACCTCATCTGCAACACAAGCTAACAAGAAGACCTCGTCACTTAGGTTTTGATCCTGGCCTGAGGAAATGTTAATTACTGAGCCGATCTCACTTTGACTACTAACCGATCATTTGGAAGACTCCTTTCGGCTAATTGGAGTTACCGTTATAGATTCATCGGCCGTAACAGATTGAGTAACAGATTGAGTAACAGAACCTTGCACATGAATTTGAACTTTCGCCTGCAACAGGCCAGACAGTTTTGGAATCGATTTTAAAATTGGAGATACTGGAAACATTGGAAACTTTCCTGAGCCAGAATTTTTAGCCTCAAGTTGAATTTTACATCCGTCTTTTAACTCCTCTATTTCTGAAAACAACTGGAATTGTTGAGCCCCCGCGGGCAGATTCTCTTCACACTTGTTGAGGAAGAGGGTGTTAAAAGACTATTATCAATCTCATTACTTTTATTTATTTGCTGTTTTTGATGCTGATTTTGATGATACTTAAAAAACTTTTAATGGACAACTGGTTATTGTGGACTTGATTTTTGTAAACACAACCAGAATTTGTAGAAGTGACTGCCAACTTAGCTGGATCCTTCAGAGGGCCTCTTGTAATGAACACTTCTTTAAGGGGTCACAAGTATCTAAATTTTCCTCACATTTTTGTCGCCTCTTTGATTGGGGTCTGGTCGGCACCCCTCGCTGTCGGCCTGATCTCATTATAAGCTTGAATCGGTCCCCCCTGGGCTTCCGAAAACAATGAATACGATGGGTACGGTAGATGACGGTAGATGACGTAGAACTGCCTTTTCAACACCAACTGCAGAGGGATGCCACACAATGGATACGATGAGTACAGTAGGTGTGAGGAACGCCACACAGTTCTTATCACAATCTCACGGATTCCAACTGTAGTGACAGCTCACACGCTAACAATCCTCGATATTCTTCTCCTCACAGCCCCCCGTGCCCCTTCTAGTTACCACTTACTCGCTCCCACACACCAGCGGGAAAATGAGGAAGCAGGGGCTGGTGAACGAAGGCAGCACGAAGGCAGCACGACAGAGCAGGAAGCCCGGGATAATGGCAGATAGAAGACAGTAGAAAATCACAGGACACAGGTGGCAATAGCGGGCAGATAGCAAATCCACTTACCGCTAACCGCTTGCCACCCGCCACCTGCCTCTCCACGCTGTCCTCTCAACAACGACCTCTCCCTCGCTTTGCCTCTCCACTTCACCAATCCCCTGCACAAGAGTACAGGGCATGAAGTTTTATATCTTTCCAAAAATGATTTGCGTGTCCAGCCGCAACTCAAAGTTGAGATCACCCGCGGCTCCTAAATAGATTGGTTTCAGCCGCTGCTCAAATCCTCTTGCTCTTGCCGCCTAATCACCTCGTAACCACCTCGAGGGAGAAACTGCTATCAAATGGACAGTTCTCAAGCGCTGAATTCTCAGTTCTCAGCAGTTCTCAGCAGTTCTCTGCCGCTGCTCCTCGCAACTCCTCGCAACTTGCTCCGAGGCTGGGGGCGCGGCAGTTTACCGTCGCGGGAGCTTCGTAACAGCCTCGTAACAGCCGTGGGCCGTGGGCAATCCCAGGCGATCCTGACGGCTAGCACAGCAAAGCGGCGTCCTCCTCGCGTCCTCCTCGCGCTCCTCGTACTCCTCACTCTGCCGACTGCCGACTGGGACTGGGAGTTGCAAAACACGGACTGGATTCCAAAGGTGGTTTACTTACTGTTATACTCTCAATGGTTCGTGTGCTGCATTCCAGGCTATGACAGGTGGAATGTTGGTGGTTGCCTGGATGCACGGTCACTGGGTTCTGTGTTTTGAATCGGTCAAGAGGGCAGTTGGGACCCAGCTGTTTGCCATCTACTTTGCTGTCTCTGCTGTGTAGCTGTTCAATAATAAACTCAACTCAATCTACTGCCTGCCTACTAGAGTTTATTACTACACTTACCTTAATAGCAACAACTCTGGGTGATAAGGTCTGCAGCACATATCTTGACTCACCACATTTTACATTTATTAACATTGCATATGAGCCCAATTTTACACTGGTCATCGTTAACTTCTATCATAAAACTTTTGTCCCTGCCAATAATGATATATCCGGAAGGCTTGAACACTCCCTTAGCAAACACTTAATGGGTTTCAATGCAGACTATATTGTCTTACGGTGGGGACTTCAATTGTAGATTATCTGCGCGATCCAAAATGTCAGCTTGCAGTTTGATGGGAGAGATTACTGAGGATACATGCAATTTCAATAATAATCTCTGTGGGGACATTTTTAATTTCATTTTATCTAACAATGGATCATGCAATCAGCACAGGACCAAGTTACATACATAGGTAGAGGCCAAGATAGTCTCATAGATTTTATCGCTCTCTCAGAGTACTATAAACCAAAGGCAGTGGGCTTCCTATTTTAAAAAATGTTTTAGTGATCATATCCCTTTGTCTATTTCCTTTGATACACTAATGGAAAAATGTGTCACAAAGTCACATACATACCCAATAATCTATAACAAAAACAAGGGTCTCTTGCGTAAATGGGCTTCTGTAAACCCTGATATTATACTAGAGAAATTAATGAATGAAAACAAAGTAAATATTTTAGTTTGCTTAAAGAGCGATATAAATCCTTAAAGTCTGCTGGAAGCTTTTGAGCATATAACCCAAACAAATAAATGAATTATTGCAGGACGATAGAAAGCTGAAAGCCAAAAGGCCCCACAGAATGGTTTAATAGTGATTGTTCGCAGACTCATAGCAAAGGGTTGGTGAGCTTACGCAGATTCCAATATAAGCAGGATCTTATGACCCGCAGGAAAACTATTTGACAGGAGGCATGGGAAAAATTCTATGAAGCTACTGTTAGTAAGCGCCCGAGCCTCTGTCAATGACTCCTATTTTCAAGATAGTCACAATCAATGTATTAATGTCACAATTCCTCCCAATAGATAGGATGACCACTTCTCTTGGCTATATGGGAGCCATAGGGAACATATTTCCTCCATTTTGCCTTCAGAGCTTGATGATAATTGCATAGGCAAGAGTGACCTAAAGCTGGCACCCCCCACCTATCAGGAGGTTGAAAAAGCCTTAAATCAGACCATTAAGAATAAAGCTTCAGGCCCAGATGGTGTTCCCGCCAATCTCTTCCGGCAAACCCAGATCTGTGGCTTCTCGTGTTAAGTAATATTTTAAGTTGTGTGGTAAATTTAGGACCACTAAAATCCTGGTCCAGTGTTACCATAGTACCTATTTTTAAAAAGGGAGACAGGACAAACCCTAAATGCTAACGCCAATTTTCCTTGACTGATTTTACATGTAAATTGATGGACAGGGTCTTACTTGATCGTCTCGAAGCCTGGGTAACAGACAGGGGGAAATTTTTAAACATTCAATATGGTTTTAGGAGAGGTTTGGGCCCTGTTGAGAAGTTTCTCAATCTCCACCTGGTCATAAGCAAGTATACGCTGGTAAACAATGGAACCCTTCACTTAGGATTTATGGATTTAACATCTGCTTTTTACTGGGAGGAGAGAGAGAAACTATGGCACAAAATGCTGGAAATGGGCATTGATACTTCCCTGGTCCATTTCCTAGTGCAGATGCATCAATATGTGACTGGGAGAGTCAGATATGGGGCAGATGGTGAACTTACTCCACCTCTCAAAATGAGGAGTGGAGTAAGACAAGGGTGCATCTTAGCCCCTTTTTGTGTTATTTGTATATTAATGATCTTGAGAATTATCTCAACCGGGGGGTGGGGGGGGTGGGGGGGTGCTGATGTACCGAGGGTCGGTTCTAGAAGTCTTCCAGTTCTGCTTTATGCGGGTGATTGTGTATTGATTTCCAGACCTGGTATTGGCCTACAAATACTTCTAAATAGATTTCATGATTTTATTAGTGACCTTGGCCTAAAGACCAATACAGCTAAGTCACATGTCATGGTGGTTGGAGAAACTTGTTTGACTTTAAAGCGCTGTTTTATTAATAATGATAAGTTGCTTTATGTACCTACCTTCTCCTGCTTAGGAGTCCAATTTGGACAAAGAGGCTCTTGGAACCATCTCATACAGGGTAGGAAAAGAAGTTTTCACCAAACTCTTGAGGCCTTATTTAGGTTTGTAAGAAAGTTGGGTTGCAAGCCAATAGACTTTTTTTTCTTAGAAGGCTTTTGGCAGTTCCTACTAGTTTGTCAATTATACTATGCCACTTGGAATTAGGTTTGGTGCCTTTAATATATCGTATACAAATCGCCCCAATTATGCTATGGCGATCTATTTGGTCAAAAGAGGAACCTACACTTAATAGAGCATTAATACAGGACTGCTTAGGTCTTGACCACATGCATAAAATACCTTGGCTTAACCATGTGAGAAAACAGCCTGAACTTATGGGGAGAGCAGACTGTTTTTCTAACCCGCAACTTATTGCAACTGTTTCGAAAACTCAGCTAAAACAGGACCTTTTAACTCTGCCAAGGGAACATAGGGAACGTATAGAGCTGGACAAGGAGAGAGTGGCTGAATATTTGCCTCTGATCACCAATGAAAGTATAGAACCTTACCTTTGTTTTCTTTTTGTCATTCCAAAAGGTTTTATCTTTTTAGATTTAGGTTCAGCATTGCACATTTCTTGGTTTCCTACCCCAGCAAAGTATATTCTGATTACCTCTTGGATCCTTAGCCATGTAACTCTAAATCAGCCCAGAATATGTTGCACTTTCTCTTTTTTGTCAGCTATATTCTAAACCACAGAAAGAATTTATTATTCCACTATTTAGGGTATTGAATATTAGAAAATGCAGGCCGGCACTTTACTACCTTCAGCTCCTTAAAACTGAATATATACGTGAAATTATATGTAAATTTATGTCCTCTGCAGAGCGAATAAGAAACATCGTAGGTAAATGATTATATTGTATGGCATCTTATGATATTGATCGTTATGAATAACCCCTTTCAAAATTGTTTGGATATAAGATATATCTGGCAAGATGAAATTCTGTTAGGAGGTCATTAAGATTGTTCTTTTAGGCTCTGTATTGGCACTCGAATTTTAAAGTTTTATCATTTTAATAGGTTTCAGCTTTGCATATATGAACTTCTTTTATTCTACTCATCTCGCTCTAACTATTTTATGCAGTTTTTAATTGTAAATTACATGAATTTAGCTTTTGTATATATCAATTGAGATTTGTGAATATGTGAGGATGTTATTACGATTGTAGCTTTAGATTATACTTTGGAATTTATTTTTAATTTTTAGTAATTTAAATATGATTTGTATTTTACTTTTATGGTTGTATTAACTAAATAAAGAATTTGACTGACTGACAAATGAGGCCGGAAAGTTGGGCATCTGTGATATGCATGTAGAAACCCTCTTCCAGTGCCTGAACGGCTCACTGTTGTAAAAGGAAGTGAACCCACCCTTTCCATTCGGTCCCTCTTCAGCTTTACAGCCTAAATTCTATTATCTTTAATTTCACGTAAACTACCTTCAATAACCCATTCGAAACACATTCTAAAATAAAAGCAAGAAGCAAGCATGCACACCTACAAACCACCGGCCAAGGACAAAGTTGGATACTTTGACGGCCTTTCAAAAGAAGAAGATTGTGTTCGCTTGAATTATCTTAGTAAAATTTGTCACATTCTCTAAAAACATTTCCCTTGCAACACTATACAATGGAAAACCAAATACTTATAGTAGACCACGAATAACAAATAACTTACTAATAGCAATCACAAAATAACAAACTATACAAATAAACACAGGAATAACAATACCAGACACACTTAGGGCCTCTTCAAAAAATAAAGACACTTAGGTCATCCCTTCCGCCACTCCATCTGGACAGCCGCCTACCAATTAAGAGATCAACACCAGCCCTGAAGTGATCTCTATCCCTTCATGAGAGCTGCCGCCATGACAGCTTTTGTGAAAGCAATGAAAGTTTGGTGCACGTCGGTCATGTTTTAGGTGGTGGCACTCATTTGTTTTTCAGAAATAAACTCACAAAGTGGAGTCTGTTTCTGGAAAAAATGGCCTCCAAACCCTGGGAGTTTACTCCCATGGTGTGGGGGTCAACATATTTTTTCTGTTCATGACAGGAAGAAAAGGTCATCAGACCATCCACTCTGAAGGACAGGCAGTCGAAAGCCCGTACTCTGTGGGCCCCTAATCTGCTGGACCTTCGTAGTAACAGAGCCACCAGAGACATCCGCTGTCGGAAAACTGATAGTCTTCCTGACTCATAACTGAAAAGCAGGGCTAGGGTTTGCCTGACAAGGTATTCTGTCTGCCAAACTCTAAATCAGGCCCTTAATCATAATTACAGATGGATAACCTCCCACTGACAGTTTTCTTCATTTTTATTGCAATTCTGATGGCTGCCTGCAGTGCTCCTGCTCTGTGCTGTATGGCACCAGTGTGTGGAAGAAGGCTTCAGCAGTGCAGTGAAAGCAGTCTGCACAGACGTGGTGGCGAGCTGCGGCTCGGAAACACAGCATCATAGCCCTCCTGGCCCAAAATGGCCACCTTGGCTGTGTTTGAAAGTGTCACTTTTTCTCCCTTCTGACTGCAATGGCAAATTCACAGTTGGTGTTTGGCCAGCACTGAATTCAGCAGCTGGGAAAAACACAGTGGTTTAATAACTGCATAACAGTCATGGGGCATGAAAATGCTGTGGAAATACCAACATAATAATATACACCATGACATTGAAATTGACCCTAAAAGCTACTGCCTGTATATATCTATATGGTTGCCCCCTCTTATCTTTCCCTTCAGCTCAGCACCTTGAAACAGAACAAACACAAGCACATCACCCAAGTTAATAACGATACACAAAAGCAAATGAATGAAGTAAATGAATAAAGGGTGCAGTCTGCTCCCAGCAGAGTGAATGCAGTTTCATTCAGTGCGCCCTAGAGAGGCATTGCATGTTACAACTCATCTGTAGTCTCATTATCCTGTGCTACCTTGTATCTCAGCTGTATACCTACGGTGCATTGGCACAATTAAAGGAACATCTAATGAGCTTGTGCATTATATAGTGTTTCTGCAGTGTCCTGAGATCGCCTTCAGCTGTGCATCTGCAATGCGATTGCATCTAATTGTAGTGAAGCTAGGCCCAATGTAAGTCCAAGAGAAGAAGGTTCTGCTCTTGGGTGTAATTGAGCGAAATATACATTTCCGCCTCAAAATAGTCCATTGAAAGATTTTTCTAGTTTCAACGATATTAAAAGTATACATTTCTCTAAAATTTCCTTTGTACGTCTGAAATTTTAAATCCAAAACTGGTTCAAAATATTCAAAGATACACTCAGAAGTGATAAACAAGCATTTGCAATGCAATAGGTCTCGCATTTACGCGAAGTTTGAGGTATTGGCATTGTAAATGACAATGCCTTTTATTTATGTTTTGGTTTTTAAAACATAAATAAAGGCATTGATCATTTACAATGCCAATAACTTAACTCGCGTAAATGCGAGACCTATTGTATTGCAAATGGTTGTTTAACTTTAACACTGAGCGTGGCGCCCGCTTCAAGGACACCACGCTCGTTTTTTAATTTTTTTTTAACTTTAACACTGAGCGTAGTCTTAAAGTAAAAAAAAAAGGAACCTTGCGCGGTGTCCTTAAAGCGGGCACCATGCTCGTTTTAAAGTAAAAGATAAAATAAACATCTAGAGCGCGGTGTCCCTGAAGTGGGCACTGCGCTCAGTAGGAAAGTTAAAAAATAAATAAATGAAACAGAGCGCAGTGTCCCAGAAGTGAACGCAACACTCAATATGAAAGTTTAATAAAAGTAAAATTTAAAATGATCGCAGTATCCCTAAAGCGGGCACCGCCCTCATTATGGAAATACCAAAAAAAACAGCTGCATTGTCCTCATCAGTGCCAATAAACAAATTAGTGCTCTCCCACTCAATTAAGCAGACCTTGTAACGAGGCTCGACCTAAAAAGGGAAAAATAATGTAACACTATTCACCACATACCAAATAATCTAAATAAATGTTTGCTCTACACTTTTAACACAGGATGCACTTTAGAAATGTCACACAGAACACTTAAACTTTATAAGCCAGAAATGATAGAGGACTAAAATCTTAACTCGAGTCTAGTCTGAAAATGTACAAGTTGTGGAGTGCTCATATTTTTTTAATCTAATAGCATCAAAGCAACGCTCTCCACCCCTATGATCCGTGGAGGATACGCGGCGCCTCTTTAAACTCGATGCCACCTTGCTGCTGAAAATGTCCAGGTATAGACGTCAGGAATCCAAATATAACTAGACAACACCATTTCTTATAGTGCATGACTGAATTCTAACTTTTAGAATCTGGTTCATTCCTTTAAATCAGCTCACAACAAAATTGAGTCATATTAAGGCGATGTCTGAAAAGTGTCAGCAATCGAAGGAGATCAATCAGCCTTAACCAAGCTCTTGGTGATGGAGCCTCAACAGACTAAAACACTATGCAATTCATATCCCGAGCTAAGGTTTCCATAATTTGTTAATGCCAACACGCAGTTCGCTTTGATATCCGCTGAGCCAAGGAACTTACCTTAAGTTGAAGGCTGGTGCACACTTACGGATACGATGAAATGAAATGAAATGAAATGAAATTTGTACTTGTAAAGCGCACTGTTACCCTAGGGTGTCCTGGCGCTGTACGCATACCGCTGTGGAACCCTTCCTGTCTTTTCCCTGTGAAATGTCCACTCCTGGGCACCCCCAAGGTGAAGCCAGGCATCCCAGCGCTGGTGGGGCCGTTGTGGAGATTAAGCAAGCTATTGCCCAGAGTTGCAGAGTGGGACCCATGATTAGAATAGGCACCGAGGCGAGAATTATCAGGTCCGAGGAAATTGAGCCCAAGACCCGCCGAGGCGGGAATTGAACCCTGGTCCCGGGCCAGATCTCTGCATCAGGGTCTGCCACTCTAACCATTGAGCCACACTTCTCCATCTGACTTAGTGATGCCATCACCGCTCAAACTGAAGGAAGCTAGAAGCCCTGCGAGAACTGAAGTCCTGTCAAGAGAACGCTGCAGCAGTACAGTATGCCCCCACCCACCCCGCATATCTTGGGTTTTGGACAAAAGCAGACTTCAGCTCTCTGACAACACACGTCCAGTTTTCATGGATTGAGTAAACAATACCTAGGAAAGCAATTTATCCCCTGGTCGTAACACTATTAAGTTTTGCCACGAAGTGTGGCTGCAACGTCTCGAGGACCTCCGCAACTGAGTAGAAGTTAAAGGATCTGTGACTGGGGGGGGGGTGGGAGTGTCTGAAACGTTTCAGCGCTCCGTCCATCATCTCCTTGTGTTTGCTTTGTTTGCCCTAAGTTGACCACTGGATTCAAGCTAGCCTGGCTGATGAGGCTGATTTGCATATAGCTGTGTCTGAACTGGGGTGGCAAAGTGAGCTAAAGAATGATGATGGATTCAACCCAGATTTGTGACTGGGGGTGAGTGTTTGAAAAGTTTCAGCACTCCTTCCATCATCTCCTTGTGTTTGCTTTAGAAGTTAAAGGGAAAATAGTTTGGGATTTAAAGGTTTTAAAGTTGCACCATGTGGCAAACGTGAGATGGAAGTGGAAAACGACTATTTTCCTAAACTTTCGATCCGTTACGTAGTGACGTAAGCCGAAAATCCTTCTTTGCTTATAAAGCTTGACATGCAGACTATTGTGTCTTTTTAATTGTACCTTCCTAAAAAGTATATTGTACTACTGTTTAAAACTATACATATGAAGCTAATAGTTCACCCTCCTTAAGAAAAAGCCAATATATTAAATGTTGTAGTCGGATGTTGGAAAATGCGTGCTAAAGAACACCGACAGAGTCAAAAACTAAAAGCGCGCCGTCAAGGAACAATGTTCTTTCTGTGTTGGGGCACCTTATCCCTACATATTTCACTCTACTGTGTAAACTCCATAAACCTGTTTCAGTTGCTGTCATTGTCTGGGACCACGTTTGCTTCCCCTGCCACAGCTACCTTATAAATAGATGGGTGTGGGCGACATTGAGATAGAGACAAGGAAAAGGGAAAAAAAGAAGAGGGGGGAAAAAAAGGAGGTCAACAACATCGGCAATTCCTTCATCCATTTTGTGAGAAAGGCTTCATGGTGTCTGGAAGCCGCCCTTTGGTACTGTCAGTGTGGAACGAGCACTCTGTAAGCTAGTCAGCGCATGGGAGCATAGCTATTGCATTGCGCTTCAGTTCAATGCATTGTACATAGAGTACCCTCTTCTACACGGGCTACTGTATTGAGTGAGACGGCGCGTGCGGCCGCCTAACTTGGCTCTACGGAATTGCCGCCATCAGCTCTTTGCACAGGCAGAATATGGTTTCCCATTTCCCTTTGTAATAGGCGACAGGTGCGCGCCTTCGGGAGGAGCGGGTGCGCGCCGCCAGCTGCTATGTTAGAAACCGAGGCAGTGTTAGCGCAGAGGGGCGCTTGCTCGTCGCCTTCCACAGCAACTATCACACCACACAGAGCCACAGGAAGTGGGGTCCCAGAGGTAGGGCCTTTACCTGCAACTGAAAAATAAACAAGACCAGCTACTCATCGGTCCTGCAATATTGCGGAAAGGGGGAGGGCCAAGCTGGAGTCCTGCGAGCGCTGTGTGGGGGCAGCCACTATTAAAGTGAAGAGTGCTCCAAATCCCAAAAGCGGCCGCCATTGCTGAGTTGGAGTCTTGCGAGTGAAGAAAGTGGAAGAACGCTCCAAATACAACAGAGGCCACCATTGCTGAGTTGGCGTCCGTGAGTGAAAAAAATAGTACATGTACCATGTAACAACCAAGTAAAGGGGTCAGTAGCCATGGGAGGTTACAAATGAAGAAAAGGCCATACTAAGGAGGGACTAACAAGCCTACTAACGGATCAGAAGCCAGCATTTACAAAGGACAAAGACACAAGCCAATGAAAAATAAGGGCGGGGGAGTGGGCGGGGCTTCTCTCCATACTGTACTACAACAGATCATCGCCAGAGCACCGCTTGCGCGCTGGCTCAGGCTCGACCTAAAAAGAAATCACACTTCAGAATAACTCTATAAAACTTTGTATATTATGGAGGCATTGTGAGATTTAACTGTTTTTTTCTATATGAATGCTCATTACAAATAATGCAGATTTTGTTGTAGGAACACACTCCATCCACACTTTAATCCACAAATGGACCATGCAATGTGCACAGGACTTTCTATAAATGTCCACTGCAATGTATCCAGAGAGAGCCCCTTAAGCTAGATGTCTCTGGGCAGCTGGCCTCTTATTAAAAGGTGAGCTCGATAGGTTACAATGTATTGTCCACTTTTACCGAGCTTACAGTGGGTGAGGCTCCATTATGAATGTCCATCTTACAGCAGAGGTCCAAATACCAGAGGTCATAAAGCAAAATTCTGGGAGTTTTCTCAGGTTAGAACCCATTTTCCTTACAGAGTCCTTACACAGTCCTTTTTCTAAAGTAAAAGCATTTGCTGGACAGTGATTTATTGAACAATATGGATGTGCATTAACCACAGCAGTGGCCCGTGCAGGTAAGAGCGGTGGGGCTTGGTGGGGGGGGTGGGTGATTTCGACAGAGAAAGAAGAGGGAAATTAATTATTTATTTAATTTTCCCTTGTGGTCGTCTGTCGAATCGCTCCGAACATGGCCCACTGCTCTTACCTGCACGGGTCGCTCCTGATTAACCAATTCTTACTTTCTAGACCACTGGACCCCCTGAGTCAGCCTTGAACCGCTCTTTCTTCTTATTGTCAACTAAAAAGTTTATGTGGCTTCCAGTTTGAGGGCACACATAATGGAGGCCATAGGACACCCCAGGTAAATGGCATTCACCGATATAATTGGTTCTTAGTAACACCCGAGAGCCCTGGGACCCCTGAACCAGCTTTCTCATGCATAGAGTTTAGGATCCCTGTATGGAGCATTGGATCATCCGTGGCCAGGGCCCAGCATTTCTTTGTGTTAAAATCTCTCATCCATCTCTTAGCAGATCCTGTCATCTATCACACTCCTAATCAATAGCACAAGGTTTTGGTGAGCGTGAAGGGTGCTACTTTGTTTTCTTCAGGCACCAAGACAGCTTTAATTTCCCACCTGCCTTCACAAGCTAAAACCTGGCTATTTTTTCCTAACATTTGCTCCATCTTGTATTCTGTGCTTAAGAAAAATGAGCATCACTTGAAACATAAACATTCTGGGGCATATTTATCAAACTTTCATGTTACCCAACGCAGCAAGCCACCTTGCTGCGCTGCGTGAAAGGGAAAGGGCAGGAATGTGTCATATTTAACATCAAACATCATTTACATCATACATCCTTCCTGTCCTTTCCATGTGCTGACACACTTTTGGCTGCCTAGCGCTAACGCAGGCCCCCTTGCACCATTCTGTAAGGGCGTCTGCGCTGTAAGCAGGATTGTTTTTGTGCAGGAAGGTGCTCCTTCCTGCACAAAAACAATCCTGAGAGGCATTTTCCCTTTTCTATGAGTGCTGCAGAATGTTACACAAATAGAAAGAGGAACAAATGAGGAGAGATAAAGATATTTCTCCTCACTACGCTTCACCTGCGGTAGCGTAGCATTTTGACGGATTCTCGGGTCTACCACTAATGGCAAATCTGGGATTGCTCCAAACTCCATGGGTGGATGCGTGGAAACATCCATGCTCCACCCATGGAGCGCCTCCCTCGGACAGAGTAATGCAAGGTAGCGATTTGCACTCCCTTGTGTTACTCAAAATTTAGCAAGCCATGCAGGGCCCCGCAAGCATGGTGGCATTATAAATCTGACTTTGTTGTTGTGCCGCCCTTGCGCTCCCTTGCGTGGTGTACGGGCAATGCAACACAATGATAAATATATCCCCCAGTGTTAGGGTTTCACCAGTATTGCAGGACCAGTTTCTCAACTAATGTTACTAGCAGGTCTACATAAAGGCACTTGGTGAAGATCAATCCCATTCAGTTTATGAGTCAATGAATCTGATCAGTGGGCTGATACGATTACTTTTTAGCTTGCCTCACAAACCACTTAGATTGCCTACCTGATTCTAATTTAACAGACAGAATATTAGCTTCATGTGAATATCTGCCAGCAGCACTACAATTTTACCAAATGTGTAAAAAGTAGTTCATAACAAATTAACTGCTGTTTTAAAAAAAAGAGGGAATTTTATGAATAATCAGGATAGTTCTAACATCATTTGTATTTTCTAAACAGAGAATTTCAATTAATTCCTGTTCTATTTTGAGAGTTTACAAATTTGACAGCATCAATATTCTCTGTTTACTTGCAGGACCAAAAGTGATTACACCTCCATACTCTTCTTTTCAATGGTCGAAAGTTCTGGGCCACAGTTTAACAGAGCACTTTTTCTTATAACCTCCCTAACCATGTAGGATATCCTCGGGATATTAATTTAGTACACAGAATATCAATTTATGGTAAATGCTTATCTGTGCCACTACAACAGTGCTGGACGTAGAAACATAGGCCCACCTTCAAATAATCTCAGATATATCAAATGGGGTTCATTTTATTTTCTGATTCAACGTGTTAAGTCATGGACTCTATTATTACTATATGGTTAATCATTAGGAATCCATTATATAGTGCCGACATAGTTATACAGTAACTAGCAGTGTTTTAGTCTGCAATGCTGAAGTGTATTATCTGTTGTACCAAAAGCTCTGGTCTTCAATTGGAAGAGCAAATCTATGAGTGGAGGCCTGGGATTACCCAGCAAGTCCTGAATTAGAGGACCATGATCAGTTTTATCATTGTTAGGTGCAGATTCCCTGTTAGATCCTTCGGACAAGATGAAAAGAGGGGAATATCCATAGAACCCCCAAACAATGGTACAGAAGAGCTGTAAACAACGATTGCATTTGAGAGGAAGGTGTGATCAGTTCCACTGAAGATCCTTCCTCGGAAGTGGATTGATTACTCAGAGAACCATGAAGGATGATTGGAAAGCTTGATTCATCTCCACGTCCAAGTCCTGCAGAAAAGTGTTTGTGGCCATACAATCCTGACTAAAATCCTGATAAGGGCTGAATCTGAAAAACAGAAAAACTGTTTTTCAGTTGGAAAAAATGTTCCTTGTCACATGGACCTTACCGCTCTGCATAGAGTCTGAAAAATTAGCTGCTCAGTCTATATTCCTGGTAATCCACATATTTGATTCCAAATGACTGCTGCATTTGTGATGTCGAGCAAGTATTATTTTTGTGTCAAAATCTCATGTTAGAGCAGAGGTATCCAATGCAGGCCCAATAGGGCTGGATAGTTGCAGACCTTCAGGATAATCACTGAGTATATAAATGGGTTCCATTTATATTCACTGTAGACCATAAATACCTTTTGTAGATCTCCTGACACTCTAGCATGGTTTAGGCCCTACAGGACCTTCACTGGACACCTCTGTGGTGGAAGAAGTAATGTCATAGGTCCATAGCCAGGTCTGCTTTAACCTTGTGTCTTAAGGGGATTAATGCATTTTACTGCACACATCTCATGTATGCTGCTTAAAATTAAACATGTAATCTTGCTCTTGACAAGACTCCTCCTGTTGAAGGATCTTAACATTATTTCCAAATAGCAAATATGAAAACAGCCCTCCTCAGAATGTCCATCCTTTCACTTATGTAGAGATGCTGCAAAATGTCATTGGATTCAGGCCCTTAGGCTGAGGTCTGATTTTATTATCAGGTACAGGGCACGGCCAAATGTAGCCTTGACAATCAAGCATCCAATTGTGTGTTTTTCATGTTTTTATGTAGTTTGTTTTCATTTATGGTTTTCTATAGTCCGAGCATGAACCATACTGGTGGCAAGTGTTTTGCACTAGTGCAATGTTCTATTACGCAATGATGAACAGTGGATAATTTTGTCATAGGTAAGTGACGTACCAAAGGCAAAGCAAACTTGGGTGGTTACCAATGCGAGCCTGTATATTCATATCTTAACACCTACTTACAACATATTCGTTTGGCGAATTTCAAGTATGTCTATACACATAAAGCCGGATTAGAGTCAAAGGCTTCTTCCAGTGAGGGAACACATTTTTTTTTAGGATGTAGGATACTATCTCCCTAAATTAACAATAAGACCAAAGGTATCCTACAACCTGGGCCTCATTTATTGGTACAAATGGATCCAGAAAGAGCGAAATAGTTAAGGGAACCTGATAATCTGTTTTGTTAGACCCTCACCCACTCTATTAGTGGCATGTTTCATCGTTGGGCATCACCCTGGTACCTATAAACCAGCGTGGGCTCAACCATATTCTAGGGAGATATCTAAGTGGCCAAAGGTATTTTTATTCCTAAAGACCCAAATGGGATATATCACAAGAGCTCCCTGGAATCTCTTTGTGATCGGCGTGTAGTTTTTGGTTTTTGTCCAGCATGAAGCAGAAACATTTTGTTCTATTGATTTTGTATAAGCTGGAACCCAATTTGTTAAGAGAGTTCAGACAGGATTGAATGGGAAAGTTACATCTTGGTGCTTGTATAAGAAATAATTCTGTTTTACGGGGATTGAGTTTCAGATGGTGCATGGGAATCTGGGATTGAATATTATCCAGGACCAAGAATACGAAGACAGTCTATTTTATAGAGAAACCCTTCAAATACGGCTATCAGTCATCTGCGTATAAATGGAATGATATATTAGAGTTGGAAGTAGTTCCAAGTAAAGGTTGAAGAGTGTAGAGGAGTACATGTGAAAGCAGGAGAGAACTGGATCTTTGAGAACCATTCTCTCACCTAGTCTAGTCCAGGAGGGCAAAGTGGTTGGCCGTGAGAAGAAGGATTTGTTGTCATCCAAAATGCAGAGAGTGTCATCTATGATTTGAAATATTACAGTTTCAGCATAGCTTTTATTGTTCCTGATTAGAGGTTATCAAGAGCTTGTTCCCCCTCAATTAATTCTGGCAGTTGTGTAGAAACAACTTTAGGTTGCAAGGGTAGGTTGGACACAGGATGAAAATTATTCATGTGCTCTGAATCGACCCTGGTTTTTTTGTAAGTGTGTGACCTCTCGACTTATTAGTTTGTCATGGACTATAGCTAGCATCAGTATTGGTTGCCATTAGTTAGGTTGAGCCATAATGGTGATATTGTGGTGATAATATTCTAGTAAAGAGAGTCAACAATGGGGTTAATAAAGTGTGAAGAAGTATGCAGCCTAGTGATGGTGCTGGAGATTTCAGATTGTGTCATCTCCCTGATTTGGGACTGGGTTTTAGTCAACTTTGGAGTGGTCCTAAAACATGGTTGTTTTTCTATTGATGGTTCTCTATATTTTTTTGCTTTCTTCCAAGAATATGGATACGTTTTCACAATTTTCGGTGGAGTAGGTTATGTTGGGCAAAGTTGATGGCCTGCCAGTTTGCTTCACTACTTTGTATAGTCTCTTGGGTGGTTTTCCCTAGCCTGATCTCAGATCTGCCTCAAAGAGTTAATGTTTGTATTTCTAGAATTTACTTTGGATGTTTTGAATGTTTTATGTCAAGGGGCTTTGTTTGGCAGTCATTAGATCTAAATTACTTACCTGCCTCATTCAGATCTTTCAAGAAAAATTGTGCCAAGTTCCTTGTCTTTTCAGTTTTGAGATGGTAATTTCTCCATGATCCCCTTCATTGTTGAAGAGTACTGGGTAGAGATTGATGGTGCCATTGGGTGAATTAGAACAGTATCAACATGCGATCAGACCAGGCCACTAGATGAAAGAACATGTCTGAGAAACACCCTCTTTGATGATCGCAAGATCTATGGTGCAATGTATCTGTTGGGTAGAGGCTGAGCAGTGTTTTGTGAGGTCATAATTAGCAAGAAATGAGGATAAAAGAGGAATATGTTTTCTGGTAATGAGCTCATTGGTTCTGTAATCATATACATTTTTTGGTTGATGAATAAATGGTGTCCTCATTAGGTTGATACTTTACGTGGAATCTCGTTTTGAGGGGATTAGTTTCAATTGATAGGCCATGTTATGTTATGTAGATTTGTTTGGCGCAGCTTTTCACCCGTGAGGGTATCCAGGCACTAGAGGAGGAGCGTAGGTCTGGAAGTTCTCCTAGCAGAACATCCAAGTCTTTAGCTTCTTGTGAAGGTTGAGGAGTGGAGTGGAGGACCTGAGATACAGAGGGAGTTCGATCTAGCTTTTGGCTGCTATGAAGGAGAAAACGCAACCTTCTGTCTTGCTTCTGTGGATGCAGGGGATTTGTGTGAGGGAGAGAGAGGGAGAGAGAGGTGGAGCCCAGATGTCTGAACGGTTGGTAGAGTTAGATTTGGTCATTGAGGTCAGTTGGTCCTGCGTGTGGAGGGCTTTGTAGGCATGCATGAGACGCTTGAAAGTGCAGCGTTTTTGGATGGCAAGCAGTGTAGTTCCACGAAGTAGGGCATGATATGTGTGCTTCTGGGGATGTCTAGGATGAGTCTGGTGGCGTTGTTCTGGATGGTTTGGAGTCTTTTCGTGAGTTGGCTGGAGATGCAGATGTATGGTGCATTGCAGTAGTTGAGTCTGCTGGTGATGAGGGAAGGGAGGGACAGGAAGGCAGTGGGAGAAGACAGCGGGAGCAGGCACGTGGGAGACGCAGGTAAGGAGAGGGGAGGAGCGAGGCGGGAACAGCGCTGGAGGGGCGGGGTGGCCCTGGATGGGGGAAAATTGCTTGTTCTTTTGTCTTTAAAGTTAATTATATTTTTGGATTTCTGCCACACTGCCACGAATTGTCTCTACACAATCTAGGCAAGGTATTCAGTATTTGTGGGAACACATGTCTATTTCAGTCATCTAATATGGGTTGGAATGTGTCATTCAGACATGTTTCCAGATAGATAAATAGGTCGAGGTCAAGGGAGATCATAACTGCTGACCTGCAGTTACGAAGGAGACACTGAAGATTTGAACAGAACATGACTGATACTGTTAGCCATCCTGTGGGTTAGTTTAGAGATTGGGCTTTTGATAAATGAGATTAAGGGAATGTTTAAGACGCCTTTGTAGCCCAGTTAGTGGTAGATGGTGTATCTGAATTGTGAAGGTGGAGAAGTTGTTTGATGTGTCTCTCGAACAGATTGGAGCAAGTACTGTTATTCTGCTAACCTTTGTTATTCTTTGATCTTGTGTCACCGTTAACATCACTTTAGTTGCAAATGACGGTGTGTATCTGCAACCAGCATTGTCAGCCCTGAGCTAGAGCCATGCAAGTGACAATGAAACATCAATCTCACCTACGCAAGGAGAGAGAGAGTGAAGGTCTATTTCACTACCAAAGTAGCTCTCTACTTCCTCTGAATATGTAATCTCCTGTGCAAATGATGCACATTGGATCTTTGAAAAGTCCTGTTCTGTAACTGACTGAGAAAGAAAGCCTATATTAGCGTGAACAAAAACTCAACAATAATGTCTATCTGATTGACGGATATTCTATTTTTCTCCGCGCCCCATGGATCTCCTTGTGGATTTCTTTCTGCAACCGGCATCTCATTGTTACTGGCTGACTCTATATAGCCAAGCCCAAGAACCCCATCTATTAAGACAAAAATAGTCAAGTTCCTCCCAAGTCATCAGAAAAATTAGATCTTGAGAAAGGGAGGCGGCATACAGACCTACTACATTTATAGAGTGTTGGTCCTTTCATATCGAAATCACTTCATCCATATATACCACCATCAGAACCCTTCTTGCACACAGGGTCAAGGAAAGTTTTTTTTGATTATCCTTTTCTGATGAGGACGGACCAAAGACCGGTGAAATCTGTCATCTTCAATGTCAAAACCAAATGCCCGATTTATAGTTTGACGGATGAAGTTTATTCCCCCCCCATCCCAAGGTATTTCTGCCTGCCATATTTAGAATTCTCCACCAGTACTGCGGTCACCTCTACAATCGCAGAAACCGCCATCATGGCAGTTCCTGTCAGTGTAGGAAAAGTTTGATGGATGGCAGTGAAGCTTTATCGAATGTTTTTAATTTTTCAAATACAAACTCCCCAAGCTGGAGCTTGGTTTTCAAACAGAAAAAGATAGTGGGTCTCCCACATGCAGGGAGTTTCTCCTATAGTTTGTGGGGTCATTATTGCGTTTTTTTCCTGTCCTTTACTGCCAGGTTTTTCTGGCAGTGACAGACAGGAGCAAAAATGCACACCATTCACCCTAAATAGGGAGGGCAGTTTAACGTCCTTCCTCCGACGGCTCCTACTCCAATTGGCCATCAGTGGAAGTATTCTGTCAACTGAGCTAACGGGAACTCCATCGGCGGAATGCTTGTGGTCTGTCCGACTCTATATGAGACAGGTGGACCAGCTGTTTGTCAGATAGGGTACTCTGTAAAGTGTGCAACAAACTACCCAGGCCACCAAATTCCAAATCAGGTTCTAAGAGAAGAAACCATCTGTGTGGTTGGAAGGGGATATGAACAGTGGAGTCAGAACATTGGAACATTATATTTGGATTTTCCTGTTTGGCAAACAGCCATAATAATCACATGAAAAGCACCAGTTTCCTGTACAAGCAGATTATATAATATTCAAATTAACTCATATATATATGTGTGTGTATGTGTGTGTGTGTGTGTGTGTATACACACACACACACACACACATCTATTTAATCTATCGTATCTATTTAATCTATTGTATCATATGTGTGTGTGTGTGTGTGTGTGTGTGTGTGTGTATATACACACACACACACACACATATGATACAATAATTAAATAGATACAGTAGAATTTTCTTCTTACCCTTGTATCCTCAAAGAAATGATTAAAGTCATTTAAAGTGACAGTGCATCTTGTACTTGATGTTCAGACTTTGTCACCTAGGTTTTAATAAACAGCTTAAGGCAGGGATGGAGTCATATCCCGCCAGACAGAAAATTCTCCTTCAAATGTGAAATGAAGAATGTAAAATCCATTACGCCTGGAAAAAACACACATCGTCTCCATTTAAACTCACTTGTTGTGTTAGCCTGCTCTTTAAAGCAGACACTTGCTGTTGTGTCCGATTATGCGAGTCTAATTAATGCAAGTAGTGAGATCTTGTCCCAGTAACATTTATGTGCCTCCCACTGTCGTAAACATATTTTCAGTACTTGTTTTCACATCCATACAATGACCGAATAGGCTATGTCGTTCTCTATCAACAGTTGATTTTTGGAAGTATGCTTTCTGTCTCTAATTAGAGGTACACTCTCTGCACTATCTGTTTTGTGCACGGATTGCATGTGACAGAAGCAGCAGCTGATCGAAAGAATAAGGGGCTTGCAATATCACCCTTTTTAGAAATTGAACAACTTTATTGTTTATCCAATGGTTTGGATTGCAATTAATAAAACTGATCTGTCATCCAGTGTCAAATTGTCCAGATTTGTCCATAGTAAGGCACTGTTGAGGAAATGCTAGGTATTCAAAGGCTACATATAACCATGCTTAACCTATATATTAATATCTGTTTTCACTTCTGCACAATGATCTAATGTGATATTTATATTTATTTTTTATATTTGAGAAGTTTTATATAGCGCTGGCTAGACCCGGAGGTATCAGAGCGCTTTACATGAGGAATAATGTTTACAAAAGAACAGTGTTACATAGTTACAGTAGTTTCAAGAGCATAACAAAGCATAAAAGAAAGACAGTGTTAAATAAATAACATCCGTTGATGGTGCCAAAAATAACATGGAAGACAAGTCCTGAGAAGCACAGAAGGAAGAGGGGGAAAAGCAAGGGGGTAGGAATACGTATCGAGTCTAGGAAGACCGGTCATGGCGATGAAAACTTCTGTGGATACCAATAAAGTTAGAGTAAGTAAGTCATACGAGACCGGAGGCTCAGAGGGGGTCAACAAAGGGCGAATTGACAATCTGGCGGTAAAGGGCGCTGACCTGTGGCGAGGAACAATCAGGGGGACCTTCGGATCCGCAAAATGGAGGAGCCAGGACAAAGACCCCATAAACTGCCTGGACAAGATGGCGGTAACGCTGGTCGACAAAAGTCCGAGTAAGAAGCCAGCATTAAAGAACCTACCCCAAAAGCGGAGATGAATGGGGAATGCAGCCGTTGGTTCGGGAGGGAGAAAAGGTTAAAGGGACGCAGATCACTCTCGGGGTCCTCCAATTCCGGGGACGTCAGCACGGGCGTTGAGACAATCGTCTCGGAAGAGGAAGGCAGTTGCTGAGCCAGGAGGGCGAGCAACTCAGAGAAAAAGGAAAGCGGGTTCAATGGTGCAGTACAGCAGCGTCGTGTGGTAATCTTTGCTGCGTTCACGTCGGTTCACGTTCCTGTGCAGCGGGACGCCAGGAAACTGCGACTCAGTTCCTGAAAGTCAGGCTACGGTCAGAGGAGAGAGAGATCCTCCACCATAACTCCAGCAGCCATCCAGGAAGAAAGAAGATCCACTTTATCTTGGTATCTCATCAGGGAGGCAGGGGAAGAAAGCGACACAGCAGAGAAGACGAGGAGAGCTGTACCCGAAGTCCGGCTGGGTAGGTGACGGTTGAGGCGGCAAAAGCCGGAGCCAGTCTCCCCTATAGCCGATCAAGCAGCTCCACCGGACATCAGAAAAGATGGCTCGGTCCTCGCGGTCGGGACCTCAATCACGCCTTCATCTGAGGATCTTGAGCCACAAAGCCGGAGATTGGAGGGACGAAGACCGCAGTCGAAGCATGACCCCAGGTGAGTAAAGGGGTCCGGGTAGGAGGTAGATATCGGGGGATTAAGGCCAAAAGGCCATCCCTCGTCGGGAGTTCCCGGCCGGGGCTCCTCACCTGTCGGCCATCTTGGGCTAGACTCTTGCACTTCTCTATTAGCAGCTTATTTCTGAAAGAAGCGCCCTGTCTGTCTCTAATCACTGGCAATCTCTCAGCGTTGGCATTAGCTGTTTTGAATGAATTTTCTAACAACAACAGTAATTAATTGATAATATAAGGGTTCCTTTCTATAAACCCTTTTAAATATTACACAATACTTCTTTTCCCCACTGACTTTTGAGTCCCTGTAACTGGATTATTGCAGTAGCAACATCATATATGTTGGAAGTGACATGTTATCTGAATTTGTAGAGCTTGGCTAATCACCCCAGAGGGTATACACAGGCCCTGAGTAGGGCAGGCCCCGGCGGGGGGGAGGGGTGGGGGCGTGGAGATCATGCCTGTTTCGTCTGGAAGAGCCATTTCTTTAGGTTCGTTCGAAAATCCATTTGGGAGGTTCTGAGGTGTTTCAAGAGGTCGTTCCAGGTCTTGGCTGTGAGGTATGAGAATAGCTTCCTCCACTTCTGGTCTTCTTGATGCAAGAGAAGTCTGCTCTTGCCTGAATGCAGATCGAAGGTGTCTGGTGGGTTGGTAGAAGTTGAGGTGGTGGTTGAGGTAAGCTGAACAGGTGTTGCGGAGAGCTTTGTAGGCGTGGACGAGTAGTTTGAGCTTGCATCTTTCCAGGACTGGGAGTCAGTGGTGATTGTTGAGGTGTAGAGAGACGTGGTTATTTTGCAGGATGTTTTGGATCAGTCTGGCGGCGGCCTTCTGGGTGGTTTGGAGTTAGCGTAGGACATGGGCTGGGATTCTAATGTAGAGGACATTTCTGTAATCAAGTATACTTGTAATAAGAGCCTGTGTGACCATTTGTCTGATGTTTAGTGGGATCCACTTGAAAATCTTACGTAGCATTTGCAGGATGTGGAAGCATGATGAGGAGATGCCACTGATCTGTCTGCTCATGGAGAGGTTGGTGTCCAGGATGATCCTGAGGTTCTTCGAATGGTCCACAAGGGTGGGTGGGGGGCCAAGTTTGGAGAGCCACCAAGAGTCATCCCAGGGGGTGCGGATTAGGACTTCAGTTTTGTCTGTGTTGAACTGGGGGCAGTTGTTTTTCATCCAAGAAGTGATGTTTCTCATGCAGTTGGCGAAGTTTGCTTTGGCGGTGCTGGTTGGATCAGTAAGGGAGAGGATGAGCTGTGTGTCATCAGTGTAGGATACTATGTTGATGCCGTGGGCTCTGACGATGTCCGCGAGGGGCGTCATGTAGACGTTGAAGAGTGTTGGACTGAGCGATGATTCTTGAGGGACTCCGTAGATGAGTTTCTTAGGTTCTGAGGTGTAGGGGGAAGTCTAACTCGCTGAGTTCTGTCCGTGAGGAAGAAGGATATCCATTTGAGGGCCGGTCTGCTGATACTCAAGTGCTGAAGCTTACCGATGAGTGACTTGTGGGAGATTGTATCGAAAGTCGCACAGAGGTCAAGGAGGATGAGTGCGGCTGCTTCTCCTCAGTGGAGGATGCTTCTGATGTCATCGATGGCTGCAATGAGGGCTGTCTCTGTGCTGTGGTTGGTGCGAAAGCCTGAATAAAAGCAGTCCAGGAGTAGATGGAGTTCTAGGTGGTCTGCGAATTGGGTATTGATGGCTTTCTCAATGTCTTTAACTGGAAAAGGCAGGAGCAAGATGGGTCTGTAGCTGCTCTGAGTGTTGGGGTCCGCTGTTGGTTTCTTCAATAGGGAGTTGACATCTGTATTTTTACAGCAAGATGGGAAGGTGGCGTTGGTTATGGAGGTGTTGATGACAGCGGTAAGTAAGGGGGAGATGATGGTTCCTCCAAGGCTGTATGTGAAGTGGGGGCATGGGTCTGAGGGGGCTCATGAGTGGATGGTATTCATCAGGGCGGTAATTTCTTCATTCGAGAGGGGCTTCCAGTTGCCCCTCCCATTTGGCGATGAAGGAGGTGTCTGGCTGGTCGGGGGAGTTCATATCGGAATGCTATGGGTCAAATGTATTGTAGATCTTGTCAATCTTCTGTTCGAAGAAGTTTGAGAGGTCGTTGCAAAGCGCTTGGGATGGGATGATGTCGTTGTTGGCAGCTGTGGGATTGGAGAACTCCTTGTCAATGGTGAAGAGTTCTTTGCTGTTGTTGGAGCTGGCTTCGAGTCTGAGAGTTAGGGCCTTTTTCTTTGCGTCTCATAGTTGTTGGTGGTAGAGGTTGATGACAGCTTTGTATGTGGATCTTGCAGTGATGTTTTTGTCGAGCCTCCATTTTGTCTCAAGTTGTTTGCAGTGGCATTGGACTACCTGAGGTCGTTTGTGTACCAGCTGGATCATTAGTTATTTTTGTAGGTCTTGTTTCTGATGGGAGCTGTGCAGTTGGCACAGTTGGCAACCCATTTATTGAAGAGCTTGGTGTCAATATCAAGGTTCTCGGTGTGGTTGGGTGGGCATTCCTGTAGGGCCTTGGTCCAGTTTTCTTGGGATATTTTGCCCCATTATCTTGATGGTGCTTTGGGTTTTTTCTGGTGGGATGGCTTGGTGGGCGGTATCTTGAAATGTATGATGTAGTGGTCGGGCCATGTGAGCAGAGTCATGTGGGTGGTGGTGAGCCTGTTGTTGGAGGAGAAAATAGGGTTGAGGGTGTCCTGTTGTGTGGGTTGGTCCTTGGACAAGCTGGGTGAGTTAGAGGTTACTGAGGCTGTCGAGGAGGGTCATGGAGTTAGGGTCTGTGATGTCTTCTAGGTGGAAATTCAGGTCCTTGAAGAGGATGTAGTTGGTTGACCTGATGGAGAGGGGAGCGATTAAGTCTGTGAAGTGGTTGCAGAATTCTGCTCACGGGTCTAGGGGACGGTAGGTGATGGATCCCTTAAGGGTGGCATTGTAGTCCATTTGTATTTTCAAGTGGAGGCGTTCCATGTGGTTGGTGTCCGAGTCCTTGGAGGTGGTGCTGTCAATACTGGTTTTGTAGATGATCGGGAGTCCTCCCCCTGGATTGTGCGTTTGGTCCTGGTGTATGGTTTTGTAGGCGTGCGGGATGGCTGGGTTCGAGGCTGGGTTGAGCCATGTTTCTGTCAGGAAGAGAAGGTTGTGTGTGTTGCTATTGAGGAGGTCCCAGATTTTGGTGGATTGTTTCCTGAAGGATCAGATGTTGAGGAGCAGGGTGGACTGTTGGTGTGGGGTGGTGGTAGTTGTGTGTGTCAGGTGCCAGCGCCTTGAGACCTTCACGGGTGAGTAGCTTGCTTTACAATTCCCTGATTGATTGATTGATTGGTTGGTTTGGATGTCATGATGTCGGTGTCTGAGGTGTCGCAGGTGAAATCGCAATGAGGTGCAGGAGAAAGGTTCTACCATTGTGCTGGGGATGTGTGGCAGCAGCGTGTTTGCCGGTGTGTTGGTGAAGTAACGGAGGATGTCGGATGAGAAGTAGCAGCGTTCGTTGGCTCCAGTTGCGGCTGTGGTTGTGGCGTTGCATTGGATGGTCATGGGGCACTTCATAATATCTTTGAATCTGACTTTAAAAACCCCATAATAAGTGGTCAATTAATATATTTACACAGCAGTTAATAGCACAGATAAATGTCTATTTAAGATACCAAAAATGTGGATGTTTACATCTCATGCTAGGGAAATATTATGCTTGCCTTTTGTTTCTACTGCAAATGGGCATGATTAAAGGCTCTATTAAATTTGGCTTACAATATTCTTTTTCATTGTTAGAGCTTTTTTAATTTATGGTCACATGAAAGGCACTGTCACTCTACAAAGGTGAATGATTTGTGCAGCTAATCCTGCATGTATTCAGAATGAGCAAAAATGCTATGAATTATTTAACAATATGTATTTTTATTTCACATTGTCTACTTGAAAGAGTGCAAATTACTCTCCTGAATTAACTTATTTCATAAACCTGGATCCTGGTTTGAGCAGAAGAAGGTAAACTGTGCTCATCAGAGAACTGTTTACCTTCTGCTCTTAGGACTGCTTTTGCCACCTCTGTGGCCAGGGGTTGCAAAGCAGTGCCAGGGTTCACAAGTTAGAGCTGTGACCCCTTGCAAACCTTAAATGACGTCTCTTTTCAAGACAGGACAAGAAACTTGCCTAACATTAACGGGTTATTAACAACACATCAGATTTTATCCTTTCTTTTTAGATTGAACACTTCAGCAAATTTTCTCAGTCTTGAATGCCATCTCAAAAGTTAAACTATAGTTATCCAGGGCATATTGAACTATGATATTAAAAAGACAGTCTAGGAGCAAGTTTGAAGCCATTCTTGTTCAGAGAGGTTGTATCCTGCCAGTTATGGCTGAACCTTCCTTGTCTATAGGGAGCAAACAATTGATGAAACAATGACCTTAAAAATAACCCAGAGTAATAATCATTGACCGAAATTAATTTAAGCATCCCTCTCATCACTTTTATTATGTTTCTCAGTGACACACCATAAGTGCAATTGGTATACCCAGAAATTGGTCAATAGTGCAAGATCTAAGCAGTCACCTAACTGAAATGAAAGAAAGTCTGACTACAAGAGACCCTAAGATTGACACGTTCAACAACAGGATCTGTGGGATTAAGGAACGCATTGAGAAATGCAACAGTCCCATCGATCACTTTGAACATCGTGTTTGAAATGCGGAGGATTAAATCAGTGCAGCAATGAGCAACTCCTGTGATTGAAGAAAGTCCTAGAGATCATAAAGGTTAAAAATGAAAACCTGGAAGTCCGGTCTCGCCAGAACAATTTGTGCACCGGGGAAAGTCCCAGAGTCCACAGCAATGGAACGCATGGAAAATATCATAGAGATGTTGATGAACAGTGCTGATTTTACCCTATTTTCTCAGTAGAAAAGGCATGAATACCTTTGGGAATGCACCCCCCTGGTGGGGACTCCTGCTCTCCCCAACATTGCCCATCTATTAAATTTAAAAGCACTAAATACCATCCTGCACTTAGCCAGGCAACAAGGTGACCTCATACATCAGGACAACAACATCTCCATTTAAACTGACTTCACCCTGGTGGGGCAGGCAGTGGGGTGGGGGATTTTCCTGGTCATGAAGGAAGAGCATATGTTCTCCTGTATCCAGCAAAATCACTTATAAATATCAATGGAAAGTCACTTGACTTTGAGGACCTGAAGCACATGGGCAAATTCTGTGGGGGTAATGTCTGCCCCACACCAGATCACATTGGTGAAGGGAGTGAGGACCCACATCTAGCCACCTCAGCCATGATAAATGAAACTAAGGTAACTGGCTTGAGAAAAGGAGAAATACTATAAACACTGCCAAGCATTGAAGAACGGTTCACACTACCCTGCTCTGCCTTGAACTGACATCTGAATTGCATCTGTATGCTCCAAGTTGTGTGCCAAATTGAGCCTAGTGCTGCATGATAGGGCTGTAATATTCAATTTAGTTAACATATGGTCCCTCCATGTTAAACTGTTACTGAATATGCATATGTGGGCACTCTATTCATATAGCTTCCTCTGCTACTCTTCTCTTTCGAGATGGGAAAATGTCGTCACTTTGTCTACCTGTGGGATTTCCCTGATGGATCCTTTTTTAGTACTAGTAGCTATGTTTCATGGAATCTGCTGGTTGTGGCTTAGATACCTAGCAAGGGCCTCTGCCTCCAGACTTACCTTAGATCAGTCCTCCAACTGATCGAGGCACTCACGGACCCGGCTCCAGCAGCTTGAGGCTCCCACTTCCTCTCCTGCTCACGCTCTCTCGCGTGCCTGTACCTCCTCTCAGTCTTTCTGCTTCTCACCCTTTTGCCTTTCACTCACTGCCATTCTTTTGCCATTTGGCTTTTGCCTTTATTTTGAATTTCTTACTCTCTGCCACCATTTGTGCCTTTTGCTCTTTCTCACCCTTCTGTTGCCTTTTTACCTTTTTGCCTTCTTGCTCATTCTTGCTCTTTCTTACCCTTCTGTTACCTTTTTTTTTTGCTCTTTCTTGCTCCTTCTCACCCTTCTTTTGCCTTTTTGCACTTTTTCACTCTCTCTCATCCTTCTGTTGCTTTTTTGCCTTTTTGGGCTTTTTTGTCAACATTTTGGGCCTTTTTGTTTTTTTCCACCTTTCTGTTGCCTTACCTGCTATTTCCCCATGCTCTGCTTCCCACTTACCAGGTTCCCTTCCTGTTCTCCCTTTCCTTACCTGTTCCTTTCCACAATGTTGCTCCTCACTGCGCTCCTGACTAGCAGGTCAGGACTGCCAACACAAGCCAGGAGGAATCATAATAATATTCAAAGACTCCTTCAACTGCATTACAACCACAGAGTTCACAACCCCCTGCATGGAGCACCTACATTTCAAGCAACGAGCATCAGCAACATACACCATGAGTGGCACTCTCATTTCCAGACCACTGGGACCTCGAGCCACCTTCACCTCCAATATCACTTACTTCATTACCCTCCTCACCATGGACTCCAACAATTACATCCTACTAGACTTCAGCTTCCACCTAGAAGACATGAGAGACACCAACACTATCGGACTCCACAAGAGCCTTGGGAATCTAAGACTGACACAGCAGGTTGCCAGACCCACACACTCTGCAGGACACATCCTCGTCCCTGTCCTCACCACTTTAATGGCATTGAAATCACCGCAATGCTGCTCACCTGGACCGACCCACCATCATCCAAATCAAAACCAGCATCCCCCGCCTAACTAGACCCGCCACCAAAAGCATGGCCAGATGCAGGTGCAGCAGCATCCAGGAATCCAATCGGGTATACACCCTGTGCCTGAATCAACCAATGTATGCTGACGACCTCAACATTGACATCAAAGATCTGAACAGGCAGATCACAAAATGTGCCGACTCCCTGGCACATAGTAAACACAACATTCAGAGGAGAATGTGGAAGCAGGCCAGCTGGTACACTGAGGAACTCTGCACAAGAAAACAACACCACAAACAATTGGAAAGAAGATAGAGAATAAACCACCTAGAGAATGATAAAAGGACATACAAGACCGCCCTGAGATGCTACCACCAAGAAACCAAAAAAATCAAGAAGAAGGCCCTAGAAGAGTGCATAAGCAACAGCACTAACAGCTGCGAAGAAACCTTTGCGATCATCAAAGGGAGGGAGACAGGGAGAGCCAGTACCTGGAAAGGAAGGCAAAAGCCAGGATGTATGGCAAGGTAAATAGACCAGGCAGTACCCTTGTACACCTGCAGTGTTGGCCATAGGCCATGTTGACATTCCTGAGATTAAATTGAAGAATGATTCTGAAAACACTGGCACAGATGAAGCTGTACAAGCATTCACAAAATTTTACTCTGACCTCTACCGTTTAATATCTGATCCCTCACGTAAGGATATCTACTCATTCCATGACACTATTGAGCTGGCTTGGCTTGATGATGTACACAGGCAATACTTTATTGCCCCTTCTCCACAGGGGACATTCTACAAGTTATTCAAAGTATGCCATATGATAAAGCCCCTGGAGCCAACAATTTGCCTGCCCAGTTTTATAAAGAACACCACACACAGATTTGCATTTCATACAGTTTTGCTTAGTAAAGCATAACTTTTCTGAAATTTCACATAATTATGCAAAAGGAAATCACATACATTTTGCACTTAGAGGTCTGGTGTACCAAAAACAAACACTAGAGGCCCGCTGTACCAAAAACAAAAAGGGGACCCACTTTGCCTATGGCAAGCACTGTTCCTTCCCCTTAGCTCCACTTTTGATAGGATTTCTCCAGACCATTACAGCCTCTGCACTAGTTTCCTCCTGGAATCAACGTCTTCGCTGTAGGTGCTATGGACTAACCTCCTGCCCAGGCAACCATCTTGACCAAAGCAAACACAAGGAGATGATGGATGGAGCGCTGAAACTTTTCAGACACTCACCCTCAGTCACAGATCTGGGTTGAATTCATCATCGTTCTTTAGCTCACTTTGCCACCCCAGTTCAGCTCCAGCCATATGCAAATCAGTTTGATCCTGTTCCTCATGGGAACAGCCCAGCCCGAACTGCCAAGTCAGGTCTTCCCTGGACCGGAAACAAGCATCTTGACCAGTAATAGTGATCTTCTGGCCAGGTTCTCTTCAGCTTCTCAGCAGCACTTCAGAGCTTCCCACCACTTTGAACCTGAACTTTCCAGACAACCAGCAACTTGGTAAGGTAACAGTGAGCAACAGCTGGAGTCCACAATGCTGACTTTTTTAAACTACAACAGCGGGTCAAATCAAAATAGGAGTCCAGAGTGCCCCTTCATTCTGGGCACTACAGCCTGGCCACTCCTCACTAGGCCAGCTGAAGAATCTGGGAGCTGGTTACAACTGCCCAGGTCAGAAAGAAAGAGGCCAAGACAGCCTAGGAGTCAAAATTAAGAGGGCGTGCACCCCAAGACTCCTGATAGGGGTTGACAGCTGGTCTGGTCTTTCCATCCTCTTCTGAGGCACTTTTCAGCTCATCCTGCTAGTGCACCAGTTTAAGAAACAAGTGGAAAATTCTACAATTGGTGGGACACACACCCAAGCTAGTATTGCCAGATCAATAATCCATCTTCAAATACGAACAGCAACCAGCCCCACCTGTCACGACACTACTTAGCATGCTGAGAAAGGTCCAAGATGGCTTCCAGAGCACAACAGCTCTCTGGGCTTGTCAAGGCTTTTTCTCTTCCCTCTAGAAAATCAAATGGGCTTCATGCTGGGCACTAGAGAGAGAAGATTTCACTCTTCCTATTGTTAAGCTGGAAAATTATCCAGCCCTGATGAACTGTGAGTTGCTAACACAAGCTCATGAAATTCATAGCCCCACCACCATGGTAAGTAAAAGATTTTAATATAACATGAAATGTGCCATTCGTTCGTTGTAGCCTCAGATTGCCAGCTGTTGGGCACAGAAATTATCTCCACACAGCAAGGGAGCCCAAAGAGTGATTTCATTACTGGCAGGGCATGCTTTATGCACAAATGTATGAAGGAATTTCATATGAGATACAGAGTCAGCAAAAATTTCGTAAGGCAAAATCTCTGGTCCCTGTTCTACTTGCAAATCAAACGTCACAATTTAACACAGTATTAAACATTTTTTTTAATAAATGATTTTTATTGATTTTAACAAAATGACATCCAAAACCTGTGCATAATGATCAGGGTATACAATAAATAATACAGATCAATAACAAAATCGAATGGCATTAGGTAGGGGCAGAAGGAGATTCAATATCATTCAGCATTCCCGTACCTACTGGGCTGGGCGGCTCACTGCGCCACTCCGCAGCGCCACACAATCAACCATATATAAATGTACAATAGAAATATCAAAAAGGAGAATCGGGCATTGCTCGATGTGTCCAGGCCCGTTACATATCGTACATCCCTGAAGAAGACAATATAATTTCGGACACAAAAGGCACCACAAACGAAAACAAACAAAAACGAAAAAGGGAACAAAAGAAATTCACATGTGGCCCAAATAAGAGAACAAAAGCTGATCTCTATGTATATATAAAGCCCAGTACAATCACAAGTGCTGGTCTGGTGCAAAAGAAATATAACAAACAATAGATAGTATCATAGGGACATGATGGAGTGTGTGCGGTCATGTCAAGCACCTCAGGAAGAAACCTTAAGAGTAAATGGACGGGGGAGGGAGGGGGGGCAGGAGCAGGCGCGCGTGGGCCGGGGAGGGGGCAGCAGGGCAAGCGGGGGGGTCTCCCCACCGATGTGTGTGAAGGGGGGGTTCAGAAGGGAGGAGCGCCCTCAGCAACTCTGGCCTCGATCGCCGTTAAAAATTCTTGCCACTGTGCATGTAATTGATGCGAGGGGAGCGGCGCCCGCGCCACAGCCTCGCGTTGATTCATACATTCCGAAACCAGTGCTCTTCACAGGTCCAGTAGCCACACAGCGATCTCGGGGCCCGCCTGTGCCTTCCAGGCCATGGCAATCCTCCGTTTAGCCAGGCCCAAAGCGAGGTCCAAGAATTTATTCATACTCTTACGAGCCGAATTACGCCTCGTAGCTCCCAACAGGAAATGGAGGGGTTCCACCTCCACTCGCGCATCCGCTGCCGCCGTAGCACTGCAGCCACCTCTAGCCAGAATACGCGAATGGTAGTGCAAGTCCAGACCATGTGAGTAAAAGTAGCAGCCTGAGTTCTACATCTAGGGCAGACGTCCATGGTGGTAGGGTACATACGTGCCAATCTATGAGGGGTGAGATACGTATGGTGGAGATAGTTAAATTGAGTGTATTTCACTCTGGCGTTGGTCGAAATAATTTTGGGGTAAGTAAGACATTGTTGCCCTTGTTTATCCGACAGGGTAATAGAGAGCTCGCCATCCCAATACGCTCGCAAGGTAGTCAATGGAGGGGGATCGTCCAATCTAATGGAAATGTATATGGCTGCGATGGCTTGACGCCCGCGTCTGTGTGTGAGCAAGGTATGTAGCAAGTGTGAAATAACAGGTTCCCCCCCCGTCCGCACCCCAGGACTGCAAGGACAGGCGACTCAGTAGGGCATAGAGTAGGAAGGAGCCCTGTGGCACGTCATACGTTTCCACTAGGCCCTCAAACGTCAGGAGCTGCGAATCCGCAAACATATCCCCCCATGTGTCCAGTCCACTCTCCCTCCATGCCCCCAGTTCCGGGCGTCCATGGCAGGAATACGTGCCAGGGAGCAGCTCCAGAGGTAGACTAGGGGCGTAAGGCAGCGGCCGGCCCTTGGGCACCACGTATCTAGCCCAGTGTTGTCGGGCTGCAGTCATCAATAAATTGCCCTGTCGTCTCTGGGTTGGCGTAGCAGTTCTGGATAGCCACTCTAGGAGCATTGAAATATCCCAGGACACGGCGCCAGAGACCAACTCAGTGAGGCTACCTTTGGCGAGCCACCGCATTGGCCACTGTAATTGCGCCGCCGCGTAGTATCGCTCATAATTGGGCGCGCCCAGGCCACCATCCAACAATGGTAAGTATAACTTGTGGAGGGCCACCCGAACCCAGGAAGCACCCCATACCAGCGACACCAGCAATGACTCCAGGTCTCGGAAGAGTTTTCGGGGTAAACGATATCGGAGTACACAGAAAAATATAAGAGACGGGGGAGAACTAACATCTTAGATATTGCTACCCGACCCATTGGAGACAAGGGGAGACTCGTCTAAAACGAGAGGGTCGTGCGCACTCGCGTAATGGCTCGGCCTAGGTTCCCGTCGATCGTGTCCGATCCCAAGAGGTAAATCTGCACCCCCAGATATTTGAAGGTGTCGAACGCCCATTGCAGCGGGGTAAGTGGCGATAGCCGCCTCTGTGCCGGAGTCATTGATGTCATCGGGAACACCACCGATTTCGCCCAATTAACCTGGAGTCCAGAGACGGTCGTGTGTACATTTAAAAGAGCCATGACGGACTGCAGGATCGCGGCCTCGCCACGAAGGTAAATCAACGCGTCATCGGCATATAGCGAGGCGATATGCCATCGCTGATCAACACGTATACCCCAATCTTGCACCCGCAGCTGCAACCTGCACGCCAATGGCTCCATGGCCAGAGCAAAAAGGATCAGGGACAGGGGGAAGCCCTGCCGCGTCCCCCTCGCTATCGTCAGGAGCGGCGAATAAGTGAGACCTGTTTTCACCCTGGCCCGCGGACCACTGTATAACAATCACACACACCGTAGGAAATGGGGACCCATGCCAAACCCTATCAGGGTCGCCTCGAGGTAGGCCCAGCTTAAGGTGTCAAATGCCTTTTCTATGTCGAGCGAGGCGATCCAGGGCCGCTCCTCCCCACCCCGCGCCCACTCTAGGAGCGCAAACAACCGCTGCAAATTCAACCCCGTATTGCGCCCTGGAATGAAACCATTCTGGTCCTCATGGACCAGCAGAGGGACAGTAACAAGGAGCCGATTAGCTAGTAATTTCCCCAGGATCTTATAATCGACATTAAGCATCGACAGGGGGCGGTAGCAGGCCATGATAAGGGGATCTCACCCTGGTTTAGGCAGCACAACCAGCGTCGCCGCTCTCATAGTTGGCGGTAGCTCACCCGCCTCTAAGGCCTCAGCATACACCTTGGCCAGCCTAGGCGCTAGCTGTGCAGAGAAGGTACGATAAAATTCTGCCGGCCACCCATCCGTCCCCGGCGTCTTGCCCGCCGCTAGCTGCCGGATGGCATCCGTGATCTCATCAAGCGCAATGGGCTGTTGCAGAGTGGCCCTGTGAGCCGGGACGATCTGCGGGAGCCGGACCCCCTCCAAAAACTCCCGCATACGATCAGGGTCACGTGGTGCCGGAGCTGCGTACAACTTGGTGTAGTACTCATGGAAGGAGAGATTGATAGCTGCCTGCGTATTCACTAGAGTCCCAGCACTCGTGTATACAGCAGTAATGGGAGGCTGGGTAGTATTGGATTGGAGGAGCCACGCCAGGAGCTTCCCAGCCTTGTCTCCCTCGCTATGCCTGCGCGCCAAATATGTTCTATAATCTAAGGCACACAGGTCATTCATCGCCTGCCTGTACGCCAGTCGCGCCTGGGCGAGTAAGGGGGCAAGTAGGGGATCCGCCGGAATTCGCCGCTCATAACTCTGGATCTCGGACTCGTGCACATCTAGTGCCGCAGTGAGGGTTGTGCGAGCCCCATACATGGTCTTGATTGCATGACCTCTAAGTACAGCCTTGAAGGCCTCCCACTCCACCCCCACCGATGACGCAGTCCCCTCGTACTCCGCAAAGTAATTGGTAATGGACTCCAGTAAAGTGGCCCGGTAGGAGGAGTCAGCCAGCGCCGCCCCCGGCAGGCGCCATGTCGAGATCGTAGGGCGTTGCGCGCCCCAGGTCAGGCTCAATTGTAAGGGTGTATGGTCAGAAAGCGCGCGTGCCAAATACGCAGCATGCACCACACTATGCAGTGCATTATCCGAACAAAACACCATATCAATCCGTGTGTGTAAATCGTGCAGAGCCGAGTAGTGAGAGTATATGCGCATCCGCGGATGTAATCTGCGCCAGACATCTTGGACCTGCAGTTGCAGCGCCCATTCCCGCATGTGATGCGCCAGTGTAATGGACTGCGCCCCAGAGAGAGGTGGGCGGGAGCGAGCCGAGGCAAGATCCCACACCCCATTGAAATCGCCCCCCCCAGTATGTAGGGACCATGGGGTCCGTAAGCAGCGAGGGTGTGAGCAGCCGCAGGAAATTGGGTTGGCCCGAGTTCGGGGCATACAGGGAAACCAGCGCCAGGGGGGAACCGTTCAGCACACCCTCCATGGTGACATAGCGACCCTGCACGTCCACCCTGGAGTGTGTAATTTGGAGAGGAGTCCTAGGGGCCACCCAGATAAGCGCCCCCCTAGCGTAACCCGAATACGTCGTGCCCAGGACCATGCCCAGCCATCGTTTGCGGAGCGACGCCAACGTCTGTGTCGTGAGGTGCGTCTCTTGGAGTAGCGCAAACGTAACCTTGTGGCTGCGCAGGTATTGGTACACTTTGTGGTGCTTGGCGCATCCCGCCAGCCCCCTCACATTCCAGGTCAATAAAGAATAATCCCTGCTAGCCATTTATGTAGGTGTATAATGAAATTTTGCGAGGATCCCCCCCTCACGTGGCAGACCGCATTCCCATCGCCACACACACGGTCCCAGACTACCGGACACATGGGTATATCAGCACCAGGGCTCGTGAATTGCAAACATAAAAGAAAAGAAAGAATGACATCATCAAAAACATCCCAACTTCCCACCCCAGGCCTGGTTGTCAACGGACAATGGGCCATTCGCACTAAACTGCAAATCTAATAACACAACAATTAAAGCATACAACAAAAGATAAAGAATGAAATAGTGTGCTGTATCAGCTACTTATCACTCGGTGGGGAAGGTGGCGTGAAGACTGTATGTAATGTCCGTGCCGCCTCCCGTGGATCATCCTGGCAATCATCAGGCATACACCAGCTGTCCGGTCACTTCAACAGAGAAACAAGTTCCAGGCGCAGTAATTTCAACCTAGATCAGCTGCTGTTTGCGGGGCAAGGACCGGGCCCGTCCCCGCCATTGCCTCAATCTGTGAGTCCGTAAGCCGCAGTGTGCGGTCCATTTGTGCATCAGAGTCCGAGTCCCGTCTGGAGGAGGATGAAGGGGAGCCCAGTTGTTCCACTGTCTTGATGACCTGTGCTCTTTCACGCGTGGCCTGCGTCTTTGTTGGGCGGCGCAACCTGTTCCCACCCCGGCCCCCTCGTGCTGGCACCACGTTCCATGGTCGTGCAGAATTCGACTGAATCACAGGAGGGTCGTGCGCCAAACCTTGTTGGTCGACCCAAGCCCAGGCATCGTTCGGCGTGTCGCAAAAGACCGTGCCCTCCTTATGGCGAATACGCAGGCGTGCTGGGTATTGCAAGGAGTATTGAACATCATGATCTCGCACGCATTTTTTTTGACCTCCAAAAACGAGGATCGGCGGCGTTGCACAGTCAGGGTATAATCCGTGTAGATGTGGACTGTCGCGTTTTCAATTTGCCAGGGGCCCTTGGTCCTGGTGATCTGCAGCACGTGATCCCTGTCGCGGTAATTGAAGAATCTGGCCACCACTGGTCTAGGAGGTGCGCCAGGGCGCGGGGAGCCCCCCGGGACCCTATGAGCCCTCTCAATAGAGAAGAACTTAGCCATGTTGCCCTGTAGGACCTCACGTGCGAACCAGTCTTCCAGGAACAGTTCCGTGCTGGGCCCCTCCGCCCGTTCGGGCAGGCCCACGATTCTCACATTGTTGCGTCGTGAGCGCCCTTCCTGGTCGTCCACGCGGGCCTGAAGGTAGTCCACCTCCTGTTGGAGGGTTCGCAGCTGGGAAGTCATCGCAGCCACTGTAGGCCGCATGGATGCCAAGGCGGACTCATTTTCGTCGACCCGACCCTTAAGCTTCTTATGATCTTCTCGTAAGTATCCCATGTCGATACTAAGAGAGTCAATTTTAGAGCCCAAGGTGGTTTTGATATCCAGAATCGCCGCTAGTATTTCATCAAAGCGGTGCGTTTGATCAGTGTGGTCTCCCTGGCCGGATGTCCCTGGGGGATCCACGGTCCTGCGCTCCGAGGACGCCGGCTCCACCTCCGGAGGTTGCGCCTGGGATCTGTCCGGTCTGGGCTTGCCCATGATGTCGCCCCTGTGCGCCCACAGGGCAGGCAATGGCGGGCGTGCACTCTCAGAGGTCAGGAGCAGTCAGGAGTCGAAGCAAGGGGAAGAAGGTGCGCAAGATAGATCGCCCAAACTACAGGATGTTCTCACTCACGCCCTGCGGGGCACCAAGGGATGCAGGACTAACATAGGATTGTTCCCACTGCAGGTTCAGAGACACCGCCCCAGCCGTAGTTTGGTCAGGCAGCCACCGTCGTCCCCAGATGCACTCCGCGCTTCCACTTATGGCACACCGGGGTACGCCTACCCCGCAAGGGCACTCACCCCTCGGGTCGTCCCACCCGCAGGCTCAGCTCCAGTGCGCCGCTTCCGGTCCACCAGCCAGGGCTCAGGGATATACTCCCAGCCGCACCCTGTGGGCGAGGCTATCCACAGCCAAACACCCGAGCTCCAGGGGGTCCCCTGCAACCGAGACAATCCACCGGGGTCTCACTCACCACAGGGCGGGCGACGCGGTTCCAGCTGCGCACTCGCAGCACACCCACAGTCCGTAGAGGTCGCAAGGAGTATAGAGGAGGAAAGGGGCCACGGGGTCCACTCACCGCTGTCAAGGGACGTCGCTCGCTCATCCGCCAGATGTAGCAATCTTGTAGCCAAACCCCAAGGGGCCCAGCCGCCTCCGTTCGCCAAACACAATATGGCGGTCCCGGGTGGTCAGTCCATCAGGAACCTGGAGCCGTGGACAGCTCCCGCCAGGTTCTCGGGGCACAGCGCTCTTTGCCCCCCAAATGGGGGAGGGGGAGACGGGTCCGCACCCCCTCACCGCCGTGCCCAGGGGCCCAGTCACCACAGGCCCCTCGTCTCAGGATGGCCGTCTCAGCCACGGAGGTTCGAGCAGGCCAGAGGGGGTCACAGGCGGCGTCGCAAGGGCACAGGACACAGCACCCCAGGCCTCAGGCACTCCAGGCACCCTGATGTGAAGGAGGTGGTAAATTCGGGCACCGCGCGGCCAAGTCACGGCCCGCGCCGAGGACGGCCCGCGCCGAGGTGCCTCCATCCTCTCGCGCTGCTCCGGGCCTCGGGGGCACCCGCGGTCGTGTAGGCAGAGATCGGAGCCCGCAGCGGGCTCACGGGGCACCGACGAGCACCGATTTTTCCCTCCAGCGGGTGCCAGTCATCTCCCGCAGCGATCACAGGCAAGAATCTCCGGCCAGGCGAGGAGAAAACAGGATTTTGCCGGCGGGCATAGAGCGGAGCTCAGGGCTCTGCGTTCGCTCTATCCGCCATCTTGGCCACGCCCCAACACAGTATTAAACATAATTGTGAAAACACCACATATCATATACTTAGCTCAAATATCTTTTCATTTTCCTGCTGTCTTATAAGAACTTAGCATCACTATGCATTAATTCACATACAATTTAGATTGTACCACTTCTGATACAAAGCTAATTGCACCCAGGTGGCAGGGTGAGTCTGAAAGCTGTCTTCATCACACAGCCTACAAGTAATCATGTGTTAACAAGTGTCATGTGATCCCCTTGCCCCTGCTATCCACAAGCAGCAGACCTTATTTGAAAAAGGAGGAACTGGAGGGTGCAGCTCATAGTCAATTTACCAAGAGCATGACAGTGAGTGAAACAACATTTGGGAGCCTCACCCCACAACAGAGGTCAAAAACCAGAGGCTCAAATGTCACAAAAACTTGAGGGTTTCACAAGTATAATCAACCGTCACACTATATTAAAACCTGGTGGGGGGGTGGGGGGTGGTGAGGCTTGAGAAGTTTGTGTGCTAACACATTGTTGCGAATCACACCTGAGTTCTCCTTTTAAAATATGCTCCAATGCAGAGTGGGAGAGGGTGAGAACAGAAGACAGAAGAAGAGAGAAACATAACTTGCTGCTTTCAATAAACAAATCCTACCTATTTTTTGCTATACTGTGGAAATCCCAACTACAATTTTCCCACAACTCTCTTGACCTTAGAAGCCAAGAGATTCATGGTAAGGGAGAACGTCTCATTCTTACCAAAAAGCATAAAGGGGTCCATTTCCTGCCAGAAATCTACTGGAGCTCTTGTGCTAAGGTGGGAGACTGTAGATGTTTCTCAAACAGAGGAATCTGTGTCTTCCAGGAAGATAACAAGTGTGCACCTATTTACGTATGTATGTATTTAAGTATAAATGTATGTGGCATTTATATAGTACAAACCTTATAAAAAGGCAGAAAAGCGCTGTACAGAGAAAAACAAGTAAAAAGTCAACGAGTGATAGAAGAGGTAGCTAGTCTCATGTAGCATTCCCCTCTGTTTAAACTTAACATGTGTCTTTTTAACTTTTAGTAGTCCTTTGCTCTCCTTCAACAATGCATTACAGTTTGCTTTTGCTCACCAACAATAAGACATTGCATCTCCATAGCCGGTTGTACGTCAGTCAAAAATATAGTGTGATATAAATATTGTGTCCAAAAACATTGTCCCATTGGGCAGTGGCCTCTGGTGACATTTGAAAGTGATGGGAAAGTTGGGTTTAAGTGTTACATCTCAAGCATGTGAAGCACGCAAGCCCAACAGTTAGACCTGACAGCCTTAGGGTGGTCTTCCCCCCAACTTTTTGTCTTCCTCCTCAACTTTTGCTGACCTAGTTTTTTTGCTGATCTTAGGACTTGGCGCACTTTACCACTGATAACCAGTGCTAAAGTGCTTTTGCACTCTCCCCTGAACATGGTCATATTGGCTCAACGCCAATTGGCATATTTAATTTACTTATAAGTCCCTAGTAAAGTGCACTACTTGTGCCCAGGGCCTGTAAATTAAATGCTACTAGCGGGCCTGCAGCACTGACTGTGCCACCTATTTAAGTAGCTCCTCTAATCATGTCTCAGGCCTGCCATTGCAGAGCATGTGTGTGCAGTTTACACTGCCATGTCTACCTGCCAAAATAAACCTTTTGCTAGGCCTAGACCATCCCTTTTTGTACATATAAGTCACCCCTACAGTAGACCCAGAGGGCAGGGTGCAACATAGGTTTTATCGTTTTCACTACTACAAGGCCTATCTCTCCCATCAGATAACATTGATATTGCCTTATTACATTTTTATAAGTGTCATTTCTAATTTGGAAGAGATAAACCCTTCAAGTCTAGTGTCTCTGGAATCACAATTTAAAATTCAAATGTATGGTGAAGTCGGATTGTGAACTGTAATTCTGAAAAATGCCACTTTTAGAAAGTTTTAATCACAAAAGGGGATAGGCCCTAATTGGACGGGGGTCAGGTAGGGCCGTTTTTAAAGTACAAACACGAAAAAATACCTGGCCCGGTTTTGCTTTATGCTCTTCAATGTAGCGAGCTACAAACAGACATCCACTATATCTATTTGAATGGACTATTTATTTATCCACTTCGATTTGATTTATTTTCTCAGACAAAATTTTATAAAAAATTCAATGTACAGAAAAGAAAATGCTTCAATTTCAATTAACGAACATGAAATTATATCTCATTAACCATAAACCATATTTTTATAAACACAAAAAACATTAATGCAAACATTAAAACACCAACCACATTCACTCAATCACATCATCCACCCTACAACTAAACCTAATCTATCATACGTCAAACACTCGCTTTGACACACACTCACTTTGACACACACTGGGAAATATTCTTCAATACGACTGGGGATACATCTCATCACAATCCCTCTCAAAGTACACAAATTGAATCGTGTTTTTAATTCCTCCATGGACAAAAAGCCAATGCGTTTCGAGACCCAGGCTACAGCTGCTGGGACTCTCCTCAGGGCTGCCTCTTAGTGGATATCAACTTTTTTTCTTAGAAACGGCCTTGTTGTCCGAATCGACTGTGCTTGGAAGCGATCAGGATTCACTTCCATATAAACTTTATCGACGCTGTTCATCAACCACGCTAAGCACCAGAAATGCAGCCGCACCTTTATTGCTTGGCTGTAAAAAGCTGCCCGTCCGGTCAGCACATTTGCGTCACCGCGGAAGCCTGCAACCTAATTCTCTCAACAGCACCGCATATGGTTATCCAAATCAATCCCTTGTCAAGCGGCGCCGACTGCGCTCTTGTCAAAAAAATGTTTTACGTGGTTGATGAACAGCGTCGATAAAGTTTATATGGAAGTGAATCCTGATCGCTTCCAAGCACAGTCAATTCGGACAACAAGGCCGTTTCTAAGAAAAAAAGTTGATATCCACTAAGAGGCAGCCCTGAGGAGAGTCCCAGCATCTGTAGCCTGGGTCTCGAAACGCGTTGGCTTTTTGTCCACGGAGGAATTAAAAACACGATTCAATTTGTGTACTTTGAGAGGGATTGTGATGAGTTGTATCCCCAGTCGTATTGAAGAATATTTCCCGTGTGTGTCAAAGCGAGTGTGTGTCAAAGCGAGTGTTTGACGTATGATAGATTAGGTTTAGTTGTAGGGTGGATGATGTGATTGAGTGAATGTGGTTGGTGTTTTAATGTTTGCATTAATGTTTTTTGTGTTTATAAAAATATGGTTTATGGTTAATGAGATATAATTTGATGTTCGTTATTTGAAATTGAAGCATTTTCTTTTCTGTACATTGAATTTTTATAAAATTTTGTCTGAGAAAATAAATCAAATCGAAGTGGATAAATAAATAGTCCATTCAAATAGATATAGTGGATGTCCGTTTGTAGCTCGCTACATTGAAGAGCATAAAGCAAAACCGGGCCAGGTATTTTTTCGTGTTTGTACTTTTAGAAAGTTGGCATTTTCTTACTTTAGTCATTTGGTGCCTGCTGCCTGTCTCTCATACATGTTTGAGGCGGGTGACAGCTGGGCTTTGTGTATTCCTCCTCGACAGCCACACACAATAGGAGCTTAAGTGTGACTTGATGGGCCATCCTGGCAGGATGGGAGGGAGGAGCTGGACCCAGCCTCACACCTGAGTAGGCTGTGCCCTCTCTCCACACAAAGGGCTGCATACCCTTCTGTAATGAGTCTGGAGCCAGGGCAAGAAGGGAGGACCTCTGTGCACTTCAAAGGCTTGTCTTTGAAGTCTCCGACACTTCAAAGGCACTACTGGGTATAAGTATTAGACCTCAGACACTACCACTGCATTACACTTCTGGACTTGTGGATACTCAGCTAGGAAGAAGGAATGCTGTGCTGCTGAAGGACTGTCACTCTGCTGGACTGCTGCTTTGCTGGACTCCTGCTTTGCTGTGCTGGCCTGATGCCCTCATGCCTGGGTGAGAAGGACTGGACCTGCATCATTTGAACCCAGAGTGACTCCAAGGGCTAGCTGGTTGGCCTCCTGATCTAAAGCCTCAGGGACATAAAAGACTTTCAACCAACCTGCTTCTGCGTCTAGACTCTGCCATCTGTTAGTCTGCTCGAGACCTGATTAACAGTTGTACTGTCTGAGTGGAATGTGCTATGCTGTTTTATTAACTATTATTATTTTATGTCAATTTTAAGCGATGGTTTTTATAATGATGATGTTGTTTGTATTCTTTAATGGTGACCTTATCAAACGAATAAAGATTTTAAAATGAAATGAGTCTGCTTTGCTAAGTGGGTCCACCCCAGTCCTGGACCCTTGGAAGTGGGCCTAAGGTGTGTCTCCAGCGGAACCGACGCATCCTCTGTTGAGCATCACATCCCCGAGCAGAACCGATGCTTCTTCTTGGCTGAGCGGCACATCTTGGAGCAGAACCAACGCATTGTGTTGCGTGGATGGGACCCGTCACAAAAGACTCACCTCACCGCAGCTCCTCACATCTAGGACTGATGCATCGCCTTCAGAACCACCGCTGTGCACCGCTTTACCTGGTACAAGCTCCAGGAATCCCACTACGACAGCCTCAATGATGACATCGGATCTCCGCATCGCAGCTACCCTGCTCATTGGAACTGACATATCTCCTCTGCTGTGCCTTGCATCCTCAAACCCAGACTTCGCATCGCAAGTCCCATCGGCAGATTCTTTTGACGTTAACCCATCAGGACCTCGCACCACAGCCTTGTTGTAGCTTATAGGCAAAGAAAGGCAGCAAGGCTAAAAAAACTGCACCACCCAGTATAGTCACTCCTGTGTCACTACTTGTGTACTGCCCACCTCAAACTTAGCTTATAACTGATGCATTGCTTCGGCTGCGGACAAATCTTTGACAGTGATCCACGCAACACTCTGCAACCAGGATTGAGGTAATTTGGTTCAGCAGGCCTAACTGGGACCCCGGCCCACAGTGCATCGTGGTCGAGCTATAACTTTTGACTTTGTCCCCATCCGGCGCAAACAGATAGCCCAAATAGCACTTTTTGCTTCTTGGTGGTATTTTACTTAAAAGCATTGAAATTGAATAACTCAAGTTCTAGTTGTTGGATTTTTCTAACCAGGTGTGGAATCTTTTTGTGTGGTGTTTTCATTGTTTTATTGTTTGAGGTGTTGTACAGATACTTTACACATTTGCTCTAAAGAGTCTGACTGCTCTCTGCCAAGCTTCTAGAGGGTAAGCACAGGTTAATTTAGGGGTTTCCTCCTTCTTACTCTGACTAGGATTGTGGTTGCTGCAGACTAGGGCTCATACCCCAGTCTACCACCAACCCAATTTCTAACACCAACAAACAGAAAGAGCATTTGGGGGGTTCTTCCCTAGAGACCCTTTTGAGGAAAATATTGGCTAATGGTACATTTCAAACAAATTTGAGAAAGGAACAAGGTTTATAAAGCAATTGTGGACGTATTGTGTTGAAATATGCAAACACATTAAAAACTGTCCCATATATTACTGAATTAAATGTTTTTAACAGTTACTGTAATGTGCAACTTCTACAATTGGACATAAGTACGCTGAAAATATGGCAATGTCGCACATAAGTAATCTGAATACTTGGCAGCTATAAATAAACAGTTTGACTGTCAGATCACCATTTTGAAAAACCTGCCATTGAGAGCAGTTGTGTCCCTGCAAATAATGATTAACAATTCGCTATGACCAGCGTCTACGCACTGGAGTTTATTATTGTTGTTGAGTCACACATTTTGAGATGGAATGCACTCCTGCTGGAGTGTGTAGACTAGAGTGAAAGTAAAAATGCACAATGGTACACAGTTCTGAAGAATGAAAACCTGGTCTTGAACTTTAGACAGTGATATTCACATTTGAAGCAATTGAATTTGCCTCGGTTTTTAATTCTCAATTAACAATAAAACCTCACAAAAACCTTTTTCAATTGCTTCAAATGTGAATGTCCCCATCTAAAATCCCTTCTTCAAGGCTGTGTGGCATTATTTCTGTGTATGTTTGCTCTAAATGACTCCCCAAGTATAAAACCAGTAATTTACAGCGCTTTTTGGTTGCGAGAAAAAAGGGTCACCTTCCAAGCATTCATACAAATGAAATCTCTTCGCTTTCCAAGCCTCTCTAGCCTGTGGTAGCATGTCCACTTTCCATTTACAGGCTCAGACCACAGAGATGACGAGATTTGGCGATTTTGGGGATACCCCATTGGTCGCTGTATTTCATTGTGTGCTAGCGCACTGAGTAATGCAGCGTATCCTCCCCTGTTCAGTACGGTAGGTAGCTGGGAGCCACTACCCATCCATCACACAAGCGGTTACAGGAGAAGCTGCCTTCAAGGAGATGGACACCTCCTTGAAACGTGCACCATCTGCCCACACACTTGCAGGTTTCCAGCTATGCACTAGCATATTGTTCCATCTAGTGCCACCAATACAGGCATGCCATGTTCTCTGTAGCCTTACGGTCAGAGCCGCTGACTTTGGAACTGGGGAACCAGGTTCGAGTTTCGGCACCGGCTCAATATACTGTGGGGCAGATTTACAAGCCCCTTGCGCCACTTTAGCGCCGCCGTTGCGTCACTTCTGTGACGCAACGGCGGCGTAAAGCCAGCGCCATGCTGCGGGGTATTTACAACGTGACGCATCTAGGGAGATGCGTCACGTAGTAAGCCCTGCGCCACATGAAACCTGCGTCAGGTTTCATGTGGGCGTTCCGAGCAGGGGGCGTTCGGCGCAGGAACGCCTCGCAAAGTGGCTGAGTGAAATCTACAAGATTTCACTCAGTCACTTTTCCGACACCGCTGCGACGAATCCTTACGCCTGCTTCAAGCAGGCGTAAGGAGTGGCGCACCACGTTAGGTATGGGCGGCCCACGAGCATTGCTGGAGTTGCGTCGCGCTTGCGACACGACTCCAGCAATGCGCCGCCCTTGCGCCACAGGATGCGACACGCATCGGCCTTTCCTTGCGCCACGGTGCGCCGCATTGTAAATGCGGCGCTCCGTGGTGGCGCAAGGAGAGAATTGCGTGTCGCAACTATTCTGGCGCATCCCTGCTGATTTGCAGGGATGCGCCAGAAGTTGTAAATCTGCCCCCATGTGCCTAAAAATATCTGACCTTGTGTAATGAAGCCAGGGTGCTCACGAAAAGCCATCCAATGCCTTTGGGTCGAGTTTACAATATATAAAAAAAACTCTCCCAGGTGAACACCACGAGACCGTGCTCAACCACACAGAAATAATTCAGAAAAGGTATAACAGCCTAGTCTCCGCCCCCACCCCTGACAGTGCAACAATATCAGCCAATTGATGGCAGAGTACAAAGTGCCCATATACATACAGTGCAGTGACATTATGCATTCATGGTGCAATGCATGTGCTTACTTTGTGCACGCAATACACTTTACGTGTACAGAGAGAATGGGAAGCAAAACAATAATGCAATCATGGATAACCACAGCTTAAAGGGAACATAGGGGCCAACTGCTGTCTCCTTCCTTTGAGCCTGTGCTGCAACAAACAAGATGAGAGAGGTGCCCTCTTAAGAGAAACTGCTCAGACTCAGCTTCAGCTACATGACGTTTTCAAAAGTGAAAGCACACGAGAGGAGCGAACACTGCACCCCTGCAACAGCCCGCCCCCTCTTGTGATCACCATTAAATTGTTTATCACCCTGCCAGCCCTCCTGCCATTAAAATGAATGGAGTTCTGTTATCTCCTCCCAGGGCCATTGTGTAAGCACCTGAAAAGCAACCTTATCCATGGCATTGTAATTTGGCACACCCTTTGCCATGATGTCACTGCTGCAGCTTGTGCCAGCAGGTCAAAAAAGTCCTCGCCCAGCTGGCAAATGCTCTGCAAAGTTCATCACAGCAGCCCCATCAAAAATAAGGGAGCAGCAGGTAGTAATTTCCTTCCAGCTGCTTGGCGTTTTTTTCTTCTCTTCTTGCCTCTCCCCTCAAAGTGGTTTGGCAACACCCCTTTTGCCCATTAACAGCAGCTGACCCTGCCATTGGGTGTAGATTTTGTAAAATTAACTCAATTAAGGTGATATTTTGTAAACAATATTTAAATTACAATATTTTTGTCAGACAATCAATAGTCATGATATTTTGCCACCAAACCCCTACAAAGAGGCATCATAGGAACATCTCTGCTAACAAGTTTTGTAAGATAAGAGTCACATGTACAGCTTCATTTTGTACTTCTGGAACTTTAATTTTGGGCCAGTAAACTGATTTTAAGGGAATTGAAGCCTTCTAAAATTCGATTTAAAATGTTGTCTTCTCTAGTTGCAATATTGAATTTAGCATTATTGTCGGGCTTTAAATGTAACTCAGAGACTGAGGGATCACGTAAAAGCCTTATATGAAACTTAAAATTATTTATACCAGCAAGAGTCAACATATCTCAATGAAATTTCAATTATGAAATTGCCTGTAATGGGTGAATATGTGAGTTGTGAAAGCTCAGAATCAGCCATTTAGGTGTAACAGGATGAAGCTGTCAATTTACTAAACCCTTTTAAATGTTATAACTTTTTATTGACTTTTAAAGTACATGGAATATCAGTCGCTGAATCAATATGGAAGTTTGGATTTGTATCCAGTTTTATGGTTGTAATTTTAAACGAACTAATAATAGTGGCTTAATCTAATAGTTGTCTGTTGAATCATCAAGCGCTATCTCCAGTCTTAGAAGAGGCATTTTTCTGTAACAAGTAATTTTATCTACTTAGCCATAAGACTAGCAATGTTGGCATCTAGACACTCATTTCAAATATGATAAAACTCTGGAGTTTTTGCCACACTCAGTAAATACCGATTCCCCTGGGTGAGGTATTTACCAGGTGCAGGAAATTCCTCAGGGTACCGGTTTGCCATGTGAAAATGAGCTATAGTATGCAGAAAGAGGTTTTTACTGTACCTGTTTCTGAGTGTATCAGGGTTTTTTGTGTAATTTTTACCTCGGAAACTTAAACCACTTAACACCTTCGCTGCTAGACCTTTCCCCACTGTGCTAAGTCTTTTTAGGGCAATTGGGGGTAGTTCACACTTAGGCCCCTGTAACTTTTTGTGCATATAATGTATCCACACCAAATTTGTGTGCTTTTCTTCCAACATCCTGAGGATTCTCAAAGGTACCCAGGGTTTGTGGATTCCCCTGGAGGGCACTGAGAAATTCGCCAAAATACAGGCTAATTTTGTTTTTTTGTGAAAAAATGGGGAAAAAGTACTGCAGAAGAAAGTGTCTGTTTATTTCCCTGCAAACGGTATCAATGAAGGGTTTGCAGTGCTAAATTCACCCAGCTTTCAGGAACAGGCAGACGTTTGTCAGAAAACCAAAATTTTCTACACAGGTTTGGCAAATTTGGCATTTGACATAGCCTATTTTTCCTATGTTGTGTGCTTTCAACCTCATCCAGTTAGTGGTAGAAATGGGGAAAACAATAATGGATCCCCTAAAGCTATATATTTCTGAAAAGTAGACAAAAGTTTGAATTCAGCAAGTGATCATTTGTGTAGATCCTTTAAAGTTTTCTTATAGAAAGTAACAGTTGAAAGAAAAAATATTGAAATTGATTTGGAAACAACAGCCATTTCTATTGTTTTCAACTATAATTTCTTCTAACTATGGCAGATTTTTGAAAGCAATATACTGTTACATTTGATGGACCCTTCTGGTTGCGGGGATATATAGGGTTAGTAGGTTCACCAATAGGCCGAGGTGCCCAGAGCCAATAACTGAGCTGCACCTTGCAATGGTTTTTCATTGTGTACTGGGTATACAGCAATTAATTTGGTAAAAAATAAAGAATGAAAAATAGGTGTCAAGGAAACCTTTGTATTTCTGAAATGGGAACAAGATGTGAAGTTTAGAAGCAGTGGTTATTTACACAACTCTGAATTAGTGGGTACCCATACTACCATGTAAATTAGAGTGCATTTTTCAAAATGACTTCTTTTTTACACACTGTCTTACATTTGGAAAAAATGCATAGAAAGACATTGGTAAAAACACTTGTTCTACTATTCTGTGTTCCCCTAAGTCTCCTGAGGAAAATGGTACCTCACTAGTGTGGGTAGGCCTAGTGCCCGTGACAGCAGATTTTGTAAAAAAACACATTTTTCTCACATTTCTGTGATGGAAAGTTCTGGAATCTGTGGGGAACCACAAACTTCCACACGCCCAGCATTTCCCCAAGTCTCTCAATAAAAATGGTACCACACTTTTGTGGGCCCGCAACAGGAAACTGCCCAAAATGCAACATGGACACATCACATTTTTCCACTGAAAACTGACCCTTTTTTTGCAATGTGCCTAGCTGTGGATTTTGGACCCTAGCTTAGCCGGCACCTAGGGGAACCATGCAAACCTGTGCATTTTTTTAAAACTAGACGCTAAGGGTGGGTTGACTTGTGTGGCTCTCACAAGGGTCTGTTACCCAAAATCTCTAGCAAACCTCAAACACTTCTGTGATGGAAAGCTCTGGAATCTGAGGGGAGTCACAAACTTCCTTCCACCTAGCATTCCCCCAAGTCTCCTGATAAAAATGGTACCTCACTTGTGTGGGTAGGCCTAGTGCCTTCAACAGGAAATAGCTCAAAACGTATTGTGGAGACTACAAAATTATCTATAACAAAACTACCTGGTTTTGCAAGGGGGGCACCTGCATTTTTGGTCCCGCGCTCGGCAGCCATCTAGGGAAATCTGCCAAACTGAGAGATTTCTTAACACTAGACACCTGGGGGAGTCCAAGGATGTGTGGCTTGCGTGGATCCTCCAACTTTTTCTTTACCAGAATCCCCTGCAAACCTCTAATTTAGCTAAAAAATAAAACAATTCTCACGTTTTTGAGTAAAATGATACCTCACCTGTGTGAGTGTCCAAAGCAGAGTCAGCCTAAAAACATTAATAAATTGTGCTTATCAGCTCACTGTGATATCCCCTCAATCTTGACACATTTGTGGCCCTTCCCTGTCACAGGCACCTGTCCCACCCACACAAGTAAGGTATAATTTTACTCGGAAGACTGAGGGGAATGCTGGGTGGTAGGAAATTTGTGCCTGCACGGTTCCCACACAGAAATGTGAGAAAATTTGATTTGTTTTAGCTAAATTTGAGGTTTCCAGGGGATTCTGGGTAAGAAAATGTTCCCTGTCACAGGCACTTGGCCCACCCACACAAGTGAGATACCATTTTTATCAGGAGACCTGAGGGAATACTGGGTGGTAGGAAATTTGTGTTGGTCCGGTGAGCTCACAACTTTCCCACACAGAAATGTTAGGAAAATGTGATGTTTCTAGCTAGATTTGAGGTTTGAAGGGGATTCTGGGTAAGAAAATGTTGGGTGATCCATGAAATCACACCTCACTGGACTCCCCGGGTGGCTAGTTTTCAGTACTGTCTGGGTTTGGTAGGCTTCCCTAGATGGCCACCGAGTCCGGGACCAAAAACACAGATGACTCCCTTGCAAAACAAAGTCTTTTTGTGATCGATAATTTTGATGCCTCTACAATATGTTTTGTTCCTTCCCTGTCGTGGGCACTTGGCCCACCCACACAAGTAAGGTAGAATTTTTATCAGGAGACCTTGGGGGAACGCTGGGTGGTAGGAAATTTGTGCCGGCCCAGTGAGCCCGCAGCTTTCCCACACAGAAATATGAGGAAAATATGTTTTATCTAATATATGAGGTTTGCAGTGGATTCTGGGCAAGAAAACATTGGAGATCCATGCAAGCCCCACCTTCCTGGACTCCATAGATGGCCGCCAAGCCTGGGACCAAAACACAGGAGACCCCATTGCAAAAACAGGTTGTTTTGAGATAAAGGGGCACCTGGGTTTTTGTTCCCGGGCTTTGCGGCTATTTAGGAAAACGTATTAAACCCAGGCGTTTCTGAAAACTAGAAATCCAAGGAAGTCCATAGAGGTGTGGTTTGCGTGGATCCCCCAACATTTTGTTTCCCAGAATCCACTGCAAACCTCAAATTTAACTGAAAACAAAATCACATTTTTCTCACATTTCTGTGTGGGATCAGCGTGCCAGCACAAATTTCCTACCACCCCGGGTTACCCTCGGCCTCCCGATAAAACTGATACCTCACTTTTGTGGGTGGGCCAAGTGCCTGCAACAGAAAAGAGGCAAAAATCTGTACAGATTGAAGGGGCACCAAAACATGTCCATAAGGGCAGTTTTTTCTATACATTTTTAGGCTGACTCTGCTTTGGACACCCACACAAGTGAGGTATCATTTTTATCAGGAGATCAAGGGGAACGCGAGGTGGTAGGAAATTGTGCCAGTGCGGGTATCCCTCAACTTTCCCACACAGACATGTGAGGAAAATGGGACTTTTGTAGCTAAATTTGAGGTTTGAAGAGGATTCTGGGTAAGAAAACGCTGGGGGATCCATGCAATCCCCACTGCCAGCCAAGTGACAGTCCAAACACACTACCAGCCAAATAGCATTTAACGCACACTGCCAGTCAAGTGCCGTTCACGCACACCACCAGCCAAGTGCCAGTCCACATACACTGCCAGCCAAGCTCCAGTCCATGCACACCACCAGGCAAGCACCAGTCTACACACACCGCCACCAAGCGCTAGTCCACAGACACTGTCAGCCAAGCACAAGTACACACACACTGCTAACAAAATGGCAGTAAACACACACCCAGCAAAATCACCAGTACATGCAGACCATCAGCCGAACTCCAGTTCACACTCACACAGAGAAACTTTCCCTGGTATCTAGTGGTTTTCTGCCCCCTCCCGCCAGGAGAAGATGAGCCTAAATTTATCGCTGATCTGAACAGCTAAAATGTGTGCCCAAAAAAAGGGGAGCGACCCTTGACTATGGGGCTGCTCCCTAACATACCCATTAACATATCCCTGGCGCTGAGTGGATCGGGTGTAATAACCACCATCTTCCCCCCAGGGGGGGGATGAAAGACTGTGTCCATTTTTTAGGGGCCAGTGGAAGCATCAGCATGCCCATTTTGGGCAGCCACCACCTCCACACAAAGTAAAAATAGCCCCTGGTCTCTACCGGGCTTCTCCCCCCAGGGGGGCAGATCGAGGGCTGTTGCCCATATCTGCCCCCAGTAGGAGCAGAAAGACTGTGTCCATTTTTTTAGGGGGGGTGATGGGGGCATCTGCATGGCCCTTCAGGGCAGCCCCCACCCCTGCACAAAATAAAAAAATAGTCCCTAGTACCTAGTTGGCTTTCTGCCCATGTGGGGGTCATATTGGGGGCTATTGGGGGCTGGCTCCTAGATACCCCCGGTGATTGTCGTGCTTTATAAATCCTCATTTCATTGCTGAGAAAAAATTATAGTTCCTGGTGCCTAGTAGGTGTGCCGCCCCCCATGGGGGCAGATCGGGGGCTATTGCCTCACCTGCCCCCTAGGGGAGGCAGAAAGATTTTGGTCCCCATTTATGTGGGGTGGGGGCATGGCCATGCCCATTGCAAGCAGCCCCAGCCCTCTTTTGTAAAACAAAAATCCCTGGTGTCTAGTGGGCTTTCTACCCTGCAAGGGGGCTGATCAGGATTAATGACCCTCATCTGTCCCCCGGCGGGGCCGAAAGACTGTCCCATTTGTGTTTGGGGGTGGGGGCATTGGCATGCCCATTTTGGGCAACCCCCACCCCTACAAAAATAAAAAAAATAATCCCTGGTGCCTAGTGGGCTTTCTGCCCCCCTGGGGGTGTATAAAGGCTTTTGTAGCAATTTCTCACGGGTGGGGGCATGGTCTTGCCCTTTGTGGGCTTTGTGCACCCCCTGGGTGGGCAGAACGGTGGAAATAACCCCCAGCTGCCTCCTAGGGGGGCAGAAAGACTATCCCTTTTCTGTTTGGAGGGTGGGGGCATTGACATGCCCATTTTGGGCAGCCCCCACACTTACGTATTAAAAAAAAATCCCAGGAGGCTAGTGGGCTTTCTGTCCCCCAGGGAGTGGCAGATCGGGGGCTATTGCCCCCATATGCCACCCAAGGCGGAGCAGAAAGACTGTGCCTATTTCTGGGTGGGGTGGGGGCAATGCAATGCCTATTCAGGGCAGATCCCACCCCTAAATTTACATACAAAAAATCTCCCTGGTTCCTAGTGGGCTTTCTGCCCCCCCCGGGACTGCTAATTTTTGAGGAGGGGTGGGGGCATTGCCAAGCCCATTCTGGGCAGCCCCCACCACTATTCTGGCTAAACAACAATGTCCCTGGACTTAGTGGGCTTTATGGCTCCCTGGGGTGGACAGATCAGGTGCTGTTGCCCCCATATGCCTGCCAGGGGTTGCAGAAAGACATTTGGCCAAAAAACATTTGGGGGAGCAATAGCCCTTGCCCAAAAGGTCACTCTCCACTCTCTGGTGTCTAGTGGTGGATCCCTGCTTGGGGATCGCCCTCCTGCGGCGATCCCCAACAGGGATCCACTAGGGAAGGGAAGTATAAAGGGGAGATTCTCGCCTTTCCAATGATACCTCTCCCATGTGTTTTGGTGCTCCGTGGCTGAGATAGCCCCGCGAGCACTGAAGCAGTGAAACTGAAATGAGCCAATCGGCTTATTTCAGTTTCACCTCCAGTGTAATAACGTCAGAATGCCATGCGCACCGATCGTCATTACGTTGAAAAAAAAAATCGGCGGGAGGTTGGGGAAGCTCTTCCCCAGCTCCTGAGGCTCAAAAGCAAACAAGCATTTGTAGTGCATTAGGTTTCGCCTATGTGATTAATAATATTTTCATTTTTGTTGTGTTTGGTGGAGTAGAAGAGGGCTTAATGAGGAGTGAGGATGGATTTCAGGGAATTAATTTGAGTGATTGCCCAGAAGTTAGATTTAGGACCAGAGAAGAAGAGAGAGAGAAAACTGCATCAGTGAATGTAAAAGTTTTATTATTAAGAGTGTTAAGTACTGTAAATTCACACATGGTAAAGTGGCAGCAACAGTAAATTATTGTCAGAGATTTGGAAAACATGGAAGTATGTGTTTAAAGAAGAATTTCTGTTAAATCTGCATAGCACACGTGCGGTTTAATGTGATAAATGTCACAAAATTTGATCAAATAATTAAATAAAGAAAGGGAATGTGTAACATAGATTTCTAGTCATTTATGCTCCCTAAATATATTTTGTAAAATGTGTTCTCCCAAAAACGGTCACATAATGTATGCCGGCAGGAAAAGTTTTATAATAATGTGTTTTAGAAAGAAAGAGAAGATTAGAATGAAGTGTATAGGCCCGTAAAAGAAATAATCAGCAAGGTAAAACATTTTGGAGCAGTGTATTTACCCTAAAATGTACTATTTGCAATGTGTTTCTATGTGCAGATTTGACTGTTGGGCCGAAGAGCATCTGTGTAATCTAGAAGTAGACGATATATTTCCCTGTTGTTAGAACTGTAAAAACGAGGTAGTGCGCCCCCAAAATGAAGAAATGCTAGAACTCTCAAAAACTTTCACAGTGAATGCTGCAAGTATAAAATGAGATAGCAAAAATTGTTGCTTAAACCACAGCATGCTTTAAATGCGTACAGCTATGCACATATTATTTAGAAGGACTCGTGTCTTGTGTTGAAAAGAAAGCAGTCCATTTTTTTGTTCAACGTTTTCGTTGTATGGCAGGCGTACGGATGACTAAGAGCAGCACCCAGAGACAAATGTTCACTTTATATAAGGTATATATTACAGGAATAAATGCGCAGCTAGCCCCTCCCACCACTGACCGCTAGAGCGCTCGATAAGAAGCAGAAGAAGCCGCATGAAGTCAACAACCCTCACAAATTCAAGTCCCCCGTCTTGCTCCCCATGTAAACACCACACATACGAAATAACACGTCATCAACACTCACAACAGGAAAAACATCTCTTGCTCAATAAAGTACAGTACAAGCCGAACGTAACGGCTAGAGGGGGCTGAATTTGAAGCTGGGGAACTTGGTTCGAGCCTCGGAGGGAGGCTCAACATCCTGTGAGTCGGGGCAAATCACTTAAATGTCTCCATGCCTAAAATGAATGTGTCCGCCTGTAAAGGTGGTCATGCAAAGTGTTCCAATTGAGTTTGCATATATTTAACTGCAAAAAATAAAGAAAACAAATGTGGACGTCTATGATGGAGTGTTATACTTCAAAATCATAGCAAGGACAGTTGGAGACGAAAGAGACAAAGGGCGACGGAAGTGAGGTGGTGGGAGGGACGCGCAAGCCACGACTGGAATGCGAAAGTGAATGGAAACAGAAATTCGGCTACGGGAAACTGATAAGAGAAGCACAGGACGAGGAAACAGTGTGCTACAGCCAATAGAAAGGGAGGAAACGTAAGTGGCAAGCCCAGGAACCAACAAAAAGCAATGAAAGCAAAGGGCGGGAGCTAAGCCCCTTTTAAGATATATTTAATAAAAAGATTTCGTAAGCACAGCTGTGCAGGCGAAACCTAAAAAGGAAATCCCCCTGCTGTAAACAGCAGAGGGATTTGGTTGTCATGTGCAGAGGACGGAACGGTTCCCTCCTCAGCATATGAGCACCGTGGAGGATGGAACTGTTCCGTCCTCCACACCGAAGGGGTTAATCAGGGCCAAAATAGCTAATTTTACCACTAAAAACTAATAGAAATTGTAAATGCCATATAAATATATACATTGCTTGCTTTTTCACATTCACTGCATTATGTTTCACTTTCTCTTTTAGAGTTGTGTTTCATACTTTTCTAATCAAATCAATAAGCAGTCTTTTCCTTGTCTTGCTGTCACTTGCTACATATACATGGTGTTATTTAAGCAGTGTTGCTGCTGGTAATTATGCCTAAATTGAGGGTTCTCCCTCCCCCCTGCCGGTTCCCACTCCCTCCTCCGGCCTCCCAGCTGCGCTTCTGTTAGAAATGGTATTTCTGGTTGGCTAGGGCATGCGCCTAAGCCAGGCAGAAACCACCACTCTGGTCAGGGCAAGGGAGTTACACGCTGAAGATAACCCCTGCTCACCCCCTTGGTAGCTTGGCACGAGCAGTCAGGCTTATCCCAGAGGCAATGTGTAAAGCGTTTGCGCAACACACACACACAGCAGCAACACACTAGGCACACCACAAAAGGAACTCCACACAAGGTTATATAAAAAATAGCCTTTGTATTACCCAAAACACATTAGATCATAATCACACAATGTACACTGTGCCAACTGGCACTGGGCAATATTCACAGGAGATTATATACAGGACCAGGCCAATCGGGCCACGGTCAGAACCATCAGAATGCAGGTAGTAAACATAAAACACAACCAGTAACTACTGGTACAATAATGACCCCAGCATTATCACATTAGGCATAGAGCACATTGGGCCCAAACCTCATTAGCATAAACACATTACGCAATAGGCCTTACCAGCATAAACACATTATGCAATAATCATGGTGCATAAATCACATTTGGCATATTATGCAATAAAACGCAGTGCACCACAGTACACTGACCAGGTGCCTACATCACCTTAGAAACTGACCCCAGGCCAACTGGCCTTTTTTTTTTGCAGAGTTTTATATAGCGCGAACTTGACCCGCAACCGAATCGGGTATCAGAGCGCTTTACATAGCACCAGTTACGTTACATGAGGACACGCATTCATTCTTGTTAGGCACGGGGAGATTAAGTGATTTGCCCAGAATCACAGGATGTTCAGCGTCATTACCGAGACTCGAACCCAGTTCCCCAGGTCCGAGGTCGAACGCCCTAGCCGTTAGGCCAACTCCGCTCCCTTTCACTTGTGCTCTAAATGCCCTCTGTCCAGAATGTCAGGGCGCCACACTGCCACTTGCAGCATCAGCACTGTGCGTCATGCACTGGGGCAGGGGGGTGCAAATCACCCCTTTCTTCTCATAAAAACAAAACGCCCCCAAAGGAAAATGGCACTGGCACTACACGTGCCGTGGAAGCCCCACTCCGGGACTCTGGAAATAATCTGGCCCAAACGTTGCAGCTGCCCACGCTGGTGCGGTGCAGCTGTGTACCACACTGCGCCCTGGCACCAACTGTGCCACTGAAGCCCCACTGGGGCTCTTCAAACCATGTGCCCCACTCGTTGCAGCTGCCCGCTCTCTCTCGCGGTGCAGCTGTGACACAATTTATGCCAAAAATGGGCACTGGCACCAACTGTGCCGGGGAGGCCCCACTCCGGGACCTCTGAATGCCAAATGACCCCCACGTTGGAGCGGCCCGCTCTCCTGCGGGACCGCTCAGGGAAACAGGCACCGACAATGTGCCTCGAGGAGCCCCTCTCACCTGGGCTTCCCTGGGGGCTCTTCCGGGCGGCGGCAATGCGGGACTTCAGCCGGAAAGAGGCCACCGACACTGTGCCTCGGCCGGCTGCTCTCCAGGGCCTCTCGGCACCCGCCTCTCCCTCTCCTTGCTTCACCCGGTCCCTCTCCTGGGACACGGGACTTCAGCGTGGAGCCTGCGAGGCTCCGGACGGCCTCCCCACCGCAGAGGGAGGCGGAAATGGAGCCCGCGAGGCTCCAGACTGCTGACGGCAGGCCCCGCCCACAGTCAGGCAGCGCTTGCCTGACTTCCTGGTCACTGTCTGCATTGGCGGCGGCAATTTGCGTGGTGGGCTCCCGCCTTAATTCCACAAAGATGCGGGGTAGTCTCCCGTTTTAAATATCTCAAATGTGGGGTGGGCTCCCGCTAAATGTGCACCGAAGTGCGGGGTGAGCTCCGCTCTTCTAAATAAGTATAAAAGCGGGGTGGGCACCCGCTTTAAGGAGCATCAAACAATGCGGGGTGGGCTCCCGCTAGAGGAGCACAGACGCGGGGTGGGGTCCCGCCACAAAAGCGGCATAAACGCTGGGTAGGCTCCCGCTCTCCCCACCAGCAGCATGGGGGAATCCCTACGCTGGGATTCCCTCTGTAGACACTGCAGCAGCACGCTGCAATGCACCAGCGCTCCTCTTCAGAATAAAAGTAAAGCGCTCACAAGGCGCTAGAGTCTTCAGGGTTCCAGGGGCACAGCTGGGCCCAGGCAGGCCAGCACACAGGGCCCTCCAGCAGGGAGGCAGTCCCTCGTGGTGGTTCCTCCTGGGGATCAGCAGCAGCAAGCCCCACGTCACAAGGAAGCACTGGAACAGCACTTTTCATGGGGTCACAGCCCCAGTATATATACACCAGTTTATTTGTCTGACCTGGCACAGGGCTTGGGGGAACCAGCTTGAGCTGGTTCTGGGTTTTTTTGGAGCACTCTGTGTACAGGGCTCCTCTTCCCTTTTTGTCAGGTGGGGGCTCGTCATCCGACACACCGCAGGGGGGCGGAGCCAGCATTCACCCAGGCAGGCACAACCTATTCAGGGTCAGGGGACTACTCCTCCCACTACTCCAAATGCAGATGCCCTATTCAGCCTAGCGCTGACTCACCCTGCCCCTCCTGGAGCCACACACACCTCACCAGCCCCTGCCACTTCAAAACCAGACATGCAATACACATCAGGCAGGCAGACACATAGCACACAGAAATGCCAACTTCTAGAAGTGGCATTTCTAAAATAGTGATAATAAATCTGCGCACACCATTGCGTAGCATTTATTATTACTATTCCAAACATACCAAACTTGACCACGCTGCTCCTCTCATATCAGAAATTACCACTGAAACACTTATCAGGGAATCCCCAATGCATTCTTATGGGAGGGCAGCCTCACAGTAGTGAGAAACCAAAATGGCTGTTTCTCACTACCAGGACATGTCACACACTTAAGGTACATGTCCTACCTTTTACCTACAATGCACCCTGCCCATAGGGCTAGCTAGGGCCTACCTTAGGGGTGACTGACATGCAGTAAAAGGGGGGTCACAGACATGGCACACACTTTAGGTGCCACGTCATAGCAGCAGTAACACTGCGCGCACAGGCCCGGCAATGTCAGAGGCCTGGGATAGGTTTGAAAGGCTACTTTTGTGGGTGGCGCAATCAGCGCTGCAAGCCCACCAGTAGCATTTAATTTACCAGCCCTGGGTATATGAGATACCACTTTACAAGGGACTGACAGGTAAATTAAATAGGCCAAACAGGTGTAGACCAATCTTACCATGTTTATCACAGAGAGCACACGCACTTTACACTGGACAGCAGTGCTAAAGTGCCCAGAGTCCTAAAACCACCAACACCATGTCAGAAAAAAGGCTAGGAGAAAGGCAAAAAGTTTAGGGATGACCCTGCAAAAAGGGGCAAGTCCAACAGCTTCCCTCCCCCTTCCCTATTTAATGGCGGCGACCCGACCACGGCCAGCTCCAGGGACCCTGGCTCTCCGACCTCCCACCGCTACAACTCAGCTGACCTCCTCGCACTCAACCCTGGAAGGAACAACAACTGCCAACTGTCTTCGCCAAACACCACCCACGGCCAGTTCTCCTGCCTACACTGCCGACAATCCTTGACAATCCTCCGCACCCCCATGACCGCCGCACCCACACCAGACACCAGCACCACTGGAGCCCTGATATGCATCCTCCTCAACGTGCGCTCGCTGCACAGACACGCTGTAGAGATCTGGGACCTCCTTGACACCCTCTTGCCAGACGTCGCCTTCTTCATGGAAACCTGGACCAACTCTTCCTCTGCCCCCAACATCGCCTCCGCCATTCCTGATGGATACAAGTTCCAGAGGAAGGACCGCCCAAACCTCCCAGGAGGAGGACTCGCCATCGCACACAAGAGCTCCCTCCGGCTCTCCACCTCCAGCACCAGCATCTCCCCTTCCACCACCGAACACCTTCACTTCCAGATCCAGACCAGCCCTAGAACAACGCTTCGTGGCACCCTCGCCTACAGACCCCCCGGGCATCGTGCTTCATTCACCACTACCATCGCTGACCCCATCGCACCCCACGCCATCGCCTCCATGGACTGCATACTCATCGGAGACCTGAATTTCCACTTCGACAACCTCAGCGACCCCAACTTCACCGCCCTTCTGGACAACCTTGCCAACATCGAACTGAAACAGCTCATCACCAGCCCCACCCACATGGCAGGACACACCCTCGACCCCATCTTCACAGGAGGGAACAACATCCGCTTCAGCCACACCACGCAGCCCCTCTGGACAGACCACTACTGCATACACTTCTCCTTCAACACTGCCACTGCTCCCAAACCCACTCCACGCCCACCGCGAAGGAACTGGAGCAAGATCAAAGAGGAGCACCTCAACTCCACCCTCATCCACAACCCCCCCACCTCGACCAAAGCTAACTCTGCTGCCGATGGATCACCACTTGCGCAGACAAGCTCGCACCCCTCCGCAACCCCCACAGACAACGCCCCTTGAAGGCCACCTGGTTCACCACCGACCTTCAAGAATCCAGATGCATTTGCAGACAGCTCGAAAAATGATAGAGTAGCAGCAAAAGCATAGAAGATCAGACCACCTACAAGAACGCCATAACAGAATGCCACCAACTCATAAGATCCACGAAAAGGACCTTGATCATGAACAAAAACCTCACCAACTGCAGCAACTCGAAGAAACTCTTCAGCATGATCCAGCAATTCACCAAACCCCCCAGTGAAGCCACGGACGTCACACCCTCCCAGGACCTCTGCAAAAAACTCGGCTCCTACTTCCACCTAAAGATCAATGCCCTCTACAACAACTTCAGCGAACAGACTCCAGAAACCACCCTTTCCACCAGCAACGACAGCCAGCCCACCATCACCGCCTGGACCCCGGTCACCACCGAAGATACCACCTCGACCATGAAGAGCACCCACTCAGGAGCCCCCACAGACCCCTGCCCGCTGCACATCTTCCACTGAGCCGCCGCTGCCATAGCGCCCGTGCTACGTAGCACCATCAATGCCACCTTCAAATCCGGCACTTTCCCCGAAGACTGGAAATGCGCAGAAGTCAAGCCCCTCCTCAAGAAGCCCTCTGCAGATCCGACGGACCTGAAAAACTAACGACCCATCTCTCTCCTTCCCTTCGCAGCCAAAGTCACCAAGAAGAACATCAATTCCCAGCTGACAAACTTCATAGAAGAGAACGCCATCCTCGACTCCTCCCAATCTGGATTCCGCAGTAACCACAGCATCGAGACCGTCCTCCTTGCCACCACAGACAACATCCTCACACTCCTCGACCAAGGCTACAGCCCTCATCCTTCTAGACCTCTCTGCTGCCTTCGACACCGTCTCCCACCAGACTCTCGCCGCCAGACTCCACGATGCCGGCATATAGGGAACTGCCCTCGACTGGCTCAGCTCCTTCCTCGCCTGAAGAACCCAAAGGATCAGACTCCCGCCCTTCCTCTCTGAACCTACAGAGATGTTAATGTTAATGGTAATTGTAGCTTATAAAGCGCAAAATCACCGTCAGGTCTCTAAGCGCTGTGAGAGAGAGCCCTACCCTAGCGCATGGTGGGGAGAAGATAGATTAAATTGTGCCCCAGGCTTCCACAAAAAGGAGTGTTTTTAACTTTTTCCTAAATGGGAGGAGGGCATGTTCTTTATGCAGATTCTCCGGCAGCTTGTTCCATAGCTGAGGAATAGAGGTTGAGAATGCTCGACCTCCTTTGGAGGCCATGTTAAAACGGGGACATGCCAGCAAGCCAGCCTCCGAGGAACGGAGCGACCTGCTCGGTGTGTAGCTTACCAGACGATCTTTAATGTAGGTAGGGGCCTGGCCATAAATGGCTTTGTGTGCGATACAGAGGCCCTTAAACCTCGTTCTCTGCCTGACCGGGAGCCAGTGAAGCTGGCGTAGGAGGGGGGTGACATGGGCCCTCCTAGGAAGTTTAAAGATCAATCTGGCGGCATCGTTCATAATCACCTGCAATCTGATAAGCAACTTTTCTGGAAGGCCAATGTACAGGGAGTTTCCGTAGTCCAGTCGTGACACTATCATGGCTGATACAGCCATTCTAAGTGCTGCGAAGGAGAGAAGTGGCGCTAATTTCCGTAATTGTCTTAGCAGACCAACACATGTTCCAACTACAGCCGATACCTGATGTGTCAAGGAGAGCTTGGAATCGATTTTGATGCCCAGGCTTTTCACGGCCTGGGCAGGTTCAGGATTTGTGCCCAGCTCATGTGGCCAGAAGAGGTCACTCCAGGGATTGGTGTCCGTGGTGATGGCCAGTACCTCGGTTTTATCAGGATTGATTTTGAGGGAATTGGCCGTCATCCAATTAACAGTGTATTTTAGAATGTTCTGCATTTGTGTGTGGGCAGCAGGGGAGTTGTCTATCTGGATGATGATTTGGGTATCATCCGCATAGTTGTAAACCTGGCACTCCATGTTGGTGAGAGCGGCCACTAAGGGCTGGAGGTAGGCGTTGAATAGGAGGGGGGATAACGCCGAGCCCTGTGGGACCCCGCATGTGAGTTTGCCGGCGTCAGACACCTGGTCGGCCAGCTGTATTCTCTGTGATCGGTCAGTTAGGAAGGACGTGAGCCATTTAAGGGCCGTTCCCTGGATGCCTAACTCCGAGATCCGCGACAGAAGCCGGTCGTGGTTGACCGTGTCAAATGCCGCGGATAGGTCTAACAGGACCAGGGCACTTGGCTTTTTGTAGTCGGCCCTGAGCCTGAGTTCGTCCAATACTGCCAGCATTACCATTTCGGTGCTATGATGGGCCCTAAAACCTGCTTGATTAGTTTGTAAAAGATGATTAGCTTCTATGTGATGTGACAGAGATTTCAGCACGTGCTGTTCCAGCACTTTTGCCAGGAAAGGGAGTTGGGAGATGGGCCTAAAATATTTGAGGTTCATCACGTCTGCACCAGGTTTTTTCAGAAGAGGAATGACTCGAGCTTCCTTAAAGTCGGTAGGGACGTGGCCAGATTCAAGAGACCGATTAAGTAACATGAGGACCTCGCTCTCTACCCCTGGTAATGCAATGCTGAATACCCTCGGTGGACAGGGGTCCGCAGGTGACTTAACCCGGCCCATTAGGAGGGTCAGGGAGTCATGATTAAGCCTTGGGAAAACAGTGAACGGTTTATCATAAGCGTATGACAAGGGGGCAGCTGCTAGGGGGCAGTAAATAGCAGGAGTAAGGTGGATCTCCGTCAACAGGTCCTTCACTTTATTTAAGAAGAAGGACTGGAATTTGTTACAGTCTTCAGGGCAGGTGGGAGGCTTCTGTACCTGGGACTGTCTCAGCTCCTTTAGAATCCCAAAAGTCTCTTTTTGTGTATTGTCAGCAGTCAGGATCCTAGCTTCATAGAATTCTGCTTTCCTTGTTAAAATTAAGCCTGGGCGTAGTTCGCGAAGTAGCGCTACGCGAAGCTACGCAAAGTGCAGTTCGCACTACGCGAGCTACGCGTAGCACTACGCGAACTGCGTAGTGCACTGTTTGCAATGATTGCACAGTGCCGGATGCTTGTCCGCACTGTGCAATCATTGAAAACGGCATCTTGCACAGTGCGAGCTGTCTCTTACTGCCGCTCGAGTAGATTTTTACTCGAGCGGCAGCTTTCTCAACGCGGACTGGTAGTTTCTCATCGCGAGCGGTCGCGAGCCTACGCGACCACTCGCAATGAGAAACCTGACCTCCCGCGTTGAGAATCTCGCCGGGAGGTTTATTTTCCATGCTCGCGATCGGCAACTTGATGTTGCTGATTGCGAACGAGGAAAAAGTCTCGCCGGGATGTCATTTGCTTGCTCGCGGTCGCCAACTTGACGTTGAGGACCGCGAGCAAGCAAAAATGACCGCTGCACTACGCTACGCTACGCGTGTTTGCACTGTGCTACGTGCAATTCGCGTTGTGCCAAGTAGCGCAAACTACGCGAGCGTAGCATAGTGCTTTGCCCAGGGTTAGTTAAAATCGCTTTTTTATAAGCTGTGAACATAGTTTTATATTTCAACAGGGCACCTGGGTCGTATGCTTTACGCCAGGCTCTCTCGCACTGGAGTAGGGTTTGCTTCTTGTTTCTTAGAGTCTCATTGAACCAGGGGGCCCCTTTGTCTTTGTTCCTCACCCTTTCCCTACGTGCAGGGGCCACTACTGCAGAGTTCCCCAAGGATCGTCGCTCAGACCCACACTCTTCAACATCTACATGGCCCCCCTCGCTACCATCGTCAGACAGCATGGACTCAGCATAGTATCCTGCGCTGGCGACACCCAGCTCATCCTCACCCTCACGAAGATTCCAGAAGACACCAGACTCTGCTTCCAGGAAGGAATGAAAGACGTCGCAGCTTGGATGAGCAGCAGCTGTCTGAAGCTCAACTCGAGAAGCCAGAAGTCCTCATCCTTGGACCCACCCCCTCAGCCTGGGACAACACTTGGTGGCCCATGGCCCTCGGCAACCCCCCAACCCCCACGGACCATGCCCGGAATCTTGGCATCATACTCGACTCCTCCCTCATCATGTCCAGCCAGATCAACGCCGTCGCCTCCACCTGCTTCCACATCCTCAGCATCCTTCGCAAGACTTTCAAGTGGATCCCCCCCGAAGCAAGAAAGACCATCACCCACTCACTCATAACTAGCAGACTGGACTATGGGAACGCCCTCTATGCTGGAATCAACAAATCCCTGCTACGCAAACTCCAGACCATCCAGAACACCGCAGCCAGACTCGTCCTCGGCATCCCACAATATGAGCACATCACACAACACTTGCAAGACCTCCACTGGCTCCCCGTTGAGAGGAGAGTAACCTTCAAGCTACTCACCCAAGCCTAGAAATCTCTCCACAACACCGGACCTAAATACCTCAATGAAAAAGTCTCCTTCCACGTACCCAAAAGAAAGCTCCGCTCTGCCGACCTCGCCCTAGCGGAAACCCAGCGCATCCGCAGAACCAGGGCGGGTGGAAGAGCCTTCTCCTACGTCGCAGCCAAGGCCTGGAACGAGCTCCCGGTCAACATCAGATGCTCCCCTACTCTGCACGTCTTCAGGAAGAGCGTCAAGACTTGGCTTTTCGGCTAACTCGGAGCTGCATCCCCCGCCCCCAGCGCCTTGAGACCCTCACAGGTGAGTAGCGCGCCGCACAATTCCCTGATTGATTGATTAGTATCTGTAGGTCATTCAGGTGGTAGGTACTTGTTACATTCCCCTGGTGGCATTTCTTCCTTATATCCCGTTTCCTGCCTTCCCCTTGCCTGGAACATGGAACGCCGTACCTGCGCTGTACAATTTACGTTCCATGTTCCAGAGCTCGTTGAGGCAGTTACTGCTCAGCGTTTTTCAATGCTTGATGTGCTGTGCCTCTTCTCAAATAAACCTTTGATTTGTACTCACCGGCTGAAGCCTCTTCTCTACAAATTTGGTGACGACTGGCTGGAGACTTCGTTTGCTGCATATTTACCTGAGGCACAGGTGCTGCGATGTCTTCCGGACCCATTCCCTCGTTCTTCACCTCTCCGCAGATTGGTGCCTTTCTGCGTCCTGCATCTGAGGTTCCTACTTTCGGCCCTGAAAACCGTAGTTCGCTGGCTTCTTGGCTGCATCTTCTTCTTCATTTCGGGTTTTTCGTGGATTTTCATTCACCAACGGCCGACTGCTGCTCCTCAACGCGACCGCACCTCCTGATTGGCTACGTAGCGCGTCATCACGCTGGCGGCCATCTTGGTGCAGTTCCTCAACGCGACCGCATCTCCTGATTGGCTACATTGCGCGTCATCACGCTGGCGGCCATCTTGGTCTGGGTTGATTCAGTTAAACGCCGGAAACATCCCTGATAACACAGTGGTGATCCTTCTACATGCGCGCAATAGAGGTTTCCAGTACCTTACTGTTTATATAATCAGCATTTCGTCATTCATACTGGTAAGATAGCCTGTTCATTATCGGTGACAGGCACACCTTGTTAAACTGCTTGTGCTACAGCCTTCTTGCTGTCGGTGACAGGCACACTTTGTATCTCAGCTTTAAAGCCTGCTTCTGGTTTCGTGACACTTCTGATTACATTGCATGTGCTACTGCCTGCTCGCTTTCGGTGACAGGCACACCTGGTATTTTATTTTCAGTGCACTATACAGTATGTTTCCCTTCATTTATGCATTATTTTGGTGATTTCATTTTCTACCTTACTATATTATTACCATTCATTATGGGATTTCCTTCATAGAGTGTTTAATAGTTATCATAGCACATTTTGTACCTATGTATTCATTGTTTATTTCACAGCTGTGACAGGTACATACTTTTTCCGTCCTTATATTTTTTACTTCATTTTGACTACTATCACATCAAAATGCAATTTGATCCACCTTCTAAATTTTTGCAAGCTAAAGGAGAACCACCCATACCTTGGACAAGGTGGAAAGAGGAATTTATTACCTACTTAAAGGCTATTGAAGGAGAACGTATGTCAGCGGAAAGAAAAAAATATTTTTCTTCACTGCTTAGGTTCTGAGGGACAGCTTGTTTATAGGACTCTGCCTCCTGTCAGGTCGGGAGGTGATTACAATGTGTATGATGAAGCCATTTTACGCATAGAAGGCAGATTTAAACCAACGACTAGTGTTGCTCTTAATAGGTTTAAATTTTACACTAGAGCTCAGGAAGAGGGCGAGAGCTTTGATGAATTTCTCACTGCTTTACGTGCATTGTCTTTACACTGCAATTTTGGTTTAATAACTGACGAGATGATCAGGGACCAAATTATTGTTCATGTAAGAAGGTACAGGAGCAATTGTGGATATTGGGCGATCCCAATTTGGAGACTGCTATTAGCACAGCCAAAGCATTGGAGCAGTCTGATAAATGGATCAAGTCACTTAACAAAGAAACAAGATCTTCCACTTCCAGTGAGGTCAATGTGATCAACCCTGGTACTTCTAAGACTTACTCTAATGACACAAGTGTTTCTAGTAGCAGACAATTTTATTGCTATAGATGCGGGAATCCTGATCATATAGCCTCTTTCCCACGCTGTCCTGCCATTAGTAAAGAATTCAGTAAATGTGGACGTTTGGGACATTTCTCTAAAATGTGCAAAAATGCTATGAGGGGCGGTGCTCCGAATTCCAATTCCAAGATGTTTGTACCAGTTTCTTCTAAATTCTCCAAAGGGAAAGTTTCCTCTGTGTCTTACCATTCTCATTCGTGTGATCATTCCCGAGGTGATACTCATTCTTGTGATCATTCTCAAGGCGATTTAGAGTCTGGTATTGTGGTTTCGATCCAAGATTCCTTTGATATTTCTGAAGTTGAAAAGATTTGTTCTCCCAAATGCATTGTATGCATCTTGGGAAGAGACTTGGAGTTAATGGCTGACTCGGGATCGCCTTGGACTATAATCACAAAGGAGTATTGTCTGAAATCTTTTGGAGAACTAATTGACCTTGAATTGTTATGTGAACCTGACATTGTGGCGCAGAATTTTGATGGATCCTACATTGACTTTATGGGTTTCAAGGAGGTATCCATTGAGTTTAAGGGTAATTCTGCCAACATCAAGTTATATGTAGCATTCAAGGGTGTCAATGTCTTAGGCTGGCGTGACCAAGCCAAATTGGGAATTGTCTTGAACCCCAGGAACAAAGAACCTGTTTCGGTTCTTGCCTTGTCTTCAACTAGTACTGATTTTGTTAATTTGTTTCCCAAGGTATTTTCTGATGATCTTGGCAAGCTTATAGGTTTCAGCCATAGGATCAAAGTCAAACAAGGTTCTGTTCCTGTGAAACAAAAACTAAGAGGTGTTCCTATCAGTGTTAGGACTGAGTTGAAAAACTTGTTGGATGAGATGGTTGAGAGTGGCGTTATTGAAGAAATAGAATCTTCTGAGTGGGTTTCTCCCATCGTTTTAGCCCGAAAACCGGATAAAAGTATTAGATTATGTGTTGATTTGAGGGCTTTGAATTCCAATCTGGTTGCTGATTGCCACCCTCTTCCCAATATAAATGAGATGGTATGTATGTTGGATGGTGCCTGCATTTTTCCACCCTTGATCTCCGGTCGGCCTACCACCAAATTGAACTCACTGAGGACTCCAAACATTACACTGCTTTTATCACACCCCATGGTCTTTTCCAATTCAAGAGGATGCCATTTGGCCTTGCTTCGGCCGCTTCTGTGTTTCAGAGGGCTATGTACCACATTTTTAAAGATGTCAGCAAGTTCGTTAAATGCTTCCAGGATGATATCCTAATTTTCTCTAGAAATGAGGAAGACCACTTTCATCATGTAAAGGAGGTTTGTCTTAGATTAGGTAATTGTGGTTTGACACTTAACGCTGGCAAATGTAATTTCTTTTGTAAATCGGTGGAGTATCTAGGTCATACTCTTTCTGGCGATGGGGTGGTGCCCAAGAAATCTTTGGTCGATGCCATCATCAATGCACCTGCTTCTGACAATAGAGAGAAACTACTTTCTTTGCGGGCCTGTGTGAATACTATAGCAAATTCATACAGAATTTTGCAACCAAAATGGAACCTCTTAGGGAGTTAACCAGGAAATCTACGGAGTTTTTCTGGTCGGATAAACAAGAGACAGCTTTCAGACAAATTAAGAGTGATATTGTTAATGCTCCCACCCTGAAATCTTTCTCCCTCAATAAGAGATGTGTTATCACCGTAGATGCCAGTTTGTATGGTCTTGGTGGAGTGCTTAGCCAGTGTGCGGGGAAGGAAGAGTGGTGTGTAGCTTTTGCCTCTAGGACTCTTTCTATGACTGAGAGGAGATATTCCGTCATTGAGAGAGAATTGTTAGCTTGCATCTGGGCCATTGAACACTTTCGTAACTATGTGTGGGGTAACAGATTTACGCTCAGAACTGATCATAAACCCCTAGTTGGCATATTATCTCCAGGGGGAGGATGGAACTCCACTGCACGTATAGCCCGTCTCACATCTAGACTACAGGAATATGATTTTCAGGTGGTGTATGTTCCTGGCAGGAGCAATGTCACGGCTGATTTCCTTTCTAAATTGCCGTGTTCAGATGAGTCCCTAGTTGAACAAGAAATGGACATTGTTACCACTGTCAAAGATTTTGTATCTCAGGAGTTTTTGTGTTTATCTGAGACTGAGTGGTTTACTGAGATTAATAATGATGTTGTGTCCCAACGAATCATTGAATATGTAAAAATGGATGGCCCAAGGAAAGGTCTGCTTCTGCTGAGATTGCTCCTTTTGTCGTGTTTCTAGTGAGATTGAAGACCTTGGTGGTTTGCCTTTTAAAGCAGGTAAGATCATTCCTCCTGCGTCTATGCAGAACAAGATCTTATTACTTGCCCACCAAGGACATTTGGGTATGTCCTCTATGAAACGACTCATCCAAGCTAATTTTTGGTGGCCTGGGCTTGACAAAATGGTAGATAGGGTGGTTAGAGAATGTCCTGAGTGTATCAGCAGTGATAAGATGCTTAAGGTATCATCTGCCCCCCTTAAACCAGTCTCTTGGCCTGAGTGTCTGTGGCAAAAAGTAGCCTTTGACATATCAGGTCCTTTCAAACAGTTACCTTCTAATGCCCGTTTTGCCCTAGTTATGGTGGACTACCATTCTAAGTGGCCAGAAGTCAAGTTTGTAGCTAATGCTACTAGTCAAGTTATCATTACCTTTTTCAAAGAAGTTTTTGCATGTGAGGGGTCCCCTGAAGTTCTTGTAACAGACAATGGGGTGCAACTCACATCACAAGAAATGGAAAGTTTTCTCCATATGTGTAATACCAAACATGTGACCACTTCCCTGTATGAGCCAAGGGAAAATGGCCAGGTGGAACGGTTTAATCGTGTTCTAAAAGAAGGTATTCAATCAGCTGGCAGCTCAGTTGATTGTAGGGAAGTTGTAAGGAAAAAGTTGTGGATGTATCGTATCACTCCTCATTCGGTGACTGGGGTAAGTCCTTTCAGACTTTTGAAGGGCAGAGAACCTATTTCGGAAATTTGTCCATGGTGGATAAAAAAATTAGTAAGGCGGATGAGAGTATTGACCTTAACCAAGTTGCCAAACGGGTGGAGAGTAGGCAGGACAAGATGAAAACTTTGTTTGACTCCAAAATGAATGTTAAAATTCCGGATTTTGCTGTTGGAGACTGGGTAAGAATTAAAAACCTGGATTTTTGGTGAAGGGTTTTTCCAAGTTCAGTCATCCTATTAAAGTTGTTAAGGTTTGTAAGAACACAGTTATTACCCAGGATGGTAGAGTATGGAATGTAAGGAGGGTTGCTAAATGCAAGTCCTTAAGGTGCTCTGTCAATAATGACGATGCGTCATCATTATATGATGTTTCTAATCCGGATAATAACTCATCATTCCACTCAACATGAGGTTCCTAACCCGGATGATTACTCTTATCATGCCACTCAATCTGTAGCATCCAGAGTCAAGAGCAATGACCGTCCTAGAGTTTTACCTGCCAGGTTTGTGTCTTAAATTGTTTTTTTGTTTTTCCTTTTTCCCCTTTTCATTTTTTGATAAGGGTGAGATGTGTTACATTCCCCTGGTGGCATTTCTTCCTTATATCCCGTTTCCTGCCTTCCCCTTGCCTGGAACATGGAACGCCGTACCTGCGCTGTACAATTTACGTTCCATGTTCCAGAGCTCGTTGAGGCAGTTACTGCTCAGCGTTTTTCAATGCTTGATGTGCTGTGCCTCTTCTCAAATAAACCTTTGATTTGTACTCACCGGCTGAAGCCTCTTCTCTACAGTACTGTTTGTGTTTTGAACCAAATTATGTCTCCATACATCTTCTGTACTCTAGTGTATCATTCCCATAAATAACCTGTATTTAGATAATACTTTTGTGAACACCAAGGGCCATTGCATAAACACAAGAGCAATAAAACACCATATCTACAAATATGTGGCACTATTGCTATTTTACCAAGCTCTGGCACACAATCAGGCTGCCTAGCACCTCACTCACACAGTGCAAAGGTGTCTGTGTGAGTCTAGCATAGGTTTTATACTTGAAGGTATCCTTCCCCCTTGATGCAAAGCAGCCGAACCGCTATTTCGCTTAACTTTTTACTTTGCACCAACTTTCCAGCAAAAACAAGTTCTGTGTTGAAAAGTAAATAATAGATCTACACTGTGCATTACTTTTGGTGACTTTGCACCAGTGCAAAGTGTTGATGAAACTGGCCCCCAATCTCTCATTAATAGCGGGCCCTTTGAGCCTGTTACCCCCCAAGCCACTTGTATCATATTTTATATAAGTGAAATAATTTTTAAAGGTATAAGTGAACTTTTGTTCACACGAACACGACAAAGAGGCATCTTTTAAGTCTTTGTGAGAGCAGTTTCAGTAGAAACAGCGTATACAGATTGATTCCATTCCAATCTTAAAAGCCATTAGGCCTCAAGGGATTGTACGGACAGATATTTATTACTGAACTCCCAAAATTCATCTTCTTTTTCACTCTTGGTTGTAGAAAAATATGAGAAATGACCTCCTTCCTCCATTACCCTGTGGCTCCGACTCGAGAACATCTTGTCTATCAGATCCATTCCTGACTGAGAAAAGAAAAGAGGATGGAGAAGGCCTGAAGGGGGTTCTCATAGACCTCTATCTGAAAAACGAAAACAGTCACTAAGACATAGGTATTCGCTGTGAGCATTTCCAGTTTGATTGATTGAGCTGACCTTGTGCCTAGTATTTGTGGTAAAGAAAGCAGGCTGTTTTCCTTTATTGTATCATAGCTTTAGGACAGGTAAAGCAAGAGACTCTGAGAAAAGAGGGCTGGGGGAAATGGGATGCAATAAAAACTTGATAGAAAGGTGAGCCCTAGCATCATAGGTTAACATGTGGGTTTTCAGTGCTATTCTGAACTTTATGCAGGACAGTCAGGACAGAGAAGTAGTGGAAGACATTTCCAAAGAAAATTAATGCATATCAAACCAAATATACTTTGACAGAAGATCACTATTTGGGTTAGGAAGCCAACCTAAGACCTTAGAGGCTCCTTTAGAGCCTGGTGGGAAGATCACTCACTTGATAGAACAGCAAAGGCTATGGCCTCATCTCCAGCAGCGGCTCCTCTGTTAAGGCAGAGGAGCGTCGCCCCATTTCTCTCTGAGCAGTGCAAAAAGGAAAAATAAAATGATAATAACACAATGTTATTATGATTTTATTTTTCATTTCTGAGCCAGAGCAGGGCGGGGCGGGGCTGTGCTATCCTGACGGACAGCAGCAGTCAGTAGGGAGGAGGAGTGGTGGGCACCATAAGTGCGCATGACGGTTTAGGCGGCCGTTGGGGATGGCCAAACCATCATGCGCACTTAGCATTTCTCCACCTGGCTGTATTGCACAGCCGGGTGGAGAACTGTTCCAGACTCCCAGCCACTGTCTGAGTGGCAAACCAGGTCACTCAGAACAATCACAACACTGCTGTCATGCTGGTAATACTATTACCAGCATGATGACGCTGCTGTCATGCTGATAATACTATTACCAGCATGACAGCAGCATCGTGATTGGCTTAGGGGAGTCTGGAGGCTGTGTGCTGCTGGGAGTAAGGAACAGCAGAGGATGGAGGATAGGCGGCAGCCGTACACAAGTAAGTGATATTTTCTTATGCATTTTCAACCGCCCCACTGCCTCTGGCCCCTAGCAGACGCCACTGCTCGTCTCCCCTGGAAGAGGATGGCCTGCCATATATAAAGATACTCATCTTGAAGAAGTGGATTTATGTGGCTTCAATAGGGCCACTGCTACTGTGGCTCCACTGATGGCACTGAACTTTTCAGAGTGGGTGCCATGTGCTCAGCAGCGTTTTTTCTTTTTGACAACAAGCTCTTACAGCAGGAGTTTGTTCTCAGACAACGAAAACAAATCAATTGCTTAGTTTTGCAGAGAGATTTTTCCCTTTGTGGGTTTTCACAAACTACGTAGGTCTGCAACGCCTTTCAAAGTAGGCCCAGGTAGACATAAGGAGGGATTGGCTTCCAGGTCAAGGTCTTACTCATGTGGAAGCAGCTAAGGCTCTGACTGGTGTGAACCAAGCATTTTTCTCAACCCTAAATTGAGAGGTTGTCCCATGCGTTTGGTGGGAGAAGAGCACCACCGATTTATAGCAGTGATCAGGCTTTGCCTGACTCTTCATGTCTCCTATCCCTTTTTCAAGCTAAAAATATTGCTTACTGAAACTAAGTATTAATTTTCGGATAGACATACTTCGTAATCCATCCACATCTTCTATAGTTTAACCCCTTCGGTGCTCATGACGAGCTCAGCTCGTCATCCGGCGCGGTAGCGCTGTGCGCATGATGAGCTGAGCTCGTCACGACCCCACCCGCGATCGGAATGTCCAGCACACGAGCGGAATTCCGATCGCGGTCAAGGGGTTAATCATCTAAAAGATTCATCTTGGGAATTGTGAGAAAATGGGTCATTGGTTGAGGGGTTGTGAGCCTTCTCAAGCAACAGCCACAATCCTTGTCAGGGTGAACCACAAAAATTCACTGTACTTAACCCTATGGTAGCTTGGAACCAAAGCAGTCAGGCTAAACTTAAAGGCAATGTTTAAAGTATTTATGCAGTGCACAAACAGCAATAAAGTGAAAATACAGCACAACAAAAATCCCATACTAACCAAGAAAAATAGAGTAAAATGTAACAAATTATTTGATACCAAAACAACAAAAATCCAATAAGTAGAACTGAAGATATGCAATTTTAAAGAATTAAAATAAGTATAGCGCCTAAAAGCACAAAGCGTTACTTGCAGTTATGTGGCCTTGTGAGACTGGGTGAAAGTCACAAGTGCAGGTCGACCACGATGGAGTGCAGGCTGATACAGGGACCAGGTTAGTGCCACTGAGAAAGTTGCCTTCTAAATAAGCCTGGGCGTAGTTCGCGAAGTAGCGCTACGCGAAGCTACGCAAAGTGCAGTTCGCACTACGCGAGCTACGCGTAGCACTACGCGAACTGCGTAGTGCACTGTTCGCAATGATTGCACAGTGCCGGATGCTTGTCCGCACTGTACAATCATTGAAAACGGCATCTTGCACAGTGCGAGCTGTCTTTTACTGCCGCTCGAGTAGATTTTTACTCGAGCAGCAGTTTTCTCAACGCGGACTGGTAGTTTCTCATCGCGAGCGGTCGCGAGCATACGCGACCACTCGCAATGAGAAACCTGACCTCCCCGCGTTGAGAATCTCGCCGGGAGGTTTATTTTCCACGCTTGCGATCGGCAACTTGATGTTGCTGATCGCGAACGAGAAAAAGTCTCGCCGGGATGTCATTTTGCTTGCTCGCGGTCGCCAACTTGACGTTGAGGACCGCGAGCAAGCAAAAATGACCGCTGCACTACGCTACGCTACGCGTGTTTGCACTGTGCTACGTGCAATTCGCGTTGTGCGAAGTAGCGCAAACTTCGCAAACTACGCGAGCGTAGCGTAGTGCTTTGCCCAGGGTTACTTCTAAAGCCAAGTGTGAAGAGTTCCGTTCGTGGTGGAGCAGGCCGGCGTCGCGGAGGGGCATTGCTGTAGCGCCAAAATCCTGTTGGGTTACACGGACGGCTGTTGCTAGAGATTCTCTTTGGCGGTTACCGGGGTTGTTGATTCTAGCTTGAAGTCTAGATCTCAAGTTGACGGTTGTTGCTGTGCTTAAAGAGTCGAGTTCACCAGTGCTCCATGTTGGCAGTCAGCGCCGGCAGCAAGACCTTGGCGCGAGCGGACCCATTTACGGTCGTGAAGAGCCCAAAAGTTTGGGATTTCTCCTTTTCTTTTAGGAGGGGCTCAATTGATGGCAGAGCAAGGGTCCAGGACCTGGGTGGCACCTCTTGGGGATCAGGAATACACTTCACCAGCGCTCAGCAGGGCTCAGGCAGGTGCAGTTGAAGGGAGAGGTAGACCTTGCAATAGTGAAAAATAAATTTGAGAGTTTTTCACCATCAGAACATGTAAAAATTAAAGGTACATGTCCAACTTTTTAAATACAACACACCCTGCCCTATGGACTGTTATGGGCCTAACCTAGGGGTGACTTATATGTAATAAAAAGGAAGGCTTAGGCCTGGCAAAAGGTTTATTTTGCCAGGTAGAAATGCCAGTTCAAAACTGTGCATACAGGCTGCAATGGTAGGCCTGAGACATGTTTAAAAAGGCTACTTAAGTGGGTACCACAACAAGTTCTGCAGGCCCACTAGTAGCATGGAACTTACAGGCCCTGGGTTCATGTAGTAGCACTTTACTAGGGACTTACAAGTAAACTAAAAGTGGCAATTGGGTGTAAGCCAATTTACCATGTTTAGAAGAGCGAGCACAAGCACTTTAGCACTGGTTAGCATTGGTAGAGTGCACAGAGTCCTAAGGCCAGAAAAAAACGAATTCAGCAAAACAGAAGGGGTGCAGACAAAAGGTTTTGAGGACTGCCAGCCAAGGATGTCAGCTCTAAGATGAATTCTTTGTGTTGTTTGTTGCCTGCTTCCAGATTCCTCAAGGCATTTCTACTTGCCACATATTTGATAAGAATCTAAGACCTCTTGCCAGCTATTAGATCAGGGAGATGCTGGTGAATTAAATGGTGCTGGCCATAGACACATTTGTGGGTCCAGCACAGTGTCTCGAATTATTATTATTATTTTGTGAGCAGCCTAGGTAATGATTTAATTAGAGGTAAGATGTCCTTACCAGTGCAAAATGAGTTTGGCAGGCAAAGAATGCATGTTTTGTAGATTGTCGAAGGTTTTACCTGGGACACCAGTATATATATATAACTGAAATATGGAAGATATTGCATATCAGTTGTTAGGACCAAAGGTATACTATGAGGATTCAGCAGGAGGATGAGGATCCCACTCAGGATCTACAGGTGGTAGGAATATGAGTGGAAAGAATGACTGGCCTGACTGCAAGAAATTAGCTGGGCTGTAGTCCTAGGTGGGTCCTGATTTGGATTTGTTTCGCATGCTCATGGAGGTTTTTGAGCATGCTAATGCAGGCAGTCTTCAAGGCTCAAGGTGCAGTGGCTGGAGCTGCTGTGTCTCTACACTCTGCAGCCTGAATACAGCTGGCCTTAGCGTTCCCACATCAACCGTTGCTCTTTGCTGTTTGTTGACCCCTATGTATGTAAGAGGAAAGTCTGGGATTAATATGTAATGTGTAGTTGTAATTTGTTCATAGGAAGGGAGACATTATGGTGTAGTCCGGTGGTATCCAGTCTTTCTGATATCTTAAGGAGTCAGCCTCCTCTCTTCATCACTGAGAACAGCTGATATTCTACTTCTAGTTCTTTGCTCTTCTGGAATGTGACACTATGGTGCCTTGTTTCTTTAATTTTGAACCTCAAAACGAAACTGATCCCATGACTGTGGAGAAAAGTAGGCTTGAAGCAGGCGGGACCCTATCAAAGTAGCAAAGGGAGTGTTAAGACATGAAAGTGGAGGTGGAATGTGGTGGGGAAACCAATAATAAAAAACATGAAAAACCTCGGAATAACAAGAATACAGCTCATGCGAGCCCTACCAATCAGGCCATACCTCTAAAAACTACTGAAACAAGGACAATACCAGTGACATGATCCAGATTTGTATTGGAAAGTAGCCCTAAAGTAATGGAAATTGGCCATTCTTAAGTTTGGTGCTACCCTGCATCAAGAGGGCATTCTGTGGGTGGTAAATGGGTGTTCCCATCATCAACCCATGGACTTTGACAGAAAGTCCTACCTACTAAAAAAGGTATTTAGGATTTTGTGCCAAAAATGACCGCCTCCTGGATCCAAGCGTAAAGTCTGAGATAAGTTTTCTTCTAGGGTTCTTTGTCTCATGGCATAGCACTTTGTCTAGAGTGCTCCTTTTTGGGGCAGGGTGAAACATAATGGCTTATGGTAGACTATAGATGCTGTAAGCAAGCCCTAAAAAACATCACACATATTTCCAGCACTCCTGATTGAGCGACAACACCTGCGCTATCTTTTTAATACACTGGGAGTGTGTGCATGTCAGCAAGCAGTTATAGCATGCTTCAATTGGGGAAATATAAGATTTAATGTGCAAACAATTAGGTTTCTGATCCAGGCTGGAAAAATACAGCAGCAAAAACCTGACAAAGGACATAATGTCACAATGCATGTATTCTGTTTTAAACCGGTTGGTAGATCACAACTGAGATCTATTTTAATGTGATATGTTTGTAATAGTCCTTGTATTCCATTCAAACTTTGAGTCGCTTCGATGTATTTTTAAAGTGATTTTTATGCAATGTTTTTATTAACTAAGCATATATAATCAAATTTGGAATTTGAATTCAAATGGCTTTTTGTGTTCTACTTTTGACCTATCCGAAATGAGCTAAGGAATGGTGGGGAGTGGTGGCCCATGATATTCCTTGTTGTTTAGAATCACTGCCTCAATCTTTTGAATACAGCTCACTGGCTCCTCTCTTGTTCAACAGCCTCTCATCTTAAAATCAGGCCATCACTTGCATGACTTGTTTACTGACAACAGATTAAAGTGTTAAGCAAAAGTCAGTACGAACATTTCTGGGTTAAGCATGAGTTGCACAGACAACCTTTTTTTTTTTTTTTTTTTATTTATTTATACATTTTCAAAAACAAAAATAAAAAAAAACGAAGTACAGATATTCAAATCAGAGCTTTGGCAAAGGTTACACATAATGTAGAAGTCAGTTGGCAGAACTTAACAGTACACAATCCGGCATGACAGATATACATTGACATGACAACAGGTTAAAGTGCATCGTACGATAGGATAGGCTGAACATTATTACACAAAAAATCGGGTATTATACAGTGGTGACTGTGAGCAGATAAGCAGTGAGTGGACCCCAAACATCACGAGGCTTCGATGCCATGGGCAACTCCTCAGCGTAACATGTGAGCTGATCCCGACAGTATGCCAAGTCCTGCAGCCATAGTTTAGTGGAAGGTGCAGATCTTCCTCCCCAACCCATAGAGATTCTACGTTTAGCGAGTAGCAAGGATATAGCTACAAATTTTCTATGTGGTGCTTTGATATTAGCTACAGCGCCCACCAAGCATAGCTGTGGAGTACATGCTATGGGCAGCTCCACCATCTGATGCAGAATGTGTGTGACTAATCTCCAGTATTCCTGCACCTTTGGACACTCCCAGGCTAAGTGGTAGAAATTGGCGTCCGGGGCATCACAGCGCTTGCAATGATCAGTGTCTCTCAACCCATACCTGTATAGCTGTGCCGGAGTATAATACAACTGGTGTAAATATTTAAAATGCACCAGTCGCAGGTTCCCATTTGCTGTTAAGTGTCCTGTCAGACGGCAACAGTCCATCCACTCGTTTTCAGAAAGCGGTTCAGGGAGAATGTCATTCCATTTAGCCAACGCAGTCTTATCAATTGCGGCCGTATCCCTCTGTGAGGCCTGATATAGTCTCGTAACTAACCTGGCTCTGGATGTGGTAGTGTATATAAGTTGCAACCCTTCAAGTGTCTGCGGTTCTGCAGGGAACTGTGGATAAAGTGTACGCATAGCGGAACGCAGTCTAGTGTAAACAAACAGCTGCATGGTAGTGGCATTGCCCCTGGTGGCTATATTTTCAGACGCGATAAATTGACCCCCAGGAAACGCATCCTCCATTGTCAAAAGAGCCATGTCATGAAGGGTCCTTATCGTACCAGCTTCTTGCGTAACAGAAAGTTCTGAGTGATGCAATAATGGCATGCCTGGAGCATACAGTGGCAGTTTTTGTGCCCGCTTCCCTAACTCTTGCCAGGCCCTAGATGTGGTTCGTACAGTGTCAAATTCCCCTTTGTCAAATACCGTGTGCTTGTTGACTATCATGGCTTTAAGTGGTATAGGGTGTACCGCACCTGCCTCCACCGCCACATGGGGTATATAAGCTGGGTCCTGTTGCCAATAATAGGCGTAATGAGCCTGCGCACAAAGATAGTAGAGATGAAGGTCTGGTGCTGTGAACCCTCCCTGCTCGTAAGGAAGTGTGAGTGTTTCCCATTTGAGACGAGATTTTTTTCCTCCCCAGGCTAATGTTATCAAGAGGGAACGGAGCTTATCGAAAAAATGTCGTGTTAAATTTACCGGGATATTTAAAAATAAATATAAAAAGCGCGGAAGGATCACCATCTTCATGAGTGCTATACGATCTGCAAAGGATAAGGGTAATTTAATCCAGCGATTTACTTGCCCCTCTAGACGCGTGATAGCCGTGCCATAATTGGATTGTATGACCACTTGTGGGTCCCTGTGGAGCCATATTCCTAAGTATTTCACAGTGTCAGTGCACCATGTTAAGGGATAATCTAGATCAATGTGGTGTGTGCTATCTGTGAGGGGCAGTATGATCGATTTGGACCAATTGATTCCCAGCCCAGAGAACCATTCAAACCGTATGTATTCCCTAAGGAGTTGTGCAAGGTGCGTAGCGGGTTCACGAACGTACAGCACCATGTCGTCAGCATACATGGAAACAGCCAAGGGGCGCTGGTGAAAATGCAGCGCTGCCTGTGCATAGCGCTGCCTTAAAATACAAGCCAATGGTTCAAGTATGAGTGCAAATAGTAAAGGTGATAGCGGACACCCCTGCCGTGTGCCGCGTTGAATAGTAAAAATCTCTGAAAGCTGACCGTTAACCCTCACACGAGCTAGTGGGTTAGTATAGAGTAGTTTGATCCAGTTAGTAAAAATAAAGGGCACTCCCATGCGATGTAGAATTGCAAACATATAAGACCAGGAGATTGAATCAAATGCTTTTGCAGCATCTAGTAGCACTGCAACTGCCGGCAAGGTAGGCTCAAGCACATGCATCGCAGCAAAGAGTGTTCTCAAATTATGCGCTGTTGAGCGAGTTGGGACGAACCCAGATTGATCAGGGAGGACCATGACAGGGAGAAGTAACTTCAATCTTGTTGCTACTACCTTCGCTAAAATTTTAGTGTCCGTATTGATTAATGATAGCGGTCTATATGAATCACACCGATCCGGCGGTTTATCAGGTTTTAGCAGCGTAATCACAAGTGCTTCACGTAGGGTCGGCGGCAAACATTGAGTCTCGTATGCCTCCTCAAATAACTGGAGAAGGCAAGGGGCAAGCAGATCTATATATCGTTTATAAAACTCTGCTGGCAACCCATCGGTACCCGCTGATTTTCCGTTAGGTAGTGCAGTAATAGCGTCCCGTATTTCATCCAGGGTAAGAGGATGCATTAGGAACTCCTGCTGTCCCCGCGAGAGCCACACCAACGCGATATCATCCAAATATTGCGCAAGTTCTGCCTCATCCGCTGCCTGGCGATGGGCATACATCCCCTCATAATAATTTGCAAAGGTTTTAAGTATATTAGGTGCATCATAATGCGTGATATCATCTACGGTGACGGCGTTGATTAGATAAGTTTTATGGCGGGGTTCAAGAATACGGGTAGCCAGTGCTCTGCCCGGCCTGCCAGCTTCTCCATAATATCGAGCAATGCCCCGGCGTGACATATGTCTGAATTCTTGATCCGCCACGTCATTATACTCTGTGATTTTTGTTTTAATAAGTGCCAGCTTGGCTGGATCTGATGCCTGTTCGTATCCACGTTCAAGCACACGCAGTTCTTGCTCAAGTGAGGCCATAGTGCGACGCAATGACTTCAGCACTCCGGCTTGTAGACCTATACAGGCTCCCCTAATGGTCACTTTAAAAGCTTCCCAGAGCGTTGCAACTGTTTGGACAGACCCAGTGTTGTGTAAGAAGTAGTCAGCAATAGCTTCACGCACACCCTCACAAAAACCTGGTCTAAAAGAGATGTCGGCTGCAGTCGCCATTGGAATTGGGAGGGGATGTGAGAGGGCAACGACATGCTGAGGAGCACCGGGGAGTGGTCCGATAATGTCCGTGGTAAATGCTTAATCTGTACAGTCCATGCACCGATGTCTTGCGTGACCAGCCAGTAGTCTATGCGTGACCACGCCTGGCGCGCATATGAGTGGCATGTACCTTCCCGGATGCCCGGATGCCTCACTCTCCAAATGTCCGTAAGCCCCAGGGATACCATACCATCATGCACTGACTTAGTGGCTTTCTTGGGAGGGGGTCAACCGTCGACACTCTGTCTAATTCAGGATCGAGAACAGCATTAAAATCGCCCCCACAGATAATGGGTGACGAAGACAATTTATATAGCTTGCCCCACAATGTGTCATAAAAAGCAGGGTCATCTACATTGGGACCATATAAGTTCACTATCACCATCTTCGCACCGTGTAATGTACCCTGCACTATGATATATCTCCCGTCCTCGTCCTCCTCTACATGTATTGGCACAAAAGGGACGCCCTTCTTTATAAGAATCATCACTCCCCGCGCATAGGAGGAGTAAGACGCAGTCAGTCGCACCCCCGCCCATCTGGTAGCTATGGTTGAGGCCGCATGTTTATTAAGGTGTGTCTCCTGCAATAGAGCAACCTGGATGTGATGTCGATCTAGGTATGACAACACCTGTCGCACTTTTTAGGGTGGTTAAGCCCCCTAACATTCCAGCTTATCCACGATATTGTGGGTGTTTTGGGGTCAGTCATGTCTGTCGATAGTGTGGATCGTATCTGTGCCATTGTCTAAATAAAAGAGTTTAGTGTAACGTCTGTTCCGCCAATGTGAGGTGTCCAAAGTTCTAGCAATGTAACAGTGTTCCCCAACAATCCCCCCACCCACTTCAGCATAAGGACCATGCTGTGATTACCCTGGTTCAAAACAAAACAGCATATATACATTTGCATCTGTAAATCCTTGTAAATACAATGAGAAAAACAGAAAACGACATTACTAAGGCGCCAAAGGGCACCTGAACAGAGGAAAGAACTTTGTGGGGAATACCCATACTGTGGGTCACTAGTAGCCATCGGCCCCCGAGTTAACAGGGTGGGTCAAGACCAGAAGAGATAGGCTAACCAGCCATCGGCTTGTGAACAGTCGAAGGGCCCTCGTACATAACACCTTCAGAGAACCAACATTGTAAAGTTAGCAACTTGTACTATCAAAAATTTAAACATTCTACCCCAGCATAGAGCAAGCGGAGCATAGCAGTTGATACACAGAAGATCATATGCAGGCTAATATACACGTGATACACTAACAATAACTGACCCTACTATTCAAGATAACATATTAAGCCATTAGGGAGAATGTCGCTAGGTACCGCAAACATTTTGGATCTCACGTGCTCAGCCCTCAGTGTCCGAATCTGCGCCTTTGTCGCGCAGTGATTCCTGCCGCTCAATCTGCCGTATATATTGAAGTGCTTCTTTGGGCGTTGTGACAATACGCGCTTTTCCCGCATGTTGGATCCTCAGCCGAGCAGGGTATAGCATCGCATATTGGATATGCAGAGATTGCAGTTTTTTTTTGACAGTTTGAAATTCTCGACGCGCCTGCTGCACAGCTACTGTAAAATCGGGAAAGAGTTCCACCTTCATCCCCTGATAGTCCAGGCCGCCTTTCTCTCTGGCCAAACGGAGCGCTGTATCCCGATCCCGATAATTCAATAGTCGGGCTATGATGGGTCGGGGTGGAGCCCCAGGCACAGGACGGGCAGCCAAGGAGCGATGGGCCCTTTCCACTATGAGCACCTTAGAGAACTGGTCAGCGCCCAGGAGAGATACAAGCAGCGTCTCGACAAAGGATTCCATGGGCCCGGTGTTGGTGGATTCTGAAATGCCTGTAATGCGAAGGTTGTTTCTACGGGACCGAGCCTCAATGTCCTCATTCTTCGCTCTGATCACCTCCAGCAGCTTCTCCATGCTGGCGCAGGAGGAGCTGACAGCCTCCACGCGATCTTCCGTGGTCGAGATACGCTGCTCAGCCTCCGCCATCTGCGTACCATGCTGATCTATTTTAGCCGCCATGCTGTCCATACGCAGGTTAAGGTGATCAATCTTTGCATCTATGGACTGTAAGCTCTGCTGCATACTCAACATCAGGCGTTCCAGCTTGGTAGGCGGCCCCGCATCAAGATCCGGTTCCGTATCTGAGGCGTTAGGGGTTTGGGTTCTCGTGTGCTTTTGGTCTCGAACTGCAACTTGCTCTGCTGCTTGTCCGTCCTCCCCATCTTGGTTGCAGTCCAGCGCTGATATTGTCAGTCAGGGGATTGCGCGATAGCGTTGACCCCACTACCTACAGCATGCACAGAGATAGTCTACGACGACTAGTGTAGGCCTTTGTTAGCGTTATTCTCTATACCAGACGGGGGACTTGCGGATCCTGTCAGGCCATGCAGCATAACCCACAGACGGAAGGTATGTAGCAGCTAGGGCACCATAGTCGAACAGAAAGGCAAGGAAGCGAAACCACTGCCCAGCCGGACAGGACGTTTTATATAGGCGATTTGCAGCAAATCCAGTTACAGCGCCTTCACACTATCGGACCGGCCGCACACAGCGCAAGGGATTCCGAGGGTGCACACCAGACTCCGGGGGTCACAGTCATCAACACCGCAGAGCTGTACACTGGTGATCGCTGTGTCGCAGGTCGTATATCACATCAAAATAGAAGATCAAGCAGGTCTCTGAGGCGTAGCGGCCCAGCACACTCCCAGGGCCGTCAAGATGAGGCAGACGAGATCAGGCGGGGGAACCACCAGCAGACCGCCAGTTGTACCGCACAGTCCCAAGGCCCCAAAGCAGGCTGCCCAGTTAGATAGTTTAGGAGAGTTAGGAGGATCACAACGCTGAACTCGGGGGCAGTCTGGCAGTTAATGACATATTCCAGCAATTAGTATTTCCCCATAGAAGTCCGCCGCCAACTCAGCAGGGGCACCCCCACAGATCCGATATGATCAGCGCGGTCCGGCTCTCCAGCGCTCCACCTCCCGCCGAGCAAATGGCGCCGACAGTAGCAACGGCGCTCCGCCACCACAGCACAGACAGCGATGCAGGGCGGACCGTACATGCGGATCCTGGCCGCGCACAAGACAGTGTCGTGAGAGCCTGCAGTAGGGACCAGCGCTTCACGCAGAATTTATGCTCGTCGGTCCATGCCATATACTGGACCCACGATATTACGTGCCGCGGCAGCGGCCAGAGCGGGCCAGGGGGTCGCAACGCAGGCACCTCACCTCACGTCAGCAGCTCCCGCAATGGCGGTCTCCGTCTCGCGAATCCAGCAAGCGGGACAGTAGCGCAGGCGCTCTCCAGCACGCCACCAACGAACCGCCGCCCGGCAAGTCCGCCCCTACAGAGGCAGACGTCTCAGATGTGGGGCACAGCAGCAGAGAGAATCTGAGCAGGGGGCTCAGTGGCCAGTGCGCTTCAGGGCAGCCATCTTGCGCCGATTGCCGAAAAGTTGGACAAATATGTCGTAGGGCACTGACCAGCCTGATCAGCAACCCCAAAGTGTTCCTCTGTGCCTCGGGAGTCAGGATAGATGTCTCACCGCCGTGGTTGGCGCCAATGAAGCAGGATTGTAGACGGATTGTAGGCTTGACCAGCAGAGCAGCACTAAAGTGCGGCCATTTTGCTCCGGGCTCTCTAGCGCCCCCTGCACAGACAACCTTGATATTCAGAAGGCAGTGGAACAATATATGAAGGGATATGGTGGTTTCAATTTCTGCATATGGCAGCCTAAATTACAGCACTGTATTATAACATTGATTCAGACAGGGCTCTTATCTAAAAGTGCATTCATGCAAGCGATACAAGATCTCTTCAGAGATGTATTCTGCCTTTTCTTAGCTTTCTAGCACTTGTAGTTCAATGTTTCTCCTTTATGAATGAAGCACAATTACCACAATGTTTTGAAGAGCTATCTACTTTTTCTCCTTTGAGGAAAAACATGGTTTTCCTAAACCATTCCCACTTTGCATTTGTGTTGCACTGTACAGCACACATAAAGTGGAAGAAGTTAAAAAATATGTCTACGCATAGTATTTTGTACTCAAAGATATTATAACAGTAGAAACCTGTGCTTTAAATCACCCCCCCCCCTCCCTCACCATAGCACAAGGCAGCCAATATGACACTAGCATACGGGGAGAGGGAAACAGAACCTTATCTTAGTAGATATGACACTGTTCTGCTTTCTCCATTTCACACAATGCTGCACAGAAATCTGCACCCTAGTCTCCTAGCTTTCAGCATGTGTGTTGTGTAGAACGCCAACCATGAGACAACCTTATCTATGATCAGCAATGAATAACTGAGAAATGAATAGACACTGAGCCTATGAGAGATCAATAAGCTGCTGTTGAATTGGGGATCTCATGAGAGGCAATCTAAAGAGAGTTTCTGTTACACCAATGTATGGGAAATTTACAGACTTATGTGAGCTAATTGGATAACAACCTGGAGCAATGTTTAAAGAAAAGATTGATCAAATGAATGGGCAAGTGTAGACAACCAAATATTCCAAGGACTTCCAAAAGACACGTGTCAAAGTAAAACTTTAACTCATGCTGGAAGTAAATTCGACTCAGTTCTTCATCAACTGAACATGTGAGTAGCACCACTTGCTGCAGATATGGTAGTACCATTCCCCTAGTGGAACCAGGTAGGGGCCAGATAGGAGGAGTTATTGTCGCTCGTCACGCCTGAGAAGCATTCTTTATGTGTTACTAAGGGCCTTATTACGATGGTGGTCGGACAAGTGTCAGCAGCATCTCAGCGCCATCTCAGCGGAAGTGGGACCACCCGACAAGTAGTCAGAGGTCCCACCCGCCAGATAATGATGTGATCGCCGTGTAGGTGGTCGGAAACATCCCTTTTTCTATTGCGGCTTGTGATGTGGCCCAGAAAAAGGAATGCTTTCAAACATCCATGCACCATGTGGTGGTCACCATTTGGTGCTCAGCACACGATGTATGGATGTTCGGGGGGCACCACATGTGCCCCACTGGCCACATAGCCGAGGTCCACTAGGAAGTGTTGGTACACCTCTATGGAGAGGAAGTGGTACTGTCCAGACTCCATTAAAGATATTGTAGCTCAGCTGAGAATGTTGCGGGGATTCTGCTCATACACAGAACTATGCACAAGAAAACAGGACCTCAATAAATAGGGGTGTACCTCCTATCACCTTAGTACCCAAAATCCCAAACGACTAGCAATAGTGTCTCATTCGGTCTCCTACAAATATCAAGAAGCTACGAATGTTTAGACAACCCAGAACACGAGCACTCCAGACTCACCTCAGAGTCGCGGGAACAAGACACTATTTTGCTCTCTCGTACTTGTCCACAATCAAAATAATCAGAGTCACTAAATAAGTTAAAAATGTTTATTTTGAATATAGTGATTCATAAAACAGTATGCGAACCACAACTAGCAGCAAAATGCATAAGGCAAGAATCGTTAGCATTGTTACAATACCATAGAATATAAAAGGAGTCGTCATTTTATAAAGACTGTGAAAAAGGCAAAATAATTGGGTCTAATCACCCTCCCCACGGCAGTAAGAAGTTATTTAATATAACAGAAGATCTCTAGGCGTTATTAGCAGACCCCCTACCTGAAAGCCTAAACGCAAAGGTTTACATCATAGGAACAGCAGAGCTCAGCTCCATGGAACGGCTTTCTTCGAGTGTCTTTCAAAAACATGCAACAACGTTATATCAAAGCACGATTCTTCCACATTGCAGCTGTTGGTAACATGTTTTGTCTAGGTAATAGGGACTGACCAGAACAGAATAATAATAGACATTGTTGACCGACCTTGCACATTATGTTCAGACAGAATTGAAGGGAAAGCTGAGAACGTGAAAAACAATCTGTTATCATGTACAGGGCAGAGGCAAAGTGTTGCGAAAACAAACTCTTAGCAGAGTCGTGCGCAAAAGCAGCAGCATAGGGCAAGCAAAACTCATGCTAACTTAGCAATGTCGACAATGTATCTAAGGACTACATATCCCCATATAACACCCTCCTCCTGGTAAGTCAGTAGGACGTAGACAGAAGAACAAAAACAGAGCTCAAAAGTCAGGCAATATTTAAAATACTGGTGAGGGACTTTCTAAAAAAAAAAGAATAAAAAAATCGGTGAAAAAAGGGAAAGTTCGAAAAAAGCTAAAGGCATTTTGAGCTTGAAAAAAAAGAGTCTGTATTTCCGACAGTGGAGTAGGGACAAACCAAGTAGTCAATCCATGAAGGTTTGGGTACAAAGGAATGCAATTCCTTCCAATAGTTCATCATTATCATTGTTAGAAAAAAGCGATGACATCCAATTTAGTAAATCGAAGGAACAAGCATACTCCTCACAAGCAGGAGCATCCAAAAGTAGAAATGGCAAACTTGCGTGATATTCAATGAAACTTCGTTGTAGGAAAGTCTGCGCAGCCGCACAGATATCCCATTGATCCAAGATTCCAAGTAAAGCTGCACGCGTCATTTGACCATCCACAGAACAAGCCTCGTCATGCGTGTCTCTAAGGGACCCATCAACCAGCTGAAATCAGGGATTGGACACCACGTGTTCGATAAGCAAAGTTCCATGGCCCAGGAGAAATGGCATCTTTTGCAAGTAAGCACTGGCTGCACGCAAGTATAATAGGCAAAGCGGAATGTCAATTCGTAACTTACGCCAAGTGTTGCTAAAGGCAAGCATCCAAAAGCCTCATATAGGCGATCACGGCACAGTTGTAGCTGGGCCAGCCTGTGCAGAGCCACAAAGTGAGCAGCCATTACGAAGCACAAGGAGGAGAAGCAGAACTCCAGCTGCCAGCGCCAATATTAAGGGGAACCCTCCAAAAATGCTGGAAAAGATAGAATGAATAAAAGCCGGTATTACCCCGAATATAGTTTGAAAGGAAGAGACCAGGCCAGATCCCACACATTTAAAAAAATGGGCAAGGCCTGTCGTATCAGATGCATTAAATATTTGGTGAATTAGTTCCCCAAAATGAAGTGGGAGGTTAGTGTTAAGAAGCGACTGTATCTCACTTGAGGTACGAGCCACCTGCAATCGGAATGTTTCACGGGCGGAAGTGAGGGCCACCTCCAGTTGGAATAAAAGGGCTTTGAGCCTGCTCAACTTGTTGAACTCTATTTTCTAAGTTGGAATGGAAGGCCAAAGCAAAGAATCTAAACTCCCTTGCAGGGGCGGGAAAAGGACATCGCTACAGCAAATTACGCGCTGGGAAACAGTTACCAAGTATGGGATACCCGCCCGCAAACCACAGCAGTCTTGATTGTTTAAAATGAGATAGCTGCCGTTAGTAAGCAATGTAAAGACAGGCGTGATGGATGGTACTGGGGTCCCTTTTTAAAAAGTAAGCCAGATTGGGCGCTGACACGTTACACTCGCCGTGCAACTTAACGTGTTGGCACACAAGAGAGTGACCCACTACCGAATCACACTCCTCCCCTGTAAGGAAAACCTCTTTATCCTCCCTCAGACAGCGATAAGCAAAGGGCAGGGCCCATAATTCCTGCAGAAAAGCACTACCAAGTGGTTCAAATCGGCCAACAGGAAAGTGTTGCATGCATGATTTAAATTGAAAAAGCGAAAAGGGCAAATCGATAACCCCATGAATTAACCATATAGCAGAGTCCGTTTCCGCAACGGAAAACGGTAAAGGTTCTAATTGTTCAATATATAACAGTGTGTATACAGCATCTTTCATGGACATAAACCTCTGTTTATCAGTCAGGTTAAAAGGCAAAAATAAAGCAGTGGCATTCAAATAATCCCAAGGCACTTTACCCATTTTCAGTGTCTGCAACGTCCAAGCAAATTGCATGACCGACCTTAACTGATTCTGACCATGATATAACACAGAAACATCACTTTGCACAATATCTATTACAGAAGAAACAATATTGTCTAAGGTGTAAATGCATGAAGAAAGTGTGTTAATGCTATTGTCCACTACGGCAAGGACTTTTTCTAAATTTGCCTGATCAATTTGACGCAGACGGAAGGCTGCTTCCATCTGTGAAAGTTTCCAAATTTCGTTATAAGCGGCATAAATAAATCGCTTGGCCCTTGGATTACGTGGGCCCAGGAGAAAATCAGCCAAATTTATATTGTTCGATAGGAGGGAAAGGTGCTGTTTCACAGATGCCAGGGTAGAGTGTTCTAACCACTGCTGGCACAATTTACCTACCGAATAAGTAGTCACAGAATGATGAGGTGGATAACGAGGATCAGGCTTAGTCCGAATAAAACCAGGTGTAACATTATAGAAACGCAACTGGCATTCATTTGCATTAGTTTGCCACACCAACCATCCTGATGAATCAACCTCAGAAACATTAAAGGAGGCATTTTTAAGCAGAGCCTGCAAAGCCTCAATGGTGTAGTTATTATGTAACCGCCAATTGTCATATTCAGCTAAGGCAGGAATTGAAGGAGTATTCAAATGTTTGACAGTCGCAAGGCCATAACAGGATGGTTTCATTTAAAAATAACAATTGAGTCGGGATCAGGCAGACACAATGTAATGCCTCAGTGCCTTGTACCTGCCATGGCTTCGTGCCCCAGATTGACTTTAAGTCTATAGCCTGTTTCCAATGGTCATCACCGTGTGTGGCCAACTGTGTTCTAAACAAGTTGGCGTAAATTAATTTAGTGTGGGATAACAGGTACTTAGATGTAGGGGATTTTTGAAGCCTAAAATAATAGGATTCAGGATTCGTCAAATCATAATCTGAAAAATAGGTGAACTTATTTCTAGGAGTTTTAGAACTCCCTTCTAAGGGAGTTGGACAATGTTCCTATTGGGTGAAATTAAAAACAGGTCTCATGGTGTTTGTTTTGTGTAAAAAATGATGCCCATAATGTTGATAGCAAAAGAGATCACCATAATTGGAAGAATTTAAATACAAATCTTCAGCATCAAAGGCAGCATAATATTTTAATATTTTAAATCTGAAAATAGTGCATGAACTGCCTGCACATCCCAATCATCCGAATGTATGTCCCGTGTCACCACATCCCCTAATGAGACGCGAAATACGTACGGAACTCTAAGGACCTCAGTCGGGCCATGGATTTCGTAAGCTACTTTGTCCCAAACGATGCCATCAGGAACAGGGAAAGCTGAAATGTTCACAAAAGACTTGTCACGTTTCATGATATGGGACGATGTGTGAGGAGCCAAAGTTCCATCGACCATTTTTACTGCAGAGCGTTCAGGGAGATAATGGCCATTTATAAGTAAAAAGAACACTGTCACAAATCCAATTGACAAGAAGAGAAATACCAGGATAAGCACCAACCAAATGTAGGTCCATGGGGAAACGAAGTATGTCTTTTTGAACCAGGAGTAAAAAATACGCAACTTAGACTTAGGTGCATCAGACAAACTGGATGATGAGGAGGACGAGGCAGAAGAAAGGTGCGCTGGTTCTCCATCACAGGCACTCACTGGACTTACAAGCAAAGGTGAAAGCGTCGAATCGTCCATTCGTACTCGTGGGCTAGATGGCATCTCACTCACTGAATTAATTCCCGGAAAAGGGCACACAATATCCATTGCAGAAGAGGCTTGTTGCAAAGGCTGAAGATCAATTATAGTGTCCATCATATGAGCAGACATTCTTGTGGCAGCAGGTGACGACAAAGTTAACGGTGCTAAGGATATTGCGTTGCACAAAACTGCAGGTGTCACACTATTCAGAATCGGCCACGCGGAGTAATTTGACATGGTCCACTGAGATGTACCTGTTGTCTTTGCGACCTGGCAATGGTGGTAGAATGACAGTACGAGTACCCTTCAGTCCAAGTACTGAAACAGGAGCACGGTAAGAGGGACCAAATTCTTTTTTGTGTTCAATCTTCTCCCGCACCAGATCTCCAACTTTAGGAAGCCAACTGGTAACTGGAATCAGTTGTGCATCAGCAGGCGAAGATGGTAAATGCTCAGTCGCATGTAACATAGCAGAATGATTATCTACGTCAAACTTAGAGGCAGCCGCCACATTGTCCAGACTATCAAGGTCAGGAACAAACATGTGAAAGCCAAAGAGCATTTCGTAAGGGGTCCGCCCACCCAGAGATCTTCTAGGGAGATTATTTAATGCACGTTGGACCCCATACAAGTGGGACAGCCAGTCCCTGCCAGTACCTAAGACTCTAGCTGTCAAGGATTGCTTTAAGTCACGGTTCATTCGCTCCACAACTGAATTGCCCTCAGGTCTGTATGGAGACGAAAACTGCACCTGTACCCAACGACTTCATCACATCCTTGTAAGCCTTAGAGGCAAACGCTGGACCTTGGTCAGAATGGAAGGTACCACAGGCAAACATCCCGATAAAGACACGCAAATCCCTGATGACATTTCGAGCGTCAGCACTATGTTGTGGCCATACCCACAGGAATCAAGTGCACGAATCAACCGCAACCAAGATATACTTGTATGCAGTATCAGAAGAAAGAGGACCGCAGTGATCAAGATAGACACAGCCAAAAGGTCTATTAGAAATACATAGCTGTGTTTGTGGCGGACGAGGGACTGTAGAAGGCTTGATTTGTTGGCAAACATCACAGCAAAGAACATAGTTACGAGTCTGTTTATATAAACCACGCCACCAGTAGCGTTACTGAAGAATAGAGACTGTTGCAGACACACCAGCATGTGCAGAAGCAATGCCTTCGTGTGCGGCCTTGATCAAAGCTTGTCTGCGGTCAGAGTTGGGAATCAGCCGATCCCCAACCGAAGGAATGGTAGCATAAGGAACCTGTTCAGGAGTTACCTGATAAGAGTATTTAGAAGGGAAACCCGCAGGATAATTACCTCCCTCCCTAGTTGCAGCGACCGCTGCCAGAATCTCATTATCAACCTTAGTCATAGATCTTGTAACTGCTGCTACGGAACACGTGGCTACTGCAGACTTGGCTGCTTCATCAGCCATAGAATTACCAAGAGCGTGTGTTCCGACACGCTGGTGGCCAAGAGTGTGAATAACATGTGTGAGAGGCAGACGTTGTTTAAGATCTGCGACTCGAACCCAAAGCGTTTTATGCTTAATTGCGCTGCCTTTAGAATCGCAGTAATCATTTTGAGACCAAAAGAATAAGTTGTCATTGAACGACTAGACACAGTAGTAAGAATCGCAAACAACAAGAGTATTCACAAGAGGATCAGCAAACTCTAGAGCTAGAACAAGAGCACGCAGCTCCGCCAATTGCGCCGTACAGTCACCTAGTGCCTGTGTGTGCACAATGGAAGACTTAAACTCTCCATCTTCAATGGAGCCAGCTACAATAGCGAAAGCCGCTGAATAAGCATGTTTGGAACCCGTGGCCGGTTGCGCCGAGCCATCGGTATAAATGATGCATTTGTATTCACTCAGAGGAAGAAGCGACAAAGGAGGAGGATGAACAAATTCATACTGTAAAAACTCCTGAGTCTGAAGAGATGGATCAAAGACAAATGTGACATCCGAAGACGTCAAAGAAGTAGCCCACTGAATCCAACGTGGGTGTAATGCCTTCGAGTTAGGTACACTTGCTTTAGTCACCACTTCCAAAGCAGGGAAGGGAGTGACCATAAGAATGCGTTTGCCCTGCGCCAGTGAGCGTTCCTTTAGAATCGCCATCTTCACTGCAGTCAAGATCTTCTCAACAGAGGAAAAATGCATTTCAGCCGCAGTGTACAAGTGTGATTTGTATGCAATAGGTATTGTGTCTCCTTCATTGAATGTTAAGTACGTGAAACCCACTGCCCCAGAAACGATACTTATTACCAGGTTGGTGGTATTATCACAAGTCATTAAGAAGTTAGTCGCAAGCAAATCCGCCTGCAAAGACTGCAGAACGGAAGTATGTTCCGGAAGCCAGCTGGCAGATGAAAACTTAGGTTGTATCAACGCATAAAGCGGTTTGATACGCTGGGCATAATCGGGAATGTAAGTCCTCCCGAAGTTTAAAAAACCCAGCAGGGATTGTAACTTTTTCAAAGAAGAAGGTGTTTACAAATGTGCACATTTCTCTAGGAAGTGAGGTGCTAGACCCTTTCCCTCGTTATTGAGCTCATAGCCCAAAAAGAGCACTGCCAGATGGGCAATGTGTGACTTTGCAAAATTAGATTTATAACCGTAGTCGGCAAAAGACAATATTATGTGGTCGACTCGGTCAAGATGCGGGGCGAGGTCGTCGTCAGTTAAATAGATGTCATCAACGTACGACAAGGCCTCAGGGTCAATGTCATGCAACAAAGACACAATGCGCGCCGCAAATGCCCAGGGGCTGTTCTTGTACCCCATAGGCAATCGTGTGAAATTTTTCTGATTTCCGACGGCACTGAATGCTGTCAGGTCACCACTCGCACGGTCGAGATTGTGACTGTAGAAACCATTCGAAATGTCAAGTGTCGTTTTGTATTTTTTACGAACAATATTATTCATCAGCGCTGAGCTGTATGTGTTTTGTACCGCAAAGGTGCGGCAATGGCTGTTCAAATTTCTATAATCCAATACAATCCGAAAAGAACCATCAGGTTTAGGGACAGTAAAGAGAGGATTATTCATAGGTGATACACATGACTCAATGACCCCCATATACTCCAATTGTCTTAGAATGTCACAAACCGAAGCCTTCGCTTCTTGTTTGATGGGATATTGAGGTTGTGGCATAGAGCGCAATGGTATTTCATGAGCTGGTGAATCAATGTCCCAACCCACCTGATTGCGATACACCGCTGGGGCTAAGGCCAATGCCCATTTTTCTGGGAAAGCCTGCGCTTGTTCCACAGGGACACAACGTGAAAAACTCGGAAGTATCACATCTTCCCCTCTAGAAGAGGCTAACACAAAGGGTGGCGGCCAATCTTTCTCCGCCAATAAAATGTCATATGTAGCGGTTAGATTCTCCCAGAAAACAACCTTAACAGGACGCAGTATATCACCTTCAATTTGGAAAAGGACTTCGTGTAATCTATCCGGGGGGGCAACCCGGGTATCTGCAGTCTCAATTGTAACAAATGTGTCAGTTGCTGTCACATCCAGACGGGGACGTAGAGCCTGCCTGACTATGGTAACTTCCGCCGCGCTGTCGAGCAGAGTCACTGGCCAAGTCCAATCCAGGAGTCGCGTCCTCACCGTCTGTGGCATATCTCGCTGTTAAAGCGGCAACTTTTTTCTTTTGAAAAGGAGGTCGGGTTCGTGCGAAATCACCCTGCTTGTCCTTGACTTCAAACTGCCGTTCACGAAGTTGTGACGCAGGTTGACTTCTACCCCGATCCTGGCGATCCCCTCCACCGGCTTGTGAGCCCGATGTTTCCTGTAAAGAACGAGGAGAATGCTGGTCAGGAACCTGACAATCTTTCAGGAGACTTAATTTTAGCGCGATCGCGCAAGTCATAAGTACGTTCACAAGCATCAGGGGTCGGTGAACTGGCACGCGAACCCTGCTTCTGCTGTTGGGAACCCTCTTTCTTTTTACTTTGCCAATTCTTTTTAGGAAAGAAAGGGCGCCCATCCTTGTCAGGCTGGGCTTTCTGTTGTACTTGAGACTGCGTTTGTGATTGAGTCGTAGGCTTATTTCCCAGACTATTGCGGCCTATAGTTTTGTAAGCCTTTGCAATAATCTTTGGTAATTCTCGTGGTCTGTCAGCCTCCGCGACCGCTTCTAAGTGGTTTGCAACTTGAAAGCTAACGGCATCGCGCTTGACATTCGCAAGGATCAGATCAAGGATCATATCAGCAACCACATCGAACACTCCCACCAGTCTCATCCCCAGCTCAACAGCCGCTTCTGCCCCGTGTTCATCCTGAACGCGTTTAATCACAGAGGGGAGAACGGTCATGGAGGGGGTGCCGAAACACATAGAATATACCGCTGCAACACCCTGCCCCAGGTGTTACAATCAGCCAATTCGGGAATTAAGTCTTTGGGTAAACTAATAGTTAAGATCCTGTGCTTATCCACAGGAGTAGTATTAGGAAAGACAGCTTCTATCTGTCCAAATTTCTCGGCAAGCCAATAAGGAAATTCATCCTTATTCTGTGGGCGCTTGCCCATGACAGCATTAACCATAAGGGGACTGATGGTTACGCCACCAGGACCTGCAGGTTGTACTGCAGCACCAGGTGGTCACCTGGACGGTGCGGGTTACGTACTGTATTACAGCTCTATATACGCATACCAACGATGTATGTAAGACGCAGAGCTCTGCCAAAGTTGCAGTGGTAAAAGCACGTGGGTGTGGGGTAAACCCAGCCAAAACGGGCCATATGGCCCCATCTATAGATAAAGGGCCTAAATGGACTGCCGTTAATGGATGAGGAAGGGCGCCATTAAACCAAATACGGTGTTGCCAAGCTGTGAGCGGAATTTCAAGAGCTCTATAAGGCTGATACTGCTGAGGAACAGCAGTGGCAGCATATGTGTGAAACAAAACATCAGTGCCATCCACCGCCGGAAAAGTGACCCAAGAGTAAAAAACTTCAAACTGGTGAGCCGGATCGGCTTCCACCACAAAAATAAGCGCGGCCCCAGCATCAGGGACTGCATAATGAGTCAAGTGTGCCCTCAACTACAGCCATTACAGAGAAGACAGTAGAACAACTTAAAGAGTGGTAGCGCAAACATGGGTTATAAATTAAGAAATACCTTTTAAAACTTCAAGCTTGAATAAACCTATAAAAATGTCAATATAGGAGGTTACTCCGTCACAGTTGTCTCCGGAAACAGAAGTGAGGGTATTGTAGACCAGCACGAGCACTACTCAAGCGTCTCACAGATAAGAACCAGACCAAACGTTGGCGGCGCCATGTTGCGGGGATTCTGCTCATACACAGAACTATGCACAAGAAAACAGGACCTCAGTAAATAGGGGTGTACCTCCTATCACCTTAGTACGCAAAATCCCAACCGACTAGCAATAGTGTCTCATTCGGTCTCCTACAAATATCAAGAAGCTACGAATGTTTAGACAACCCAGAACACGAGCACTCCTGACTCACCTCAGAGTCGCGGGAACAAGACACTCTTTCGCTCTCTCGTACTTGTCCACAATAAAAATAATCAGAGTCACTAAATAAGTTCAAAATGTTTATTTTGAATATAGTGATTCATAAAACAGTATGCGAACCACAACTAGCAGCAAAATGCATAAGGCAAGAATCGTTAGCATTGTTACAATACCATAGAATATAAAAGGAGTCGTCATTTTATAAAGACTGTGAAAAAGGCAAAATAATTGGGCCTAATCACCCTCCCCACGGCAGTAAGAAGTTATTTAATATAACAGAAGATCTCTAGGCGTTATTAGCAGACCCCTACCTGAAAGTCTTTCAAAAACATGCAACAATGTTATATCAAAGCACGATTCTTCCACATTGCAGCTGTTGGTAACATGTTTTGTCTAGGTAATAGGGACTGACCAGAACAGAATAACAAGAGACATTGTTGACCGACCTTGCACATTATGTTCAGACAGAATTGAAGGGAAAGCTGAGAACGTGAAAAACAATCTGTTATCATGTACAGGGCAGAGGCAAAGTGTTGCAAAAACAAACTCTTAGCAGAGGCGTGCGCAAAAGCAGCAGCCTAGGGCAAGCAAAACTCATGCTAACTTAGCAATGTCGACAATGTATCTAATAAGGACTACATAACCCCATATAACAAGAATTGAAAGTACTTCCGTGGTAATAGCACATGGGTTAATGATGTGTATTTCACACAAAATGCTACTAAGTACTTAACACCTTGCTTGCACTGTAATGTACTGGCCCCTAAATGTTGAATCCACAAACTGCAGTTTTTTTCATTTCCAGGACTGGAAACTGAAAAGGTTCGACTGGATTCAGATCATCCCAAGTCACTAAGAAGCATATAAAATGCTAGGTGGCAGTTTTTTGTTCTGCATTTAATTTTTCTATGTTGCCTAGACATGGATTCCTGGGTTGTGGTCCTCAGACACTCAAATTGTGGCTTACTGAAGAGGGCAGCTGAGTCTGAAAGCCTTCTATGGTTCTTTGCCTCATGGAATTGCATCTTCACCACAAGCGTACTTTTTTGGTGCGACCATTAAAAAAGAATGACTTAAGGGTGTTCTCCTTCTGACCTATCCAAAATGAGCTAATGATGAAGGGGAGTGCTGGCCAGTGGTATTCCTAGTGCTTTAGAATCAGTATCTCAATCATTTTACAATATTCTGTTACAAGATATTTTTGACTCAGTGTTTTGGCAGCTTACCAAAATACTCATCATCATCAAACTTTATTTGGACTTAAGGCCGTTAAAGCACAATAAAAAACATTTCATACATATTATGATTTTTTCAAGTTCATGTACTTCAAAGAAATCATCATCTCAATCTATGATGTCCCTGTAACCTTTGTTTATTTCAGTGAATTTCTATGTGGTTTTTTAACGCAGCAGGGGGTTGGTCGCAGGGCCTGCACCCAACCCCCCATGTGTTGACAAAACCACGCAGTGCACAGCTTTCAGCCGTGCACCATGGGGGGTTGGCCGCAGGGCCTGTAGCCATCCACCCACGTGCTGCCAACCCCCCATGCAGGGTTATTTGAGTGAGTGTGTGCCATTTTATTTCATTCAGCTCTGGATCCGTGGATCCATCCTGGATTTAGTCTGGGGGTCACACTGAGGCCTACGGTGGATCCGCGGTTGGCCAAAAAAACTACAAATTGGGGGCAATTTCTTTCCCATGAGGGGTCGCTGAGGGACCCCTCCATCTGTCTTATGGGGTCAGGATACCCTCTACCCTGACTACATATCTCCCTTTTCACTTTTATTTTTCCCCCCTGCACAGAGCCAATAAACAAAATGCCAGAAGCAACTTTTCTCTCAAGTTGCGGCCAGCCAAACAGGGCCTTGCTTTGGCGCATGTATCCGTGAATACCCCGCAGTGGATCCGCTAAGGATTTGCCTCCCTAGATATCTATTAATCTTTTTCCTTTATGAACTCCAAAACTAATGAATAGATTTAGGAACATTGAATTGGATCACAATAAACATCTGTCTTTTCGGCGCCAAGATACCCGTCTGGGTGAATGTGCGCTTTACAAATAAACGCTATGATATGTTATGATATTTACACCAAATCACAAAGAGGGCTCTTTCTGGACCTAGAGCTAGCTTTCTGCCAAATTTGGTATAATTCCATCCAGCGGTTTGGGTAGTAGTTGTGTTCAAGGTCCCTATGAGAAATTGCATGGGGGAAAAAGCGTTCTGCCCCCCCCTTTTTCTCAGCCCCCACTTCACAAATCAATCCGAAACCTTCAACACACAGCTGAACTGGGTTTCCTACTAATTTCAAAAAAATTGTGAAGATTCATCAAAAGGTGCCAAGTTATTGGTAAAACAAAAAACGTTTTTTCTAAGTCCTCGCTATGACTACATACTGGCGACTGCCAGTAGGTTATATATATATATATATATATATATATATATATATATATATATATATATATATATATTCACTGAAAAAACCATAGGTTTTACAGACATTATAGTTAGAAATTAGCATTCAAAAAACCTTTGAAATTCACTGAAAAACCATAGGTTTCAGGGGCGTTATAGTTAGCTGGACATTTCACTCGTACAAAACCATAGAAATTCCACTGTTATAGTTAGTTCAGCTAACTATAACTCGCGCCCCGCAATGCACTGCTCATGACGTCACATATTACATCATTCATGGCATGGTCAGTGACATCACTGATGACATCACTGATGACATCTGAAATGACATCACTGCTGACATCATCCAGTGACTGTGTGCTTCTGTAATTTTTAAATATGTTTTACATATATTGTTAGGTGTATTGAAGAATGAGTGGGTGTATAAGTGTCTGGATGGGAGATTTTACAGGTGTGTGACTGATTGTATAAGTGAGTGATTAAACGTGTCTTACTGAATGCATGGGTTAGTGACTAAACTGTGTGAATGTGTGTATCAGTCTGTCTGTTGTTGTGTAAGCTGCTACATGGGTTGGTCAGTAGCTACATGAGTGTTTATATGGGTTATTGATTGTTTGCCTGAGTATTTGTATGGGAGACTGAGTGAGTGTGTGGGTGGGTTGGAGGTGTGTGACTCTGTGCATTGATGTGTGAGTGGTTGATTCACTGGGTGTATGGGTTCAAGAGTGCATGTGGAAACAGCTGTATGGGTGGGTGAGTGTGTGTATGGGTGTGTTGGTGAGTGAATGGATGTCTCAGTGGTACATGTGTGAGTAACTACATATGTAAAAGGCAGTATATGTGAGTGATGCTGTATATAAATGAGTATATGTGACAGTGAGTGATTGTGAGAGTGGCTGTATGGATGAGTGTGTACTTGTATCAGTGATTATATAAGAGAGTAATTATGCATTAGTATCTGTATGAATTAGGGAGGTGGTGTGTGTATAACTGTATAGGTGAGTAAATGGGAGTGTGATTGATTCTTTGCATGACTGACTAGGTGTGTGAGTAACTCCATGGATGAGTGGCGGTGTGTGAGTGTCTGAATAGGTGTATGAGTGCATATCATAGTGTTGTATTGATGAGTAACTGCATGTATAAGTGAATGTATGGGTGAATGAGTGGATGTGTGTGTAGACCTAGGAATCAAAGAGTGCGTATGTAGTAACTGGTATTGGTGTCTCGATGGTTTCAAAAATGGTAGTCTGTATTTTACAGTGGGTGTATTAAAGGTTATATTAGACTGTGAGGAGGTGCATCAGATTTTCACGTGGATGATGTCATCAGTGATGTCATCAGTGATGTCATTTCAGATGTCATCAGTGATGTCACTGACCATGCCATGAATGATGTAATATGTGACGTCATGAGCAGTGCATTGCGGGGGCGCGAGTTATAGTTAGCTGAACTAACTATAACAGTGGAATTTCTATGGTTTTGTACGAGTGAAATGTCCAGCTAACTATAACGCCCCTGAAACCTATGGTTTTTTCAGTGAATTTCAAAGGTTTTTTAAATGCTAATTTCTAACTATAACGTCTGTAAAACCTATGGTTTTTTCAGTGAATTTCAATGGTTTTTTTAAATGCTAATTTCTAACTATAACGTCCCTGAAACCTATGGTTTTTTCAGTGAATTTCAAAGGTTTTTTAAATGCTAATTTCCAACTACAATGTCCCTAAAACCTATATTGTTTTTAATTAAATTTAAAAAAGACGTGCATACTTTTTGTAATGAAAAACTAACTGTAACAGTAGTCTGTTATAAGTTATAATTTAACAATGTATAAAACTTAATTAGCACTAATTAACATATAAGTGTGGAAAAAGTGTGACGGAGCAGCTATGATACCTGACTTTGAACAACAGCGTTCACAGTTCGATTCCCGGCTCCAGCGGCACGTTAGCCCACCACTATGTCACTGTGGGCAACACCTTGCTTAATCTTTCCGACGCCCCCGAGCGCCGGCACACCTTTCCAGGGTTAGCTGAACGCTTTACAAATGCTCGCTTTTTTTAATTTAAAACCATAGTGATGAGAAATATTATCACGTTATTTGTTTCTTCTATTCTGATAGATCTTTTTTTTTTATGTCTTCTATTTAGAATTACGACAATCAATAAATGTATTTACTCATGAGAATGGAAATGACACGGTTTTCCGGGTAACAGTTTTTAAGCTCTCCAACGTATGTACATATTAAGGACCTTATACGTGTTAGGTTCGAAATCGAAACTTTTCCGCTTCACATCTTGTAACTTTTCCCAACACATGCACAAGTGAAACAGTTAAAACGTGAGCACGTGTCAACTGTAAAACGTCACATCTAAATGGGCGGAGCCGCATCTTCCTTCCATAGACTACTGAATAACCAAAAAGTATATAAACCACACCCGTTGATAGATTAGTTTCGTTTTTGCGAGTTATTTACGCGTCTCCATTCAGTGATGCAGGTGCTCTTTTCTACAGTCGGATTCTTCTTTTGCAGCCACAAAAGATAATCCTGAGTTGTAAGTTGTTTGATTATGCAATACTAGATTTTTATAATACGTAGCTATTTGTCAATCTTTAAACACTTGTATTTAGAAAAAAGTGTTATTGGTTGTTTTTGCTATTTATATGTAACGTCAGCAGCTTGTTTTCAGAAACAGACAGAATATAGCAAACATTGTTCCTGTTCTGGCTCTTTTGAGCTCATATAGTGTGACTTTGTATATTATAATATTGACACTGTACTTGACCTCAGAAGTGTTGGTGACCCGTCGGCGCGAAGACTAAAGATTTATATGTAACGTCAGCAGCTTCTAGTTTGTAGTCTATTTCTCCCTTGAGATCATATAGTGTGAGTATGTATATTGAAATATGAACATTTATACTGACCTCAGTGGAGTTTATGACCCGTTGACGCGAAGACTAAAGATTTATATTTAACGTCAGCACCTTCTCGTTCTTACTCTGTTTCTTTCTTGGGATCATATACTGCGAATATGTATATTATAATATTAACAGTCATTGTGATCTCAGAGCACTTTATGACCCGTTGGCGCGAAGATGAAAGATTTCGAAGTCCCGGAGAAAAGTAGCTGTCAACATACTCATCGCTGGAAAGTATTTCGTTATTGATCTTGTTTTGTATTGATGACTTCATTTTCATTTTCCTTTTTGTGTGCCATCAGTGACACTGTGTATATTGTGCGAGTGTGATATTTCCACACAACAGGAATTGGAGATTTCTCGCCGCCAGGAGTAAACCATCTGAAATACAGTTTACTGACCTTTATAACTTACTTGATCAGATATTTTTACAGTGACAATATTTTTGGAAATTGCAGTTTAAAAAAATTCGTTTCCATAGATACTTTCTTAGTGAATACCTTTGATAAACCCTACATTTCTGAATGTGTTTTTACTATTTCTATTTTTGTCTGTTGCGGTTCCTATTCACCTTCTCCCTATAGAATATATACGGCCAGTAGTGTATATTATTATACTACTATCCTATATATTCTTAAAGGAGTACGTGATCTAAGCACTACGACCGAACTTTCCCGAATTCTACAATAATAGAAATTATAAAAAATGATCAAGTGTACATTTCTATGTAATATAAAGTGATTTGTGTTTAACTGTTTTTTACTTGTTATTATTCTTGTGACCTAAGATGATGTAGTGCGGAGTGTTTCTTGTAGCACTTCTTTTCTACTTTATCTAAAAGTAACTCATGCCCTCTTATATTATCAAGAATATGGGGCAACAGTTTTACAAACTATAGCAGAAAAAAAAAAAGGGATGGTGTGCCCACGCTTAAGGGACATTTAATGAATTGCGTTTTTATTTGTCACCTCTTTGATATATACAGCTTCAGTTTCCGAACAAAGTATATTTGTAATTGCTTAATAAAACTATTTCAAACCTACACTGAAATTTTTGCTGCGCAACCACAGCTCCCCGTTAGTAAAGTAAACACCACATTATAACTAAACAGTGCTCCTGGGAAGTATCCCACCCGCAAACTTAATAAAAAGAAGCCCGCAATACACTTTGTTATTTTCCCGCCGTGATTTGTACACCCCACGCCAATTATATAAATGGCCCTTAAAATATATAAAAAACTATTTTTACCTTCACAATCCCTCTCCACCACCTTGTGACCACTGTACAGAGTTAATAGTGTTCCTCCCCTCCCCGCTACTACTTTCTTTTCCCGTTCTCCATTGAAGTGCGTCACAAAATGGTTCACAAAAGTGAACCGTTCCCAGCCAATAATGAGCAAACTTGTACTAGGAACAGTTTAGCCAATAAAATGTCCATGGTGTTCCGCAGAGGGGGAGGGAATAGCTGCCAACACTTCTACTTTCAATGGTTTACAGCCAATGAACATTAAGCTTGGGAAGGTCCTGCTTGGAACACGTTACCCAATCAGATGTCCCTGATGCTCCGCGGAGGGGGAGGGAATGGCTGGCAACACTTCAACTTTCAATGGTTTACTGCCAATGAACATTAAGCTTGGGAACGTCCTGCTTGGAACACGTCAACCAATAACATGTGCCTGCTACTCCGCGGACGGGGAGGAAATGGCTGGCAACACTTGTACTTTCGATGGTTCCCAGCCAATGAACATTAAGCTTGGGAAGGTCCTGCTTGGAACACGTCAGCCAATCAGATGTCCCTGCTACTCTGCGGACGGGGAGGAAATGGCTGGCAACACTTCTACTTTCAATGGTTCGCAGCCAATGAACATTAAGCTTGGGAAGGTCCTGCTTGGAACACGTCAGCCAATCAGATGTCCCTGCTACTCCGCGCACGGGGAGGAAATGGCTGGCAACACTTCTACTTTCAATGGTTCGCAGCCAATGAACATTGAGCTTGTTGTTGGAACACCTCAGCCAATTAAACGTTAATTTTGTTCCAGACACACGAACAGAACACGCCCTCCCACATAATATTAATTTTCGTGTAAGAAAGTGACACTGTCGTTAATTTTGTTCCAGACACACGAACAGAACACGCCCTCCCACATAATATTAATTTTCGTGTAAGAAAGTGACACTGTCCGTGATAAAAGTGAACACCGCATTATAAGTTAACATTACTGCGCATTATATTAAAGGAAAGCTGCAATACGGCACATTGTTATTTTCCCGATGGGATTTCCAGAGCCTACGCAACCTTGCCGCAATACCGCGCACCGTTGTTCTGCAGACGTGATTTCCACGTCTGCGGACGTGATTTCCACGGCCTACGCAACATTCAAACTCCCTGCCTCTGCACTGTACAGACTGCTTAAACTAAGACCACAGTGTTCCTACTATACCCTCTTATACAATTTTTCTCTTTTGTTTCGCCCTACGCCTTTCGCCTCAGTCACAAAATGGCTGCCAACACTTCCTAGTTTGAACAGTTTGCAACCAATGAGCCGCACGCTCGCCCTACAGACTGCTTAAACTAAGACCACAGTGTTCCTACTATACCCTCTTATACAATTTTTATTTTTTATTTTGCCCTACGCCTTTCAATTCATTCACAAAATGGCTGCCAACACTTCCTAGTTTGAACAGTTCGCAACCAATGAGCTGCACGCTCGTGCTCGTAACGCCTCAGCCAATGATGTCAGAATTCTCAAATATCGATATCTGTAAATTTTGATATTTCTCTAAAACTACTGAACGGACTTACCCCATTTAAACAAAAGTGTGCTTTCTGGACCAATACCTTTCTCCCTGCCAAATTTGGCGTAATTCCGTTCAGCAGTTTGACCTGTCGCCTTGTCTAAAGTTTCCTATGGAAATTGCATGGAGAAAACACGTTTTGGGACCCCCCTTTTTTCTCAGCCCCCCTTCACGAATCACCCCCAAACTTTCAGGATAGGAGCTCACCTGAAAAGAGGCGTGTTTGCAAACTTGTTATGTTAGGCCCCGCCCCCTCCCTGCACCACTGTGCAAACGCTCCCCCTGGCGCATTGTAAGTTGGGGGATTAAGTCCCCTTGAATCCTGAGGGTCCCTGGGGGCCAACTAGCCCACCAGGTACCTCCAGTAAGCGCCACAGAGCTACGTTGCAGAGAGGTGTAAAAAGGGGCGTGGCCACAGACCACCTCTCTGCAACGCAGCTCTGTGGCGCTTACTGAAGGTACCTGGTGGGCTAGTTGGCCCCCTGAGACCCTCAGTATTCAAGGGGACTTAATTCCCCAACTTAGAACGCGCCAGGGGGCGCATTTGCAGAGTGCTGCAGGGAGGGGGCGGGGCCTCCGGCGAGTTGCCGGTTTCTTTTTTCTTTTTTTTATTCTTATTTTCTGGGAGGGGGCTGAGTGGCCCCCCTTCCCTGGACCACTTTTGGCCCCAGGGACCCCTTCCCCCGGGGCCTGGCTTGGTTCTTGTTTTTTTTTTATTTCCGGGGAGGGGGGCTGCGTGGTCCCCCTCCCCTGGGCCATTTTTGGCCCCAGGGACCCCATCCCCCGGGGCCTGCCCACTTTTTTTAAAATTAACGTGGAGGGGGGCCGCGTGGCCCCCCTCCTGGGCCACTCCTGGCCCCGGGGATCCCATCCCCCGGGGCCGGCCCTTTGCATTGGGGACCGTGGGGGGAGTCCCAATGCCCCCACGGTCCCACCGGCTCCCCGCCTCCTGCGGGAGCCGGCATTGCTTTTGAGCATGGGGAGCTGCTAACATGCAGCTCCCCTTGGTCAAAAGCAATCTGCTTTGCTTCATTGAAGCGAGAGCAGGTTTTCCTGCTCTCGCTTCAATGAAGCAAAGCAGGGTTTGCTATGGCAGGGCGGGAGCTGTGCTCCCGCCCTGCTATAGCAAACGGCAATGTCCCGGGGGTGGGCACCCCGGGACATTGCAGGAGCAGGCCCTGGGGGGTGGGGGTCCCCAGGGCTATCAAGGGCTCCTGGAGGGGGGCCGCGCAGCCCCCCTCCCAAGTCTTTAAAGCCCTGGGGAGGTGGTGGTCCCCGGGGCCAGGGGGTCCACTACGGACCCCCACAATTCAAATTAGTTTGTGTCCCGGGGAGGTGGTGGTCCCCGGGGTGTGTGGGGGATCTTCTCCCCCCCACACATCATTTAATATTAAAAACAGAGCCCCGGAGAGGTGGCGGTCCCCGGGGCTGCGGGGGGCCGCGTGCCCCCGCGGTTCATTTTCAAAGCCCTGGGGAGGTGGCGGTCCCCGGGGCAGCATGGGGGGGGATTGGGACCCCCCCATGCATTTTTTTTTCAAGCCCCAGGGAGGTGGCGGTCCTCGGGGCTGCGGGGGGCTGCAGGGCCCCCCACATACATTCAAATTAGCCCCGGGGAGGTGGCGGTCCCCGGGGCTGGCCCACCCGGGGGCTTAACAATAACGAACGCGGGAGACCGTGCTTCGTTTTTTTTGTAAATTTTCACGGCCGGATTCGCAACCCCAGCGCAAATCCGGCCGATTCTTTTTTTAAAAAAATGCTTTTTTTTGGCCTGGGTGTCTTTGTGGGACCCCCTGAGCAGGCCTAGGGGGTCAGGGTGATCCTCCCCTGCCCCCTTTGCTTCATTTTTCACTTTGTTTCACCCTTTTTCTTGTGACTTGGTTACCGAGTCACAAGATGGCTGCCAACACTTCCTGGTTTGGAGTGTTGTCAGCCAATCAGAGTGAAACTCTTGTCCGGGAGGGTTCGCAGACCCTCCTCGGTGCTCAGATAGATATTTTTCTTTTTTAAATTTCACAGGAACTACTGAACGGATTTACACCATTTAACAAAAAGGGCGCACTCTAAACCAAGACCTACCTTTTTACCAAATTTGGTGTAATTCCATTCATCAGTTCGGGCTGTAGCCTGTAATAAAGTTCCTATGGAAAATAACATGGAGAAAATGCGCTTTGGGACCCCCCTTTTTTCCCGGCCCCCGCTTGACGAATCACCCCGAAACTTTCAACACACAAACTGAGCGGTCCAACCCTATTTTTTGGAAAATTTCACGAAGATTCGTCAAACGGCGCCAAAGATATAGGCAAATAAAAAAATGCTTTTCCTATGGATAATAGGTCCTAACTATAACTACCTACTGGCGACCGCCAGTAGGTAATATATATATAATATATATATATTCCTGCTGTACTTCAATCTCTGTGTAGCCCAATCGCAACTGGTGCATGACGGCGTCCAGATACGCCAATAGTCCAAAACAAACCTCTGTCTCCTTAAATCTGTCGGCACTCCTCTGTGGAATGGTTTGCTTCAAAATTAGTTTATAGTGGCATAAACACAGACATGGTAACTTGCTTTAGCTAAACCTGCCTGTCTCAAACAGGTATTGGAGCAGAATATAATTTCCTTTATTCACTCCATGGTGGAAACTGAAAAAAGACTCCACAAAATGTAAAGAAGGAAGTGAAGAAAAAATATATGCAATCCAATTGATACACCCAGTCAATGGGGATATTCACACTCTTGTCTCCTGAATCAAAGGTAAGAAATCATACCAGTGCCCTATGTACATTCTGACTCACAATTGAATGAAAATTATATGTATAAATGGTGCTGCACATAGTTTCCCAAAATAAAGCCTAAGTGGACAACGTTCTTATACATACAATTGATAAGAATGTACCAGTCTTTTACCTTCTTACCAATCCCTTATTCTATTGTGAGTGTCACCATTCTTATGGAAAACGATATTAAAACCTCATATTCTGAATCATGTCAGTGTCGTGAAAATCAAGTATAATATAAATCAAAATAAAGCAGAAGTGGGCATAGTACATTCATGCACTGGTTTATATTTCAAATCTTCAAATTAAGCCCTAGTGAGCAATTTATTTCCATGCACAAATTTATATCCTCTGCTTGAAATATCAACGCTTATTCATACAGTTGAATCCTAATTAAAAATAGTCTAATTTATAATAATATCAGTAATTGACATACACCATATATCACAACAGAGCCATCAACCCAATTGGGTATTCAGTCCATTCCAAAAGACGAGGGGAGAAAATGTCCTCCACTGCAGATAGATACCAGCATCTAAAAATTAAAATTACAAAAATCACTATCAGTTCTAAATTCTTCATTGACTCTCACCCTAAAACCAATTACAAGTTAATATATAAAGCATTCCAATGCAAGCAATATTTTTACAACAAATTCAATTTAATTTCAAGTTCATAATAAATTCCTTGTCGGTATTCAGGCCATGCCTGCCACAGGTTCCCAAATCTTTAATATATTTGATTCTAGTTTCTGTAAAGTCAGTTCTGATTGCCACCCATAGGGTTCAATTTAACATGATCAGTTCCAAAGTATGTTAACTCATCAGTCTCTCTTCTATGTGTTTCTTCATGGAAGTGCATGGCAACTGGGTAAGTCTTGTAATTTTGCATTATGGCTCTTCTATGTTCCAGGATCCTCGTCCTGTCTGGAAATATGGTACTATCCACGTATCACATCTCACATGAACATTCCATATGTACGCCACATACGTTGTGGTACAGGTGATAAATTGCAGGATCTTCCTTTTCCCTTTGGTATCAAGTATAAGCAAGCTGTCTCTATCGCTTGAGCCCTTGCAAGCCTTACAATTCCTATATCTCTTGAAGCCATTAATACCAGCAACTGTAGCTATCGCTACTGTCTGATGGGAGATAGATATGAACTAATCTATCCTTCAGACTGACATGCCTCTGACATATAATGGCCAGCTCACCACCCACTATCTCATGCAATCTTGACTCTGCTTCCAACAAACCGCAGTGTTTCCCCAGAATATTTGGGTGCCTGAGAGCTATATTTGGTTGTGAATCTCACCCTATCTGTTTTCTGTCTTTGGGCATTGGAAACCACTATATTTTCGCTCTTCACGGTATGGACCTTCTTTTTGACCTCCAGAAGAACATATTCCGGATAGCCACTCTCCTAGAACCGAGCCAGGGCTGGTCCTTGCTCTTTCTGAAAACGTACTGCCATCATTGCAGTTGTGCCTGATCCTAATCAATTCACCATAAAGAATACTCCATAGCAGGATGGCAACTCTTAGCATGAAGCACACTATTCACCACTGCTGGTCTACGGAACAGGCTAGTGACCTAACATTCTCCATCCTCTTTCAACCAGACATCGAATAGGTAACCTTCAAGGTGCTAATCTTATATTGCAGTTGTAAATGAAAATCATTGGCATTCAATCTCTCCTCAAACTTCTTAGCCTTTTGCACACCTCCACTCCATATAACAAAAATATCATTATACCAGAGCCACAGTACTATGTTCCCTGTATACTCAGACAGATCCTCAGTACAGACCATTTGCTCCTCCCACCAGCCTATGAAATTATTTGCATAGCTCGGGGCAAAGTAGGTGTCCATCACTGCTCCTCTAAGCTGTCTGAACAGCACATCCTGGAGATGTTATTTCAAAAGCATCCCAAGCAACATCTTAGTGTGTTCCAAAAAATGAACTGATTGCATGTTAAGAAAATGTTCACCCATTTTAAGTCCATAGGCATGGTCAATAGTAGTGTAAAGGGAGGTGACATCAATGTTCTTTAAACAATTTGAACTAAGCTAAGGGATGTTCTAAATTTTCAATAAATTACAAATCCATGGTATCCCTTACATACAATGGTAATTTCTTTGCAAAGGGGGAATTAAAATGGTCATTATATACAGAGGTGTTTTCCAAGACGCTGTTATTTGACGAAACAACAGGCCACAAAGGTGGCTTTCTGGATTTCTTACGGACCGAAGAGAAGAAATATATAGTTGGTATCACTGGATGGTCATCATTTCTCAAAACATGATATTCTTCCCAATCTATCAGGCCGATATCTTACCAATGTGTTGGATTGTCATTTAAATCTGCCATTGTTGCTCTATACATCTGTCATGTTATCTCAGTGTAGGGCGGTCATTGTCCTTGAATGGCAGAAAGCTTCTTCTACATATGAGAATGTGTCCATTAAAACAACATTACCCCCTTTATCAGAGGGGTTAACTATTCTTTCGGTATACTTACCTTATTTATGACAATATTCTGTTCCGTGATATTTTAACTCAATATTTTAGTAGTATACATACATACTCAATATTTTTACAGATGCTATTTTTGACATGATATTCTCGTGCCACAATATTGTTTCTCTTGATATTTTGTCAGACAACTGTATAGGTGGCAGGAATCAGCACTGCAAAGCGGGCGAAGATCTTTCGAATTCAAACAAGTCATTAGAAACCTAATACTACTTAATGTGTGTGTTGTCCTGACTTGAATATTTTAAGCAACAGATAGATTGGTGCCAACGCGTAACAATTTGGCTTTATGCATTCTTCTGAAAAAACTGTATTTTTGGAATTGAGGATGGATTTTTTCAAAATGTTAGATTGCTTGTGGTTTGCTAAACTTGATATAAAATGGCCTGCATCTATTTTGTGTAAGATCCAATAGCAGTTTGTAAGTTTTATGAACCAGAAATGTTTTTTAATGAAATGGGCACGTGCTCAAGTAATCTTTCTTCAACGTTCTTCATTTATTTGATTTTAACTCAATGCTTGTTGCATGCACAGTCAGGCCCAATGCAAAAACTATTATTTCTATTGTATTTCCTTCCCAGCACTATTTCAAAGAAACTCATGCATATCAAGATTTTATATTTTGGACATAAAATGACCACAACAGTCTTTCATTGAAGAATATTTGTTTCCAGCCCTGAGCTTTTATTTGACAACAGTACCATTTTTTTTGTTACTGTTTTTATATACAGCGAACTTGACCCATTGGAGTGTTTTACATGAGCACCAGTTACCATTCACAAGGACACATTCATTTTTGGTAGGCACGGGGAGATTAAGGGGGATATTCACAAGGACTTATCTCCGAGTTACCGCCACCTTAACGCAACAAAAGTGGAGATAGATTTAACGCCCCATTCACAAGCGGTTGCAAACTGCAGACAACGCAAGTATTCCCGCGATAACCGCCTCGAAATTTACCTCCACGGGTGACACCACCAACTAACCATAATGCGATGAAGAGTAGGCGTTCCCGTGCAAAAACACACGAAAACACCACTACACCACATTCACAACGAACTGCCAGATCTGCGATGAGAACCCAAAACAGGCGATATGCCGTGGTAGCAGCAGGGAATTAACACCTGCCTTTTGCTGGTGTAAAGAAGGACGACTACCCGCAGTATGAAAGGGAGCCCAGCCCAGAGCCACATATGAAGACCCACAGATGCCATGGAGACAATGATCAGGCAGCACAGAGACCCAAGAGGGCCACAACACCCACCCCCACCACACCCCGCCCTCCCCGGATCTCCCCCCCGGGACAAACACATACCTTGCACGACACAAGAGCCACAAAAAGCGCATGATGTCGCACAATGACAACAAGAAACACGTGTGGGCAGAAGAACGAGAAACAGTCACTCATCATTGAAGTAACAACCAAAACCTTTATTGAATACAACACAAAACACCAATGCGGAAGACTCCTGTCGGGTCCGTCCGGGGCAATCCTGATGTCACAGCCTGGAAAATAAAGCACAAAATCAGAACGTGTCTCATGCGCACATCAAAGGAGCGAGACAGAGAGAAACAGAGAAGGCAGAGAGAGAAAGAGAGAGACGGAAAGGAAGGGAGGGAGAGAGAGAGAGAGAGGGAGGGAGAAGGAAAGGAAGGGAGAGGGAGAGAGGGAGAGGGAAAGGAAGGGAGAGAGGGAGAGGGGAAGGGAGAGAGAGAGGGAGGGAGAAGGAAAGGAAGGGAGAGGGAGAGAGAGAGAGGGAAAGGAAGGGAGAGAGAGAGGGAGGGAGAAGGAAAGGAAGGGAGAGGGAGAGAGAGAGAGGGAAAGGAAGGGAGAGAGAGAGAGAGGGAGAAGGAGGGACACTGCCACCCCCGCGCACCCATGCACCACTGCTCACCTGCTGCCACCGGTGTGTCTCCAACCACGTGCCAGTATACACTGCAAGCCACCAGGTCTGCAATCTGTAATCGAGGCCAGAGTCAATCATGGCAGAGTCCATCACACTGCACACGGCAACAACTCCTGCCCGTCCTGCACACACATGCAGACGCACCCTACCCCCTCCCGCCTGCCAGCGCTGGCCGTCCGCACTTGCGCACCCAGGCCCCACTGCTCACCTGCCTCCAATGGTGTGTCCAACAGTGGGCACACCACATGCCCGTGCAAGCTCCAGGCCCAGGTCCCGCCACCATGGCATTCTCCAGGTCATGAGGACCCGCGCCGCGGCCCAGCAGGTCCCACACATGACGCTGAGTCCTGAGGCATCAATGGCAGAGACCACATCAGTGCACACGTCATCATCGCAGGCTGCACACCCGCTCAGCAATTTCGGTGCCAGTAACCCTGTGCAACCCCAGTCAGCGCCACGTGGTGGTAGGCCCGTGACGGCCGCATGGCTCCGGGTGCCACTAACCCTGTGCAACCCCAGTCAGCGCCACGTGGTGGTAGGCCCATGACGGCCGCATGGCTCCGGGTGCCACTAACCCTGTGCAACCCCAGTCAGCGCCACGTGGTGGTAGGCCTGTGACGGCCGCATGGCTCCGGGTGCCACTAACCCTGTGCACAACAAGTCATGGGCCCTTTATGATTGAGTATCGCGGAACGTCCGTCATCCAGTCACCACCGGCAGTGGGAATGTGACGTTGTCGGCCCCTTATATTGGTGGGGTCACATGGCCTGTGACGCCTGTGCCGGATGGGCGTGGTGTGCGTGCAAACCTGCCCTCAGGGAGTGGCCGTGACATGCTGACAACTGGACCAGCGACCTGCAAACCACTAGCGTGTACGCCTGCGACATGTAGCTATGTGGGCCCCCCCTCGGAGCGTAAGCGGAGTGGTCTGGCCTGGAGTACGCCGGACCAGTGCAGGGCTTGCAACAATGACTCGGGGGCTCTGGCCGTGGTTCAGTCCATGTCCGGACAAGGAAGTGACTAATGCGTGTGTCCCTGTTGTGGTGTCTGCGGCACCCGGAACGCAATCGGCAATGTAGCACACTGTGACTGGATTCACACTAGATGAGCATCATTGACGTTGGGGGGAATCACTGAGCCTACATTCATCCACACATTCATACATGAATGATGAAAGACATGACACAGCAGTGCGTTTCTGAATGTTTAATGCACATCCAGTGGAGTTTTGCAGCTGGAGCAGTACAGGGCCATGACAACCCCACTTCACAATATGGGCCGGTGGAGGGCCAGCCAGAGTCCATCGGGGAATGACAAGTACAGCGGAAGAGGAAGGGTACAGTCCGCAGTGTGGTCGCCATGTCATTGGTCACCAAACAGGATATGGCAGTCCATGTCGCGGTCCAAGGTGAGTGCAGCAGAGTGTATCGGGGGTCAGTGGAAGGTCATGCGGCGATGTGAGGCACCAAGTAGAAACAGGCCAGGTGGCGGACATGAATGCTAGTGCCTCCTTCTGAACTCAAGCCCATCCACGTCCTCGTCCTCGGATGTGTGCTCTGCCCCACCTGTGGGTGGTGCAGTTCCGGCTGCGGCACTGTGTGCCACTGATACATCAGGGGCCGGAGGTGGATTGTTGGCCGCACTGTGTGGCAGTGACACATCAGGTGCCGGAGTGGAAATGCCTGCCGCACTGTGAGGCACTGACACACCAGGGGGCGGAGATGTGGATGGTGTAGGGGCAGCAGCATTCATCTGCGCCACGCCTTGTGGCAGCAATGCCATGATGAGGACATGCAGGGCATGGTAGATCCCAGCTACATTTTACTGATGTGCAGCGGTGGCATCCATCCTTTCCGCCTCCATCCGCACCATGTCCTCCATGAGCCTCCGCATGTGTGCCATCTCACGGCTGAGATCGCTGGAGCCACTCTGAGCGGACAGGTGTTCTTGTCTCCGAGTCATGACTCCAGCGATGTCAGCCAGGGCTCGTTGGAGACCATGGAGCGGTGTGTGGGTGTCCGTCAGGGACTGGAGGTGGTCCCTGATGGGTCTCAGACACCCATGGATGGCATCAAGTTTGGTAGCCATGAGGTCGAACCCCACCCGCACCTGCTCAGCCATCTCCCTCTGTACCTCCAACACACGGCGTTGGAAGGCCATGTGTTGTTCGGGGGGTCTTGGGAGACAGCCGGGGTTGTGGGTGCCTCCTGCTGGGTGGTTTGTGGAGTGGAGTGGGTGGGGTCTCCTCGATGCAGCTGGTCTGCCCTGGTCCTGGAGGTGATTGGCAGATGAGCTCAATGATGTCTTGGAGGGCTTGGGTGTCGATGAAGGTGGTGTCCTCCTCGTCATCAGTGAAGAGTGGCTGGGACTGCTCTGCAGGCGGCGTTGACGGTGCCCCTGCAATGTGAAGGGGAGATGCTGTGTTACAATGTGTCCACATGTATGTAGACGCATGGTACATGTTCACATTCAGACAGCATGGCAATGTACATTGTGACAGTCTGTTGATCAGGGCCATGATCCAGAGTCATTGTGGGTGTGCACTGTGCTCTGCTTAATTGTGCATGTGTGCCATTGTGGCCATCTCCCCCCGTCCCCCCAGTACCTGGTGGTTACTCACCCTGTTGCCGTTGTGTTGTGTCTTGTTGAGCAGTGTCTGGTGCCCCGACTCCTGCCACGGTCTCCACACTGATGACTGTCGACACCAGCTCCTGCATGTCATCCAGCTCCAGCTGTGGCGCTAGGCTCCCACCTCCAGTCTGCATTGCTGCCTTCTGGTTGCCTGCGAGTTTCTCCTTGGTCTTGCACTTGATATCAATCCATCGCCTCTTGACCTCGTCCATTGACCTCTTGTGCTCTCCGACGGCATTCACCTTGTCCACGATGGACCGCCATAATCCATTTTTGGTGCCCAATGACACATTGGAAGCGACGAACAGTTGTTGATGGTGTTCTATCATCTCCGTGACCAGGATCCTATTCTCCTGCGGACTGAACTTCGTCTTCCTCTTCTTCTTGTCCTTGCCCTTCCCTGTCACTGAGGTCCCAGGCTGGTCGTCCGGGGTGCTTGTGGGGTTCCGCTCGTCCTCTGCGCCTGCTCCGGCTGCCTCCATGGTGCTTGGGTGTTGGTCATTTTGTGTTTGTGTGTTTTTTCTACTTTTGTAGTGATTTTCCCACCTGCCGTGTGTGTATGGCAGGCCTGGCGCTGCTTATCGCTGATTTCCTCATCGCGAATGGGCTCATCGCACGTTTTTTGGTGTTGGGGTTTGTGTTTTTGACTCCGTAGCGGTGGTTGTATCGCGGACATTGGCCGCGTTTTCGGAGGACAATCGCATGGTACCGCCTTGTTGTGAATTCCAGGTTAACACAGGGTTATTTTCCCGAGATAGACCGCGATGGGTAAAGTTGCGTTAACATTTTCTGGAGACGTTTATCGCACGTTCTTGTGAATATGCCCCTAAGTGATTTGCCCAGAATCACAAGATGTTGAGCCCACGGCGAGGTTCGAACCTGGTTCCCCAGCTCCAAAGTCAGCAGCTCTGGCCATTAGGCCACATCCTCTCACCATTCTATAAGTGAGGTACAGTTTGTTCTAAAGAAGTGAATAATTTTAAAAGTCTGACGAGGAGCAGCCCAGCAGGCATATGTCCAGAATGGGGAAATTATAACTAATCCCCCACATTATGGCTCAGATTCAGTAACATTTTGTGTCAGGGTTGGGCTGGGCTGCCTGAATTGCGACAGTGCTACTAGAGAGTTGAAGTGGGCCATAGCTTAGTAGAGATGGTGCAGTTCCACTCTCTCCCTTTCATGCAATGCAGCGCAGAGCAGCAAAGCGCAGTGGAGCAAAGTTGCCTTGCTGCGCTGCGTGAAATGTTAATAAATCTGCCACCTAATTTTGGGTGAGATAGTGAATAGTTTGTTAGGGTGTTCTTATCCTTTTCGGTTGTTTCTTGCCTCTTTATCCTACCATTTTTCCTTGAGGACATGCAGTTTATATGATTTCTGTTGATTCGTTTAAAATGTGTTTTAATATTTAAATTCAGCTCTTCAACTAAAGACCCTATAGAGTCAAAAGTGTTGCATGCCAAATTAATAAACGGAAGTGGCTGCATCTCGCAGAATGCATTAGTTTTTTAAATGAAATGTGACAGTAGAAACATTGTGCCCTAGTAACTTGCTGTCAAGTGACCATGATGTTTTACCGAGCTTGGAGTACATTGAACAATGAAAGGGAAATGACATCTAATATTCGAAAGTCTTTTATTTCTGTTATTGTAAAGTCTACTGAAGAGGTTTATAAAATGTTCACTGGAGAAATCAAATGAATGTATCATGTCGCCACAAATAGGAAGCTGATTTAAAATACGAAATTGAAACATTTCGTCAATCCACTTCAGATAGCAGCTAATATTTTCAATACGTTTTGTTTCTAATAAAAAGCAATGGCTTCTGCCTCTGCTGCTAACATTCCCTTTGTAGCTTCAGTCCCAGAAATAAAATCAAGCCTGTGTGTACAGCTGGAAACATGTTTAGCAAACCCCCTTGCCATCTCTCGGGGCATATTTCCAATTACAGAGCCCAGTGACTGTAAAAAGGATAACATTATCGTTCGTACTTCCAAATCCAAGGCAAGGGGAACGAGAGCAAACATCCTTGTTTAGTGAATACTGAAGATGTGTGCAGTTCTGATGCGAATGCTCTTTTGGCCCTCTTAATGTAAGCACCCCATGTGTTGTAGAGAGAAATGTCCTGTTATTGTTATGGCGCTTAATTCCAAAAATCCACCCGTTTTTAGGACTCCCTCCTGTGTCAGATAGCTGCAGGGCCGGACTGGGAACCCCCAGCAGCTTTGGCTAATTTTTTCAGACCAGACTATGGTGCATAGTGAGTTCAGCGAGCGAGCCTGGCCACTACAAGGAGGGTGAGGGGAAATTCCCCCCCAAGAATATTTTGGAAAAAATAGTTCATTCTACAACACATATTTATCCAATTGTATTAGCTTTTAAATCATAGTAAATGATGACAGAACAGTGCCCCAAGATTCAACAATCTTTGTTGGGGCCCTTCAATGATTCCTCACTATCACCTTCCAACAGTGCCCCTCATCTCTCCATAGCTCCTCTCTCACATGTATGTCATTTGTTTTATGGCACCTCTCATACCAGTGTAGGGTGTCGGAGCACTTTACATCACACACAAATACAGAGACAATGAATCATATGTTTGTAAATCAGTGTATCGAGAGTGTTCCAAAAGAAACAAGCATTGGCATAGCCAATAGGTCTCGCCTTTGGGGCGTTATAAGTGTTTTGACAGAGCTATGGGCTTTGTTAACGTTTTTAATATGTGTTGTATAGTATTGTGAATGTTGTGCAGCATGTTTAAAAGTTATAAGTTATAATAAAAAAAAGTGTTATAACCATTTCTGGCACCTTATATATAACCTAAAAAAACATTATATACAACTGAAGTATCGTAGGTTAGGTTTGCTCTATAAGTGTCGGTATTAATAATTAAGTGCCTTGGTGAGTCCCGGAAACCGTCAGCTCAAATTAAGCACTGTAGGTTACAAAATGCAAAAAGCATATTAAACGGCACGCACAATAACAGCATCGCAGTCTATAAATAAAAGCTATATCAGCGTTTTACTTGTGCGTGTTATAAAAGCCAAAGAGCATGTAAAACATTGCGCACAATAACATCGCAGTTTATAAATAAAAAATATATCAGAAATGAGTTTTACTTGTGCGTGTTATAATGCGTTTTAATATATCTTTAAATGGCGCTTATAAAAAGCACTCCAAAAACTTTGGGTCCAGTTTGCACTGTAAGCGCCGGTGTTGACAATTAAATGCGGTGGGGAGTGCAGGAAAACACCGGCTCAAATTAGCACTACTATAAAAAAAAAAAAAGGGAACAGATTAGGAGAAGCAAATGTCATTGGGGAAAGCTATTGTGTAACAGGCAAAGATGCTGACTTTAGAGCTGGGGAACAAAGTTCGAGTCTTGGCGTTGGATCAACATCCTGTGATCCTGGGCCAATCACTCAATTTCCATGTTTGTACCAAAAATTCTTTTGCCCTTAAGTGGTATTTATAAAAATAACAGTGTTTGTTCCATAAAGCAATATGTCCTTAAGTAATGCTTATAAAAGGCACTCCAAAAACGCTGGGTCCAGTTTATGCTATAAGTGGCAGTGTTTATAATTAAGTGCTGTGGTGAGTTCCAGAAAGCACCAGCTCAAATTAAGCACTACTATAGAAAAAGTAACAGATTAGGAGAGGCAAATGCCATTAGGGAAAAGCTATAACATAGCACTGAAAGGTGCCGACTTCAGAGCTAGGGAACAAAGTTTGAGTTTTGGCATTGGCCCAACATCCTGTGATCCTGGGCAAATCCCTTAGTCTCCACTTTTGTACCAGAAAATAATATGCCCTTAAGTTATGATCATAAAAAGAATTCCAATATTTGTAGGTCCAGTTTGCTGTATAAGTGCCAGTGTTGTTATTTAAATGATGTGGTGAGTCCTGGAATCTACCAGCTCAAAAAAAGCACTGGCGGTTACAAAATCAAAGCACCATATTAAACACCGTAAAAAATAAGAATATAAAGATCTAAAAATAATAAGTATCTCAAAACCCCGAACTCTGACTTGCACTGCCTCAGCCCCGTTGGCCTTTCAGAAGCAATGTCCTGTCCTGATTTGCCTAGACCCCCTGTATCCACCGACAACTTTCACTGTGGTTTCAAGATCCAGCAGGGAACCGTTGGGCTTATTAAGAAATAGAAAATATGAGTGACAGGGAGAGCGAAGGGGGAGGAAAGGTGATTTCAGAGGATGAAGACTCGAGATTTTATGCGGAAGGGAAAGGAGTAACATAAGCTGAGTGGTAATATAGGCAAGGATAGGAGAAGCTACAGCATCATTAACGAGCATGGACAGAGGAGAGCGCGACTGACCTATCATGGCCGCAGACCAGATGAAGAACAGGGAACACTTGATGGTTATTACTACAGAGTGATTAAGGACGGAGTAAGATTGACCGCGAATGGAAGGGAGTGAGACTGACCGCTTATTACTGCAGACTGAACAAAGAAAACTGAGCACAAGTGACTGGTGAACACTACAGATTGCATGAAGGAGGAGTAAGACAGTGTCACATCATTCATGCACGCGGCACAAGCAGCGGGAGTGACTGATCACTACTCCAGAGTGCACAAAAAACAGACTAAGCACCAGACTGCAGACTGCGAAAAACACTGATGGGGGAAAGTGATCGATAATTACCAAGTAAGAACTGCCAAAGTCATTTCAACGGCATGCAGATCAGGGTAGCGCACACTGCACAAACACCAAACACACTGCAGCAAGGTGGGAACAAAAGCATTTGAGACAAGCGCGGCCGCGAAAGTGAAAGCGACCGTAACGTGATCCAAAACAGATGGCACCCTGAGCGCCCCTGCTCGCTCCCGCAAGCTGGATGCCGTGGGAGAAAAAATGTACTGGAAAAGGTGGGACATGCACCCGCCTTTGGCCAATTGCATGCTTTCATTTTTGAAAGCCACACTCAAAGGCCAATACAATGTGTGGAAAATCGAAACACACACGCATGAGTTTTCAGAAAAGCTGGAGTGATTCCAAGAGGCCCTCTCCTAGGGCAGCGCATGCGCGCTGTGCTAGGCTCGACCTAAAAAGGGGACTACAAAGAGTAGGATTCATGTCATCCATACTGGTAGGCATTTTTTAAGAGTGCTTTTTGTTTGGAGAAGCACAAACTCAGGATTCAGAGCGTAACACAGTGGTTAGGGTTGGCTTTACAAATATGAATTTATTTCTACCCAAACAAACCCTTTTAGCAACATTAGGGTAATGAAAGACTTGGAAAAAAATGTAACTTTCTAACCTGTAACATGTAGTTTGCATGCAGCTCTTTGATGACACTTCATAGCTCACTGTACTAGATTATGATTGTAACTTAGGGGTCTCTGTGACAAAAGCAGTAACTCACTAAGCTATGCACATAAAATACTATTCTGTGATCTGTATGCTACACGTCCTTTGCAGCAGCCATGTTAACACTCTGTGCTACTGTAGATGAGTGAAAACTGCCACTAGACAAAACTCTGATCTCTCTCCAGTAAGTATAATAATCTCCAGCAAGTATATTAATCACCAGAGTTATCTTGACACTTTTATTGTTGCCTGAAAACTACTGGATATTCAACCAACTCTGCAGCCTGCACTGCTACAAAAACGGCCCACAGTAATAAAACTGGCCCCCCACCTATCCAGCCTCCCGGGGAAATGCCCGATGTCTGGTATGGGCAGTCCAGCCTTGGATAATTGGAACAGAACCATACTTTTGTCTGAATCACGCTTCATGGTGTAGTGGGGAGACCAGGCTTGGACCCCAACACTCTCGGAACATTAGACCACATTAAAAGCACTTTGCTGCTGCCAACACTGGAGGTATGCGAATTTTCATAGTTTTCCCTTGCGAATTACGAGTGGATCTCACAAAGCCATGCAAAGTACCCGTAGTTCAGTGAGAGGCGGGTTTCCATGTGAATATTGGGACTTCTATGACCACATTGACGCAAAGTAACAGCACATTGTGCTTCATTGTCTTACTTTGGGTTACAATTCGATGCAAATCACAATTTGCGTTGGATTGTAAATCTCACCAGTAGGCTTTGCTTCAGGTCTGCGTTAAAAAAGTACTGCAAAGTCTTGGTAAATCTGGGACTGAGTGAACTACAGTTAGGCCAACAACAGGGAGTTCCACAAGACTATGCTCATGTAATGGAAACTTTGGCCATCCCTACCACATTGATGCTGTAGAATTACCTGTGTCGTTTAATCAAAGGAGGAAGGAAGAAGCAGAGATTCATTTGGCTTCCGTTGGATATAGTAAAGAATCAAAGGGGAATGAATCACACGTCTTGTTCTTACCAGGGTCTAGGGTTCTTGTATGGTGAAGACCCTCATTCACATTAAGCATACGGTGCGGTATATCTTGATTCTCCGCTCTGTTGTTAAGTGAGTAGTATCATCATTGGGTCTTTTATCACTTGAGTGCTCGGTTCTCCAAGTGATCTCCTTATCCTCCACCTGGAGGTAGACCGTCTGGTTTTTCAACAGTTGTGAAAAGTAAGTGTGAAGGTGTGTTGTGAAGAGTGAGGTTAAAATTGCCTCCTGTCCTCAGTTAAATCTTTTATTTGCCATGGATGATGCAAGATTAAAAAGGTGAATTGGTGGCACTGTAGTGGAAGTGTCAATGTCCCACTGCACCAGATTGTAGATCTTAATAGGTCGGCATGTTTTGGCCCTTGGTAGTCCTCACGGGTCTGTGGGCCTTCTTCAGGACCAAATCGAAGTAAGCTACCCTCGAGGTAGCTTATAGGGGGTAGGCAAATTTACTCACCCTGCTTCATCACTGAGCCCATTTGCTCATCTTCATGTATGGGTTAAGGAAGGTACTACTGTCTATAACTTTCAGTGGAGACAATTTTGACTCCTACGGGGTAGAGAGGAAGGACTCGTTCTTAACGATGTCCTGTCTGCGCTAGTGCTGACTCTTCCCTTCATGCCCCAGAGAATCAAGATATACTGCACCGTATGCTTAATGTGAATGAGGGGCTTCACCATACAAGAACACTAGACCCTCGTAAGAACAAGATGTGTGATTAATTCCCCTTTGATTTTTGACTGGTAGTATTACCTGTGACCAGTACTCAGAACTTTGTTCCTGTGAACGTGATGTGGCTTGGGACATCAATTAGTTATGAACCTGTAGTCTGCCTTTCACACAATACATCACAATACTCTGCCTTGTTGAGCTGTGTTGCATGCACATTTTATATTCATGTGGCCAGGGGTTCTGATTTCACGCATATCCTGCACACCCCTACACAGCTTCCAACCTTGAAACACTGCAGGAATGTGTGAGTGCATTTTCTTATTATGGTTTTCCGAGTGGTGTATGCTCATGTGAGTTCATTGCACACACAGCTGACTCCCTATTGGTGGACAGTGGACACAGTGTAGCAACTCTGAGAGGATGACCCAGTCAAACTATGTAGATTGCTAGCACTGATGCTCACCCCATTTCATCATTGCAAGTTTATCTGCAGAGTATCACACATCATTTGACTCGGGCCACCTCACTTGTACGTGTACATGTCTCCTCTGGCAATTCCTATTTTTTTTACCCGGGACACAACTTACACTGATGGAGCCGAGATCCCTCATTGACTCTCAAATGTTATGTTATTTTAATTTTATAAGGCGCACAGCTACCCTAAGGTTTCCCGGCGCCGCCTGAAAGGAGCCAACGTAAACAGAGGGGTCTACATGTTAAATAACCAGGTTTTTAAGCCCCTTCGAAAGTTCTCGTATGAAGCTTCAATATGAAGATTGATCGGAAGGGAGTTCCATAAGAAAGGTCCAAAGTGGGAAAAAGAGCGATCGCCCATGCGCAATAGTCTCGTCCTGGGAACAATGAACTTGGCCTGGGTGGCTGAGCGCAGAGCACGAGATGGAACATAAGGGTAAACAAGAGACTTCAAGTAGGGAGGTGCTTTTCCAGTTTTTATTTTAAACATAAGACTCAATGCCTTAAACTTAATGCGGCTTTCAATCCTGAGCCAATGGAGATCCCGGATAGAGCTGGAAATGGGAGAAGTTTTAGATATCCTACAGAGCAGCCTTGCAGCCGCGTTCTGTGCTAGTTGTAGCTTGCGTAATACCTCCTTGGCAGCACCCAAATACAAGATGTTGCAGTAGTCCAGTCTTGAGGTGATAAGAGCCTGGACCACCGTACGTTGGGTAGAAGAAGGCAACATCCATAAGATTTTTTTAGCCATCTAAGGATTGTGAAGCAAGTCGAGGCAACTTTCACTGCTTGCTGCTTCATAGACAGTTGGTCATCAACTAAAACACCCAGGTTTTGAACTTGATGTTTAGGCTGTGGCAAAGGACCCATTTCAGTGGGCCAGTGCTGGGAGCCCCATAGATCTTTATTTCGGCCCACAATCAGCACTTCAGTTTTCTCGCCGTTAAGTTTCAACATGTTGGTATGCATCCAACCTGCAATGTTCCTCAGACCGGCCTGAAGTAGGGAAGGGTTGCAAGCACCATCCGCAGAGAGGGAGAACACAATCTGGGTGTCGTCAGCGTACGAAAAAAGAGACAACCCTGCTTCCTCAGCAATCCTCGCCATAGGTCTGACATAGATGTTAAATAGTAGCGGGCTGAGGATAGAGCCTTGGGGAACCCCATAAGGGGAATTATGAGTCTTGGAGCATGCTATCGGCGAGAAGACCTGAAACGTTCGATTAGTCAAGAAATCAGCAAGCCACATGAGGGCTTTAGCAGTCACACCCAGTGATTGTAGTGCATGCAGTAGCACAGAATGTGATACAGTGTCAAATGCGGCACTTAGATCCAAAAGTATAAGTGCCACAGTACCACCCGCATCAACCTGCTGGCGCACCATATCTGTGACCCCAAGCAAAGCGGTTTCAGTAGAGAAGCCCGCTCTGAAACCTGACTGAGAACCATGAAGGAAATTTTGAGAGGTCACAAAAAATGTCAATTGTGAGTTGACATGCTTTTCCAGAATTTTGGAAAATGCAGGAAGGAGGGAAATAGGCGTAAAATTAGATAATTGCGTGGGGTCAGCCGTGGCCTTCTTCAACAGCGGCAAAACCATTGCATGTTTCCAAATGGATGGGACAATAGCCTCTGCTAAAGATGCATTAAGCAGCTCCATGATTAAAAACAAGGATGGTGGTGCCAATTTCTGAAGCACAGTAACAGGGATGGGGTCTCTAGGGGAGCCAGATTTAAGGCTATCCAATATTCGCCTGAAGGAGTCAGTGTCTAGGGGTGCCCAGCAAACAAGGTTAACAAAGTGTTTATCAAGCGAATCAGGTTGTGCAGGCTCCTCATTAATCGGAAAAGGAGAATTTCCGGTAAACTGTGAGGCATTATTAGACGTAGAATTTTGAAATGAGTCATAAATTAATTCAACTTTTCTCAAAAAGAAAGTAGCAAGTTCCTCACAGTGTAAAGCGCTCAAATCAGGCGAAACAGGCAGACAGTCAGCCCCAGACAAATTTTTTACAAGCTTAAATAATTTCTTAGAATTACTATGAGCGCTGGAAATAGCTGAAGCCACATATTCAGAGCGTGCAGACTTGCAAAGTGTATGATAAGACCTTAGGGCCATCTTGTAAATTGATTTGGCCTCAGGAGTATATGTCATTCTCCAGCGTCTCTCCAAATTTTTACATTTGCTTTTTTCCGCTTTTAGGATCTCTGTAAACCAAGGGGCAGGCGGACGATGGTTATTTGCCTTGATAACAGATAAAGGAAGGCAGGTCTCTACAGAGTTAAGAAGCCAACTTTGGACAGCAGCCACATCATTTACAAATGAAAGGCCAACAGTTGGGGCAGTTTTGGATAGCATGTTATTGAGCACATCAGTGTTCAGTTTTCCCCATTTCCTTGATTTGGTTGTAAGACCAGAGATCGTTGGAGAAAAATCATGGGAGAGAGCAGAAAGTTGAAAGCCAACTAAAAAGTGATCAGACCACGGTACAGGCAGAGTTGAAGAGCAGTGAATATTATGCAGGTTCGAGAAAATAGGGTCAAGTAGATGGCCCGCCACATGTGTGGGTCCGGAATTGCGAAGCATCAGGTTAACCGCAGCAAAGTCTGCGATGAAAGTTGCACTAGTGGCACAGGTTATTTCATCCAAATGTAAATTGAGATCACCCAATATAGTAAAATTAGTAGCGTCTACAAGATATGGCAGGATTTGACCTGGAAAAGACGCGGCCCAGGCCCCTGCAGGCCCCGGTGGCCAATAAAGCAAAATTCCAGAAAAAGTAAATTGGGGGTTTAAAACAAGTCTGAAATGGCCAGCCTCACAGTCTCGAAAGGATAGACTATCAAATTTACAGGTAAAGGATTTCTTAAAAATAATGGCTATACCTCCTCCGATTTTAAAACCCCTGTCTCTTCTAACAAGGGCATAATTAGGGGGCAGAGCAAGTGCTATATCAGGTCCAGAGATATCATGAAGCCAAGTTTCAGTAAGGAAAATAGCATCTGGTTGCTCATTAAGCAGAAGGTCCAAAATATCTAACTTGTGCTTAGCAAGTGAACGACAATTGATATAAAGAAAAGAACAAGCCTTCTTTACTTCCTTACAGTAACTAGGCGAAGGAGTCATCTGGGACTTAACAGAAGTTAGATCATGTGTCTTGCTGGGCTTTAATGCGAATCCACAACAGAGCAAAAAGAAGTCATAGATTCGAAATCAAGAAGGCTGCAATCAGGGCACTTAACAGTCCTCCATTGCTTTAACTGAAATAGAGAGTATTTATAAGTACCTGATTTAATAGGTCCAGTCCAGCTGCGCGTCCGTCCCGTGTCCATTAAATAGAGAAATGGCCGGGCGGTAAAGAGTGGAACGCTAACCGCCCCCGACACGTGTCCGAGAAAAGAATGGCCGCCACGTGTTGAGGGGAGCGTTAAACACAGTAAAAGGAGTTTAACACACTCCGAAATCACACAGAAAAAACAATACAATTTTAAAAGCCCTTACAGCCCCCAAATATCCGTAGCAGCAAAGCAGGTCAACAAAAGTCAGGTTAAGTTTAAAATGTAGCAAAGGGGTGAATAAAAACAGAAATGAGCAGTCACCTTTCAAGCCTACAATACCAACAATATGTGTGACCATATCCAATAGACTGACATGGCAGCCTGTTTTTGACTGCTCTCGGTCAACCTGAACCCCACATGGTAATAGTGCTGAAACTGGTGACATGTACCTACCCAGGTTTGCCACACAACTGGACCCATCCACCTCAGCCTCCTACCATCCGTGGCTCAGGGGCTATGTGGTGGCAAACTAGTTCTTCCTATAACTTGACTGATCCCTGTTTCATATCCTCTGACTTTGATATATGTGGCATGGTGAGACAATTAGCCGCCCGACTCCCTCCTACCACGTGCTACATCTTCACCCAGGGCCACATCACATGGAGGATGTAGTGGCCCAATGGGCTCCTCTATGTCAAACCCTTCCTAGCTACGACATAAGTGTGACACTATCAGACACAGCAGTGCATGTGTATTTGTCAGGCTATCTTGCTGCACACATTTGCCTTCTCACCTCCTTCTATGCAAAGTATCCTCATTTACACACCATCTACACATCAGGGCCACACACCATCTTTTATTTCAACACACATGTTCCTCTGGTGTGCATCACTTGCATTTACCCCCACACCCAGGTGCTTATTTACAAGCACACTGTGCCCCAGAACAAGAGCACTGTGCCCCACTTTTCTTGATGTTCTGGTGGCTCATAGTGCAGACCCAGATCTGGGAGGCCATGCAAAGCCACATTGACATAGAGTAAGCGCCTTGCACTGCTTTGCCTTAATCCATACCTATGATGCCATTCAAACCACGCTGGGTGGCTTTGTGCCACCTCATAGATTTGATTGAGAGGCCTGCGCTACCAGAGTGTCATTGCAAGTGAGGGTCCGGCGGCACAGGCCTCTTGTAACTGAGGCCCCATGTGTTTTTGCTTTGATATGTGGGACTTGTAGTTCTGGTGACTTATGTTGTACATTCAACTACAAGTGTCAGTTTACAGAAGTGACCATGGACTGGTGCTGCACTTCACACATGGAGTGAGCTGTGCAACTTGTAGCTGGGCAGTGTGACTTACATTTTTGTGATGATTAATGGTACATGACCCACATACCTGCCCTTTGCCCTGGACATGGTGCAGTGGGCGCTGATACTTGGCTAGCTGCACTGCACCTTTTTGCCCAAATTGCACCTTGTTGGGACTTACCCTGTAGGTCCTGTTGTTCCTCATGGGCTGCACTGTCTTGTCCCGGTGTCATGTTCTTTAGGATAGTCCCATCATGTACATGCCGATTATATACTTTGTGTCCCATCCACACGACATAACGGTCTTAAACACAGGTGACCTTTTACCTAGTAGCTTACTTCTGTCTCTTCGACAACCAGGCTCTTGGTCTCCTATCTTAATCCCTGTACCTGACGTACATAAACATGTCCCCAGCCACAGTAGATTTATTCTGTATAAGGGTCACCAGTTTTTTTCATCCATGGCCAACAGCCAGCTGTTCATGAGTGTTTTTGTTTAGAAAAGGATTAGCAACGGATTAGTGAATGTTTTAAAAACATATTGATTCTGGAAAAACCCTGGAGTGACCACTTTAGTAAAAAGACCCTCACTCCCCGTTACAGAACAGAGGAGAATTCCTTCCAGGCTGGACCGAGACTCTGCAGGCTGATCCTTCGATAAGCAGGGACCTGACATCCCTTGCGGGGTGCCATCCTTGACGCAGAGACGGGGTCCTTCATTCAGCACCATCAGGTGAGGGGTTAGTACTTCCCCGGGGGTTTCTTGGCTCCATTAGGATCTATCCTGACATTTACATACACATGATTCACCTACTTATCTAGGCTAGGTACATTTAGGTAGGCTACGCATCGTAGGAGTACGCCAATGCCATTGTTTTATATAATCTGCTTTTATTAATCTTATTAGCACTATGGTAGAAATGTATGTACTTTTTACGATATTGGTGCTAGCGATCACATTTGTCTGCTCCTGTCTCTTGATTGTTGCAGCTAATATGTTTCACATTGGACTGATGTTTGACAAATACATAATTATTGAAACCGTTCCAATCGTCATTCTATGTGTATTCTGAGAAAAAGCAAGCATGAGTGACTGAGCGAAATATACTGTATTGTTTCCACGATACCTGAGGAATCAGGGTTGTCATGTTCGGTGGTTGCCAGAAACTATACACGCCACTGTAGAATACAGGGGAGTGGTAGTGGCACCGAAGAGCTAGCTGGTCTAACGGCTGACTCATCCCCAGAGTCTGTATGCACATCAAGCCCTCAGTTTAGGTCATCCAAAATGCGCAGGTCCTGGGGGGTTACACAACATGGAGCCTAACGTTGGTTTGGTTCTTATATTAAGAGTAAAATCTGAGTAGTTCAGTCGTGCTCTCTCAGGCAATTCTACTCACATTTTCCAGAGATGTCTGAAGTGGGAAGGTTTATCCACCTCAGCTAAGCAGACACACCCTGTGTATTGGCTGAAGGTTTTAAACAAGCTTGTAAGGATTAAAGGTTCCCATATTGTGCTAAACCCTACCTCTTAAAACCTTAACTTTCTTCTTCATTCAAATGACTGAAACTGCGAGTAGCAGTGGAAGTGCGGAAGGAGACGAATTTGCTAACAGGCAGGGACTCTGAATTTGCTAGAACATTGATTACCTGCAACAGGTGGCCATGCTACCTTCGTGATTGAGGCACACAAGTTGTTCGGATCAGAGGCATTCTATTCCTGGGTAACATTCCCACCTGCAGATCCACAGTCACATTTATTTCACGAATACATTGAAGTGGATCCACCGGAAGAATACATCCCATACGAGGACATTGAAGTTCCGTTAACATACCAGCAACATAAAAACTGGTTTAAAAGCGCCCTAAATCACACAACTTCAGTCGTGAGACTCGGTCTGCTCAGCATAGGAGGAGGGACATGGCCGGTCTTAGCGACTTACACTCCACATCCTGAGATAGACACACTTCCAGTAGGGGGAGTGTGTACACTTTATAAAGAAATAGTCAGGCTATACAGAAATATTGTCCAGTTCATCATGCGAACACTCACATTACAACCTGCGAGATCTGCTCCACCTGGTACAGTCCAGTCCCAACACACACCAATAATTAGTCCACAGACACTAAAACCAATAATGGGTGCGTTCCCATCAAAAAGGGATCAAGTACCATTCTGGATTGCTAAGAAAATAGCACAGTTGGAAGCAGTATTTCCCCATACGGGTCCGTGCGGAAAAACAGAGAATGTTAACAATTTGCTTGCCAATAGGAATGGCTCCCTCACTTGAGGATTATACCACATGGGGAACAATCTTTGCTGCAGTATATATTAGAAAACACGGTACCCCAACCATATCAGTTATTTCTGAAGTATTAAAACAGATACAGAATGAGTACGGGGCAGGACCTGCCTTGGACTTGGGGATGAAACGGATGGTAATTTTGACCAAGTCTTGGCGATTATGCTGAGCAACATCAAAGGGGAAGCAGTGGCCATACGCCAACGCTTAAGGGAAACAACTCCTGCAAATCAGGAGCGTGCATTACCAAAAATTATCAAAGAAACCTATGCTTCACTAGGTAGAGATAGTTTGGGAGCCAAACCAGGAAAACCACAAGAGGTGAGTAGTCCTGATAAGGATAAATCAAAGCAAGCACCCATTTCTTCTAAAAAGAAATGGGATAATAATCAATCTAAAAATAATGATAACAGAAACACTTCACGATCAAGGGGTGGGTCTACCCAACGGGAGTCCTCTGAAAGAGGTACAACCTGAGGAATCGTGAAAACATTAGAAAACCTGACAGGTATCAGGATACTGATACACGTTCCTTTCGTTCCTTTCAGGGTTCATCAAAAAGCTCGGAGAGGCAAGGACGGTCAGAACAAAAAATTGAAGATCGACCAAAGGGAAAAAGGGAAACACATCGCACTTCAGATTTCAATATCAAACAGGAAGAGCAACCTAAAGCAAAGGCTCAATTCAAAAAGAAGAAAGTAGCTGGCTTAAAAATTAGAAATGCCCAGGTTACTGAGGACTCAGCTTCTGAACGGGGAATAGGCTCTGACGATGCTAGACAGCGCGGCAGAAGTAACAATAGCTCACCAGAACCTGAAGGAATTTCTGGTGACAGCTGTATTGAATGAATACATCGCGGTGGAAACAGCTGATACAAGAGTGAGTGTCCCACGCCGTCTACACAAAATTAATCTCCAAATAGAGGGGGACATCTCAAGACAAATTAAAGGTCTCTTTTGGGAAAATTTGACATTTTGATACGACATCCTGTTAGCAGAAAAAGATTGGCCGCCTGAATTTCTAATGGATTGCCCAAAAGGTGAAAGCGTCATTTTGCCCGCTTTTTCCGACCTCGTTCCTGTTGCCTTAAAACACCCAAACGTGCAGGAGTGGGCGCAAGCGCTAGCTCCGGCATTATACCGCAACGATGTAGGGTGGGACGTGGAGTCCAAACACAACGAAATCCCATTAAAAACTACTCCAATTCCACAGAGAGAGTACCCTATTAAAAATGAAGCAAAGAAACAGGTCAAAGAAATTTTCGACCAACTAGAATACCAAGGTGTGATTGAAACTTGCACCTCGCCAATGAACAACCCCTTGTTTCCAGTAATGAAACCTGACAACACATATCGTCTAGTTTTAGATTACAGACACTTGAACACATTCACAAAAACATTTGCAGTTCAGAACGCACATAGTGCCGCATTAATGAATAACATTGTGCAGAAGAAATACAAAACAACACTAGATATCTCAAATGGATTCTTCTGCCAAAATATAGCTCCTGAAAGCCGATATTTGACTGGATTTTCTGCCCTCGGCACTCCGTGTCAGTTTTGTCGCCTGCGCCAAGGCTATAGGAACAGCCCCGGGTTATTCTCGGCAAGAGTGTCAGAGCGATTACAAACTTGCGATGAAGAGGCAGTGTCCTACGTAGATGATATTTATCTGATGGACGATGAAATACTTGAACACTTGTGCAGGGTGAACAACATAATTGTTGGTTTTGCCAATTTGGGCTACAAATTTAACTTCAAAAAATCTAAAATTGCCCATCTCAGCATCCTATTTTTGGGATATGAGCTGTCAAGTGAAGGCAAAAGCCTTGCCGCAAACTTTTTAGAAAAGTGCGCGCTAATGCAGCCTCCAAAGACTATAAAGGGTTTACCATCCATTTTAGGATTTCTAAATTTCGGCAGAACATACATTCAAGACTACGCAGTAAGAGTAAAACCTTTCTATGACTTAATCAGACCAGAATACCCTACTCCTGAATGAAATCTTGCCTCTTGATCAGTATGAATACATTATTTACACTGTCGGATCTGCTCAGCCCGACATAGGAAGTAAACAGCAATATAGCGCCGCATGTGCTATAGTGAAAGGTCGAATGCGGGATGGCAAGTTTCATCCCAGCAATACGACTACGCAATCTCTGGGAGACTGTACAGCGCAGCTGGCAGAACTGAAAGCCCTTATACTTGCACTACAGTATACGGATCGGGAATTCCCCACACTGATTGTGTTCGATTCGTTTTACTGTGTGCAATCTTACAATGAATATCTTCACTACTGGGGCCAGAATGGGTTCAGAGACTCCAAGGGTTGCATGATAAGACATAAATTGTTATGGGAACAAGTGGCAAAGCTGAAAGCATGCCTGCCACGGGCTCAAGTTAGTCACACCTTGAGTCTTCAGCGTGTTGGCATACACGTTGAAGGGAATTCACTGGCTGATGAAACCGCCAAGGCGACAGTGCGAACTACTGCCATTGCCGCAATCACTCGTTCACACACAAGAATAGACGGAGATATACTAGTAGCTTTCAATGCCACAAGGAACGGCTCTGCCGTCCTCCCAAAAGGCTTTCCACTCAAGTACTCCTACAAGTTAGATGCGCACAACACACCCTATGATCAAATTCTAGGAGTGGGGGATAGAGTAATACCAAACAAAGATCTTAGATTAGATTTAATTCTAGCTGCACACGAGGGTCTGGGCTCAGCACACGCAGGTGTCACTGCAACAATTTCATTATTAAAGCAGCGTTACTGGTGGTCGGGGTTGACAAAACAAACAAAGGACTTTGTCCTGACATGCGATATTTGCCAGCAGATGAAGGGTTCCACCATTCACAGTCCACCACAAACACCATTACTGATTTCAGACAGACCCCTCGCATGTGCCTATTTGGACCACTGCGGCCCCTTAAATTCTGATGGGGCTTAAAAGTACATCTTGGTGGCAGTGGATTCATGCTATAGATTCCTATGAGTTTGGCCCCAGCGCTCGGCTGACGCTTGAACTGTTATAAAGGATTTGCGAGTCTTCATCGGGACATACGCAATTGGTACATTACATTCCGACCGTGGCCCTGCGTTTAGCTCCAGGGCTTACAAGGAAGCCATGCAAAGTATGGGCGTGGCCTTGCAGTACTCATCACCCTACCATCCAGAGGGAAATGCGGTGGTGGAGAGGAAAAACCGGGACCTAAAGCAATCCTTAACAGCTAGAGCATTAGGTGCGGGTGGCAGTTGGGTCACTTACCTATATGGGGTCCAGAGGGCACTAAATAATATGCCAAGAAAATCCTTGGGAGGTCATACCCCTTATGAAATCCTGTTTGGGACAAGAATGTGGGTACCTGATCTCGATTGTGCCAGCACAGTGGCGGATGCAAAACCATTTGACCTGAATGACCGTTTGGCTGTTTTACAGGAACTCAATGAATTCCGAGCGTTACAAAGCAACGTGCAAGTCAAACGCACCGCTACTGGCTAAGTGAAACCAGTTCCGGCTAGACACGCCTGGGTCCCGAAGATTGGGGACCTAGACAGGTAAAAGATCATGGACAGAAGACAGTTTGGGCCATCTTACAGAACAGCTGAACCTGTTCTAGCGGTAGTGGGAACAAGAATAGTACTTCTTCCGCCTCTTGCCGGCAAAAAAGAAAAAAGATTTGTCTCCATTGATCTGATCAAACCGCATCAAATGGCCGAAACTCAACAATAAGCCATGTGGGGTCCTGAGTAGCCTCAGACCTCCTCTTGCTACTATACAGGAAGTTCATATGGAAAGTGTTAGACCTGGCATCCTTGGCGTGGGTCTCCCTTCCATTTTTTCGTAATGCCTCCACTGTTGCCGATATGTTTTTGCTGGACTAGATGCTCATGGGCACTTTGCCACTGCTAATCAGTGCCAAAGTGCAAGTGCTCCCTATCGTTAATTGATATATGTATTAGTGACTCCATGATTGGATGATTGGTTTACTTGTCAGTCTCTAGTACAGTGCACTCAGTGTGCCCAGGGCTTGTAAATCCAATGCCGCTGGTGGGCTTGCAGCACTGGTTGTGCCACCCACAGAAGCGGCTTGTAAAATGTGTCTCAGGCCTGCCATCGCAGAGCCTGTGTGCAGCCTAGGGCTGCCATGTCGACTTGGTGAGTACACCCACTTACCAGTCCCTAAACCTTACCTTTACTGCATGTTGGTCACCCCTAAAGTAGGCCCTAGGGCAGGGTGCATTGTAGGTATAAGGTAGGACATGCCCTGGTGTGTGTGGCATGTCCTAATAGTGAATTACAGCCATTTTCGTTTTTCACTATTGCAAGGCTACCTGCTCCCCATAGGCCAGAATGGGCAGACTGACTATTACACCTTATAGTCAGAACTGACCCAGGGAACATGGTAGAAAAACGAATTTAGTATGCCTGAACTCAGGATGATAAAATACATTTTAGTGAAGTTGGTTTTGACATTCTGTGTTTGAAAATACCACTTTTAGAAAGTGGGTATTTTCTTGCCTAACTATCCAAGCCTGCCTCTGCTAGGTTGTGTATTCCTTGTCTGGAGATTGAGTGACAGGGGCTGGGGGTGGCTACACGAGACAGGGTGAGTCAGCGCAGGGCTGAATAGAAAGATCTGCATCCAGAGTGGAGGGAGGAGTTGCACCTGGGTCTGAATAGGGCTGTGCCTGCCTTCCACAATGCTGGCTCCACCTCCTGCCGGGCGGCTGAGCACTCTGCCCCACATTCTGAAAGGAAAGAAGGAGTCAGAAAAACAAAGTGCTCCAGGACTGACCAGAACTGGTTTTGGACTAGGCAGAGGCCTCTCTGCCTCCAGAGAACAAAGAGAATCAGGGTATAAGAGGGGCACCCAGACCCCAGGAAAATTAGATCACTTTTGGGAACAAGAAGAAACCTTTGCTGAGGAGCGGAACCAAGAAGAAACTGAGGAGAGACTATCCCTAAGCCTGAAGTGCTGCTTGGGGATTGGCCTGCAGTGGTTTGCCTGACTGCCAAAGAAAGGAGAAAGGAACTTTTGCTTTGCTGTGACTTTCATCAACTTGTGAAGGATCTCCAAGGGCTTGGAAGAGAGCTTGCCCCCTGACCGAAGTCCCAGGACCATTGGACTTCACCCCTTTGTGAATTGCTGCTGGAAACTCTGTTTCAGTGGCTACAGAGGTAGGGAGCTGTGACCGACTCTCACGACCGACTCGGTGTCCTGTAAGCACCGCATCGAAGCACCGTCTCACCCTGCAACGCACGGCCCTGGTCTCACCGACTCGTCAACGAGCCGCTGCCTGCACCGCATCGAGGGACAACGCGTCCTGTAACGCTTCGCTACACCGAATCGAACTGGTCCGACCGACACGGTCACTGCTGCTGAGTTCGAGTCCTGTGACCGCACCGGAGTTGGGCACCGCTCGCACGCTTTGCGACGCACCGCCCGACTCGCACCGCTGTCCGGACTGATCGACGCCAGCTCCTGAATCCGGCTCCGTCGCCGCACCGCAACCTGCCAGCACCGCATCGAAGCACCGTCTCGCCCTTCAACGCACGGCCCTGGTCTCACCGACTCAGTCTCGACGACGTCAACGAGCCGCTGCCTGCACCGCATCGAGGGACAACGCGTCATGCAACGCTTCCATTTTTGCATCGCGACCGCGACGAACAGCCATCCGGCTCGCACGCCCGTGCCTGCCGCTTCAAGTAAAAGGTACTGTGACCGAGTCTGTCTACGCTGTGTTGGCCCGCCTCGACGCGGTCAGCTGGATTTGTTAGACTCTGTTTGTTCTCGACACCGCCGTAGCTGGAGGAGGCTACCGACTCGCACAGAACCTTGAATTAAGCCTTTTGATCAGAACTAAGCACTCTTGACAGTATTGTGGATTATTTTTGTCGTTTATGGTCTTGTGATAAATCTATATAAAGTATACCTATTTTTATAAATATATAACCTGTGTGGTGTCCATTTGTAGTGTTGTCACTTGATTACTGTATGTGTTCACAAATGCTTTACACACTGCCTCTGAACTAAGCCTGTCTGCTCGTGCTAAGCTACCAAGAGGGTGAGCAGGGGTTATTTCAGGAGTGTACCTACTTTCCCTGACTAGACTCAAGGGTCCCTATTTGGACAAAGGTACCTACCTCTGCTAACTAGAGACCCCCAAATCTAACATTGGTGGTCAGCGGTGAGGATTCTGGACTTGCATTTGTGACTCATGTACAGTGATTGGTGAACACTACTTAGTGAGTGCAGACCAAAACGCAACCACATACTTTTATAGCATTTTTTCTGGGATTTCCTATTTTTGCAAATGCCAAGTTCAGTCACTATGGAGAAACCAGCATCAGTAGCCTCTGTTGAGTGTGATTGGGAAGAAGAGAGGCTAGAATGCTACACCCTTAAGCAGCTCAGGCAATTCTGCAAAAAGTTTAAAGTTTCCATGACCGGACTCTCCAGGAAGGAGGACCTCCAGAAGGCGCTTAGGGCCTGGGTCGACCGAGGAGTGCCCCTGTGGAGGGGGCTGAGAATGCAGAAGGGCAGCTGGAGGGGCTATTGGGTCTAGGGGCTGGAAGACCACCTTCCCCAGTAGGTAGCAGTGTTTCTGCCAGAGGACTGTCTCCAGAGGAGTTGGAGGACAGGAAAGAGAGTAGGATGCACGAAATGCAGCTGACCAAGCTCAAGCTGAATGGGCAGTTAGAATTCGAAATGCAAACTAGGAAATTAGCCCTAGAGGAAAAGAAAATGCAGTTTGAACATGAGAAAGTTTTGAGGGAGTTGGAATTGAAGGCCAAGAGCTTAGAGATTACTCCCTCTGGTGGCAGTGTACCGCCTGTGCCTGTTGAAGCTAGGGTGTATATTCCAAAAGATGTGGTTAAGGAATTTTTTTAAATGATGACATTGGGCAGTGGTTCAAAGCCTATGAGGTAGCCATGTCTTCCCACCGGGTCCCTGAGAAGGATTGGGGAGCGGGGTTGTGGGGACGGTTCCTCAGTGAAGGGCGGGATACCTTGTTGGATTTGCCCTCTGAAGTCTATAATTCATACAGCCACATGAAGGATGCCTTAATGACTAGGTATGGTTTGACCCCTGAGCTTTATAGGCAAAGGTTCAGGAACTGTAGTAAGATTGAAAGCAGTACCTGGGTTGAATATGTGACCTTCTTTTGCAGAGCCTTGGATGGTTGGGTAAAGGGTAGCAAAGCGACTGATTTTCAGGCGCTCTTTGATTTGATTGCCTGGGAGCACTTGTCCGGTAATTGTTTTCCTGAGCTACGCCAGCACCTGATTGATAGTAAGCTGACTAACCCTAGGCAGCTTGTTGAGGAGGCGGACCGCTGGGTGAGTACCCGGGTCCACAAGGGTCACGTGGGAGACTCCGCCAAGGGTGGGCAGGGTCCCCAGCAGAAGAGTGGGGGGACAAGGGTAAACAGAAGGAGTTCCATAAAGGGCCCCAAAGTAGACCCCAAGGGAACCAAGGGAAAGGTTCCCAGCCTCCCCTGAGAAGAAGCCAGTGGCCCTGACAGGCCCCCCTGTTCACCAAGGACCACTGGTATGTTACAAGTGTGGCGCCCTGGCCACAAGGCAAACGATCCTCGTTGCCCTTTGCATGGAAAACCAGCACCCACCAATGCAGTCCCCCGGCAGTTGGCTAGTGTAGCCCTGGGGGAGGAGTTGGGTGCCCAAGGTGGGGGATCCCACAGTGTTTTCCCTTGTCTCATTAGGAGACTCTGAGATGGTCCCTAGGACCCCGCTGCCTGAGAACACTAAGAAATACAGGCAGTGGGTGACCATCAATGGCCATAGGGTGGAGGCTCTGAGAGACACAGGAGCCAGTGTGACAGCTGTCAAGTGTCACCTGGTGTCTAAGGAGCAGGTTGTCCCTGATGCATTCTATCCGGTTGTTGCCGCTGACAACACAGAGAGTCACTGCAAGGTGGCTCAGGTTCCCTTTGAGTGGGGGGTCTCGGGTACTCTTCAAGTAGCTGTGAGGCCAGCCATGCCTGTTGACTGTTTGTTAGGGAACGATTTGGAGAGCTCACCTTGGGCTAAGGTGGAGCGGAGTGCGCATTTAGAAATCTTGGGCTTGCCTGATTGGGCATGTGTGACCACCCGGTCAATGGCAGCTAAAGGTGTTCAAGAGGACCTGGAGCCTGAGAGGGAGGCCCAGGTGCCTGCCGGAGAGAGAGGAGGCAGAGGGCGCGGGAAACCGGCCCCCGAGGTTCCCACGGTCCAGGAGGAGGCAGACCCTGAGGGGGATGCCCTGGAGCCTACAGGGGAACAGGTAGCTGAACTGGGGGACCTACCTGAGCTGACCCATTGGCAGCAAGAAGGAGGACCCTCCAGGGAAGAGTTCTGCGAGGAGCAGAACACATGCCCTTCTCTCGTGGGTCTGAGGCAACAGGCCACAGACCAGGCAGCAGGTGATCAGTCTGGATCACATTGGATTTACTGGGAGAATGGTCTCCTGTATTCAGAGCCTAAGGTTGCTGAGCCTGGGTCAGCCCGTGTGCTGGTGGTACCCCAGCGCTTCAGAGCCTTCCTACTGGGGTTGGCTCATGATGTACCATTAGCAGGACATCTGGGACAGGACAAGACCTTTGACAGGCTTGTTACCCATTTCTATTGGCCCCAGATGCGCAGGAGTGCCGCCACTCACTGCAGGACATGCCAGACTTGCCAGGCAAGTGGAAAGAGTGGGAGGAAGCACAAGGCTCCTCTCCAGCCATTCCCTGTGGTCAGCACCCCCTTTGAACGGGTGGGTATTGACATTGTGGGGCCACTGGACCCCAAGACAGCCATGGGCAACAGGTTTATCCTGGTCTTGGTGGACCATGCCACCCGGTACCCTGAAGCCATCCCTCTGAGGACAGTGACGGCCCCCGTGGTGGGACGGGCACTGATGGGAATTTTCTCACGTGTGGGATTCCCTCAAGAGGTGGTGTCTGACAGAGGTACCAACTTCGTGTCCAAGTACATGAAGTCCCTGTGGCAGGAGTGCGGTGTAACTTACAAGTTCACCACTCCTTACCACCCTCAAGGAAATGGGCTGGTTGAGAGATTCAACCGGACCCTCAAGGGCATGATTATGGGTCTGGAAGAACCCATGAGGCGTAAATGGGACGTCCTCTTACCATGCCTGTTGTTTGCATACCGGGAGGTGCCACAGAAGTCTCTAGGGTTCAGTCCCTTTGAGCTCCTCTATGGACACCCGGTGCGAGGACCTCTGAGTTTGGTCAAGGAAGGCTGGGAGCAATCTCCCAGGAAACCTCCCCAGGATGTATACAGTTACATGCTGGCCTTCAGGACCCAGACTAGGCGTTTCAGAGAACTTGCTGAGGCAAATCTGGAAGCCAGCCAGGAGGAGATGAAGCGGTGGTACGACCAGAATGCCACTCTGGTAGAGCTTCAGCCTGGTCAAAAGTGTGGGTCATGGCCCCGGTGGAGCCTTGTGCGCTCCAGGACAGGTGGACCGGCCCTTTTACGGTGGTGGAGCGCAAGAGTCCAGTTACCTATTTGGTGGACTTGCAGTCTCCCAGGAACCCCTTGCGCGTCCTGCATGTGAACCGCCTGAAGCCCCACTTGGAGAGGTCCCAAGTGGGCATGCTCTTAGCTACAGATGATGGAATGGAGGAGGAGACCGAGCCTCTTCCTGACCTCCTGTCAACCTGAGAGCAAGATGGATCAGTGGAGGGAGTAAACCTCTCTACCTCCCTGACACCTGAGCAGCAGGGTGACTGTCGCCAACTGTTGGGACAGTTCCCTGACCTGTTCTCCCTGGTTCCCAGTGTCACTCATTGGTGCGTCCATGATGTGGACACTGGGGACAGTCTTCCTGTGAAGCACAAGGCTTACAGGGTGACTGACAGGGTCAGAGCCTGCATCAAGGAGGAGGTCTCCAAGATGTTTGCGCTAGGGGTAATTGAGTCCTCTAACAGCCCTTGGGCCAGCCCAGTGGTCTTGGTTCCAAAGGCTGCCGCGCCTGGTGCCACACCCGAACTCCGGTTCTGTGTGGACTACAGGGGACTCAATTCCGTCACCAGGACTGACGCCCACCCCATCCCCAGAGCTGATGAGCTCATAGATCGGTTAGGGGCTGCGCGGTACCTCAGCACGTTTGACTTAACGTCTGGTTACTGGCAGATCGCCTTGACTGATGGGGCAAAGAGAGGTCAGCATTCTCCACACCAGATGGGCACTACCAGTTCCGGGTGATGCCCTTTGGGATGAAGAATGCCCCTGCCACCTTTCAGAGGTTGGTCAACCAGGTGTTGGTTGGACTGGAGGATTTCAGTGCCGCCTACCTGGATGACATCGCAGTGTTCAGTGCCAGTTGGGAAGAACATCTGCGCCACCTCTGGGAAGTGTTGATGGCGCTGCGGAGGGCAGGCCTCACAATCAAGGCGAGTAAGTGCCAGATTGGGCAGGGTTCTGTGGTGTACTTGGGACACCAGGTTGGGAGCGGCCAGGTGGCGCCCCTCCAACCGAAAATGGATACCATTCTGGCTTGGGAGCCCCCCAAAACCCAGACAGAGGTGAGATCCTTCCTAGGACTCACCGGGTATTACCGGAGATTCGTCAAGGGGTATGGCAGCATTGTTGCCCCCTTGACAGAGCTGACTTCCAAGAAACAGCCCAGGAAAGTGATTTGGACTGACGCCTGTCAGAAAGCTTTTGACACCTTGAAGACTGCCATGTGCACGGCGCCTGTGCTCCAGGCACCCAACTTCTCCAATGAGTTCATTGTTCAAACGGACGCTTCAGAGCATGGTGTAGGGGCTGTTCTATCACAGATCAATGAGGAGGGCCTAGACCAACCTGTAGCCTTCATCAGTAGGAGGTTACTTCCCCGGGAACAGAGATGGAGTGCTATCGAGCGTGAGGCATTTGCTGTGGTCTGGGCACTGAAGAAGCTGAGACCATACCTGTTTGGGACTCACTTCCGGGTTCAGACAGACCACAGGCCCCTCAGATGGTTGATGCAGATGAGGGGTGAGAATCCAAAGCTGTTGAGGTGGTCCATTTCCCTACAGGGGATGGACTTTACGGTGGAACACCGCCCTGGTACAGAACACGCCAATGCTGATGGACTGTCCAGATTTTTCCGCCTTAGCGATGAGAACTCCCTAGGGGTAGGATAGTTCTCCCCACATTTCAGCTGGAGGGGACACGTGTTAGACCTGGCATCCTTGGCGTGGGTCTCCCTTCCATTTTTTCGTAATGCCTCCACTGTTGCCGATATGTTTTTGCTGGACTAGATGCTCATGGGCACTTTGCCGCTGCTAATCAGTGCCAAAGTGCAAGTGCTCCCTATCGTTAATTGATATATGTATTAGTGACTCCATGATTGGATGATTGGTTTACTTGTCAGTCTCTAGTACAGTGCACTCAGTGTGCCCAGGGCTTGTAAATCCAATGCCGCTGGAGGGCTTGCAGCACTGGTTGTGCCACCCACAGAAGCGGCTTGTAAAATGTGTCTCAGGCCTGCCATCGCAGAACCTGTGTGCAGCCTAGGTCTGCCATGTCGACTTGGTGAGTACACCCACTTACCAGTCCCTAAACCTTCCCTTTACTGCATGTTGGTCACCCCTAAAGTAGGCCCTAGGGCAGGGTGCATTGTAAGTATAAGGTAGGACATGCCCTGGTGTGTGTGGCATGTCCTAATAGTGAATTACAGCCATTTTCGTTTTTCACTATTGCAAGGCTACCTGCTCCCCATAGGCCAGAATGGGCAGACTGACTATTACACCTTATAGTCAGAACTGACCCAGGGAACATGGTAGAAAAACGAATTTAGTATGCCTGAACTCAGGATGATAAAATACATCTTTTAGTGAAGTTGGTTTTGACATTCTGTGTTTGAAAATACCACTTTTAGAAAGTGGGTATTTTCTTGCCTAACTATCCAAGCCTGCCTCTGCTAGGTTGTGTATTCCTTGTCTGGAGATTGAGTGACAGGGGCTGGGGGTGGCTACAGGAGACAGGGTGAGTCAGCGCAGGGCTGAATAGAAAGATCTGCATCCAGAGTGGAGGGAGGAGTTGCACCTGGGTCTGAATAGGGCTGTGCCTGCCTTCCACAATGCTGGCTCCACCTCCTGCCGGGCGGCTGAGCACTCTGCCCCACATTCTGAAAGGAAAGAAGGAGTCAGAAAAACAAAGTGCTCCAGGACTGACCAGAACTGGTTTTGGACTAGGCAGAGGCCTCTCTGCCTCCAGAGAACAAAGAGAATCAGGGTATAAGAGGGACACCCAGACCCCAGGAAAATTAGATCACTTTTGGGAACAAGAAGAAACCTTTGCTGAGGAGCGGAACCAAGAAGAAACTGAGGAGAGACTATCCCTAAGCCTGAAGTGCTGCTTGGGGGATTGGCCTGCAGTGGTTTGCCTGACTGCCAAAGAAAGGAGAAAGGAACTTTTGCTTTGCTGTGACTTTCATCAACTTGTGAAGGATCTCCAAGGGCTTGGAAGAGAGCTTGCCCCCTGACCGAAGTCCCAGGACCATTGGACTTCACCCCTTTGTGAATTGCTGCTGGAAACTCTGTTTCAGTGGCTACAGAGGTAGGGAGCTGTGACCGACTCTCACGACCGACTCGGTGTCCTGTAAGCACCGCATCGAAGCACCGTCTCACCCTGCAACGCACGGCCCTGGTCTCACCGACTCCGTCAACGAGCCGCTCCCTGCACCGCATCGAGGGACAACGCGTCCTGCAACGCTCGCTACGCCGAATCGAACTGGTCCGACCGACACGGTCACTGCTGCTGAGTTCGAGTCCTGTGACCGCACCGGAGTTGGGCACCGCTCGCACGCTTTGCGACGCACCGCCCGACTCGCACCGCTGTCCGGACTGATCGACGCCAGCTCCTGAATCCGGCTCCGTCGCCGCACCGCAACCTGCCAGCACCGCATCGAAGCACCGTCTCGCCCTGCAACGCACGGCCCTGGTCTCACCGACTCCGTCTCGACGACGTCAACGAGCCGCTGCCTGCACCGCATCGAGGGACAACGCGTCCTGCAACGCTTCCATTTTTGCATCGCGACCGCGACGAACAGCCATCCGGCTCGCACGCCCGTGCCTGCCGCTTCAAGTAAAAGGTACTGTGACCGAGTCTGTCTACGCTGTGTTGGCCTGTCTCGACGCGGTCAGCTGGATTTGTTAGACTCTGTTTGTTCTCGACACCGCCGTAGCTGGAGGAGGCTACCGACTCGCACAGAACCTTGAATTAAGCCTTTTGATCAGAACTAAGCACTCTTGACAGTATTGTGGATTATTTTTGTCGTTTATGGTCTTGTGATAAATCTATATAAAGTATACCTATTTTTATAAATATATAACCTGTGTGGTGTCCATTTGTAGTGTTGTCACTTGATTACTGTATGTGTTCACAAATGCTTTACACACTGCCTCTGAACTAAGCCTGTCTGCTCGTGCCAAGCTACCAAGAGGGTGAGCAGGGGTTATTTCAGGAGAGTACCTACTTTCCCTGACTAGACTCAAGGGTCCCTATTTGGACAAAGGTACCTACCTCTGCCAACTAGAGACCCCCAAATCTAACAGAAAGACTAATAACCTTTCAAGACTCCACTACACAATGTGAAGGAGTAACGAATAATGGAGTACAAATCATTCCAGTTGAAATTGAAAAACATCAAGAAGAAACAACAATGCAAGTTGCAATTCATCCCAACAATAATGTCTACATTAATGTGCCTTCAAATGACACATCTGCCAGTTCTACAAAACCTGCTTAGCTACCGAAGATAGATTGAACTACGTCTGGCTACTTCATCAACTTCAATGATTTCTCTTCAGATCCAAGTGAACCTGATCAAAGGCCACCCAATTCAAAGAAAGTAAAATTTCACCAATTCTATATTTTGCTCAAAAAGGCTTACTTAGTGCCACCTTGGTTGCATATTTGGGTCCCAATAGGGGTAGTATACCTGTTAATTTGGATTGGCACAGTGACTGTCTTTTTTCTGCTTCTGAATGGACATTATCTCCCAGAACGCTCTGCAGTACAATCTGTGAACTTGGTCCTGAAACCACATACGTCATCACACCGTGAACAAAGAGACTTGTCCCTGGTGAACATTACAGCAATTCCAGTACCTGATGGTATAGTTTGGGATAAAATTTCATATGATGTATATGGCCCCACTGAACATCTGAAAATTCCAAATTTGTTTAAAATTTCTTTAAATGATTTCATTACCCCCAGTACACTATCTGATGATTGGGACATTGAGACTGTAAATACTTTGCTCACAGATTTAGAACAATCTGCTGTATTTTCTTACAGGGAATTGTATGAGGATACAACTGACTATGATACCACGTTTTGTTACCAGCATTAGGGTCATCATTTTTTGCATAAAGCAAGTGTACCATGCACTGCTAATGTGTACCATCAATGGGAACATTTCCCAACACCACCAAAAGGTAGTTCTGCCACATTCGCACAGAAGTTCGCATACTTTTTGGGTTCAATACATCCGACCCAGAATCATTTTACTACAAACTTGCACAGACTAATGCAACAGCGAAGGAAATTATGCTAACAAACACAAAGCTGATATATTCAGCACCTTTTATCTCCCAACTGTCTATTCAGGGTTTCGACTACTGGAGAGACACCATAGACACAAAATCTATCTGGGGGACAAGACAGTGGCAAATTCAGGGAACTGAGGCTTTATTCAGAACTTGCCTCATACCATTACAGACGATTTTCCTGAACAGAACAGTGCAACAGACTATCTGTTATGGGTTTGCAAAAATCAAAGACCTGAAAACATCGAGCATCCCTTCACCCACACCTATTAAGGGTATTTCCAATAACACACTAACAAGTGAAGGGACACATGGTACAAATACATAAAATTCATCATCTCTCGATTGGAAGCGTTGGTTGGTTTGGCCTGTAGACACAAATGTGTAATGCAAGATTCAAGGGTACCACCGAAGGGTTTAGTATCCATAAGCCCGACCCACGCTATGTACACAAAGACGACCCAGGAGTAGTGACTTCCTATAGTGTTGGGATGTTGTTCCTAGATTGGCTAAAGACCTCAACACTATCACAGGTGAAACAACACTTGTCCCTTCTGTCAGACAACATGGATCTTAGGCATTTCTTGTTAGGTCCCAAGAAACCACGTAGAAAACGCTTCTTGTATGCCATTTATAATGAGGTTTGGAAGGTCTCCCAACAGGAAGCTGCTGAGAGACTTCGTGAAATAGATAGAATTAACCTAGAAATGGCCTTAGCTGTGTATAGACAACGGCATGACCTCACTCTCGTCTCGTATTTATTCACTGGGCAACACTGTGTCCTCAGCTATCGACATAATGGAACAAGATTTGTCTATTCTACAACATGGGCAATCACAGCTCCGTGCTATTATGCTTTTAAGCTGGACGCTTCAATCCTTGTGTTCTGGCCACGTTCCATGGTGATACATTAAAGACACAAATCTGTTTTCGGCTTACAATCTGACTGAAAGACAATTGACCATGGCACGCAGAGATGCGAAGTACACCATGCTGTTCATTGAAAAACTAGATAAGTTACCTTTTACTGTAGCAGAATCACCGTTAATCCATGGCTATATCACACTGCCAATCACGACATTCCAATTCCAGTACTGCCTAAAATATTACCCAGTAGGCAGGTATGAACATACGAGAAACCTGGGAGTTACCATACAAATAGAGGTGCAGGATCAAGGACATGGAGGTTTTCTTGAGTGGTTCAAACTGCGAAAAGGCCTTAAGTGGGTCTTTAGTGTGTAAGGAAGTTTCGCTGCACGGTGCATGTAATGCGTCGATAGCGAACTTGTCCTGCTACCTGAAGGGATCTCCAGCTGCCGTAATTCATCTGGTTTTCGAGTTACTTTCAAATGGGAGCTACTTGATGCTGAATGACCAAGGCTGCTGTGGTATGACACCCAGCATTGCTTATCCAATGACCGTCAACTCCAGGGTTGTTTGCTGTAAGCAAGTATTGTTTCCCCCAGCTCGCACAGTTATGGAGGCACCACTGTGGCCTTCACTGAATATATCCAACATAGGGTTTAATTCTCTGAGCAGACTGAAAGCCATGCTGTTTCAGCATAATGTGGCCTTAACTTCAGCCCGAGAGAACTTTTATCTCCAAGTGGCAAGGTCCTCGGCAGAGAGACAGGTGCTGGTCCGTACGAACTTCCTGCTCCATTTTGGAGAAATGGTCCATCGTATCTTTAACATGTCTGATACGCGGGGGATAGTACACTTATTTAAAAGCAGTGGATCAGGACTACTAACCACCTTTCAAACCATTTTTGGAGTGATTCCATCAATTATACAGTCCGTATTTGGAAGCGTTTTTGGAGAGCTTCCTTTGGTCCTGCTTTCAGTAGCGGGCATCCTGATTTTAATTCTATTGCTTCGCAATGGATGTCAACATCACTCAAGACATGGAGAGAACACTGCTGGAGCGACATTGTCGTGAGCGATTGGTGTTCTTCATGGGTATACCTCGACTACGAGAACTGAGTGAGCATTGGTTCCTGTCTTTCAGACCGGCCTGGCCTGACTGCATTCTGCGAGTATTCCGCTGCCTCTTTTGCGGATTCGGACTTGTGTTGGATCTCTGTCTGACACTTCCGTCTGTTGCGCCCCCGGACATAGACGTGATCCTGGTGCCTTTGCGGGCCCATGTAGGCCCATGTGCACAGTTGTCCTCAGCGTATTCCCATTTTGATGATGGCATTCCTAGAGCCTCCACGGGACTCTTCAGCTCCTGTTGGAACGGAAATCGGCTCCACCAAGTATGTGCAGGCATCAGTCACAAGCACACAGGCATCTAATTCTTCCCCGAAGGCTGCTGTGGGAACCAGTGATGACCACCACTGCTCACTTGATATGATACTGGAGGTGCTGTAAGGACTGCCTCCTGCGGATGACATGTTCAGTAATGTTGAGTCTTCAGCGCAGGATTCCAAAACAATCTGGCCTCTCCTGTGCTGGGAACCGTTTGGCAACTTTTTAAACATGTACCAAATTGAAGGTCGAACTGACTTTGTTTTTCTTCTCTGCTCTAACTGAACATAGTGTCTTTGATGGTGCTCAGAAAAACAATGACAATATATTCAATTATATAGAGGACCTTTTATGAGCGCTTTTTTAGGGAAGAATTCTTTCGATATAGACCTTACTTTTATGGACATTTTTAATTGTCATGTCCTCTTTTAGCATTTACTCTGTCAATACCAAGCTGACCTTGTTGACCTTTTGATGAGGAGTGGGTGTCATGTTCTTTAAAATAGTCCCATCCTGTACATACAGATTATATACATTGTGTCCCATCCAAACGACATAACGGTCCTAAACACAGCTGACCTTTTACCCAGTAGCTTACTTCTGTCTCTTCGACAACCAGGCTCTCGGTATCCTATCTTAATCCCTGTACCTGACGTACATAAACATGTCCCCAGCCACAGTAGAATTGTTCTGTATAAGGGTCACCAGTTCTTTTCATCCATGGCCAACAGCCAGCTGTGCATGAGTGTTTTTGTTTAGAAAAGGATTAGCAAAGGATTACTGAATGTTTTAAAAACATATCGATTCTGGAAAAACCCTGGAGTGACCACTGTAGTATGAAAGACCCTCACTCCCCCTTACAGAACAGAGGAGAATTTCTTCCAGGCTGGACCGAGACTCTGCAGGCTGATCCTTCGATAAGCAGAGACCTGACATCCCTTGCGGGGTGCCATCCTCGACGCAGAGACGGGGTCCTTCATTCAGAACCATCAGGTGAGGGGTAAGTACTTACCCAGGGGTTTCTTGGCTCCATTAGGATCTATCCTGACATTTACATACACATTATTCACCTACTTATCTAGGCTAGGTACATTTAGGTATCCTACGCATCGTAGGAGTACGCCAATGCTATTGTTTTATATAATCTGCTTTTATTCATCTTATTAGCACTATGGTAGAAATGTATGTACTTTTTACAATATTGGTGATAGCGATCACATTTGTCTGCTCCTGTCTTTTGATTGTCGCAGCTAATATGTTTCACACTAGACTGACGCTTGACCAATAAATATTTATTGAAACCGTTCCAATCGTCATTCTATGTGTATTCTGAGAAAAAGCAAGCATGAGTGACTGAGCGAAAGATACCGTATTGTTTCCACGATACCTGAGGAATCAGGGTTGTCATGTTCGGTGGTTGCCAGACACTATACACGCCACTGTAGAATACAGGGGGGGTGGTAGTGGCACCGAAGAGCTAGCTGGTCTAACGGCTGACTCATCCTGTGGGGGTGTCCAGAGTCTGTCTGCACACCAAGCCCTCAGTTTAGGTCATCCAAAACACGCAGGTCTTGGGGGGGGTCCTAGGAACTACATGACACCGGAATTCCTGACGCCAACTCCTTTGGGATGACAACTGCCACTATCTCCTCCAAGGCATCCAGTTCCTCGTGTTCCCCTGGGCTTCCTCCTTCAGTCTGCATTGTTGCCTTGAGGTTGTTGGCCAGTTTCTCCTTCGTCCTGCGCTTTATGTCGTGCTAGTGTTTTTTCCAAGTCAGTCACTGTCCTCTTCGCTTGCCCCACGCTGTTGAACTTGGTCAATACGGTTTACCAGATGGCCTCTTTCTTTCCTAATGCCAATTTTGAGGTGCCAAATAACTGATGTTGGTGGTCTGTCATCTCAGTGATCAGGATCTCATTCTCCTCCTCACTGAAGTTGCACTTCCTCTTTGTCTTCCCCAGGGAATCTATCTGGACATCCTGGCTGGTGCTGGGGTTGTTGTGGTTGCTGCTCTCTTCTCCCCGCTCCATGGCTGCCTTCTGTCAAGTGGGCCATTTTTTTTGTTGTAAATGTTTATATTTTTTTTCACGTTTCACGCTCTGAAAAGTAACGCTAAGGTGGTTAGGGTCGTGTTACGTGACTCAAATCTGCCTTACGACACTTTTCCGGCTGATACGTCACTTTTTTCGCTGCGCCATAATGCCCACAGCAGTGTCATTTTTTAGGTCGAGCATTCGACACCTCTTGTATATACTTTAATATATAGTTATATGTGTATGTACTTCGTGGGCTCTGAAGATCAGCCCTAGGACTTGTCTGCTTCCGCTTTGGGACTTTTTTTTCTGTTCAAATGCCTCTATTTAACTGTCTTGATTGAAAACAACCAGTAGAGGTCAGTAAAATACCGTAATTGCTTTCTGCTTTTTCAACTGCCTCTATTTAACTGTCTTGATAGACAACGACCAGTAGAGGTCAGTAAAATACCAGAATTGCTTTCTGCTGAGGGACTTTCTTTTTTTAATTTTTCTGGCAACTGCCTCCATTTAACTTTCTTGATAGAAAACTACCAGCAGAGGTCTATAAAATACCAGAATCAGTTTAGCATTCTCTAGATTCCTTTCCATGGAATCTGTCTTCCACGAGCACCCTTAGACAATAATATTTTTTTCAAATCTTGTATTTTCAGTGATATGACCAACGAAGGCCCTGATTTTATATTAAAAACAGAGCGCTTTGGACTATACCATTTCCTGCTGAAAGGCAATATTTCTCTCCTTGTGTTCCCATACCTGGCATGTCACGCAGTTTGGTGCTAACTTTCCCTCCATGTTAAAGAACAGTAGATGTTTCAGCACCCAGGCTAATGTGCTGCGTAGCTAAATACATATAAGGCCCCAAAGGCGAGACCGATTGCATTGCAAATGCTTGTTTTTCATGTAGCCGGAAGTTTGCACCATGGTGCACCATACTGTAAATATGGCGCATCCATGGTGTTTTAAAATGACATAGCGATTCATAACTCATTTTGACGCATCGCTGATGCAGCGCAACAAAGCGTCACTTCTTGTAAATGAGGCCCATAGTTTTCCAGAGAACTGACCATGCAATTCAAAGGTTTTCCACACCATTCTGAAGTATAGGTCTGCCACAGGACCCTAAAACATTATTTCTCAGCATTAGAACTTCACGTGTGTGCCTTTCAGAAAACTGTGCACCTGAAAGAAACAATTGAGACACAAAAGACAATTAACCGTACAACACCAGATGCAGTGCCCAATATTGTTTGTGAGTTCTTGTTCCTGCGAGTTGCTACTCCATCAAAATGTAAGCATCCACAAATAAAATGACATTGGAATTTCAGATATTCAATAAATCAATCAGGGGTTTTAAAGCGCTCTACTCACCCGCTGGGGGTGGAGAGGGGGTGCGAGCAGCTCCGTAGGTCATTCAAAGAGCAAGGTCTTGAGGTCCTTTCTGAATTGGTGCAGTGTCAGGCTTCGTCGGTTGCGGAGGGGAAGTTCGTTCCAGGTCTTGGCTGCCAGGTAGGAGAAGGATCTGCCACCTGCTCTGGCCCTGTGGATGAGGGGGACCGAGGCTAGGACGTGGTCGGCAGAACGGAGGTATCTCTTGGAGGGGTGGAAGGAGATTCGTTTGTTGAGGTATTGGGGTCCGGCATTATGGAGGGCTTCATAGGTGTGTGTGAGCAGTTTGAAGGTTAATCTTCTATCGACAGGGAGCCAGTGGAGGTTGGGGAGTTGTTGGGTGATGTGGTTGTGTCGTGGGATGTCGAGGATAAGTGGTGTTCTGGATGGTCTGGAGTTTGCTGAGGAGTTTTTTGTTGATTCCGGCATAGAGGATGTTTCCGTAGTCCAGTCTGCTGGTGATGAGTGTGTGGGTGATGGTCTTCCTGGCGTCGGGGGGGGGGGGAATCCATTTGAAGGTTTTGCGAAGATATTGAAGACAAAATTATATGTAAAAGGGCATCCATCAGTGCCAGACAAATTTCAATGTATGTGCCTGTTGCTTTTACATCGCAGAGTGTTGCTCAAATATCCTGCGGTGCTGCTAGAAACATAATGCTCCATGTGTCAACCTGTCTGTAAGGAGTACGGCTTGATAAATAAAGAGATGCTCAATGCAACAATGGCTGCTAAAACATGCCTAGAATGCTTCCTGTTTGTGGTGCTGCTCATGATGCCATGGCTATTGAACTACTAACATTCTTTCCGGTTTCTAAGATCATATAGGTCAGGCATCACTTTTGTCCCATTGGAGGAAAAATATTGTCTTTTTAGTCCGCACGGCACTCCACATAGCACATATTACCATGCAAAGTTCCATGCTGCCACAGCATGAACAACACACTTGGCATGGCTCAGCTCAATGGTGAAGGAACACGGCTACAAAGTCTTGAAACTAACTAGTAGATAAACATTTGACAATTAATCTATGCCAATTGTACCACCTAAATCATGGATTCAGTGGGTGAAATTATTTCCAGATTCAGTAAATCTAAGAAATCTTCATCGTACCCATATCTATCAGAAAGACTAGTACCAAAGATAAGTAGCTTATTCATTTTGGAGCCTGCACCCCAGGGAAAGCCAGGGAAAGACCCTCTTGGAGAGCATCTCTAACAGAAATGGCATCTTTGAGCATGGGTCAACAACCCAAATTGCATTGCTAGGCAAGGCAGGTCTGCAATTAACCCCTTCGATGCTCATGACGGAACCCAGCCGTCAGGAGCCACGGGTGGCCTGTGCGCATGACGGCTGGGTTCCGTCATGACCACGCCCGCGACTGGAATGTCCAGCAACGGGCTGGAATTCCTGCCGCAGGCAAGGTGTTAAAGCAGTGTGGACCATGGGATAAACATAATCTGGAAGAGATTTGGTCTAGAGGTGGTGTGGTAAGGGGAAGCTAGGTAGGCTATGGGCCTGATTTAGATTTCATTGGATGGGTTACTCTGTCACAAAGGTGATGGATATCCTGTCAGCTGAAATCTAAATCCCATAGGAAATAATGGCATTTAAGATTTCAGCGGACGGGATATCCATCCCCGTTGTGAAATCTAAATCAGGCCTTATGTTTAGAAAATGAGGTGGTAATCCACCTATCTCCTGAAAAAGTGATGGTTGACACAATTTCCCTAATGACATGCTTCCAAATGTTCTTTATGTTGTAGGAAAATGTGGTTGCAAAGCTCTAGGGTGACTGGATTTACAATCAGAGGGACTCATAAGGGGTCCTATTGAAGCTCTGCATAACTCCAGCTGCCCCTGTACTCCTAGCCAGTTGTGTCACTATTTGTAGGTCAAGTTTTTGTTACAAAAAAGTAACAAATTCCCAGTGCTCCACTCCCTTGCTGGTCAGTTCGTTAAATTAGCTCTTCCTTATCTTGGCTGGAATTATTCACTTGAATTATCAGGGGATGCAAGAGGCCATTGTTTATGAAGTTCTGTCAGGCACATGGTCAGAACTGAGAGACTGAAAGTTTAGTCACTTAGTTCATGAGTAAAATGAGAGACATGTAGGTATAAATTATTATTGTTCAATTACCTACTGAAATGCATAATTGACAAACAAAAAACCGTTTGGAAAATATAATAAGCATCACAAGCACTACCAACAAAAGAAATTTGCAGCACCAAAACGTGCACCACTATACATACAGCAACGCAGGTGCACCTCTGCTTACCAAACTTCGTCACTAGTAACTTCCTGCATCTGTCTTTTACCTGACTGGGTTGCCTGTGGAACCTTAGATGGACTCATCCGAAACCCACTGGGCCTGACCAGGTATGAGAAGACCTTCGGACAGTGCTACCGATCAGTGCCCCAGAATGGTTGAGTCGGTGGGCACATGTCAACAAACAGGCAGTGGGATCAAATTAGTTTGGGTGGTGCAGCAGATATGGGCAGGTCAGGGTAGAAAGGCAGACGCTAGGGACCAGCAGCATCCGTTATATGTTCATTACAAGTGACATTGTTGCCTTTGCCCATGCTTGGATGGTATCATGATTTCGCTCCAAATCGCTTTGGGTTTCTTCATCTCTTCTTTGCTTGTTTCTTGATACTTCCCTCATTGTCTGGCTCCTACTTCTTTGGTTTCATCACCTCTACCTCCTCACCTCTACCTCTACCTAGATTTTCCAGCTTCTACCAAACTGGCATTATAATGTCTCCACAACTCAGTTCCTCCTACTGGACAAACTCCCATTATTCCTTTCAAATCACTCAAGCTCCTGTTTCCTCCCTCTGTCTTCTAACTTTTTATTTCCATGTATTACACCTATCCCAACCACTCTGCCATCACTCCTTCTCATCTAATCTCCTCCATCCTGTTACATCTCTGTCACACCCTGTCACATTATCATCCAACTTGCACTAAATTCCTCCATTCCTCTCCCTTTGTATTCTGCTCTCATTTGCTCTTCATCTCATAGTCTCCCTTTCATGTTCTATTTCCAGTTCTTTGAATTCTCCCTTACTTCTCTATCCTTTAAACCCAATAGTTATGTTGTCTTTCCATTTCCTTTGTTCTATCTCTTAGTTGCCTATTTTCTACGTATGCATTTTCCTACTCCTGTCTTTTTACTTTCTTCCTGCCTTCTCCACATCTTGTGCTTCCTTTTTCTTCATTCTTTTGCTCTTTGTATTATTTTTTTATTCTATTTATTTTTGCTTTCTTGTTTTTTTCTAGTCTTTCCATACCAGCTATCCTCTGCCTTGTGGTTTTCTACACCCTTTTCTTTTCCCTTTCTCTTTTATCTCTCATTTGTCCACCTTTTTTCTTTTCCATCGTTTTAATTCCCTCTATGTTGACATCTCTTTCTTTCTATCTTCCTTTGCCTCACTCTCTCTTCTTATAATCTTTCAGTTTCTTTGCCTTTCTCTGTCCGCATGTTGAGGCCTTTCCTCTCCAACACCTCCTGTCCCTCTGCCCTGGTGAGTCAGTCTCTTCCCCAGGTCATTTATGGACTTCAGTTGTGATCTTAAAGTTAAGAAAGGGGTCCATAGATATCAAATCAACACGTGCAATAGGATGCAGTAGAAAAAGTAGCAATATCGTAACTCTCTTGAGGTACAGGTACAGGTACAGCATTGATAGGGGAACTACAGCAAGCATCTCTCTCACTCGCAGGTGCTGCATAACTAAAGACAATAAAAGCTTCACACACCACAGGTGCTGCAAAAGTACTAGCATTAGAGGCTTCACACACCACAGATGGTGCACAAGTACTAGCATTACAAGACTCACACACCACAGGTCCTGTATAAATACTAGCATTACAAGCTTCGCACACAACAGGTGCAGTGTGGCTGTGAGTGCAAGATTCCTTCATTCAAAGAGTAGTTATAGCTCAGGCAACAACAGTGCGCACATCCTTAAAACAGAATGGATTCATCAAGGGCACACAGTGCATGTTTGCCTCATGCAGAGCAGTAACAGAGCACAGAGCAGTCCTCCAAGCCTCCATGACACAAAACAGACACAGCAAGGGCTGCAGCTGTGCCTGTTTCCTTGACAAACAGAAAAGTCACACCAGAAATACCAGCAACTCCGGGTTCCCTCGCACAGAAAATGAGAAAGCGTGAGCTCTGCTGTAAAAACCACAATTCCTCACAACACGTGTACAGCAGTAAGGCCAACTGCGCTGCCCTCCTTTACTTAAAATAAATATAGCAGTGGAAAGCTCTCATATAACACAGGTACTGCATGGGCAGGAACTGTGCAAGCCTCCCACACACTAGGCATGAAAACCATGGGCAGCAGCTCTGGAAGCCTCCCTCACCAAACAGGAAGAGCAGAGAAACCAATGCTTCCTTCCCCAAAAAATGTAAGTGTGACACTGAGCACACTATGGGGCATATTATCAAGACAATTATCGCCGCTTTAGCGGCCGTTTTCGGCCGAAAAGCGGCGATAATTCTATTGCAGTATTAACAAGGACACGCTAACAGGCTTTAGCGTGTGTTTCCTTGTGTTAGCACCCGTTTCACTAATGCCTTGCATCTCATCGCTAATGAGATGCAAAGTAGGCGTGCCTCACATTCACCACATGGGAAAACATCGCTAACGCAGCTTCGCGCTATTACCAACGATGCCCCATACCCGCGTAGCGACAATAAAAATCGTGCTAAGGCACCATTAACGCTGGATTCTAACGTCAGAAAAATTTCTGACTTAGCTATATTACCCTATGGGAGGTGGATTGTCAGGCTAAATCCACCATGGCTTATTATCAAGGAATTCCCTATCGCTGTAATATCGCTGGATTACCAGCGATATTCCAGCATTTCGCCGCTTTCGCTGGAATTTTTATCGCCTTGGAGATAGCCGTTGCTAATAACGCGCTGTCTTAGCGATAAATTCCAGCGATAGCCGGCGATAACTAAAATCGCGCTAAGCGCGCTTAGCGATATTTATCGCTGTCAGTTGATAATATGCCCCACAGTTTGCAGAATCCATTCTATGCTGAGAAAAGAGGTGAGCAAGGGGCACCATACTGCAGGGCCTCTGGTCACCGGCACTAGAAGAACTTCGATCGGGCAAAGGCATTAGGGAGATGGAAGAAACACAGGGGCATATTATCAACGGCCAGCGATAATTATCGCTGGCCGTCCTTAGCGATAATTTTGTTATCGCAGGCTATCTCTGGAATTTATTGCCCTGGTAGCGCGTTATTAACAACGCGTTTCTCCAGGGCGATAAAAATTCCAGAGATAGCGAGGTTATCGCCGTTTTGCAGGGAACATCGCTGGTTTTCCAGCGATGTTCCCTGCAAAACGGCGATAACCCTCCTGATACGACCCACAGGGTCGTATCAGCATAATCCACCCCAATGTTAGGGATAGGTAAGTCTGCATTTTAGCAGACGTTAGTTTTTGGAGAAAACAGCGGTTTTCTCCAAAAACTAACGTGTGCTAAAATGCTGGGGCAGCCTTGTAAATATCGCGATGTGAACATCAGCGATATTTGCAAGGTAGTCCATCCGGGGTACGCCCGGGAGGCGTTGGGAAAAAGGGTGCTAACATGCGATTATGCATGTTAGCACCCTCTTGTAAATAGGGCAATAGTTTTATCTCCGCTTTTTTGGCTTTTTAAGCCAAAAAAGAGGAGATAAAGCCCTTTTAAATATGCCCCACAGAAAGTAAAGTTTATTCTACTGAGAACTCTCTCTCCAAGCTGATGGGTATTGCGGAGGGGCCACCTCAGAGGGGCCTCCCACCCTCCCATGGCAGCTACAGTCAGCAGTGAAGATCACATCCAACAGCCTTTCTACCTCCAGCAGGCTCAGCGAAGAGACTCAAGTCCTGCTTTCTTCTAAAATACCCTTGGCTTCTATAACCTCAAATCGGGATTCCAGTGCCTTGATAGTGCATATAACTGTTCATTCCAAAATGGCCGCCTGACAGGAAACTCCTTTCAGGCGGATAGGCTCTATCCAGTATCCACACACGAGTACAGCCATTAGCTCAGAGGGTCTCCTGCCACGTTGTGAAAGATTTTCTTTTTAACTTTGATGCTAGGAGCAGCTCTGTGCTAGTGTGCAGCACGCAGGAAATACATCGACAGTGTTAAAGGGTCATACGGCACGCATCAAATCCAAGCTGAGGCTGAAAGGGCCCCATCAGGATTAGAAGGCGACAACCCTCCTCCCCCGCAGTGCAGGGCCTGCATGGGCGTCTGTTACGCCCTTGGACACCCAACCAAACATCACTAACAGGATAGACAGAGCCACTAAAATGTTGAGATTGGGCAGCTATTGCATTTTCTGTCTAATTATGGATTTGTACCACTTGCCACATAATACATCATTTGCTGCATCATTTGCTAGATTCTTTCTAGCTCAAAGGGATCAAAAGTTACTAAAACACTGTCACTCTTGTTACTGCTCATTGGAATTGGAAGGCCATTTGCAAAGGTTTCTGGCCATCTTCCAGTTGCTGATTGCTGTCTGTAGTTGTTAAACTGATACTAGGGAGGGGACACCTTTGTCCAGATAATGTTAACTAACCTGTGTAAAATGATAAACTAATTAAATAATGCTTCAACAAAGTGTGCCACGCTATGCCGCATAATTTGCCATTTTTTCCATTAATTAGTAAACCTTCCTGCATAATTTGCTTCTCCCCTGTGCTTAATTCCAGTGGCATGGCTGCTCTTTGTTCATGACAAACTCATTCTCAAAGATAGAAGTTTGAGTGTGTTGTGTGATTATTGAAATTGCCGCCACATGTGCCATTCTTGTGCTGCTGTGTGCGTTTCTGCATGTAAGCAAAGCACTTTCTAATACAAGGATTTCTCTTCACAGGAGCATACCTTTAGTTGTTTGTGAGAGTGCCTAGGCACACAGGAGCCACATATTAATTTCCCTAATTTAAAATGGCCGTAGCACACACACCGGAGCCACACAATTCTTTTGACTAAAAAAAATCAATTGGTTGGGAGCAGGAAATATATATATTATTTTCCTTTTGATTTACACATCAAATGACACATTCAATTTCCCAAAAATCAATTCCACCAACACAGGAGGAGGGCGCTATTGTATTATGGAGAAATCAATTGTCACAAGGACACAGGTTCCTTATATATCTGCCTGTGGTTTTAACATCAAAAAGTGGAAAGGTTATTTTTTAGATGTTTAAATCTAATGACCTGAACTCACATGCCTTTTTAATTGTATACATCTAATTATGGGTCTTTAAAAGTGACATATTTTTCTTTGTATTTCTAAGCAACACCAGGAATACTCATATGCTAGAGATTTTTGGGCATTTAAATGGATCATCAGGGCAACTTACATTCCACATATTTCGTTTTTCTCCCACTGAAGAAATACACAAGTTCAGGACAGACACGAAGACTTGTCTGCTGCTAATCGTAGGCTAATATTGATAAGTTCTTTCTTTGTCCCATGTCCCAACTTTAAAGGCATTTGAGTAGCGTCATCTGTTCCGTCCTCTGGCCATCGTAACGGATTTCAGCTTTTAGTAAACAAACTTCCTCTTCAATTGGATGTGGGGGCTAAACTGAGCCAAAAGCGGCTAGTGGCGGTTGGTGACCCTCAAATGTGGAGTGTCGTCGAGTCAGTGCCAAACCCATACAAAGCACTCAATCATGGCTCGTTAACAGATTTTATTACAGGCAGTGACTGATAGCTCTGGAATTAAGGCTGAAGACAATGCGAGTTTCTCACAGTGCTTGTCAGTGAGCCAAAAAAATAAATTTTAAAACGTACTTACCTGCGCTTCCTCGTCACCTCGAATCCTCCTGCATCCTCAGCCAACCCTCTCCAAATCCCAAAGCTTCTCTCATGCTACAGATGAGCAGCATGAGAGCAGTGCCAGGATTGGCTGGAGCAGGCTGCCTCGACTCTCCAGCAGGCAGAGGGGGGCTGTGCCTGCTCTCCAACCAGCTGTCTAAGACAGCTGGGTGGAGAGGTTTACACTGCGCATGTCAGGCAGGCCGTCGCAAGACAGCTGGCCAAGGAAAGAGAGATGCACAGTGTAAACTGGTGGAGTGAGAACCACCCCCCTGCTGCCGGTCAGCAGCAGCCTCGCCCCCAAACACTGCTCAGGCTGGAAGCAGTGAAAAAAAAATGGTAATTCATTATATTACGATTTTATTTTTCACTTTCGTTGCACTGGCAGCAGGGTGGTGACACTCCTCTGCCCTAATGTTGGCTGCCGCTGGAAGCGGCCATGACAAAAATGTTCAAACTAGTCCCTCTCTCTTTACAGGCATTAATTTGTGTCTCACGTCTATGTGCTCTCTGTCTCTCGCACACTCTCTCTCTCTCTGTGTTTTTGCCCTATTTTTTCCATGCAACCGTAAACACTTGGGAGATGAAGATAGAGACACTGATCCTTGATCTTCAAAACTGGCCTTCGTTGGCTCCACCCTCTTATCTTCTCCAAGGGAAAAGCCTGATAGGATAAATGGCCACAGACCCTTTGATGCCGAGAGTTTCCACGGAGTAGTCTACTCAACTCAGCCTTTATCCCTCAAACAAATTCAGACACACGACCAGGTAATGTTTGCATGCTATACTCTAAAATTTGAAAAACAAGCACACAAAGAACATATTGTTAGATAAATAGGTATGCACGCAATTAAATCATGGTCACAGATATATATACATATATATACGCACTTGTTGCACAATTACGATTGCTTTCAAGGCTTTCTATATTTCCATGCTATGGATCCACAGGTGTACACTCAGTAACTCTATGGTGTAAATGACTGTTATGTTATCAGTGATGTCATCAATAATGTCTTTTGAGATGTGATCATTGATGTCTTCCATGATATTATTTAACAAGTCATGAGTAATATGTGAGGTTATAAGAAGTGAATGGTGGGGCACAAGTAATAGCACATTAAACTATACCTAGTAAATATCAGTGCTTTTTTTGTTTTTTTATATTTTAAATGTTAATTTTTACCATATCTCAGCATCTAACTATAACATCACTATAACCTTTATCTTCTATGGTAAATGACTAGGGGTTTTAACAAAAGCTAAAATCTTATTACCATCCCTACCTATAACATTACTTTAACCTGTGCCCAAACAGCAAAAGTGACTTTAAAAAAAAATATTTACCACATAATGAGATATCATGTATGTTAGACCTGGCATCCTTAGCATGGTTTCCCCTGACTTTTTGCCTCCAGACCTCTTGTTTCGCTGACCTCATTTCTTGCTGACTTTAGGATTTTGGGACCTTTACCACTGCTAACTGGTGCTAAAGTGCATGTGCTCTGTACCCTAAACATGGTAACATTGGCTTATCCACAACTGGCATATTTCATTTACTTATAAGTCCCGAGTAAAGTGTGGTATATGTGCCCAGGGTCTGTAAATTAAATGCTAGTAGTGGGCCTGCAATTACAAGAAAAAAGTAATGGTTCTTGTGGAAAAATAAAAAATTATACATGGTATTAATTATGCACAATCGCCGATAATTCTGGAAAGGTGTGTTGAAGAGAAACTCTCATACAAAATACATTCACGAAACCAAATACTGTTAGCACAAAATCATGTTTGTATTTTGAAAACAAATATAGCAAAAGGTGCACAGAGTCCCAAGTGAAAGGTAGAAGCCACACAGTTTATGTGACAAAAATACAACATACAATGTGGTTTCTCAATACATGAAAACAACCATTATAAATGAACCCGTTTACTGCGGCGATAATTTCGCCGCAGTGCGGGGCGTTCCATTATGTGGGCGGGGCCGCGTCGGCCAACGGACGTGCGCAGCACTACCGAGGTAGTGCTCGCGACGGCCGTTGGCGACGGGCGCACTTAAGGGGTTAAACAATGATGATCACACAGCTCTGTTATTGTTATACAAAGACTGGAAATGGTTTGTTTATTATGTAAGTCGATGAAGTTTCGACCCCTCTATTGATGGGGGGAGTCTCATCAGGACCTAAAGAATGGGGACACCGGAAGAATTTTCAACATTCTGATGACTTTAATTGGTGGGGTGCTCTTAAAACCCAGTGAGGAAAAGGCAATAGTACTCACATGGGGCCCAGCGGGCACCTAGTGGGGAGAGGTGGAGGTAGGGGGGATTTCTTGCAGAAAGTTCAAGTGTGTCAAGAATTAAACATGCTATTGATCAAGATGAAAGAGGCAGATGGAGGTGTGCCTCCAGGTACCAAATTGGTGACTGTAGGTGAGTATTAATCTCTGCGAGTTTAGAATGGGACACGCGCAGGAACTGCCAAAGTCAGCCGCTCATCACAATGACTGTGCCCCGTGAAAAGGACCGTACTTATCAACCTTCAAATGCCATCAGTATGCACGTCTTGAATCGGACGGTTATGGAAACTGCCGAAGTCAGCCAAACGTCATATGGACTGTGCCCGTGAAAAGGAGGACCACCTGGGTCAACCTTCAATAGCGAATGCCATCGATGGTCAACCTTCGATGGCATTCGCCATTGAAGTTGACCCGGGAGGTCCTTATAATTTTTCATTTTTCCACAAAACCATTGTTTTTTCTTGTAATTGTTATATGCCCTGATTCTGCGTGAGTAGGGTTGCCTCTGTTTCCTAAAAACTACTAGTGGGCCTGCAGAACTGATTGTGCCTCCTACTCAGAAGCCCTTTAAACATGGGTCAGGCCTGCCATTGCAGATCCTGTGTGTGCAGTTATAAACTGCCATTTCGACCTGGCAAGTTAACCTACTTGTCAGGCCCAAACCTTCCCTTTTATTACATATGAGTCTACCCTAAAGTAGGCCTTAGGCATCCCCAAGGGCAGGGTGCAGTCTATTTAAAAGGTAGCACATGTAAGTTTCAGTTTTACATGTTCTGGTAGTAAAAATTAATAAATTCATTTTTGCACTACTGCAAGGTCTATTTCTCCCATAAATTAACATGGGTATTGCCTTAAAGCCTATTTTAAGTGTCATTTCCCATTTGGGGCAGACAGAAAATTGGAGTTTGTTTTCTCTGGACTCAAAATTTAAAAACACATCTTTTAGTAAAGTTGGTTTTTAAATTGCAGGTCTGAAAATGCCACTTTTAGAAAGTTGGCATTTTCTAACTTTAACCATCCTGTGCCTCTGCCTGTATCTGAATACACATCATTGTCAGGGTGACAGCTGGGTTTTGTGCATTCCCTCTAGGCAGTCACACAAAGGGAGCTGTGGTGTGACATTTGCATCCTGATGGCCCATCACCAGGCTTATGGGCCTTCCTGAGGTGGATTGGGAGGTGCTGACATTTGCACCTGAATAGGGCTGTACTTGTTCCCACACAAAGAGCTGCATACTCCCTGGTAGTGTGTCTGGAGCCAGGGCAGGAAGGGCTGGGATCTTGTGAGGTTCAAAGGCCTCTTTGATGTCTCCCCCACTTCAAAGGCATATTTGGGTATAAGTACTGGACCCTTGTCACCCACAATTTAGTTCACTTTGGGGTTCTGAGGGGACTCTGCAACGAAGAGGAGCTGTGCTGCCAGGACGGGCTGCCACTTTGCAACTTGCTCTGCTGTGTTGGCCTGCTGCCTGCTACCCCTTGCAGTGAGGGAGGATTGAAACTGCCCAAGAACTCCAAGGCTTGACGGCTTGGCCCATGTTTTTGAAGTCTCAGGGCCATCAAAGACTTTGCTTTAACCAGATTTAGTGTTACACTCTAAGAAAGTCCAGCGTTTGCTTTTCGATTTACAAATTCAACCTGCAACAATCTGCACTCTGTGCAGATTGAAATAACCTGATCTGTGTGTGAGCTGACGCCATAGCGCCGAGGGAAGTTGTTGAGCGCAGACCCCAGCTTTGTATTGACGATTAGGTATTCCCTCCTCAACGTCATATCGACCATCCTACTCTCCCCGCCAGCCAAAGCCACGCTCAGGAGGGTGGGGCTAGCCGTGTGTGAGATCGCTGCGTTGGGGTCCCTTTGGTTCGCTCGGCCTGCCGGGTCTGTTCGGACTCCAACCCACCAGCCCTGCACGACTCTTGTCGTACCACCTCCTAGCTCAGGGAGCTCATCGTGTGGCAGGACCTGAACCAGGAGACCGACATCTCCACTATTCCTGCCGGAGTCAGGTACGGAGGAGCGTTGCCGATCGGCATATCACAGGTGGCTGGGGGTGCCTCTTAAAGTTTTACCACCCCTTGTTTTGGGAACGATAACCGACTAACCCCCAGGACTTTTGGAGCACTGCTTTCTCGCTCCACCGCTGGGACAATCCCATTCATAATCCCCTTACGGCGTCTGTTGAAATTGGACAAGGATTACCGTAATAAACCTAAGAGAAGCACATGTGTTCTGAAGCACTACAATTGCATACCTGCTTTAATTCAGTAAAAATTGAGAAGTACTGATTGGATATTTGTCATTTTGGTCTTGTTCAACTCAGATAAACATTCCTTATTTTTCTAAACTGGTGCAGAGTCTTTTTGTGGTGTTTTCACTGTGTTACTGTATTCATTGTGTTGCGTATACACTTTACACATTGCCTCTTGAGATAAGCCTGACTGCTCTCTGCCAAGCTACCAGAGGGTTAACACAGGTTATCTTCATTGTGTATCTAGTTTACCCTGACTAGAGTGGTGGGTTCTGCCTGGCTTGGGTGTATACCTTAGCCAACAAGGAACCCCATGTCTAACAATGCTTATAGAATTTTACACCCTTTCATGCTGTGAGGAGGAAAGAAGAGGGAAAGGCATGCTCAAGCTGTATCTATTCTTTTGTACCTTCCCTCCCCCAAAATGTGTTGAATGATGTCCCTCCATTTCACATTGCTTTATTCTGAAGCTGAACGGGGCCCTGCTGGGTTATTGTTTTATTGCTTCTATCATGTACAGCCCTGCTCTGTGATTTGATTGCCTTCGCATTCTGTCACTGCTGCCCTCTGTTTCTTCATTTTTGTCTCTGCAGTACACTGTCCATAGCTCCATAATAAATTATTAATTCCTTGGCACTCCATGCTGATTAATTGAATGCATCCAATGCATGCAGCTGGAGTTGGACTGTCAGATTCTAAACATGTCTTCAAAACTTTGGCTTCAGGACTGGTCAGATAGGAGCTGATGACCAAAGAACAGATGAGAAACAGCCAGCGGCAGCACAACGTAAACCGTTAAAAGCGGTCAATCACAGGAAAGCTAAATTGTCAACAAACGCAGTTGGAGAGGTGGCCTCCTATGAGTCTGTGCCCCATCCCTCCTGCTGGCCAACCAGTGATGAGTAGTAATATTTCAGTGGAGGCCTGAGAGCCTCCCACTTATCCTTTACTTCTCATCACTCTTCGCACTACAGACTAGAGTCAAATCTGCTGATTCTGCCAAGCCCATTCCATTGGATGTGGCTTTAAAAGATAGTAAGTAGGGACAGTGGAAATCTTGGTCATCCATTCCAGGCAGGGTACAGAGAGACGACTATTGCGGCTGAGGTGATCTACTTGAAGGGCCCAGCTCACATCCAGAGTCACCGTTGCAATAGAGTGTGATGCCTTGTCAAGCTGAGGTATGCCGCCATCCCAGCTTCACACCCCAGCCTGACCAACCCAGCCCTTAGGGCCTATCCTTATCCTGAAGTTACGGGTCTTACTTGCCTACTTGCCAACTTCCCTTACTTACATTCTTCCAACATGCCAGAGGCTGTTCACCTTGGAGACCTGTTGCAGATATGGGTATGGCCTGGTGTGAGTTTTACACCACCAGCTGACCTGGAGCTAATCGATGTGCACCGCCACGTTGGAAATGTGACATGCGCGTGCAAGGTGCAACTAGGCAGTGGTCCCATGGAGGGGAGCCTCCTCCAGGGTGATCTATCTTCCTGCCATGTTGAACTCTCTGGTTTGACGGACCCCACCTGTTTACCTACCAACAGCTTCAATACATCTTGCACTCTCTACTCAAAGTTCTTTTCTACTTTCCCTTATGGTACTTGTTGGCTATTGGCCTCGCACCCATATTTAGCCAGTAGATGCAGTTTACCATCAGCCCGGATGTGTCTTGGTCTGATAAATGCACTCACTGCAGGAGGTCAGCGCTCATCGGCTTGTATTAGCTCAGTTATCTAATTAACAGATGGATAGGTCAAAGGAACTATTGTTGATTTAATGAGCCATTTGCAGCTTCAATTCATTGGCCATGGGTACTTACACATGCGTGGCTTAGCCTTTGGGACACGTATATGCTACTGGCAGGATCAACAATGTATGGATGGGAGGAGGAACGGCTTGCCTGCACAAGACTGGATTGACAGGGCAGTGACACAGGCACTGGGAGGCCGAGCCTGCTGCACAACAATGGAAGAGAGAAGTGGGCTGAGGCACAGCTTGAACAAGACACAGGAGTGCCACCCTGGGTGACAGGAACACCCTCTTCATTCCAAGCTGCTGCGACAATGCTTCAAGGCTGCTTGCACTTTGCTCTGCTGGGTGGGCTCCACGAAAGGAAGACCATCGAGTCAGACAATCCAGATGGGGTAGAAGCGCTTTGCATGAAACAACAGCTGAGGCTGGCCAAGCAGTCCCTCCCAAAATGGACCAAGTATGCCCAAATCGATCAGCGTACAGTGCTGGCTACATTGTCCCTGACCAATCCTCTCTGCACAGGGATGACAGCTTCATATCCCTACCTGCTCTCTGAGAAGGAAGACTCTGCGGAAAGGCCCCTCTCATAGGCCTGAAAGGCAGCAACGGGCCAGAGCGCTAAGGGCCCAGAACAGGCCTGGATACTCCCAACACCAGGGGAGTACAACGGTATTACAAATGGGTCCCTAGTACGTTGCCCCAACTAATCCGGAAGAAGGCCACCTGCCTTTCTTGTAATCTGTGCACACTTAGAGACAGAGGGGGACATTTGCACAAAGATATCCAACATCCTGGAGCTCTGGCTGGGTTCAAAGAATCAAATGAGCCCTCATCGGGACATCCAGGGCAGCACGTTTGACCCCCAAGGGCCAAGAGCAGGCCTGCATGAGTCTTTGCAGTACCCTGGGAGTACAACTGGGCAACAAACCTGCCCCTAGTAGCTTGTTCTTTACAAATCTGGAGGAGGGCCACCTGTCTTTGTTTAATCCGTGTATACAGAGTGACAGAGGGGGTCATTTGAGCAAAATATCCGACCTCCTGTAACGCTAACTGAGCTTGAAGAGTCAAATGAATCCTCATCGGGCTTTACAGGGCAGCCTAGCCATCTGGCAGCACCATCTATTCCTATGGCAAATGTGACCAGATGACTGGACTAAGAGCAATCAGACTGCCAGGCTTGAAAGACAGTGATCTGGTCAGTCTCTGGCACCGGGGTCCCAGAGCCCGAGCTGAGCTTCAGGCACAGCGATGTGGGGGGAGGGGGGGGCTCACGAAGCACTGACCTGGATTCCAGATGCTCCTTTTAACCACAGCACAGCAGGGGAGCTCACTTCAGACCTGTAGAATCCCATTTCTAGTACCTTGTCACCCAAGCGGGCCGGAGAATGGAGCCCTGGAAAAAGGGCTTCCATCCCAGGACCAGCAGAAGATCTGACCAGGTCTGTTTTATCCACCAAGTAGGGCACTCCCCCACTCAGCCAGTGGGACCATATCTCAGACTCTAAGTGACACAGCCGGATAAGAGAAGGGAGCCCCGGGTCAGGGACATCCACCCCAGTGCCAACCAGAGCTTTAACCTGGAGCCCGGTCAGAGCTTTTCACCCGGCCAAGCAAGGGAGCCCTCCTATGCCTGCAGGTCCCTGTCCTAATCTCTAACTGACATGGTGGGCTGGAGAAGGGAGCCTTGGGCTGGGAATTTCCACCCCAGGGTCAAACAGAGCTCTGAACTGGGGCCATGTCAGAGCCTTTTCACCTGGCCAAGCAGGGGAGCCCACCTTGGGCCTGCAGGACCTCCTCCTGGGATCTAAGCAACATAGTGGGCTTAAGAAGGGTGCCCAGGCCCATAAGCTTCCACTTCAGAGTCAGCCAAAGCTATGATTCTGGGCCCGGTCCAAGATATTTCCCCGGTCAACCAAGGGAGCCCTCCTCAGTCTCCAGGGACCGCTTCCTGGACTCTATGTGACACAGGGTTGAAGAAGAGAACCCAGGGCCGGAGGCCCCAACCCACGGACCAGCTGGAGTTCGGACCGGGGCACAGTCAGGGATTTTTCTGCCAGCCAAGCAGAGTAGCCCTCTCCCGACCTGAAGGCCCCTATCCTGGGCTCTAAGTGGCACAAAGGCCAGAGAAGGGAGGTCACGAGTTTCCATCCCAGGGCCAACCAGGGCTCTGACCCAGTGCCTGAGCTTTTTTACCTGGAGGCAGGAGAGACCTTCTTGTGCTTGTAAGACCCTGTCCTGGGTTTTAAGTGACACAGAGGGTTTGAGAAGATAGCAAAGGCCCAGAGGCTTCAACATCCCAGGACAGCTGACTCTCTCACCCAGGGCCAATTCAGAGCTTCTTAACCATGCCAAGCAAGGGAGCCCTCCCGGTGCCTGAGAGACCCTGCCCCAGACACTTTACGACATGGTAGGCTGGAGAATGGAGTCCAGGGTTTGGGGCTTCCCTGCCTGTGCCATTCAGAGCTCTGACCTAGGACTCGGTCAGAGCTTCCTCAACAGGGCCAAGCAGGAGAGCTTTCTCTGTACCTACGGGACCCCATCACGGGCACTTTGTGACAAGGTGTGGAGTTTCTACCCCAGGGCCAATTGGTGTTTTGATCCATGGCCCAGTCAAAGCTTCTTCCGCCACCCAAACCAGGTAGTCATGACCCAGGCCTACGGGACCCTGCAACAGGCACTTTGCAACACAGAGGCCTTGCTCATGGATCCCAGGTCCCAGGGGTCATCAACCATGGCCCACCAGGACTGTGACCCAGGGCCCGGTCAGGTCTTTCCAGCCCAGTGAAGCAGGAGAACCGTCCCTTGGCATTCCGCGACATGAAGGTCCAGCACATGGTCCCCAGGCGGACCCCACTGGAGCTCAAGCCTTCGGGTCCTGCCAGAGCTTTACACCCCACCAAGAGCAGAGACTGGCCATCTGGTCACTTGTATGGGGCTGCCAGGACCCTTGTATCATCCGGGGAAAACAACCAGATTGACTACAAGTCATCCACACCTTTGTCCTACTGCAAAAAATGAAGTCCACTACCCATTCTTGTGATCTGTGCCCACAGAGTGATAGAGGGGGACATTCAGGAGAATGTAGCTAGCCTCCTGGAGACCTGACTGGGCTTGAAGTTTGAAAAAAGCCCACATTGGGTTTTACAAGGCAGTTCGGAATTCTGAACACTAAGTTATGGCTGGAAATCACATTTTATGTATGTTTTTTAAGTAATAAATGTCATCACTTTGCACCACCCATATTGACATGGTAAACGTTTCACACACCTCTAATTATAATTTTACACATCCCTAGGGGGGGACAATAACCCAAAGAAGAGGTTATAGGGTAGGAGGAACAGAGTCACAATGATGGTTAACAGAGTACTCCTTGCATCACTAGAGTTTCCTTTGTAAGGTAGAGAAAGTATTCAACAGAAGGAGAGGGCACTTGTCCCTCCTCCCAATGTTAAAAAGTTAAATATGTTTGGAAGCAACAGGGTGGATGGATAGTCCAAAATATCTGGGGAAAAAAGGGCTGCACACTGGTCCATTGGTGTTGTGTTTCAGGTGTTTGCTTTGGTACAGCGGGGCTCGATACATCCTGACATTCATCGGTTTACTTTTTGGGGAGGAGTTTGCATCTACGACTCCTATATATTTTTTTGTACAAACCAATTACATAGACTTGCACAGGCCATCCATTCACTTCTCTTTTAAAATAGATTAATCACTACTCATCATTTGGCTACAAATAAAATAACAAGACCCTTATTTTAGATTTGTCTAGCTATTAAGCTACATTTCATTTGTTGTAAACATGTATTTTCTCAAAATGATTTTAAATCTTGCTTGTCAAACAATTTCTCATTGAGTTATTACACATGGATGCTTTAATTATTATTCACGTGACCTTTACAAGATAAAGATTTTCATTTTGTGTTTTCATTTTTTCTGTTGATGCATGCAATTAGCATTTGATACATTTGCTTTGTTGTTCTTGACTAGCCATATGATTTATACAAAGTATACAACCTCTTTACTTTGGATAAAATATTTGAATTCACAGCTAAGACACAGAAGCCAATCGCTTATCATTTTACGGTCGAGGATGGATTCACTTTTAAGGTTGGTAAGTGAGCCCTAATCCCACCGGTATTATAGCTAGGCCTGGGCGGTGAACTCCGCTCGCGGAGTTTGCAGAGTTTTCCGCACTCCGCGTTACGCAAAGCTCGCTGAGTTTTTTTCCTCGCTCGCGTTCACCAACGTCAAGTTGGCCAGCGGGAGCGAGGAAAATCAACCTCCCAGTGAGATTTTTCCTCGTTTGCGATCGTCAACATCAAGTTGGCGAGCACGAGCGTGGAAAACGAACCTCCGGCGAGCTTTCTCTACGCGGGGGGTCAGGTTTCTCATTGCGAGTGGTCGCGTATGCTCGCGACCGCTCGCGTTGAGAAACTGCCTGTTCGCTTTGAGAAAGCTGCCGCTCGAGTAAAAATCTACTCAAGCGGCAGAAAAGGAAAGCCTGCGCTGTGCATGGTGCTGTTCGCAATTATTGCACAGTGAGGACAAGCATCCGGCACTGTGCAATCACCGCGAACAGCATTTTTCTATTGAACACCGCCGCTCGCGGAGCTCCGCGTAGTGCAGCAGTTTTTTACCACTTCGCGGAGTTTTGCATAGCGCAACTCGGCGAACTCCGCCCAGGGTTAATTATAGCTTCAACACTCTCCATTTTTTGATGTTCCGATTCAAATTGCTTTGCTTAAGGATAATGAGGTTATCCTAAGTGCCAAGGGAAGGGCAAATGTGTGTACTGGCACCCCAAAGTTTATATGTGAAAAAATGGAACAGAGGGCAGATGTACGAAGCTGTCTGTGTTCTCAAAAGTCTGATTTGCAGAATCGGGTCATTTGTGACAGCAAAAAGGCCTTTTGTTATGTATGAGACCCAAACTGCAATTTGGCAATGTTATCGAATCGCAATTTGGGTTTATGGCCAAATACCGAATGTCTGTTTGGAAGGGGCGTGTTTAGGGCGTCCCTTCTAAATGCCGATTTGGAATGGGATGCAATAATATTTTGCAAACGAAATCTGGTCACAATATTTGAATATTTTACCAATTACACAAATGTAGTGGTAACCTATTCATAATCAGAAAGAGGAACCCAAATAGAATGACGTGACGGTCTGCTGACCTCTGCTGACCTCAGCAAGTCACCATCCCTGTGATGGGTTCGATCCAGAGTTGGTTACAATTTGCATTTTACCTCATTAATATTCATGATGTAAGTTGAATTGTGATCCACTACGAAGCAGAGTTTTACTAATTTAGAAGGCAGAGAGATGGGTTTTATGAATGGTTCTAATGGAATGAATTAGAACATTAGCAAGTTAAAGTAGACCATCCTTTGTCATTATTGCAAAAAAGATTGGCCACTAAAAGCGAAAATGCAGATCAAATCCAGATCGAACTCAAAATTAATTTGGTCCTCATCTGCAGAAGTATGCCCATCAGTTGACACAGTCAAATTCTCCATTCCAGCAGACTTTGATACAAACTATGCAAAGTCAATGGCAATTCCATATAAATATGCCTGTAGCTTCAGCGATGCAGCAAAACATGAGTAATAAAATGACTCATTTTCAGCAGAGTTCAGGTTTTTCTCAAAACCTTCTGATTACAGTTAGTAGATTCCCACAGATTTCACTAAATGTGAATAACACGCAATGACTGTGCCTGAAAGGGGAGGAGGATTGCATAAGTGGTGCAGTCCTAGAGGTAGACCAGAGTGGCCCATATTTAGATGGTGAGGTGAATGGCCGACAAGCATAATTCTTGATTGTTTCAGGTACTCCACACTGCACTGTTTGAACATGGAGGCCCCAAACCTACCCCTCTCGAAAAAAGAAGTCCAAGTTGTATGAATTTCAATAAGCAGATGACTAATCAGGTTTCAGCAAATGTTCCTGTAAAAATCAACTACAAATAATAACCAATTCTTAATGTATGATTTGAGTCCTACTAATATGCTAGGTAGAGATTTGCCCTGTAAGATGAATTGCAAATTTTTCTGTACACCAGATAGTGTCACAATTCAAACTTAGGATGTGGATTTAGAGTTCAAAATAAAATCACAATAGTCAAAAGTTCTGCTGATCCCAGTCTTTACAAAAGAAGACCTGCCTCTTGATTTAAGACATATAGTTAAAGGATAGGTATGGTATTTCACAGTTTAGAAATCGGGCTAACTAAAAGTAGCAGAGAGTGACAAATTCAGTAAAGCCAGATGCAGTTTACCCCCAAACTCCTTAATACAGACTTTTGTGGGAAGCAGAGTTGGGAATGAAGCCCATGATTGAAAAGATGTTAGAACAGAGCATTCTAAAAGAAGCGTTAGCCCGTGCAACTCACCTGTAATGGGAATAAAGAAACCAAGTGGCAAATGGAAGATGATCCAAGACCTGAAAAAGATTAATAAGATTGTAGTAATATGTTGTCCAGTGGTACCAAATCTTGCTGTAATTATGTTTCAAATTCCTGGGGATGCAGAATGGTAAACAGTCGTCGACTTGTGCCAAACGTTCTTTTCTATCCGTCTTCATGAGGCTAGCAGTATCTCTTTGCATTCAGATTCCACAATATAGTCCTAGTTTGGTGTTCAATACCACAAATGTATACAGAAAGCTCCTCAACCTTTATTCATATCCAAAAAATAGATCTGCAGCTGCCTGTAACTCAGTGCTAGTGCAATATATTGAGTACCTTATGGTCACCTCTAAAACAAAAGAAGATGGCAAGTTGTATACAATTGCGCTCTTAAACCTTCTTGCAAATAACGTGCATACAGTGCCACCTATGAAAATGCAGTACTGTATGAAAAAAGGTATTTAGTTAGGACTTACTGGAGGTAATAGGAGGGCTTGTTGGCCCCGAAGGATCCTTTGGAGCCAAGGGAATTCATCCCCCAACCGGCAGAGTGCCAGGAGATGCGTTTGCAGAGTGGTAGTGAAGGGGTGCTGGAGGGTTAAAAAAAAACTTTTTTTAAGGGACGGGGACTACGTGGCCCCCTCCCCGGGCCAATTTCTGCACCAGGGCCTTTTCTTTTTTTTGTATTTAAAGGGAGGGGGTCCGAGCGCCCCCCCTTCCTTCGGGGCTATTTCAGCCCCAGAGAACCCCTTCCCCCGGAGCCTGCCCCTTTTAAACATGTATTTTTAAAAAAAAGGGGGAGGGGGGCTGATTTCAGACCCGGGAGACCCCATCCCCCAGGGCCCGGCCTGCAGTGTGGGTGCCCTGGTCCCACCCTTGGTACCCACTTTGTAAAGGTTGGGGACAACGGGGACAGCCCCACGAGCTCTGCCGGCTCCCCATCTTCTACAGGAGCCAGAATTGCTTTTACACATACGGAGGTGCTAGCATGCAGCTCACTGTGTGCAAAAGCAATTCTGCTCCGCTTCGAGTAAGCGCATAGTCGAAGCGGAGCAGCAGTGTTTGCTATGGCTTTACGGGAGCAAGCCATAGCAAACTGCAATGTCCTAGGGGTGGGGTCCCCGGGACATTGCAGGAGCCAGCCCTTGGGGGTGGTGATCCCCAGAGCCATCTAGGGCTTTAGGAGGGAGGCTGCGTGCCCCCCCTCCAATCTTCTAATTTGCCCTTGGGAGGCGGTGGTCACCAGGACTGTGGGGCCGGTCCACGCAGTCCCCCCGCACTCAATGAAACTTATGCCCCAGGGAGGTGGCGGTCCCCGGCCTGCAGGAGGGACTGGGTGACCCCTACATAATTTTAAATGAAAGGCCCGGGGGGGGGCAGCCCCCGGGGCTGTGGGGGGTCTGTGCGGCATTCATTTACAATAAAGCCCAAGGGAGGTATGGGTCCCCGGGGCTGGGTGGGGACCAAGAGGCCCCCCATTTAAAAAAATATAACCGTCTTCTTTTTTACAAAATACCCCCAGGACCTGGCCCACCCGGGGGCGGATAATGAACGAATCGCTCCACGGATCCCGCAGTAAATTTACTCAGTGGGACCCCTCCCCACCAAGAGGCCTAGGGGGTCTGAATGTTTCTACCCTGCCTCCTATTCTTTCATTTATATTTTTGGAGGGAATCAGTTCAACTGAGTCCCAAGATGGCTGCCAACACTTCCTGGTTGAAGTGTTGGCAGCCAATCAAATTTCAGTAGGATTTTGGGCTCCCAGATATCTATATTTTTTTTACTTCAATATCTCTGAAACTACTGAATGGATTTACACCACGCTTTCTGGACCAACATCTAGCTTTCTGCCAAATTTGGTGCAATTCCATTCAGCGGTTTGGGCTGTAGTCATGTTCAAAAAATGAAAAATCCCCATAGACCTAACATGGGGAAAACGCATTTTGGGGCCCCCCTTTTTTCTTGACCCTCACTTGACGGTACATCCCGAAACTTTCAACACAAGGCATCGATTTGTGCTGCCTTGCGTTACTCCAGATTTATCGAGCCTTGCAGGTCCATGCAAGGTGACCTTGCGTGGCTTGATAAATCTCACTTAGGTTTTGCATCGCCCTTGCGCCCCATTGCATGGCACAAGGGTGACGCAAATCCTTGTTAAATGTGGCCTTAAATTTCTATTGCCAATGTGTACAACAAAGTTCAAATGAAGATCACCTGAATCATACATCATTAGAGAGCTAGGGATCCTTTTAAAGAAAATAGGAGGGGGCAATGTCAACAATTTCCCAGATGCAATCATAGCTTCTCAGGATTTTCCTATATCAGTAGAACATGAGCTGCTTATAGTTAAGGCGATGGAAAAAGAAAATGAAATTTGGAAAATGGTGTAAGAGAGGGAGCATGTCAACGTCTCACCCTGGATGAAGGACAACTGCTCAACACAGACAAAACCAAAGTGCTGATTTTGTTCAGCCACAGCGCCCTCTGGAATGACTCCTGGTGGCCATCGGAACTCGGACCCATCCCCACACCGAAAGACCACGCTCGCAACCTCGGTCGGCATCATTCTGGACAGCAAACTCTCCAGTAAATGACAGGTGAACGCCGTCTCCCCAGCCTGCTTCCACACTCTCCGCATGCTCCACAGAATCTTCAAATGGCTTCCAATCAGCACCAGAAAAAGAGTGACGCAGGCCCTCATCACCAGCCGTTTGGACCACGGCAACACACTCTATGCAGGCACCACCAGTGATCTCATGGTAAGACTTCAGACAATGGAGAACGCAGCAGCCAGACTGATCTTCAATCTGCCCAAAAAGACCCACATTGTCATGTGTTTCCTGCATGGCCCATTGTAGTTTTTTCTATGTTAGCCTAATTGAGCACGTTGTAGGCCACATTTTCTTTTGCACACGTTACTATATAAACACGTTTGTTTTTGTGCCATATTGTACTTTAACACAGTACCTGCATATGTTTACATGTTCTGTTTTTTTCCTGGGATTTAGTCTTAACACCACAGACAAGGTCGAACAGCAATGCCCCTTGTTATTCTCTCTGGTCAGACACTAGCACCTAGACATTACACAAGAATGCAGCTGCTGTGTATGAGCACACATGTCTTGACATATAACCAAGCACAGTAGTTTAAGTACATACACTGAGCGAGGGTTCTGAGACAAGATTGCTACATCAGCTGAGATGTGGAACGCCCATCTGTGTATGCTAAGGTATGGGGTCCCAGAGATCTTTCATATATAATCATCCAGCTTCAGTAGAAGGAAGGGGGGTTTAGGATATTCGGATTATAACATGACCGGGCTTTTTATGATATATGGTTTATTGACCATGCCAACAGTATTTTTAGTATGCATTGGTTTCTAATTGTTTCACAAATACTGCATTTGTGGACACCACAGTTTGAATAAAAATGCTAAACTTCCTTAGTGCCTCTTGTTCATTTCATTGTGCACGAGTGAGAGAGCGAAAGGGTGTGTCCTGTTACCACGATCCCTGAGAGGATCAAGAGTGTTGTGTTTTCGGGTGCCAATTCACTTGTTTCTCTTGTAAGGTTAGAAGGGCAAGTGACGCACTATAGCTAGGTTGGACTGAGGTGGTATGAGGATTCAGTCCCTACACGCCGATGTTCTATGATCCCAAGCATAGTTCTGTTCCTGAGCAGATTCCCTGCAACAACATCACCCAACAGCTGAGAGACCTCCACTGGCTCCTCATCCAGGAAAGATGCGTTTTGAAGCTCCTGACCCACGCCTACAAAGCCCTTTATGACCAAGGACCTGCATACATAAACTACCATGGGTGCTCTTAGACCGTCTCCAGAGTTGGCTGGAAGAAGAGCGAATACTAAGTCCCTATCAGGCCGGCTTCAGATCAAAAATGTCAACTGTTGACCAGATATTCAGACTCCAACTACTTTACTGGAAAACAGTGACTATAGAGGGTGGCAGCCTCTATCTGATATTTGTTGATCTGAAGTCGGCCTTCGATCTTGTACCCAGAGAAAAATTATGGAGGGTTTTGAGTGAACTAGGGATTCCTCCATATCTTCTAAAAGCTATTAAGAGCCTACACTTTGATAATTTTGCACAAGTGCGCTGTGGGAGGCACGGGGAACTTACTTCTCGCTTCCCAGTCGAAAAGGGGGTACGGCAGGGATGTGTTTTAGCTCCTACTTTATTTTGTTTATTTATTAATGATCTTATTAACCATCTTAAATTAATTGTGGACAATGATGCTCCAAAGTTAGCCTCAGGGAAGGTTCCTGCGCTGATGTTCGCAGACGACACTTTGTTGCTTTCGAAATCGCCTATGGGCATTCAGCGCATTTTAGATGGTTTTGCAAACTTTTGTAAGTTAAGAGGGCTGGAGATCAATCTAGATAAAACTAAATATATGGTCTTCAACCCTCCTCTTAAAACCCGGCCAAACCCTTCTCTGCATGGTATCGCCTTGGAAAGAGTTAGGATATTTGACTACCTGGGAGTTACCTTGGCTGAGAAATTTGAATGGGGCCCTCAAATAGATAAAGCGAGGCTTAGATTAACACAGACAGTTGGTGGTATAATGAAATTGTATAGATCTTCTGTTTTTAAACCAGCTGCCCCTGTTGTGGAAATCTATAAAGCCCAGGCGAGGGGTGCTACACTCTACGGGGTAGAGCTGTGGGGACATTGTCCAACTGGAAACCTGACAAAGGTAGAGAATAATTTCATGCGACAAGTACTAGGTTTACCCCGCAGCACCCCTTTAATTCCCCTTCGTATGGACCTCGGATTGAGGCCGCTGGATGAAGAAATTGCTATAAGACCCCTAGCTTTTGGCGGAGGATGTGGGTGACTCCAGAGCTGTCTGTTTTTAGGGATGAACTCTCCGAGTTTTTATCTATGTGTAATATAAAGAAAATTACATGGCTCTGCCATATAAGGGACCTTGCCCTCAAGATGGGCAAGCCGGACCTCTGGAGCACGCCTGAGACATCGTGTGCCAAGCTCTCAAGGTTGGACCTAGTCAATTCTTACAGAGTAGTCAAGCTAAGGGCCATCCGAGAAAGTACCTCAAGTGGTCGTTTAACTGTAGAATTTTTAGCGATAAAGGATGTATATAGCAGAGAAACCTTTTTAGATTTTGTTGAACCCCCAATTGCAAGGAAATTGTATATGCAATTGAGGTTGGGGACCCTCCCACTTGCAGCATATTCCAGCAAATGGCTGAGAGACCAAACTGGTGAATGCCCTGCGTGCAAATATAAGGTGGAGTCTGAAATACATGTTCTGCTCCTCTGCCCCGCCTATCGGCTGCCGCGCAAGCGTTGGTTAATCCAACTATGTAAAAATTTAGGGTTTGTGCGCGCCATAGAGGCTTATAGAGTTCTAAAATAAGACACTCATCCCCCAATTGTCTTTGCCGTATCACGCTTTTTAAACTGTATGTGGCACACCCGTCGGGCTTACATAAAGTGATTTCTGGGGGTTTAGGGGAACTGGTGACTGGGTGAGTAGGTCTTTGTTTGGGTTTTAGGCCTTCCACTGATGTCCCACAGTTTTATTTTATCATAAGATTTTAGTATAAGATTTTACTGTCTGGATATTTTTATGCACTCGATGTGATTCTTTTTAATGTCTTTTTATCTGGCTGGTTGTATTTTAATTGTTTATGTTTTAATATATACAACTTTCATCCCTGCTGTATCTATGAAGCTTGTGCTATGTGTTTTTGTCTCTACTTTCTTTTGTGGGTTGATCATTGTATATGAAATCCTTTGTGAGTATTTATTGTTTTTAATACAGATGTATATACTGTTTGTTTTATTGATGCACTTTGATGGCCCTAGCGGCCGAAATAAAGTATGAATGATGATAAACTACCACTTGAACTTCCACCAACATCCCAGAAACCCACCTCGCCCCCGCACAGACACCGCTCATCCGCCGCTGCCACACCGGAGTACGCTCCTTCTCCCACCACGCTGCCACGTCTTGGAACGCTCTCCCCTACACCTCCCAAAATCACCCTGACTGACAGACTTCAGGAGGAAGCTCAAAACCTGACTCTTCTACTGAAACCCACAGCCCAGCGTCTGAAACCCTCACTGGTGACAAGCCGCACTTTACAAGTACTGTATGATTGATTGATAGATTTCTATATATTTGGGATACAAACTGCAAACAGAAGATTCCTATTCAATGACCAGCCCGGACCATGACTTTGTGATTATTCCAAACTGGCCCTGGAATCTGAAACCCTGGAGTGCTTATTAACTGCCCCATGTGATCCATTTGTTATGCTGGGATAATATTATGCATGCATAACCCATTTAAGGGTGCAAATATATGTTTTGTCAGTCAGAAAACTCGAGTTCCACTGGGGAGTTGAGTTACTTGCATGTGTAAATTGGACTTAACAAAAGCAAACAGCTTTAAGAATTGGGCTTATAGTACTAATTTCTCCATTTTGTTTTTTCATTAACTTCCGCTGAATTTCAAAAGAGCACAATTTAAATGTTATTCACACTGACAATTTTTGAAATTGTTAAGTCTACATTTTTCATTTCCCTTTGTTTTAATTCAAATATTGTGGTAATGAATTAATACATGTTCCCTTATTATACATTCGATTTAGACCTTGTCAGTGCTCCAATTTATAAATCAAAAGGGTTTTAAGGTAGGAACAGGACCAGGTCTCTTATGGATTTAGTCCAAGGCTATCATTAAAACTGTACTTGACAAAAGTCTAAAGTTAGCAGCTTTGTTGGTTTTTTCAAAATATAGGGGCATATTATCAAGGGCTCTATCGCCGCTTTAGCGGCACTTTTTGCCGCAAAAGCGGCGATTTTTTTATCGGCCTATTAGCAAGCTGTCGCTAACAAGTGTTAGCGACAGCTTTTAGGCGATAGCGACTGGTTTGGGTGCCGCTTTGCATGTCAGCGATATTTATCGCTAATGACATGCAAAGGAGGCGTTCCCAACCTAACAGCGACTGAAAGCAGTCGCTAACATCGCTATCGCCTATTAGCAATAACCGCAAAGCAATGAAAAAACGCGCGCTAACCGCGATTAGCGCTGGTTTTTTAGAACTGGTAAAAACATGACTTAACAATAATAGTCAATGGGAGGTGGATTGTAAGGTTAAGTCCCCAGCATTAGCGCGGGGATTCTATCGCTGGATTTCTCGCGTTATTGCTGGGTTTCGCCGCTATCGCTGGATATTTTATCGCATTGGAGATAAACCTTGCTAATAGCATGTTATCTCCGCGGTAATATCCAGCGATAGCCGGCGATAGAAAAACGCGCGCTAAGCAAGCTTTGCGATAATTTTCGCAGGTTCTTGCTAATATGCCCCTCAGTTGCATCACAGAAAGGAAAAGCAGTTAGTAAATCAAGTAAATTAACAAGCAGACTGACATAGTCTTTCTTCCATACAAAATCTCAGAGAGCGCTAAGGGCAGAGCAATAAATCTCAAAGCAAAGGTCTCAGACAGAGGCAAAATGTGTGCAAAGGTCTCTAAGCAAAAAGTCTGCTAGCAAAAGGTCTGGCTCATCTCCAAACAGCATGTTTGCTTATAATGTTTCAGGAACAGAAGGCACACACATTTCATGACATGAAATAAGTGGAAGGGTTGGAACAGAAATGTTTCAATTATTACAACCAATCAGTCTATTAGTTCGCAAGGCACCTCCAGAAACTCCTACTTCCTATTGAATCTTTTTGATTAAAGCTTTACATATATAATTAAGGATGTGAACTCATGATTACAATAGAGTATTTAACTAAAATTGAGCTCAGCTGAGCAGCCTTGAACAACTTGTAACAGAAAGAACATTCTTCCTTCCTTGCTAGGAAAATACAAATGTTATACAATTTATTAGCAGAGAGACCAGTGCTGGGCTGTATTTAAAAAAAATTCTAAAATAGAGAAATACACATGCATGTAAGTATCATGCTAAATATACACCTAAATGAATCATTTTCTAGTAAATTAAAACTTGTTTACAACCTTAAAATACTTATTAGTGTAACAGCACTGCTTATTTGAGTGGCTGATTCTTGCACTTCCTCGTACACCTACCTTAGACTAAGGATTCAGCTCACCAGACTTTACTATATATGTAAACTTCCAAGGAGTGCATCTGGCAAGGTTGTTGTTGGAGCATGGTCATAGCAAACCTCAATGCACTTGGGGCCATGAAGTTAGTATTTGTGATTTCCAAATAGCGAATCTGTATAAATCGCCATTTGGGAATCGCAAAACAAGATGTATGTAACCACTGATTCCACTAATAGCGATTCCTACAGATTCGCAATCGCAATTAGAAAATTGCAATTTTGGAAATTAGGAACGGTTGCAATCTGGAGGCAGAATGATGTCAGACCAGGAAGTTAAGAAATACAGGGTGTGACCACAACCCAGAAGCCTAGGAAGGTGCTGGAAGTGAGGAGTGCACCTGTATCACCCAGGGAATACCTGTAACTGAACTGCACTTTGTCCAAGGAATGTGGGGATAAGTATTCTAGGAGCAGGAAGAGAAAGATCAAGTTTTCTGAAAAGGAGCAGGAGCTCCTGACAGAAGAATGTGTGGCACATATGGACCAGCTATTTGGGAAGGCCTCTTTCACTTCCAGAGGGCCAAAAAAACAAGATATAGAACAGCATCTTGCAGATGGTGAACTACATAGGTGTCACACAGAGGACCATCCCAGAGATACATAAATGCTGGTATGACCGGAGATCTCGCACAAAGGAGAAGGTGGCCAGCAGGATGGCTCAGAGTTGCGGTGGACCCTCAAAACACCCCTTTCCCACTCCCATGGAGACACTCATCGAGGGGACACTGGGACAAGAAAGTGTGGTGGGAGTGTCAGACATTGACAACTCCAGTCCAGCAGACACCAGCCAGGGTAAGTCCATTCCCCATTACTTACTTCACATAACCTAATGTTTGCAATTCCCCAAATTCCGCTATTCCCCACTCACACTGCTGGCCACACACTTGACGCTATGTTTAGTAACCATGATTTGGTCACCAGTCCTGAAACGTTACCTATACCCTGATCTGATAATTTTGCCATCATCTTTGAACTCAGAGATACCAAGGTAATCCCAATTACCAACTCATCAACTGGGCCATTCCTCTACCGAGCATGGAAAAACAAACTTTAGCTATCTTCAGACCCAACTATCTGAGGACCTGCCCCCACCCTTACCTGATCCTGAAACGGCCACCCAGGACAATGTGACGCTGGCTTAACTATGCCCTCGTAAAATACACTCCTTGGAAATCAACTAAATGCAAGAGAACCAAACCCTCCGAGCCCTGGTACTCAGAGGCCCTCCGACTGGAAAACCAAAAATGTAGAAAACAGGAGAGAAGATGGAGACTTAATTATGAAACTCAGGAAAAAACTATACAAATGTGCCCTAGCCAAAAATAAAAATCTTTTGATCAAGGAAAAAACAAGCTATTTTACAGCTCAAATAGAACTATCTAACAATTCACCTAGGGAGCTTTTTAAAGTGATTAGTAAACTAACTAAAGTCCCGATAGTTAAAGGATGTACCAGCTGTCAAATTTTTGGCAACGATGTCGCTCTTTATGTTAGGAATAATGTAGAGCATATTTACAATACCTTTCAGTGTCTCAGGGAATCCTTGCTCCACGCAGCAGCAAACCTTAGTAAATAATGTTTCCCATACTGACATTCATTTTTAGTCCAGTTTTCACCACGCAAGTAGAACATCTCATCCTGACTACTAAAACAGGATCTCCAAGTGATCCTTGTCCCCCTTCAGTGCTCAAACAAATTTATGAGCCTATAGCAAAGTTTCTAGTTAACACCTTTAATTCCCATTTCAATCAGGAATTTTTCCTACAACATGGAAGGAGGCATGCATTCTTCCGCTCCTAAAAAAGTCCAACCTTGACCCTGACACTCCTTCCAACTATCGACCTCTCTCTAGACTGCCGTTCCCGGCTAAACCTATTGAAAATATCATGAATTCCCAACTCACACTATTCATGAAAGAACATAATGTGTTAGATCCAACTAAATTTGGCTTTAGATCAGAGCACAGCACTGAAACAGCACTGATCAAAGCTACAGACAAACTCAAAAGTACTCTGGATAATGGAGGAAATGCAGCTCTGATCCTGCTAGATCTGTCTGCTGCTTTTGATACAGTGGATCACTCAACGCTGTGTCTTCACCTTGAGATTATTGGTGTAAAAGGAGCATCCTGGGACCCATTTAAATCATTTCTAGCAAATAGGGAAAATATTGCGACTCTAAACAAGTTCAGATCAAAAGCCTTCTTACTTCCATGTGGAGTTCCGTAGGGATCCTCGCACTGCCCATCATTATTCAATCTTTATGTGGCCGAGCTTACTTCACTGGTTCAATTTTTCGGTCTTTCACTTACCTCCTATGCGGACGACAGACAAATTGTGGTCTCTGCGGCACATAGGGCCAATAACACCAGTGCTCAGCTTCACATCTGTATGAAAGAAAGCTGCACCTGGATGGGCAGGCACTGCCTCAAATTAAATTCAGAAAAGACTGAAGTAATGTTCTTTGGAAATTACCCTTGTTTTTGGACCCCTAACTGCTGGCCACAAGAGATAGGACCACTGCCTATTCCGACTACCACAGTTAAAAGCCTAGGAGTGATTCTAGATGATGAACTTAATCTTGGTAAACAAGTTAATTCCATCATATCTACTTCCTATAACACGTTAAGAATCATCAGAAAGATTCTGTTTCACATTCCAGTTAGTGCAAGGAAACCCATTATCACCTCACTTATCCCATCAAAAATCGACTATTGTAATGACCTAAATAAGCTACAGGTCCTACAGAACTCAGCGGCCAGAGTCCTGCTCAACTTGCCAAAACATCAGTCTGTTAGTTCGGCCATTAAAGAACTACACTGACTTACGGTTAGAAATCGCATTAGATTCAAAACTCTCTGTCTCACTTACAAGGCTTTACATGGTACATGTCCAGAATTTTTGAGGAATTCGATTTTATGGTACACTCCTAACAGGAACCTTAGATCTCTGGGTACTTTCTCAGTTACACCATCTAGATTTAAGAAAGCTAGATGGGGTGGTAGTAGCTTCCTTGTAGAAGCCACCAAACTCTGGAATACCCTTCCACTTCATATTAGATCTTCACCCTCTATGCTGGGTTTCAGAAAGCTTCTTAAGACCTGGCTCTTTAACCTGTAATCTTTCTTCACAGCATGCTCCCGTTTCCACGCCCTCTGGTATACGTAGCGCTGTATACATGTAGTTAACATATCATAACATAAATCATCGCAGCATAAATAACTCCATTGAGATGCTTGCCCTACCTTAGCAATGCATCATGGCAGTTGTAGCAGACCAAAGTTGCATGTTCTACTGTGTGCTGATGAAAACACCACACATACCTGTACATCACAAACATGTCACAAATACATGATGCACAGTTACAATGTAGTGAACAGAAATTAATCATTTATTTACACTAACTATATACATGGGTTTCCACAGATCACACCCAGGACGTGTCAGAAACAAATGAGGCTGAAGAAGCTATTGACATGTGGAAATGGAGGTCAGCACATTACCAACTCTTATGCCCATCACTCCAACTCCAACTGCTAGGAGAGCAACCATTGCACCACCTCCAGACTTTGTGGATGGTGACGAGGGTCAATCCCAAAGCAGGAACACAACAACATCTGTGGGCAGGATACACAGACAGCATAAAGGCCAACCAGCAACAGTTCACAATGAGAAAGTGTAAGACGACATGGCGAAGAGTTCCCCTGTGTTTGGTGACCTGGAGAAGTCCATCATCTCTGTACAGCACCTGCATACCAAACAAATCAGGACTGTCAATAGGCATCTGCTAAGAATGTCAAGCTTGATGCAGCAATTGCAGAAAGGGCAAGACCGGTGAATTGCTGCCATGGAGAAGGAGCACCGTGTGCAGAGACAGTGGCAAAGGCAGTACCTGGCATGCTTTGATGCCTTCACCCGTTCCAAATCCTATTGGCAGTAGCCACAACACCTCTGGCAAGGAGAACTGTAAACATACAGACTGAGATGGGGCACTGATGGCAGGATGTTGCACTTGGGCTTGCTCAAGTGACCACAGCCCTTCAAAATAGAACGACCCACAACCTCTATGTCCCCAACATTCTGCCTCCACCTGAAAGCAAAGAGGGCTCTAGCCTAAGTGTCATCTCTATGTAGAAGGCATGCAGTACCAGGCGTACATGCTGAAACACTCTGGGTCTGACATGTGCACACTTTCACAGGCTAGTGTTGCTGACAAGGCACCCAACCTCACAGGCTGAAAGAAGTGAATCCACTGAACACTTAGAGTGATGAGTCTACTGTTTTTTTGTTTGTTTGTAATTACATTCTTTGTTGCCTGGTTGACACAATGTTACATCCGCAAAGGATTTTGTTGAATGCCCTTTGTGAATACCGAAAGATGTAAAGTTAGACTTTCGTCTCAGTTTACCTTTGTGAATCAGGCCCTCTGATTTTAAACTTACATAATCCTTACGAGTGTAAAACATATTTAACAGAAGACATTTTTCAGATAGTACCAAGCTTTTTTAAATTATTAATAGAGTTGTAAGGATAAAGGTATTATTCTCTTACCTGGAGGTGCTGACTGTGGAGAAGAAGCGTCTATGCCACTGACTCCTGTCGGTGACACCGAGGAAAAATGCTCTCTAAGAGCTCCTCCATAGGTGCTGATGGTGGGTGAGTGGAGGGACCGTTGCCAGTACAGATGCTTTCCTACTTCGGCTGGCAAGACTTTCTTTAGTGCAATTTCGCAGATCATACCCGAGGTTTTGGATTTAATCAATAACGTGCTGGTTCACATATATTTTTATTTTCTTAAATGGCCACCCAAATGCTCTGTTTTGTGTGACCTCTGGCATCAACAAGGATGACTTGGCAGAAGCCTATCCTTACTAGCAACCCATTCCTGTATCAAGATTTCTTATTCCATATCAGAAAATGTTTGCTTCCTACATCTTCTTTTCTGGACTCCGGCCGGCCATTTTAAAAGGTAATTTAGTGGCTGGCTTATACAAGCACCCACATGGGAATGCATTTGAAAATCTGTCCCTTCCTCTCTGACATGCAGTGCTCTATAAAGCATGTAGCTGCTGTATTTGGTTCTGATGTCCATGGATATCTTAAGGATTGTGGGGGCCCTGGGCCAAACATGTTTTGGGTGCTCCTTTTTGGAACAGCTTTGAATTTATGATCCAATTTCATCTTTTTCATGCCTTCTTTGGCCAGGTCGCATACACTGCACAAGCACACTGGTGCGAACTCTAAATGTATTTCCATCTAATATACAGGGATGGTGATGTCTGTTTTCAATATTGTAATATAGCAGCAGCTCACAAATATTATTGCAATTTTTTGGTCCTGCTTTGATCTAAAAGGAACTTGTTTATGGCTGTTGCATATGGTGTTGAAAAACAAATAACATTTCTCTGCAAAATGTCCGTAATAGACTCCCACAAATCCGTATTATTAAAAATAAATGAAAGGAAATTGCATTTAGAACAATCTATGTTTAAGAACCATTCAAGGTCATGAAGGCAGGACTGTGTGTCTATCGGGCCCTTAGATAGGATGGGGCCCTGAGCCTGGAGCCCACTTTGCCCATGCCTTAAAACGTCTCTGCTGATGTCTTCATCCAGTTCCTGGATGCTGCACTCTGTATTTGCGAATCATACAGATTCCTTAATAGTGATTCAGTATTTTGCAACCATCATTTTTACTGACTCACTATGTGGAATGGGTATGCTTTTCTTAAAAATCAGTATTTAGGAATTACTGTTTATTATAATAATATATTTGGGGCCAGATGTACTAAACAATAGTCACAAAACACTGGTTGCAATTTATGACCAATATTTTGGCAATCAGTGTGGTATTTTGCAAACTGACCTGTTTATTAATAGGTCAGTTTGCAAAAAAACAGAATTATAATGGGTCACTATGCGATCTACCTCATGAATGCTACTGAGGCAGGCCTCAAATTACAGTCTGCTGTGATTCACTGGCATTGTGAGGATGTTGGCCAGCTGGGATCAAAATATCACCATGTCTGTGATTGTTATTTAATAAAGCATATGTTAGTTTTTAAATGCAGCTAGTTTTCCTTAAAGGAAATGGAACAGAGTTTAAAAAGAAAAGTGTAATGATTTTTATTGTTTGTTTAGGAGGAGGCAGTGGTTGTATGGATGACTGCTTCCTCTTAAGCACACTTTTATTTTACATTCACATAGGGGACGGGGTTCCAATGGAACCCACTCCCTTGTGCGGATGGGTTACCACCTCCTTTGAGGTGTTGTGTAAAATATAAATGATTAGCGACTGGATTTCAGTCACAAAACATTGATACACTGCATAAAGATTCAGTATTTGGAAAAGGCACATACAGCACCTCCCCTTCCAAATGCTGATTCAGTATATATTTCTAAACACATTTAGCTATTGTATCCAGTACCTAGGAAAATGTGTTGTAGCATTCGCAAAAACCCTCTCAATTGCCAATTCGTAGGTTTGCCAATGATAAAACCCTTTGTACATCTGCCCCTGGCCCCTAGTTGCTTGTTATTAAGATGGGAACTGCGTTTTCTAAACCTAACAATGTCCACCACAAAGGACAATTATAATGTCCCCTGACTCTTACATTTTTTTAGGTCTCGCCTACAGACAGTGTTAGCTGTCTGGCAAGAGCCCACCGCACACCACACACCACAAAAATTACAACTTGCAAAGACTCATATACATACATATATGATTTAGAAAGGGGTTTTTGAATGGCCCCTTTCAGCCATTAGCTACTGTGGTTCAGCTTTAGGACTTTGATGACCGTGTTGTCCATCAGCGTTAATATCTGTGCGAGGTATTTCACAGATGTTTAGACATGTATTTTACATCCGGGGTCCTGGCTGCTGCGAAGTGCTACAAGCGGTTCGTTTCACTTTTATGTGCTGTGCACATTTTTATTAATTAATTAATATTTTTAGTTTATGTTTTCAGTGCTTGAAGGGCAGAGTAAAAAAAAGCCAAAATGGCCAGTGCCATCACTATGCATCCATGAGCCTGCATTGCGACACGTACACGTGAATGCAGTGCAACACATGCATCATGATAAATGCAAGAGCATATATCGCAACAGGAATGGTAATGGTAACCATTCAAAAATATCAGCCATGTGAAAACATGCATGCACGTGAATCGCAAGGCATGTGTGCATATGCACATACATGCATCGTGGTGCCCCATCAGCTCCAAAGCAAACAAGCATTGGCACATCCGGTTGGTTGGTCTTAACCTTATAAACCCAAAACCTGTTGGGGCTGTCAAAGATTGTTTTAGCAGTAAAATATTTATGGGCAATTGGCCACTCCTTTGCGGCTGGAGCTGCACTGCATGCATATGCAAGAAAATGAAAGCACTGTGCCAAGCTCCAGATGCTAGTATGGCTGGGCAATCCTGGCATGACATGGGCAATACTGGTTAGCAAGATCAAGCAGGGCTAAGAATAGTTCAGAGGTCCCCAAATGTACTGGAAACCCCTTTTTTCAGTAATGATATGGTCACACCCCTCGGGGTGAAATGAAGGGTACTTTGGTTCCACTTGTTAAGATGGTGGAACAGCTTTAGATAATATGCTTCAAAATCATCCTCAGAATGAATAGAGACTGGATCAAGACCAGCTAAGTCCTAAAACTTTTGCAGTATATATTGAAGGTTAGTTGTTGCACCCATATACAAAAGCCAAGAGATAATTTTAATGAGGCATTTTTGCCTGATCAATCTACAGAAGATAGGAAATTCTGTCACACAGGGGTTATACATCTCATGTAATGGCAGCATGCTGTTTTTCTCAATACAGATTCCAGAGAAGTCAAACTGGAAATATATTACAAATAAAGGGCGGAGCAATGGTTTGGAGGGCTCTTGGGCAGAAATAAACTACTTTTGAGGCTAAGCAGAGCTTCAGGGTGATCCTAAAGCAAAACAGATGCCCACACCATCTAGAGGGGCTGCATGGCTATACCCAGGGGCTTAGCTTCAGGTGGGTCTTTGGGATGTTACACCCCCTAACAAGTGCATTTTCTGCTAAATAGTTGGCTACAGGTGCTTTCAGTCGGGTATGGTGAGGTGTCTGCCGGATTTCAACAGCAACTTTTACCTACACACAGATAGAAATGCACACACACCTTTCTCTCTCTGTTTTGAAAGTCTTCAACAATGTTGGTTATTTTACAAAATAATGTGTTTTCTCTAACTTAGTACCATTACCAACCCACATTTGTCTCCCTTTCCATTGCCCCTACAGCCCCCCTTATGTGCCCTGCATGTTGTATAATGTATTTCAACATTATATGCCAATGCTATAAAATCTGAAGCACACACGTCCCCAATCTTACTGACCAAGATACGCCCCTGGCTACGCTCCAGTGCTTGGCTAATCATTTAATGGAAGAGTTCTAGCATTTTTTTATTTTTTTATTCTTTTTATTTAAGCATAATTGGCATATTTAAGTTGTTCAGTTACAGAATACACATTGCACATATACAGTCTTATCATATTCAACAGTCGTTTTTGTTGTTATGACATTGCTGGTATCTTTCTGCGCATACATACTTTCGCACAGGTGTTAGGTTCCATCACCTTAATGCATTTCTAGGTCAGGAGTCACTGTTGGTAATGCGCATATTCCTCCCCTATAGGTGTTCCAGCTTCCCCAAAGTCTTATCCACTTTTTGGGGCATCCCCTTCGTACATATACAGGGGCATATTAGCAAGACCCACGTTAAAATTATCACCGTTTTAGCGGCAGGAAACTGCCGCTAAAGCGGCGATAATGGGCTTGATAATATGCGTTATAGAATTCCAATAGAAGCCCAGGTTAGATGTGCAGGACATCTAACCTGGGCTTCTATTGAATTCCATAACGCATATTATCAAGCCCATTATCGCCGCTTTAGCGGCAGTTTCCTGCCGCTAAACGGCGATAACTTTAACGTGGGTCTTGCTAATATGCCCCACTGTTTTTTCCGCCACCATGGCCATGTCCATATCTTTGCACCATTCTGTGTGTGTGGGGGTGGCGGGTACCCCCCAATGTTTGGCTATGTTTCTTTTTGCCAGCATCATCCCTAGTGTAGCCCATGTCTGCGCCGTGACGGTAAGGTCCGTTGCTTCCCAGATGTTCAACAGGCACCGTTTGGGTTCTGGAGGGACTGGGTTCCTGCTAACTCTCGTAATTGTGTCCATGACAGATTTCCAGTATTCCATTATGGCGGGGCAGGCCCAGAGTGTGTGGAAGAAGGTACCAATCGCCCCACATTGTCGCAGGCAGAAGTGGGTATCGGCTTTGCCTATCTTATAGAGAGTGACTCTAGTGTAATAGATTCTGTGGAGGATTTTGAGCTGCACGAGGCGTAGCTTAGACGTAATCGCTACCTCTCTGGGTGATGCTAGTGCTTCTTGCCAATCAGTGTTGTCTAGGTCGCCTACCTCCTCCCCCCATTTATCTCGTAGCCTTTGCATGGGGTCAGGCATGTTATTAATGATTTTTCGATATGTCATTGAAATTGCTTTAGTGTGCATATGATCGGTCAGTAATCTGTCCTCCAGTGGTGAGGCCTCGGGCGGTGGGTGTCAGAGGGGATTATTGCCTCCAGGGCGTGTCGGATCTGGTGATAGCGGAATAGTTCCGTGGGTGCCATCTCGTACTGCTCTTGTAGCTGGGTGAAGGGGATCACCCGTCCTCGCGCCCAGGGATCTCCCACCCTGGAGATTCCTATATCGTCCCAGCGCTTGAAGCCTTTGCTCTTTCCCAACCGGCCTAGTTTGTCCGTGACCCATAGGGGCGTTGCTAGTGTGAGCTTGTTGTACCATTTTTTTTTAAAAACAGAATTTTATTAATTTTCTGAGAAAGCAAACAAAAAGCTTCAGAGACAGCATACATTAATGATTCGGGGAGCAATATATTACAAGTGCTATTAGTGACATAGCTGCAGCCTCCCTTAGGGTGCCGCTCAACGACTCCCATGGGTCCTCATGCCCCACTACTGAATCCTCCCGCAGCCCCCGCTGTATGCAATTATACCATCCCTAGCAACCCCATGCATATTATCATTCGGAGTGCAGGGTCATCATAGGCATAAGGAAAAAACAAAAAGAATAAAGCACCCAGCCCCAACAACCCCCCCTCCCCAACTACCCCTCAAAGCCCCTTTGGTCCCCCCCACCCCACCCACCCTCCCAAGCATGCCGCTAGCCACTAACTAAAAGGGTTCCAGGTATTCCCAGGTCTTCCCCATGTACCGCCCGGTACCCCATCACTCAAGTCCGCATCCTTGATAGGGCAGAAACACTGGAGGCGATCCCCCGCAGACCCGCCAGTGGCTGCAACATCCCTCCCTGTCAGTTAGGGCTCACAATATCAGGTGTCTGGAGCGCCCCCAGTCTCAGTCAACACACTCTCCTCCGCACCAGGCGGGTGCTTAGTCAATTCCACAAGCGCCACCCATGCCCTGGCCAGCTCCATTGAGTTCTCGTTCCCAGTCTGTCTAGCCATGCCCATCCTGCAATTACCTTCACTCTCCGCCCACTTTACAAGCTCCCGTCTCCACTGCTCAAGTGAAGGTCCTTGCCTCGTCTTCCACCGGCTAGTAAGCTCCCTTTTCGCGAGCACTAATCCCAGGTCAATGAACATACTGGTGACCTTGGTTTTCGCAGTGTGGGGATATACATGTAGTAGACAAACCCCTGGCGTCAGTGCCAGCTCTCTCTCCGTCACAGTCGCTAAGACAGCCATTGTTTCCCGCCAGTAGTCCTCCAACTGCGGGCAGCTCCAGAACATATGCAGGAACCCCGCCCCCACTAGAGCACAACGAGGGCAGGCAGACGACCCCCCAAAATAGTCGTTCAGTTTGTTTGGCGTTAAGTAAGCCCTATGTAAGACATAAAATTGAATGAGCTGGAAGCGCGCATTTCGGGAACTCCTCCATGGCCTCTCAACTACCGCCCCCCATGCTCCGTCCGAGAAGGGCTTCCCCAGGTCCGTCTCCCACTTAAGCCGCAACGCCGTCAGGGGCTGACGCAGGTCCTGAGTAATCCGGCATTAAAGACAGGTCACCGCTTTAAAAGTACCCGCAGCCATCACCACGTATTGACACGCAAGGGACGTAGTCGGTTCCAACTGACCCCCCCGCCAATGTTTCGTCACTGCCGCAGCCAGGGCCGCATGGAAAAGGAAATCCCCGCGCGGGAGATCATGACGCTCCAGGAGGTCATTAAACGGTAAGAGGTTGCCCTCCTCGTATAGATCCCCCAAAGTGAGTATGCCCAGCTCCGCCCAGGACTGCAGTTTGCTCCAGTCACCCCCATGAGGCAATACCTCACACATTGTCAGCGGGATTTCAGGCGCATACAAGGTCCTGACCCGTACCTTCCTGGCCATACGCATCCAGCACCGCTGCACCACGGCCAAGTCCGACGGCAGCGCCTCGCCTCCCGGGTGCACCCGCAGCAGAACACAGGACAGCAGGCGCCAGCTAGGATCCAATCCCCCACCGCCTCCGGATGTCGAATGTGACCCGCCACCCACTGCGTAAACCATTGGAATTGCGCAGCGTGATAATAGCCCTCCAGATCTGGCAGCGCAAGGCCCCCCTCCACCCTGGACCGTTTCATAGTGAGCAGCGCGACTCTTCGTCTCCCTGTGCCCCACAGGAACCCAGTGATTAAAGAATTGAGCTGTGTAAAGAACCTAGTTGGTATCCAAACGGGGAGCGTCCCAAAATAATAAAGGAACCGTGGTAAGGTGACCATCTTCATCAAGGCGACCCTACCCGCGACAGAGAGCGGGAGGGACCCCAGAACTCAAAATTAGTTTTGGCACTACGCAACGCTTGCCCCACATTACCCTCCATCAGATCAGCACTGTCATGATAAATCCGGGTTCCCAGGTAGGAGAGGCAACGAGGTTCCCACGGTATCGCCCCCACAGTCTGCCTATCGCGCCCGCCTGCTTTGGTAGGAAACAAGCACGACTTGGCCCAATTCACACGAAGTCCCGACACTCTCCCCAAAGTCTCCAATAGCTGTTTCGCCCCTGAAGCGCATCCCGAAGGTCAGGCAGGAACATGAGCAAGTCGTCCGCATATAGCGCAATATGGTGCTCCTGTTCCGCCACCAAAAGCCCCGCATAATAACTGCCCGACCTGGCATGTGCAGCCATTGGTTCCATTGCCAGAGCAAACAACAACGGGGACAGCGGACATCCCTGCCTCGTGCCTCGGGCCACCTCACAGGCAGCAGAAATTAAGCCCCCTGTCCTGACCCTGGCGGTAGATTCACTGTACAGCAGCGCTGTCCATTGGACGAACCGCTCCCCGAGCCCAAACTCCCGCAGTGCACCAGTAAGATAGGGCCATTCGAGGCTATCAAAGGCCTTCTCCATATCGACCGCGAAAATGCAGGCCTTCTCCTTATCATACGTGTCTGCCCCCAGGATGCGCACAAGCCGACGAATATTCATGGCGGTGTTCCGGGTCGGAATAAAGCCCGCCTGATCTCCGTGCACCAGCGTCGTCATGTGGGGAATTAGCCTGCTTGCCAACACCCGACTCAATACCTTATAGTCCATATTGAGCATCGCGAGAGGCCTATACGAGGATCGGTCCCACGCAGGCCTGCCCGGTTTGAGAAGAGGAACTATGATGGCCTTGCGGGTGGACACAGGGAGAACACCCTCATGATACGCTCGGTTATACAGCTCCACCAGGCAGGGCACCAGAGTGTCTGCGTAGGTCGCATAAAATTCCACCGGCAGCCCATCAGTTCCCGGGGTTTTGTTCCTGGCCATGTGCTTTATGGCGCTGCGTATTTCACCCGCCTCAATGTCCCTACCAAGAGCAATCGCCTCGTCAGAGCTAAGCTTAGGGAGAGCCGCATCCGACAGGAACCTCTCGTCACCAGGGAGGCCAGGGTCCAGCTTGGTGCGGTATAACTCGGAGTAGAATTGCAAAAATTGGTCGTTTATTCCTCTCTGAGTATAAACCACCTCACCCTCCTGCCCCCGCAGTTCCGTTATCGCTGTCCCTCTACGCGCCGGATTGGCTAACCAGGCCATCAGGGCCCCAGATTTATCCCGCTCCGCGTGCATCTTGTCTGTGTACGCCTTAAAATCAAAGCAACGCAAGCGCTCGAGCTGAAGCGCGAACTCCTCCCTGGCCGCGAGCAGCATATCATGTGTATCTGGGCGCTCTGGGCGCTCTCGCTCTGACACACGCAAGTGTTGCTCCGCAGCTGCCACATCTTGCAGCAGTACCTTGCGGACCCCCACCATCTCTCCTATACAGCGCCCTCGGATCACCGCCTTAAAGGCGTCCCATTCCACAAGCAGAGTGGATGCCTTATTTGCATTGGTCCTAAAGTAATCCTCAATGGCCGATCCTATAATGTCCTTAAACACTGGGTCGTCCTGTGTGTCTGGCCGCAGCCGCCATGTGAGAATGGCCGGGCGATCCCGTGACCAGTGCAACTGCACCAGCAAGGGGTTATGGTCCGAGGACGTTCTGGCCAAATACTCGCTATGCATCATTCCCCCATGGACATCCGGAGAGCAAAGGACTGAGTCCAGGCGAACATGCAGGTCATGTAATGAGGAGAAGAAAGAGTAATCCCTGTCAGTCGGGTGATGGGCCCTCCACGTGTCCGTTAACCCCCAACGCTGTTGCCAGATCCTTCGCGCCGCCGCCAGTCTGTGTACCGGAGCATCCACTAACGGGGGATGTGACCGATCTAAATGGACATCAGTAATACAATTAAAGTCGCCCCCAAGAGCACAGATCCCACCAGCAGAGGGGCCAATTTCGCTGAGAGATGCGCAAAAAATGATACCTGGTCAGTGTTAGGTGCATAAATGCTCCCCAGCACTATGTCTCTACCATCTAAGCGCCCTGACACTACTACAAATCTGCCCTCAGGGTCCACCAGTTGGCCAGTACTTTGAAACGGGACTCCAGCCCTGACCCAGATCAGAGCACCTCGTGCGTAAGCCGAGTATGTCGTACAGAACACCTGCCCTCGCCACCTGCGCTGTAAAGCTAAACCCTCCTGCTTGGTCAAATGTGTCTCTTGCAACAACGCAATCTGTACCCCTCTCCTCCTAAGATAGGCATGGACCTTATGGCGACGTGTCATATTATGCATCCCCCTAATGTTCCAGGACAAACAGCGGATACCTACGGCGGTTCCCATAAGGTGGCAGTTTGTAGTCCATTGTCCCTACCTCCTACAGCGGCATGCTTGGTCCCGAATTCTCCCTCCCCTCCCAATACCCCTCTAAACCCCCAACTCCCCTTCCCCAGGACAGGTTCCCTGAAACTAGTTCCCATCCAAACTAATACAACCGTTAACTGTGCACACAGCAACAGTGAGACGTGCGCCGATCCCTCAGGACCCAAAGCCCCGCCAGGTCCCCCCCCCTGCACATCACCAATAGGGGGCCCCCGGTCAATAATAAACAATAGACATCGCCCCTCTCTCACCGCAGGCCCAAAAACACACAATAAGCAAACCCAAACCAGGTTATTAGCTCAGTTCATGCAAGCAGCCGTCGTCCTTTCAGCCAAACAGGTCCGCCGTCTGCGGAGTGACCACAGGTAGTTCGATGTCAGAACTCGCTGTCGGACTACAGGAGACAGAAGTCTCGGAACCACCCAGGTGTCGGCCAGGGGTAGCAGCACTCAGGCTCACCTCACCCAGACTGATCACTGCAACCGCCAGTACCGCTCTGTCCCGTTCAAGGCGGAGAGTCGGCATCAAAGGTGGCCTCACCGGACTCGAGTGTGCAGGGGATCCACGCTCCACAGGGCTCGCAGCAGAGCTTCGCCTGGATCGCGTCCGTCGTGTTTCAAGCCAGTGCCAGGCCTCCTGCGGCGCAGTGAAAAAGTGTGTGCCAGTGGTGTCCACCACCCGCAGCCGGGCCGGGAAGAGCATGGCATATTGTAGTCCAAGCTGGCGGAGTTTCCGTTTAAGCGCAATGAAGGAGGCGCGCTGTTTCTGAACCTCCCTAGTGAAATCCGGAAATATCATTACCCTGGAATTGTCAATCTGGAGCTGTTGCTTTTCTCTAGCACGCTGCAAGAGGTGATCCCTGTCCCAATAGTGCAGCAGTCTCACCACCAGCGGCCGCGGGGGAGCACCCGGTTTAGGAGGCCGTGCCAGCACCCTATGGGCCCGCTCAAGAGCAAAGAATGGGGATAGCCCCTCCGGGGCCACTTCAGATCTGAGCCACTCCTCCAGAAATCGGACAGCGTCATCCCCTTCTGCCCGTTCCGGGACCCCCACCAAGCGGAGGTTATTCCTGCGGGATCGTCCCTCACTATCCTCTGCCCGGAGTTCCAAGATCCGAACCTTGGCTTCCACCTGCGTCAAGGATCTCTGCAGGATTGAGACCGCGTCCGGCACTCCCTCCATTGTTTTCTCCGCCGCCGATACTCTGTCCTTCAGTTTCCTGTGGTCATCTTTTAGCAGGGAGAGATCCACACCAATGGCGTGCATTTTCGCCTCAAGGGTTTCCCTGGACGAGGTAATAGCCTGCAGGATATCGGTCAGCGTAGGTCCCCCGGTGCGACAGCCCCCGAGCGCCCCGGCACCTCTTCCTCCTCTTCAGATTGTTGACTTGCCCCGTCTATCTGGAGGGCCGCAAATCCCTTCTTCCTGGACACCCGCCCCATCTCAGCAGGGCACTAGGGGCCACAGGGACCCTCAGCTGCCACAGGTTCCCACCAGCAGCCAAACCGTCCACTCCCCGGATCAGCTCCGGCAGCGGTCAGATCTCCGTCCCAGCAGCAGGCAAGAGTGTCCAGCTGTGCTGCGGCACACCGCGAGGAATAGCCGTCCCTCGCCAAGATCCCACAGCTACCGCACCAGGGGGGGGGAAGAGTGCGGGGGCACCCCTCGTCACAGATGTCGTCTCGCCCGGGCACCACAGCCAGGGAAAGCCCCCCAGCAGCCCAGAGTGCAGATAGTGGAGTCCTCTGGGACACCGCACCGCGGCCCCCCGGCACCCAAGGGATCGAGGAACTCGGGTGTCCGGTGTCCCCCAGACAGCGCCCTCTCACAACCAGGCACCCTCCTCAGTGGTCCCTCTCCTGAGGCCAAGTCCAGCCGGGGGCCGTCAGGCTCCGCGGCAGCACGCCCGGGCCAGGGGAAGCTCAGAGTTGCGGCCTCATGGGCCCAGTTGGCCTCGGATAGACAGCCCGGCCGGGCTCCAGCATTCCACCGGCACTTTCCGTTCCCCACCGCCGGCCGCACACACTCGCACCTGGGCTCACCTCCACTCTCGGTCTGTCACCTGGCCGGGTCCTCCGATCAGTGCCCGCCGGTCACTCCCGCAGTCCGGGCCTCCCTCAGCGCCGCCATCTTGGGACCGCAAATAGCTCCCCGCGTCATCGAGGTCTCGCCTCTGCAGGGCGCCTCCACTCCAGATCCGCCGCCGGGCTCCGCTGCAGGGAAAGCCAACAGCCACCCCTCAGCCGTCCATCACCCAGCGCAGGCCGCCCAGGCTCACGGCGATCCCCTCATCAGGTCGCGGCCGCCATCTGGAGCGATCACCGCCGGGAGCCGACCCGGCCAGCAAAACTGCTCCCCGCGTCGCGGCTCGGCCGCGCGGATCGCCGCCAAGGCACCAAGAGGGGCAGCAAGGATTCCGACACCCAACAGGTGCTCAGGGGCCCCCTTAGGTCGCCAGGATATATGGTAGCGGAGGGAGGCCACGGAGGAGCTCCGAGGTCCGCTACGTCCGCATCGGTGTCAAGCCACGCCCCTCTAGTGTGAGCTTGTTGTACCATCCCAGTTTTTTGCACGCTATGTTCCATATCTGAAGTGTGTGGTTCGTTGGGCCTGTCAGGGCCCGGGTCTTGTTATAGAGTGCTCGAAGTAGTCCCTCCTCGCCCAACTCAAGTCTATCAAGGCCGTAAGCCGGGTCTGTATGGGGGATATGTAGCCATTGGTTGATTACAGTTAATTGGGACGCCCAATAGTACGTCTGTATATTGGGAAGTGCGATGCCACCATCGTACCAGGTTCGGAACAGTTTCGTCATAGCTATGCGGGCCGGTTTATTGTCCCAGAGGAGTTTGGTGACCTCCGTTTCTATGGCTCGGAAGTACGACTGAGGGACCAGGAAGGGCTTGTTTTGCAGGGCGTACAGAAACCCCGGGAGCGCCATCATCTTAAAAAGTGCCGCCCTTCCCAGGAGCGTCCGAGGCAGCGACGGCCAATGTTTTGTGTCTCTTTGCAGTCGTTGCAAAGGAGCTTGAAGATTTAAAGTCATAAAGACCGCCCGGTCATGGGTGACATGGATTCCTAAGTATTTGAAAGTGTCCCTCACTACTGTTACATCGCAGCCAGCTGGTAGTGCTGGTGGAGGCCCATGCAGTATATATAGGACCGATTTAGTCCAATTGATCGTATACCCTGAACGTCTTCCATATGAGCTACATATATCTAATAGACGTGAAAGGGAACGCCTGGGAGAGGCCATATAGAGGAGAACATAGTCTGCGTAGAGGGATATTAGATCCTCGTAACTTTCCGTCCAGCAGAGTCCGCGAATGACCGGGTCTCGTCTTATCCAGGCCGCTAAGGGCTCTAGTATAAGGGCAAAGAGGAGCGGCGATAAAGGGCAGCCCTGTCTCGTGCCTCGGTGTAATGGGAACTCCCACGAGATATGCCCATTGGCTACTACATGTGCCATGGGAGAGGCATACAGCAGCCTAACCCATGAGCAGAATTTAGGTCCGAACCCCATCTTAATAAGGACAGCGAAGAGGAAGGGCCATTCGACCGTGTCGAAGGCCATTCGTGCGTCAAGGGACAGAACAATCGCATCTTCTTGTACAGTATGTTTACGTCCCAGCACGCCATGTAGGCGTCTCAAATTTAGAGCTGTATTTCTTCCTGGCATAAACCCCGATTGGTCTGGGTGTATTAACGTGGCTAGATGCGGTGTAAGTCTGGTGGCTAGGGTTTTAGCCAATATTTTGGCCTCGGCGTTGATCAAAGATATTGGTCTGTAGGAGGCACATTCCCGGGCAGGCTTACCGGGTTTGTGGATGGCCACTATCGTCGGAGTCCGTTGGTCCCGTGGGAGTTCCCCCCTATCCAAGCTGGCCTGATACATAACCACTAGGTGGGGTGTAAGTGTCGTCATATTTCGTTTGTACCACTCTATTGGGATACCGTTAGGACCTAGTGCCTTTCCTGACTGGAGTTTTCCAATTGCTATTGCTTCGGTGGAGAGTTCCGCCTCCAGTCAGTGGGACTCCTTTTCTGTGAGCTTGGGAAGCCAGATATCACGTAGGAATTCCGCCGCGTCCTCCTCTGTTATTGTAAGCGCTGAGGTGTAAACCTGTTCATAGTGTCGCTCTAGAAGGTCTACTATGTCTTGGGGTTTTGTGATAACATCACCCGTGGGAAGCTAGAGCTCCGCAATCCACCTGTCGGCCTTCTCCCGCTTGTTGAGCCAGGCCAGGAGCTTGCCGGCCTTATCGCCAACTTCATATATTGTATGTTGAGTGGCAGAGAGTCCCGTTTTCGCTTCCTCCCATAAATGGTCTCTGTACTCCTGTTTTTTGAGAAGTAATACATGGGCGGTTGTGTCAGAGGGGTCCTGCCCCTGAGCCCCTTCTAGGTCACTCATCTCTTGTTCAAGGGTCGCCACTGTCTGGGCTTTCTCTCTTTTGTGATTCGTTATAAGGGAGATCCCCTTTCCACGGAACACTGCCTTGTATGCCTCCCATAGGACGATCGGGGAGGAGACTGAGGGTGCGTTCTCAATAAAGTAATGTTTGGTGGTATCTATCAGCCCTTTCCAGATTGCTGCATTTTTGAGATACCCGGGATATATGGGGAATATTCGGCGCTGCGTTGTGGCATGCCACGTGTAAAGAGTGCTAATTGGGGAGTGATCCAAGATGCCCCTCGGCAAATGCGTAATATCCAGGAAGTTCCCAATGTCACCTGCCGGTGCAAGTATATGATCTATTCTTGATAGGCTATTATGTGCGCCTGAAAAGTATGTGTTTTGCCGTGCCTGCGGGAAACGAAGTCTCCAGGTGTCTATCAAACCCATAGTGTCCAGGAAGTCCGCGAAGTTGGTACGTGTCTGATGTTGCTGTCCAGTGGGTGTCCGGTCTAGGGTGTCATCCAGCGTGGCGTTGAAGTCGCCCCCTATAATTAAGTTACCCTGCGGGAGCTGGAGTAGGAAGGCACTGAGTGCCGGCAACGCTATCGATTAGAGCGCTGGGGGAATATAGACCGAAACTATATTGATCACCCGACCCTCCCATTGGCATGATAGAGCTGCGAAGCGGCCTTGGTCGTCTGTATATTTGTGTTTTATGATAATCGGGTGTTGTTTTTTAATAAGGATCCCCACCCCCCGGGAGCTGGTTGTGAACTCAGAGTGTACCGCCAGCCTAAAGCCCCATCTGTCTAGTGCATTACATGTTGTTCCTGTTAAGTGGGTCTCTTTTATCAGGGCTACTGCCGGTGCTTTACGCTTTAGATATTGCAGGACCAGTCCCCGCTTAAGCTTATCTCCAAGCCCGTTGACGTTCCAGGATATGATAGGTAGGTGCTGTGGGCGCATTGTTACTGGATCTACGGGGTTAGGTGACGTCGCCATAGATAGTATTGGTGATGTGTGGTACCTGGTCTTGGTATGCTTGAGGCAATGTCTGAGCAGTATGTACAAGTATAGAAAATGCCATATAACATTTAGAAAAAGAAAACCAATTGTAACCAAACATTCTCGATAAACCCCCGTTCCCTCCCCCCTCCCTGCCTCCCTGCAAGACGGTTCCAGAACTACCCGCCACCCCAACTTTGCAGAGTGCCTATTTCCCATTACCCAATACCTTCGGGGGGGAAGAGAGAGCTCCTGCGTTGCTCCCCCGGGGCCATCTCGCAAACATATTTACCCTTGCCTCCTTACTCAGTAAGCCCCCGTGGGACTCTGGAGACCCCTGGTCCATTCAGAGCCGTGCCGTGGATCAGCGGCAGCCCGTTCAGAAAAGTCCCACATGCACGGCGGACCTCTGTTGGAGCCCATAGTCCCCTTCACATCTGTCTCATTGACGCCGTCTCACGATTCTCCATCGTAAATCGCAACAGAACTGGTGAACGGGTTCTCGTTTGTCCGTGCCCTCAGGGGAAGGTGTCCATGAGGTCCATTTTAGTCCGCTTTATTTTGTGCCTCTGTCGCGGTTGTCCTTCCCGTCTGTTCCAGAGATTGCGATCCTGTCGCTCCACGGTTGGTGTGCCGTCCAGGTTTACCATGGCGCGGGACCTGTCGCCATCCCTCAAGCCAGTCATGTGCTTCCTCTGGAGTGGTGAAGAACCATGTCTTACCGTCAGCCTCCACTCTCAATTTTGCGGGGAACATCATCGAGTATTTGAGGTCTCGGTTCCTGAGTTCTCGCTTGATGGCGACGAAGTTACGTCGTTGTTTAGCCACCGCCGCTGTGTAGTCCGGGAAGAAGGAGATCGTACTTTGCTGGTAACGGATCGGTGGGGCCGCTTTAGCGGTCTGAAGAATGAGGTACCAGTTTTGGAAGTTGAAGATTTGTGCCAGTATTGGCCGAGGGGGTGCCCCCGGCTTGGGTCTGCCCCCGGGGACTCGGTGGGCACGCTCCACCGAGAAATAGTTGGAGAGTCCTCTGGGTTGCAGTTGATTCTTCACCAGGTCCTCTACAAAGAGGTCCACAGCGGGTCCCCCCGTTCCCTCCAGCACTCCCACAATTCGGACGTTGTTGCAACGGGAGCGACCTTTGTAATCATCCAGCTTCGCCGCCATGGTTTTATTTTCGGTTTCCAGCTGCTGCATTTGTTTCTTGAGGGTGGCCGTGTCTGTGTTCACAGCAATCGTTGCGGTCTCCACCTCCGCCACACGGGAGCTAAGATTTCTGAAGTCGGCCCGGATCAAGGAGAGTTCGGTAGTGACTGTGTCTATGCGAGACTCCAACGATGTGTGCACTTTATTGAGCGTGGTCATGATATCTTCCAGCGTGATCTCCTTTCTTGCCGTGGGGCCCTTGGTCGCCACTGTGCCAGTGTCAGCGTTGTCTCGTGGGTCTTGCTCCGGTTTGGAATAGGCATATTTTTCAAGTTTGCTTTGTTGGGTCACGTGTTCGCCACGTCCCCCCATCTTCCCCTGTTCTGCAGCCATGAGCAGTAATTGCTGTTTGCTCACCGGCAGTATCCACCGCCGCCTGCCTGTGCTACCCTTTGGCGCACGCGGCCTGTCGGGTTTCCTACCGGTTGGCTGGTGTGATGACGTTCTTGGTGGGAAGGCACGGGGGTTTGTGTATCTTTATGCCTCCTGCGAGTGTGCGTCTCTGGGCCATTTCCTTGTTTGTAGGCCTTCGCTCACCGGAGCCCCTTAAACAGGCAGGTCCATCCACACCAGGAAGTGAGGATGAAGGTCTAACCTCCCCGCCTGCAGCAGTCTCACCGCATGTCTCTATATGTGTGGCTCCAGCGCCCGCCCAGGCCGCCTATCAGGCCAGTTCACCAGTGGGGTCCACTCCACGCTGCGTTGTGACCCTGGACGCCGCCAGGTCCCGCCGTTCCATGTGCCGGTCTGGTGTGTCCTGGGGGGTCTGCGATCATAATCCCTCCAGGCTACTGCATGCCTCTCAGTAAGCCGCCGCACCCCAGGCAATGTTTCCAAAACGGGCGCTCTCCACTGCCCTCGCTGTTGCGCACTCACTCCGGTGCAGGCGTTGTCAGTGTAATGGCGATCAAGCCCGCAGCTGTTGCGGGTAGTGGGCCCCCCGCGCTCCGTACCTCGCGGGTCGCACCACACCGTCGGATACGGCTCAGTGCAGATAGAGCCTTGGAAGAAGTCCCTCGCATTCAGTGTGAGTCTGCAGCGCGGCACGTCACTCGGCGCCGCGGAACTCCGATCATTGGGGCCGCTCGGCGGGTGCCTTTCAGAAATTGAGGTCTCAGTCTGCAAGCCGACCAGGCCTCAATCTGTACCGTCAATGTTGTGCAGTGCAGACGGCGAATTGCAGCCTCGGAAGCGGCCCGCTGTGTGCCACAGGGGTTCCAACGCTCTTGTTGCCGGATTTGTTGCTTTTGGGGTACGGATAAATGATTGGATTTTCGTTTTGGCCTCCGGAGGTCTGGAGCTCCTCTAAGCAGCGGCCATTTTCGCCGGCTGCCGGCCACGCCCCCCCAAGAGTTCTAGCATTTGTCAGTAGCAAAGATGTACTCTGAGATAGTGAGTACCAACACGTTTATATTCCCTTTTCAAGCAATGCTAGGAAGGCTGGGACTGACACCGCTACAAATATGAAATCGAATCAAGTCAAACGATTAATCAGGAGCATTACTACAATATATTTTTGCTTGAGCATCGATTATTATTGTTATTATTTTTATTATTGATAATAATAACAATAACAACACTACTACTACTTCTACTACTACTGGTTCTACTACTGCTACTACTAATAATAATAATAACTATTATTGCTGTTATTGTTATTACTGATTTTATTAATGGATTGAGTTTAGATCTACAACACTCTTTAAGCCCGTCTTCTGTAGGAAGTGTGGCCAGTATAGCAATCAATCTCGTGAATCACCAAAATGAACTCGGAAAGTTAAAAAAGTTAAAGTTCCATAAATCAACCTGTTATCTTTTTGAAAGGTAGATTAATTATTTCAGAAACAAATGGCAAATAAGGGGAATAACAGCAAAGGGGATAGGAGATAAAATGTAATACCAGCTGCTTTTTATTTTATTTGCAGTGGGAGGGGAAAGAAGAGGCCGCAGAACTTTTCGGAGCTTGCACTATAATCAGCGCTGGTAGGGGCATATTTACCAATATGTCATGCAGCACAGCGCAGCAAGTAATCTTGCTGCGCTATGTGACAGGCAAAGTGCAGAAATGTGCAGCATTTAACATAATACGCAGCACTCCTGCCTTTCCTCATCGCTGGCACACAATGTGCTGCCTAGTGCCAATGCAGGCACTCTTGCACCATGGTGCAAGGGTGCCTGCGTTGTAAGCAGGATTGTTTTGGTGCAGGAAGAGGCATCTTCCTGCACAAAAACAATCCCCTGAGGCATTTTCCTCTTCCTACGTGTGCTGCAGAATACAGCACACGTAGATAGAGGAAAAAACAAAGAGAAATAAACATATTTGTCTCACCTGGGGTGAGGTAGCAGTTTTGGCACAGTCCCAGGTCTACCACTTATGGTCAAAATCCATGGGTGTTGAGTGGGAACACCCACGCATCAAACACCTCCCTGGAGCAGAGTAACTCAATGCAGAGATGTGTGCTGTGTTGCATTACTCTGGATTTATTGAGCCACTCAGGGCCACGTAAGGGCCTTGCATGGCTTAATAAATTGCATTTAAGGGTTGTGTTGCGCCTGCACCTCTTGCGTGATGCAAAAGTGACACAATCCTTTCATAAATCTTAGTCTGTTAGAAAACCAGGGAATAATTTTGATGTATGACTGAAGTCCAGATGGGGAATTTCTCAAGATTTCCAATGTACACGAAAAGCCTTGATAAAAATATTGTGAATCACTATCTATTTTTCATCTTCATGGGGCATACCCTGGCCTCCATCATCTGACATAGTTCTCGTTGGCTTGTTTTGGTCGATGCTGTTGATGTTAGCACCAAGTCCTGCTTGAATAAGGAAGGAGCCCTGCTGCATATTTAATCTGTGCCACTGCAGCAATGCATAGATAGAGTTTCCCTGAATTGGAGAGTGACTGTAACTAATCTGTTATCCTGATGCCCTCACCCTTCTCTTACCCCCAGCCCATCCTCACTTTAATTTCTTCATAATTTACATATATATAGCCGCCAAGTTTCCAGGTTGGTTATGTGTGACATTTCTATACTTTTATTGTGCATATGAGTGACATTTCACTGCCAATGAGTGACACAATGAGTGACCCTGTCATGGTCACTACTAAGCAATAATAACCATGTGAAGTATAATCACAAATTACCCACTTTTGAGAAATAAAAAGTTCCAAAAAGCTCTGAAACTGCTATAAAAACCCCTGAAATGAAAGGTCACTAACCGCAGTGGCTGACCTTGGAACAGAGGAGGCCGCGAAAAACTTACAAATATTACACAACCTGCAGGTCAAGTAACCTCTGGAAGCAGGGGCACGCGCCCGGTCTCAGAAGGGCGCAGGCTGCTGGGAGTCCACCGCATCATGCCACTGATGGCTGCAGGGATCAGTCGTCCAGAGTTGTCACTCTGTCATCCCTCTGTGGCCTCAGTGAGCCCTGGTGCTCTGCTGCTGGCGTTGGGCTAGGCAGCAGCTGCCGAGGCTCCTCTCTTGAATTTGTCTGGGACTCAGGAGAGTGCACGGACTGCTGCTGCCTGTCTATGGACGTCATTGGTGGCTGCAGAGGAGTCTGTCACAGAGAGCGCAGGTGCCATCTGTTAAAGAGAGCGCAGCACTGCTGGGGCTGGCGTGACTGGACAAAATGGTGGCTCCAGCCCCCCAACCTGTGGACAGGTCAGGAGGAGGTGAACTATGAGAGCGGTGACGACAGTGTGTCCCACTCAACATGAGGGCACAGGTCACAAGGTGAGTCTCTTGTTTTCACCTGGCGGCATTCATTGTCTGCCAGTGCCTGGGGTGGCCCCAGAGGTCGTAGTGAGCAGGATCTTAGGGGCACGGCGTTCCCCTACTTTTTTAATTTGCCAAAAAACTACACTCACTGTACGTTAAAAACAACAGTCCTGGTACAATTAATTCCTACATTCGAGATGCCTCAGATGAAGTGAAAGTGAGGGAGTTTCCAGTGCTTTGAAGCCGAGGGAGGGGCAGGTAGCTAAACAAGAAACAAGCCTTCGCGTCTGGGAGGCTGCGACCTGAAAAAAAATGTAAATGCGCTCAATTGGTTAATCTACAAATGGAAAGGCTGCTTGAAAGCTGGTATTGGCTTTAACTGATGAAGTCACTTGAAGCTTCCTGTTGACAAAGGTTTATTCTTTTTGTGAGACATTGTAAGGGTGTAACTAGCTGAGCTGTGGAGTGCCTGCTTTTAATGGATAGTTCTGAAAAATATTTGAACTTGGTACAGGCTGCATATTACTAAAATCTACATTTTGGAAGCACTTTTTTTTTGTCTTAAAACAAATCTTTTGGTGCATTTTGTGTCAGCATCTCTTATATTGTATGTAATGCAAGTTTAAAATAATGGCTTACATAGTGACAGTGCTTATGTGTGGGAAGGCGGAGACCTTGTAGCACTAAAAGTACACAAGTCATTCTTTCCCACTGCACCAACAAGGACTCAATTTTGTGGCTCTCTAGTCACACACTGACATGTGCAGTAATTTCAATAAACAAAAGCGGTTTCATAAGATACAATAGTGCATCTCTCATTAGCTTAGCTTGAATTTATTTTTCATTTAAGGTCGTGTTATTTTATACGCAGTTACCTGAAGGTGAAAGATCAACAAAATAGTTACACCTTTGATCCTGCTTCCATGCTCACTGACCAATCACCCAGGAACACAGTTCTCATACCTTTTTTTAATAAACTTCGACCCCTGGGTGGCCCGAGGACTAAAACATACATTTTACGATGCCTAGAACATGCAGCACACCTAGAGCACTACCCCCTCTGCCACAAGTGGAGAAAAGGGACTCTGTTATTGGTTGGCACCAGGAAAAATAAAAATGTAAGCTGCTGTCTGCTGCCAGTATTGCCCCTGGGTCCAATCACCCTGCATGGTCACAGTGGGCAGGTGTACCTTTCCACAAATAACAGGCAAGACGCAGCCCCTCAAATTCACTTGTGGGCACTGCAAGGTGATAATTACTCCAGATAGGATCTTGTTTGACAGGCCACATGGTACCTCCGAGGCAATGGCTTAATTGAATCACGCAGCCAGTCCCAGGCCACGGCCCTGTGCCAGTTGTATTGTACGTTGTATTATGTCCTGTTGAAATTTGTAAATAAACGGAGATTGAGGCAAGCATGGAGACTCATGGGCTCATTATGATGTCGGTGGGACCGACACTGACGGCACGTCGGTGTCGGTCCCACCGACATCTGAAGCATCACTCAGACCGCAGCATTACAATGCGGTCGATACGACCGCATGTGTGAGGGACCGACTGCTGCAGTTCCAACGGGCTTAAGGAGCCCTGTCGGCCCTGCGGTCGGAATGTAATCCCTACAATGAGGGCGGTGCCTGCTCAGGCACCGCCGTAGGGATTACAATGGCCCTTTCCGAAGGCCTATCAATGGCGGTCCCACCGCAATTGAAAGGCTGTCGGAAACTGACTTTGGGGGCCCCTAGCAGGGCCCCCGTCCCCCAACGGCCTCTGCTATGAGGCCAGGGGGGCACCACAGGTGACCCCACAAACTTTCATGCCCCATGTGGCAGGCACCCTGCGGGATGTTTAAAAACATGCCTCTGGCATTGGGGCTTGTGCTGCTGCCCTTTTCCGTGCTGCATCACAAGCCTCAATGCCAAAAGGAATGTTTCTGACCACCTCCACGGCGGTTGGATTCTAATTAGGCAGTCGGGACTGCCGACTACCTGTTGGCCAGTCCCTTTACTGCAACGATGCCGGTCGGACGCTCGTCCGACCGGCATCGTAATTAGGATCTCAGTGATCAGGCAGCACAGCGTTCACTCTGCCAGAGCAAGTGGCTCGCACAGTTAATGCTCCTCTCAACCGTGTCGGCTTGTGCGTCGCAGCACCTAGTGGTGTCAGGAGGAGCTAATAATGTGCAACTAATGCATTTTAGTGCAGTGATGTGGACCACCACACTAAAAATGCATTAGTCTAACCCCTGATGCTTCGTACCTATTAAGGCTGAATGTTGTGTTCCCCATGCACACAAATACAATTGTGAGCATAACCTCTTATTAAAGCATAGTAAAATATTTTGTTAAGAAGTGTTTTCTGATGTCAAATACACATTATCTTCAGGGGCATAACAGAGGCCCCTGCAGCCCCTGTGGTAAAGGGGGAGCCCTAACACCTCAAATCTGTAAGGGGGTCCCCATTCAGCCCAAGGCCAATGAATATCTGTAAGATATGTGAGACTCAGGGAACCCCTCCTCACATTCTGCAAGGGGGCATAATTTTTCTTTACACCACTGATTGACTGCTGGTGAGGCAGGTTGGGCCCTATCCTGGTACTAGGTGGCTGCTTGGATCTACCCGTTTCTTTGATGAAACTGATGGGCATGCTGGCTACACCAAACAGATGAAGAAAGACTACAGGTAGGAATCCAATAGTTAAAGAAATTTAAATATGGCAACACTCTAAAACTGCTGTGGGTCACAGAAACCGACTTTGAGAACTCTGGGGGTTGGCAATCATTCCAGGCAGGATATCTTTTCTTCTAAGTGGGTGAGATGGGTCAGTGGATGCCTCTGAACACTCCTTGATAAGCAGAAGGAAATTAGAAAAGTCTTATGGTCTTTTGTGATCTTTATTGGATGTAGGCAGGTGAAGAGCGCAGCATGTCTACATGCACACTTGATGGGGCAGCCTATGGACTCCCGGGGCTGTTTTACACTAAATGCCTTGGGGCGCAACAGGCGTGTGCGCCAACTTTGTGTCCCCCAGGGCACTTTGGTATGATAGAAGGGGATGCAGATGCTTGTCAGGCCCTTCTGTAATACTGATAGCGCTGGAGCACCTTTAGTGTCAGAGCTATCTCAAGAAAGCATTCCCTTATTTGCCTGGGGGTGTGGCCCAATGCAAATGAGGAAATCTCATTGCCTTTGCGTCTGCGCAATATTATAGATGTGGGCGCAAAGGCAAAGAAGCCATCAGGGAGTGCTCTGACAGTGTACCACAAAAAGGTAGTGCAATGTCAGCGCACCCCCTTAGGGCAGCCCTCTGGAGGGGACAAAAGGAGTCAATGGGCCACCAGATATCCCCTTGTATGTGGGTGCAATCACTCACTAAACCCGCCTGCAGGGATCTCTGTACCATCATTAAAAAGCAGGTGGGTTCCACCTGCATTGTGAAACAGAGCGGCTAATTAAAGCAGCCACTCTGTATTTCACTGAATGGTTTTTTTCTAGGGCAGCCTCAAATTCAAGGCAGCGTATTCATTGTAATAGGGTGCACGTTTGTGCCCAGTGCACCTGTTTAAAGTTGCAAACATAAAAAGTGCACCCAATATATAATATGGTCCCAATATCTCAAAAAAACCCATTCTGCGGTAACCAACATGGGTATTTGGACAAAATATTGAGTTGTAAATACAGGGAGACAGAAATATCAGAAACAAAAATTGTAATACAAAAATATTGTGATGCAGAAATATTGTTGTCAAGAATATTGTTTTTTCAGGAAAGCAATATTGTTGTTAAGAATATCGTTGTCAAGACTCTAGTTTTCAACAGTATAGTTGTAAAAAATATTGTTTTTTAATTATTTTATTGTGTATTAGTTCATACATTAATTTTATGTATTATTATTGTTCGTATAATTATATTTTTTAAACATAGTTTGTAATTTTAAATGATTTAGAATTTTTATTTAATTGCTAATAGTATTTTATAGTGTCAGAGTGGGTTTTTGGGTTTGTAGGGGATTGGGTGGGAAGTTAATTAAGTAATAATTAGTTATTAATTAGCATCATCATCAGCATCATCATCATCCAATCTTTATTCAGTTGACAAAAACAACAATAAAAGAAAACAAAGGACATAAATATAAAATCATCTCAGTAGAATGTTTCAGATAAAAATGACAATCGAAAACAGGAAAGTCCTGGTCACAGTAAATGAACTAGTCAGGTCTGGATTTCCTAGACATCAAAGCAGCTCGTAAAATGCATAAAACAGCAAACATAACACATTCATTGAGGAGCATCTGGAGGTAAACAAAGACCGGCCTTACTAGAAAAAAATTCAGGGACTTCAACAGCGGGACTAAAAACCACTTCCTTGGTCTACTAAAATAGCAGCAAAACATAATAAAATGCAGAGCGTTTTGCGGAGACAGATTGGCAGGGCAGCCTAACATCGGGCAAGGCCCAGCCGCTTAGAGAGGCCAGAAGATAGTGAAGTCAGTTAAACCTAAACCTGGCCAGGAGAAACCTATCTCGCTGATGGCAGACCTGGGCTAGAAAAGGCTCCATACCCTCAACAGTCTTCAACAGCATATGTCCCCGCACCTAGGGTTTCTACAGCTCCTGCTGCTCTCTGTCCAGCAGGGTTCACTCAAGAAACAAGCTCTTAACACATGTCAATTCTCGAGAGGACAAAGAGTTGGGATCTTCAAATATATCAGTCCTCCCTAGAAACGCAAAAGCTGCCTTCACATTGGCTATCCACAGGATTTTGGCCACTAGATCAAGGGCCAAACAATCCAAGAGGATAAACCGGTTAAGCTTTAATTCCTCCCTGGTCCACACCTTGATCCAGCACAGTAGGGGGATGAGGGCCACAATATCCGTCACTTCACCAAGACCAAGTTCCGACGGAACTTAAAATGCAGAAATACAATGTGGAACCTGCACTACCTGACGTAAGATTTGGTTCTCTGAGTTTTGGATCGTGCCCAATTTTGCATACCCCCAGTCCTCACTACCATACCGTGGCTGGGACACACATTTTGCCTGACAGATTTTTAAGAGGACTAAGCCTGGGCGGAGTTTGCGGAGTTCCGCTATGCGAAACTCCGCGAAGTGAAAAAAAACTCTGCCACGCTACTCGAAGCTCCCCGAGCGGCGGAGTGCGTTAGATAAATGCTGTTCGCGATGATTTTCAGTGCCAGATGCTTGTCCGCACTGTGCAATCATCACGAACGGCATCATGCACAGCGCAAGCGGGCGCTGCTTCCTTTTCTGCCGCTCGAGTAGATTTTCACTCAAGCGGCAGCTTTCTCAACGCGAACGGACAGTTTCTCAACACGAGCGGTCGCGAGCATACGCGACCACTCGCAATGAGAAATCTGACCGCCCGCATTGAGAAATCTCGCTGGGAGGTTGATTTTCCATGCTCGCGATCGCCAACTTGAATGGCCAACTTGATCGCGAATGAAGAAAAATCTTGCCGGGAGGTGGATTTTCCTCGCTCGCGCTTGCCAACTTGACGTTGGCGAACGCGAGCGAGGAAAAAAAACTCTGCTCTGCTGCGCGAAGCGGAGTTTTTCGGACCTCCGCGTAACGCGGAGTGCGGAAAACTCTGCAAACTCCGCGAGCGGAGCGGAGTTTACAGCCAAGACCTAAAGAGGACCCTCGGAGACCAGGAACCTAGCCTACCCGCAAAACGAGAAACCGCCCCCATAGCTATAATGAGCTCATATCTTTTTCCCTCAATTAACGGCTTCCAGTTATTTTTAGCATCAAAAAAGACCCCCAAATAGAGGAAAGCCTAGACTTTACCAGAGGTGTAATTAGCCAACTTAAAAGTCTTACTGCTTGGGACTTTGGACCAACAATCATAGCATAGGACTTAGAAAAGTTTACAAAAAGGTCCAAGTCCCCCATAAAAGAGACAAACCTGATCAAGAGTAGATCCAACCCAGAGCCGAGTGGTCTAGAAGATCTGCATTGTCAGCGTATAATAATACTGAAAGGGATCTAGTTCCAAACCTAGGACAGTCTGCCAAAACGGAAAGTAGAGCCGACTCCAGTCCATTCACATATAGGGGCCGATTACGATGTCACTCGGCAGGGCATCCGAGAGCCTTTCGGAGTCAGACCTTCCGACTGACTCGTACTCCGATTCGGTTTACCCAATCGACGCACTACGATGCCCAAAACCCATTACTTACTGACCGACTCGGTTTCTCCGAATCCGACTGGATATTCCTAACGAGAAGCCTTCGGAAACGTCGATTGGAGCCGTTCGGAGCCACTTCCGAGTCTGAATCCGAGCGCCCAAGTACGATGCATACTTCTGACCAGCCAACACGTCAGAGCAGTCGGAAGGGCAGTATTTCTGTTCCGAATCGCATCTCAACAATATTCCTGTGACCGAGACTGTGCAGCTATGCATCCCATCGCGCATGTCATCCCTATACTGTACATCTATGATGAATACTACAACCCCAACCGACGTGGTCGTTGCAGACAGTAAGTTAGACACCTACCCCTACAGAATAACGCAACTACCCCGCGAAAGACAATACAAGAGAAAGCAGGGGCGCAACTCAGCGCCTTGAGACCCTCACGGGTGAGTAGCGCGCTTACAATTCCCTGATTGATTGATTGAACTACAGTCAAATTTGGGGGGGGGGGGATACTTCCAGCAATGTAGACGCAATTGTCGGGGGCTAATACGTCCAGCAATGTACCCCCAAACGGGTAACATTCACAGCAATGTTGAGCCAAATTTTGGGGGTGGGGGGCTAACACACCCAGCAATGTAGAGCCAATTGGAGGGGTTAGGGGGCTAACACTCCCAGCAATGTTGAGACAAATTTGGGGTGTGGGGGCTAATACTCCCAGCAATGTTGAGCCTATTTTGGGCGTGTGGGGGGCTAATACTCCCAGCAATGTAGAGCCTATTTGGGGGTGTGGGGGGCTAACACTCCCAGCAATGTAGAGCCAATTGGGGGGTTAGGGGCTAACACTCCCAGCAATGTTGAGCCAAATTTGGGGTGTGGGGGCTAACAATCCCAGCAATGTGGAGCCAAATTTGAGGTGTGGGTGGCTAATACTCCCAGCAATGTGGAGCCAAATTTGGAGTTCGGGGGGCTAATACTCCAGCAATGTTGAGCCAAATTTGGGGGATGGGGGCTAATACTCCCAGCAATGTTGAGCCAAATTTGGGGTGTGGGGGGCTAATATTCCCAGCAATGTGGAGCCTAATTGGGGGTGTGGGGGGCTAACACTCCCAGCAATGTTGAGCCAAATTTGGGGTGTGGGGGGCTAATACTACCAGCAATGTTGAGCCAAATTTGGGGTGTGGGGGGGCTAATACTCCCAGCAATGTGGAGCCTATTTGGGGGTATGGGGCGCTAACACTCCCAGCAATATATAGCCTATTTGGGGGTGTGGGGAGCTAACACTCCCAGCAATGTAGAGCCTATTTGGCGGTGTGGGGGCTAATACTCCCAGCAATGTTGAGCCACATTTGGGGGTGTTGGGGGCTAATACTCCCAGCAATGTGTCCCTGAATAATGTAACTGGTGCGCATGCAAAGTGCCTCAATACCTCCAGATGGTGTACAAGCTGCAGAAAACTGCAAAAAAAAAAATAGCCTAAGGTTACTTGGCAGGAAATGCATTCTCACACTGTGGCAGCAAAAGTTATTGGCAACTTTAAGGAATGGTCAGAGTAGAGATGCTGGTGCTCTAGGGACTTTAGAAAAACCAACAAAGCCTCATCATCTAATAAATGGTCCCTTAAAAACCTGTGAAATACTCGGGTGCTGATGCGCAAAGACGACAGACCACCCACCCACAGCAGCTCAAGAACTGTCTGTGTGTGTGGGGAAGCTGTCTCAGCCTGGGCTGACACACACGACGAGGGGGCAGAAGCCCATAGAGCCCTATGGGCATTAAGTTCTATCAGAAAGTGTTCTGTATAGGCTCGGATTGGCAATGCGGGCAATTGACCATTGGTCGATGGGCCTGTGCACCAGGGTCACCTGTGGCCCACGGTTTTGGGGCATCTGTAAACCACACCAAGAGACTGACTTACTTCACCAGTCCCCACCAGGCCTCTGCAATGTGGTGACAGTATGTTGTCCGCTCCCCAGCTGTGCTGTAAATTGAGGCTGGGGGACAGCCTTTGGGGCATACTCACCTTGGCACCCTGCCTCGTGTGCCTTGCCAGAAGCAGTGTTATCTCCCCCACCCGCTGATCACTTTCAGGTCATGGCAGGTGCAGGGAGGTTGCGTTGTATGTAGGGAGGGAAGTTTCATTTGGCCAATCTAACCTACCTCCCACCCCCTTGATTAGCAGCAGTGTGCTTTTTGAAACCTCCCTTGCCAGGTAAAAGCACAGAGGCTACAATCAAAGGGGTGATCACGCAATGTGTGCCAATTACTTTCAGAGTGCCCGAGCATCATTGTGATCCCAATCCGACCATGGTTCCATAGCATGTTGTGTCTGTCAAATGAGGGAATGTCATCATCAGGTAGGTACAGTCCTACCACTAAATACTAGGAGAAACACACATTGGAACAGGAATGCCCATAGCCACATATATGTATGTATCACAAAGTCACTCTGAGTATCTCTTGTACCAGCCAATGGGGTGTTGATGACTGCATGTGCGGCCAGATCAAGTTCAGGTAGATTCAATCCAGTTAGGAATCAGGAAAACGTCTACCATGCGTTCAGAGTAGGGGTGAATGTATAGACCACTACAATACACTGTGAAGGATTCATGGATGGTTGCCTGACTAGTGTGCATCTGTGGCAGGTGATCCATAATCAGCAACATCTGCTGAGTTGTTGTTAAGCAACAGAGGAGGCAGGACACGAGTTGCCCTGACTTATCCCACTCTGTGTTGATCGCAGCTTGTCATGTTGCAAAGTAAAAGCAACCCAGTTGCTCAATCAGATGGGTGTGGTGTGTTTGAGCATCTGTTAGCATGGCTAACATCACAGCCTGCAACTGAACCGCAGTCTATTGATGACACAGTAATGCCTCTGTCTACAGCAAAGCCCTGAGGATATTGGCCCAGACAACATAAAAGTCCCCAGACCCAGCCAATCTGTAATGATTTCAGTTATTCCCACTCCAACAACCTTTAATTTGTTGTGTCCTAGTCGTCAGTGAAATATTTGGAGACAAAATCCATCAGGAATGAGAAAAATGCATGGGTCAACCACAATGTAGGAAACAGTCACCATGTGTGGACTGGGGCCGCTGCATACAACACCCAATGTGTATGTGTCTAGGGTCATCTTCTGAGAATGTAATTCACACCAATTCAGCATCTAGCTCCTCAGGCTGTAGTGTGTGCTGCTAACAAATAATTCCATTCTGAATGTGCAGATTGTGTACTGCAGAGTAGTAGGAGTACTTATGAGTTTCAGGACGTAGGATCCACTGACAGTGTTCGAGTGACCAGTGCACAGCACATTGTGTAAGCTGAGCTGCCAACTACTGGAGAGGATGCCAGGGGGGCGGGGGTGCTTAACCTGTGGCTCTCGGACAAAATTGACATAGCCATCCTCAAGCCAGGGGATATGGGTACACCTTGTGAGGATGAGGGATGTGGCAGAATGAAGCTCGCTTTGTCCACATTTGGTAATGAAACACTGCACCCTAATATTTTAAAACATTAAGGAGACCCTCTACAAAGACATATTGCCCTCAGGCTCAGTGGCACTTTTCAATGCAGTAAATGGGACCTCGTATGGACTCACACAAGGGCTACCCTTGCCGAACCAGATTAGAGGAGGAAAAAGATACAATGCAAACACTTATGGAACTGGGTGTAATGTTCCGCTGTCACGTGTGTTTTGTGACAGTGCACTGTTTTTTCATCAGCAAAACCAGAGATATCATTACAATGAGTCCATCTCCCTTGGTGTCCCCATACCTCTGACATTCAAAGTCAAAATTAGTACCCATGTGTGTGTAGTCTACTGGGAAGTGTGCATATGCGTTTTTTGGAGTAGTCTGACCGCAGGAGGCCCAACACACATTCTTGACGTTTCACTTGGGGGGGCTATAGCTCTCTAAGCAATGGACTGCCATCCAAAATTTCTGCATCATGACATTTCAATATATGCAATCACCACCTCCATCCCAGGGCAGTATCCAAGGGGAAGAATGATCAATCAGTGACAAACCTCTTCCTACAAAGGGTAACTCGCCACTAATGCCCACACGCAACTCATACAAGGCAAGGCTAGGTGGAGGCAACGTGTCCTGTGATGCCAATAGGTTTTGCATATGCCAGTGTACTCTAAGCAGCCATTCCAACAATCAGTCATGCACATTCAGTGGCAGACAGCAAGCTGCAGCAAACACATACTACATCCTCATATTTCATCTGGCAACTGTTTTTGCCTACTTACATACACATAATCTACACATATGTACATTTCAACATTACCTCTTGCCCTGCATAATCTCTACTTGTGCGGGGATGACCCCTCTCACATCCACCACAAAGTACATGCTCATCTCTCTAAACGATCATACATATACAAGCACTTCATAAGCACCCTCTGGTGCAGCTCTCTGGAAAAGCAGGTCTGCCCCACAAGCTCCAGCCTTGTACTCTAACTCTTCCAACCCAAATCTCACAATCTCACACTGGCGCTGCCCTTCTTACATCCACATCTATATTCACAGCACCACTCTTCATCACTATGTACACAACTCCTCTCACATATATGACATGGACACAATGTACTGTATTCATCACCTCCTCAGCAGACGTTAAATGTAACATGTCAAATGGACCACTCTCATCACCGGTTTCACCCACAGTAATGTCCTGGACTTGACTCATATCACAATGTGCACCATCACAGCCCACTCTGACATAACACTTAACACATGACCACATCTCTCAACAAGACACTTACATTGCTCAATGAATATGTCCTCAGTCATTCGCATATCACCATTCACTCACCCTACTCTGCTTAAGTTCTACGGATAGTCATTTAAAAAACAAATGCATCCACAGATTCAAACACAACATACATCAACAGGACAACACCTCACATTTCACCATAGAGCACCCTAAATTTCACAATGGGTGTATACCCTTGACATACACTTATCCACTTTGTTACAAATGACAAGTTTAACCTTGTCTCACTGTGGCCCTGTCACATCCACATCTGAGTCCCTGCTCCATACCTCCATTGACTTCTGCACATTAACAACTATCCTTAGTCAATGACACTAACCTGTTACAGTCATCTCTCACCGTAGTGCCACAAACTACAGCTCTCATCTCCTGCCAGACTCCAACCTTGTCTATCTAGTTCTACCCCATCACATCTACCTATTCCTAGCATACCTTGCACAGGACTTAACCAGTCTTACAAGCTCGCACACTCTGACTCACACCCCCGCATTTCAAACCACTCACTTTGGAACAATGATGATACTTCACGTCTCATACACAAGAACTGCCTTTGAACTACACTCCCACCTTACACTCTCTGAAAAACTCAATACATGTCCTGCCACCATTATGTATGAGTCTCCACTCCATTCCCAAAATGGGAACACATGTTTCTCTCACCTCTACCCTTGTTTAAGATAGCTTAGCACATGCAACATGAACATGGCTAAACACATCAGCAGCTAGGCCTCACATTCCAAAATCAACCTCCTCCCCTGTTTGGCAACTAAGAGCATGGGTGGGACACTGGCTCTAGTAGCATCTGCACAGCAGACGGGCCCACAACACTTCTGTGCACTCACAGTCCTCTCGGCTTACCACATGTAGCACAGGGCAATCAAATAGAGATAACAGCACTCCTAGTTCAGCTCTGTGTGCTCTGGAACAGCATCAAGCATAGCTCAAAAGGACTCCATTGTCAGTCATGCACAAATGACAACCTACACAAAAATCACATGCTCAACTACGAATGATGTGTGTTTGAAACTAAAAAATCCAAGCTTGGACAGACAAAACAATTGTCAGTTGAATATAGTGCAAAATACCTCACCACGACCTTTCACAAATCTTCACAATAGCACTCACCCCTGTTGAGCAGTGCCCAAATTTCTGCGATAACATCATGCATGTCAGACTTCAGTTGTGAGGGCGTAACATTGGATTTACCAAAGTACATCCAGGCAGTGACAGGTTGCAGTCACATCCATTGCACTCACAAGTGATGTGGCCACATGCCGTAATGATTACAATGCATTGTGTACGCTGTGTGTGGAGTGACCACAAGTCAAGTGTAGCATAAAAGCCAATGCAGTTTCAAAAATACGACATTCCAGTACAAGAACGAAAGGTGTGTTTGGGCCAAACACATTGACATCTCAGCAAATTCCTAGGTATCCCAGGTGAGGGGTGTTGTGTGTCGATTCTGCATCACCCTGATGCACTATGGATGCAAACCTAAGGGAGGGGTCTGTCCACCTGTAGCTCGTAACAGTGACTGCACACTAGAGGCAGTGCTCTGTTGCTGGGCTCTGTAGTCATTGGCATTTGTGAGGCCCTGGCCAGCTGACCATGTGCAGCATCAGCCTGGACTGGCACACAGCATCTACCCTAAACTAAACCACTCTACACCACTTCTGGATTCCAACAACTGAGGTTCAGACTGCTTGCATGAACTGAGCCAAGAAGGGGATTGTTGCTGTGCATTGTCATGCTGAACAGGTATACCTTCAGCTGTGTCACATGAGGGGGCTAGAAGGGGCTTTGGATGGCCAACCACAGACAAATGTTGTACAAGCAGAATGTACTAACAGGACTTGACATTGCCTGTCATTACCAACAGGTCAATTTGATGTCACAAAAATTAAAACCTTAGAAATGAATAGAGTTTGCCTAAATGTCCGAAACATAAATGACACACTAAGAATAGGCAGCACCCAGCATTGACCCTGAACAAGCAGATGAGATATCTTGGACACAACAGGCACATTCCACTCAAGACAGTATTGTGACAGCTTCTGATCCATTTGTATCTAGGTCACATGTGTGTCACCTAACTGAGATAACTATCAGAGCATTTGGCACATACAAACTGTCTGCCATCTCCGTGAGAATGTTATGTGCATCACATCCCATCTCTGAATCAAATGCCTGAAACAACATTTAGAACTTGTGCACATATGTGAAATGCACAGGCAGGTTGCTCAGTTGGGTTGAAAAGGGAGATACATACTCATGACACATATCCTTATGACGACACACAAACCAAACCTTGGCAAACCAGGATACACAGTAGGTCTCATTGAATCAACAACACAAAGCTTATCACAATGCCAAAAACATTTGAACAAATGAGAAAACCACATGCCGGAAGTAGCACACATTGTATCTTGCTTGCAGTTAGCTTGTTACACACCCTCTCTGGCCATGGAGACACTCAAAATCACTTATCACACAATAACTCATTGTAAAGCTTGCCCACCATATTGCAAATATCATCAGCCTGGGATAGACAATACAACCCCATCCTGCTGCTTACTATAGTCTGGTTTGGTGCATCATAATCTGGTTGTATACGCATAAGCACGGGCATGTGTACACCAATACAGATTCAAAGTGAACATCACATGAGCATGATGTTGCCCATGTCCACTTAGCAGAATTGGGAAATGCCAGACTCTCACACCATAACTGTGGCATAAGGCCAGAATTAGCTGTACATCACAACACCAGCTACTGTGCAACTTTGCAATCACAGCATGTCATCACTAATAACTCAAATTGTGTGACAAACAATCATGTAGTAATCACTAGGGGGTTACTGTTCCTACTTGATCCTTTGGAAGCATCGGTACTGGACCTCTCCTTTCTAATTAGCTCCAGATCCCCCCTTCTACACTGTATTGATAAACATACATGTACCATGTACGCTGTGTACACATTGAACTAACACATACAACAACGGTGTCCCTGTAAAGACAGTTAAACACTGTAACTGACTGAGACATGTCCTGGACACACATACCACCCACATGATGTACCCAAACAAAAGCAGGGTGCAATGACTGACATCTAAATTTGAACGCACTGGACTATTAAGACCACCTTGCCTAACAGTAATATCTGCAGAAAGTGGAGTCCTTGGAGGCAAGAGGGTCAGAAGAATACTGTGAGAATACTGCTTACCTTACACTCACCATTGGCACAGGAAATGTATCAGATGAGTACACAGCCATGAAGGGAATTGGCCCACAGTGGCATGCCACCTGTGGCAAGGTTGTCATTGCCACTAGTCTACCAGATCTATAGAAGACACAGACATGGGTCCACCACTATCAAGTCACCTGAAAGATTTGTGCCATTACTTTGTGTACCATGTAGTCAAACTCCATATGCATGCAGGTGTATTGATTCGACAGGTGTCTTTCTGCACATTACAAACATATGCAGCATGCTTCTCCTAAACTGTTGTACTTTGCCACACTTGCACTATGTTGACATCTGAAAGCATGACCCATGTGGAACTGTGTTTTTCTAAAAAAAGCTTTGTGACTTCATGTCACACTCATAGACAAAATCAATGTTAACATTGACATCTAGCCAAAGTAGGCACAAAATACTAGGATACATACTGACCAAGTGCTTGTACTCCATGGACCATATGCAATCCATGCCATACTAACATCATTGTATACTTACATCACATATTACACATGAATGACAGTTAAGCTGAAATTCATTTTGAGAACAGAAATATGAAAAAATTAATAGAAAATACTTTATTCAGCAAATTATATAGTGAATGGTGATGAGAAAAAGGCCAATGGCCAGTCCAATAAAAGTCAATGGATTTGAAGGCCACAAATGTCATGGCCTTCACTGCTTGCCTGCACCTCTCTAGGGGGGAGGGGGGGAACTGATTTGGGCGGGATGGAATCAGGAGGGAGGGGTGTCCACTGCAGTGATTGGCTCTGATTGAGGGAGGGCGGGGGCAGCTGTAGTAGGAGGGCTAGATGGAGGGGGGGATGGGCTGGGCTTGACTAATTTGGATATTTTAAATTTTTTGATGGTGTGGACAGGAATAGGGAGGGGATTTGACTTTTTAGGAGGGGTTTGTTTGGGGTCAGAGGTACTGGTCTGGGCAAGTATGGGTTACTGGAGGGGATTTGCTTTTGGGACACCGGGGGGATTTTCTGGTTGGGACTGATTTGGTGTTTTTTTTTCTTCTCCGGGAGGGTGGGGGTGGCAGGTGTAGATGGCATACTTCACAGATTTGCTTAGACCACACTGAGAACAGGTCATACATTAGTCAATGTGCTGACATGTCGAGCAATGGCATTATCCTGAAGGTTATCTCCATGCACATGTTGTAATTTGTGCTGATCACATGAGCATGGCACTACTGTCACTACGCTGAACATAACTTCCTCACGTGTCCCTGATGAAAGGTGCATAACCAGGCATCTAATAATCCTTGTGCATATGCATCGTTTAAAAATGAACAGTGGTTTTGGGTGTCTTACAAACTGTAAAAAGGCCAGCAGGCTAAGATACTACAACATGCATGTTTAAATAGGGTGTGCAACAAGGCCATACTCACCTCTTACTTGCTGCTGTGTGGCTTTCAACTTCCCATCCAGGTAAGGGAAGACCACAGCTAGGATCTAGAACATGTGGGGGGGGTCAGTGTTTGGCGCCCACCACTCTTGCCTGGAGCTGACTGGCCCAGCTGGACTTCAGCGATCTTTTTGCTCCAGCCACGAAGGTCCTGCCAGCATTTGCAGCAATGACGGATACGCCGATTTGCAACCCCCCACGGACCGCACCTTCCAGGCGATGGTCCTCCACAGCTTGGCCTTCTGATGGAAGTAGACCTGTAAGGATGACATGGTGACAGACCCCTAGTTCACATGAAACATGTTTCTGTGTCAAACACTTGCACACATAGGTCATGGTCAGATTGACAACAATGTCTAAGGGTTAGGCAAGTGGCATTATGTGCAGTTGTCCTGTGTTCAATGATGACTCCATCCCATGAGAACAGTGATAAGATGTTTACCCTAGTGCATGCACTTCTATAGCAGTGTACCTGCACAGAACAGTTATCTACACACTGTTAAACTTACAAAAAAAAAAGTTTACAACTTGCCTATGAGATTCCTAATGCTAGTAGTGCATGGTTATTGCACATGTCCAATGAAAATGCAGTGTAATCATCACTCACCTGCTCCTCTGGTTTGCCATTGAGCTGACTGTACAGAGGCAGGAGGGTGTCCAACAGGATCTGGTTCTCTTCCTGGCTAAAAGCTGGGGCCCTGCCATCTGTACGTGCCATAGCAGCTCCCAGAGGATGTGGAAACAGCAGCACAGAGATGGGGAGGTGCAGGAAGGATGCAGGTAGTGCAGGCAAGTGAAGTCTCTAGGGAACAGACAGACTTATATCTAAACCGCAGAGGTGGTCTTCATTTCATGCGGCCAATGCAATCGATTCGCGTCGGTCTCATTTTCCGAATCGGTCCAATGCATTACATTGCTTGCAGATGACATGCCTACCGCACGGACATAATAGATATCATTGGACCGCAAGTGACTTTGCTACATTGGCAATGGGAGGTTACCGAGTCGGTTTCCACGCGATGAGGACACAATCCGAAACCGTCGGTCACCATAACAACCGACAGCCAATGGCTGTGTCCGAATCGGTCATGTTGTGCTGAGCGCGTCCATTTAATAGAAACCCACGTCTGTCACCAGAACAACCGACAGCCAATGGCTGTGTCCGAATCGGTCATGTTGTGCTGAGCGCGTCCATTTAATAGAAACCCACGTCTGTCACCATAACAACTGACAGCCAATGTCTCTGTACAAATCGGTTAGGATGCGGCTACTGCGTCCTTTGAATATACACCTGTGTCTGTCACCATAACAACTTGAAGCCTATGGCTCTGTACGAATCGGTTAGGATGCAGCTACTGCGTCCTTCGAATATATACCCGCATCTGTCACCATAACAAATTGAAGCCCATGGCTCTGTCCGAATCGGTATGGATGCGGCTATCGCGTCCTGTGAACAATCAGTCGGCAGGGCCGACTTTTTGTGCATTACATGTGTGGAGGCAGATTTATCATGATGAAATGGACCTCTAAATTAATAGCTCACACTCCCATGAGGAGCTGACCCTGAGGGGAACATGACACACTGATTGTGAGGCTAATACCAACATGAAACATAACTACTCCATTTAGGGCCAGATGTACGGCCCACCAATTTGCCACCCTCAAATTGGGATGCACAGCAGTGTCTCAGACACGGTTTGCGATTCCTACTGGGGTCGCAAATTGCATGCCTCATTAATATTAATGAGGCAGGCGCAATTTGTGACCCAATTAGGAATGGCTAGCACTCACAGGGATGGTGGCCTGCTGGGGTCAGCAGACCACCATGTCTGTGACTGCTTTTTTAATAAATCAGTTTTTTTTTTTAAAATACAGCAATTTGCGACCCCATTAGGAATCGCACACAGAGTCTGAGACACTGTTGTGCATCCCAATTTGCGAGTAGCAAAAGCGACGCAATTTGCGAGTCGCAAATTGGTGTGTCATACATCTGGCCCTTATGTATTTAAGTTCAACCTTATTCATTGAAATGTGTATTTCCATTGTTATGTAGTTTTAGTTGTGTTCAGATTTCATGTTCTGTTGGTCTAAATGCATGTTGCTTTGTACATTGTGAACTAACACCAACTGTATTCACACTCTACACATAGGTATGGCAGACGATCTCAAGTGTTCAGGCCCTTTCCAGACCTACAGACCATGGAAGAACGGGATAGCATACGGAAATACCATTTCACAAGGCCAATAACTGTACAGTTGTCTGAGCAGTTGTCACCTCATTTGCAGCCTGGATGCATGTATCCAACTGAACTGACCCCCAAGGTGAAGGTGATGGCAGCATTACATTTCTTTGCCACGAGTTCCTTCCAGTACACAGTGGCAACATCTAGTCGAATGTCCCAAGCAATTTTTCAGCCATGTCCTTTGGGATGTGTTGGAGGCATTGCTCCGTTACATGGACCAGTACATAAATTTCCTGACACCTGGAGAGTTGTCAGACATCAAGGGGGAATTCTATGCCTTGGACGGATACCCCATGTCATTGCCTCTATTGATGGCACCCACGTTGCATTGATCCCACCACAGGCAAATGAGCAAGTCTATAGGAACAGAAAACATTACCACTCCATCAATGTCCTGGTGGTATGTTTGGCTGACATGTCCATCTCCCATGTCTGCGCACATTTCCCTTGCTCGGCACATGATGCATTTATCCTGAGAAACAGTGTCATCCCCCATTTGATGTCTCAGCTGCAACGTGATCGTTCCTGGCTTGTTGGTAGGTGATGTTGTATGTGTATGTTGTGGTGTGTGTTGATTGTAGGTCAGCTAGTGCTCTGTTGTCAGACAACTGAAGTTTTTTTCTGTGTTAAATATAGGAGACTCTGGATACCCCAACCAGCCTTGGTGTCTGACACCACTCCGTAACCCTGTCACCCCTGCAGAAGTGCGGTTCAATGAGGCCCATGGTAGGACCCGGCGAGTCATGGAGTGGACTTTTGGCTACTAAAGACCAGATTCCGCTGTCTGGATCGCACAGGAGGAGCCCTCCAATATGCCCCATTAAAGGTGTGCCAGATCATCACAGCTTGCTGCATGCTCCACAAACTGGAAATACGGAAGGCCACACCTCTCATACTGGACAACGGAGACCAGCAGTCGCCAGCGAGGGAGGATCCAGGACTGGGACATAATGACAAGTGATGATAGGAGGAAGGCTTGGATTTGAGACAACAGCTTATCCACAACATTTTCACATGAGTGTAAGTATGCAATGAGAGGAGGTAACAAACCCCCATTTGTTTGTTTGTGTGTTGCCGGCGTACAATGTGTATGTATGTCTGTGAGTGTATGATAATTGTCCTGAGGTTTTTACTGAAATGGTTCAATTACATTTGCAGGTTAACATGTGCAGTGCTACCGTGAATCATAGCTAGTGTTCACACTGACATTTTTGTGGTTTAGATGACATAGTTTGCAAAATTGAGCTACCTTATTCCTGAGTTCCTGACTCTGTTCTATGTTTCTCCTTACCAGGGTACTTTGGTAAGTAAGAAAAAAGGCACTTACCTGCCGTGGCTGCCTCTTCGTCGCCATGGCCGCTCTCCTTCCTCCTCGCAAGACGGACAACGTAGGGGTTATCAGAGAAGAAGGACGGCGAGGAGGAGGAAGGAGAGCGGCCTTGGCGAGGAGGAGGCAGCCACGGCAGGTAAGTGCCTTTTTTCTTACTTTATAATTACTTTGGGAGGGTGGAGGGACCGGCTAACTACGCTCCGCCACGGAGTCATAGTTTTGCCTAAACTCCGTGTTCGCAATGGAACGCGGAATTATGCAAAACTACGTAAACTCTGCTGGCGAAGCGTAGTTACCCACCCGGGCTTAGTGAATGTCCACTTCCCCTCAAATCATACCCATTACATAGGTTACTGAACCTAATAAGGAGTTAATGTACATAGATTGGCCTCATTCATCCATGATGCTGGCCTATGTTTTTGGAGAACAATGTAATTCGGATAAGATGGGATTGATGAGCATGTCCAGCTATGTGCATAAATGGGCATGTTGTGTTTAGTTCACATTACATGTCCAAAGACATTGACTTGTTCCTGACACCCTGTGAATGACACAGGTGGGTTGGTGTTGTCCACATCTGTACTTTCACAGTGGCATACGTACTCTTTAGCTCCCAATATTGGTATATTTTAGGCCTGTGTACTGGGTTTAGTCCATGTGTTTAGCGTAAATTGTTCAATTACTGTTTCTTAAATACTGTAATGTCCTTATATATCAAACAATAGGCCATCAGTTGTTGCCCTTCACTGAGCTCCGTCTTAATTACAATAGCACTCTTAATAGGATGTATTTTTTAAACTTCTACCGTACGCTAGGTGTTGGAGATCATGCTCTGCTTAGTTGCACATGGGTCTTATTACTTTTTCATTTCAATCTGCACTTGCACTTGCACTGTGATCATTATCATTTTAAAAAGTTGTAAGATGCAGGTCTTAGATTTTTGTTTTTTATATATGTAAGGTTAGTCTCGAAAACCAACATAAGAGAGAGACCCTGTATTGAGTAATATTATTTGCACAAGGATTGTCCTTTCAGGTTGATTTATCTCTGCTCTTAGACAATTATGGCTAACGTGACTAGTAATTTGAATTTTATATAAAGTTTTAACCATGCAGCCATGTGTAATTATATATATAACTATTTATTGTTGTTTTTGTATGTATTGTATGCTGCTTTAAGATCCTGGAGATCAAATAAAGCTTATTGTTGCCCTTTCTTTAGCAGTCATATAGGTGTGGCTGCCTACACACTCACAGTCTGTTCATATACCCTGAAATTTGTGGTAATGGTGTGAGTGAGGTGCTTATTGTTCTCATCTTATACACACAGGTGAATGGCTGTGAGGAGCCAAATGTGTGACTGCTTAGCTTTGTGCCTACACAGATAATGTATTTTGTACATTTACTTCATAGTCAGATGAGATCACAAACTCTGCTTTCTGCCATTTTGTGGCAAACTAATTTAATGAGCTGAAGTTTGAGTGTTTATGGTGTATTTGTGAAACTTACACTCCTCCTCCCACCCAGCCCAACCAGGCCACCAGGAAGAGTGTTGTCCAGACAATGCTGGGAAGTGTACTTGCAAGATGGTTGTCGCTGGTGGCTGGTGTTTGTAGCACAAAGGCAAATTTGTAGTTGTGATAGGTTCAGACAGCAGTCCACAGTGTCAGCCATCTTGCTTGTACACATCAATTTGCTGTCAGGTCGACAAAGGCCCCGATGAAGTGGTTGTGCTGTGTGTGTCGAGGAGTGTTTGCTGTTATTCTGACTCCCAACAGGCCCGGTCCTACATACACCTTCCCACCCAGCCCAACCAGCCAACCTGGAACAATGCTTTACTAACAATGAGTGTGAATGTAGTGGCAAGATGTCTGACACTAGGACCTGGTGTGTGCAGCATGATGGAAGTTGTGTACAAAACACAGCCTAGTCATCAGTGTCAAACCTCTTGCTTGAACATTCCAAATAACTGTCATGAAAGCAGAGATCCATGTAGGCTTTTGGTGCTGGATGGGAAGGTGTGTTTAGGACAGGGCCTGATGCGAGTTGTGACCATTGCAAATACTCCTCCTCCCACCCAGCCCAGACGACTCCTCTAAGCCTATGCCTACCTCACTGGGATTGGCAATGTACTTGCAAGATGTTTGACACTGGGGACAGGTGTCTGACTCAAGACCACCCCCCATCAGGGCCTTATGCTCCTCACACCACTCCCCAGTATCAGCCATCTTGCCAGTACATTTCCACTCACTCTCAGGAAAGTGGAGTCCCAGGTGGGCTGTTTGGAATGGTTGGGAAAGTGTGTGTGGGCCCAGGCATGGTGGTAGTTTTATTGACAAATACTCATCCTCCCACACAGCACCGCTAACTCCTCTATGCCTATGCGTAGCTCATAGTGAGGGGGAGTGGAGTAGCAAGTTAGCTGACACTGCTGCATGGCGTTGAAGTTGAAAGCAGCTCCCATCAGGGCCTTGTGCTTCATACACCATGCACCAGTGTCAGACATCTTGCTGGTACATTTCCACTCACTCTCATTCAAACAGGATCCCAGGGCTGCTGTTTGGGATTGGTGAGACGAGTGTGTGTGTGTGTGTGTGTATTGCATTGCCTGATGGGATTTGGATTAATGGCAACCACTACTCCCCCCACATGGCACATCCACTTCATCTGGGCCTATGGCTAACCGTCAGTGAGTGAGAATGGACTAGCAAGATGGCAGACACTGGGGACTGGTTTTTGGAGCACGAAGCCATGATGGTAGTTCGTGCTCAATTCAGACACCATGGATCACTGTGAGCCATCTTGCTAGTACACATGCCCTCACTGTCAGGTACCCATAGGCCCAGATGAGCAGTTTGTTTTGGGTGGGAGGAAGAGTATTTGCACTGACTCCATCTCCCATCAGGCCCTGTCCTACATACACCTTCCCGCCCAGCGCAAACAGCCCAACCTAACAGCGTGTCAGAATGTACCTGCAGGATGCCTGACACAGGGCACTGGTGTTTGACTTTACAACAACTCCCCTCATGGCCTTGAACGAATGAAAGAGCATTTGTAGAGTGCGCAGCTACTCAGAAAGAGTGTCCTGGCACTGAAAAGACTCTATCAGACTCTCTGCTGCTCCTAGAAGCTGGAGAACGGAAATTAATTACTGAAAAGCCAGGTTTTAAGCATTTTCCTAAAAACAGCAATGTCAGTCACTTTCCTAAGAGTCAGTGGGAGAAGGTTCCAGGCGTGAGCACCATGGAATCAAAAGGAACGGCCGCCGGAACAGGTGCAGCGTATCCTGGGGACAGATGCCAAACTCAGCGTGGAGGACCTCAGGGTTCTTGGCGGCACATAGTGTGCGACTCTCCTTCTGAGATATTCCGCACCGCTTCCATGCAGGGCCTTGAAGAATAGAACCAGAGCCTTAAAACAGATCCTCATTTTTACAGGGAGCCAGTGTAAAGTCCTGAGGTGTGGGGAGATGTGGGTCCTGGGCTTACGCAAAAGGACCGCTCTGGCGGCTGCATTCTGGACCACCTATAAGCGGTTAAGTAGATATTCAGGAAGGCCTAGGAACAGGACGTTGACATAGTCCAGTCTGGAGATGATCAGTGCCTGGACTACGGTCTTCCTATGGTCAATAGGCAAGATGGGGAGAAATTTTCTAAGCATCCGAAGAAGCCCAAAACAGGAGCCAACTACATACTGGACCTGAGATCTCATCGAGAGGGAGCTGTCCATCATGACGCCCAGGTTCTTGACAAAGCTTTGAGCAGAGAGAGGAGGTGACATATCTGAGGACCACCATTGTTTCCACTCATCCACTCATCCGCGGGTGGGGAGCCAAAAAAGATAACTTCAGATTTCTCAGGATTACATTTTACTGATTCTTCCTCAACCACAAGAAAACCTTTGAGAGACAGGTACTGATCTTCTCACCCTCAAAGTCTGCTCCCTTGTTGTAGATAAAAAGGAGCTGTGTGTCGTCCGCGTAAGAAATAATTGTCGCGCCACACGCCTCTGCCAATGGCGCCAAGGGTGACATATACAGGTTAAAAAGAGTGGGGCTCAGTATAGGGCCCTGCGGAACTCCCACTTTCAAGCTGGGGATGGGGGCCGCGAAGGGGGGGGGTCCAGACTTCCTGGCTACTGTCCTAAAGGAAGGAGGCAAACCATTTCAAAACGGTGCCACCTATTCCGCAGTCCTGTAGCCTGTTTAGGAGTCTAGCATGTGGAACAGTATCAAAAGCCACAGAAAGGTCCAATAAAATCAGCATGGTTTTTCCCCCCTGGTCCAGCTTCTCCTTGATATGCTCAGAGACCTCAGAGATCTCTAGAAGGGCAGTCTCTGTACTATAGGTGGTTCTAAAACCCGACTGACTGATGTAGAAGATTATTTTTTTCAGCGTAGTCAGAGATCACTGAATTGACGTATTTCTCCAAGGCTTTGGAAAAAAACGGCAGTAGAGAGTTAAGTCTGTAATTTGCTGACACTACGGGGTCAGCCGAGGGCTTCTTAAGCAGCGGCAGAATTTTAACATGTTTCCAAAACAAGGCACGTGGCCGGCAGTAAGGGAAGAATTAATTACCTTATTAGCCACAGGGTTTACAGACGCGGCCACTGAGGCCAGCAGTTTAGCTGTGCAGGGGTCAGTAGGGGACCCTGACTTCAGACTCTTGATGATATCGAGGGATACTGCCGGTCGAAGCAGAGGAAACTGTACAAGAGTCAGACGGCCGATTGAGGCAGGTTGCGCCGCCATGGCTAAACGGTCAGCAGGCTCATGGTCCTCAGGAGACCCTCTAGAGAAAGAGTCCTGAATAGTCACGATTTTATCGTGAAAGAAAGTTGCTAGTTGGTTAGTCCATTCAGGAGAAAGGGGTAAAGTCCTAGTAACAGATGACGTGGTGGAGAAGGCTTTCACGATTTTAAAGATCTCCTTGCCTTTGCTGCTGGATGTCTCTATTTTAGTTTTCAAATAGCTTTTTTGGCATCGAGGATTTTCACATAGTAGGCTTTCAAGGCCTGTTTGTACTCAAGTTTATCATCAGAGTTAAAATTTTTGCTCCACTTCCTTTCAAGGCGTTTACAGGCCATTTGCTTAGTCTCAGTAGCTTAGTAAACCAAGGAGCCGAAAGTCTGGCCTTCTTGGGAGTACGAGTGGGCATAGGGGCTAATGCATAGGCGCAGTGCTGGACCCAAGTCTCAAGTTGGAGAGCATTTCTCGCAGGTTCGCCAGATAGCTGAGGAGTGGAGGTTTCCAGCGCCTCAACTAAAGCAGATGGCGTGACACGATGAAAAGGTCTTTGTGTGTTTACCCATTTCTTGACAGGGAGCGGACGTCCCCTCACAAACCTGGAAACATAGAAACTGATAAGGCAGTGATCCAACCACACTAATGGAAGGGGTACATCCACCTCAAGCTCTGAATTGGAGAACATTTGGTCGAGGGTGTGACCCTTATTGTGCGTAGGGTGGGAAACATACTGGAGTAGGTTGAAAACTGCAAGGGACTCGTTCAGAGAGATGACCTCGGGCTCCATGGGTTTATCTAGATGGATATTGAGGTCCCCCAGCACCAGAAAGTGACTATATCTGAGGGCCTGGGAGGAGATTGCCACGTTAATGGATTTCAGGAAGGCGCCAGCAGGCCCAGGGGGCCTGTATATCAGGGCACCAGCCAAGGATTGGTTATCAGATAGGGAACAGTGGAAACCAAGGCATTCTGCATCATCCAGCTCTCCTAGGGGAATAGTATTACAGGTATATTCTTGCTTAAAGATGATAGCTACACCCCCTCCTTTACCTACTGGGCAATCTTTCCTAAGAATCTTATAACCGGGAGGGATGGCAGTGGCGATGGTGGGGTTAGAAAATTGTGCTCCAAACACCAGGCCCCAGTGTCAGCTATTTTGGCAGTACATTTCCACTCACTGTCAGGAAAGCATGGTTCATAATGCGCTTGTACGGTTGGGTGGGAGGAGGAGTGTTTGCAATGGCCAGATCTCCCATCAGACCCTGTCCTACACACACTCTTCCCACCCAGAAGAAAACTGACCAAATGGCAGAATGGTTTCCTGACAGTGCTTGGAAATTGATTATCAAGATGTGTGACACTTGTGCCTGGTGTCTGAGGTGGTCACAAATCACAACAGGGCCTTGTGCTCCACACACCAGTCCCCAGTGTCATCTATCTTGCCAGTACATATCCACTCGCTGTCAGGTAAGCAGAGTTCCATGGGTGCTGTTTGTGCTGTTGGGGGTGGGGGGGGGGGTGGGGAGGAGTGTTTGCCCTGACCACATCTCCCATCAGACTCTGTCCTCCACACACCTTCCCACCCATCCCAACTAGCCTCTCTGGGACTCTGCTTTCCTGACAGTGAGTGGCAATGTACTTGCAGGATGTCTGACAATGGGGACTTGTGTCTGATTTTTCCACAACTCCCAACAGGGCATTGGAGTCCAAACACCAGTCCCCAGTGTCAAACATTTTGTCAGTACATTGCCACTCACTGTCAGGTAAGCAGAGTTTCTGGTAGGCTAGTTGGGCTGGGTGTGAAGAGTGTGTGTAGGACAAGGCCTGATGTGAGTGGTAGCCATTGCAAATACACCTCCTCCCACCCAGCCCTGCTAACTCCTCTGTGCCTATGGTTACCTCACAGTGAGGGAAAGTGTACTGGCAAGGTGGCTGACACTGGTGAATAGTGTTGAACCTGAAGCCAACCCCCATCAAGGACCTGTGCTCCAAAGACCATGCAACAGTGTCAGCCATCTTGCTATTACACTTCCATTCACTGTCAGGTAGGCATATGGCCAGATGAAGAAGTTGTTCTGGTTGGGAGGAGGAGTGTTTGCACTGACTCCATCTCCCATCAGGCCCTGTCCTAAACAAAACATCCCACCAAGCACAAACAGATCGCCTGGGACTCTCTTTCCCGACATTGAGGTGAAATGTGCTGGCAAGATGGCTGACACTGGGGACTGGTTTTCAAAACACAAGGCCATGATGGGAGTTGTGGTAAGCTTAGACAACAGGCATCACTGTCAGTAATCTTGAGAGTACACATCCACTCACTGTCAGGTAAGCATAGTTCTAGGTGGGCTTGTTGTGCTATTTGGAATGAGAAGTGTTTACACTGACCCCATGTCCCATCAGGCCCTGTCCTACACACACCTTCTCAGCCAGCCCAAACAGACCACCTGGAACTATGCATACCTCACAGTGAGTGGCAATGTCCTGCCAAGGTGGCGGACACTGGGGCCTGCTGTGCAAACCACAAGGCCGATGGGAGTTGTGGTAAACTCAGACAACAGGCATCACTGTCAGCCATCTTGCCAGTTCACTTTCCCTCATTGTCAGGACACCTCTCTTCCGGGTGGGCTGTTTGAGCTGGGTGGAAAGGTGTGTGTGGCCCCAGGCCTGATGGGTGTTGTAGTGACAGCCAACACTCCTCCTCACACCCAGCACAACAAACCCACCCAGAACTGTGTTTCCCTGACAGTTAATGGGAATGTACTGTCAAGATGTCTGACACCGGTGACTGGTGTTGGAAGCACAAGGTCTTGATTGGAGTTGGCTTAAAGTTCAACACCATGCCGCAGTGTTAGCCATCTTGCTAATCCACTTTCCCTCACTGTGAGGGAAGCTTAGGCCCCCAGGAGTTATCTGGGCAGGGTGGGAGGAGGACTACTTGCAATGGCTACAACTCACATCAGGCCTTGTCCTACACACACCTTCCCACCCAGGACCAAAATCCTACCTGGAACTCTGCTTCCCTGACAGTGAGTGGGAATGTACTTCCAAGATGTCTGACACTGATGACTGGTGCCCATTTGTCCGCAACTCCCAAAAGGGACTTGTGGTCCAGACACCAGTCCACAGTGTCATCCATTTTGTCAGTACATTGCCACTCACTGTCAGGTAAGCAGAGTTCCAGGTGTGCTGTTTGGGCTGGGTGGGAAAAGTGTGTGTAGAACAGGGCCTGATGGGAGATGTAGTCAGGGCTAACACTTCTCCTCCCAACCAGCACAAACAGCCAACCAGGAACAATGCTTACCGGACAGTGAGTGGTAATGTAGTGACAAAATGGCTGACACCGTGGACTGGTGTCAGGACCACAAGGCCCTGTTGAGAGGTGTGGACAAATAGGCACCAGTCATCAGTGTCACACATCTTGCAAGTACATTACCACTCACTGTCAGGGAAGCAGAGTTCCAGGTAGGATTTTGGTGCTGGGTGGGAAGGTGTGTGTGGAACAAGGCCCGGTGTGAGGTGTAGCCATTGCAAAAACTCCTCCTCCCACCCAGCCCTGCTGACTCCTCTGTGCCTATGGTTACCTCAAAGTGAGGGAAAGTGTACTGGCAAGGTGGTTGACACTGGTGCATGGTGTTGAACTTGAAGCCAACTCCCATCAAGGCCCTGTGCTCCAAACACCATGCAACAGTGTCAGCCATCTGGTCAGTAAACTTCCATTCACTGTCAGGTAGTCATAGGCCAAGATGAGCTGTTTGTGCTGGTTGGGAGGAGGAGTGTTTGCCCTGACTACATCTCCCATCAGGGTCTGTCCTCCACACACCTTCCTGCCCATCCCAACTAGCCTACCTGGGACTCTGCTTTCCTGACAGTGAGTGGCAATATGCTGCCAAGATGGCTCACCCTGGGGACTGGTGTCTAAATTGTCCACAACTCCCAACAGTGCCTTGAGCTCCAAACACCAGTTTGCAGTGTCAGCCATCTTGCCAGTACATTTCCATTGACTGTCAGGGAAAAACAGTTCTAGGTCGGCTTGTTGGGCTGGATTGGAGGAGGAGTGTTTGTACTGACTACGACTCCCATCAGGCCCTGTCCTACACACACCTTCCCAGCCAGCCCAAACAGCACACCGGAACTAAGCAGTCCCGGACAGTCAATGGAAATGTACTGGCAAGATGGCGGACACTGGGGACTGGTGTTTGGAGCACAGGGCCATGATGGGATTTGGCTTCAAGTTCACCACCATGTAGCAGTGACAGTCATCTTGCAAGTACATTTCCCCACACTGTCAGGTAGCCATAGGCCCAGATGAGCTATTTGGGATGGGTGTGAGGAGTGTTTGCTGTCACTACAACTTCCATCAGGCATGGGCCCACACACACACACCTTCCCACAAAGCTCAAACAGCACACCAGAAAGAGTGGTGTTCAGACAATGAGGGCAGTGTACTATCAAGATGTCTGATACTGGTGCCTGAGTTGACCACAACTCCCATCTTGGCCTTGTGCTACAAACACCATGCACGAGTGTCAGCCATCTTGCCAGTACATTTCCACTCACCATCAGGGACAGCATAGTCCCAGGTGTGCTGTTTGAGCTGGGTGGGAAGGTGTGTGTAGGACAGGGCCTGATGAGAGATGAAGTCAGTGCAAAACTCCTCCTCCCAGGGAACCCAACCAGGCCACCAGGAAGAGTGATGTCCTGACAATTGGGAGAAGTGTACATTCAAGATGTCTGACACTGGTGCCTGATGTTTGACTTGACTGCAACTCCCATCAAGGCCTTCTGCTCCAGAAACCATGCAGCAGTGTCAGCCATCTTGCTAGTACATTTCCACTTACTGTCAGGAAAGCATAGTTCCAGGTGGGCTTGTTGGGCTGTGTGGGAGGAGTGTTTGCTGTCACTACAACTCCCATCAGGCCTGTGCCCACACCCACCTTCCCAGCCATCCTAAACAGCCTACCTATGACTCTGCTTTCCTGAGAGTGCATGAAAATGTGCTGGCAAGATGGCCGACACTGGTGACTGGTGTTTGGAGCACAAAGCTTTGCTGTGAGTTTGTAAGAAGTATGTACATGGTAATAATGTTTTGCATTTTCATTTTCATTGCAGGTATGTTGTTTATCAATATGACATACACATCACATGCTCATTGACTCTAGTTTTTTTAATGTAAAAACAGTCATTTGTATAACTGTATCCTTTCAGTGATGTCTATAGAGGTGTAATTGGTAACTTTGTTTGATTGTGGAGTAGGTACTTATCAGACTCTGGTGCTTCTGGTAGTCCATAGATACTCTCCGGCGGAAGGATGGCATGCACCTTCTCCTCCCAGGAAGTGAAGTGCACAGGTTGTGCAGGAGGGCCACCGCCAGTCCGCTGGCTTTCAGCATGTTCTTTGGCCAACAGTTTTTTGACCCTCCTTCTCACATCATAATACCTACTCCTGATATCCTCCATCGTGCGCAGGACAGGTGCCTCAGCATTCACCTTGTTGACTATCCTATCCCACATCCTATTTCTCTGGGAAAGGTGGGTCTATTGGACTAGGTTCCAAAATAACTGTGGCTCTACTCTGACTATTTCATCTACAAGCACTTCCAACTCCTTCTCTGTAAAACGTGGTTTCTTCCTCTGGGGCATGGTGAGGGTGAGTGTGAAGGTGAGTGGGACTGTGAAGGTGAGGATGAGGGTGAGTGTGAATATAAAAAAAGAGTTGTTTGTTAGAAGTTTTTTAAAATAAAATCTGTGCAAGGTGGGTGAAGTGTGAGTGTGTGAGGCAGAGAGCAGGGAATGTGTAGAGACTCCTGAGACCTGGCAGCAGTTGTGTTAGAGCAAAGGATCATGGTCATGTTTTTGGCCCTTTATATAGGTGGACTGGTGGGAGTGGCTAATATTTGAATTTTTATTTTTATTTGGTGGTGCCAATGCTTGTTGTGACTGTTTTTATCAGTTTCCACTTGCCATTTGAAACACAAACCGACACGGTTCCGATACCGCATCGGATGCATCGTAATCTGGTCGTGGGGTAAACGGAGTCTGATTCGTAACCGGAATGCCTATTCTTCAGCGTTTCCGAACAAGTCGGTTGGATCGGGCTTGTTTCCGGATAATTCGGTCACGCGGATTGCTTTCCGAACGACTCAGTTGAAGTTTTGCATGCAATGCATCGTAATCCATTGTTCAGAAAGCTTGTGGTCGAGTCGGTCGGAAACCATTTTGAAACCGATCCCTTCGGAATGCTTTCCGAACGACATCCTAATCAACCCCATAGAGAATGGGGAAAGAATGCACTACTAGTGGGAAATGAACGAGTGCGAGCAGAGCCCTGTGAAAAACGCACTCAAGCGGAAGTTGCAGCATGAAGATTGGCTAAAAGAGCCACAGTATTTGAGTCAACCCCCATCTTGAAGAGCAAGGCCCAGAGTTTAGCACGGTTAACCCTGTCAAACGCAGACGTTAAGTCCATGAAAGCTAGATTCTACGATTCAGACCCGGCAACTATGTATTTATTGATAATAAGATGAACATTCAGGCATTGCTCGGAGGTGGACCTACCAGACCTGAAACCATATTGGACATCACTCAATGTTTTTCTCCTCTGCCCACTCCCACAGCCTGTTTAGAATTACCCTCCTCATGATCTTTACCACTGCATCTATTAATGAAATTGGGCAGTAGCATTGGGGCTTGTCTTTATCGCCCTTCTTAACCCGTTGACCGCGGCGCGAATTCCGCCGCAGTGCAAGTGATTTATTGAGTGGGCGTGGTTAGGACGGCCCCCGGCCGTCCTCTGCACATGCCCACTGTGACGTCAGACGGCCGGGGGCCGTCCCGAGCACCGAAGCGGTTAAAGCCTGGGACGATAATGGCTGTGGACCATGAAGGCATCACCCCCTCCCGAGTGGTCGAGTTCAGGACCAGAGTCCTCCAAAAAAGAAGCCCCCAGACCGCCACATCGGCCTTGAAAAAATACAGAGGAATTCCATCTGGTCCCGGTGCCTGTATTAAAAATTTTTAAGTAAGCATGTGATTGATATTAATTAAGTATATTATGTAATACTTATCTTTTAGGTGCGGGTTTCTACGTTTGTAGGCGTATAGGATGGGAAGCTAATTCGGTAATAATTAATTAATTCATTTTTAATGTATCATTCAATTGATTATTAATTATGTATATTATTTAATAATCATATATTTTAGTCATATTTTAGGTGCAGGCTGCTGGGTTTGTCTGGGTATAGGGTGGGAAGTTAATTAAGTAATAATTAATAATTATCTATTTATTTTGTAATTATTAATTATGTACATTACACAATACTGATTTATTTTTGTGATATATTAGTTGTGGGTTGCTAGGTTTGTAGGTGTATAGTGTGGGAAGTTAACTGAGCAGTAAATAAAAAGTAATAATTATTAATGTATAATTATATATTTAATTGATTGGTAATTATGTAAATTGTGTAATAATTATATATTTTAGTAATATGTTAGGTGTAAGCTGCTACGTTTGTAGGGTGGAAAGTTAATTATGTAATAATTAATTAACAATTAATTATTCATTGTTAATTAATTATGTAATTGATCAATTAGCTAAATTGTGTTATACTTATTTATTATAGTTATATTTTAGGCTAGACTTGTAGGTAAGGGTGTAGGGTGGTAAGGTAATTGAGTAATAATTAGATAACCATTATTACATTGTTTATTCATTTTTTAAATTGCTAAATTGTTATTTATTTTCTAAATTTATGTATGCTTTATGTTAAGTAATAATGTTTATATTAAGAGGTTTATATCTTTTCTAGATTAATAGGGTTTTTTCAATATGTAATGTGTAGTAGTTTACCTACTGTTGCCTAGACTGGAGTGCGGATAGTAAATCTCACCCTCCAAAGTCCAACGCTTTCTGTACTGTTGCATAAACTGGAGTAGGAATAGTAAATCTTACCCCTTCGAAGTCCAATGCTTTCCCTACTGTTGCACAGACGATAGTGAGAATAGTAAATTTAACCCCTTCAAAGTCCTACGCTTTCCCTACTGTTGCACAGCTGGAGTAGGAATAGTAGGAATAGTAAACCTTACCTCTTCGAAGTCCAACACTTTCCCTATTGTTGCGCAGTTTGGAGTGGGAATAAAGGGCTGTATTTATGTACGGGTTCCGTCACTTTTGCACCACACAATGGGGTGAGTGCGCGATGCAACCCTAAAATGCGATTTATCAAGCCATGCAAGGCCACCTTGCATGACCCTGAGTGGCTTGCTAAATCCAGAGTAATACAATTCAGCACAAATGGCTGCATTGTGTGTCTCAGCCCCAGAGAGGCGTTCCATGGGTGTTCCCAAGCAAGACCCATGGATTTTGATGCATTCCCATATTTACCGTTACTGGTAGACCTGGGAAATGCGCCAAAATGCGACGCCTTCCCAGGGAAGGTGTAACAAGGAAAAATAGAAAGTGCTATTATGGCTCAGCAATCGGCTGACGGTGAGGAACCATCACTCTCCAGAATTATGCAAGCGTTAATTATCCAGAGAGCTGAGGCCCAAGAGTATTATCAGCAGGCTAAGGCTGACAGTAGAGAGATCAAGCAAGCTTTGTCGGATGTTACATCTAAGGTCACTCCGCTTTCTTCTGAGGTTACTGATCTACAGCAACGTGTTGCAGCTGTGGAGGAGGCCAATACCTACACCGTAAATCTTGCAAAAACGCAAAATGATGCTTATGCAAGCCAAGATTGAAGACCTTGAGAATCGGCAGCGGCATTAGATCTTAAGGATTTTTGGTATTCCGAAAGGAAGAGAAGGTTCGGACCCGCGGGCTTTCATCGTCACCCTCTTTCAGAAAGCCTTTCCCGACCTAGCAGATTGGGATATGGATACTCGGGTCCAGCGTGTGCACAGATTGCCTTTGTTCATCCCACTAGGTAATCAAGCTAGGTCTAACTTTGCACGGCCTATTCTTGTGTTTTTGGGTAATTTGTTGCTACGCCAAGCAATCTATCTAAAGGCACGTCCATCGGCTCCTGTTAAGCTGGACACTATGTCCATATTTGTGCGCTCAGACTTGTGCACACCAACAATGGACAAACTATGGAGGCTGCGTCAACTAATGGATCCTATGAAAGCTGTGTGCTCACAGGCTTTTCTGCAAGAGCCAGCCCGTCTAAAGATTAAGGATGGCCGTACACATTTTTTTCCAACGAGCAGGAAGCCTTATCAAAGTGGCAGTCTACTGCTAAAAAATGATCTGATGTTTAAAGGAGGCACTTTTTGGGACAATAGAATAACTTGTGACTGCTTCAGACATATGTCTTAAAAGTACTGCTATTGCTTTTTGCTTTGTTTTTTGTCACTACTGTACACATACTTGGGGTGGAACAGTCGGGTTGTGGTGGGTTCTTGGGGTTGGCGATGCAGCGAGCGCAAGATAAATAATTTTATTTATTTATTTACTTACCTTAATCCTGCCCGTTGTATGTCCGACTCCACTACCCCCCACCCAGCCCCTCCCTGCCCCGCCGCCCCGCAGCACTCCCTCTGTGAGCCGCCACTGATCCTGCAGGTAAGCACATTCAATGGAACATCAGCAGCATTTCTTGAAGAGGACCTTGGTGTGTGGATTTGCCACATAGTTCATAAGACAGTTGACAAGTTTAGTCCTGCATGACTTTGCGCTGTCACGGATTATGTAAGCAGGAGAACTAAAGCATCAGTGCAGCGGAGAGAATGTTGAGCCCTACTTGGAAATGAACTAATAGGCCATCAGATGTTAGCTTGAATGTTCCATAAGGGAGCCTGGAGAGATACTAATCCCAGTGCATATTTCCTATCCAATGTCCATGGAATGGGAAATGGCTTACACCATCTTTATCTTCCATGTGAAAATACAGTGTTGATGAGCTCATCCCAATCTGAAGGTGGAGCCCAATAGGACTTGCTCCTGTGTTGCGTATCCTGCACGCAGAGGTTTTTTTTCCTGACTCTGAACATTAGAACAATTTGCAGAATGTTCATGCAAGAGTTAGGGGCAGCTAAGATACCTAATTGACTGCATGTTGCAGTCAATTAATCATATTTCATGAAAAACAAGGTTAGAGGGCTTGATAATAATGTACGATTTATGTTTCATTTACGAAAGAAAGATATTAAGTTAATCTATTAATTTAGGTAATGCACAAGCTGCAGTTTTGATACCTAACTAAAAACAGAGGCAATGAGTTAAGCCTTGATGTCTGCACAAAAGAAACGAGTGAAGATAAGCCTAGGGACAATTCCATTTAAAGACTCTCAGTAGCACAGAAAAGTTTTGATGGAACAGGGGGGAATATTTACAAGCCCCATTCGCCACCGGAGCATCACTTTTTTTGATGCTACGGTGGCCTAGCGCCATTTGCCACATTTACAAGATGGCGCTAAGCTACTTAACGTGGCTTATCGCCACCTTGTAAAAATGCCTCTTTCTTCCTCAGTCCTCTGCGGCAAAGGGGCATGCAATGGGTGTTGCAGTGGGCGTTCCACCACAACACCCACTGCTTTTTGACGCTGCCCCAGATTTACAAGGCTGAGGCAGCCCCAAAAACTAACGCCAGGGAATACCTGGTCTTAGAATTGTGATACAAGGATAAATTATTAATTTCTCCTCATTTTTTGCTCTATGTGTGCTGCAGCACACATAGAAGGAGCAAATCGCCATTATTGTTGTTTGTGGGCAAGAAGGTGTCCCTTCCTGTACATAAACAATCGCTTCTGCTCCCAACGCAGACACCCTTGCAACATGGCGGCAGGGTGCCTGCGCTAGTGCTAGGCAGCCTTTTTTGCACCAGCACTAGGGGAAACATAGGGGTGCGCCGTATTCTTGTGAATACCTCGCATCCCTGAGTTTAAAAAATGTTGGAGAGCGGCATTGCCAAATTTCACGTAGCACTGCTCTTTAACTTTTTTGTAAATATGCCCCAGGGTTTCCCGAATCTCAGGGGCATATTTATAGGAAAGTCGTGCAGCGCAGCAAGGCACCTTGCAGTGCTGCATGACTAGGAAAGGGCAGGAATGCACTGTATTTAAAAGAATATGGTGCATTCCTGCCTTTGTCCCTGCACAGGCGCCTTTTTGGCTGTCTAGTGCCAACACAGGCACCCTTGCACCATTTACGACAATTTATGACCCCTGGCTTTCACTGCTATGATGGAGGCCTGCTAGGGACAGCAGTCCTCTATCCCTGCTTTTGATTTATGTAATGGGGAAAACATTTTAAGCAGTTATGTCCATCAAGTACACAGGTTCTGGGATTGAAGAGATTCACATAGCAAACAGATGTCAGAGTAGCCAGTGATGAGAGGACCTGAAAGTAGAACTGACAGATTACTGACTGTCTTCATAAGGGTTCTAGAACTTGGTGGTGGTCTGCATCCCTTCCACAATTTCATGTACTAGCAGTTTAGTGCTTGCTTGATTAACACTATTGCCCTGATTGCAAATTTGTTGGAGTTTTCCAACCCCTGTGAGGGGTCAGAGTTCCAAGCTTGGTGACATTTAGAGCATCCAGTAATTCCTGGGTGCATTAAATACCTCACCCTTCATTGAAGTTCAACGGGTCAAACCTGCCAAAATTTAACAGGAGAGAAGCGTACAGCATGTGCCGTAATATGTGCATTTTTGTGTGTTAAGCACCTAAAGCCATATGCTATTCCCCACAGTGGCGTAACAAAACTTGAGGGGGCCCCCTGCAAGGTACGTGGAGGGGCCCCCTCCAGACTCAGTCAGGAGCTTTCCGCCACAGTACTCTGCTAGGGGGCCCCCTGAAGCTTGGGCCCCCTGCACCGCAGGGGTTGCGGGGGCCTGTGTTACGCCACTGATTACCCAAAAAATCAGAATAGATGCAATTTATCACACTCAATATTGGATGTATGCCGCAGTATCATTATTTATCAGGTGCGATAAATAGCACCTCTCCCTCTGATCAACTTGTAATCAGGACCAAAGTACCAATAGAAAGACAAAAATTATTTTTGAACAAGAATATGAACATCCTTGCTAAAGTTCTTAACAATAATCTTACACCAGTGACAACTGCTCTCAAAAACCCAGCTCAGGTAGACTTTAAAACCAGGATGTGCTGCTCAGTTAGACTATAAAACACACCGTTGGGGCCGAATTAAGAATGGCCTGGTTCAGAAGGTGGCTTTAAATTTCAATGCTGAGAAGGCATTTGACTGCTTTGAATGAGGCAGACTTCACTAACAAGATTCGCTGGCTATTTTTGGAGCTTATGGCCCAGATAAACTACAGTGGCTTTTAATCTGAGAAGAACTCCACAAGGATGCCCCTGGGGTTTCCTCATTATTCATATCAGTACTGGAATAATTCGCGGCCAAGATAATATACACCACTACCATAAAGGGCTTTGAGACTGCCACGAGCCCACCCACAAATGTTGCATGTAAAAACACACTTCTAATAATGTGAAAACCCCCAACCTTCATTCCTGAAGTCAGGACCCTAATAAACATTTTTTTATTTTGTACAAAAATGGGGTACCAGCAACGTCAAATCTTCTGAAAAGTTGATCTTGGGTAGCCATCCCTTCAGACGCATCCTCAAAAAACGGCATTCAAGTAAACTGAGGCCTGAAAGTCATTGTATCAAACAACATGTATCCCCCAATACAGAAATTCATACGATGAATGTTAGAAATCGGGTTTCTGGTTGCCTAGGGTATGCACCTAAGCCAGGCAGAACCCACCACTCTAGTCAGGGTATGTAAGTTATACACCAAAGATAATCTGTGCTCACCCTCTGGTCGCTTGGTGCAGAGCAGCCTGGCTTTTCATCAGAGGCAATGTATAAAGCGTTTGCACAACACACTTATACAGAAGCGCAATGAACACACCAGAAAGGATACTCCATGCAGGATTATAAGAAAATAGATTCTATATCATAATCACATTAGGACCGAAATGACATATCATATGAGTAGTGCAATAAAAGAAAGGCTTGCATGTTGCCAACGACATGAAACATAGATAATGCAATTAATGTAGGTTGTCTAGTATCGCAGTGAATGCACTCGTTGTCTTCTCGAAACCAAACAAAAACAACAGGTATCAAAACTAGGTGTTGCAGTAGTGCAGGTTGGAGAGTAGATCATGCATTGCTGGCAAAACCATAAATGATTGTATGAGTAGCACAACATAGGACGCAGGAACCCCTGTGCGTCTTTTACACTTGATATGGTAATTGGGCACACTGTTTCCAGAGATAAACCCTGTGCGAAATGTGGAAAAAGTACCTTCCTCTCTATTGAGGGCTATATGGTAACTCCTGTTAATCAAACAGGGAAGAGGGGGGACTAGGAGCTAATAAAGGTCCAGTACCCGTGGTCCATGTAATAATATTAATCCAAAACTTGGGTTACTGTTCCTAATGAGACACGAATAGTGTCCCGAAAGAAGGTAAGTAGAGAGGTAAGTAGAGAGATAAGTTTCTAGGTTCTTTTTACTCAACATGAGACAGTCACAAATTGTGTCTCTTGTTGCCCTCACACATCCCTGGGGATGTCATGCTTCATCATTGGGCGTTGCTCCTCGTCAGGCCGGCTCTGCAATGCCCTATGGGTCCCCCGAAGGGTCTTTTTAGCGGAGATCTTTTTATTTCGCCGTATGATGAGTGAGGGTTTGAGTCTTAAGAGGGGTCGTGAAACGTGAGTATGTGAATGAGTATTAAAACTGGCTAGGGGATACCATAAATATTTTTTAATGTGTTGGTTCCCCTGTCAGAGTAAAAAAAAAAAACCGTAGGTTGTTGTTACTAGTAGGGTAATAATGTCCCCTAGTAACTAAAAGGTCGACATGTTTCGCACCTTATAGTGGTCAAACCGATCCTTTGCGCTTCATCAGGACCAAAAGAATTGTTTATAAGTGAGAGATTCAGAGTAAGTTACCCTAATTGAAATAAGTGGTAGAGCGGTCCCCCTTGTGTTTTGTTATCACGCCAGCTCGTGATAACCACTGGTATTCTGACCTAGAGAACTGAGAAGGGATAAAAAGAAAAAACACAAACGAGGGCCTTGTCCCGGATCCCTGCGTTGTGAAGTCTGCGTGTTAGGGTGCGGTGAGAGACTGTGTCGAAGGACGCTGAGAGGTCGAGGAGGTTGAGGGCTACTGTCTCTCCTCTGTCCAGGAGGGAGCGGATGTTGTTTGTTGTGGCGAGGAGGGCGGTTTCTGTGCTGTGGTTCTTTCTGAAGCCGGATTGGGAAGAGTTGAGGATGTTGTGCTCTTCGATGAAGGTGGCGAGTTGGCTGTTGATGGGTTTCTCAATGACTTTCGCTGGGAACGGGAGCAGGGAGATGAGTCTGTATTTCTTGAGGTCGGTGGGGTCAGCCAAGGGTTTCTTCAGGAGGGAGTTGATCTCGGCGTGCTTCCAGTCGTAGGGGAAGGAGGCGTTCGCGAGGGAGCGGTTCATGGTGTGGCGAAGCATGGGTGCGATGGTGTCGGTGGCTCTGTTGAAGATGTGGTGGGGGCAGGGGTCCGTGGGGGCCCCGGAGTGGATAGACTTCATCGTCTTCAGTGTGTCTTCGGTGGTGAGGGCTGTCCAGCTGTCAATCGTTGGCTTCAAGGTGTCGGGGTGGTTGGTGAGGGTTCTGTGTGTTGGCTGTCTTCGTCGAGATTGTCGTAAATGTTCTTGATTTTGTGGTGGGAGAAGGTGCTGAGTTTGTCGCAGAGGTCTTGTGAGGGAGGGATGTCTGTAGACTCGCTGATGGGTTGGGCGAACTCCTTGATGATGCTGAAGAGTTCTTTGCTGTTGTGCGCGTGCGTGGAGATTCTGTCTTTGATCGCTTTCTTTCTTGTATTTCTGATGAGTTGGTGGTGGGCATTGGTGGCGGCTCTGAAGTTGTTGTGGGCTTCTGTAGATTTGGAGTTCCTCCAGGCCTTTTCGAGGCGGCGGCATGTGCGTCTGGACTCTCAGAGTTCAGTGGCAAACCAGCTGGCTTTCCTGGCGTGTGTGTTGTTGTTCTTCCTGAGGGGGGCTATGGTGTTGGCGCAGTCGGAGATCCATCTGTGCAGGGTTCGGGCTGCGGTGTTGGGGTTGTCGTTGTCCACGATGATTGGGGTGGAGTTGCCGAGTGAGGAGGTGAGCTGGTCCTCTGTGATTTTGGTCCAATTTCTTCATGGGAGCAGGTGCTGGGTTCTGAGGATGGTGGGTGTTCTGAAGGTGAAGTGGATGCAGCGATGGTCTGTCCACGGGAGTTTGGTAGTGTGGCTGAAAGTGATGGAGTTTCCTGTTGTGAAGATGGGCTCGAGGGTGTGTCCTGCTGAGTGCGTGGGTTCAGTCATGATCTGACGGAGTCCTATGTTGTGGAGGTTGTCCAGGAGGGATGTGGTGTGAGGGATGTGGTGTTGGGGTCTTGTTGGTTGTCGAGGTGGAAGTTGAGATCTCCCAGCAAGGTGTAATTGGTGAACGCGATGGCCTGCAGGGTGATGCTGTACGTGATGGAGTTGGTGAATGGTCCGCGGGGTCCAGGGGGTTGGTAGATGAGGGTTCCCCGGAGGGTGGTGGTAGGGCTGGCCTGTATCTTGAAGTGTAGGTGTTCCATCAGGTCTGTGGGCTCGTCGGGATGTGTGCTCAGCCGGAGGGTGGATTTGTGGACGATGGAGATTCGCCCCCCAGGGCGGGTAGGGCGGTCCTTCCGGGAGATCTTGTATCCTTGGGGAATGGCGATGGCGATGTCAGGTCCCGCGGTGGTGTTGGTCCAGGTTTCAGTGAAGAATGCGACGTCCGGGGTGCTGCTGTCGAGGAGGTCCCAGATTTCGGTGGCGTGTTTGTGGAGGGATCGGACGTTGAGGAGGATGCATTGCAAGGTCTTTGGTGCAGTTGTGTTCTTGCGAGCGGGTTGTGCTGGATCCGTGGTCTTGGCGGTGCTGCAGGAGTGGCGGCGCTGCAGGAGTGGCGTCAGCGGTGACAGCTGAAGGGTCCGTGGGTGTCGGCTGGTGATGCTAGCTTGCAGTTGTTGTTGCGACCTGGGTTGAGTGCGTAGAGTTCCGCTGGGTTGTAGCGTTGGTGGTTCGGAGGTCCAGGGTTTCTGGCTCTGGTCGCGTTCGGGACGCTGACGGGCACAGACGGGCTTGCTTTCGGCACCCCAGCGGCGTGCCCATTGCTCGCGGCCGCCATTAAGTAGGGGTCAGGGAGGGCTGGACAGCTGGGAGGTGGGAGCGGGGAGGGGAAACTGGCTTGGGCCGGTCGCGCTGGGTGGGGGGGGAGAAGAGAGGCCACGGGGCAGCAGCGGCGGGAAAGACGGGCGAGAGGTGCTCAGAAAAAGGAGCGAAAACAGCGCAAAAGTTGAAAAAGAAAAATGGAAAGTGTTAGAAAAGTGATAAAAGTGATAGGAAGAGAGTAAAAGGGTGAAAAACGAAGGTGAACGTAAAGAGGCTAAAGAATGAAGCAGGCAGAATAAACGGAGCAAGAGAAGGGGTGAGAGGTCCACTGGACCACCAGGGATGAGGCGCAGGTATAGCCTGCGGGTGGAGGAGGGCCTCAAACACCAACACTCAAGAGTGCAGGGGCTCAGGAGGGCCTCACTTGATGGTGGAGCTGCGAGGGTGGGAGAGCAATTTCACTGACAATGAGTCAGAGTGCTGTAGTGACTCGAGGCTCTGCTGTGCTCGACATGTGGAGCGCAACGCTTGTTGGATGAAATAACAATGGAGCACTTTAGCCCAGCATGGGATCGGGCAGCGCCTGCTTCCCCGCACTCACGATCCTCGATGGTCATGGTATGGCCGCTCTGGCAAACTTCTTTCAGCGCTGTTTTGACAAGTTCACCACCTCCCAGTCACATGGTCCCGACGAAGCACCAGGGCCTCAGTACTTCTCAGACCATGCTGGAGCTCAGGCTGGATTTGATTTCAGAAGACAGGCACGGGCGACTGTAGTCAGGCATCCAGACTTGCGAGTCTCCTGGCCAGTTTTAGGCTGCCCAATGGAATCCTTCTAGATCCCACAAGAACAGGGAGGGGGCAGATCAACCAGTCCATGGAGAACCCTTGGGCACACAGACCAAGTAGGCAGGTAGCAGGCCAGCACATAAAGCAAGATGCAAAGTGGCAGTTCCTCCTGCAGCCCAGCATTCAGCAGGACAACACAGCAAAGCAAGCAGTCCCAATGGCGGTTCCTCCTGGCAGCACAGCAGTCCTCTGGCAATGTGCAGTTTGTAGAGCCAGTAGCGTCTGCTTAGAAGTCAACGAAGTGTCTAAAAACATGGGGTCAGAGCCCCTGTATATATACTGAAAATTGTCCTTGATGAAGAGGTGCCTTCAAAGGAACCCTGAAAAGTGCACAACATCCCTTTCAGTCCAGGCTTGGCTCCAGACGATCAGCAGTGGGTAAATCAACCCTGTGTGTGAGTGTGAAGGCAGGACACAACCTATTCAGATGTAAGTGTGACCCGCCTCTCCCTCTACCAGCCCAGGAAGACTATCAGTATGCAGATGAAGGCAAATGTATCCCCTGTCCCACCTAGCCCTTCCTGTATTGTGGCTGTCTGGAAAGTATGCACCAAGTGTATCTGTCACCTAGCTGAGACATGTATTGGAGTCAGGCTGTAAAGCACAGAGAAATGCCCACTTTCTAAAAGTGGCATTTCTAAAATAGTAATGTAAAATCCAACTACCCCAGTAAGAAGGATTTATCACAACTATTCTTAACATACCAAACATGGCAATGCCACTCCTTTCTGATCAGGAATTGCCACTTTAAAATATATATAATGAAATTCCCAATGCTAGCCTATGAGAGGAATAGGCCTCACAGCAGTGAAAATCGAAATAGGCTGTTTGTCACCACCAGGACATGCCACACATAAAGGCACATGTCCTACCTTTTACTTACACAGCACCCTGCCCATTGGGCTACCTTGGGCCTACTTTTGGGGGTGACCTATGTGTAATAAACGGGGAGTTTAAGGCCTGGCAAGTAGTAGTTTTAAATGCCAAGTTGAAGGGGCAGTAAGCTGCACACACACACACACACAGGCCCTACATTGCAGGCCTGAGGCAGGTTTTAAAGGCTATTTCGGTGGGTGGCACAAGCACTGCTGCAGGCCCACTAGTAGCATTGAATTTACAGGCCCTGGGTATAGGGATACCACTTTACAAGGAACTTACAAGTAAATCAAATATTCCAAACAGGTATAAACCAATCATACCTTGTTTAAAGGAGATAGCACATGCACTTTAGCACTGATTAGCAGTGGTAAATTGTCCAGAGTCCAAAAGCCAACAAAAAGAAGGTCAGAAATGCAGGCGGAGGAATGCAAAAATTTGGAGATAGCCCTGCAGAAATGGCCATGTCCAACATTGAACTCCTACGTTGGTCTTTTTTACATCTGTCACTGTGGGTTATGGTACTGATGGTGAAAACAACTCTTACAGCAAGCATTAATAAAGTATTCACACATTTCTCGCAGAAGGTGCCCAACGCCACGCGCTCAGAAATAGATAAAGTAATTAAGAAATTCCCATTGGCCCTGCAAAGCATAAGCTTAATTTGTCTAAGCCATTGGCTATGGTCTGTGGCTACCACATAGGTGATCCTATTATTTAGCACATTACTTGTCATATATCACATGCAACCTACCCCAGCAAGGCAGTATAGGAAGTGATTGAGAAGCAGCTTGGTCCTTACAATGGCATCCATATATATTGCACTGCACGGCCAATGTAAGAAATTGGGCTGTTGGTTGAGTGGCGTGAAACCCTACTCAAGTAGACACCATAATCTTTGTCAGGGTGAAGTTGCAAGCAAACCCTATATTAACCTGTGCTCAATCTCCTGGTATCTTGGCACAGCGCAGTCAGGCTTAACCTAGAGGATATGTGTAAGGTATTTGTGCAGCACTTCAAACAGTAATGCAGTGAAAACACACGGTAAAAGGATCCCACCACAGATTTAGAAAAATTGACTATTATTTATCAAATAAAACAAGACCAAAACAACAAAAGTCGAATCAGTAGAAGCGGAGATATGCAGATTTAAAGATTTCAGCAAAAATTGTGCCAAAAAGCACAAAGTCCCAACTGTGGATATGTTGAGGCGCCAGACCGGGACAAACTCACAAGTTCATGCTGACCATGATGGAGCATGGACCAGCTACAGGGACCCAGTTAGGCCCGCTGAACAAAAGTGTCTTAGGTCCGGGTTGCGGAGTGTTGCAAGGTCCCGTGCCAAGGATGTGTCAAGCAACCGAGGCAATGCATCAGTTCTGAGGAGCTGCTTAGCTGCGTTGCGAGGTCCTGCATCATAGTCAAGGATACGGTCAATGAGGGCTTGCGATACAAAGTCCCATCTTGAGGATGCGACACTCAGTCATGATGATGAGTCACTTCTGCGGAGCAGGGAGACTGCATGCTAGAACCTGAATCGTAATTGAAGCTGCCATCAATGAGGGACTTGTGATGCGACCAGCATCATTGTTGAGGCTGCCATCGACGGGGGATTGGCGATGTGCGTACCTGCACTGGGAGAGCTTTGCACAGGCGGTGGTTCCGATGTGGGCTGAAAGATCGATGTGGAGTCCTTGCGTCAGGAGAACCCTTGCTGCAGAGGCGATCCATTGATTCAGCTTGGGGTTGCGCCACGGAGCAGAGAAGATGCGTTTGTTCTGCTGGATCCACAAATGGACTAGCAGAGCACCTTCAGGCCCACTTCCAAGGGTCCAGCACTGGGGTGACACCACTTTGCAGGGTTGGACTCACAAATGGCAGAGCCTAGATGCTAGGTTCAAGGTTGTTGGAGCCTTCTGTTCCTGAGGCTCTCCTCAGGAGGTGAGCCAACTAGCCCTTGAATTCTCTTTGGGGTCCTGGGTTCAACAGATGCAGTCCAGTCTTTCTCACTCAGGCAGGAGGGCAGCAGGCAGCAGTTCAACACAGCAGGGCAGCAGTCCTTCAGAGCAGCAGTCCAGCATAGTTGCAGTCCTTTCAACAGCACAGCAGTTCTTCTTCCTGGCTGAGTATCCACAGGTCCAGATGTTTACTTAAGAAGTGGGGTCTGAGGTCCAATATTTATACCAGGTGCTCCTCCTCTGGAATGTGGGAGAAGCTTCTAAAAAGCACCTTTCAAGTGCAAAGGCTTCCAGCCTTCCCTGCCCTGGCTCCAGACTAACATAAGGGGGTATGCACTATACAGGCCTTTGTGTGGAGGCAGGGCACAGCCTATTCAAGTGCAAGTAGGGCTGTGTCCAGCTCCGCCATCCTATCCTGCCGGTGATGGCCAATCCAGGAACACCTAAGCTCTCTATTGTGTGTGCCTGTCTAGGAGGAATACACACAGCCCAACTGTCAGCTACACTCGGTCATGTGACCCAGTGGCAGGCTACAGGCACTAAATGGCTAAGGCAAAAAAATGCCAACTTTCTAAAAGTTACCGAAGAGGGGTTGGGCCCAAAGGCAGCTGGAAAAGGCCTGAACAATCCAAAAACAATGAAGAAACCCAACCGTCACTTTTGGATGAATTACACAGACTAAGGTCATTCGCAAATTCAAATGGTCTTGAGCATTTATTACCTTCTCTTTTAAGACGTTTTTTAGAACTGATTCATTTAATTTGTAAAGCATGTCATTACATAAGACACACCACCTTCACAAACAATTACATTTACTGAACAAACAGTTTGCACAAAATATTAATATATACAACATAAATGGAATTACATTCAGGTTAAATCCAGTCACTGTTAGATGCAACAACCATATGGATAATTGAACCATACAACTTTTCTTTTAAACTGCTAAGGCTGTTGCCTACTGGGTACACATGTCTAAGCTGGAAGGGCAAGACATTTTTTTTTAACTTGCTCCCTACAGTGAATATATTTTTAATAATTGAGTTGACCCAGTAGAAGTGGAAGCAGACGCGTTTTGAGCCCCATCTTAGTTTTGGGGTTCTCCTAAGGGCCTTAGGACTGGATGTAATCTGGAAAGAGAAATCCAGAACACTTTATTTATACCTTATTCCAATCTCTGTGCATGTTTAATCTCACTGCATTTCTCTTTATTAGATTTGGACTGTTACCTGCAAACGTCCTGATTTTCAATGCACTTAAAGGTTTTTGAATCCTTGTTATTATTAGAATTTTCTGCGGACAAGTGCATGATTCTAAACACAAGGGGAAGAAATCTAAGTTTTAATCTTCTTCTCGGGATTGATTAAGTTTACTTTAGTCCAAGTATGATGTGACATTTTGCATTTTTTTCACTTACTTCAACTGTTTATCGGACGTGAAGTATCCACTAGTATTATTCCGCCGATGTGCTGCGGTTTGTTAATATACCGGGACACTTTTCTCAGTTAAACTTCTCGAGTGGGCTCGTGCAACTGTAATTAATAAACAAACACGCAATGTACTTATAGTGGAGTCCACCTTTAGCTCTTAAATAAGGGGGATTTTGCACTTGTATAACATCCACTTACTTATGTATCTTAAATAAGGTGTGTTTCTGCTAACTAATACGTCCGCCCGTTGAAGTGCTCCCAAGCATCTGTTTCTCCGACCGTTAAACAAAGTCAATTCAGGGGTTTCTGCAATGGAAACAATCATGCGTGTGACCGCGACAAAGTATCAATATTGAACTTAGTAGCTGTTGAGCTTTCCGTTTCATCAGCGTTTCACTCACTTATTTCCTCTGTTTGTCTCGCAAGCGGTTTCTTCTTGTGCTTCTCCGATGGAATGAGGCTGCTCACTCGCATTTGAAGACTCGTAGACCACCGCAATGGCTTGTGGATATTGTATTCTCCATTTCTGACATTCGCTGATTTTGTCGATAAGAACTTTATTTGTATGGGCATATTGCAATGTTTAACATTTCTCACTAGTGATGGGTATTTTTTGTTATGAGTGGCCATAACTAACCATGGTCTATTGTTTTGTTAAATGATCACAGTTAGTTGTTTTTCTTAAAGGCATTACAGCAATATTGGGACCTCATCCAACGAGTTGTGTTCGGAAGGTACATACATCTTAATGCCATAAGGTGAATGTAAGCTGGAAAGCATTCCTTATCCGGCTGTGAGCGGTCCGGTTATGTTTGACTAATTTCTGACATTTCATTCAAGCCATGAACTGTACTATTGAATTTAAGGATTAGGTATGCTTCCTTCCTAAGCGGTTCTGATTCAATGTCTCCTCCTCTTGGGCTTGGTTTTATGATGCTGAGAACGGTCCATTTGAAGTCTCGTTCACCGTGCTTCATCTCTATGAAATGGTTCACCATTGGGGCCATGTAACTTTGGGGGATATTACCAAGGAATTGCGATAATTATCGCAAAGCGCGCTTAGCGCTGTTTTTTTTATCGCCTGCTATCGCTGGATTTCATCGCGGAGATAACGCGTTATTATCAACGCTTATCTCCAAGGCGATAAAAAATCCAGCGATAGCGGCGAAACCCAGCAATAGCGCGAGAAATCCAGCGATAAATTCAACGCGCTAATGAAAAGCTTGCTAATAGGCAGGTGAGGACTTAACCTTACAAGCCACCTCCCATTGACTAGAATGGTTGTCAGGTTTTTAGCAGGTGTTAGATTCCAGCGATAATCGTGGTTAGCGCGAATTTTTTTATCACTTCGCGGGCATTGCTAATAGGGGGAAGTTGTGTTTGCGACTGTTTTCAGTCGCTTCAAGTTGGGAACGCCTACTTTGCATGTCATTAGCGATATATATCGCTGACATGCAAAGCGGCACCAAAACGGTCGCTTTCGCCATAAAGCTGTCGCTAACAGCTGTTAGCGACAGCTTGCTAATAGGGCGATAGAAATATCGCCGCTTTAGCGGCAAAAAGTGCCGCTAAAGCGGCGATAAGGCTCTTGCTAATATGCCCCTTTGTTTTTAATCCTGGATCGATGTTGCACAAGTCTTTGTCTTACTTCTTGGTTCGTCTTAACAACCTACAGTTTTGGACCTTAGTCTGTGTAATTCATCACAGCATCCAAAAGTGACGGTTGGGTTTCTTCATTGTTTTTGAACTTTCTAAAAGTGGCATTTTCCAAATTGTCATTTAAAATCCGACTTTACCACAGGCAAGGAATTTTCATCACAATTCCAAAATAACCAAACATTAATGGGAGGGGGTAAAGCCTTGCAATAGTGAAACACGAACTTTAGAGTTTTTCACTATCAAGACATGTTAAATTTAAAAGTGCTTATCCTGCTTTGTAAATGCATTGCACCCAGCCCTCTGAGATGTCTAGGGACTACCCTAGTGTGACATACTTATTAAAAATGAAGGTTTGGGCCTGGCAAAAGGTTTATTCTGCCGGGTCAAAATGCCAGTTTTTAAAACTGTACTCACAGGCTGTAATGGCAGGCCTCAGACAGATTTCCAAGGCTACTTAAGTGGATAGCACAACAAGTGCTGCATGCCCACTAGTAGCATTTAATTTACAGGCCCTGGGCACACCTAGTGCAAGTTTTTTATGGACTTACAAGTAGATTAAATATGGCAATTGGGTATAAGCCAATTCTACCATGTTTCAAGTAGAGAGCACAAGCACTTTTGCACTGTCAAGCAGTGGTAAAGTCCTAGGGCCAGCAAAAAACAAGATCAGCAAAAATAAGATGAGGAAGGCAAACCATTTGGCGGGTGGCCACAATAAATAGCCATATCCACACAGATGCACCTTTATGGGGTAAAGCAAGAATTATGATCGCTGGCCATCACTTATATTGGTTGGGATGGCTGGAGGAAGTATTTTAGGACTATTAGTGGCCTGATCATTTATATGGATACTAGAAATGACTTCATGACTATTGGGTGTACTTCTAAATTCCTTTCTCTCAACTAGGGAGGTTCTACCAAACAGCTTCTGTATAGAGTCGAGACTAGGATCCCCTTTGTACATCATATCTAGACTTCACTCTGGATCTGGGGACACTTTAGGGGAGTGACCATCATCGATCTGCTATTCTCAACTCCAACAGCTGAAGTTAGTTGACTCTTTGGCAGGGGAAACTATTGATACAATTTATTGATGGAAGAGTGGTCTAAACATTTATCATTGTTTGATACTGCACTCAAATATAGCTACTTTAAAATATTATACCTGCTGCAATTTTCACCACATAGACTACGCATAACCAATATGAGCACAGACTCAAGCTGCTGGATATGAACATGGGTGACCTGCAACATCCTAGATATTTTATGGTCCTTCCCCACTTTCCCAGTCCTGGACACATATATATAGTCATCAATGTATGCAAGTTATTGTTACAAATTTCTAGTATCGGCCTCCCGGGTCATGTTACATGACATGCCAGACATCCCAGGAGTGGCTACCCAGTGGGCGATGTGGTGTATAACAGCATTAACTACAAAACTCTGTGTACTGACAATTTGGAAGTCACCAGCAGCCTTGGCACACTCAGATTGGTTCAAGAAAATGCTAAGGCAGAACAGGACAGCATAATATATAAACCCAATAGCCAAGCCTCCAACTTTGGCATGATTGGCAGGACACTTCATGAAAACAACTTCAGACCAAAATATGAAGGGCGGCCTCCATACCATTGAGCCCACCACATATGTATTTATTTATCAATTTACCCACAGGTACCCAGTTTAAATCTGAATTGTCATATCGCACTTTACATGCCAGTTAGCAGAGTTTTCATAACTTATATTATGTATTATCCAAATGTGGAGTACCAGAGTTCACACCCTCTTTCTTACAAACCAATACATGCTAACATCTCACTTAATTTATTCACCTCATTAAGTTTCTGACTTTATTTGGAAACCTGCCTGAACTCCCTTTTGAGGAGAATGCACCAAACATTATTAGCCTGATACCAGCTGATACCTTCCGCATGAGACCGATCATTACTTAATACCTCTCAGTCGTTTACTGCAATGAAGACCAGAATCTGAGACACCAATGAAAGTTGCAATGGCTTTATTCACACACATGATGCACATTCACAGAATGTGAAGGGGGTTCTCCTTCCTCCAACAACTTATCTGCTATTGTTTGTTGCGATTCACCACGGTGTTTGGTATGCTATACCCTCGACTTTATACATTCTGGTATCACCGCTTTCCCCTTAAGTGCTCCAGTTGACCTAACATTAATAATTGCTGATTGACCATCCTCCTGCAATATGACTATCCTCTTATTGGATGTTTTCCCATTTACAAACATATGTGACCTTCTTTTACCATTAGTTATTGGTAGAAATTGGGTTTCTGGTTGGCAGAGGTATGCACCCTGTCCAAGCAGGAACTAAAATCCTAGTCAGTGTAAGTCAGATACACACCCTAGATTAACCTGTGCTCACCCTCTTGTAGTTTGGTACAGAGAAGTCAGGTTTAACCCAAGACGCAATGTATAAAGTATTCGTGCAACACTTCAAACAGTAAAACAGTGAAACCACCAAAACAAAAAGATACCACACCTTGACCAAAATGACAAAACTCCAATTAGTAGAACCAGAGTTATGAATATTTAAGTAATATATTGAATTATGGTGCTTAAAGGCAGAAAGCACCAGCTGGGGCTATCTGGTCACAGTAGATCAGGTCAAATCCAAATGTTCAGGTTGACCACAATGGAGTACGGGTCAGATACAGGGACCAGCCTTGGCCCACTGAAAAGTAACTTTGTTGCATCATTGACGGAGCCAAGATGCGAGAAGCAAAGGGGCGATGCCTCGTCATCGAACTGCAGGAGGAAGGAGATGCGTTGGCTTTGAGCCACGCAAAGCCGAGGATGCATCGGGACTGAAAGCAACACGCATTCGCGATGCGACGTCCTCAATCCTCGTAGCAAAGTAGCGTCGTCGTTGGGGATGCGCTGATTCCGAGCAGAGCAACAGTGTCAATGCGTGGGTTTCTGCTGTAGAAGCAATTTATACTCACTTCCAGTGGTCCAGGACTGGGTTGTCACCACTTAGAGGGACAAGACTCACACATGACAGAGTCCAGGTGCTGTAGCAGAGTGAGTTGGAAGTCTTTGATGTCTCTGAGACCTCAGAACAGGAGGCAAGCCAGCAAGGCCTTGGAGTCACTCTGGGTTCAAGTGATGCAGGTTCAGTCATTATCACCCAGGCAAGGAGGGCAGCAGGCAGGTCAACACAGCACGAAATAGTTCTTTCAGGGCAGCAGTTCAGCACAGTGGCAGTCCTTCAGCAGCACAGCAGTCCTTCTTCCTGTCAGAGTATCCCACAGGTCCAAAAGTGCATTGAGTTGGTAGGTTCATAAGTCCAGTTCTTATAACAAGTGGTGCCTTTGAAGTGAGGGAGACTTCAAAGAGGGGCTTTGAAGCACACAGAGGTCCTACCCTGGCTACAGACTCACTACAGGAGGTTAAGCAGTCCTGTGTGTGGAGACAGGACACAGCCTATTCAGGTGTAAGTGTGAGGCTGTGGCCAGCTCCTCCCTCCCATCCTGCCCAGGATGGCCCCATCAGGATGTGCATGGCCCAACAGTCACACCCAAGCTCCCTTTGTGTGTGGCTGTCTAGAGGGAAAGCACAAAGTCCAGCTGTCACCCACCCCAGAATTGTATTGTAGACAGACTGCATGCACTCAGGGCTAAGAGCAGAAAAATGCCATCTTTCTAAAAGTGGCATTTTTAAAATTGTAATGATAACTTCAACTTTACCCTTAAAGTGGATTTATCATTACAATTCCATAGGTGCTAAACATGACAGCTCTACCTCCAGCCAATAGGGAATTACACTTATTTGATGTAACAAGGACTCCCCAATGTGAACCTATGGGAAAGGTCGGCCTCACAGTAGTGAAAAACAAATTTGGAAGTTTTTCACTACCAGGACATGTCAAACTTAGAAGTATATGTTCTAACTTTTAATTACACAGCACCCTGCCCTATGGGCTACCTATGGCCTATCTTAGGGGTGCTCATGTGTACTAAAAGGAGAGTTTAAGGCTTGGCCACGGGTTTTAAATGCTTAGTCAACATGGTAGTGTAAACTGCACACATAGGCTCTGCAATGGCAAGGCTGAGCAATGTTTTAAAGGGCTACTTAAGTGTGTGGCACCTCCAGTGCTGCAGGCCCACTAGCAGCATTTAATTTAGAGGCCCTGGGCAAATGTTGTGCACTTTACTACTGACTTATAAGTAAATTAAATATGTAAATTTTGGATAAGTGAATCAAACCATGTTTAGGGAGAGAGCACATGCACTTTAGCACTGGTTAGCAATAGTAAAGTGCCCAGAGTCCTAAAGCCAACACAACAAAATCAGCAAACTTGGAGGCAAGCGGGCAAGTAGTTTGGGGGAAGACCACTCTAAGTCTGCCTAGTCTAACAGTTATCATACAGCTTTTGTGAATTATCTAGAATACACATTAGCTATGATGCATTACTTCATTATGATTTTCATTACCGCCTACACTTGTGCTCTGCTGAAGCTTTTAAAATGTGTAATAAAGATACTTTTTTTTAAATGCAAAGAAGAGGAAGTCAGTTGTCTGAAGATGTAAGGTGCAGAGATAGCGAATAGCTATAAACATTGATTAGGAAAGCTGTGTGAAGCGGGGTAATTATTGCATTGAAACCTTACATAATTTTAGATCTGTGCTTGTGACAACCTCCTTTGGAATTTAATTAATCCCACTTAGCGCATAAGTGTCCTATATCTACCAACATGAGGTTAATTCCTCGCTGGTGTTTATTAGCAGGATAATTGTGCTTATCACTTGAGCGTGGTGCCTAGCTGGCTCCCTGCCCAGATGGGGCTTTTATCTGCTGTTGTATCTCCAAGAAAGGGCTTGGATTGATTTCAAAACAAACAGATGTTTCACCAAAGAAAGGCAGCCTTGACACTGTTCCTGCCCTAGACTGAGAGACTAGAGGGATGCTGACTGGGGAAATGAAGCACTTAATGACACAACACACACAAACAAAACAAGAGAAGGGCTGAATGCTTTTTTTTCAAGCTTTTAAATGAGATTAAGTCCTCTTGTTTAATAGCCGTCGATGGACGCCAGTTCCATTATTCTGCTAACACGGGGTGTATTGTAAGAGCAGGGTGGAACAGCAACAAAAGGGGAGACAGAGCAGCACCTCAGGTAGGTCTATGGAACTTCCGCAGGCCGGAAATGAGCACTACCAGCCAGGCAGCAAAATGAAATGACAGCCAGGAAGCAAATAGGAAGCAGCCTGCACCAGCAGAGGGGTGGAGTCAATCCTGCTGTGGGAAGCACTGCAGCTCTAAGGATCCTCCAACTCATGCAGCAGCGCCTGCGGTGCAGGGCAACAAAAACAACACAGGTTCAAACAGGATTTATCATTGATGGCCTCTTACTGCCGAAGGATGGGAATTGTAGAACTAAGCCCTTAAAACAGGACAGGTAACCCCACTTCTTAAAAAACCGTCCGCTGATGCGAACGACCTCAACAACTTCTGACCCATCACTAACCTCCCTTTTCTTGCGAAAATCACAGAAAGATGTGTAGCGAAACAACTTTCCCTACATATTAAGGATAATAATCTTCTTGACAATTTCCAATCTGGTTTCATTCAAAACTGCAGCACTGAAACAGCCCTGCTGCAAGTGATCGATGATGCGCTGCGTATACTCGATTCAGGGGAGTCTTGTCTTCTGATTCGTCTAGACCTTTCTGCAGCCTTTGACACTGTTAATCACAACACTCTCCTTAACACTCTTCAAAAGAGAATGGGTTTGGAAGGCACAGTGCTTAAATGGTTTGCCTCTTTCCTCTCGGACAGATCCCAAATGATCAAAATAGCTAACAGTCTTTCATCTTCATTGGCGGTAGGTCAAGGCGTCCCTCAAGGTTCTATCCTTGCACCCACTTTGTTCAATCCCGATTTAGAACCATTGGGAAATCTCCTAAGTAAATCTGGGATCCTTTACCATCTCTATGGGGATGACACTCAAATCTACCTTAAGGTGTCTTCCGCACACGATATCTCAATCCTCAACTCTACTCTCAACTCTATTCAAAACTGGATGTTAGCTCATCAACTCATTCTGAATCCTTCAAAAACTGAATTCCTCCTCCTCTCTATCGCACTCTCTCCTCCTCCTGTTCACTCTTGGATGGATCAGCTGAATTTACTCAACAATAAACCTATCATTGTCGACAGCGCAAAATCCCTTGGTGTCATACTTGACAAAAGGCTCAATCTACTCTCCCACATCAATTCCATTACAAAGAATGCACAATACCAACTGCGCCTTCTCTGGGGGATTCGAGGTTTCTTTCCGGAGCAAGACCTAAAAACCTTGGTCCAATCTCTGGTTCTCTCTAGATTGGACTATTGCAACTCTCTTCTTGCTGGCCTCCCCAAATCCCACCTTTCCCCTCTTAAATCCGTTCTCCATTCAGCGGCTCGTTTTATATCTGGGGCCAAAAGAAGTAACCACATCACATCCATTTTGTCTTCTCTTCGATGGCTTCCCATCGAGGCAAGATCAATCTACAAGACTGCCTGTATCACCCACAAAGCCCTGCACACTTCCTCCCCTCGATACCTGGCGAATAAACTGAAAATCTCTGGAGGCTCTAGACCGTCTCGTAATGCGGAAAATTTACTACTTGAGCCCCCCCACCTTCAAAAGGGAAAGATCGATGGCTCAATCCTCCTCAGGCAATGCAGTGAGAATCTGGAACTCACTTCCTCCACTACTCCGTACCACCACCTCTACCCGGACCTTCAAAACTGACCTCAAATCTCTTCTCTTCCAAAGACACTTCCAGAACTAATACACCCCTTTTCATGTCTCTCAAGGACGTTCTTTCATTATTGTAAATTTGTAACCCTTGCCTGTACAATCTTCATCCTATTGTGTTTTTTGTGTTTTTGAGTGACTGCCATCTATTGTTGTATTTCACCTTTTCTTGTTTCTCGTTTGTTTCTGTAAAGTGTAAACGTGTAATATCCTCCTCATGTAACGTACTTGGTTCTATTGTGAAGCGCTCTGACACCTTTGGGTAAAGTCCGCGCTATATAAAAATGCATTAAATAAATAAAATAAAGTCCTTGGATAGAGTGATATCCACTATCAGGAATATATGATCAAGCACCTCCTATGGGAAAAGCAGCAAGACTTGGAATCAGTCACCAAAAGGAATGTCTTCTTATCGAAGGCAAGTTTCTGCCACAAGGAATGAAGCGGCTTGGCAAAAGGACTGAGCACTTCCTTCTGGCTGAGAGATGACAGGGCCTGGGGTCAGTTAGTAAAATAGATTGCAGATCTAGTATAAAGTATAAACAATGCAACAGATCCTGCTACAGGATATGGGGTTTTCACTGGTGTCAGCAGCAAAGCAATAATGCTTTGGTTATTACAATTACCACCTTCTACTGGAAGGGAGGCTGCAGCACAACATATCAGCCAATAGGATAGCAGGATAGATAGAGAGGCAGACAGGCATATAGTTAGATAGATGGATGGATAGATGGATAGGTAGATAGATAGGTAGGTAGAAAGATAGATAGATAGATAGATAGATTAGATAGATAGATAGATAGATAGATAGATAGATAGATAGATAGATAGATAGATAGATAGATAGATAGATAGATAGATAGATAGATAGATAGATAGATAGATAGATAGATAGGTAGGTAGATAGGTAGGTAGGACGAGAATAAGAAGCAATCTGACTCTACAAGTCAGCCAATAGAATTGATGGATATCCCAACCACCCTATTACATGTGCATTATATTCTATGGCATTTCTATGAGGGCGCACAGGACATACATTATGTTTGTGATGGAGTAACCCATCCACACAAACTCTAAATCAGGCCCAAAGTCACCATACTTTCCATACACCACCACAAAACCGAATCAGACTACGGGAAATTGCAGCAATGCCCCACTAGCAGCAGATTGTGCATGATGCACGTGTTGATCACTGTAAAGAACAACTGGCCATATTTAAATTGGTTGTCCTTCATTTTACAGCCATTAGACTGAGAATGGTCATTCTCTGGACTGTTCTTCACTTCACAAGGCACAGTTGTTGTAATGGACAATGGGGTTTTCTTGGGATTGGAGTACTGTAATTTTGATTTATCTTCCTTATTTCTTTCCCTTTTCGATATGCTAGCAACAAGATAGAGTAAGTAACAAACTGCACTTATGGCTGTGTGTCGCAGTGTTGCCGGAGACTACTCCTTTGCTGCCAGAATATAGTCAGAATTTGAGGAAATACCTCATTGAAAGGTTTCCACAGAAATATCAAGAAAAGCTTAGGCAGCAACTAGAGAAATCAAAAGCACAGAGATGTATGGAAATGGGGAAGAATAAACAGAAGTCAAATTAAGGATCTGAATATAGATTGCAAACAAGCAAGATCATAAGAGCGAACATCAAACAATACAGAAGAACAAAAATCAAGCTACAGAAAACTAAGGTAAAACATAAAGTTTTACAAAATCAATATTAAAGCAAGTTGAAACTAGCACAGTGGAGTATTTGGGAGCTCACCTTCACTCTAAAGTTCCCTCAATACAAGAAAAGCTGATCTCACTGGAAGAGGTGATCGGAGTCATCCATGTGAAAAGTGAGCAATGCCCTGGGCTTGGAGGACTTCCCTGCAGCTTTTTGGCCTTATTACTCATACCACTATTAACCTCCTTTTTCAAGTGTGAATCATTGGCTGACTCCCTGTTAGATTCAGTAGTGACAGTGATTCTGAATCCGGGCAAAGGCTCTCCCACTCAGTGGCGGCTCGCAGTGGGAGTGCTGCGGGCGGTGGGGTGGGGCAGGGGAGGGGCAGGGTGGGGGGGGGTAGTGGAGTCGGACATACGACGTCCACCAGTAAAGTAGGTAAATAAATAGATAAAACTATTTACCTTGCGCGCGCTGCATCGCCAACTCGGCGGTGCAGCGCGCACAAGGTAAATAGTTTTATTTACCTACTTTACTGGTGGACGTCGTATGTCCGACTCCACTACTCCCCACCCTGCCCTTCCCCCGCCCCGCCCTACCGCCCCGCAGCACTCCCACTGCGAGCCGTCACTGCTCCCACTGCAACTAATATAGGGCCTCATGTACAAAGTGTTTTAACAATCGCAAAACCTCTAATTCTGTAAAGCTGAGGTGTTGCGACTGTTAATAAACTTTTTGGAATGTACTAAATCCAAATAACAAATCGGAAAAGGTTTTCCAAAAGTGTTAAATGTGTTTGGGAAACAATAATGAATTGGTATTTGGAAAGGGTTTGTTTAGGGCATCCTCTTCATCATCTATTTAACAAACAAATGCACAGTTAAAAAATATTTCTAGAGCATCCATGTCATTTCTACTGCTATGGGTAGTCTTGAATTGTCCAAACTGCTACATTTATAGGACTGCAATGTTTAGTAGGGAGTGTTTATACTGGCATGTGACAGTGATGGCAATTCCAGTTGTGAGTATAACCTGCAGTGGCCACCTGAGCAATACTTTGGGGCCTGGCATCTATTTACTTGCTATCTGTCTCCCACATGGAGACCCCCACCTCACCTTCAGTAGAATACCTTTGCCTAAACATCTCTAGTAACCACATCCCGGTATGCCAACTTCATACTTTCTACTACCCTCCTGGCGATAACTTCCTCTTCATTGAACAACTAATGGAAATTATATCTTACAATGATGACCCATCAGTATCCCAAATCTACCTTGGTGATTTCAACCTTCGTTGGTCTAAACCTAATGACCAAGCGGTGATCTGCCTCAATGCTTTCCTATCTGATCTGGACCTTATCCAATTCTGTGACCGGCCAACTCACAACAAAGGAGAAATTCTGGTCCTCATCATTTCAAAAGTTAATGCCATCACACTGGAGGACATTACCCCGTGTGATTGGTCCGACCATTACAGCATCTTCTTCTTTATCACTAGGGAGGTGATACGGGAAATGGTCCAACCAAAGAAAATTAAACAGTGGAAAAGAGACGTCAGGAATATTAACACGGACTGTCTAGCTATCGATTGTAAAAATGCCTTGTCTTCCCAAACTGACATGACTGATGTACATGATCTCACTGACTTCTATAACTCCACTATCTCTGGTATCATGGATTCAATAGCTCCTCTACAGCAAAAAAATGCCTCCTCCAAAATCTCCAAACCCTGGTTCAACGACAACCTAAACTCTGAACGCGGCAACCTAAGGGCTGCTGAACGTCTATGGAGAGCCAAACCTTCCGTTTATCATCTAAAATTCCTTAGATCGGTTAGGAGTTCTTACAATAAAAAATCAAGACGACTAAGGCCGATTATTTCATAGCCCAACTTACTCAAGCCTCAAATTGCCCGAAAAAAACGTTTTGAAATTGTCAAACAGCAATCAGCAATAGCACCCAAGCACTTCAAATCAACAGACATTTCACCCTCATGCGACGATCTGGCTATCTTCTTTATGGAAAAAACTAAACTCATCAGCCTGGATCTTGAATCTAAGAGGGCCATCGAATCATTGACAAAATATCGAAGGTCAGAATATCGACCTACAGAAATATCGACGCAAGAATATCGAAGTCAAGAATATCGACATCCTATCTACATTATGGTAAGTACAGAAATATCGAAAAAAAAATATTGATGTCAAAAATATCGTTGTTAAAAATATCGTTTTTTATTTAAGTTAAAAAAAAAGTAAAATAAAGTAAATAATACATATAATTAAAATAAACATAGTTAAAAATATTTTAAAATGTTTAAAAATTATAAGTAATATATATGTAATGTAAAAATAAATTAAACATATACATATAATATATAATATATATACTTACTTACTAATAATTTTTAATAATTATTTTAATAACTTATACTTTTTAAAAAATATCATATAAATTATAAATACATCTATACACATAAAACAATAATATAAATAAAATTTAAATAAATATATATAACAAATGTAAAAAAAAATATTGTTAATCTTTTTAAAATTAATTATATACTACATTAACTAAAATAATACAAAAAATATTAGATAGCGGAGGTAATAAAATTACTATTCCAACTCCAAACGGTGCAATAGTAGGGAAAATGTTGGATAGCGTAGGGGTAAAAATTACTATTCCCACCCCAGTGAGTGCAACAGTAGGGAAAGTGTTGGATAGCGTAGGGCAGTGGTTCCCAAACTGTGCACCGTGGCTCCCTGGGGAGCCGTCAAACATAGCCAGGGGAGCCGCCACCAAGCACTTTAATGCATTTAATGTTGTAGGATCTGTTGGCTTCAGTAAAACAGATTAGACTTACACGCATGATGTCGATGATTTGCAAATGACATGCCTAAAGCTGTAAACGTAGTGCTTAATTGATGGCATGTGGGGGGAGATGACCTCAATATTTCACTAGATTCCCACGTTCCAACACTTCCAAAGTAAGCGGAAGATGCCTGATTTATTTTTGTTAGACTCGTTAATAATTTAGTTTTTTTCCAAATGCATTTTACACCAATGCAAGTTATCAGGAAAGTACAGTTGTCCTGTCTATTAAACACACTGTGGGGCCGATTCCGATCTCGGCCGGTAGGGCACCGAATCGGATTCGGCTTTACCGGATCCGATTCGGAGGCCTCGTTTCCGACTGATTCGTACATGCGTCCGGGCGAGCGAGTACGATGCGAGCGTACGCGAAATCGCCGACCGACTCGTTCGCGGGTCCGAACCGCTCCGACCGACTCGCACGGACATGACTCGCACCACGCAATGGAGACGTTCCCCGACCGAGCAAGTACGATGCGCGCCTCGAACAGTCCGACCGACTCGCGCCGTCCGGCTCCAAAGAGCAGTCAGAGCCGGACTTTGGGGGTCCGTGTCGGACCCCCCTGCACGTGTAGCCGCGTGAGTCGCACACAGGGGGGACAACACGTGCATGTACGGTGCGAGTCGCACCGACTCGTACCCGCTTTAGGGGGCGCCCTTGTTCGCGACGCACCCATTGAGTCAATGGGAGCCCGTGTACGCGTCGTACGACCGGCTCCCATTGACTTCAATGGGAGTTCGACCGAATCGAGTCCGATAGCATACGGCCGCATCGTACTCGTTCGGTCGGGCTGCTAGAGTCCGGTTCGGTCGGAAATCTCTCCGGGTCCGGCTCGGTCGGAGAGATTTCCGGCCTGAATCGGAATCGGCCCCTAAGGGGGATATTCTCAAGAACGGGCGATAATTATCGCCAACCTAGGATAACGCAATTTTACATAACGCCGTCTATCGCGGGAAACCAACGCCGTGTTAACGGCGTATTCTCAACACGCCGGCACAGGCGATAGTTTCCCGACAACGCGTCAAACGTCCGCGTTAAAATTACCGGGATGCCGATAAAAAAGGAAACCCGAACGTGAAAAAAGTGGCGATGGGCCCAACAGCGATAAAAATATCAGCGATAAGCAGCGCCAGGCTTGCTATTCCCACGTCAGGCGGGAAAAATCACCATAAAAGCGGCAAAAAAAATAAAAATAAAAACAAAACCCAAACAACTGAGAAGCACCATGGAGGAAGCTGGAGCAACTACAGTTTTCGGAAGGTCCGCTGTCTTGTTCTGCGCTGCCTCGGTGGTAGTCCGGGGGGGTGGTCCTGGGGGTGGATGGGGTGGGTGTTGTGGCCCTCTTGGGTCTCCAAGCTGCATAATTAGTAGCTCCATGGCATCTGTTGGTCTTCAGATGTGGCTCTGAGCTGGGCTCCCTTTATACTGCAGGTTTTCATCCTACTTAAGACCAGAAGAAAGCAGGTCTTAAGTCCCTGCTGCTGACGTGCCTTATCGCCTGTTTTTGGACCGCATCGCCGATCTGGCTGGTCGTTGAGAATATCGCGAAGTGGTGTTATCGTGAGTTTTTGCACGGGAACGCCTACTCTGCATAAGATTAGCGTTAGTTGTCGCTGTCAGCCCTGGCGATGTTTTTAGCGGCAGCTGTCGCAAGTAAACTGACGATGTCGGCTGTTAGCGCAGGCTTGTGAATAGGGCGATAAATCTATCGCCACTTTCGTGGCGGAAAAGTGCGCTAAATCGGCGATGAGTCCTTGAGAATATGCTCCTCAGTATTTTTGAGTATTGACATTTGACCTTGAATCATAGGTACTTCCAGTACACATTCTTTCACTACACACACATTTCCAGACAGGCCTGCTCTCTCCTTGAGCACAGGGAAGTGAAACACCATATACGGCATAATGCCAACATTTGGAAGCAAGAAAGAGGGCTGTTCAAAAAAAAAAATCAGAGGAATTTATTTTACTTGCATTGATTTGGAGGCAATTTTAGGGAGGAGGCAGCAAAAATAAAGCTGTATGTGGTTTAAAAAATCATGAGTCACCCTGCTGAGACAGGTGTTGGCACGTATGACATGGGTAGAAATGGAAGTGCATGCAAATATCCTTCAAGTGCAGAGACACTTTGGCAATGGGGCCTACATGCATAGGGGTGCTGTCTAGCACTGTAAGTGGGATAAAAAAGTTTGAGAGGGTACTCCAAAAAAGGCATGCGCAAAGAAGTGTAACTATGAATATTTTATTAGAGGTGCCACCTTAGTAATACTAAACACCCTGCGTATATGATTATAATACCCTCATCAGCTTCATCCCAATTATTTTCAGGGAGAAAAAAGCAAGTACTCAAGAGGCCGGGCTTACATCCACCCCACCTTCCAAAAAAAGTAACAGTGGGGAGTCACGGGCAATGGCCAATGGGTCAAGGGAGCCGTGGGTCGAAAAAGTTTGGGAACCACTGGCGTAGGGGTAAAAATTACTATTCCCACTCCAGTGAGTGCAACAGTAGGGAAAGTGTTGGATAGCGTAGGGGTTAAAATTACTATTCCCACTCTAGGGAGTGCAACAGTAGGGAAAGTGTTGGATAGCATAGGGGTAAAAATTACTATTCCCACTCCAGTGAGTGCAACAGTAGGGAAAGTGTTGGATAGCGTAGGGGTTAAAATTACTATTCCCACTCCAGTGAGTGCAACAGTGGGGAAAGTGTTGGATAGCGTAGGGGTAAAAATTACTATTCCCACTCCAGTGAGTGCAACAGTAGGGAAAGTGTTGGATAGCGTAGGGGTTAAAATTACTATTCCCACTCCAGGTAGTGCAACAGTAGGGAAAGTGTTGGATAGCGTAGGGGTAAAAATTACTATTCCCACTCCAGTGAGTGCAACAGTAGGGAAAGTGTTGGATAGCGGAGGGGTTGAAATTACTATTCCCACTCCAGTGAGTGCAACAGTAAGGAAAGTGTTGGATAGCGTAGGGGTTAAATTAACATACTTATTAATTAAATAATTTTTGTAAAATAAATAACATATTAACAATTAATTAACTAAAAAATTAATAATAAATACCAATAAAATTAAATTAATATTTACTTAAATAACATTAAATTACTTCCCACCCTATTCCCCCATAAACACACAACCCGCTACACATAAAAAAGAACACAATTAATTTAATTATCAATTAATCAATTAATACAAATTAATTACCAATTAATAATAAATTAACAATAAATTAATTAACAATAACAATAAATAAAAAATATTAAATTAATTATAATTAATATAATTATAATTTAATCAATTAATAGAAATTAATTACCAATTAATAATTAATTAGCAATAAATTACTTATCAATAACAATAAATAAAAAATATTAATTAATTATCATTAAATTACCTCCCACCCTATTCCCCTATAGACCCATAACCCGCTACACATAAAAATTAACATAATTAATTTAATTATCAATTAATCAATTAATAAAAATGAATTACCAATTAATAACTAATTAACAATAAATTAATTAACAATAACAATAAATAAATTAAAAAAAAATTATAATTAATATAATGATAAATTAATCAATTAAAAAATGTATTACCAGTTAATAATTAATTAACAATAAATTAATAATCAATAACAATACATAAAAGCATATTAATTAATTAATTATAATTAAATTACTTCCCACCCTATTCCCCTATAAACCCACAACCCGCTCTGATACTAAAACGCAGAATTTACTTTAAAAAAATTACTAATTTCTAAACATTTAATACATATATTTAAAAATAATAAAAATACATTGCCAAAAATGTTAAACATACATATAAAATACATACTAAAATACATAACACTAATATAAATATCGATATTATTAACAACGATATTTTTGCTAACGATATTACTTACTTTGATATTACTTACTTCGATATAATAAAAAACGATATTACTTACCTTAAGGTCGATATTCTGGTCACCGATATTCTTGACATCGATATTCTGTCCCTACGATATTAAAAACTCGATATTAGTGTAGGTCGATATAAAAAAATCGATATTTTGACTGCGCATCACTTACATCATCTGAGAGTGCTGCTGATCCTGCCCTCTCTGAGAGTCTAAAGCCACTTAGTATTAGCACCAAGAACATGGCCACCTGGAGCTCCTTTTCTCCCCTCAGTGAAAACGGCATCTACAAAACTCTTATGAACATTAACCCCTCTAATCATTTCAGCGGCCCATTGCCTCCGTCTGTCTTCAAAGAAATCAAGGGTGCCCTTATCCCCCTTTGGACAAAGATTGTCAACGCCTCCTTATCTCAGGGCAAGATCCCAGAATGTCTTAAATCAGATCAGGTTTCACCCATTCTCAAAAAACCTGATGGGGACAGATCTTAACTCAAAAACTTTCGTCCCATCTCCAACATCCCCACTCTGGCTAAGCTCCTTGAAAAATGTGTCCAATTGCAACTCTGCTCGCACATTGAGACTTTCAATCTCTTGGATCAACATCAATCTGGGTTTAGGAGCGGTCCTAGTACTGAATCCGCGCTCCTTCACATTATTATTATTATTAATTCATTCTTGATAGAGCGCATGGCTACCCTTAGGCATCCCAGCGCTATGCGGGACCACAAGATGGTTCCAGTCTTACTGCAATTTCTGGAAGAGCCATGTTTTTAATTACTTCCTGAACGTCAGATGCTGGGTCATTGATCTGAGCTGGATCGGGAGTGTATTCCAGAGAATGGATGCATTGTATGAAAACATCCGCCCGCCCGCCCGTGTTCTAGTGATTTTAGGAACCTTCACTTGAAATAGGTTGGCTGATCTCAGGCTGCGAGATGGTCGATGAAAGGACATTAGCGAGTGGTTAATTTTAGGACCTGTGCCCCAGAGGGTTTTGTGCGCAATGCAGAGTGACTTGAACATTATACGTTCTGAGATGGGTTGCCAGTGCAATGCTTTCACTGCTGGTTTGGCTGAGTGTTTTCTAGGGGTGTTGTGTAGCAGTCTGGCTGCGCAGTTCTGCACCACCTGAAGTTTACTTGTGGTGGTCTTCGGGGTGCCCAGGTATAGTGAGTTACAGTAGTCCAGCCGAGGCAGTATCAATGCTTGTACCATGGTTCTGCATGCTGTTTCCGGGAGCAGAGGCAATATTTTCCTTAATTGTCTTAATATTCCGGAGCATATAGCTGCTACTTGGACTGCTTGGTGGTCTAGTTTTAGTGACCTGTCTAGCCAGATTCCTAGGCTTTTGATCTTTTCTTTGGGTTTTGGGGCTGGACCCAGGCAGTTTGGCCAGGTCAGTTTTGGAGGGATCCTCATGACATTGCTAAGGATCATTAGCTCCGTCTTCTCCCCGTTAAGCTTAAGGTATGATTGGTCCATCCAGGTGGCCACCTTTCCCAGGCACGATTCAATGTCGACTACACTCTTCTTGAGGTGGTTGAGGGCTACTACTAGCTGAGTGTCATCCGCGTAGGTCACTATCTGGACCCCAAACGGAATGACTATCTCGGCCAGGGGTCTCAAATACACGTTGAAAAGGGTAGGGCTCAACGATGAGACCTGTGGGACACCACAGGTTAGAGGGCTCTTTCTTGAGGTATGCCCACCTTCAAATACCTGGAATGTTCTATCTGTTAAGAAGGACTCAAGCCAGGAGAGTGCTTTACCTGCAACTCCCACCTCCTTAAGTCTATCCAGTAGTATACCATGATTTACAGTGTCGAATGCGGCACTCAAATCAAGCAGGATGATTGCCACTGTGCCTCCGAGATCAAGCAGTTTCCGTGATTCCTCCATGACTGTAAGTAGTGCTGTTTCTGTGCCATGCTTAGGTCGGAATCCTGTCTGGGAAGTATGCAAAATCTCGTGGGACTCAAGGAAGTGAGTGAGGGTCTTGTTTACATGTTTTTCTAAGATTTTACTAGTCAAAGGGAGTAGCGAGACCGGCCTGTAGTTGCTCCATACCTCTGGGTTGAGGTTAGGCTTTTTATAAGTGCTTTGACTATTGCGTGTTTCCAGGTTAATGGTACTATCGCAGTACTTATGGACGAGTTGAGCACTTCCAGTAAGACTGGTAGTATCACCTCTTTAACTTTGTCCAGCGCGTGCGCTGGTGCTGGGTTGCAGGGTGATCCTAATTTCACTGACGTGAATAATTTGGATGGGGTGTACAAGTCTAGGTTTGGAAGGTCAACCAGGCCGTCTTTACCCTCCATAGTACTTCCCGATCTTGTATTTGGCTTATCTGGATCCGGGGTTGGAGGAAAGGCATTGTATATGTCTAGGATTTTTTTATTAAAGAATTCGGCCAATTCCATGCAGCGCTGGGGAGCTGTTTCTACAGATCTTTCAGGCTGGGGGCAGTGTGATAGTTGTTTTACTATTCTGGTGATCCAGCGCTAACAATAAAAATAATTCTCCTATATGCTTTGGTCATCCAGGTGCAACTATTCCTCTAACACACACACTATATCCATATGACGGTGGGGCCCATAACACCGCATATACATTCACTTACTCCTTTATTCTCTGGATTTCCTCCGTCATTAACCTAGGAGAAAACGATTCGCTGGAAGGAGACGGGATACCTCTTTTATCATGACATAATATTTCTCATTTGCTTTAAGGTATTCCGCTCATTGGTCGATGGACCAACTAGTAGGAATCAGTTGATGGTGATTAAGACCAGCTCAATCACAATAAACTCTTTAACATTTCATTTTACTCATTGAGCTAAAGAATCACTGAGTCATTTGTTTAAAGAATAATAAAGTTTATATAAAGTTTTTATGCAAGAAATGAGGTTAAGTTTATTATTCTGATCATTACATTTATAATCACTATAAGAATAATATGAAATTGCAATGCATATTTATTAGACGGAAAAATAAGGTTATCATAGTAAGAACTCTAAAGATCAATCTATCTATCTGGGGAAAATCTAATAGTTCTAAAATAAAAATCTATCATGAAAAATTCTCCTAAAGCAGCATCTTATACTCAACTGGAAAAGAAAAATAGCAGCAGCAGCATCAGCTCGTCAGCATCAGCAACCGCAACTTCACCCATCTACAGCATCTAACTTCTCCAGCAACTCCCGCAGCATCTACCTCAGCAACTTCCGCAGCAACTCCCGCAGCAACTAACCCCTCCCATCAAGAGTAGGTCTTCTTATACCCTAATTCTAGCTTACAACATAAAACGTTTCTTCTTCATGGTGTGATTCTTTCTCATTGGTCAAAACTCAGGACCATATACATTTTAATCAAACTTCCTGGTCTTAACCAGTTCCGTGTGGAATGTCCATGCTTGCATCGTTTCCCACAGTTTATGTCATTACTCATCCGTTTCGATCAGTCCAATTTGTATCTTTTTCTGCTACATTTTGGGTTTAACAGTTCCGTCTATTGATTCAGTTGGACTTCTCACGCTTCTTGCTGATCATCTTGGCACACATCTGCTCAGAAAGGTCACAACAGCCTTGACCATACTTCCATCTTAGCCTCTCAGCACCAGCACGTGATCATCCCTTTTCCACAGCCTCTCTCCTCTATCACATGGTCCCCCACTCATGCGTACTCTAGCAACTGGCGGCCATTTTATATCGCTGCTCGACAGGCCTAAGCGCACTATTTTCAAAGATAAACAAAATATTGTTAAAACAAAGAAATATAAACCCTTTCGTTTCCCTCCCATCTTTCTACGTACCCCAATTAGGTATTACCTAGCAAAAAGCAACATATAAAGCTGTCCCTTACTTACCATCGCTTTATTTTGCAACCACACGTTTTATTTAAAAGCACAGATCATGCGTTTATTATTTAATTAGTACGCCAATATTATGTTATGTTAGACACGTAAACAATTATAATTTGATTAATTTGCACACGGAATAGCGTGTTACCTTTAACCCTTAACATGTAACATACATTGTTGGTTATTTACTTAAACGAACATGTTTATTAATTATTTTAAAGAAAATATTAGGAGGTTAACATTTTTTCATTTACCCTGCTCCATCAACTCCCCCCTTTGGTGATTTTTAATATCACCACAAAACCCAAGTTATACAATTTTCTCAGACAGCATATATCTTTTATCCATTTGCTTCTGTTAGTTTACACAACTGTATCCCTTTCAACTTGTCTCTTCGTTTTCTTGTACATGTTCTCTTTTATTTCTTCTAACTCTATTTCACCCATTTCTCTCTCTCTCTCCTTGTTTATCATGTTTTCTTTTTCTATTTTATTCTGCCTTCTTCTTCTCTTTATACATGTTATTGCAAGCTTCAGTACTAATATTATTATTATTATCACGGTTGCTATTATTATAACTTTCCCTATTATTAATCCACTCATTCTTGTTAACCAATTTATTACTGAAGAAAACCCTTTACCAAGTTTTCCCCATGCACTTTCAACCTCCAGTGGAGCAAGTTCTTTGTGCAAACTTGTAATATTTGTTATATACTTCTGTATATTTTCACTTTTATCTGGAATGTAAGTGCAACAATGTTGGACTTTCAGCATTCCACAGACTCCGCCCTCTTTTGCCAAAAGAATGTCAAGGGCAAGTCGATTTTGCATCACCATAGCTCTCATGGCAACCATCTCGGTATTTACCATCAAGAACCCTCCAGCAGTATCTGTAGATAAACGATCTACCACTGTGCATAATTTCCGAATTCTAAATGCATTCAAAGATATTCCCACTGCTGGTATCAATGCTCCAAAAATATCACCTACTATTTCTGAAAAACTTTCCCTTTTTCTACGTGTAAAGGTATTTATCATTTTGTGTGTTCCTTTTTCTTTTCTATCCATATGAAAAATCTTTGGAAAGACCAGGCCTAAGTAACATGACCCATACCAATGGTCCAGCAACCTATAATAAGCCCTATTTCCGCAAACATAATAAATCCCTGGAAATATTGGATCTTTTCCCCCTTTGAATCCCCATCCACCTAAAATTTGGTAATTGTCATGGCAAATACTGGAACCCACAAAATAATTGTCATATCTTGTCTTATTTCTTCTAATGCACAACCTTCCCTGTTGGGGCCAATCCAGAGTCATAGCTGCATTTGTCTTTTTCTTGTCATGATTGTCTTCCTCAAACGCCCAAAGGGGTGTTTTTGTCTCTTCTATCACTTTTCTTTGAAATTTCACTCTTCTCTCTTCAACCATCTCTAAAAATACTTTTTCTTCCTTCTTTAACTCGCAGGTAAGGTTGTACCTAATTATACTATCTAATGTTAAAATCTTATCTTCTAGAAAATATTCACCAAACGTTTTTCCCTCTTTTATTTTGTTTAGCTCGGGAACTACAGAAACTTTCGCAAAAATCTTATCTATGTCAGTGTAATAATATTCTAATCTACCTGTTTTATAAAATAAACTTGCTAAAACGCTACATGTTATTCCATACGTCAAAGGGAGGTGATGATAAGTCACACCCTCTGCTACAGATGCAGGCAACTGCATACAAACATAGCAATCTCTTACATCCATTGTTTCTACATACTCATATAATAATTTAGTAAAAACATTTTTTGAAAAATCTGTTATTGATTTGTCCTTGTGTAATTCTGCACTACTCTTTAAAATAACTGGTTCTTGAGTGCTAGCTCCTTTTTCTTTCTCAGTGTTATTAGACGTTTCTACTACAGCTAAACTAATTGGAATAGTGATTGCTAAAACCACCCATACTGTCATTAATAATCCTGTACAAAAGCAGCACATCTTGCACCATCTACTTAAAAACTCACATTTACATTTTCTATCTCTAGTATTCTCCATTTTGTTTTATAACCTTATTTATTTGTTTTCCAGAAAATTGTGTCACTACACCTCAGAACTGACTTATTTGCCACTCTGTACTCCAATGTTTTGTCTTTGCTTGGTACTTTCTTTTAATTCTTTCTCCGAATTCTTTCTTTGTCATATCCGGTAAATTAGTCAAATCCAGTGTTTTGTCAAATCCGGTAGAAATTATTTAAACTTCTTCAGGTTTGTTGCACTTCACTTTCTCCCATCAGGTTTCTTTGTTCTGGGTTCTCGTGAGTGTTCTTTTCTTCTTTGTTACTAGTTAAAGCAAGATACAACCATTCAGGCGATCTATACTTCGGATTTACCTTCTTTATTCTTTTCGTTTTCTGCAAGTGTTTTCCACCTTGTTTTTCTTGCTCTCTCTGACTTGTTATTTCATTCACTTGTTCAGCACTTTTCCCATCCAACCTTATGATTCTGTATCTTAATTTTCTTACTTCGTTGGGCCAATTGTCTCCTTTTCTTGGCCTTTTTGCCTCACTTCCTTTTTCCTCTCTTTCTGTTTTCCAATTTCTTTTTCTTGACTCTAGTTTTTGATTTCTTTCTTCTCCACTTTCTTCAGACTCTGTTTCAATTCTTTCGTCATTGCCTCTTATTTTGAAACTTATAATTTCATTTTCTTCTACTTGTGGTTCTTTTCTTATCTTCCTTCGTTCACCTATTTCTGTCCCTCCTCGAGGTTCTTCCGAATTTGTGTCAGTTTTCCTTTCTGCTTCTAAATTTCCCTGTTCTCGTGTTTGACTATTTGTCCCTATTGCTCCTCGGGGATCTTCCGATTTTTCTAGCTTTTTGTTTGAAACTCTCCCTTCTTCATCTATCAATATTATCTCCGAAGGATTTTTACCACAACTTGTACTTGGTTGCTCACTGTCACTATCTTCTGGCTCAGTTTCTTCTCTTATGCTTTCAAAATTCCAATTTCTTTTTAGAATTTCTTCACAATCCGAATGCTCTGTATCAGATTCTGAACTGGTGTCTGATATTTCCAGATGTCGACTTACAGGTCGATCTTCAAGTTCTGGAACTTCAGCTATTTCCTCTACTTCTTCTGTCGTTGCACTTGTAGTTGGGTCTTCCAGATGTCGACTTACAGGTCGATCTTCAGGTTCTGGCACCCTGTTTGTTTCTTTTTCTGATGCTGAACTGTTATCCAATACTTCCAGATGTCGACTCACATGTCAATCTTCAGTGTGATGGTGTGACTGGCATGTACCCAGTGTTTCACTCCTGCACACTTGACTGCAGTGGTCGTCACCAGGATCACTTGTCGTGGTTCGTCCCAGCGAGGAACCAAACAGTTTCTTCTCCGGTGGACTTTTATGCGGACCCAATCTCCTGGATTCAAGTCGTGAGCTGGTTTTCTTTCAAGAGTGGTCGCATCCGGTCCAACCTGATGAAACACAGAACGCACCACATCAGCCAATCCTTTGCAATAATCCAGCACTAGATCATCAGTTATAGTCAGTATTTTGTTGACAGGTACTTGTGCTTGTCTCATTGCTCGTCCCATAATTATTTCATGGGAACTGAGTCCAGTTTTTCTTTCCGGAATACTTCTGATTGTCATTAGAACTAATGGCAAGGCATCTGGCCATTTGAGTCCTGTAGCTTGACACATTTTTCCTAACCTGTTCTTGATTGTTCCATTCACTTGCTCTACGATTCCAGAAGCCTCTGGTCTGTATGCACAATGCAGTTTCTGTTTAATACTAAGTGCTTCACAAATTAGTTTAACTAATTCATTTTGGAAATGTGTTCCTCTATCTGTTTCAATCGTGACTGGAAAACCATACCTCGGAATGAATTCTCGCAGCATAAGTTTTGCTACCGTAATACCATCATTCCTTCTGGTCGGGTATGCCTCCACCCAACGAGAAAACAAACAGACGACCACTAGGACATACCTTAGTCTGTTGCAAGGTGGCATTTCAATAAAATCCATTTGCATTCTAGTGAAAGGACCCCCTTCTCGTCCTATTGTTCCTAGACTCACTACTGTCTTCCTTCCTGGATTTAACTGTTGACAAATAAGACATCTCTGACAAAGACTCTCAGCTATGGCTCTAAATTTTGGATTATACCAAGTTTGTCTAAAAAGTCTGATCATTGAATCTCTCCCAATATGGGCTTGTCCATGGTACATCCGTGCCATGTCAGAAATCATGCTATCAGGCATAACTGGTCTCTCATCTCTGTAAACCCAAACATCATTTTCTTCATGTTTTCTACATCCTGCTTTTATCCATGTATCTTTTTCCTCATCATCTGCAGCTTCTTGTAACTGTCTCACCTCATCCCATGTCTCAATAGAGTTAGTAAAAAGCAAAGGACAAGAAATATGCTATCTTTCCCGACTTTTGTTTAAAGAAACCACATTCTTTGCACAGTACTGTGCCATTTCGTCAGCATATTTATTACCAACAGTTAAGTAGTCTTCCCCATTTTTATGTGCATTGCACTTCACAACAGCAATCTGTTTAGGCAGCTGTATCGCCTCAAGCAGCTTTTTCACAAAATCTCCATTTCTAATTGGCGTTCCTGCAGACGTCAAGAAACCCCTTTGTGACCAAATCTGACCGAAGTTGTGCACCACCCCAAAGCCGTACTGGCTATCTGTCACAATCGTAACCCGTACATTTCTTCCCAACTTGCATGCTTGAATCAGAGCTACTAATTCTGCGACTTGGGCAGATCGTACCCCTTTCAGACAAGATGCTTCCATTACAGTTGCTACTGTGCAAACTGCATATGCTGCACTTAGAACTCCATCACTCGTTCTCAAACATGAGCCGTCCACAAACAGAATATAATCTGATTCTTTCAAAGGCTCATCTTGTATGTCAGACCTAGGTTTTGTACAGTATTCAAGCACATTCAGACAATCGTGGTCTACTTCATCCATTTCAATCACACTCTCTTCATCTGGCAATGATGTCGAAGGATTCACATTCATACATCTGTCAATGGTCACATTATCTGCACTCAAAATTACTTTTTCATACCTAGTCAGCCGACTATGTGTCATGTATTGGGTTTTCGTTCTTGTCAAGAGAATTTCCACAGAATGGGGAACATATACTCTCAGTGGATATCCCATCACTATGCCTTCACTTTGTTCCAGACTCACACAAGTAGCAGCAACTGCTTTCAAACATCCAGGCAATGCTTTCGCTACAGGGTCTAAAACAGCCGAAAAATATGCAATTGGTCTTTTCATAGTTCCATGTTTCTGTACCAAAACTGAAAATGCACATCCATCTCTTTCACTGCAATACAGCTCAAAATCTTTCTCATAGTCAGGCATTCCTAATGCTGGAGCTTCACATAATTTCTTTTTCAGCTCTCTGAATGCTTTCATTTCTTCATCATTCATTTCAAAAGGATCTTTAACATCCTTCTTTGTCAGTTTCTGCAATGGTTTAGCAATCAGTGAAAAACCACTTATCCATTGTCGACAATATCCAACCATTCCCAAAAACATTCTTACCTCTCTTTGTGTCATTGGAGCTCTCATTCCTTGAATCATTTTTATTCTTTCAGTCGTTACCTTTCGCACTCCTTTCTCAATTTTATGCCCTAAATACTGGACTTCTTGTTGACAAAACTGCAATTTTGAAGGGGACACTTTATGTCCTCTTTTTGCTAAATGATTCAGCAAAGCAATTGTATCATTGACACATGCTTCTTTCGTTTTTGATGCAACCAGTAGGTCATCAATATACTGAACCATCTGCTCATAAATGACAGTATATCCTGTCTGGTCCATGGAACATGCACATAACTACCTCCTGGAGTTTCTCTCATCGGGTACTCCCTTACAACTGGTTCCTTAACTGTCACTGCAAAAGCCAAAGATGCTTTATCTGTTGTTTTCTCATTCTTTTTCGACCATCTATTTCTCCATCTATCCACATCACCCCATTTTCTCAATAAAACAATTAACTCTTTTATTTGGGTCAGTCTTCCTGATGTGTTCAAATTCTCTATGTCTTTTTCACAAAAATCTACTCTGTATGGTTTCTGCAACGTTCTCACTTTCACAAATTCCACTCCTAGTTCATTTGCTGTCTCTTCCAATTTGTCATGTAAATTTCTAGCTCTCCAAGTAAGACTTTTGCACAAAAACATAATCTCATCATCCTGATAATTTTTTTATTTTTCTGTTCCAATTGTTCCTAAAATCAATTCTTCCATGTCTATTTTCAACCTAATTACATCTAATGGTTTCTCTTCCGTTTCTTTTGTTTTTAGCGCTTTCATCCATTCATTTAACTCATCTGGAGTCGGACCTACAGGCGTACTATTTAATTCTATCCAATTGCTACTTCTTTCTGGTGTTCCTGATGCGTACTCCGTCACCATAGGCATTCTCCTAATCTCATTCTCATTTATCGTCAAATTGGTAGGTGGGCTTGGTCTATAGGTACTAGCCAAATTGTGTGCACCTTCATTATTCAGCTCCATTCCTTCTCTTTTTCTTTGCAAATGTGAATTCATGGGAATCACTAAAGAACGTTCATTAATTTTCTGATTCTCAAAAATTGGCATTACTGGACCTATCGTTACTGGTACAGTTACAGCTTCCATATTCTTTGTCAATTCTCTTATTTTCTCAGTCAATTCTCTTGTCGTTTTTGCTAATTCAGTTGCATTGTCACTTTCTATCTCTTCATTTTGTGAAGTTTTTAATTGATCTTGTGACCTATTTGTCTCATCTCTTCGTTCGGGATTTTTATTCCTCCCAGTTTCCATTGGCGGTGCATTAGGTGTCACCACCGCAGAAGTCTGTTGGTATGGAGGTGGGTTTCTGTTTAAAATATCTTCCAGCAATTCGTCATCCGTTTCACTACCACCATACACATACTTTTCTACCACTACATGTTTCTTTTTCTCTGTACACTTCCTCTTTGCTTCTTCCTCAACTGTAAAAGCTGGAAACAAACCTCCTGTCATGTTAGCATATCTCCAACGCTTTATTCTGTCCTCATGATTTACTCCCCATAACCTTCCAGGCACAAACTCATGATTCTTTAATCCTCTGAATCTCTCTCGTTCATACATCTCATCTTCCCATTCCGTTAAAGCTTCAAACTGTGTCGGTCTAGGTCTTGGTTCTAACATTGCCATCTTTTCTCTCAAGTTCCGTAGTACAACTACATTAAATGAACCATTCTCAGGGAAAGCCAATGCTCCATCATTCTTGGTATATTTTGTCCAATTTTCTAACCATATGCATGTATGATATCCATATTTCAGCATCATATGCAAAGCTGGTGATTTCGGCGGAGGAATTATTTGTCCCTCTCTAGTCACTACCTTTTTGTCTTTCTTAAAGAAATTCTTAACTTTCGTCATCCATGATGTTTTCTCTCTCCCATACTCATAATACGACATGATTCACAACCTCTTTTCTCCTTAAATGATCCGCAATTCAACACTGTTCTCTATGCGTTATTCCAACCAATATTAGCGCGACTCACACCAATGCTCCAATCAGAGCGATTTCTGTCTACCGCGCACTGTCCAATCCCAGCGCGGCTTCTGTCTACGTCAGTTCTGCTCCTGTTTCCATGTGACTAACGCACTGTCCAATCCCAGCGCGACTCTTGTCTACGTCACTTCTGCTCTTGACCCCTCCTTTACAAAATTTATCGGCAATTTCTTTTTCAACAATTCTTTGTTAGTTACAACATTTAAAACACATTTCCATTGTCTGATTCGCTAAACCGAAGAGATAGCTTTGACCATTTACACAAGAACCCTGTATTTTCCAGTAGGCAGCGCTTACCTCTACCCTACCACAGAATTTTTAGTTTCGCCGATAAAGTAGTACTTCCCTCTACCTTACCCTTCTTTCAAGCAATCAGTAAACCCGTTTCTCTGGGGATAAAACACATGTGGAGACTATACTGCTCCTGAGAATTAAGGCCAAAGTTTCACAAGGAAACCGATCACTATTTCACTTACACACCTTTTATACGGAAAATGTCCCTATCATAACACAACCTGTGTTATCACCAAAAATGAACTCCGACAATGCACAATTCCATGTGACTTCTCTTGCCACACGTGTTCCACTTCCTACTTCCCAGAAGCGTGAAAACTTACATATAACATAACGCGACTTCAACAAAAAGTGTTAGACATGAACTTATCAATAATCAATAATCACCAAACTAATCTATAGTAACCATAACTCTGCTACCAAGAAATCTGATCCAGCGCTAACAATAAAAATAATTCTCCTATATGCTTTGGTCATCCAGGTGCAACTATTCCTCTAACACACACACTATATCCATATGACGGTGGGGCCCATAACACCGCATATACATTCCCTTACTCCTTTATTCTCTGGATTTCCTCCATCATTAACCTAGGAGAAAACGATTCGCTGGAAGGAGACGGGATACCTCTTTTATCATGACATAATATTTCTCATTTGCTTTAAGGTATTCCACTCATTGGTCGATGGACCAACTAGTAGGAATCAGTTGATGGTGATTAAGACCAGCTCAATCACAATAAACTCTTTAACATTTCATTTTACTCATTGAGCTAAAGAATCACTGAGTCATTTGTTTAAAGAATAATAAAGTTTATATAAAGTTTTTATGCAAGAAATGAGGTTAAGTTTATTATTCTGATCATTACATTTATAATCACTATAAGAATAATATGAAATTGCATTGCATATTTATTAGACGGAAAAATAAGGTTATCATAGTAAGAACTCTAAAGATCAATCTATCTATCTGGGGAAAATCTAATAGTTCTAAAATAAAAATCTATCATGAAAAATTCTCCTAAAGCAGCATCTTATACTCAACTGGAAAAGAAAAATAGCAGCAGCAGCAGCAGCATCAGCTCGTCAGCATCAGCAACCGCAACTTCACCCATCTACAGCATCTAACTTCTCCAGCAACTCCCGCAGCATCTACCTCAGCAACTCCCGCAGCAACTCCCGCAGCAACTAACCCCTCCCATCAAGAGTAGGTCTTCTTATACCCTAATTCTAGCTTACAACATAAAATGTTTCTTCTTCATGGTGTGATTCTTTCTCATTGGTCAAAACTCAGGCCCATATACATTTTAATCAAACTTCCTGGTCTTAACCAGTTCCGTGTGGAATGTCCATGCTTGCATCGTTTCCCACAGTTTATGTCATTACTCATCCGTTTCGATCAGTCCAATTTGTATCTTTTTCTGCTACATTTTGGGTTTAACAGTTCCGTCTATTGATTCAGTTGGACTTCTCACGCTTCTTGCTGATCATCTTGGCACACATCTGCTCAGAAAGGTCACAACAGCCTTGACAATACTTCCATCTTAGCCTCTCAGCACCAGCACGTGATCATCCCTTTTCCACAGCCTCTCTCCTCTATCACATGGTCCCCCGCTCATGCGTACTCTAGCAACTGGCGGCCATTTTATATCGCTGCTCGACAGGCCTAAGCGCACTATTTTCAAAGATAAACAAAATATTGTTAAAACAAAGAAATATAAACCCTTTCGTTTCCCTCCCGTCTTTCTACGTACCCCAATTAGGTATTACCTAGCAAAAAAGCAACATATAAAGCTGTCCCTTACTTACCATCGCTTTATTTTGCAACCACACGTTTTATTTAAAAGCACAGATCATGCGTTTATTATTTAATTAGTACGCCAATATTATGTTATGTTAGACACGTAAACAATTATAATTTGATTAATTGGCACACGGAATAGCGTGTTACCTTTAACCCTTAACATGTAACGTACATTGTTGGTTATTTACTTAAACGAACATGTTTATTAATTATTTTAAAGAAAATATTAGGAGGTTAAATTTTTTTCATTTACCCTGCTCCATCACTGCCAATTTCCCTGGGGGCGTTGACTGCCACATTATTTCTCTCCTCATAGTATTGAGCTTGGGCTCTTTTAGTTTCTTTCTGATAAATCTTGATCGCCTCTCTGTATTTTTGTTTTTTCTCTTGGCAGTAGTCCTTTCTCCAAGCCCTCTCTAGCTTTTTACATTTTTGCTTGGCTCCCGGTATTCTAGGGGTATACCATGGGAATCGTTTTTCTGTTGTTCTCTTTGATCTCCATTTGTAAGGAATGGTGGAATCCAGTGACGTTTCGATCCATTGATTGAAGTTGTCATTGGCTATTCTGGGGTCGGGGTTACTTTTGGGGCTCATACTAGCCAGTGTTTTCGACCAGATTTCAGGGGCTAGTTTAGCCCAAGATCGGTCCCATTTCTTTGTTGTTTGTTCAATAGAGACAGTTTTAAATGATTTCCAGATCATTGGGATTATGAAATGATCTGACCAAGGGATTGGGGAAGGGTTATCTACAGATAGATTATCTTCATTTGAAAAACTGGGTCTAGTAGGTGGCCTTTATCGTGTGTTGGGCTGTTGACTTTTTGGGTGAGTTGTAAGGCCTGCCTTTACTGGGTTCCTCTAAATGCAGATTTAAATCCCCTAAAATATCATGGACGACATCCTAAAATTGTTAGATCATAACGAATCCTGCCTACTAATCCTCCTTGATCTTTCCTCTGCATTCGACACGGTTAATCACGATATCCTCTTAGCCATTCTGGAACACAGGATGGGCCTTTCCGGTCGGGTACTGCAATGGTTCGCTTCCTTCCTTCACAATAGATCCCTAAGAGTTAAGGTGAACCATACGCTATCCCAACCATCTACAGTCCCCATGGGGGTCCTGCAAGGGTCTGCACTCTCTCCCATACTCTTTAACATTTTCCTGGAACCACTAGCAAACACTCTTAAATCCATGAACATTCTTTTTCATATGTATGCGGGTGACACCAAACTTTACCTGAAAATCAACTCTTCTGAAGACCTCATCTCACTCAACTCCTCCTTGATGATTACCCAAAACTGGCTAACTGAGAACCATCTCTTGCTCAACACCGCCAAAACAGAATTCCTTCTCATATCCCCTCCTAAACACACCCCCAAGATTGACCTCTGGATGAAGCACTGCACTACCTTCAATTGCTCCCCTATTATCATCGACTCAGCTAAATCTCTTGGAATCACCCTAGACTCACACCTGAACATGAAGAAAAACATTAGTATGATGTGCAAGGGCGCAAACTACCAAATGAGGCTTCTTAGAAATCTAAAACCATTCCTCCCTCAAGAGGACTTCAAGCAGGTGGTTCAAGCGCTTGTCCTGCCGAGACTAGACTATGGTAGCGCGACGTTGTTTGGCCTCCCCAAATATACCTTGGCACCGCTCAGGGCTTCGTTGAATGCAGCTGCCAGACTGATCACTGACACAAAAAGAACTGATCACATCTCTCCAGCTCTAAGATCTCTAAAGTGGTTACCCTACGAAGCAAGAATACAACTAAAGATTGCCTGTCTGACGCACAAAGCCCTCCACTTCAAAACCCCTGGTTACCTGGCTCAAAAACTAGAACTATCGGGGGGGGGGGACAAACCATCAAGAAGTGCAAATTCTCTATTACTGAAACCTCAGACCTTTCGCAAAAAGAGAACAAGACTCCGAGCCTTCTCTGGCTCGGCACCGAAGATCTGGAACTCGCTCCCTCCGGAAATCCGCAGAATTCCCTACACAGCTGCTTTTGGTTTTTTTTCTTCTGGCCTAACAACTGTAATACCCAGTATTGTCTACCTTACCGTACCAAGTAATGCTTGTGCGCATCCTTGTACATTTTTATTAGCTCATTATGTTATCCTCTCTTACTTCCTTTACAATGTTCCCCTTTTACCTTGTTCTCCTCTTCCATTATTGTGAAGCGCTCTGATACCCTTCGGGGTCTTGTCCGCGCTATACAAAACTTTTTAAATAAATAAATAAATTTAAGCACCGCTCCCACCATAGCCCAAATGGCCTAAGCTATCTCCCACTGCTAAAAGTACTGAGAAAAGGATTTTCTAAGATGGCACTTGGGCCATATTAACTGACTAGAAAGGGTATCTGCAGCAGAAAAAGATACTTCTCAGAAAACTGCTTCACATGTTTCAGGCACTACCACTAACAACACCCCCCTAATTTTCTTAGACAATTCCAGTGGCGGCAGGCAGGCAACACGCGTGGCGGGGGGTTTGAAAACATTTTTTTTTTAAACAAATTACCTTTTCACGTCCGCCATCTCTCTGTCGTTGCTTCTCTTCCGGATGAGTTCCGGAACCAGGAAGCACCCAAGCCTCCCTAAGCCAATCACAACGCTGCAATGCAGCGGTGTTATTGGTCTGAGCGGTGTGGTTCGGCGTTCAGATAGGAACATGCATCCTGTGCATGTTCTCCATCCAGGCTGTGTATTACAGCCTTTGAAGAGCATGCAAAATGCGCATGACTGTTTGGCTGGCCCAAGACGGCCGGCCAAATTGACATCCGCACTTAAGTGCATGAACCACTCCTCCCCTGTGACACCAGCCCTGCCCGCCCCGTACCTACAAAAAATAAAATGATAATGTTATTATCATTTTATTTTTCCATTTTCCACTGCTCTGAGAGCAGTGTGGCGACGCTCTTCCAACTTAGCGGAGGAGCCACCCATGGACAATTCCAGTTTGCGATCAACAACTTTATATGGGGAGGAGAAAGAAGACCACATCTTCCACTAGCTCAAGAGGGACTGGCCATATTGAAGGTGATGTGTTATTTTCAAGTGCCTAAATTAATGTTGTCAGTGGAATGGTTGTAGATTGATACAATGAAGCAGTGGTGATTTGTCTGCTGTTTGATAGAAGAAATGGCCAATACAGAGGCTGGGCAAATCACACAAACACTTTATTTGTTATCTTATGTTAAATTATTTTTATAAGGCGCACAGCTACCCAAAAAGGGTTTCCTAGCGCCAGCCTGAAGAATGGAAAGAGAAAGTAACGGTATTATTGGTTGAACAGCCATGTCTTTAAACTTCTGCACAGGGTCAGACTGATTTGCATATGGCCATGTCTGAACTGGGGTGGTGGAGTGAGCTAAAGAATGATGATGGATTAAACCCAGATCAGTTGACTGGGGGTGAGTGTTTGATTTGCTCAAGCGCTCCGTCCATCATCCCCTTTGGTAGAGCTTTGTTCGCCCTAAGTTGGCAGGGTATGCCCAGACGTGGGTCCCTTGCTCACTTTGCCACTGGATTCAAGCTAGCCTGGCTGATGACGGCTGAATAGCCAGAAACCGGTCCCAGGATGCTTGTTTCTGGTCCAGGAAAGACATGGCTTGGCAGTTCGGGCTGGACTGTTCCCATGAGGCACAGGGTCAGACTGATTTGCATATGGGCATGTCTGAACTGGGGTGGTGGAGTGAGCTAAAGAATGATGATGGATTAAACCCAGATCAGTTGACTGTGGGTGAGTGTTTGATTTGCTCAAGCGCTCCGTCCATCATCCGTCCACCATCCCCTTTGGTTAATATTCCAAGAGCAGAGTTTTACATAGCTTTTTTCCTGGGGTGCGGAATCGCTTACTCAGGCCTCTCTCTTTGTGGTGGTGGCACCCGAAGCTGTTGGGATGGAGACTTGTCTTTTTTGACTAGCTGATCCAGATGCGGTGTAATGGGTAATGCGTAATGCGTAAGTCGGACAGGCTCTCCAAGGCGCTATCGGCTGGCCCTGTGGCCCCCCGAAGTAACCTGCTGGCAGTTGTCGTTCTGGCTTTTGCTGTTGGGGATAGGGGACCAGGGTACCATTCTATTTCAATTGTTTTTATTTCGATTCCCCATTTTAAGAAGAGATCCCTGTGGCGCCAGACTTCCATTGTGATTTTTGGGTTGCTCCAGGTTACCACAGTAATTTCTTTTCCTTTTGCTTCTGTATCCAGTTTGAATTTTACGCTGTCAATATGATTTGTGTTAAGAAACGTTGATGTTTCGATAGAGCTAGCAAGTTTTAATATTGCACAGCGGTTGAGTATGTCATGGCGTCCTCTTAAATTATAATGGAGAATCAATTCTAGTATTAATGGCCCTTCTGATGATGTCGTTACTTCATCGCTTGATTGCATATCTGCGCCGTAAGTGTATGGGCTAGCAGAGTTTCCGTTAAATTTGTTTTCTTCTATGGGAGGTTTTATTTCAATTGGATTTTGGGCCAAAATAGTTACTGACCGCTCTATTGTTTTTGTCTGACTCCCAACTTGCTCACTAGTTGTTGTACTCGGAGCTGTTTGAGTTGACAGATTGTGAAACATTTTAACTTGGGACTGCCCATCAACAGTACCTTTTCTATTGTGTAAATTTAGTTGTTTTGGAAAATATTGGAATATAGTTGGCTGTTCTAACCGGGGATTGTTCGATGGATTCCCATAATCTGTTTGACCTGATTCATGTATTACATCTCGCAGGTGGCTAGCAAGCGGCTTCATAGCTATTGTGAATAGGAGCGGTGGCACTGAGCATCCCTGCTGTGTCCCCCTATGTAATGCAAAGCCACGTGATACCAATCCACCTATACGTACTCTGGCTGAGGGTTCCTTATACAATAATTGCACCCATTTTATGTAGTGTTCACCGATGCCCATCTTGTACAGTACTTCCCATAGGAATTCCCAGGAGAGTGAATCGAATGCTTGTTCGATATCCAGTAGCACCAGGGCATATTGCCCTTAGCAGAAGACAGGGGAGTGAAGAACCAGCGACAACCTCCTGAGGTTACACTGTGTGTTCCTATTAGGGATAAATCCACACTGGTTATCCACTATCAGTTGTGGTAGGAATCCCAGTAACCTCATGGCCAGTACTTTATTTAGGATTTTCAGGTCCACATTTATCAGTGACAGTGGGCGGTAAGAGGAGACCACCTGGCCATCTCTATTAGGCTTTGGCAGCATCACAATTATCGCCTCCCTCAAAGACTCCAGGAGCACCTACCTCCCATAGGCTTCCTGATACACTTCGAGGAGTCGCTCAGCCAGTTTTTCTTGTTGGCAGCGATAAAATTCGGCCGGGAGGCCATCTCTGCCTGGGGCCTTTGCCGACTTTAAGGTTTTGATAGCTGTCAGTATCTCCTCCTTCGTGATAGGAGCATTTAGGAGCAGACTGTCTTCCTCAGATAGTTGAGGCAATCTTATCTCCTCTAGATAGGACCTAATCTCCGGAGGGCTAGTTGTCTCAGGGGCTCCATATATGCCCTGCAGGTGTTCTGTGAACACTTCCAGAGTTTCTTTCTGTGAAGATCTTAGTCTACCCTGTTTGTCTCGGAGCCCCGATATTGGTGGATGTCGATTCTCACCATGGATAATCATTGCGAGCACACGGCTCACTTTGTCGCCCTCACTATGTAGCCTTTTCCTATATGTGGAGCGGGAAAATTTATCAAATCTGTCCCAAGTGTCCAGTACTTCTGCCCTACACTCCTGCCAGGCCTGCAGACTGAGAGGTTGCTCGATCAGATCTTTCTCTAATGCGCCTGGGCTCGTTTCGTGCCTATCAAGGTCTGCGAGGAGTTGTCTCTTTACACCATACGTTATTTCAGGCACTCTCCCCTCAATAACACTTTCATAGCATCCCAGTCCATTGCCCTAGTTGAAGCACTGCCCCAGTTATCATTAAAATAGCCATTTAGCGCCCTTGACAATTCGTGCACAAACACCTGATCAGATAAGGTTTCCACACTCATTCTCCGCAGCAGAATTGCTTGTATTTGTACCAGCATGCGAATGGAAACCAATAAAGGCGAGTGATCCAAAAGACAGCGGCCCAAATACGTGGATGCCGTCACCCACTGCAGCGCCACATCCCATACCAGACAGTAGTCTATCCGACTATATGCATTAACAGAAGGTACATAGAATGAGTACTCCCTATCCTGAGGATGGCGCACCCTCCAGACATCATGTAGTCCTAGAACTTTAATTAAATCCAACAATGCAGTCATCATTGCCGGATTGGTGGCCATTTTAGGGGGGTAGCGATCCATGGCTCCATCAAGCACCCAATTCAGGTCTCACGCCAGAATTACCGCAGGCCGTGTGTGCTCCATGATTGCCCCCAAGATTCCACTATAGATGAAGGGATCATCATTTGTCGGGGCGTACACGTTAACCATGCAAATTTATCTGGCATCCAGTGTGCCAGCCACAATCACATTCCAACCTTCTGGATCAATCTTGACTTCCCTTGCCACAAATGGAACCCTCGGTGCCACCCAGATCAACACTCCCCTGGCATAACTAGAAAAAGTGGTCGCATAGATTTGCCCCGCCATCTGCGGCGGATAGCAGGCAAACATTCCCCCCATGTGCGTGTTTCTTGCAGGAAGGCTATTGATACACGGTATCTGCACAGGTATGAGTGTATTCTCTGCCTCTTGACATATTCTCCCAATCCCCGGACATTCCAGGTAACGTATTTCCAGTCAGAGGCCATCTATCCTTTTGTAGGTTATGGGCAACTCAAGACACACCCTTCTCTTCTCTCCTCCATTTGACTTCTCCCTGCTTCTCGTATATTCTGGGATCTCAATCTGACAGTCAATCTGAGCCGCGATTTCCCCCTTCAAACTGTAACAAACCCCAAAACGTGCCCCCCTCCCTCGGGCAGTGTGTCCAAACTGGAGAGCCCACCCCAACTTAGCCCTCACGCAGGATGCACCGCCCCATACTTGCTGAAGAGGCAATGGCTTCTGTGTCATTCCGCTATTAGCAGAGGGCCAGGGTTCCAGTGAGCAGGCGAGGCCAAGGCACTTAGCCCACCCGACGGACCATGGCCCACGTGGAGCATCCCACCAATTGTGTTAACATATTACCCACATTACAAAAATACATGTCTTCAAAGAAGCTGTCACGGCCTTACCTACTCTCCCCCACTTGCGAACATAGTATACATACTTATAAAGATTTCAAAAACATTATATTAGCGATCCTGACGCGGCGCTGCCTTAGATGCGCAGCCGTGCATTCAAGCACAGAAGTTCGTCCCCCCCAAAACAGCATGCCAGTATCTGCTCACTCGCCACCAGTAGTTCCCCTTCCTCTGCTCTTGTTCTGTTGCCACGGCTGTGGAGGCTCATCTGTGTCTGGTATACAGTCAGAGTCAGCCAGGGTGCCGTCCGGGCAGACAAGGATCCTGCCAGAACGGCGATCATCGTGATTTAGCAATGATTCCGCTGAGTGCCTCCTGGCACGAGGGCCCCGCCTCAGCCCGCCCAATCTAGATTCTGCTCTCTCCAGGGCGCTCCTCTGCGATGTGGTCCCTAGCAAGTCTAGCCAATCATTGGCTTCTGCAGGAGTTGTGAAAAAGTATGCCTTTCCATTATGCTGGATGATTCTGAGTTTCGCAGGGAACAAGAGGCTGTATCTCATGTCATTGTCTCGTAACCGTTTCTTAGAAGCCCAGAAGTCCTTCCGCTGTTCCTGTACCTTACGTGTGTAATCGGGGAATATCATGATCAGTTGTCCATTGATCTTTGGGGTGCCATGCACTCTGGCGTGTTGGAGTATTCCATCTCGATCTCTGAAATTAAACAACCGGGCTATTATCGCGCGTGGTGGTGCTCCTGGTTTGGGTGGAGGCACCAGAGCTCTATGCGCCCGCTCTATTGTGAAAAAATTGGATATCCTTTTGGAACGTAACTTATTCAGGATCCAATCCTCTAGAAAGAGTTCCATCGATTGTCCCTTCGCCTTTTCTGGGATGCCGATTATGCAAAGATTATTCCTTCTTGAACGCCCCTCCGCATCTTCGACCTGTTCCTCCAGCCGTGTGGTCTTGGATCTGAGCTCCGTAACCGTCTTTTTCAATGAGGCTAGTTCTGATTGTACGGTTTGCATTTCACCCTCTGTGGCAGTAACCCTGTCCGAGATCTTCCGGACATCTGCGCGAAGTAGTCCCATCTCCAGTGCGACAGTGTTAACCTTAGCTATGGTGAGGTCCCTGGATCCCCTGATCTCAGCCAATAATTCAGCAAGCATAGGGGCCTCCTTTCCCCCCCTCTGACTATAGTGGCATGGTGTAGTTATCTATTTTATTTGCCTGCACATTCTTGTCTCCTTTATCCTTAGCCATGGACTTCTGATTTCCGCACGGCCTGTGGGAAGGTCCAGTAATTTTTTAGGTTCGGGAACTCACCCAACACCAGCTGCTGTTTCCCAATGAGGGGCCCCTCCTTCGCGGCACTGACCCGTGCTGCGGCCCTACCTCCACGTGTCCCAATCTGAGCCCTTCGACTCAGATCTGTCTGGGCCCCCCAAGCTGTGTACTCACTAAAGAAATGCACTGCTGCCTGTTGCACGCAGTCCCAAGGGCTGGGGAATCTCCAGTGTGCCACTCTCCCAACACCATTCGGACCTCACAGCAGCTCTCCTCCTGCTCCGTCTCACTTAATCCTGGCCCCTCTGAGTTGCACGCCAGCTGAGGCACATCCCTCTATTGTAGCTGCGTCGGTCTCTCTACCGTTGGCAGCTCCAGTCCGATCTCTGTCCACCCAGGGGAGGGTTCCACACCGCGGACCACTCGTGCAAGCTGTTGTACACAGCCCCCTTCACCTGCTGCAGGAGGCCGTCCTCACATCTGAAATGTCTAGCAATGTGGGCGCGCCCCCTTTCAGCTGGCTCCCAGCTCAAGTGATCACCCCGGGATCTCCATGCCCGGTCTCCAGCACAAATCCGCAGCGCCGCTGGCCCGCAGCCAAACACGTCCCTGTCTTCAGAGGGCACCTCCGGAGGCCTCCAGACACCTCTCTCTCCTCCTCTGCAGTCTTCGGCAGCCCCGGCGATACTGCCCCCCTAGACTACCTCGAGTCGCCTCCCAGAGCGAAGGCGGACCGCCGACCTGCCGTTATCCCACCTCTCGCAGCACCCCGGCTCCAGGCTCGTCCGGGATGTTCTGCCGGTCTGGGTCACCTGCTCCGCTGCGCCGGATCCCATCACTCACTTGGACCAGCTCGCCACCGCAGCCCGGGGCTTCAGCTACGCCACAGGCCCCGTGGTCGATGTCCCCGGCTCCGCTTCCTTCAACCCCGCAGGTTTGACCTTAGGGCCGACGATGGCTCGCCAACCTGTTACAGCTGGGCAGCAGGTTTTTCAGGTGGGTAATAAAAGGATGATGCAGGATTCATTCATATTCGGCAGGAGCTCCGGGGCTCCGTGTCTAGCTCGCCATCTTGCTTAGCCACGCCCCCCTCCAATGACACTCCCTGCCTCTTTATCTCACTCTTGCAACTTCTTTTGCATCCATGCTAGTACTTTTGCATCCATGCTTTCTCCCTTTGTCACTGTGTTTCTGTCTTTCTCATCCTCCTTTCTCTTTGTGTGTTTTTCTCTCTCTTGCTTTGGGTCAAAGACTGATCCGAAAAAAAAACGTTCCGCTCCCCCAAAAATGAGTCCCAGCGGGCCTGACCTATAGCCACCGGCTCAATTTAAGCAATGCCTATAAACTACCTTGCAAACACTACCTATTCCCTTAAACAGCTGTGATAGGAAGACAGGAACACTTAAGTCAATAGCCTTCTTAAATTCCTAACATTGCAGACTTTATGTGATTGTCTGAATGCTTAATTAAAATCAGTTTTTTCAATGACATCTTCAACCTCCATTTTCCTAACATAGGTGTAGTTGCGATGTCTCTTTCAAGGCATATTGCATTTTTCCAGGTCAGATGAGCAATTATAAGCAATGCTTCAATTTATTAATTATGGTTATTACTGGATATACAAACACAAACACGTCCTAGTTCAGAAAATGTGATTCCATTTTAACACAACTGTTGATTTGTTTAAATTGTAGCCATCCTCCCCTCCCTTCCATCCCATCCATACATCAGTGTTTATTTTCTTGATTGCTGTAAGGGATATTTGCCTGTGATGCCGAAACTGCAAGGTCCATTTTGCTTGGCAGCTTCCTGTCTATTTTCAGCCATGTTCTCAAGGCCATGATTCCAAAGTGGTCAGACTCTGATTTTGCAAAGTGACCTATGTACAAATAGGTTCACTCTCAAAATCACCATTCACAGAGGGTGGCAGAATGACCTGCCTAATATATATTAATTACCCAGGTTGCAGTTTGCAACACCCAGCGATTAGCTACAAAGTGATGGCAGCCTGCAAGGGACTGCAGACCACCATCCAATGGTTTCCATTTCAAAATGGCAAACTTTTTTTTTAAAGCAGCCTGTGTTTCTTAAGGACCTGATGCAGCTTTAAAAAATAAGCATTTTCCATCTGGAAAACCATCAGGGGAAATGGAAGCGTTCCCATAAACCACTGCCTATGCCCCTTTCACTCCGTGGGTGCCAACACAATTCTTATAGGGGAAAGGGCACAAAGGTTACCATCACCTTTGAGATGTTGGTAACTGTTCAGTGGTTTGACACCAAAATTGCAGTCACACACCATTGGTAGATTGTGTGCCGAATTTCAAATTGGAAGGAATCCACTTTTTACGCCCCTACCAAATTTTTATTCAGTATTGCTTGCAAACCCTATTTTATGAGTCAGAAAAGCTTTTCCGACTTCTAAAATAGGTTTTGGACATGAGAAAAAGGAATTTTGTGGTCACAAACGCAATAATATTGCAAATCACAGGGTTTGCGATTGCACAATTCTTTTGTACATTTGGCTCAGAGTTATTAGAGATTTAAACTGAAATACGCTGCTCTATTCATGTTTTGCCACCTATGAATATGCTTACTGCGTTTGACAAACAACATAAAGCATTATTCCCAAATATGCTCAATAAAGAATTAGCCCAAATAATGTCAAATCAACTTGTAATTGATTTTCTTATCTTTAGAAAAAACATTGCAAGATGGCTGCCATGCATGCATGATGCACAAATAGAGAGGCCATTTTGTAATGGTTTTCAAGTTGACCTTGTCGCGCACATCTTAATGGTTTATTAAGGTCAAGAGTTTTACATTCAAAGATAGAAGAAATTATGAGCTTGAAATCCTCCAGAAAGGCAACGAAGGGTGCTGTAACTGACAAGTGTAGGAGAGTAGGATCTGCTTCTTATAGTTACCCCCACTTTTTGCTGATGTTTCACTGTTTTTCGACTTAGCCAGACTGAGGCCCTGCTAATCAGTCTGGCTAAATTGATTGTATGTACTTTAGGTACACTCCAGATTGGATTCTGGGGTACCCTTGTGAGTCCCTAGTATGTGGTATACTATGTACCCAGGGCATGGGTACCCCAGAGGCCTACCAGGGGCTGCAGCATGTATTGTGCCACCCCTGGGAAGCCTTTTAAAATGAAACAACAGGTCTGCTACAGCAGCCTGTGTAAGGTGGTATATGCACCCCTTACTGAGATATATGTTCCCTATATCTCTCCATATCACTGCACATGTAAACCTATCAGTCACCCCTATGGCAGGCCTTAACAATCCTGAAGGCAGGGTGCTGGGTTTCATGTGAGAGGGTGCCCATGCATGAGCAGAGCCCCTCTGCAGCTTTCGGAATCTTCATTCCGGGGTTGTTTGTGATGCAGCCAGACCATATACTCTTAAGTGCATTATAACCCTGCGGTAAATGCTAACTTGAGAATGGCTGCATGGAAACATGTTGTGTTTGGTGTCAAACACCTTAGAATCATACCTCCACCCCAGTACTGGGGTCGGAGGTATGATTCCTCCCTTCTAGAGGTAGCAACATGGCATCACCGGTACACCTGGTACCAGCTTAACAGAACCCTGGCATCACAAAATGGAACCACAGACACAAGTCTGCCCTCCTGCTGCTGGACGAAACTCCGGCAGGGGAGGCCTGGACAATAGGTTTCCTGTCACAGGGAGGTGTGACCACCTCCCAGACAGGCTTTAGTGTATTGGGGCTGGGTGGGTGCACTCCAAGAGTGCTTTGAAGTCTGCACTGGGGGCACATTTGGTGTCCCTGTGCATAGTCCAGCTCAAACCGGTTGCAGGGGCTACCAGCCCCTGCTCTGGCGCGAAACTGGACAAAGGAAATGGGTGTTGCCACCCCTCTTTCCTGACCCTCCCATAGGTGGGTCCCCAGAGTTTGTCCCACCCCTTCCTTGGGTATAAAGTAGGAAACCCTGACTACAGGACTTTAGATTACACCTGGACTAAACTCTGTTACCAGAAACCAAGTACTTCGACGATCTACACTACGCTGGATGACTGAAGAATCTCCCTTGGAGTAGAGGAGTTACTCCTCTGCAAGGCAGGCACCTTTAATGCAACTGACCAGTTGGCATCTCTGAAGCTCCTGCGGACTCCGAAGACTTTTGCCACACAGGAGGTGGGTTTTCCAAGGTCTCTGAGGTTGATCTGTGCCCACAGCAAGTCTGAGGCCCGTATCCCTCGTGGAGACCGTGCAACCTGAACCCCTGGACACCGCAATCATTTGCAGAAGCATCAGCTTTCCAGCGACCCCTGAGGCTGAGCTTTGGGTTCCTTGTAGCCCTGACCCCGAGCAGTAGTTGCACTGAAGATTGCAGGCCTACACTCAACGAGTGTTCCGTGGGCCGCCATTTTGTGATTCCTCTTGAGGTCCCTTTGCGATCCCTGGTCCGTTGACTTGTGGGTCCCCAAGAAGGCAACTCTAACTTTTATTGGGCTTCCCTGGTTGCTCCAGATGTGCCCTGACTCTCCATTGCTTGGGAAGTCCCCAGGACCTTGCTGGTCCGCACAGAAGCATCTTTTCTCTTCCTGCGTGGGTTGCTGTTGCCAAGGATTGTTGTGGTCAATCCGATCACCGACACCCCAGCACTTGACATCCTTTGTGGGAAAGCTCGAATCCGGCTCCTGGTCATCGTCGACATCTCCGGGACCCCGTGGCTGCAGAGTCAAACTTCACCTCTTCGCACCTGAAGCACTCGACATTAGTGGGCATTCGATTGCTCCGCTCCTGGTCACTGGATAGTGACCCAGACTCTGTCCCCTCTGCTTTCAGGTTCTTCACATCTTCGATCCAGGCTTGGATCCACCCGGACACTTTTCTTCTTCACGGCAGCAGCACTTTGCAGCAGATCGCCATTGAAAAGGACGACGATTCCCGACACCCTTTGACACCTATGCACCCGGCTTCCCTGGGTGAGGTAACTCGAGTACTCCGGTGCTCACGTGGGTGTTGGCCCTAGAACCCCTTAAGTCTAAAGGGGTTGCTGAAAGTCCTCTCCTATGTGTCCTTTATCTTTAAAATTCCAACCGCGACTTTCCGCATTGAATCCTACGGCGCTCGCGGCTGTGTTCTCACACTGCACACGTCCCCCGTGGGTCTCCTGTGTCACTACTTTGGGTGGTTCCTTGGGGTCCCAGCGATTCTACGTGCTCTAGGCACTGTGTCTAGTCAAGTTGTGGTTCTTATACCACTTTCTTAGTATATGGTTTGGTCCCCCCCTGGGGCCCCGTGTATATTGTGCTATTTACTGTCGTTTTAATACTGTGATATTGTGTATCTTGGACTCTAATCTCATAAAGAGATTAATAGTTAGTGTTTAGAAATAAATACATATATTTTATATATATCTTGGGTGGTTCTCCTTTCATTTGGTCATTCAAGAGGTTATAATCTGGTAAACCAAGCTGCTTTACACTCCTTCAGGACTTAGCCTGAAGCTTCTCGAAGAAGCCGAGATGGTGACAGGCGGACTCCCAGCAACCACAACTCTTGACTGCAGTGGTCCGCAACGTGCACTCATAATGATTCGGGCACTCGGGGACAGGCGGGCTCTCAGCGGCAGCAGCACGCGGCGGCCCGGGCTTGTGGTGGCGATGACTCTCGTCGTGCAGCTCCGTGGTGGGCTCACAGCGGCAGCAGCTCTCTCTTAGCTGCGGCGGCCCACAGGACAAATCACGATGATGCAAAGTTGGCAAAGGTGCAGGCACTCAGCGGCGGCAGCTCTCTCTTAGCTGCGGCGGCCCACAGGACAAATCACGATGAGGCAAAGTTTGCAAAGGTGCGGGCACTCAGCGGCAACAGCTTTCTCTTAGCTGCGGCGGCCCACAGGACGAATCACGATGATGCACAGCTGACACAAGTCTCGACCAGGCTGGCACAATGGCGGGCACTCAGCGGCTACAGCTCTCTCTTAACTGTGGTGGCCCACAGGACAAAGGATGATCTCGACCAGGCTGGCACAACGGAGGGCACTCAGCGGCTACAGCTCTCTCTTAACTGCGGCGGCCCACACAGATTCAGCGAAGGTTCCGAAGGTTCAAATTAAGGCGGGCTCTCAGCGGTGGCAGCTCTCTCTTAGCTGCACCAAAGGGGATGATGGACGGAGCGTTAGAGCAAATCAAACACTCACCCCCAGTCAAATGATCTGGGTTTAATCCATCATCATTTTTTAGCTCACTCCACCACCCCAGTTCAGACATGGCCATATGCAAATCAGTCTGACCCTGTGCCTCATGGGAACAGTCCAGCCCGAACTGCCAAGCCATGTCTTCCCTGGACCGGAAACAAGCATCCTGGGACCGGTTTCGGGTTCAAAACCCTCATCAGCCAGGCTATCTTGAATCCAGTGGCAAAGTGAGCAAGGGACCCACGTCTGGGCATACCCTGCCAACTTAGGGCGAACAAAGCGATACCAAAGGGGATGATGGACGGAGCGTTAGAGCAAATCAAACACTCACCCCCAGTCAAATGATCTGGGTTTAATCCATCATCATTTTTAGCTCACTCCACCACCCCAGTTGCAGACATGGCCATATGCAAATCAGTCTGACCCTGTGCTCATGGGAACAGTCCAGCCTGAACTGCCAGGCCATGTCTTCCTGGACCGGAAACAAGCATCCTGGGACCGGTCTCGGGTTCAAAACCCTCATCAGCCAGGCTATCTTGAATCCAGTGGCAAAGTGAGCAAGGGACCCACGTCTGGGCATACCCTGCCAACTTAGGGCGTAACAAAGCGATACCAAAGGGGATGATGGAAGGAGCGTTAGAGCAAATCAAACACTCACCCCAGTCAAATGATCTGGGTTTAATCCATCATCATTTTTAGCTCACTCCACCACCCCAGTTCAGACATGGCCATATGCAAATCAGTCTGACCCTGTGTCTCATGGAACAGTCCAGCCTGAACTGCCAGCCATGTCTTCCTGGACCGGAAACAAGCATCCTGGGACCGGTTTCGGGTTCAGAATCCTCATCAGCCAGGCTATCTTGAATCCAGTGGCAAAGTGAGCAAGGGACCCACGTCCATCATCCCCTTTGTATCGCTTTGTTCGCCCTAAGTTGGCGGGGGTATGCCCAGACGTGGGTCCCTTGCTCACTTTGCCACTGGATTCAAGCAAGCCTGGCTGATGATGGCTGGAATGCCAGAAACCGGTCCTAGGATGCTTGTTTCCGGTCCAGGGAAGACATGGCTTGGCAGTTCGGGCTGGACTGTTCCCATGAGGCACAGGGTCAGACTGATTTGCATATGGCCATGTCTGAACTGGGGTGGTGGAGTGAGCTAAAGAATGATGATGGATTAAACCCAGATCAGTTGACTGGGGGTGAGTGTTTGATTGGCTCAAACGTTCCGTCCATCATCCCCTTTGTATCGCTTTGTTCGCCTCTAAGTTGGCGGGGGTATGCCCAGACGTGGGTCCCTTGCTCACTTTGCCACTGGATTCAAGCAAGCCTGGCTGATGACGGCTGGAATGCCAGAAACCGGTCCTAGGATGCTTGTTTCCCGGTCCAGGGAAGACATGGCTTGGCAGTTCGGGCTGGACTGTTCCCATGAGGCACAGGGTCAGACTGATTTGCATATGGCCATGTCTGAACTGGGGTGGTGGAGTGAGCTAAAGAATGATGATGGATTAAACCCAGATCAGTTGACTGGGGGTGAGTGTTTGATTGGCTCAAACGTTCCGTCCATCATCCCTCTTTGTATCGCTCTCTTAGCTGCGGCGGCCCACACAGAGTTAACAAAGGTTACCAGTCCGCGTTCCTCACAGTAGAACTAGAGGTTCCGGATTACTCGACGGAGGCCTCACCTGCAAGTAGAATCCCTCGCACAGGAATTCAGACAGCTGACGGGGTGAAGTCTAATGTCCCTGAGACTTCAGCAGAGGGCGCTCTCAATTCAGGCCCTCGGGTAGTTTCTTCAGCAAGCTTGGTGAAAGTTTCAAAGTCCTTTTCTCTGTTCACTCGGACAGAGTTTCGTCTTGACATCCAGAAGGAACACACCGGAAAAAGGTTTCAGCGCAGAGTTTTATACCTAAAAAGTCTTTGTTCTCTAAAGTCACAAATCACTGAATTCAGCCAGAACCAGTTCGGTGGGTTCGGGGAGCACTTGGTTTACGAGGCGACATCCTGCCCTTTGAGAATCAGGGGGTCTGGTATCAGACGCCCAGTGGGAGGTGGAGCCATCATTCACCTTGCCAGGCACGGCCCTGCTCAGATCAAAGAGTCACCCCTCCCCATACTCTAAATGCCGATCTCTCTCTCCAGCCAGGTCTGACCCAGCTGGCCCTGCTGCTCCAAAACCAGACGGCCAATACACACACTAGCAAAGCCTACAGGAAGAATTAGGCAAGAAAATACCTCGTTTCTAGAAGAGGCATTTTCGAAAACGGGCTATGCAAATGATCCTTACTAAAAGATGTATCTCAATGTCCTGAGCTTAAACATATCAAATTCGAATTTCCTATCAGGTTCCTGGGGGCAGGTAGGATTATGGAATGTAATACTCAGCCTGCCCATTCTGGCCTATGAGAACGGATAGCCTCACAATAGTAAACAGTGAAATGGAGGGTAACTCGCTATTAGAACATGCTACCCAGACATACTTTAAAAGCTGCTTCGGTGGGTAGCGCAAATCAGCGCTGCAGGCCCACCAGCAGTATTTGGTCTACCAGCCCTGGGCACACACAGTGCACTTATACTAGGGACTGACAGGAAAACCAAACGAGCCAATTATGGTTATCCCAATTCATACAGTTATCTTTACACAGGGATCATTCGCGCTGTGGCACTGATTGGCAGTGGCACAGCGCCCAGAGCATCTAAATCCAGCCAACATAAAAGATAGGAAGCGAAAAGAGGAAGGGAGACCCGCGCCAATGATGCCAGGTCTAACACGTGTCCCCTCCAGCTGAAATGTGGGGAGAACTAACCATCCCCTTGTGAGTTCTCATCACTAAGGCGGAAAAATCTGGACAGACCGTCAGCATTGGCGTGTTCTGTACCAGGGCGGTGTTCCACCTTGAAATCCATACCCTGTAGGGAAATGGACCACCTCAACAACTTGGGATTCTCACCCCTCATATGCATCAACCATCTAAGGGGCCTGTGGTGTGTCTGAACCCAGAAGTGAGTCCCAAACAGATATGGTCTCAGCTTCTTCAGCGCCCAGACCACAGCAAATGCCTCACGCTCAATTGCACTCCACCTCTGTTCCCGGGGAAGTACCTCCTGCTTAGGAAGGCTACTGGTTGGTCTAGTCCCCCCTCATTGATCTGTGACAGAACAGCCCCTATACCATGCTCTGAGGCGTCTGTCTGGACAACAAATTCCTTTGAAAAGTCGGGCACCTGAAGCACGGGTGCGGTGCACATGGCAGTCTTCAGGGCGTCAATAGTGTTCTGACAGGTGTCAGTCCAGTTTACCTTCTTTGGCTGCTTCTTAGAAGTCAGCTCAGTCAAGGGTGCAACAATGTTGCCATATCCCTTGACAAACCTCCTGTAATACCCCGTGAGTCCTAAGAAGGCTCTCACCTGCGTCTGAGTCTTGGGGGGTTCCCACGCCAGGATAGTTTAAATTTTGGGCTGAAGGGGCGCCACCTGGCCGCTCCCCACCTGGTGCCCCAAATACACTACAGAACCCTGCCCAATCTGGCACTTACTGGCTTTGATTGTGAGGCCTGCCTTCCGCAGTGCCATCAATACCTCTCAGAGGTGGCGCAGGTGGTCCTCCCAAGAGGAGCTAAACACTGCAATGTCATCCAGGTAGGCGGCACTGAAGTCTTCCAGCCCAACCAACACCCTGTTGACCAGCCTCTGAAAGCTGGCAGGGGCATTTTTCATTCCAAAGGGCATCACCCGGAACTGGTAGTGCTCATCGGGTGTGGAGAATGCTGACCTCTCCTTTGCTCCCTCGGTCAAGGCGATCTGCCAATACCCAGACGTCAAATCAAATGTGCTGAGGTATTTTGCAGCCCCTAACCGATCTACGAGCTCATCAGCTCTGGGGATGGGGTGCGCGTCAGTCTTAGTGACTGAATTGAGGCCCCGATAGTCCACGCAGAACCGAAGTTCTGGGGTGGTACCAGGCGCTGCAGCTTTTGGTACCAGGACCACTGGGCTGGACCAAGGGCTGCTAGAGGACTCAATCAGCCCAAGGCCAAACATTTTGGTAACCTCATCCTTAATGTAGGCCCTTACCTGGTCAGTCACTCAGTAAGCCTTATGCTAAATGGGAGGACTGTCCCCAGTGTCCACGTCATGGACACACCAATCAGTGACACTAGGCACCAGGGAGAACAGATCACTGAATTGCCCCAACAGTTGGCGACAATCACCCTGCTGCTCAGGAGTCAGTGTGGTGGAGAGGACCACACCCTCCACTGCCCCATCTCGCTCCCCTGCACACAGGAGGACAGGAAGGGGCTCGCTCTCCTCCTACATCCCAGCATCTGTGGCCAGAAGCATGCCCACTTCAGACCGCTCAAAGTGGGGCTTCAGGCGGTTAACATGCAGGACCGGCAAGGGGTTCCTGGGAGACTGCAAGTCCACCACGTAGGCAACAGGACTCTTGCGCTCCACCACCTCAAAGGGGCCGGTCCACCTATCCTGGAGCGCACAGGGCTCCACCGGGGCCATGACCCAAACCTTTTGTCCAGGCTGAAACTCGATCAGAGTGGCATTCTGATCGTGCCAGCGTTTCATCTCTTCCTGGCTGGCTTCCAGGTTTGCCTCAGCAAGTTTCCTGAAACGCCGAGTCTGGTTCCTGAAGGCCAGCATGTAACTAAACACATCCTGGGGAGGTTTCCTGGGAAATTGCTCCCAGCCTTCCTTGACCAGACTCAGAGGCCCTCTTACCGGGTGACCATAGAGCAGCTCAAAGGGACTGAACCCTAAGGACTTCTGTGGCACCTCACGGTAAGTAAACAACAGGCATGACAAGAGGACATCCCACGTACGCCTCATGGGCTCACCTAGGCCCATAATCATGCCCTTAAGGGTCCGGTTGAATCTCTCAACCAGCCCATTACCCTGGGGGTGGTAAGGAGTGGGGGAACTTATACGTTACCCCACACTCCTCCCACAGAGACTTCATGTACTTGGAGATGAAGTTAGTTCCCCTATCGGACACCACCTCTCTGGGGAATCCCACACAGGAGAAAATCCCCATCAGTGCCCGTCCCACCATGGGGCCGTCACTGTCCTGAGCGGGATGGCCTCAGGGTACCTGGTGGCATGGTCCACCAAGACCAGGATGAACCTGTTGCCCATGGCTGTCTTGGGATCCAGAGGCCCCACAATATCAATGCCCACTCTCTCGAATGGGGTGCTCACAACGGGAAAGGGCTGTAGTGGGGCCTTAATCTTCCCCCCACTCTTCCCACTTGCCTGGCAAGTCTCACACGTCCTGCAGCGAGCATCTGAGCTCCTGCGCATCTGGGGCCAATAGAAGTGGGTGACCAGCCTCTCAAAGGTCTTGGTCTGCCCCAGATGTCCGGCCAGTGCCACATCATGAGCCAATCCCAGTAGGAAGGTCCTGAAGCGCTGGGGTACCACCAGCAAACGGGCTCACCCAGGCTCAGCAACCTTAGGCTCACTGTAAAGGAGGTCATTCTCCCAATAGATCCAATGTGACCCTGTCTGATCACCTGCTGCCTGGGCGGCGGCCTGTCGCCTCACCCCCTCAAGAGAAGGGCAGGTTCTCTGTTGCTCGCAAAATTCCTCCCTGGAGGGCCCCCTTCCTGCTACCAATGGGTCAGCTCCGGTAGGTCCCCCAGTTCAGCCACTTGTTCCCCTGTAGGTTCCAGGGCATCCCCTCAATGTCTGCTTCCCTCCGGGACCGTGGGAACCGCGGGGCCGGTTTCCCGCGCCCCTACCCCTTCTCTTTAAGGCAGGGGCCTGGGCCATACTTTCAGGCTCCAGACCCTCCTGAACACCCTTCTGAGCTGTCATGGACCGAGTGGTCGCACACGCCCACTCAGGCAGACATAACATTTCCAAATGAGACTTTCTCTCCACCGTAGCCCACGGGGAGTTCTCTAGATCATTGCCCAACAGACAGTCTACAGGCATGGCGGGCCTCACAGCCACTTGAAGAGTTCCTGAAACCCCCCCCCCCACTCGAAGGGAACCTGAGCCACTTCACACTGGCTCTCTGAGTTGTCTGCTGACACTACGGGGCAGAGTGCATGGGGACAACCTGCTCTTTGGACACCAACCGGGAGCTGACAGCAGTCACACTAGCTCCGGTGTCCCTGAGAGCCTCCACCCTATGGCCATTGATGGTCACCCACTGCCGGTACTTCTTAGTGTTATTAGGCAGTGTGGGGTTGGGGACCTACTCAAAGTCTCCTAGCGAGACAAGGGTTAACTCTACGGGATCCCACCCACCTTGGACCTCTACCTCCTCCCCCCCAGGGCTACACTGGCAATCTGGCGTGATGGTGCACGGAGTGGTGCACGAGGGGATGCATTGGGGTCCCTCTGGGGACACTGGGGATCATAATACCGGTGGCCCACTTGACCACGCATGAAACAAGTGAGTGGCCCCCTCTGAACAGGCCTACCTGTCGGGGACACTGGCTTCTTCTCAGGGGAAGGCTGGGACACCACTGCTTGGTTACCTTGGGAATTACTTTGGGGCCCTCTCTTGAACTCCCTCGGCTTATCCTTGTCCCCCCCACTTCTCTGCTGGGGACCCTGCCCACCTCTGGCGAAGTCTCCCACAAAACCTTTGCGGACCCGGGTGCTCACCCAGCGGTCCGTTTCCTCAGCAAGCTTCCTAGGGTTAGTCAGCTTGCTATCAATCAGGTGCTGGCGTAGCTCTGGAAAACAGTTACTAGAAAAATGCTCCCACGCAAACAAATCATACAATTGCTCGAAAGTTTCCACTTTGCTACCCTTTACCCAGCGATCCATTGCTCTGCAGAAAAAAGACACATATTCAACCCACGTGGTACCCTCTAACTTCTTACAGGTTCTAAACCTCTGCCTGTACATTTCTGGGGTCAAACCATAACGGGTCATCAAAGCTTCTTTCATATGGGCATACACCATCCTGCTCTCCTCAGGCAGGTCCAACAGGGTATCCCTACAATCACTCACAAAGCGCCCCCACAATCCCGCTCCCCAATCCTTCTCAGGGACCCGGTGGGACACCATTGCTATCTCATATGCGGCAAACCATTGCCCAATATCCTCACTCTTGTGAAAATCCTTAATGACATCCTTAGGAATATAAACTCTACTCTCAGGAGTTACTAAAGGTATGCTGCCACCAGAAGGGGAGACCGGGACACTCCTCGCCCTGATCTCTATCTCCCTCAACATTCTCTCATGCTCCATTCTCATTTTCTCAAGTTCAATTGACAATCGATCCTTCTCAATGTCTAACTTCTTACTCTCAAGGTCCTTCTGACCTTCCAATTTAGCCATCTCCAAACTATGCCTCCTATCTCTCTCCCTGTCCTCCATCTCTTCTGGGGTCAGGCTCCTTTGGGATACACTAGTACCTGGATTGGAGGGTGTTCTATCTCCCCCCCTCTACTGCATCATCCTGCTGCCCTCCAGCATTCTCTTCCTCATCCCCAGCGGACTCTCTCGCTTCCCACCAGGCCTTCAGCGCCTTCTGGTACTCCTCCTTCCTAGAGCGAGCTATCACGGGAACTGCGAATTGCTTACAAAATGACTTCATCTGTCTGGAAGTATAGGTATCTAATATTTCCTCCTTAAAGGTGAGATCCTCCGAAGCATTGGATGTTGGCCTTCCCATATTAGCAGTACTCATGGCTGCGATCAACAATTCAATACTAGAACAACTAACCCAAAAAAAAATTCAAAGAGGGAAAAAAAAAACAGTGCATGGCTGCGCTTTGGTCTGTACTCACTAGTGGCGTCTACCAGTTATTGTACGTGGATCATAAATGCAAGTCCTGATCCTCACCGCTGACCGCCAATGTTAGAAATGGGGTCTCTAGTTGGCAATGGCTGGCGCCAATGTCCAAATAGGGACCCTTCTTCCTAAGTCAGGGCAAGTGGGCTACCCCCTTGATGACCCCTGCTCAACCCTGTGGTAACGTAGCACGAGCAGTTAGGCCTATCTCAGAGGCAGTGTGTGAAGCATTTATGACCATGCACAATAAGGCAGTAACGACACCACAAAAGGACACAACTCAAGTAGGTATAGAAAAATAGTATCTTTATCTAAGGTTTAACACAAGACTCTCAAAAGCGTTTTAACCAGTCACAATGCACGTAAATCAGTAGGGACTTAAAAAGGCAATAACGTATTCACCAGAACGTGGCACTGACTGAGTTCAAGGCCTGGGTCTACGCGACCCGTTGCGCACCAGATACCTGCCGTTGGATGGGGACACAGCATGTAGCTTCTCGAAGAAGCGGAGACGGTGACAGGTGGACTCCCAGCGACCACAACTCTTGACTGCAGTGGTCCGCAACGTGCACTCACAATGATTCGGGCACTCGGGGACAGGCGGGCTCTCCGCGGCAGCAGCACGCGGCCGCGGCGGCCCGGGCTGGTGGTGGCGATGACTCTGCCGTGCAGCTCCGTGGTGGGCTCACAGCGGCAGCAGCTCTCTCTTAGCTGTGGCGGCCCACAGGACGACTCACGATGATGCAAAGTTGGCAAAGGTGCGGGCACTCAGCGGCAGCAGCTCTCTCTTAGCTGCGGCGGCCTACAGGACAAATCACGATGATGCAAAGTTGGCAAAGGTGCGAGCACTCAGCGGCAGCAGCTCTCCTTAGCTGCGGCGGCCCACAGGACAAATCACGATGATGCAAAGTTGGCAAAGGTGCGGGCACTCAGCGGCAGCAGCCTCTCTTAGCTGCGGCGGCCCACAGGACAAATCACGATGATGCAAAGTTGGCAAAGGTGCGAGCACTCAGCAGCAGCAGCTCTCTCTTAGCTGCGGCGGCCCACAGGACAAATCACGCTAATGCAAAGTTGGCAAAGGTGCGGGCACTCAGCGGCGGCAGCTCTCTCTTAGCTGCGGTGGCCCACAGGACAAATCACGATGATGCAAAGTTGGCAAAGGTGCGGGCAGTCAGCGGCGGCAGCTCTTCTTAGCTGCGGCGGCCCACAGGACGAATCACGATGATGCACAGCTGACACAAGTGCGGGCACTCAGCGGCAGCAGCTCTCTCTTAGCTGCGGCGGCCCACAGGACAAAGGATGATCTCGACCAGGCTGGCACAACGGCGGGCACTCAGCGGCTACAGCTCTCTCTTAACTGCGGCGGCCCACAGGACAAAGGATGATCTTGACCAGACTGGCACAACGGCGGGCACTCAGCGGCTACAGCTCTCTCTTAACTGTGGCGGCCCACACAGATTCAGCGAAGGTTCCGAAGGTTCAAATTAAGGCGGGCTCTCAGCGGCGGCAGCTCTCTCTTAGCTGCGGCGGCCCACACAGAGTTAACAAGGGTTACCAGTCCGCGTTCTCACAGTAGAACCAGAGGTTCTGGATTACTCGACGGAGGCCTCACTCTGCAAGTAGAATCCTCGCACAGGAATTCAGACGGCTGACGGGGTGAAGTCTAATGTCCCTGAAACTTCAGCAGGGGGCGCTCTCAATTCAGGCCCTTGGGTAGTTTCTTCAGCAAGCTTGGTGAAAGTTTCAAAGTCCTTTCCTCTGTTCACTCGGACAGAGTTTTGCCTTGACATCCAGAAGGAACACACCTGAAAAAGGTTTCAGCGCAGCGTTTTATACCTAAAAAGTCTTTGTTCTCTAAAGTCACAAATCACTGAATCCAGCCAGAACCAGTTCGGTGGGGTCGGGGAGCACTTGGTTTACGAGGCGACATCCTGCCCTTTGAGAATCAGGGGGTCTGGTATCAGACGCCCAGTGGGAGGTGGAGAAGAAGTTGGATTTGGGAGTGATTGAACCCTCAGATAGCCCTTGGGCTAGTCCAGTAGTCTTAGTGCCTAAACCTCACACCCAGGGTGGTAAGAGAGAGAGATGAGGTTTTGTGTAGACTACAGAGGTCTCAATGCAGACACTAGGGGGCCGATTCCGATCTCGGCCGGTAGGGCACCGAATCGGATTCGGCTTAACCAGATCCGATTCGGAGCCCTCTTTCCCGACCGATTCAGCACGTGCGTCCGGCCGAGCGAGTACGATGCGAGCGCACGCGAAATCGCCGACCGACTTGTTCGCGGGTCCGGAGCGCTCCGACTGACTCGCACGGACACGACTCGCACCGCGCAATGGAGATGTTCCCCGGCCGGGCAAGCATGATGCGCGCCCGAGCAGTCCAACCGACTCGCGCCGTCCGGCTCGAATGAGCTGTCGGAGCCGGACTTTGGGGGTCCGTGTCGGACCCCCCTGTACGCGTAGCCGCTGAGTCGCACACAGGGGGGACCCATGGGTCCCCCCTACCTGTGCATGTACGCCGCGAGTCGCTTCGAGGCGTACCCGCTGTAGGGGGCACCCTTGTTCACCTCGCACCCATTGAGTCAATGGGAGCCCGCGTACGCGTTGTACGTTCGGCTCCCATTGACTTCAATGGGAGTCCGACCGACTCGAGTCCGATTGCATGCGTGCGCATCGTACTCGTTCGGTCGGACTGCCAGAGTCCGATTCAGCCGGAAATCTCTCCGGGTCCGGCTCGGTCGGAGTGATTTCCGGCCTGAATTGGAACCGGCCCCTAAGACTGATGCCCATCCGATCCCTAGGGCAGATGAGCTCATAGACACTTTGGCCTCAGCCAAGTTTCTCAGCACATTTGACCTAACAGCTGGCTACTGGCAAATCAGACTAGCTGAGGATGCAAAACCCAAACCAGCATTTTCTACTCCCTAGTGGGCACTACCAATTTGTGGTGATGCCCTTTGGTTTGAAAAATGCACCTGCCACTTTTCAAAGGTTGGTGAACAAAGTCCTTACAGGCCTGGAAGCCTATAGTGCAGCATATCTAGATGATATTGCTATCTTTAGCTCCACCTGGGAGGATCACCTGGTCCACCTGAGAAATGTTTTAGAGGCCCTGCAAAAGGCAGGCCTCACTATCAAGGCCACCAAGTGCCAGATAGGGCAGAGCCAAGTTGTATACCTGGGCCACCTTGTGGGTGGAGGCCAGGTTCAACCATGCAGAGCAAAATC